>OY728165.1:851382007-852691007 GCA_963277665.1 Viscum album
GGCTTCTCCCTTACATTTAAATTTGTGATAATGATGTAATTTCTCTTTATAATTGAATCAAATTAATGTTCCCTTCAAAAATATAATAGGATATTTCCTTCCAAAAGCATCACATATTGGAAATTCACTTTCTCTTCTTCCCCTTGTCCATATTTTTCTTCATGAGGTGTTCAGCCATCCTCTTCATCTCTTTCTTACCATTGAATTCATAATACATGGAGAATTATTTCTATGTATTGATAATACATCATACTATATAACCACATAATGAGAATGTTTTTGAGACTAGTTGCCTTTTATGTATTGAAGTTTTCCAATAAAAGAAATAGTCAATCTTAGTCTTTGGATTATGTATGTATTCCACAACTTGATTTTATAAATTTGTAAAGTTAGATTCATATATAGTAACATTTTCCTCTTCCTTTTATCTTAGAGTCGTGAATTTTCCCTCCATACCCACACATTGTTCACGAGGAAAACATATTTACATGAAATTCACCTTAATATCCTTCCACTCTATTCTCATTATTTTATCCACATCCTTAGGATTTTAAATCAATGACCACCATTGATCTGTATCCTTTTTGGTATGATAAAATATTATTAAAACCATCTCCCTTTCATTGCTCCAGAAAGTGAGAAATATGTTTTCTAAGGAACTTATCCATTGATCAGCAACAAGTGGATTTATGGTTCCATTGAATGATAAATTCTGTTATCAATTGAAATGTTCTAACATTGTTACACTGTGTTTTGGAATAGAAAGATACTCCATACAGGTGAAGTTTTTTTATATAACGTTAGTCAGTTTTACATATATAGTTTTGGTATTTTCAACTCCATCTATAATTTCATTTTATTTCCCATTAGGGAAATACCTATATAGATTATGTAGATTTATACACATTCCATTACTTTTCCTAGGAATAATTTCAAAATAGTGACATACACTAGATAAGTTCATCACATTATGAATCATATTTTATAATTCTAAAAATATTGAAACAATTGACATAAATTGAAAATATATACATATCTAATATCATTAAAATAAGTTTAGTATCATTGGTAATATCTTAAAATCATAAAAATAGTTTCAAATATTTTATTAAAGTTTGTAAAGTTAATGTGAATCAATAAAAGAAAATCCCCTAGGATTGTCTAGCCATGTGTGCAGTCTTAGGACCACTCAACGTGCATCAGTAATGATCAAGAAAATACCTAATCTTGAACTTTCATAGTTACTACCTCTAGGTGAATCTATTATAAAGCTGCATCCACATTCCAATATACCTACATGGATGTATTTTCTAGGGACTCACACATTCTCTACCTTGATAAAACATCATTATATTATCTTTTTCTTAGAATTATCCCTAGAGTAAGGCATATGATTATGTTCTCTAATATATTTTTTTCTAAATCTACTTCTCAAGGTGTATACTAAACTTTATATGATATAATATGTAACAACCCAAAACTTTGTAACATAGAGTTTGTGGTTACTTTATTACATTGGCACTAGATATAAGTGATTTCATGCCAAGAAAATTGAATAGATTAATAGTCATGTAAAACTACATATATGTTTGAGTTTCTCATTGATTTAAAAAAAAATAAAACAAAGTATTTTGTTTCATAACATTATTATTCCCTATGGTATATCCTTACATATCAAACATAATACAGTTTTTGGAATCCTAGGGAAAGGGAACAAAATAAAATGATGATATCATATGCTAAGTAAGGAAATGAATATAGTGGAAGCTATCATATAATAAATATGTTATGATTAATTTATAAAGAATAAATAGTGATAAAATAATGATATATAAATAATCACATGATCTTTAATTTTATTGATGAAAAATAAAACTATTTGAGTATTTAAATAGAAATAAATAACTGAATAAAAAATGATAGGATGCATAATGTATGACTTATTAAACTTGTTATCAAGGTACTTGTGTCTTGAAATCATACATAAATGGGTAAGGAATATAACAAATACCCAATTTATTTTTTCTCATGAGACATACCAATGCATTAATCATATGAATAAATAATAAAACTTAATCAAAATGGATTAATAATCCATAATTATCCATATTGAAATAACTAGCACACAAAATTTCAATATTTTACAAATTCAAAATTATTATAATCCATCCAGGGAAATATGGTTGATGGTAATAATTTTATTTTATCCTTAGTAATGTATAATATTAATCCAAGTATGTCCTCATATATAAAAATACTTTTAAAATATCACTAGATAATTTTTCAAAGAAACTTAATTTTCATTTTGAAAGCACATAATTATGACCTAAAAATTTCCAAAATATTATGAAAAATAATTTATTCAAAAATAACCCTGGAAAATTGTATATTAATATTTAAATAAAATATTGGTCATTGTGGTAGGTATAATCATTCATGTGGTGTATAATAAAAAAAATTTCATTCACAACTTTTATAACAAGTTCCTCATTCAGAAGAAAACAAGGATATTCATTTAAAAAAATAATAGAACACCGAGCAAGGGTAAAATTTTATTTAACAAATCATTGGAAAATATTAAAAAAAATCTTTAAAATATTTTAAATAAAATATGGACACATATGTAAAAGATTCATGGTTGAATAAAAAACAAATCCAGTTTTCCTTAAAAACCAATTTGGTGTCTTGAAAACATAAAGAGAGGAAAATGAAAAGAAAAAAAATTATTATCTAGATATAACCATAGGAAAAGAAAATATATTTGTTTTAAGATAAAAATATGATATACTTTCACTAATGTAAATCTAAACATAAATAATCTTGAATAAGTATGAGATTGTGAAATAAACCCTTACCTCATGTTCGACTTGATTTGTAAGCTATTTTTACCTCCTATGTAATAAGTATAAATTCATATTAATTATATAATATAACCATGTATATACTTATATTATCATATAGGATCCATTTATAACATTAAAACACCCATTTATTAATAATTCATTATTAAAATCATCATTTCTGAGGGTTTATTATTTATTTTTTCATTTATGTTTCGATTCAGTAGTTTTGGTCCATGTATATTAATCAGGGTTCCATCATCTATATAATTTTAATATTGATATTTATATCTTTTATATTCATTGTATACATATTTTGAATCATCCTTTAATGGTGGACCTGAAAAATTAATCACACTGATTCGTGGAGGTGGTAGTCCACAAGTACAAACGAGCGATATTATCATTTTTAATGAGTGTATTGGTAAGATGGAAAATGATATATTATATTTAAATAGTTATAATTATATCATAAATAACATATATATTCACTAGTTCCATATTTATAACCCTCCTTGTAAAGTGGTGATTAAAAATGAATTACACCACTATGTGGAGGTGGTAATCCATACTTATACACAAGTGATGTTTTCATTTTTCATGGGATGGAAAGGAGATTAAAATGTGTTTTCAAAGAAACATAATAATATTTAATTATATTTAAGATAATAATTTTATTATGTGATTAAGGTAATAGAATATTTTAGTTAGGTAGAAGATGAAATAAAATGAAAAAACTCAGTTAAAAGTTATACTTATTCTTCAGAAAACCACATTTAGATTACAACTTAAGCTTTATAGGTTGGTCCTTTGATGAGACCATAGCATCTATTTTTGGTTTGGTAATAGAGAAAACATGCATTGGTGGGTGATATATTAATTTTTCTTATAATATTTCTTTTCCTGAAACCATCAACTATGATCTTCCATGTCAAATTTTTAATAAATTTATTTAATATCTGAAGAAATTAATATATGGGATTAGAAAATTTATTTGTTGATAAACATTTCTCCTTTGAAAAGAACATTTTGGATTTCATTCATTACACTATGAGGATCCAAGGATAGGGTCCCTCTAGTGATAATCCCCGCATGCTCCTATGATCTCTGAGCAACGACACTCGATATCTGGGTGATATCACGGTGAATCGAATGTCTTGCATTGTTTGTTCTCCATTTACTTTTCTTTGGTCTTGAAGAAACCACTCTTATATTTCTCTTTCTTGAGAGAGAGAGAGAGATAAGGATGAGTTGAGAGAGAATTTATGGTGTGCAAGAATTCTCTATTCTCAATCATGGATGAAATACACAATTAAAATAATCATCTATTTATAAAGCAATAGATTAGGTTAAAATATTATTTAATTTAATATAGGATACTAAATAACATTTAAAAACTTCAATAAAACCCTTTCCACCTTATAATAATAATAATAATATTTATTGGTGAGGAAACTTGGAAAATTTGATAAATAATATTTACCAACTTGTAAATAATTATTTTATCACTAGATGCAGTCTTATTCCATCTGAACTCCTCAGTATTTATTGAAGACCTGTATAATTATTTTATTCATAAATAGATATTTCATTCACACACTGTTGAATATATATTTATTAAAAATTCAATAAAATAAACAAATATATTTTTATTCCCATGCCAATGGATAATTTTTTTAAAATATATGAGATCAATATAACTTGAATAAAATTATTCCTTCCTCTTGAGAATAATATTTATTCTATTAATTAAATTTAAAAAAAAGGTTATTCGAGATCAACATAAACACTTAGTGTGTGATCAAATAGGATTATTTCTCATTGGTATTAAGTGGTCTTCCTAATTTCCAAGATTAATGTATAGAAATTGGTTAAGGCACCCAAGATAAAGAACATAATGTTACAAAAAAGGCAAACATATTTGAACACTCACTATGTAATATTACCCCTTTATCAAAATACCTCATCAATAAGGTTGCACATCCATGTCACCAACCTAGATTATTGATGTGTATTTCTTTGACTATCTGAAATAAAAACATCATTAAATCATTTACATGGAATTTAGTGCAATGATTATATTCTAATCAAAGGGATGAGATATCATATTCCATAAATATGGAAGGGAAAATCCTTCCTCAACTTATCTATTATTAACATGTAAATCATGATGCACCTAATGTACCCTATATCCTAATAACATATTGAATGATAGTTTTCATCAGTAAATCTAAGTGTGTGAGTCATTAAATGCATTAATGATAATATTAAAGTCTAACAACCATTATAAATGTTCATAAATAAGAATATTTGATGATGCCAAAACATTTGGAATTCCTACTGTCGGGTCTCTTCTTATAATCTCCAATTTTGGAGATTACCAAGTGTGAACTTCATGAAAAGGGTCCTCATCTACATAAAATCACTCACACTTAAGAGTCTATATACTATGTGTACCATAATAGTATGTTATCCAACCATAGAACTATATTATGTATATTTTCATAGCACTTCAAGGTTCTCATCATAGCAGGGAACTGTTATGACCTTATCAATGAGAAAAATACTCTAGGAAATTATAATATTTAATTCATTCAAAACAATGAAAAATATGTAATAAGATGTTTAATTTATATTCATTACATCAAATATAAATTTAATCAATGTAAAATCATTTGGTCTTAGGACACTAACACCAAAAAAATCCCACTTGTACTACAACCATCTACCTATGACTTTGAATCCACTAGACCTTACATGATAATCATGTTTCTGCTAATTCAAGTCTTTAGTCAAGGGGTCCTCCACATTGTCTTCCATGTAAATAATGATCACTGCAACCATGCCTCTATAAGAAAAATACCTTAAGAGATGATACTTATAGATTATGTGCTTCAACCACTGATGTAACCTTGGATATTTTACGAGATCCATCGTTGAATTATTATCACAATATGGTGTGATAAGATCTTTACCTCTAGATAAAACGTCATTCTCTTGGATGAATATTCATATCCACACTGCTTCTTTAGATGCCTTAGAATCCCCAATATACTTAGACTCTTTTGTAGAATCTATGAACACAGCCTATTTTGAGCTCTTCCCACTCATGAAAATTCCATTCAAATTGAAAATGTGTCTTTTTTTACTTCATGTTATCTCATTTAGTTTGGAAATTATAATCTTTATATCCTTGTAAGACTAAATTTTTATCTCCTCTATAGTCCTGGAACATATCCTTAGTACTTAATAGATACTTAATGATAGTATTGGCCACCATCAAATGGCACTCACCTTGATCAGCTTGATATATTCCTTCCACACTCAATGCATAGGCAATATCAATCATAGTACATAGCAAAGGATCCATTACTAACCCAATTGTATACATTTATGGAATAATTTACACTCTTTTTCTTTCCTTATATGTCTGAGGACACATTTTTCTGGAAAAATGAATACCATGTAACAATAGAAACAATATTCTCTTGGATTGTTCTATAATGTATCTCTTAATTATCTTATCAATGTATGTACCTTAACTTTGGACGATCAGTCTCTTGGATATATCACAATGGATCCCAATCCCAAGAATATATGTTACCCCGCCTAATTCCTTCCTAGAGAATAATTTATTCAACCACTCTTAATATACTATAAGACTAGTATTTTTTTCAAATTAGTAATATGTAATTAACATATAATATTAAGAAAACGACTATACTCCCACTAAAATATTTGTAGACACATGGATCTTACTCATTATTTATGAAACCAAATTTCATTATGGATTCATCAAAATTAATCTTCCATGATCGAGATGCTTACTTTAATCCACAAATTGATTTTTATAATTTTCACATTTTATTAGAATCCTTTAAAGTCATGAAAATTTTGGGTTGTGTCATATATAAATCTTTCTAAAGGTTCAAATTAAGGAAGGATTTTTTGAAATCCATTTTCCAAATCTCATATTCATGGTTATCCATAATGGAATGTAGAATTAAAAAAGATTTTAGTATTGAAACTGGTGAAAAGGTTTCATCATAGTCAATGGATTAACAATGTTTAGAACCTTTTGAAACTAGTCGTGATTTATAGGTACTTAATTTTCCTTCCATATCCAGTTTCTTCTTGAATAACCATTTGTAACCAAAGGGATTTACATATACTAGAGTGTCTACCAAAATCTAGACTTGATTTTGGTACATGGAATCCATTTCAGAATTCATGGATTCTTACCACTTAGTAACTTCTGTTCCACTTACTTATTTCTTATAGGTTTAAGGATCATTATTATGAATTAATAATGAGTCACCATCCTAATGACTAAAAAACCATAAAATTTTGGTTATCTAACCCCTCTTATAATCCTACACAGTACTTCTATCTCTGGAACAATTTATTCTTTCGTGGGTCTTTATAGAATCTATTCCTATATCAACTCTTTTGTTCCTTGAGCCTCAACCTCATCAAAGTATATATCACTCCCAAAATAACTCTTAGATATGTGATACATCTCATATAATGTGGAAATCATTTCCATAATAACCTTTTTTATCAGGTTTCATATCAATAATATCACCTTGTTTACATGGGGTATCCTATAAAGGTACACTTTGTGCCTCTGGTGTAATTTTTCTTCTTGTAGATTTTTTAATAAACACTTAGCTTCCCCAAACATGTAAATTTTATAACATGGTTTTTCTTCTAGTACAAAATTCATATGTTATACCATTTATCAATTTAGTTCCTACTTAGTTTAGTATATGTTCTTCTGTTTGTAATGTGTATCCCCAAAAGGATAATGGAAGACTCGCATGACTCATCATTGATCTCACCATACCCAACAATGTGTGATTCCTCCTTTCACTTTCACCATTACACTAAGGTGTGTAAGGATAAGTGAGCTGGTATAGGATCCCAAACTCTTGTAAGTAATCAATGAATTATTTATTAAGATATTATCCACTAGGTTTTGAATGGATTTTAATAATCTTCCTTCTAATCTGGTTCTCAACATCATTATTATATTCATTAAATTTATCAAAATAATCCAACTTATACCTAAATAAGTAGACATATCCATATCTATTAAAATGATCAGTAAATTTTATAAAGTATGAGTACCCACTCCTTTCTTTGATTGGAAATGATCCATACACATCAGTATAAACTAATTCAATAATCACTTTATCCCTTTCACATCTCCCACTAAATCAGATTTTTTTCATTATTCCATGAAAACATGCATGAAATACACCAAGTTGTTTTAATTAAAAAGAATCTAAATACCCATCTTGATGTAATTTAATCATGATTTGTTTACATGACCTAGTTGGTGATGCCAAACTTGTGTGTGATATGAGCCATGTGAAGTAACTTGGTTATCGATTTCCATTACTTGTTTCATGTAATACAACACATAAAAATTGTTATTTAAATGTTCCAAACCATAAAAAATATCTTTATAAAATAACTAGTATTTATTAAAAAAAATTAAAATAAATCCATTTGTATCAATTCTAGAAACAGAAATAATGTTTTGTAACAGATGTAACATAATAATAACTTTTCAAATCCAAGATCATTACATTCTGCAATGTGAGGTGGTAGTACCCAATAGCTACAACAGAAATTTTAGCTGCATTGGATGCTCGTAGATCTACCATCACTCTGTCGGTATTTATAAATCTACTTTTCTCCTATATTTTAATACATATGTGATCATCAAAAGCTATATCTAAACCTAATTTTTATATATAGATAAATTGAACTCGATAATAGTCACACCTAAAACTTCCCCTTTCTTTTTTTTATGGGGGAAATTTATCTTCTAGTGACCCTTATTTCCACAAGATAAATAGAAAAAATCATGTTTCATTAATTTCTCCTTGATCTTCCTCTTCTTGGAAGGATATGAAGATGCTTTTGTCTTAAAGAACTTTTCTTTACATTTCAGTTTGTTCACTATAAGGACAGAAGGATTTTCACACTCCACATCCTTATCAACTTGGAAAAAAAGTGTAACAAGATCTAAAAATACTTCTCAATTTTTTTTTATATTAAAATTCAAAAAAAAATTAGAAGTTCTAAGGGAGTGATGCCGAAATGAGATTGGTTCCTAGTTCTTTGAGGAGTTTTAACCCTAGAACCTCTTGGTGGTCAACTTAGCCAATAAGATTGACTATATGAGGCCTAGATGAGGAACCGTATAAAATATTTCACTAAAATAGAACCATGTAAATATCTAACTATTCATTTCTATCACTCTCTTTGTAAAGACCATGTAGTTTTTCAAGCATGCTATCCACATTCATGTTTTAGTGAGATTTCATGAGTTCACTAGACATTGATGAAATCATCAAACATTGAATATAGGCCACATAACTCAAAAAAAATCATAGACAGGGAACTCTTCATCACTCACCACCTTATCATGAGGATTATGGATTTATAATTCTATCATTTAATATTTCCATTTAGGGGTTAGAACAACTCAAAGGTGTCTAAACCCCTCATTAAAGTTACTTCTAGTTAGGTATTTTATCACAACTCATGTATTTATCTACTCTTTTTTTTGAATAAATTAAATTTCTTGGATGGATTATATTACATGTAAGACCAATTTAAGCATTAAATACACACAACACTAGCTTAGCTTACGCTACACACAACACAGAGTTTTTACAAAACATAATTTTATTATTATAATTATTTAAACATGCTAGTTATAACATAGTCATTAAACTTAGTAAGATGAATAGTAATAACTAATTTTTAAATATGTTTTAAAATGGTTTTGTATAAAATAAAATACATTGATAATAAAATATAAAACTTTTGGTAAAGTCTTTATATGTTTGAAAATAGTATTTTCTTAAAAGAACTGATTTTTATATCCTTTTATGAACAATAATAAAATAAATTTTAGAAATTATTAGAAATTTAATTTGATAAAATAAACTTCATTTTTGAATTCATAATGTCAAAATTATCATAGAATGATTTTTTTGTATTTTTCTGAAAAACACCATTTTTGGATGAATAGTAAAAAATAGTAAATATTTATTAAAAAACTGTCTTTTCTTATAATTTATTTATATAGTTAAATTATATTTTAATTTGGTTTTAATGTATTATTAGATAAATAATACATAAATTAACCCAATTTACTTGATTGGAAATAATATCACATTGAAATTGGAAATAAAAACATTTCAATCTTTTGTACTTTTTCAGTTTAGAAACTCACTGTCTCATCCAGTCCACATGATTAATTTTAAATTAATTTATTCTACTTATATGATTGGAATTTAGAAACATGGATTATATATTTTTAATAATTATTATTATTAATTTCTAATAAGTAAGTATTAATTTTTTACCAATGTGATTAGTGAAACTAATTAAAATTAATTACAATGATTAAGGTAAAAATGAGTTTACTTAGTGTTTAAACTCTAATTTAAGGGGCCAAATAACCTATAAAAATGATGAAAATCAATTTTATATTTATATATCAACCAATTACCCTCTTGTGTTTAAAATTAAAAATTATTGGAGGCACATTATGTAAGTGATAACTCTCAATGGTGTTTAACTTTTTCTATTTATAAGAATACCACTCCTCCTCCACTATAAAAATACAATCACCCCTTACTTCATCACACATATACATCAATTTTCCTTGTAAAAAAACCTTCCAAAATAAGATAAAAACTTCCATACATTAATCCTAAAATAATTTTTAGTTATAAATCAAACCAAAAAAACCCTTTGGTGAAAACCAAAAAGGAGTAACCAAAGAATAGGTAACACCCTTCAATAAGAACTTTTGTTTTATTTATTTCTCCACCCCTAAAATATTTTTATTTAATGATTATATTGCAAAACAAAGTATCATAAATATAATTAGATGTATTCATGATAAGTTTATGACCTACAATCACACAAACTTCCATCATACAGGATACACAATCATAGTTCATGTGTACGGCGGACTACCGTCTCATGAACCAATGTCATTCGTTATTCTCTTGCCACCTATCAAGGTTGAGTATAATGATGGACTATATTTTTTTTACATTTGATAGAGATAAAAAATTTCTCATTTTTTATATGTATTTTAATTTTTTAAACCCTCGCTATTTATAAATTTGAGCTTATTTTCATCAATTTTGGATTTATAGTTTGTTTTGGGATAAAATGTGAAAATTGTATAATTTTGAAATTTTAACAGATTTTAATCACACAGGTATTTTGATTGTAAATTTTAAAGTATTAATATAATTTGTGTGATTATTTTTTATAATTCCTTGATTTATTTGATTCATGGTTATCTTCTATACAATGATTTTATTCTAACTCATAGAGGCCTGAAAAAATCAATCAAGTTAAAAAATTATTTGGGCAGATAGAGTGGACCCCACAACAGAAATGAGGCATAAATCAAGATAAACACGTAAAATTTAGTTAATTCAACCTAGATATAAAATAGGAATCATATTCTGAGTTTAAAAATAAATTACAAGGATTTATGAAATAATTAAGGTGGGCATCGAATAATATACATTCAAGTAAGATTTCCATAATTCTCAGCCAAAAAATTTCATAATCATTATCTATTCCATAACATCCTATAGAAGAGTAAAATTAATCTGAAATTTTTAGGGAATATATGAAATTAAATTTTTATTATCATATAAGAAGGTACCCTGGGGAGATTCGAATATATGGTGTGCTTAATAAGAGAAAATGTTTAGATGACTAATTCAGCTGGACAACTTTCCTATTTTCTTTTCTATTTTTTCTTCTTCATATTTTTTTAATTCCTTATTCTTCCCCATTCATATATATTACCCTTACCATGGTGGGGTATTATTTTGAGTGATTGTGTAAGGGTCGGTTTTCTATTTTGTAATTATTGAGTTCTTATACTTAATTGAATGAAATATTTTTCTCTCTTCTATGATATTCTTTTCAATTTCATATTGAGATTTTTATTATCAAGTGTGATCATATTTGGTTTTTGATTCCATTACTAATTTTTTATTTGGTCAATGATCATTATCTACCTCTACTACGTTCTGGTTTATATAAGATGTAATAGACCGGATCTTAGTGTTTATGTCCTAGGTGACGTCAATACATGTCAGAGGGGTAGTGGATGTTCTACATTATTTGGGATAAACAAGACCCAATCATGTATTGCCTGAGTCATTTGAGGATACGCATTTAAACTCTCTCACACAAGAAAGAAGAGTATAAAAAAATGTGATCTTGGTATGATTTTCTCTCTCTATCACCATTTGACCAAGGGAGTGAGACGAAAAGATCATGGAACCTCACTTTAATCAATTTATCAGAAGAGGATTGATAAAAATATAACAAGGATCGCATTGCAATTGGAAAACCAACCTCGAACTGATCACACTTATCATATTATAGTTGTAAATCACTTTAGTTTCCAATTTTATTTTAATAATTTTCTTAAATTTTTTTTTTATTTCATTTCATTCAAAAACAAAATAATTTAAAAAACAGTACATTTTTCCTCTAATTAAATAGTTAAAACCCGGTTTGTGTGCACTCTTCTTTGGGAGACTACCTTGGGTTAATTAGTATATTATAATTAGTTAATTTAAAAAATTGTTTTTCCAAGCCCCACTATAGGTGTGTTTCAAACTTGGTTCCATTTTCAGGGAGGTAGTTCATATTAACAACCAAAAAAAATTAAAACTAAATGACCCGTAGTCCAACAAAACCCTGTGCGATCTATGTAGGCCTCAACTTTCTATTCAAAGTAACAAAGTCATTGCACCTAATGCCCAAAATTATTTTCAACTTCATATCAATATGATTTCCATGCTTCTAAAATTTCATGTACTTATAGGAGAATACCCAAATCATAACATGTAAGAATTCATCTTCACTTTCTCAATCTTTAGGCTAAGAGGAGCACCTAAATACTAATTTTAATGGAGGGAATTCCCCTTCTAACGTGAAGGAACAGCTAAATAATGTTTTTATAATCTACAACCAAGGGAGATCAGTGATTGGTAGGATTTAAAAAGATGCTTCATATAGATATTATTTCCCATAACCAATAGCACTTCTATTAAAAAAGATATTTACATCAAACGAAAATCTACTAGAGAGACACTCTATGAGTAATGGGAGCCTTTAAAGAAGATCATGGAAAGATTTTCACATCAAGAAATGGAGGAACACCCATTATTTATGTTCTTATACAATGTAATTCATGAAAATGATCAAAATATACTAGATTCCTAATTTGGAGGAGCCATGATCAATAGGTCACTTGCAGATGTAAGAGGTATAATTGAGAAGATTGCTCAAAACTTTCAAAAAATTAGTATAGGAGGTTAAATAAAAAATAGAATCCATGAGGTGAGAATATATGTTTCAATATATTTAATCACAAGATAAATGGTTCAACTCACCTGATTAGTACAACAAATTTCCATGAACCATGTGATGGAGAAACAGGGCCCAACTCAGGTCTGTGGTTTATGCTTTTCTACTTATCATTACACTAATCAATGTCCAGAAGTGAAGGGGAAAAAAATTGTGTTACAACCTATCAAAAAAGACAATTTCCACCAAATCATACACATCAACTCCAAACCCAACCAAGACATAGATTCCAATAGAACCCAAACAAGCCTTATTTTCAATAGCAATACCATTACCCCCATTCATTCCAACAATCCCTTTAACCACCACCCTTCCAACAAAATACTTATGATAAACCTTCCACAAGTGCACCAATAACTAAGTATAATCATCTAAATACCAAATTTTTAGGATTGGAAGATAAAATTGACAAGCTAACTAATCAATTTGGAAGTTTTATGGACATTCTGACCAATAATAAAGGAAAACTCCCATCACATATAGTTCCAAATACAAAGGATAATATCAGTGAAATCACAAAAGGAATCAGAAAATAGCTCCAATCCCCTGAACAAAGTGAGACTAAGGATTATAGGAAACCTTATAAAGCTCAACCGATTAACCCAAATGATGTAGACTAGAACCATAAAGTATCCAAAACAAGGTTTAGAAATAAAAGGCCAGAAAATTACATACAATTATAGATGGGGGAAATAATAGTAGTCAGGATATGTTCCCTAATGCTTTAATTCAGTTGTTAATGTTTGAAGAGGATCAACTGCAAAAGGAAATTATAAATACCTTTCAAAAAGTTGATATCAACATACCACTCTTAGAATAAATCTGATAAATCAAAAAATATTCAAATATTCTAAAGGAACTATGCATAAAAATAAAGAGACGTGATGGAAATGAAAGAATCAAATTGGGAAAAATCATCCCAACGTTCATCAAACCACTAATTCAACAAAAATATCATGATCCATGGAAAATTCTCTATTCCTTATACAATTGGATCCTTAAATTTCATTGAAACTTTATGTGATTTAGGTAATTTGATAAACGTATTACCTCACTATGTATTTACATCTTTATAGATTGGAAAATTGAAGCCTAATACAGTGGAGGTATAGCTCGAAAATAGATCCACCATTTTCCCAGTAGGTGTTTTGGAGATATTCCTGTGAAATTCAAAGATATATTGTTCCCATTTGACTTTTACATACTTATAATAGAAGAATATAGGAGTACATTACAATCACCCATCATCTTGAGGAGACTGTTTTTAAAGAAAGAAAATACTATCATCAGCATGCATGAGGGAACACTTTCAATAGAGCTCAGAGATAGTCAAGTGCACTTAAATATACTTAACTCTATGAAGAATATTTCAAGTGGTCATTAAATAAATTCTATCTCCCTTTAATAAGGTAAATAACCAACTGAAAAATCAGAAGAGGAAACATCAAAATTCTTGGATAGTTTGTTAGAAGATGTTGGAGAATCAAAATAGGGGGAATATGTTGAGATCAAGAAGTATAAACTTAAAAAGTCTGAACAGGAGAATATTTTCTAGATCTCCATATGGAACATTATATAATGGAAGAAGAAATATATTAAATTCATTCCATATGTATTACTCTACAAACTGAATTGAAAAATGTCATAGAAAATTCCATTAAATAATCAAAGGTAAGTGGAATATATTCTCAAACTAATGAGAGGATTAAATCACAAGAAAAATGTATCTCTATACTCAATAAATTTCAAAATTGACTTATTTTACTTAATATTGTAGATATCAAATCCAAAACCAAGGTCATGTGGGTCAAGATAACTATGGTGAAATCTATAATGGAAGGAAAGAATATTCCAAATAGACCCTAACCCCTTATGAAAATAGATAATCATCCTATAATAAGACATCAAAAAATATATGAATAGATTAAAAAACAACCTAGAAGAAACAAATTCAAGGGATTTGCTGGTACTATGGTAATCATGTTCATAAATCCTATTCGTGTTGGTTTAGCATGTATTTTCTAGGAATAAGGTAAGAACCAAGGGGGAAATTCAGTGAGGTGTTCATAGAAAGGATAGAACGAGATGTTCCCTATAATATGAAAAAAAATATCTAGAAGTAATCTAGTGGTAATAATTTCCACAAGGAGTACCTAGTAGTTTGGACACATCAATTTTAATTTTCCCCAAAATGGAGGAAGTGGAATAATGCTTAAGAATTGGTGGAAGATATTGCATTTTTTCAACCTAATTACCAATGAAGATCCATAGGTCAACTCATTCATTTACACTATATTAAAATAAGTAATTACATTTTTTATATACTTTCAAGAAAAAACAATTTAAATACACTAAGGAAACTGGATAAATTATGTGTAGGGGGAATCTTATAGCCTAGTATTTTAAAAAAATAATTTTTTGAGTCGAGCCAATGACATTAAACAAAATCACTTTTGGGAGGCAACCCACATTTTTTCCCTTAGTCTACTCTTCCCATCGATCATATTCTAAAATTATTAAACATTATAGCACTATAATTTTTTTTATATTTCATGTCCATTAATGAAGATTATGAAAGGATAAAAATGGAGAAACTAAATAGAATAAAAATCATGAAAGTGCTACAGAACAGAACTGAAGGAACATGACTTGCACCACCCAACCAAATCATGGAAGGGAAGGCCATCGAGAAATTGATTGCCAAAATAATGGGAAGAATTTTTCTAATGATACAAATAGATATAAATCTTTACAAAATACACCTTCCACACTTTAGTGATTATTTTTTAAGGATAATAGGAATTATTCTAAACAGTGACTAGACCCAAGGCTTAGTGATGATAATCTGTGTTAGCAACCTATAAAGTCGATGGACAAGGGTAAATCTCCTGCGATCATTATCTTTGATGAGGGGTGCAATGAAAACATGTTGAAAGGTATAGTTACCATCCACTCCATAACAACCAATGTCTTGTTTTCTTATAGATATACCCACTCGTTCATATCTAAAGAGTTTTATAAGTGTATTAAGATTCCACTCAAATGATTAGATATGGAATTAGAAATCCAAAACCCTTTATGGTGTGATGATTTTATCTCAAGTATATTATTCCTCTCTGGTTGAAATTTTTGGGAATGTTCTTCCTAAAAAACTTAGTAATTCTTACCTTGGTTGAATTTGAAATCATCTTAGGCATGAATTCCAATTTCTATATAAATACAACATCAATTTTTTGGAAGGGAAGTTGTGTTTGATATTTCAAACTAACCTATGATCTTCTATCAATGTGATGATACGTATGAAATTCCTTTAGAAATTACATCTAGTATATGGGTCTTAATTCTAATCCATAAAAAGTGTTCGTCTCAATTGTTTGGGAAAAAACTCAACATTGAAGATATGCCTATTTTTTGAAACTTTTGTATTTATTTCTTGAATAGTTTTCTATCCTCACACCAATACATTAATTTGAGTTCTCAGTATAATTCATACCAAGTGCCAAACCAATTTCAAATAATCCTTACATAATGGCCCAATTTAGTTACAAGAATTGAAGAATCAACTCTATGAAAACCTTCATAAGGGATTCATTCAGCCAAGTGTGTCACATTAGGGTGAACCTATTATTTTTGTGAAAAAGAAACATGGATCAATGAAACTTTTCATTTATTATCAGGAGTTGAACAAGATCATGATCAAGAACAAGTATCTTATTCCCCATATTTATGAATTGTTTAATCAACTACATGAAGATAAATTATTTTACAAAATTAACCTTTGTTCTGTGTATCATCAATTGAGGTTGATGAAGGAGGATATACACAATACAACATTACTTACAAGGTATGGACACTATGAATATATAGTGATTCCTTTCAGTCTTACTAATGACCCTAATATCATCATGAATTTAATTAATAGAGTCTTTAAAAATTAACTTTATCGGTTTGTGGTGGTCTTCATTGATGAAATTATTATACATTCAAAGAGTAAGTAACATCATGAATACAACTTGGTAATTGTATTAATGTACCTAAGGAAGGATAAACTATATGAAAAATTTAGATAGTGTGAATTTTGGATGAAAAAGGTTTCAGTTTTGGGGAACATAATCACAAGATATTGTATAGTAGTAGATCTATCAAAGATAGAGGCTATTGAATATTGTCTTAGACCAACCATTGTGACTGGGATTCATAACATTCTTGGTTTATCTAGGAATTATCGAAAGTTTGTGGATAATTTCATATGACTATCTATTCCTCTAACCAATTTAACTCAGAATTGTCCAAAGTTTTTATAGACATATGAATAAAATGAAAATTTCAAGGAACTAATGAGAACATTGGTTAGAGAACCTATGCTTACATTACCCTGTTGTGAAGAAGGGTTTTTAATCTTTGTTGATGCATCCAAGAAGGGATTGGGATGTGTTCTTCTATATAATAACAAGGTTATAGGTTATGCCTCGTGATAATTGAAGATCCACAAGTTAAATTATCCAACTCATGATTTTGAGTTGGAAGTGGTAATTTTTGAAATAAAGATATAGAGGAATTATATTTATGGAGAAAAGTGTGATATATATACTAATCATAAATTTTTGGAATATATATTCACACATAAGGAGTTGAACATACGTCATAGAATATGGTTAAAGATGATAAAGGATTATGACTGCCCAATACATTACCACCCTGGGAAAGAAAACAATATGGTTGATGCTTTGAGTCGAAAGAATCATGTTATCTTATCCATGATGAAGATCACGGAAGATCCAATATTTCTATATTTTAAAAGGATGGATCTAGGAATCCTAATGTTATAGGAAAATCTTATCTTTACAAATTGAATGTCCAACCATCTATCTGAGTAAATATTAGAGTGTCAAAGAAAGAAGTTGTAGAGTTTCTAAAGAATGTTAGAAATATTCTAGAGTTAAAACTTGATCAGGATGGAATGACAAGGTTCAGAAACAATGTATTCATTAATTTCATACAATATTTGAAGTATTTTTTAGAGTAATCTCATAGTTATTCATTCTATATTCATCCTGGAAGTACTAAGATGTATAAATATTTGAAAGAATACTTACGGTGGCATAGGATAAATAGGTATTTCATAGAGTTTGTATTTTTGTGATTGGTATTCTAATAATTTAAGGATAAAAGAAAAAAGTCTAAGGGGATGTTGCACCCATTACCCATACTAGAATGGAAATGGGATAACATCACTATGGATTTTTTTATTGGACTCCCCAAAACTTCTAAGGAAAAAAATGCTAAATGGGTGGTAGTCGATAGCCATACTAAGTCAACACACTTCATCACTATCAGAGAGGAGTTATCTCTAGATTATATTTTAAGGATATACATTCAGGAAGTGTTATGGTTTCATGGAGTACCACATTCTATTGTATTTGGTCAGATCTAATGTTTACCTCAAAGTTTGGTTGAATTCTTCAATAATCCCTTGATATAGAATTGAGTTTTAGCACTGCTTATCATCCTCAAATGCATGGTCAGTTTAAAAGAAAAATTCAAATACTATAAGAGATTTTTAGATCTTGTTTGTTGAACTTCAAAGATGATTGGGATCTATACCTTCCTCTAGTTATATTTCATACAATAATATATTTCACTCAAGTGTTCATATGGATCCTTATGAAGTTCTCCATGAAAGGAAACGTAGTGCTCCAATTTGCTGGAATGAAGTTTAATAAAGAAAGATATTGAGACATGGATCACTAAAGAAATAGAAGATATGTTTATAACCATTTAGAAACATATCAAGGTAGATCAAAATCAGTATAAAAGTTTTGTTGATAACCAATGGAATGATATAGAATTTGAAGTTGGTGAGAAGGTTTTTCTGCTAATTTATCCATTAAAGAAGGTTATGAGATTCGAGTAGAAAGGGAAACTAAGCCATGGGTGTATCAGACCCTTTTTTATTCTTGATCATATTAAGACAGTAGACTATTTCTTGAAACTTCTACCAAAGCTCTCTTAAGTCCATGATGTGTTCCATGTATCTCTCCTGAGGAAGTACATACCCAACCCTTCACATGCACTGAACTTATAGTTTATACTGTTGGAGAAAGATCATTATTATATGGAACAACTAGTTGAAATTCTTGATCGTACATAGAAATTTCTACAAAAAAGGCCACTCACCTAGTCAATGATTTTTGGAGAAACTACCAGTTATAAGAAGATGTGTGGGGACTTGAGGATATGATGAGGATGAAGTCTCCTCATTTATTTGTATTAGAATGATGAATTTTGAGGGAGAAATTAATTTTAAGGGGGTGTAATGTAACTCTTCAATTTCTTATGTACTATTTTATTTATAACAATTAAATTTATTTTATAGTTTGTGTTATATACTATAACAAGTTAATCTTGGGATATATGCATCACCGTCTTAGTTTTCCTTACAAGCAACACTGAGTTTCTATGAAACAAAATTTTATTATTATAATTATTTAAATGAGATAGTTATAACATAGACATTAAACATAGTAATATGATTATTAATAACTAATTTCTAAATATTAATTATAATTATTTTATATAAATAAAACATATAAATTTTGATAAAGTCTTCATATGTTTGAAAATACTATTTTCCTAAAAGTACTTATTTTTAAGCCCTTCTATGAACCATAATAAAATTAATTTTCAAACTATTTTAGAAATTGAATTATATAAAATAAAAATCTTATTTTAAATCATAATTTCAAAATTATCTTATGTGGAATTCTGGGATTTTCTGAAATACTTCATTTTTTGATGAATATTGAAAATATTGAATTTTAATTCAAAAATACTTTTTTGTCTATTTTATTTACATTATTAAATTATATTTAAATTTATTTTAAGTATAATTAAATAAATTATACAACAATTAATAAAATTTAGGTCATTGGGACCAATTTCACATTGAGATTGGATATAAAAATATTTCGAACTTTTAGAATTTTTCACTATTGAAACCCATCATCTCATCCAGTACGTGGGATTAATTTTAAATTAATTTTCAAAACTTATATGATTAGAATTTAGAAAATTTAATTTCATATTTGGAATTAGAATAATTTATAATGTTTAGTAAGTTCAAATTATTTTTTCACTAAAATTATTTGTGAATGTAATTAAAATTAATTAAAGCAATTAAGGTAAAAATGAGTTTACTTAGTGGTTTTGTTTTAAAAGACATATTCATTAACATCGGAGATCAGTGAACGTACAATCTCAAAGCCATGAAGAAAAATGGTCCATCCAGAGCTGGTTAACATCAAAGGGTCTTGAGGCCTCCAGCTGATGGGCAGTATTGTTACCTTCCCTTTTAGTAAAGGAGAAGGTACAGATTGAGAAGCCTTTATGGAGTGAAAGGATTCTCCTAATGAGGGATCCAAAAGACTGGAGGTTGCCGTCGTTGGAATTTATAGCTTTAATAATGGTGAGACAGACTGATTTGGGGTTGATTTTATCCCATCTGCGGTCCTTGGAAAGCATCATACCTGCAAAGATGTCAGTAGCCTCAGCCACCACAGGTTCCCAGAGAGCGAAGTGTGATTCATGTTTGGCCGCAATGAATTTCCCCTGATGATTCTGGGACAGGATGCTGAGGGCGATAGGCCCATCCTTGGGGATAGATGCATCCACATTAATCTTAAGAATATCCTCACGTGGAGGACACCAGTGGGAGGGGAAAGAAGAGGATCCAAAGGGATTATTTTTCCCATTGTGGTGATTCCAACCCTCAATCCATGAAGAGGCCCATTCAGTCCAGAATTCAGGGGTTCTGTGCACATGGTTGAAAACTACCTCATTACGATGGGCCCAGATGATCCAGGTCAGGGTGAAAAGTGAGCCTTATTTGGACGATGAGAAGGATGAGAACCATTGCATCAGGAAGATTGGGAGGTCAGCGGTCATGGCCGGTGAAGTGGTTGTAGCAGAGCCCCATTTGTGCCAAATTTCCTTAGCCCCTGGGCACTGGATGATAGCATGAAAGGGAGATTCTGGGACGTTCAGGAAGAAAGGGCAAGAATCTTCACTGGACATGTGCTGGAAGGCGAGAAGGCTCATGGTAGGAAGGGTTCCCGTGCACACCTTCCACTAGAAGTGGCGGATTTTTTGGGGAACATTGAGTTTCCAAATTTATTTCCAGGGTCCCCCATTCAAATCGACTGAATGGTATCTAGTGGCGAGCCAGTATCAGAACTTCACTGTGTAGGCTCCCGAAAGGTTATTGATCTAGAAGAGATGGCCGGGTCCTGCATCTGGGACCCTGGGGGAACTCAGGATAATTCTTTCGTCTCTATCATTGAACCATGCGTGGATCTTCTCCAGACACCATCCAGGACCCTGATCGGAAAAGAGGTACCTGACAGTGGCATCTTCGAACCCTAGTTGGGTAGGAGATGAGGCCCAAACACCTTCTTTATCAATCAGCCAGGGGTCAGCGCAAATGTTAATAGTATGGCCATTCTCGATCCTCCATCCCAGCCCTTTTTCCAGGAGGCAACAGGCCCCCAAATTCTTGTCCATAGGAATCTTGGATGGGGGACAAGAGAGGAGGCGTGGAAGTCCTTGTGGGGAAAATACTTAGCATGAATAATGCGCAAACAGAGAGATGAAGGATGGTTAATCAGGCACCAACCTTGCTTATCCATCAGAGCATAATTGAAGGGAAATAGATTCTGGAATCCCATACCACCCTCATACTTGGGTTTCCAGAGTTTCTCCCAAGCAATCCAGTGGGTTCGGTTCCTTCCATCATTCTTCCCCCACCGGAAGTTGGTTGTGTGTGAGTGGAACAGGTTGATAACGGTCTTCAGAAGAATAAATAGGGGCATAAAATAGCTGGGGATAGACTGGATGACGGATTTAACGAGGATCTCCTTACCGGCTTTTGAAATTTTTTTGGGGGTCCAGCCTTGGATTTTCTTCTCAATCCTGTCCATCAAGGATGCAAAGATTTCTTTTTTGGAGTATCCGATAACTATGGGGAGCCCGAGGTATTTCTGGTGTTTCTCGACCAATTGGATGCATGCATAATATAACATCCCGCCCTTTTATAACATTACTTTTCATTACATTTTACAAAACTAAGGATCTTTAAGGTTTAGTGTCTTGGAAACCAAGAACTTAAAACATGAAAACATAAAAAAATCTTCTTAAACACTTTAAAGGCTTCTCCTTATGTTCATCCTAGGTTCATTACTTCATTTCATAACCTGGGGACACACATCAAAATAAAGCGGTGAGAAGAAGGCCCAGTAAGGGAACCAAGGGGAAACATTTAACATGTGAACTTGAGATACATCAATAAAGTCATGAAAAATAACTTTAAGGCATGAGAAAGAAATCATGAGGCATACCATAATAAAAATAACGTTTTTCATAACTTGAAGATGTGGCTACAACATTTAACTTAGACAATCATGAACATATCACCAAGTCCCATCCCCAAGGTGTCATTTGAAATTACCAAGGTTATTCACCAAGGTATCGATAAAATTCTAATCTCTAGTGGTTACATCATTACCCAATGCAATGGGGTGTTATCAGGGCGCACCCTTAAATTTGTAATCTCTAGTGGTTACATCATTACCCAGTACAATGGGGCGCTATCAGGGAACTCCCTTAATTTGTCTTTATTATCATGTGATCCACATATATCATCATCAAACATTTCATAAATAACCCATATAGCATAAAGAAATGGGTTTCATTTTATAATCATAACGTTTTAAAAACTCCTTTTAAAGACGTGATCTTTCAGTCACTTTAAAACCACGGAAAAGGAAAGCGGGTTTTCATATATGTAAATACAAGAATTTAAAATAGGAAATTTTGATATATATGTGAATACCCCTGTAGAAGAAATAGGTTTGAGTATTCACTTAATAAAATAAAAGAATTTTAGAAAAATAGAGAGACATTTTAAGACGAAAATTCTGCAACATAACGGCTATGTTATAGGGTTTTAGAAAACATTGAAAAGATAGGGGACATGGGTCACCCACGCATAAATGATCCATAAAATAGTAGAGGGACAGAACATAATGGATATATGAACATGGTAATGAAATTTTAAGAACATACCATTTGAAATAAAAAAACATGGAAGGAAGACAAAAATAAGATTTTTCTTATGAAAATCTGGCAGCCTAACGGTGTCACTTAAACTTCAAAAAAATGAATTGACGAGATCAAATAGGGTATCTCATCATATGAACATAAAATATCAGTATGATAGATATTGAGATAATACCCCAAAATAATAAAAAGGAACTTGAAAGACTTGACAAGAAAATAGAACTTGAAAATGAGAAGGGTGAAAGAATCAGTTACAAAAATTTCGGTAGCCTAACGGCGCCACTTAATCATTCATAAAACGAAATGATGAGAGTAAGAGGGGATATCTCATCATATGAACATGAAAAGTCCAGTAAGAGGAATATAAAAGAACACCCACCATCATAAGAACATGGAGAATAAAAGAAATGACTTAAAAGAGAGTATTTGAAAAGAAAGAGAGAGGTTGGATCCCTTACCTTAGAACGTATCTCTTAAAACTCAAAGGTTGGGACCTTGAGGGCTTGGGGTACCTTGGGAGGACTCTTTGGGAGGTAATGAGACCCGATCTTCGTTGGGGGAGAGTTGGGGGTGAAAACTAAAGGAGGAAAGGGTGGGTATTTATAGGGAAAGTGAGAGGACAAGTCATTAATGGCAAAGGGACACCTCATTAGTGGTATTGGCAAAACCATGGGTTTGCCCATGGTATTTTCCCATGGTATTGGCCACTTGGGACACCTCATACAATAATTCATCCCCTTTAGTCGACCATCCCTTAAAATATCTCATGACATCATCATGATGCAGTCATGATGTCATTAAACATACCGAAACCCTAAAAATGTATTTTTTCTATTCACTGAAAATTCAACTTTTTTCAAGAACTCCCAAAATTTTACATTAACCAAATATCAGTGCTCTGATTTTAAAAATGAACTCCATTTTATAAAAATAATTTTCTAAATATTTTTAATTTAATTTTTAAATAAATACACTATTCACCAAAAATTCATTTTTCTCAGAAAAATCCCCAAAAATTACATTAACATAATATCGATGCTCTGAGTTCAAAAATGAAATTCATTTTATAAAAATAATTTTCTAAATATTTTAAATTTAATTTCTAATTTTAAAAAACACTATTCACCTGAAAAAACTATTACTTGACTAATAATTTTTGAAACAGTTATTTACCTATTTTATTGAATCTCATTACTTATTCAAGGTGCCTAGATTATATTAATATTGTCTTTAAGTGAGATTACTAATCCATTTGGTCACATTACTAATACTAAGCATAAAATCACTATTCATAATTTACTATTCATCGAAAATTAAGTTGATCTTATTAGACTCTAAATTTTGTACTGAACATAATTGAAGAAGACCATTTTTTGAAAATCATTACACAAAATTAATTATTTATGGTTTACATAAATATTTTCAAATATCCTTTTTCTAGAATTCATCAAAAAAAATATGCATACAATATTTATGTGGAAATTTGAAAATTCACAAACTTCATCATAAGAAGAAATCACAATTTTTATTTAACTCAAAGGAATACACAAGGCAGTTACGGTCTCCTTACATAGCCCCTTATAACCCCATCATAGGACCTAAGTGTAAGGTGTGCTAAGCTGAGAGAATCCGAGGGCGGCTCAGCCAACATTGCACGAGTAGTAATCTCTATTAGTTTGAACTTATCGCGAAGGTGATTTCGTTCTAGCTTCAAACGATGAAGTTCGGCTTGGGTTTGGTCCAGAGCAAAGCCCAGTGGTGCTACCTCCTTCCCAAGTTTTGTTAGATGGGCTTCGATTGGCTCGAGACTACTGGATGAGGCCATCGAATCTTCTTTCTATATTAATTAACCAAGATCACTTGTATTTAGAGACAATAATTGAAACGTTTAGTTTCCAGCGGTTATATTGACCAATGGTCATATAACAGTTGAAACTCAATGGTATCATTTTGATTATACTCATGTTATCAAATGAAATAGTTTTTTTGAGTATCAAATAAAATAACAAAAAAAATTAGGAAACAAGATTTATTCAAAATTTCGGGTCGTTACATTCTTCCCCCTTAAGAAATTGCGTCCTCGCAATTTTTAAAATTCTGTTTGAAAATTTCATTGAATGTCCCACATCAGAAAAGGAGTCAGTAAAACTATTACTTTAAAAGAAAGAAAGGGAAGTACAAAGGTCACCCGAGTTAACCCATACTAGGATTCCATATGGGAAAACATGGATATGGAAGAAAAAACAAAGGGTCAAGTTCTGAGGGAGAGTGATAGAAAACATGATTAGGAGAAATTTAACCACAAGAAAACCAAAAACTTATGATGTGTCTAAACGGTATTCGATTACCCAGTAGGAAACGTAAACCAGCAATGTTTTTGTTTGACGTTACTTTTCATAATTTTGAGTAATTCATTTACTACATAAAATAAGAACATAAGGAAATATACTTACCTTCAAGTACAGTTTCATCCTTTAATAAGTTTCTACCAAACCTAATCTTTTCTCCAAATGATGAGCATTCAAAAACACTTAGTCTCATAAAAAACACAAGAATAATCATCTAGAGAATCACATAATCCACAAAAGATTAACTATCTATTTCTTCTATCTTTAAACATTATCCCAAAATAGAAGGCGTAAGATAAAACAATTATTTAAAAAGAAACAATCCCATAGAAAGGGAAACTTCTTTAAATCTTCAAAATTCCACGGTACTACCCAAAGTTCATCATAGACCATTCCATAAATAAATGTCCTTAAAATTCCTCGAATTAAACCAAACTAAGAGTGAAACCCAAATACAAGAAAGATTTGATAACATAGTCTTACAAAATAAACTTCATCATTCATCTCCAAACAACACAAACCACTCCTAAAATCTTATAACAAAAGTAACTAACCTAAACATATTTTCCCCAAGATAGGTTAATCATTTCCATAAGTAACCTATATTACCATAAGTTCACCTTAAATTCATCTATTCTTCAAAATATAATCCAAACTTTATTCCTCAATGAAAATACCATAGTAATCTATTTACCTTGATCATATAGGGTTCCCAAAATAGTGAACGTCTTCCAAAATAATAATCATCTTTTAATCCCATAATCATCTCTTTTTTTTGGAAGAATAGCTTCACAACATCAACATGTGGTACATAACAATATATGTTTTCCTTAATGATATAAAACCATCTTAGGTAGTGACTCGATGTTCTTAGAAAACATTAAAGATATTCTCATAGAGCATTAAATAAAATACAACATTACATAGACAATTATTGCGAAGAAGTTACATGTACTTTAGTCATTATGATCCATCTCAGCATAGGACTTGCATTGTTCCCTTGTCCTTGAAGATTGTAGATGCTCATCATTCTTCTCATCCCTTCCAAGAGAGTATTGCCTTGGATAAAGTCTAAATCCTCCACATTTACGACATTGAAAATTATAAGGTACATTAGATCGAACCATATCTCTATTCATCACATTATCCATTTTTTTGAAGCAATTGGATACATTATGACCTATCACCCCACACTTAAAACAATTCCTGGTTCCTTTATGACATTCTCCTTGGTGCCCCTTTCCACACTTTTTGCACAAAGGAAATTGGGTCTTCTTTACCTTATCAACTTTATCAGATGAACATCCTTGAGACTTCATCTTCTTCTTACTCAATGAATTTGGGCATTCAACTATGTACCAATTATTAATTGTGATTTTTGATAGCTGGTTTGGCATAATCACAATATGTTCAACTTGATCTCCTGCCATCTCTGTCATATTAATAGGAAAATAATCACATTTCCTATCACCTTGGTTGTTGGGACATGTTCTTCCATTTCCCACCATTAACTAAGAAAATAAAGTATAATTAGGGGCTTAAATACTTATCCAATAATCATGAAAAGGAAAATTTAAGCATAAAAGGATAAACTTGTAGAAGAAAAGTGTATCCTAACTTGTGATCCCCTAGGTTCCAAAATAGGTTATCCATGATCATATATTCTTATGTGAATCTTTATTTTATTTTTTCTTTGTTCCTTTAATAATGGTTCATACTAAGCTTATGAATTTACCAAAGCATATCCCCCGGGAGTGTCGTCACCAAGAGTGCAGCAAGGCCTGTTGTCGTGTACCAGTTCCCATTCGAGTCCATCTCAAAGAGGTGTTTTCGGGTCTTACCCCTATGTACATCTGTGCCAGAGCCACCTCTACATACTCGTATCCAAACAGGGATATATTTTCTTGGCAACCCCTTACTCAATACTCACCAAAATACCAAGAAGATTTCCTATATTTAAACATTTTTATAGGGTTCTTCCTAAACTCTTCATATCCTAACTTCCAAAAATAACTAAACCATCCTTTGATACCAAATATAACATCCCACCCTTTTATAACATAACTTTTCATTGCATTTTACAAAATCAAGGATCTTTAAGGTTTAGTGTCTTGGAAACCAGGAACTTAAAACATGAAAACATAAAACATTCTTCTTAAACACTTGAAAGGCTTCTCCTTATGTTCATCCTAGGTTCATTAATGCATCTCATAACCTGGGGGCATACATCAAAAGAAAGGGGAGAGCAGAAGGTCCAGTAAGGGAAAAAAGGGGAAACATTTAACATGTGAACTTGAGATACATCAATAAAGTCATTAAAAATAACTTTAAGGCATTAGAAAGAAATCATGAGGCATATCATAATAAAAATAATGTTTTTCATAACTTGAATATGTGGCTACAACATTTAACATAGAAAATCATGAAAATATCACCAAGGTCCATCCCCAGGGTGTCATTTTAAATTACCAAGGTTATTCACCAAGGTATCGACAAAATTGCAATCTCTAGTGGTTACATCATTACCCAATGCAATGGGGCTCTATCAGAGCGCACCCTTAAATTTGTAATCTCTAGTGGTTACATCATTACCCAATGCAATAAGGTGCTATCAAGGAGCACCCTTAATTTTTCTTTATTATCATGTTATACACATATATCATCATAAAAAAATTCATAAATAACCCATATAGCATAAATAAATGGGTTTCATTTGATAATCATAACGTTTTAAAAACTGCTTTTAAAGACGTGGTCTTTATGTCACTTTAAACCCACAGAAAAGGAAAGGGGGTTTTCATATATGTAAATACCAGAATTTAAAATAGTAAATTTTGATATATATGTGAATACCCCTATAGAATAAAGATATTTGAGTATTCACTTAATAAAATAATTGAATTTGAGAAAAAGAGAGAGACATTTTAAGACGAAAATTCTGCAGCATAACGGCTATGTTACAGGGTTTTAGAAAACATTGAAAAGAGAGAGGACATGGGTCACCCACTCATAAATGATCCATAAAATAGTAGAGGGACAGAATATAAAGGATATATGAACATGTTAATGAAATTTTAAGGACATACCATTTGAAATGAAAAACATGGAAGGAAGACAAAAATAAGATTTTTCTTATGAAAATTCGACAGCCTAACGATGTCACTTAAACTTCAAAAAAATGAATTGATGAGATCAAATAGGGTATATCATCATATGAACATAAAATATCATTATTATAGATATATATATCATACCCCAACATAATAAAAAGGAACTTTAAAGACTTGAAAAGAAAATAGAACTTGGAAATGAGAAGGGTGAAAGAATCTGTTACAAAAATTTCAGCAGCCTAACGGCGCCACTTAAACATTCATAAAATGAAATGATGAGAGTAAGAGGGGATATCTCATCATATGAACATGAAAATTCCAGTAAGATGAATATAAAAGAACACCCCCCATAATAATAACATGGAGCATAAAAGAAATGGCTTAAAAGAGAGTATTTGAAAAGAAAGAGAGAGGTTGGATCCCTTACCTTAGAACGTATCTCTTAAAACTCAAAGGTTGGGACCTTGAGGGATTGGGGCACCTTGGGAGGACTCTTTGGGAGGTAATGAGACCAGATCTTTGTTGGGGGAGAGTTGGGAGTGAAAACTAAATGAGGAAAGGGTGGGTATTTATAGGGAAAGTGTGGGGACAAGGCATTAATGGCCAAGGGACACCTCATTGGTGGTATTGGAAAAACCATGGGCTTGCCGATGGTATTTTCCTATGGTATTGGACACTTGGGACACCTCATACAATAATTCATCTCCTTTAGTCGACCATCCCTTAAAATATCTCATGACATCATCATGATGCAGTCATGATGTCATTAAACATACTGAAACCCTAAAACTATATTTTTACTATTCACTGAAAATTCTACTTTTTCCAAAAACTCCCAAAATTTCTCCTTAACCAAATATCAATGCTCTGATTTCAAAAATAAACTCCATTTTATAAAAATAATTTTCTCAATATTTTTAATTTAATTTTTAAATAAATACACTATTCACATAAAATTCATTTTTTTCAGAAAAATCCCCAAATATTACCTTAACATAATACCGATGCTCTGAGTTCAAAAATGAAATACATTTTATAAAAATAATTTTATAAATATTTTTAATTTAATTTTTAATTTAAAAAACACTATTCAACTGAAAAAACTAATACTTGACTAATAATTTATAAAATTGTTATTTACCTATTTTATTGAATCTCATTACTTAATCAAGGTGCCTAGATTATATTAATACTTTCTTTAAGTGAGATTACTAATCCATTTGGTCACATTACTAATCCTAAGCATAAAATCACTATTCATAATTTACTATTCATCAAAAATTAAGTTGATCTTATTAGACTCTAAATTTTGTACTGAACATAATTAAAGAAGACCATTTTTTGAAAATCATTACACAAAATTAATTATTTAAGGTTTACATAAATATTTTCAAATATCCTTTTTCTAGAATTCATCAAAAAAAATATGCATAAAATATTTATCTGGAGATTTGAAAATTCACAAACTTCATCATAAGAAGAAATCACAATTTTTATTTAAGTCAAAGGATTACATATTGAAGTTACGGTCTCCTTACATAGCCCCTTATAACCCCAGAATATGACCTAAGTTTAAGGTGTTCTAAGGTGAGAGAATCCAAGGGCAGATCGGCCAACATTGCATGAGTAGTAATCTCTATTATTTTGAACTTATCGCGAAGGCGATTCTGTTCTAGCTTCAAACGATGAAGTTTGGCTTGGGTTTGTTCCAGAGCAGTGCCCAGTGGTGCTAACTCCATCCCATGTTCCATTACATGGGCTTCGATTGGCCCGAGACTACTGGATGAGGCCATCGAATCTTCTTTCTACATTAATTAACCAAGATCACTTGTATTTAGAGACAATAATTGAAATGTTTAGTTTCCAGCGGTCATATTGACCAACGGTCATATAATAGTCGAAACCCAACGGTCTCATTTTGATTATACTCATGTTATCAAATGAAACAGTTTTTTTGAGTATCAAATAAAATAACACACAAAATTATGAAACAAGATTTATTCAAAATTTTGGGTCGTTACACATAATCACAGATTTCTTCTTTCTTAGAAGGAGGGACCCCTACGCTGAATGAGATTTCCGACTTTCCGTGATTCATTGACTGACCATACGCCCTCTTGTACTGTTGGATCACATGGATGATTACCTGGCATTCATTAGTGGTTGCTCTGGAGAAAAAGAGGCAATCATCGGCGAAGAAAAGATGTGAAACCGGTGGACTGTCACAACATACCTTTTTCCCATGTAAGGAGTTTGATGATGCAGTCCTGGAAATAATGTTAGAGAAAACATCAGTCACCAAGATAAAGAGAAAGGGGGAGAGAGGATCTCCCTATCGAAGGCCCTGAGATAGGGCGAAGCCTCTGGTGAGCTCCCCATTGACCTTGATTTGGAAAGAGACGGTCGAGACACAGTGCATGACCATATCAATCCAATTATAACAGAAGCCCATTTTCAGCATAACGACTCAAAGGAAGTGTCATTCCACTTTATCGTAGGCCTTGGTCATATCATGTTTCCAAGTCATAGTTCCTCTTTTCATGGTGGAGTGATTTTTCATGGAGTGGAACACTTCATGGGCCACAATTGCATTATCAGTGATCAGTATCTTGGCCATGAAAGAACTCTGGTTTTCCGAGATGATGTCAGGTAACCAAGGGTGCAGCCGATTAACTAAGATCTTTGAGAAAATTTTGTAAGAGACATTGCACAGGATGATGGGTATGAAATCCGGGACTGCCAGAGGTTTCTTTATTTTAGGAATGAGGATGAGGATAGTTTCATTGATGGTGGAAACACATGTTTTCCCAGCCCAAATATTCCTCATCAAATTGTAGATGTCAGGACCAATAATGTGCCAGTATTATTTGAAAAAGAGGGCATGGAAACCGTCCGGGCTCGGGGCCTTAAGGGGAAAAATAATCTATAAATTTATCCAAAAGTAATTGGTTGGAAATATTTATTCCAATTAACCTATTTTATAAAAAAATACACAATTATTGTATGAACATGATGTATTGGAGACATACCAATAGTGTTTACCTTTTTATATTTATAAGAATTCCACTCCTCCTCCACTATAAAAAGGCACTCACCCCCTCACTTCTTGATACCAATAAAGCACTTTAGACCATAAAAAACATTACAAAATAAGCTCCCAACTTACATCCCTTCATTCTAGAAGCCTTCCTTTTGGAATAAATCCATCCAAGGAATCCCTTTGCGGAAAACCAAAAGGAGTTACCCAATGTAGAGGTAACACCCTTCAACAAGCACTTTTTTTATTTCTTTCTCCACCCACAAAACTCTACTTATTACATGATTATATAATAACCTTAGTATAATAAATATATTGAGATATTTTTATGATAATTTTAGGACCTACAGTCACACCCACTTCCATCAAATGGGATTCACAATCATCATTCATGTGTATGACGAACTACCACCTCACGAACCAAAATTGTTTGTTATTCCATTTCCACCTTCATGATTGGGAATAATGATGGAATTTATATTTTTATATGATATATATGATATTTATTATTTATTTATGATTATTTATTATTATATAACACAAAAAATTATGATTTACCTTTTTTTAATATGATAAATTCGTTTGTGGATGTATGGACTACCGCCTCCTTAAAGCGATGTGATTCATTCACACATTACAAGGAATGTATTAAGGGTAGATTTAGTGAATTTATTATATATATATTATATAATAATTATAATTTTATTATATTGTATATATATATACATATATTTCATTTATATTTCTTCTTTTAATATGACAAGAAAATGTAAACAGTATTCATGCGTACATATGACCTACCATCTCAATGAATGATATATTTCATTTTATATTTATATATTTTATAGATTATTAAAAATACATATATAATGAATATATATGATATTTATATCATGGTTATCATTCAATATATGATGAAATAATGATATATGTAAGGGGACAAAAAATATAACGAATCAACACACATGTGAAAAACAAAGTGGTTATTACTCAAAATCTAACTTTAACATGGAATTATGAATAAATGGGTGATAGAAGGTCAAAATTATATCATATATGGTATGGTATAATTTAATATGGTTCTCTGATATATGTATAATAAACTTATATTTATTATACATGAGGTTTTAAAGAGTATGATGAGATTCCATACATAAGTTAAGGATATTTCTAATCTCACATTTATTTCTACGAGACTTATTCCATATTCACCATTAATTTATTTTGTGTGGTGTATATACTACCCATGAATGTATTATATTATTATTATAATTAAGTTTATGGGTATTTACATATCCATTTTATTATCTCTCTTTCATGGGGATTATGTTTCAAAAGTTTTCAAATCTATAAGCTAATTTTGTCTTAATTTTACTTCTTCGAGACACATGATTTATTATGCGCATATAATCTTTTAAGAGGTTTATATATATTAAATTTTATATGTTATATCATGAATATTATTATTTTAATGATATTTTAATTTTTTTTATTCTCTCATTGTGATTATGATTCAAAGTTACCAAATTGGTAAGAGTTTATTGATACAATCTCATCATTTTTCAAGATTGTTTGTGATTATGGTTCCATTGATGAAATATTTTGATCCATCTATGAATAACTCTCATGAAATATATTATAATCTAGTTATTTATGATATATTCATGTTTTATTACCATTATTCCACTCTCTAGTACTTAATATAGTTGAGGAGATTATTTTAAGAAAATCTTACCTTATTTCTCTCTTTGGTTAGAAATTTTGTTTTTTTCAAAAACCATGTTTTCAAAAATATTCTCAAAAATATTTTTATTAAATTATGTTTTAAGTTAATATTCATAGAAAAAAAATATTATAATTTTTTTTATGTTTTTCAAATCTATTTTCATATAAAACGTTTTTCAAAATGGTTTTAGGTTTCAAAAAGATTTTTTCAAAAATTAAAGGATATTTTCCAAAATAAATGTTTTCAAAATATATTTAAAATTTATTTTCCATAAAATATGACAACTTTTGGTGTTAATCATGCCTTTATGGGGACATGATATAGGGTTATCATTCATATTGTATATCTTAATGGTTTTTGATTTTATGTAATGATGTCTATGAAACCCATTTCTCTTCCACCTCTTATATGCTTATGAAATCTGGTTCTTTTCACGAGTTATACTTTGATGAAATTATTATTAAACCTATATATTTTCAATAGGTTATTCTATGATTACATTTTTATAATACCCAGTTTATTTCATGGGTTATGATATGATGAATTTTTTGGATCTAGTGGCACAAAAATGTATGTTTTTATTATGTGACTGGTTGGACCTATATCTCCCTCAAATACATTGAGTAAAGATTTATTTATAATGATATAATGATGAGAATAAAGTTGATAGACTTGATCCACTATGAGAAGAAAGGGAAACAAGAACCACTATGGGAAGAATGGGAAACCTGATCCACCATGGGAAGAAGGTGTAACCTAAGACACTATAAGGAAAGGACTATGACTGGGGATGGTGGTGTATCTCACCCAGTAGGTGTACCCCCCACTAAGTGTCATAATAAGTTTTGGGAATGAGCCTTTACATATAGATAATGATATTACATGTTTATGTGTATGCCAAAATTCAATGTCTTATTTCTATGTTATATTTCATTGCTTATTCTCTTGATTCCTTCCTGATTCATGTCTTATGAACTATCAATATTTATGAAATGACTCATGTATATGATATTTGATATGTAGGATATGATATTATAATGTTATGGTCATGTTCCCACACCCTTATGTTCATGATTATTCTTATGTATCTCCCTTTTTTCCATTACTAAGCATTTGAACTTACCCTTTATTATTCTTCCTTTCCATAGATTATGAAGATATGTATTATATATGATGTGTTTAAGAAGGGGGATAGTCATGGAGAATCTAGTAAGAGATAATGTAGCTCACCTATGTACTAGTGTTTATGTTGTGATGTTTCTTAAGGCACTAAACTCATACGATCTTTGGACATATATTTTTGTAATGTATTAAGTATTTCCCAAAAAAATGATGCAACATTAATGTATGTTAATCAAGGGTTGATATGGTATTTCTCCAATATTTATTATAGGGATAATGTGGATGAAGACCTTTCTATTTTATGAAAAAATTTAAAAATCAGATTATTAGTACTTTTCTTGATTAAAATTATTTTATAAATAAAAAAATTAACTAATTTTATTAAAAATTTTACCATTTTATCAAGTATCAATAACCCTCACCATTTAACTAAAAATGTCTATTTTGTTTAACATGATAGTGGAAAGGATCCATATACACCTTCGCAAAACCCCAATAAGGTTAGGTCAAGCAACATGAAGGTATTTATATAAGAATTTATTTGAAAACTATGGGCATGAAGCTCCTTGATTTGTTGAGTGGATTCCCCAATCCCAAAATCAGGAATTTGATTTCCTCAATAATTGCCTCCAAATTACCCCATGTCTAGCAAGGGTTACTCCTCTTGATGTAAATGGTAATTTCAACCCAAAACTTCATAATAACTTTCCTTATAAAAGTAGGTGTCTCCACAAGGGTTGGTCAAACATATAGTTTTATTGAGATTTGTTCATAATCAATTAACATAATTCTTAGTATGACTTATTATTAGGTTGAGGTATTTTAATTAATTATGCTTAAATTTTATCTTGTTTTATACTTTACATTCCTTTTTAATATTATGTGGATGCTACTTATTTAATTAACCATGTTGGATAAAAAATTTACACATAATTCGTTTATTTAATTTATTATGCAGAAATTTTATCTTGATTTATCCTTTAGATGTATTATTAATATTAAGTGGATGTTAATTAATTAACCATGATGGATAAAACATTTTCTCTCAAAAGATTTATTTTAGTTAAATATTTTCAAATTAATTAATTTATGTATGTGAACACAACCTTGCATCCATAAAATAAATAATTGCATATACATAAATAAATAAATCATTAAATGACCCATTCATGAGCTTTTTTAATGATTGACTTAATGAGCAGACATTAAATCAATCTACAAATTAGGGGAAGTAACTCATTTTTTTATCTTGAAATGAGATAAAGCATTGCATATTTACACCTATGTATCACATGAGTTGACATCATTATGGTTCGATCTTGAACCACCTCCACACACCTTGGGATACTCTAATAATTACATGTATTTTTGATACACACATAGGTGAGGGGAACCAAAGGATTATTTAAAAGGGTATGACATAAATATCCTTGGACATGCAGGTCCTAAATATTAATTGAGGGAGGGATGACACACTATCCAACATATTTAATTTAATAATTTATAAATTAAAACCCATGAAATAATTGAATTAAAACATCCAATATATACACAGTTCTTGGTCAAGATCATCAATGGTCACATATACAAAAATATGAAAAATTATTAGGATAGAATTCATTTATTTATTTGTTCTATATTTTTATGATAAAATCTTTTCCATTAATTAATTAATTCCCTTTAATCTTAATGATCATCCAAAATTAACTGGTGATACCCATTATTTATGGAATTCATTGAAAATAAATAGCAAAACCAATAATGACATATTTATTACAATAATTTAATTGATAATTTAAATCACTTTAAATCCATTATTTAATTTTCAGACACAAAATAATAGTCAATCAATAAATTAAGTTTTTAATTTTGAAATTTTCTATCATTAAAACCATTATTACATGGAATGTACAATCTAGCTACAATCCCTATACCTCTATTATTATGAATATGAGTCACACATCTGGGGATTCAACATGTTAACTCGGTCGGATTACACGGTATGTACATGCCATCTACACTCCATGTATCCTCTTTCTATGTGCTATATTGGCCCAATAAACACATGATGTGGAATAAATGAGCAATGTGTAATTAACTACTCAGTTCATCCATGTATAATGTGTATGGGTATAGGACTTGTGCTCAAGCTACACATCGTGTGACCCAGTTTTACCAGCCATATAATTGGGATTTCCCAATAGAATATCCAGTCATTATTCATTTGTTCTTAAACCTTTAAGAAAATGAAAAACTAAAAAGACATGATTAATATGTTGATAACATGTTAATTTAAATTGCATTAAAGAACGAATAACATGAAATGAAAATATAACCGCAATTGTGCATAGATCAATTTTGGACGCAGTACATAATAGAAATAATCGTTTATCTATAAAGAAATGTTTTAGGTTAAAACTTTATTTAATTACATGTGTATATTAAATAACATATAAAACATTTAATAAACCTCGTACCACATTATAATTATAATATTTTTATTGTGTATTGTGTCAACTTGTGAAAATTAATAAATAATAATCATCGACTTGTAAATAATTATTCTATCACCGGATATAGTCTTGGTATATTCGAACTCCTCATTATTTATTGAATAACCAAAAAATTATTTTATTCATTAATTAATATTTCATTCAAATAATGAAGAATAGATATTTATTAAATTTTCAATAAAATATACAAATATAATTTTATTCAAATGTAGGTGAATGCATATTTATTTAATTTAGGTAATCAATACAACTTGAATAAAACTATTCCTTGGTCATGAGAATAATATTTATTAAATTAATTAAATTCAAATAGAATTTAATCGAGGTCAATGGAAACACTTAGTGTGTGTCCCTCTTGGATTATTTCTTGTTAGCATTCGGAAAACTTTCCTAAAGTCCATAATTACTGTCTAGCAACTGGTCAAGGAACCCAAGATAAAGAACTTAATTTCACAAAAAAATAAAACTAAATATGAACACTCAATATGTAATATAATTTATTTTTCACAATATCACATTAATAATGTTTCACATCTGTGTAACAAACCTATATTCTTGATACGTCTTTCTTTGAATATTTAAAATAAACACATAATTACACCATGGCAATGGAATTTAGGATGACAATTATATTCCAATAAAAGGTCTAAGATATCAGCTTCTATAAATATAGAAGGTAAAATCCTTTTTTAACTTATCCATTAATGATATGTAAATCATGATGCACCCAAAAAGCCCTACTTCCCACCAACATGCGGGGTAAGAGTTTTCATCTATAAATCTAAGTGAATAATTCATGACATGAACAAATGATATTCCTAAAGTCTAATGACCATTACACATCCTTGCAGATAGTAATATCCGATGAAACTAAAAAAACATAATTCTTACTGGTTGTTATCTTCTCATAATCTCCCATCTTGGAGATTACTAAGTGAAAACTTTAGGAGAAGATGTCTCACTTTCTTTCGAGTACTCTTACCCAATGGTCTATATAATATGTGTCTCAACATAGTATGTTATCCAACCATAAAAATATATGAAAAATATTGTCATATCATTTCAAGGTTCTCATCATATAGGGGAACTGCTATGACCTTATCAATGTGACCAGTACTCTAGGACATTATTACATTAAAGGAGCAGCCCCATAAGAGGATTCAGAGTAGGTGCACTCACCAGAGCAGAGCCAAATGGATTTTTCAGAATGAGAGGGTATGGCTATGCCATTGGGACCAGCCTGTGCTTGCATGGAAAGCCTAGCCAGACTTCCATGTGAAGGTGGAGCGCTACTATCATGATGCAAATGCTGGGGAGGGGCAGTTCCTTGTAGATAGTCTGGTTGAGTTCCATAAGACCTTCGGGTCATGTAATCTCCTAAGCCTACGGTCCATGTAATCTCTGATCCTACAGGCCTTGTAAGGGTTCCCCCTCATCACTTTAAAGGTGGGTTATCAAAAATCAATAAAAATGAAGGCCTTCGGGCCATTCGGTCTATTTATTTAATGGCACACCCAGTACCTACACACCTGCACAAAACAGTACCTGCACAGGAACAAAGCATAGAAGAACGAAACACCGCTCACACGATTTTCACAAACAATTATATATAAATTACTTGACATCATGAATACAAAAAAGACACTACTATATACATTTAAAATAATGTTTTATATGGTTAAAATTACAATTATCCTGTAAACAGTTAAAAACATTAATGGTTCATCCTTTGGCATCTGTGATCCCCTCTTAAAAATTGTCGTCCATGGTATTAGTTACCAAACAAATAATCATAACTCAAGAATAAAATTCCACATATATAAGAAAATAAATACTATGTTAGTAATACAATAATGAAATAAATTAAGCATTAATATGAAATATTACATTAATAAAATTTCAATTTTTAATAAAAACGAAACATTTGGAGTTATACCAGTCACACTATGTGTTGTATTGGGTTAGGGTTGAATCCTACACATCACAAATGAGTCATAGATCGTTGTTTTAAAATATTAAAATAATATTAATGGGTTTTATTGATTTTGAGTATGTCACTTGTTCTTTTACTTAAATTAATATCAAATTTAAATGACACTTCTAGATTTATATCGGTCACATAGTTCCTCAGATTGAGTTTCAGTTGATTCCTACATGTCGCAAATCAATGATGGATCATTTTTCTAAAGTTTCAAAATAATCCAGTTGTACTTTCTTAGTTTTCATTATGTCACTTGTGTTTTTTTCTAAAATTAATGTCAATTTTAAATAAAAAGACACACTTTGAGTCATACCAGTCACATTGTGCATTGAATTGAGGTGTGGTGTATTCTTACATGTCACAAATGACTTATGGATCATTCTCCTAAAGTATCAAAACAATCCAAATGTGTTTGATCAGTTTGTAGTATGTCAGTTGTGTTTCTTTACAAAAATGCCATTTCAAACTAGAAACACGCAATTGGAGTTATATCAGTCACATTGTGTGTTGGTTTGATATGATACTACTTCATAAATGTCATAAAGAACATATAAATCGTTATCCTAAATTATGAAGACAATTGGAGTGGGTTTTCTTGGTTTTCAATGAGTGACACATTTTGAGCTAAAATGTCAATTTTAAACCAATAACAAAAACTTTTAGCCATACCGGTCACACTATGCATTAGATTGAGGTGAGGTTGATTCTTACATGTCAAAAATGAATGATGGATCAGTTTACTAAAGTATCAAAAAAATCCTAATGTGTTTTCTTAGTTTGTAGAATGTCACCTTTGTTTTTTTCTAAAATTTTCAATTTTAAATAAAAAGAGACACTTTTGAGTCATATCAGTCCCATTGTGTGTTGAATTGATGTGTGGTTGATTCCTATTTCTCAAAAATGGCTAATGGATATTTTTTCAAATGTATCAAAACAATCCTAATGTTTTTTATTAGTTTTTAGTATGTCAGTTGAGTATTTCTACTAAAATGTCATTTCAAACAGAAAACACACATTTTGAGTCATACCGGTCACATCGTGCATTGGTTAGATATGATATTACTTCATACACATAAAAACAAACTTATGAATCATTATCTTAAATTATGAAGACAATTGGGGCAGTTTTCTTGGTTTTCAGTGAGTGACACGTTTTGAGCAAAAATGTAAATTTTAAACTAATAACATGCACTTTTAGCCATACCGACCATACTGTGCATTGGATTGAGGTGATTTTGATTATTACACTTCAAAAATTACTCATTGATCATTGTAATAATGTATAAAAACAATATGAATGCATTTTCTCTATTTTCAGTGTGTCGCTTTTGTTTTTTCTAAAATTAATGTCAATTTTAAATAAAAAGAGACACTTTGAGTCATAACAATCGTATTGTGCATTTAAGTGAGGTGATGTCTATTCGTACATGTCCAAAATGACTTATGTATCATTTTCCTAAAGTATCAAAACAATATGTTTGCGTTTTCTTAGTTTGTAGTATGACATCTTTTTTACTAAAATGTCATTTTAAATTGGAAACATGTATTTTGAGTCATACTGGTCGCATCGTGTGTCGGTTTGATATGAGACTGCTTCATACATGTCACAATAAAATTATTAATTTTAATCCTAAATTATGAAGACAATTGGAGTGGGTTTTCTTGGTTTTTAGTGAGTTATACGTTTTGAGCTAAAATGTCAATTTTAAACTGATAATAGATATTTTTAGCCATACTGGTCACACCATGCATCAAATTGAGGTGAAGTTGATTTTTATACTTCAAAAATAATTTATGGATCGTTTTCCTAATGTATCAAAACAATACAAATGCATTTTATTGGTTTTCAGTATGTCACTTGTGTTTTTTTCTAAAATTAATCTCAGTTTTAAATAAAAAGAGACACATTAAGTCATACCAGTCGCATTGTGCATTTAATTGAAGTGAGGTTGGTTCCTAAATGTCAAAAATGACTTATGTATCATTTTCCTAAAGTATCAAAACAATCCAAATGTTTTTTATTAGTTTTCAGTATATCAGTTGTGTTTTTTACTAAAATGTCATTTCAAACTGGAAACATGCATTTTGAGTCATACCGATCTCATCGTGCATTGGTTTAATATGAGACTGCTTTATACACATAAAAAATGTATGAATCATTATCCTAAATTATGAAGACAATTGGAGTGATTTTTCTTGGTTTTCAGTGATTGACACATTTTGAGCTAAAATGTCAATTTTAAACTGATAGCAGACACATTTAGCCATACCAGTCACACCATGAATCATGTTGAGGTGATGTTGATTCTTACACGTCAACAATGACTCATCTATCATTTTCTTGATGTATAAAAACAATCCGAATCCGTTTTCTCAATTTTTAGTATGTCACTTGTGTTTTTTTCTAAAATTAATGTCAATTTTAAATAAAAAGAGACACTTTGAGTCATGATAGTCACATTGTGTATTGAATTGAAGTGAGTAAGATTAATACATGATACAAATGACTTAGGGATCATTTTCCTAAATTATAAAAACAATATAAATGTGTTTTCTTAGTTTGTAGTGTGTTAGTTGTGTTTTTTTACTAAAACGTCATTTCAAACTGGAAACACACATTTTGAGTCATATCGGTCACATCGTGCATTGGTTTGATATGAGACTACCTAATACACATCACAAAAAACTTATGAATCATTATCCTAAATTATGAATACAATTGGTGTGTGTTTTCTAGGTTTTTAGTGGGTGACACATGTGTGCTAAAATATCAATTTTAATATGATAACAGACAATTTTAGACATTACAGTCACACCATGCATTGGATTGAGTTATGGTAGATTCTTACTCATCAAAAATGACTCACGGATTATTTTCCTAAAGTATCAAGACAATCTGAATGTGTTTTCTCAGTTTTCAGTATGTCACTTGTGTTTTTTTCTAAAATTAATGTCAATTTTAAATAAAAAGAGACAATTTGATTCATACGAGTTGCATTGTACATTGGATTGATGTGAGGTCGATTCCTATAGGTCAAAAATGAATTATGTATCATTACCATAAAGTATCAAAACAATCAGAATGCATTTTATTAGTTTTAAGTATGTCACTTGTTCTTTTTACTAAAATGTCTTTTCAAACTAGAAACACTCATTTTGATTCATACTAGTCACATCATGAGTTAGTTTGATATGACACTACTTCATACATGTCACAAAGAACTTATGAATTTTTATCCTAAATTATGAAGAAAATTGGAGATGGTTTTCTTGGTTTTCTGTGAGTGACACGTCTTGAGCTAAAATGTAAATTTTAAACTGATAACAGACACTTTTAGCCATACCGGTCACACCATGTGTCGAATTGAGGGTAGGTTGATTTGTACATGTCAAAAATGACGCGTGGATCATTGTACTATTTTATCAAAACAATCCGAATGCGTTTAATATGTTTTAAGTATGTCACTTGTGTTTTTTTCTAAAAATAATGTCAATGTTAAATAAAAAGTGACACTTTGATTCATACCAATTGCATTGTGCATTGAATTTAAGTTTGGTCAATTAATACAGGTCACAAATGACTTAGATATCATTTCCCTAAAGTATAAAAACAATTGGAATGTGTTTTCTTAGTTTTTATTATGTCACTTTTTTTTTACTAAAAATAATGTCAATTTTGAATATAAAGAGACACTTTCAGTCATACTGGTCACATCCTATGTCTTATTGAGGCAAGGTTGATTCCTACACATTAAAAATGACTTATGGATCATATCCCTAAAGTATCAAAACAACTGAATGTGTTTTCTCAATTTTGAATATGTCAGTTACTCTAATACCAACTATAATGACCTAAATATTTCATACATTGATATCAAATATTAGTAGATTAATATTTCTTATATAAAAGAAACAAATTAAAAATAAATATGAAATAATGAATTAATTATATGGACAATTTTTTTACTATGAAAACATCAATATTACCTCTGTGATTGAGTAGACGCAGTGTCGTTGCTCTTCCTATAAAGGCATGTCACATTGATAGAAATATTCTAAAATAAATGAACCCTAAAAGGAATAATAAAAATCAAATCAATGTTTTATTATATAATTTTTCATTAAAATAGAGATATTATATCTTAACATTACCTTTACATATTTCCAAAGAGTTTATTTGTTTCATATATAATATAAAAACAAAACTAATAATTCTTTGAGCACTTCACTAATGTTATTTAACTACCGCTTAGTATATAATATGATATAAACTTCTTATATAGAGTCCCCATGATGCTCTCATATAACACCATCTCTATGATATCATCATTCAGCATTCACTTTTCCTTCTCTTTCTACACCCATTTACCTAGTAAATGGGTTGTATTAAGAGAAGGAAAAGTGAAATCTAAATGATGATATCATAGATATGTTATGGGATTAGAGAATCATGGGGATTATGGATCAAAAGTTCAGATGAGATGAAATTCTAAGTGGTAGCTAACCAAAAGTAGTGAAGAATCCTTAGTTTTGTTATTAAACTTGTGAGTGATGCACAACCAATATTCTTCCAACACACTACATCAATAGAAACAGAAGTATAAATGACCAAAATACAGAATATAAATGATCCATGTCATAATAGTTTAGGTCTAGTGATTTTGGAAACATGGAAACATAAAGAACTAGTTCATAAGAGTCTCTTATTAAGTTATTCTTTACTAGAAAGACAAATCTTTTCTAAAACCATTCTTCATAACCTAAGGATATGAAACATAAGAAAGTGTGATCATGGATGCTCAATAAGTGTAAACAAGGGAGATATAAATGATCATATAAGGATAAAATAAGTAGTAGGAATTCTCCTTCATCCTATTTATGTAAAGTCTTCTATCAGGTATTCTACCCATTCGTTTCTAAACACATCTATATCATCTTGTGACTATGATTTTTTGTGAAATTCATGTTAGTACTAAAAAAATATAAATACTCAAAGGATTAATAAATATTTTAAATGAACAAGTAATTATTTTAGAAAATTTATCTTCAGGGTTTCTAGTTTGTTGATTAAATACGATCTACTTCATTAATTTACAAACACAATAACCATAGTCCTTTCTGTTTGTTTGTTTTAGACACTGCAAAAACATCGATAAAAATAAATAATTTGTTTTGATATGTGTTTAGATAGTGAAATATTATTATATATACCCTAATACTTGTCTATTTGTATATATTTTCGGTATTCTTGTCTTTTATCCCTGGATTCAATCCATGAAGTAGACAATATTGATGCAACTCTCTATCGTAACATAATCCTCGTTAAAAGATAATATAAAATATATAACTGGATTTTTAGTTCTATGATATTGGATCTAGTGTATTACAAATTGACAAACACCATCACGAGTGGTTGGTTTATTGGATATCAATGTATTGAATCCAGAAAATAAATCTTTGTAGTATCCAAATTAATTGCAATGAGAATCCAATGCTACCTAAAAACACAAAAATGAATAATTAATGAAATAAATTAAAATATAGTTGATATGATTAAATTGTATAGTTTTACCACTGCATCATTGGTATTAAAAATATTCTAGCATTCGTAATTTTTTTTTCAAAATAATTTAGCAGGGATGACATTATTTCACCCTCTTTATCAAAATTTATTTTTTCTTTTAAAGAGTTGATGTGAGGACTAACGAGTCCAAATTTTTGTTCATAGGAAAATCCCTTAAAAAAATTCATATATATGCCTAAAAAATATGAAATTTATTTAGTCATATTTATCATATTATATATTCTTTTTAAAAATAAAATCATTAAAACATACCTCATGTATACATTTACAACTAAGGCGTGTATCCATTCTTGCTTGAGGATTTCATTTACATGGTCAGTACTAATGTAATCTAATTCTTCCCCTCCATACATATTTTTTTCAAAATCAATTGTGTGAGTATTTTAATCTATTAACTTTGTATCCACATGATCCTGTAATGATATTAAATGTGGATATAGAACAGGTGGGGTGAAGGTGCTCTTAATAGATTGTTTTAATCAGTTGGTCGATCCTTGGATAGTTTTGAGATGATATTTTGTTTCACCCCTTCCCTTTGTCATTATATAATAACATTCAATGGTTTAGAACCTTTTTTATTAAATGGTAAAGGTTTATCTTGAAAAATAAATTGGAAATGAATACCTCCTTGTCAACATGTTTTTTTAAAAGAATCGACGGTCATGCGATGAATGTTTCAATATCTTGTTTGACCGTATGAATGTCGTAATCATTATTTGGAAGAGGTAGCCTGGTTCTCAGCTCATGAGATACATTAATCGACACTTTGACATGAGTTTTTGGAAGTGGTCTATTGTGTAGCATGTCGTTCTGCATATTGAACACCGTAGCCCTCGCTACAAGGTGATGGGTGGGAGTTGATAGATATAAATCACAGTCTGTTTCACCCTGTAGAATATCAGTACAAGAAAGGTATCAATTTATATGTGATTCACATTTCATAGAAACAATTATTATAAAATTTATTACCTTATCTAAGTCAGGTTTTTGCGGGGAATGGATCACCTCAAAACTAGTGGGGGTGGGGCGGGATCTTCATGCACTAGTTGTTCTTGAGTTGTTTCTTCTCTTTTACTCCCCTATCAAATTTGCTATCAGATCTCTCTAGTATTTTAATTGTTCTTGAAACATATATAATGTTTCTCTCATCTTTTTAATTTCCTCATTTTGAACCACGGCTTGTTTTTTTCTGAAAATATGTTCGGGTTGTCACCCCAAAACTGCCACCTTTGATGCAGTCATACCATTATGGCTGCTTCAAGTCCACTGAAAGTGTTTCTGCATCTGGGGTGGGTTTTGTTTATTCTTGTGACTATGTCAGATAGAAAATATAGAAAAATAACTAATAATTTTTATGTAATAGAGATTTAAAGCAAAAAAATTACATTATTTCATAATTACACATGTTTCTCACACTTTTTTTGTGTTTTCATCTATCAGTATCGCCTCTTTATTTACACAATACTCCTTCCATAGAACATGGAATAGGATGGAAGTGGGTTTCAATTTTGATTCATCAATATGAATATAAACATAGGAACATGGTTATGGTGTTGTTTTATGTCACCTAAAAGTATTACGGTAGATTTAAAATATGTACCCATTTTTTCTCAAGTGAAGCATACCCCATCCTTGCTTTACGGTAGGGGTAAACTGCTTTTACTTCCCATTCATTATTTTCAGCACTCGTTTGCTATTTTATAAATAAAAATCTATCAGTCAAAGTGATGAATACAATCAATGTCAAACAATGTATTACCAGACACAATGTACCTGAAAAGTCTGCTCTACAAGAAAGATGCTAAACATATCCCACGCTCCTTGGGATATGAAGTGTGTATAAAGAGGAGGTGGGTGTGGCTTGATTTTACCTTCAATATATTTAAGATGATATTTCTCTAAAATTGTGCAGAAGCCTCTATGAATCCATCCTAAAACTCTTAATACATATTCCTTGTGTGAGGAATCTACTATAAATGTTCTCTACAAGGGATGGTGAAGAGTAAGTCAATGTTTTTATATTTTATTTTATTTTAATAAATTAAATAAATGATATCATAATGTTAAAGTAATCTCATCCCACATTAGTGTGTTAATCCTGGTGACAACATGGTTCCATAACTATAAATCAATCAAAACGTGTTGTCAAGTGACGATTCCAATGTAGTTATGAAACATGGCTTTGTTGGGGTTAACATGTTGCCCTATATTATTCCATCCCAACTCAAATTTTATGCCTTTTGCTTTTTCCTCAAGGATTTTGGCTAACACTGTCAAACTACAGTTCTCTTGTTTTTTTGTGCTGCTAGGGTTTCATTTCCTACCATTTACTTAGTTTCAGCATCATCATTATGTTCCTTCGGAGTGCTAGCATCGGCACTAGGACCAACAAAAATAGGTTGAGAAACCTGTTTTACCTCAGCACTAGGACTAGCAGAAATAGGTTGAGAAACTTTTTATTCCTCTGCACTAGGACGAATAACAGTAGGTTGAGAGACCTATTATGACTCGGGATTAGGCGCATCAACAAGTGTAGAAGTCATTATCTGTAGAAGTGGTTTAACATTTAATTTAGATTACATAAAAGCAGTAACAAATAGATAATAACATAAGGTAACACAATGTATATTACAATATAAAATAACCTTATTATTGAAATATCTTTTTTTAAATCCTGAAGAGATTTGACCCATCTATCGACTATGAAAATACCTTCAGTGTGGTCTCTTATAACATGAAAAACACCATATACATTGGGACTACTACGAAATGATTGTGAAGTCCCAGTAAAAGGGTCATCCACTTTTAAATTTTCATCTAACCCTTCAGTTGTTTTGGTCGATAACAGAACAGTTGACTAATTTTATTTGCGGGATCTGGAACATAAAATACTAGTACTACATGTGATTCTATTATAAATGGTTTATCTTTCTCTGCTTCCTTACTGAAATCAACTTTCATTAATGCCAATTAATCTATTTTAACATCACTCTTGTTATCAACCCACTTTCATTGAAAAATCAGCACATGGAATTTCATATAATTCAACTCCCATATTTTTTTAATGATGCCAAAGTATGGAATATTCTTATAAATTTGATTTCTTTCTTTAGCACCAGAAACATGCATCGCTTCAACCACAAGTATAACCCCACTATTCTATATGGTACTATATTCATCATGTTCATTGGTATAGAATGTATAACCATTAACTACATAAGCATTGTAAGTAATACATACTCACTTAGTCCTTCGGCTAGCCAATGAAGTCATTCTGAAATTGTGTCAGGATTTTTATCTAACTTCTTAAAAATATGGTCCTGAAACCATCCCATAAACTATCTATTATGTGTATCTGATATCAATTTTTTTCCTTAGATGGATTCAAATGCCTAATAATTTTATTTTGGGTTTGAACAAATGGGTCAACGTCGAAACTGTTATGAAAAATGTAAAGGTGGGCCTACTCCAGATCTGTAATATTAATTGTGACAACCTCTCTTCCAAAAAATCCTTCACCCTCAAGCCGCCCAGTGTGACAAGATTTTGGAAGTCCAATGATTTACATAGCAGAAAGGTATTCGGTATATAATTCAATGGCTTCTTTAATAGTATATCTCTCCGCAATAAAACCCTCTAGCCAACTTCAATTTTTGGCATACCCTTTTAAAATATTCATATATTGCTTAATGGGGTACACCCATCTATAATGTACAGGACCACGTAGTTGAATCTCTATCACTAAGTGAACCATCAAATTAACCATCATATAAAATAATGTTGGTGGGAAGAACATTTCCAATTCACATAATATGATGGAAATTTCTCTTTCCATAGTTGGCAATTTTTTCGGGTCTATAACTATGTTGCATATAGCTTTGAAGAAAAAACAAAGCTTCATTAATTTATTGAAGACATTCTTGGGAAAAAATCAACATAAATCTATAGGAATTAGATCTTGCATCAAAACATGGTAGTCATGTGATTTCAGACCCTTAAAATTTAAATTTCTCAATTACACGATATTCTTGATATTTTATTAATACCCCCCTGGAACCTTTATGCCATTCAATAAGTTAAAAACTGATATATCTCCTTCCTGGAAAGAGTGTAAGTAGGAGGAGGAATAAATGTTCATTTTTCACCCTTCATTGGTTCCAACTCTTCTCATATTCCCATCTTAACCATGTCCAACCAAGCCTTAATTCCATCCATTGTTTATTCAGGTGCATTTAGAAAAGTACTGATGAAATTATCACATACAATTTTTTCAACCTGTATAACATCAAGAAAATGTTTGACATATAGAAAATTCAATTATGGTAATTAAAAAACTGATCTCTTTTTCCAACCAGTTTTCATAAGGTTTTTCGAAAATGGTTTACCAAAAGTAGTGTCTGCATCTTTTAATTTCTCAAAAAATTGATCACCTATTAGTGGAGATGGTGTTATACATTATTTTTAACTTCCATCAAATGATTTCATATAATATTGGTACTTATGCCATCGGGGTAAAAATATGTGATGTCTTTGAAACACGGTTTTCAATGATTTTTTTAACCTAATTGACTGGGTACCTTGTTCTCAAATGGGAAAACCCTGAGTTCCATTAATTCTATATCTTAAAAAATTTCTATAAGCAGAAAAGTCATTTATTTTCCTGTAAAACATGGATCTCAAAGCTAAATATTCATTTTTTTAAGCATTATACAACATAAAACCTGAATCCCACAATAATTTCAAATCCTCAATCAATGAAGCCAAATAAAAATCAATATTATTACTTGGTTGTTTTGGTCCTGATATAAGCATAGATAACATGATGTATTTTCTTTTCATGCATAACCATGGTGTAAAGTTATAATTTACCAACATAATCGTCCATTTATTCTGACTGTTGATTTGTAAACCAAAAGGATTCACTCCATTTATAGATAACACAATATGAAGGTTTCTCGGCTCGTTTCCAAATTCAAGATACTCAGGATCAATTCTCTTTCACTAAGGAGAGTTTATCGGGTGACATAGTTTCCAATATTTAATTCTTGCATATGAATTCCATGTAAATTATCCTATAGTCTCCTCACATCTATATAGGTGCCTAAACCTTGGAATGATTGGAAATTACCATACAAATTTCGTAGGACTGGATTCATCTTTCTTGTATTGAGAATCACCACATTTTTTGTAATTCTTTAAGTGATTTGTGGTACTTGATAAATAGTATAAAGTCATTTGAGCAGGTGTGTATTCTTTCAGAGATCATACCCATCGATCATAGCATTCGTTTGGCATCGTATTTTTGTATCAGGAGCTCGTTATCTTATAGTAGAATGTCATTCAGGAGAGTAAGTGGTTCTATAAAACCAATGTCACTCCACTCATTTCCTTCTTTGAAATTATACAGCTTTAGTATGGCTGACAATATTGTATATTTAGTGAAACTAGCATAGAATGGTGTCTTTGCACAACTCTTTAACTTCCCAAACAATTTTGGGCAATCACAAAGTTCATCTTCAACTATCCTTATCATTTCTTCAATATGATATTCATCATCATTCACATCTGTAATCACATCCTCCATAAGGTCGTCTTTATTGTTCATGATTGTAATCATATTTGACGATCCATAAAACACAGTGTTATCCCAACCACTACCCAGATTTGTTTTTCCCCATGTTTATTCTAACAAGTTTCGTGACCGATCAAGTATTCTTCCAACTCCTCTGGACTAATTTTTCTTGAATAAAAATTGTGTAAACACAAACAAATGATTTGAGAAGGTTTATGTGCATGATCTTCTGCAAACTTGATAAACTCTTTCATGCCATCTTTATACTCTTTTGTCAACTGATTGACATTAATCCATTATTTATTCATATTCATCCTATTTGATTCAGTAATATTAATATTTAACAAAATAATTACACAAAATATGTTCAACTAGGGTCATCATCCAAATATAATCAATGGAACTAGCTATGGTAAACAATACCCTTACCTCTCCATGCATTACTCAAGACTAAAGTAGATCACACCCATCTTCCCAACCACCTGATCAATTGAACTAGCTATCAGAATCCCTTTCACTAGAATGTTTTATTATCCCACATGTGATCTATATGCATTGTTGTAAACCGTGTTTTTAGTGTTTATCTAGAAACATAATGTATCGAGTTAAGAACTATGGCACTAAACTAATAGATGGTATGATTTTCCATAGAGTGCTTGTGTGTGGAAAGATTCATTACATGTGTTGTTATGCTTATTTTACTAGGGTGTCCATAAAGTGTCCCATAGAGTTCTCTAGTGAAGTGGTTTTCTAATATTCAGTGTTTATTGGCGTGCAAATATATATAATCCTGGTCTGTATCATTACATTTCTAATTGTAACTGAACCATGTCCATTTAAATATAGGATTTGGGGGGGTGAGACACTAATATTTTCCCAAATATACTAGAGTTATTATGGGGGTGGTTCCGGATTGTATCATATCTAATAAATCTTTCATAGATTGGACATTAGAGTAGTCACTGTTAAGGATTTCTTCATTTGTATGGAAGTAATTTTTGTTTAACCTAGTGCGTGAAGTAGACATAAAAAACTAATATGTGATTAAAACTTATGTGATGAATTCATAACTTGGGGACAAATATATAGAAAATATCTTACAAACCACATTGAATCTTAATAGGTTTTTTTCATTCATCATATAGTTACAAGTGATGTGGAATGTGTAAATGATAAGCTTGGGGGATGAATGATGTGGAGATGTTTATTAAAATGATGATATGGTGGTGTGTTTAAATATTCATTGTATATTTTTTATTATAATGAGGTTGGTTTAAGTAATTATATTTAGGTCGGTTTTGTTATTCCATCATGAGGTTCAACCAGAAGAGGTGCATCAAGCATCCAAGGATATGCATCATAGACTAAAACTAGAGGCTGGGAATGTAATGAATCTATCCTTAAGGGGGTTTATATATATAGAATTAATTGAAGTGTGATGTTTTTTTCAATTAATGTGACTTAGTGATGGTTGTATAAATTTGATATTGTATTTCATCTATTCTAAACTAGAGATCAACTTCATGTTCTATTTGGGGAGAGTTTGTTTTGAGGCTCAACATGATTGATGTAGATTCATTTCTGGGGTGTGTATGAATAACCTTAGAGTTTATAAAGATATTGAATATATATTGATGATTTCTAGGTTGTTTATGTTTTTATAATTATCACATTATATGAATTGACAAAGGATATTTTCAAGTTGATCTCAGTAGAGATAATATTAATATGAAATTCTTTTTACATCAATAATTAGTGTTCTCTGAAAATGATATTTTATCCTATTGTGTGGTATATAGATTACATTAATAATTGATACATCATTGTTTCTTATGGAAATGGGGACGACCTTGTTTGTTTAAGGTTAAAAATTTCTAATTGTTTTCTTATGGTTTTATTCGTAGAACCGGAAACATCCAATGATTCTATATCCATTTAGACCTGCTTTCCAAAGGTAGGTTCCCATTAGTTGTGGACTGATGAGACATAAGAATTTGCATTGGTCGAGAGGATGGGAGGTCAGACTCATCACACCTTTTTGGGGGAAATTATTGTCTACTCCAAGACTCTCTTATAGATTTGAGTTATGTTCGTGAATCCTTATTAATTTACCATGCATGAAAATGAGTTTTTTTCCTTTAGACCTTTCAATCAATGATTGCTATGTATGAGATTTAGAGAATCTTTTATATGTATTTTAGGTTCTTCATTGATAGAGAATCATCCGTATTTATTAGATATTCTTAGACAATGGTATCCTTAAATACATTATATAGAAATCTCTTGGTCATTATGATAACCATACTAGTTTTAAATCCACTTAGTGAGGCACTTGAAGTTTATTGTCATTCAGAAAGACAAGGATTATTTTAGAGTTTGGATTGTACCTATAGATGGGCTACCTATGTATCCTTGTTAGAAAAGGAATAAGAACCCACGTAGTTCAAGTGAATAAGTATGAGGTTTATACATGATTAATGGCTCAAAGAGAGATGTCATAATTACTTTTACACTCTAATCTCACATGAGTCATGCTCGGTGTGAGAAACAAGAGGTATTATTAAAACCTGATAATTATGCCATGAAAGATGTAATCATAAGAAATGATGTGGGGCTTACGTATGTATGACTTCCCAAGTAAATGAAGACAAATACTTTTTAGGAAAGAATCTTAAGAGCAGGGTCCATAAAGGTGTTTGTACTTTATGGAGATTTGGATACTCTAACTTGGGGCTTCCTCCTGAGAAGGATGACCATGATTATGATTGGGGATTACTCCTGATAAGGATTCCCATGATTAAGGAACTTGAGTCTTACCCCTAAAAAGGATGCCCATGATTAAGGAACTTGGGGCTTACTCCTAAGGAGGATTCCCATGATTAAGGAACTTCGGGCTTACTCCTAAGAAGGATGCCCAAGTCAAGGTATATTATGACTGGGGATTACTCCTGAAAAGGAGGCCCAGTTTAATGGGACTTGAGACTTGGGGCTTACTCCTGATAAGGATTCCCAGATCAAAGATTCTCTCATATTAAGGGATGAGGTTGAATGAAGAGAACCTCTAACTGTAGTGATATAAAGTTATATAAATCACAAGGTTTTGGGAGATATTCCACATAACTCTTTTCAGATAAGGAATACAACAAAGAAACCATGCCATAAGTGGCTTTTAAGAGGGTTTTGAAGGCTAGATCTTGAAGAGGAAAGGTGGATTTTAATAAAGGAAGTGAATTGGATGGAGGTGAACTCAAAAAGAGGTAGGCGTGCAAGTCATGTTTGGGCACGCAAGTCCTGGTCACGCAAGTATACTTGCACGACATGAGTTCACTTCGGTGACGGAGAACCTTTAGGGTAATACTTGGGCAAGACTTGGCTCAAGCCCTTGGTATTATCCCTAAATTCTTCAAGAAGGGTGGCGCGCAAGTTTCCATGAGAGGACAAGGTGGCGTGCAAGGGTCTCCACTTCCCTTAAGGGTTGGACACTTAGGCGCGCAAGTATTGATGAGTTATAATACTTAGGCCTTATTCTTCCTCTTTAGAGCTTCCATTCTAGGTGAATAATTACCTTAGAAGTGTTCGGAAGACTTCAGATGGAGACTTGGGTGACGAGAGCTTGAATCTGAGTTTTGGATTTTTCATCCCTGAAATGGGGGGCCCATAGGGGGTAATTATAGGCCACCTGAGGTTTGGGAAAATTTTCACTTAGGGTGCGCAAGTGACTTGTGCGCCACATATCTGGCATGCAAGTGACTTGCACGCCCAAGGCGGGCATGTAGGTATACGTGCATGCCTTAATGCCTTTGCAATTTTTTTTGATGATTCTTCCCTCTTGTTTGCTTGAGGTACTCCCCTTGGTCAATCTTTGGACTCTGTGATAGAACGGAGCATCAACAAAAGTCCCCCCTCAGATTTGGATCCAAAGAAAGTAAAGAGGATTTGACTCTGAGGTAAAGGAGAAAACCAAAGATTTTGGGTGCGCAGGGTTTGAGCACATAGGTATCGGCACACAGGTGTGAGGCGCGCAGGCTATGGTGTGTGGGGGTAATACTTCGCCTAAAAATATGCAGGCATAATTTCACACAAATAACTCGACTTCAAATGCTTCTGAGCTCTCAGCGTGCAAGTAGCTTAGCTTTCACTCGTTTCACACTTCTGTTCGTTGTGTCGCGCTTCGGCAGTCTGTTTCTGACGTGCGCACCAGTACTAGCATGGTAAAACATGCGTGACTGACTTAGACTTGCGTTCCAAGTTTAGAATTGCGCACCTTAACGCCTTAGCCATTTTTTTTGTTTTTATTCACAAATTTTATGAAAAACCAACTTACTTAAAAGTTAATTATTCGATCTTTGTGTAGATTCAATGGATCCTAGAAGAATTGGATCGGCTGATGAATTGTCTAGAAAACGGATTGATGATATGATGAACATTGTTGGCCACGATTACTATGATATCTGTGATGGCACTCTCCTATATTTGGCCAAGTATTTGAAGAAGTAACATCTTAATTTTCCACAGAGAATTTACTTGCCTTTAGATGGCCATGGTCATCTGCAAGGATTCAACATTCCAGATCCAAAGAACTATATCCCGCATTCATGGTTTCAAACCTACACCAACTTTTATTCAGCAAATGTTTTAGTTGCATGATCATTTGTTAATGCCGGAACAGTGGAGAAGGCCTACATAATACATCATTGCCCTTGTGCCCCAGATCTAAAACCTCACAAGCCTGAGCTGCAGCCACATTGTCATCCCTCAAACTTCTGAAATTCTCAGATAGATCAATCCAAAGGCTGGAAGAAGAGTTGGGACTTCCGTCCTAGAGGAGTGTGAAGCCGACTTGGATGTGGGCATATTGGGTGTGACAAACCTGTGCAGAGTTTGTTGAGGGTCTGAAGGGAGCTGAAATATATGAAGTTGTCTGGTCTAGGTTGACATATGTCTACATGAATGATAACTTTGTGCCGGAGCTAATCAGACGCTGGAGCCCAGAAACCAATTCTTTCCATCTGACTCATGGAGAAGTAGGAATCAGTTTGTGGGATGTCAACAAGATCTCAGGGGCTCCATTTTTGGGCGATATGTATGATGAATTCACCCCCCCCCCCAAGGTGACTTGGAATGATTCGGAGAAAACTCTGGCTTTGGCTCGAGAATTATTGAAATTTTTCCACAATCTCAAGAATTCAAAGACCACCAAAACTCATTCTAAAAATGATATTCATCCAGAGGAGTGGATGGATATGTTTCTTATCAAGAAGAAGAATAAGGGGGCCACCTGTAGTCGTCCTACCAGCTGCCCCAGAACAGAGAAGAGGGGTGCTCTGGGCACATTCTGGCCAACCCTAGAAGTGGGAGAATTTGAAAAGTGGGGGTATGAAGTGGATCAAAGAATCCTAGAAAAGACTCGTCTGGCAGGCTTCTTAGCCTTGTGGCTCAGCGTTTATCTTCTTCCAGTTAGGGATTCAAAGGGAGGCATCAGGCCAGGGTCCTTCATTGTTGCAGCCAAGTTGGTTGAGAGGAAAATGGTTGGGTTGGCCACCCCAATTTTGGCGAAGATTCACAGGAGCTTAATCCATGTATATATGGGTAAGTCTCCTTTGAGAATAGTGGGATCATTCCAAGTTTTGTGGAGATGGGTCACCACTCACTTCAGGACATACGTTGTATAGAGCGGATTACAGGTTCCTGGAAGTTCTTTTAGGCCATCAGTGCAGGCATTTTCTGGAATTTTTTTCGTTGTCTCTCAACTCCTATGATATAAAGGTGAGGCTGAGCATGTTCAAGGAATTACATTTCTTTCCTTATGGAAACCCACTAACTAGGTGGTTTGTTGATGATGGAACAGCTAGCCGGGAATTGAGGTCTTACATGTTGGCTTACAGAGATGGTGTATTGGCCACCAGAATTGACATAGAAATTATATGCGAGGCCTATGCTCTATATATATTTGCACGCCAATTCATGTGTCTGCAAATTATTGTTGTATCCCATCCTGTGCATGTCAGGTCAGAGTAGCATCCAATGGTTACCTGACAACTTTGGTTGCTGACAGCTATGGAGAAGACTGGGGCAGTGTTTGATCTACTATTTTCTGGAGTGGCGAGTCACTTAACTACATGGTATGCCAAAAACTGGGTAGCATCATACCCTGAAGGGGTACTGAATCATCCGGTTCCTCGGGTGGGGACAAAAAAGAGAACTATCAGGAAAGAAACCCTTTGTCTGGAAGGTGACTCTTCCTCACCCGGAGCTGATTCACAGGGTTCCTCACCCAGGGCTGATTTTCCGAATTCCTAGGATGGGGATGATGAGGCACAACATGCGTCAAAGCGGCCTCGTGCCATATATAATCCTCCTTCCAGAGTTAAGAGACCTACTCCATCAAATCTTGGTGAGTTATATCATTGAGGAAATTTAATCGACATTATTTTATAGAGCAACAAGTTTTATTTTCTTATCATTTATCTGTGATTGCAGGAGCTGAAAAGAAGTTGAAGTCCAAGATTGTAGGACCCTCCTCACAACCTTCTGGTGAACATGCTGAATATTTACAACCAGAGGCTGTCCAGACATAGTGGGGTTTATATTACGATGCTGAAACTGCCTGGCTAGACTTATGCGAAGGGCTACACATCCCTGGAGTAGGGAATCTTCGGGCTTCTACTGATATCCGTTTCCAGGATAACCCCGATGAAGTGCGGGCTTACATTAGAGAGCTGGATATGATCATATATTCCACTGATGATTCCATTCCTATCACCAAACGGGTGAAGGAAATGATGGATCGTGGCACCACTGAGGGGATTGGTGCTTCATTAGATGAGGAGTGATATGATTACGTGGCTCCTGAAGATGTAAGTCTCTTTCCTTATTTGCTTTGAAACTTGATTTTAGTTAAAGATTTTGATACTCAAGGAAATTACTTTCTCCGTCCTGCAGCTTGTAAATAAAGGAACTGTTGAGGTTCCTTCACCACAGTATAGCCCAGGTGGTACTGTTATCGGAGCTACTGAATCTCCTCGTGAGCTGGGCGAGGTATCTCCAGGCTGGCAAGCCATGGACGAGAAATTAGACAGGGTTTTCCATTCTCCAATTACTTTATTTGTAGGTGATGATGTCAACACACCTAAAAAGACAAATAAGTAAAGGCATCAAAGGAAGAAGTCCACAACTAAATGCTTTATCAGTAGTGGGTATCCTTCAGATAGTCATGAATCCTAACTCATGAAAAATATTGCTCATACTTCTTGGGATTGCAGGGGTTTCATCAATTTCCCCTTTGAGGGAGAGGACTAACCCTCCTCTGAGGACAACGGAGGGTACTGGTGAATAGACGCAAATTCATGCTAACCTAGTTGTTCCTGTAGAAGAACCAGTGTCTGTTCCCACTACTGCTCATGTTGCTGCTATAAGGAGAGAAGAGCCTACTTCTGGTAAATTAACAATACTTCATAGAATGTTGAATTAAAACATCAATTGACTTCCATTCTATGATACTTTAGTTTCAACACCTACACCAGAACATTTGGTGGCCACTGCAACTGACTCCGCAATTTTATCTGAAGAAGTTGTCCGGGGTCAGAGGCCGCAGGATGAGGGTCTCCAAGAAGACATATCAAATGCTCCCACTGGTGAGACTAACCAGGAATATGAGATATCACTGGATGAAATGATGAAACTTGGCGCATCTTTTGAAGAAAGTTTAGATCATGTTAAATTACCATGTGATTTAGAAGATTTTGGACATGAGTTTTATCCTTCATCCTGTTAAAAAAATTCTTATTACATCTCTGACCATGATTAGTTGAAATGTGCAGTTCTATCTAAGAAATCTTCTGACCTTCCAATGCCTGAAGGGGGTAGAGACAACCCTATTATTGCAGAGACGCTAGCTCAATTGGAGCTTAATCCAGCAGAGCTTCCTGAAACTCGTCCTGAAAATCCTGCTGAAGCTAGGAAAGATTGGGAAGATCCTTCTCATACTACTGATCTACCGTTGAGTAAGAGATAATAATATGTGTGTCTGTACTTAATTTGTAAGAAAACTAATCAACTTTTGTTATCCTTTTGAAACTAACCAAAACTTTCAATTGACTATGCAGGGCCATCAATTTCAGTGGCTAGATATGGAGGTGAAGCCTCAGCCTCCGCCCCAACGGGAGTAGAAAGTGAAGTACCAACAGTCAGGGGGGAAGGAACAAAATAGGGAACTTCTTTAACTGCATTAATCCTGGACTATATTCCCCCCTGTGATAGTGATGTTGAGTCAGACCCAGAGGTGTAGAAGGCGCTCTAATAAGGCATGGAAGAATAAATGGAAGATCATATCTGAAGTACCTCTTGAAGAGCTGTCTTCAAATATCCTGTGACTGTAATCCTTGTTCGTCATGTTAGGACATGGCGGTTTTGGATATCAAGAGATCCATGCCACGGTAAAACAAGTCATCTTAAGAAGGGAGCAAGAGAAAAAGTACCATCAAGATCTGACAAGAGCAAGACTGTTGACCAATATCAGTGAATTTGAGGCTGCGGTGTCCCGAGCTGAAGCTGATCATGCTGCAAAGTTGAAGGAGCTGAAGCATAAGATCAAGAAGAAAGTTGTCCAGTAGATGCACCTTCAGCAACAATTAGATTATGTTACTGGGGAACTTGATCAGCTTAACAATTCACTTGAAGGAGTTCAAATGAATGGTATGAAAGCCATCACAGATGCCAAGAAAGCACTCCATCAAGCTGAACAGAGTGAAGCTGGTCAAGTGAATGAACTTCAAGTGGTTGCTGATGAATCTCGGGATGTTGTAAATCAAATGAAGAGTTATTTTGAAAGCCTCTTGTAATTCTTGAAAAATAGAAGAGACTCCGGTCTGTGGATATCCTTCTAACTCTTGTTCATCAATGAAAAGCACTTTTATCTTCAATCATTTATACCTGCATCCTCTTGCTAATTAATTTAATTAATTTTACCTAAACCAATGCACCTAGTAAGCATAGTTTGATTTTTTCTAGGATTATAAAAATAACCCTACAAACTTTGAATATTTTTATTTCCCAATATTGCCTAAATCATACAAAATGTACGTTTAGTGAGCTGGGACTCGACTTTTGTTCAGAGTTCCTTTTACAAGTTTCCAATTTAATGAGTACCCTCTCTTGTTGTAAATTTAAAGTCATGCATGTCGGACATAAAAAGTCTAATGTTTAAGGTCGAATAGCTTTGAATGAATGGATTGAAATTGACTCAATTCCTTGATAATTTATCTGAAAACATATTACCACATTCAAGTATGGGGGAAAACATGTAAACTATGACTTAAGAAATTTTGAATCTGGGGGATGATATGAAAAAGGGGCTAAAAGGCATTAGAGGAATTATTTCCTAAGAGTGAAGTTACCAAAATTTGACAAACCCATTAGGGGGTTGAATTATGCAGGGCCACTTAAGGGCATTGGCTTCATAGTCAAATAATAGTCTTTTGGATGATAGGTCCATTATGTAGACTACTTAAGCAAGGCCACCTAGGGGCACGTGTTGCATAGTCAGGCAAAAGAACTCTCAAAAAATTTACTTTTCTATTACTAAAAAGCCAGTGGAAGTTTATGGAGATTCAAATTTTCCAAAGCATAGAGCTTGCTGTATGGAGAGGAGTACTTGAATATGGAGAGGATGTTACCAATCAATATTGTCAAAGAATTGGATGAATGTCACTCCTGCGACGGTCTGACCCAAACGTAGGGAAGGGAAATATAAACCATAGACTTGAATACTTTCAGATCATGAAAAAGAGTATGGGAAAAATATTTTAAGGATGGATATTTTTTGTGGATCCCTACATATTTTTGTTAAGGAACAATAAGGACAAAAGAGGTTTTTCTACCAATAATGAAGTTACCACTATTTAACAAACCCGTTAGGGGGTTGAATTATGCAGGTCCACTTAAGGTCATTGGCTGTATAGTCAAATAATAGTATCTTTTGGCTGACATGTCCGTTATGTAGACTACTTATGCAAAGATTCCTAAGGGCACATGTTGCATAGTCAGGAAAAAGAATTCCCAAGTATCATAAATTTTGTGAGCAGAAGTCAAAAAAAAGGTTATGGAGATCTGGAAGTATTTAAGGTTAGGGGTATGACACATGAAAATGGGCATTGTCCAATGCATAAAGAAGATACACAGACCAATGCTAACCATAATCATGTTGTGTTTGGGTCCTAAATTGAGGTTCTGGACTTCACTACATATCCCATAAGGATGGGAATCAATCCATACGTAGTTCTTGAAATACAGTTTAACTTCATGTGGGACGAGAGTGTAGGAGATCTTAGTTTAGGGTCATAGAGCTCGGACCATAATGGGGAATACACATTGTGTGTTTTATAAAACTAATCTGAATGAATACCAGGGTTTTCATACCACATTCATGTTTTCACAGGGGGGCTTTTCAGCCAAGGGACTGAAAGTGGAATTTGGGGTTAGTCCCAATGACTTGAGGCTGGATTCGAGGGATGCTCGAACGTTCCTACATATCCCATAAGGATGGGAATCAAGCCATACGTAGTTCTTGAAATATCCTCTATACAGATTTGGTTCATACAAGTGGAGGGTGAAAGGGGACTTTAGTGCAATGATGGTTTGACCCAAGATTAAAGGTTTGGGTATTACCATGTATGCACATATTCTTTAAAATATGACATGATTGGAGATCAATGTCAATGATGATTCCCTCTCAAGCGAGGGACAATGGGGGACTGTATAGTTTAATGTCTTATAGTAAGGACGATGGTGATGCACAGTTTAGTGTCATGTAGAAGGGAAAAAAGGGAAGTAAACAGTATAATGTCATGTGGGATGAATGTGTACCGACGTGAAGAGATTGGTTTTGGGCTTCTTCACAGATCAACATCGTATGAGATGGAGGTGAACCGACGTGAAGAGATTGGTTTTGGGCTTGAACCTCGAGAGGTTGCCTACGTACCCAGCCTAGAAGGAAAGGATCAAAGTCCATGTAGTTCAATTAAGGATGAATTAGTGATCAAGTTGTACTTGAGGACAATCCGAAGATGATGTTGGTACCTACACATGGTTAGCGGCCCAGAGAGGGTGTTATGGTTGAATCTTACTCTAAGTTCACGTGAGTCATACTCGGTGTGAGAAACAAGAGGTAGAAACAACCCTAATGATTCACAGTTTAACGTCATGTAGGAAAAAAGGGTGTTGTACAGTTTAGCTTCATGTAGCTAGGACATATTGTAGTTTAACATCTTGTAGGGCATGTGCACAGTTTAATGTCATGTTGGATGATGGAGGGACCATGCAGTTTAAAGTCTTACAGTAAGGACTATGGGGACTATGCAGTTTAAAGTCTTGCAGTGAGAACTAAAATAGTTTAAGGTCGTATTCATATACCAGTGCTACACAGTTTAGCATCATGTAGCTAGGACAATAGAATGTATTTGTGCTACAAAAAATACTTCTTCAAAAATTTGGCATTGGTTGGAGTCGTGATGAGTTCTCCATCCATTGATATTAAAGAATAAGATCTATTGGAGTAGACCTTATGTATTAGGTAAGTTCCTTCCCACTTTGACTCAAGCTTTGGAGGTTTCTTTCCTAGTATCATTGGAGTTCTGAGGACCAATACCAATTCTCCTTGAATGAATGAATTAAGATGAACTTTTTTTGTTTAAATATCGTGCTATTCGATTCTGATATACTTCTAAGTGGTGCAGGGTGCACAATATTTTTTCATCTAATCGTTCCAATTCATCCAATATCTTTTGAGATTGTTCATCTGTAGATGAATGATCACAAATGGCTACTTTGAGCGAAGGTAATTAAACCTCAATGGGCAAGACTGCTTCAGTTCTATATACCAATGAATATGGAGTTGACTGCGTAGCAGTGTGGGTGGTGGTCCGATAAGCCCATAAAGATTGAAAAAGTTTATCAGGCCATGATTTCTTATCTTTATCCACCATCTTTTGCAGTATGTTTGAAAGAGTCTTATTGAAGGCTTCTATTTTTCCACTGGCCGCTGCATGATACCGAGATGAATGGTTGGATTTGATGTTGTATTATTGATACAACTTCCTTACCTTGGATGAACAGAAGTTGGTGCCATTGTCCATCAATATGGTATGAGGGACACCAAATCTAGTAATTATGTTAGACTTGATGAAGCTAACAATGCTTTTAGAACTGACTTCTTTGAGAGGTATTGCCTCTGCCCATTTGGAAAATAAGTCAGTAGCAGTAAGAATATACTTAAACTACTTGGATGTAGCCTAAGGGTAAGGTCCTACTACATCCATTCCCCATGTGAAAAATGGCCATGAGTATTTAGCTGTATGAAGCAACTCTGGGGGTTGATGAATGAAATTGGAATATACTTGGCAAGAATGACACTTCTTAGTAAAATCAACACAATATTGTATCATTGAAGGCCAAAAGTATCCAAGTCATCAAATTTGATCAGACAATCTATGTCTAGACTGGTGGGCACCACAGACTCCTACATGTACTTCTTTTATGACAGCCATTTTCTCTCTACCATCAATACATCTGAAGATAATTCCATCAAAACCTCTCTTGTAGAGAATTTTTTCTAAGTGATCTAGGCTATCATAAAGAGTAACATTGACCACATGTCGCCAGACTTGTTCTTTCCCGGCTCTATCAGGTGGGAGTGTTCCATTTTGAAGGTATTCCCTGATAACTATCAGCCATCCTATAGTATGGACATATGGTTTAGAAATGGGACTAATTTCATTGATTTCCTCTGTTCTGATTTGAAAATAATGTGAAACTCTACGACGGTGGGCAATGATGATGATTGTTTCGTCCCAATTTGGATCTTCCAGAGTTGTGGCTACATTAACCAGAGTATCATCTTGAGAATTTTGTGATCATGGGACATAAGAAAATGTCAGTTCCAAAGGAAATTCTGCCATTAACTCTCTAACGTAATCATAAAAATGGATTAACTCTTCTTTTCTGATGGAATATTTCTCATTGACTTGTTTGATTACCAGGTCTGAATCACCTTTAACCTTTAAGTGATTCACCTATGCCGGAAGCGCCAATTCCAAGCCTACGATGAGAGCTTGATATTCTGCTTCATTGTTTGTACCGCCTTCCAACAATAAGAAGGAATAGGGTAGCACTGCCTTTTCTGGGGAAATAATTACAATTCCTACCCAACTTTGTTGAATTTAGGATTTTCCATTTTCTTCCCTATTGGACTTCTGGAAGCACCATCAAAGTACATTTCCCATGTTTGAAGATTATCTTGAATAGAGAAGACTTCCTCATCAGGCAGTTCAATATCTAAAGATGTATCTTCTACTGAAGGGTGTTCAGCAAGGAAATCAGTCAAAGCTTGGCCCTTTATTTCCTTTTTAGACACATACTGGATATCAAACTACTGAAAAATAACTACCCACCTTTCCAGACATCCTGTAAGCATTGGACGACTAAGGATAAATTTGAGCGGGTTATTGTGAGATACCAATTGGACCTCATGGTGTTGCAGGTAGTGTCTCAATTTCTGAAATGCAAAGATTAATGCTAGGAATCACTTTTTAATACTTGAATATCGATTTTTTTCCTCAATCATAGTTCAACTAAGATAATAAAGGTTGTTTTAATTCCCAGCATTATTCTTTTGGGCAAGGAAGGCACCCAATGATCACTCTAAAGCTGTTACATAGAGGATAAGTGGTCTTCCTTCAATAGGTGGCATTAATACTGGTGGACTCAAGAGATATTTCTTGAGGATATCAAATGCCTCTTGGAAATCTTTGGTCCACTGGTAAGTGACTCCCTTTCTCATTAATTTGGTGAAGGGTAAACATTTTCCTTCCAGATTGGTGATGAAACACAGAATATAGGCCAAGTGTCCTTGAAGTCCTCTCAATTCCTTCAAATTTTGAGGATGTGACATACCAAGTATTGATTTTTTCTTCTCAAGATCAACTTCGATACCACAATGGCATACAACAAAGCTGAGAAATTTTCCTGAGGTTACCCCAAAAGCACATTTCAAGGGGTTCACCTTCAAATTGTGTTGTCGAAGTTTATGAAATATGATTTCCAAATCATCCAAGTGATTAGAACATTGTCTGGATTTCACCACCAAATCGTCCACATAACATTCAACAAATCTCCCTAAAAAGTGTTTGAAGATACGGTACATGGCACGTTGATATGTTTCACCTGCATTCTTCAAAAAAAAGGGAATTACCCGATAGCAAAACACACCTTAAGGGGATCTGAAGGCTGTAGATTCTTTGTCTTCTGGAGCCATTCGGATTTGATTATACCCATAATATCCATCCATGAAGGAAAGTGCTTCATAGCCAGTTGTTTCATCAATTAAGAGTTCTGTGATTAGAACTTGAAAATCATCCTTAGGACAATGCCGATTAAGATCTCTGAAGTCAATGAAAACTCTAATTTTTCCATTCTTATTTTTCATAGGGAAAATGTTATCCAAACATTTGAGATATTTATCTTCTCTGATGAAGTTATCCTTGATAAGTTTATCCACTTCAGCTTCAATTTTGGAGGCATATGTTGGGTGTGTTCTTCTTGCGGCTTTCTTGAATCCTCGATGTTCTTCTGGAAAACTCAAATGATGATTAGAAACATCAGGATCAAGCCCTGGAATTTCTATATAATTCCAAGAAAATATATTTCGATTTTGTTTTAAAAATGAAATATACATTTATTTCTCTTCAAGAGTTATGGCCGCACTAATTAAAGTGGGGTGTGTATCTTCTTTTGTACCCAGATTTATTTATCTGATTTCATCCACAGTGGTAGAGATACCTTCTTCAAATGATGGAGGAGCATCCCTAAGATCTTCCTCTTCTTCTTCAATATGTGTTACTTCTTTTGTTTCTACTTGCATAGTAGATGATGAAGCAGAATTTCCATAATCAAGGGAGAAGTTAGAATTTGAACATTTTGAAGACAAGGCTACCATTTCTGACCCTATTGATGATAAAGGGTCTTCCTTGGGTAATAGAGAGGAGATGATGGATTGATAATCGACATCATTATTTTCCTCTGGTATTGCTATAACTTCTTCTAGCTTGGTCGATGAAGTATAGAATTGCTGGATTTCAGCAGATGAAATAAAGACATCTCCATTTGAGCTTTCATCATTGCCTGGTGAATCAATGATTTCTACCATACTGTCTAGCTTGGTTGTCATAATTAACATTATGGAAGTTTCCATAAGAGTATTTGGATTTGGGTATATCCTGTCAATTTGACTGATAGGAAACACATAATCTGTACTCACATGTATGAATGGGTTTACTGGAATATTTTCCAAACCATATAGAGCATTAATTTTGGTAACCTTCTTTGTTGTGGATATCTTCTTTCCCTCCATGTGATAGAATTCTGCCTCAATGTATTGAGATTCACATGTTTTGAATGGGGATTTATCACCATACAATGTCCCAATTTTACCATTGAAACAATATTTAAGACATTGATGGTATGATGAAGGTATAGCCGCATATTGATGTAGCCAAGGTCTTCCAAGAAAAATGTTGAAGGTTGTTTCATGACGAACAACCATGAAATCTGAATTGGATACAAGGTCTTCAAACTGAGTTTTGAGTGTAATATATCCCAGAGGTTCTTGTTCATTTTTATCATATCCTTGCAACATCAAAGTAGAAGGAGATAAATCAGATTTGGTGAGGCCCAATCAACGAAGTGTATGAATAGGGATGAGTTTGACTCCTGAACCATTATCAATGAAATCTTGTCAGATGTCTATATCATTGACCTTTCCAGATAAATACAAAGGTCTAATATTTCCATGCACAATATCATCTTCATATTCATCTGTAAAAGATATCATTGCATGGAATTATGCAGGATCATTCTCTATATGGTAGACTTCAGCCGCAACAATTTCAGTTTCAAATTCCTGAGGACTTAACAAAGCCTTAATGAGTGCCTCCTGAAGATCCTTTGATAGATTCAAGGCATCAAAAATTGATAACTTGGCTGGTACTTGAGCCAAATGTTTCAAGACATCATACTTTTGGTCCAAAGTTCTATGTTTCCCAACAGGAACATATGGTTTTGCAGGTGCATTAGAAGTTGATGTTTTAGAAGTAGATGCATCTTGTATCGGGGTAGGAGTTAGAAATACTCCTGGCTTTGATAGATTAGACTGACTAGGTATATTTATTTGCTGAGAAGAAGAAGGTATAACCTCTAACCGATCTTCTAAAATAACTGTTCCAGGACGGAATCTACCATGCGTGGAAGAACTTTCCTGTTCTTGTTGAGCCCGTTGAAGGGCTTTGCCATGAGTTTCTAATGCATATACAATTCTAGAAAGGTTAAAATTGGAATAGTGTCTTCTAAAATATCTACATCTTCCCCTATATCCTAGACCTTTGAAACTCCCTCTAATTCCTCTATTTGATACAGGGAACTCAGGCTCATCAAGATTGAAACTGTGACTGGCATATGGATCTGTTAAGTTAATCATGTTAATAGAACCAAAGATCAACTCTTCATCTGATGAAGACTCTTCCTGATGAACCATTTCAGGATGTACTATTTGGTGGGGCGATGCCTGTTCTTTTGAAGTAGATGTCATAAAATCTGCCATAGTCAAATACAAATTAGGCTTTAACACGAGCTCATCTTCTTCTTACTGCTCTTCTTTCTTCGAATTATACTGCCTCTTTGAGGATTTTCCTTCTGACGAAGGGAGTTTTTCTGTGGCAGAAATAGTAGAAGGCACCATTGGTTCCTTCAATTGCATTTTCAAAATGTCATGAGTCTTGTTGATCGTTTTCCTGACCATCCAATCATCATATTTCTATGCATTTTTTTCTGTGATATTGTCTTCTTCCATGTTCTTTATGAGACATTTCCTTTCATTGATTTGATCCCTCAAGAACTTCTTGATGAACTATAATTTGGAGGGAATATCCTGATAATTCGGCTCTGCGTTCCTCTTGTGGCTTCTTCCCTAATAGATAGAAGACTAAATTTCGCTGAGGAAGCGATTGAGGATTTGAAAAAGTCCCCAGTCCGGTGGACTGGGGCTGTTCCTTCTTTCCCTGCTCAACTCCTTGAATCCCATCTATTGATCCCAAGGGTTGGGCTAAAAGAGTCCCTAGCCTGGCAAGTTGAGGTGGTTCTTGAGCTGCTACATCTAAAACTTTCGTAAAATCTCTCCAGATTTTGTGGACTTTAGTCTGGAAATTGTCCTGATGCATCAACCTACATCCACTCAAATCACCTGGCTCAAATGACCATTGGATGATTTCTGACACTTCTGTCACCTGATTATGTGCATTCTCTAAATGAGAAGCATGTTTAATATTCTCATTTTCTTGAAGTAAGATTAATTCAACAACTTGTTCTTTGTATGCCTGACTCTAGGAAGAACTAGTTGAGGCATGTTCCTGAGAAAGCTTTTGATTACACACAAAACCAATTGTTTGTGGCCGACCATGGGAAATAATATTGCATGAGACCACTTTTGGTGGGCTTTGTTGACTGGAGAGTACAATGAAATGAAGTGCTCCATGAACACCCAATCCCCTGATATGAATACCAGATGGGGAATTGGTAATTAACTGGCGCAACCTTTTTAGTGTGCCAAATCATGCACGCTGAAGGGCTCTCTGCTACTTTTCAACCTTTGGATATCAGGAAACTAAGAGAGATGCCTAGTCAATTTGGCGTTGCAACCCTTCAATTATCTTGACGTGATTTTGATATTCATCATAAGATAATATTTTCTTTTTCAAGTGACAATGATTTTTCCATATGTTAAGATAAATATCGTGAATACAATCTTCCATCAACATTTCTGGAATATCATACTGAGAGTCATCCAAAGGCCAAAACATGACTGGTACTTCACCTTTTTTCAGTTGTTTTCTCATATTTAGCACTTCCTCCTTATCATTCGATGAAGATTATTCTACCTTATTAGACCAAAGATGGTGATTCTTTGTTGCTTTATCAGATTCAACAAGATTGGTAGAGAATTAATTTATCAAATTAGAAGATGAATGACCCAAGGGTGGTTCATAGAATGACCTACACCCCGGGATATCTTCTGATTGAGAAAGTATTTCACCTATTAATGGTAAAACATCAGACATGACTGGCTTCACATTTGCAAGTGCCTCAAGTTAAGAGGGCTTTCTGTTACTGCATTTTCCTTTGGAGAATTTTCCAGGTAATGAGAATTACTACTACGGAGAGGACTTTTGAAGCTAAATTCATCATCATGGGGAGGACGACCATGGTGGGTTATAGAAAAAGATGAAACCTTTTGCTCCTTGATCTTCTAGACAAGCAGAGGGTTATCGTGGCACTCATCAGAAGATGATACTTCAAGATCGACCAAACTTTCATGAAGTAAGACTTCATGAGGAAGTGTCTGATGAAGACCTTCGGAATTATTATTCCCACTATTGGGAAATGAGATAGTAGAATCTTGAGTTGCAATAGATAATTGTCTGGGGGATTCAAGAACTCCAGCATCGAGTAAGGCCTTATTACAGATTGGCTCTTGATTTATCAACTGTGATGGATGGGTCTTTTTCTTAGATGCCTTCTTACTCACATTGGAAACCACTTTTTGATGAATGTGGTTATTATGGGCAGGTGTATGTGCCTTCTTAGGATAAATGGTCAAGTTAGGCTGATTATCTCCATTAAAATCGGGTGTATGTGCCTAACTTCATTGTCCATATGGCATGGGAGAGTATGCCCCACAACCCTCCTGGACTAGGAAATAGGTGTGTATCTGTTCCGGGTTGACATGTTGATGAGTCACTCCACTGATAGGGATAGATTTATGATTCCTTGTGATGATGCTAAAGTTGTTATAATATTCTCACAGGCATCCAGAATATGGGTAGGGATTTTCTTCTGCTCTTTCACCATTTTTAGAATGTTCTTGGTAACTTTATCTGTAGGAATGAGAATATACATCCATTCCATGCTTGGAGTATGTGTATGTGCCTACTCCTGCCCTCCTTTTCTTGTTAACGAATTCTGATAGTACTTATGCATAGGGGCAGAGAGTTGAGTCTACTCCAAATTTGTTGTCGGAGCTTTCCGACTGACTTCTCTGGGTGCTACCAAACGAGAGTGTTGGTAGGATTGATGAACATTGGAAGATGTATATACCTTCTGTATATTTTTTGACAAGTATGGTTGATGAATTTCATTTAATACTGGTAGATGAGACTGTTGACAGAATTGGTGATTGTAAATAGGTGTATGGTCCTGCTAACCAGTTTCTACTATATTAGATTGGTGAGCTTCTTTGGATGTAGTCAGACGAGTCTGCTAACTAGCTGATGAATTATAAACAGGTGTATGTGTCTGCCTATAGTACTCCACTGGAATTGTCTGGCGGGATTTGTGGGTTGCTTCCAGATGAGTCTTCTTGACAGTAACATCAGGACGGACGGGTGTATATGTCCGCTCATTGTTTTCCATCAAGTTGTCTTGATGGAGTTCTCTGAAGGGGGAAGAAGTAATAACCTGCTCCTTATTGACCTGATTTCGCCTCTGTCAGTTCTTCTTGCATGCTCGGGTCTGAGGAACTTGAGCCGAACCCCTAAAGGTGATACCCTCATCATGTTGAGGGTGCACTACTGCACGAGTCTGGTGGCGATTGTTAATGGGATTCCTTAGGAAGGAATCCTTCCTTCTTGAACCGAGGTCGTGAGTGACCTCTTCATTCACCTACTAGTAATATGGGAGGGGATGGTTGTTGCATTTCGAGGATAACGACCTGAAATGGTTGTAAATAGTGGTTGGCACCACCTGCTTCTTGATCACTGGTCATCACTGTCCAGACAACCATGGTGAATTTTTAACTTGAAGGGCTTGTCGAGTGGCCTCCAGAGTCGGAATGGTACTGTGTTGATGGTATTCCTTAATCAATGCATTTGAGACCCAGTGTTTCAGACGCTGAGTAGGTGATGTCGTCCTCAGAGCGGACGAGGATCCAACAGGAGTAGTGGCCGAGACATTCACAGGTGTGAACTTTAGATAATCCATTTCTGTAATGCAAAGAGAATTTGTAAAAGAGTGCATTTTTGATATAACAGACATAATCAAGATAAGTTTGGCTAGACTACATCTTTTGGATGAGTACATATGTTATTAACTTCTTTGTTGGCCCTCACATTAAGTTAAATAGGGGCCTAACAAATAATTAAAAACATCATTTAACTTGGTTAATGATTCATATCAGGTTCACCATTTTTTTCTTCTGGAAATGGGGATTACCTTTTTTGTTTAAGGTTCAAACTTTCCAATCAATTTCTAATAGGTTTATTTGTAGAACAGAAACATCCAATGATTCTATATCCATTTAGACCTACTTTCCAAAGGTAGGTTCCCATTAGTTTTGGACTGATGAGACTTAAGAATTTTCATTGGTCTAGAGGATGGGAGGTCAAGCTCATCACACCTTTTTGGGGGAAATTATTGTCTACTCTGGGACTCTCTTATAGATTTGAGTTATGTTCGTGAATCCTTATTAATATATCAATAATTAAAATGAGTTTTTTTCCTTTAGACCTAGCAATCAATGATTGATATGTATGAGATTTAGAGAATCTTTTATATGTAATTGATGTTCTTCATCGATAGAGAATCATCCGTATTTATTAGAGATTATTAGTCAATGGTATCCTTCAATACATTATATAGAAATCTATTGGTCATTTTGATAACCATACTGGTTTTAAATCCACTTAGTGAGGCACTTAAAGTTTATTGTCGTTCAGAAAGACAAGGATTATTTTAGAGTTGGGATCATACCCGCAGATGGGCTACCTACGTATCCTTGTTAGAAAAGGAATCATAACCCACATAGTTTGAGTGAAGAATTATGAGGTTTATGCATGATTAATGGATAAAATAGAGATTTCATAATTACTTTCACACTCTAAGCTCACGTGAGTCATGCTCGGTGTGAGAAACAAGAGGTATTAGTAAAACCTGACGATTGTGCCACGAAAGATGCAATCATAAGAAATTATGTGGGGCTTACGTATGTATGACTGCCCAAGTAAATGAAGACAAAGGATTTTTAGGAAAGAAGCCTAAGAGCAGTGTCCATAAAGGTGTTTTACTTTATAGAGATTTGGATACTCTAACTTGGGGCTTACTCCTGAGAAGGATGACCATGATTAAGGGGACTTATGATTAGGGCTTACTCCGGAGAAGGATGGCCATGATTAAGGAACTTGGGGCTTACTCCTATGTAGGATGCCCATGATTAAGGAACTTGGGGCTTACTCCTAAGGAGGATTCCCATGATTAAGGAACTTGGGGCTTACTTCTAAGGAGGATTCCCATGATTAAGGAACATGGGGCTTAATCCTAAGGAGGATGCCCAAGTTAAGGGAAATTATGACTGGGGCTTACTCCTGAAAAGGAGGCCCAGTTTAAGGGGACTTGAGACTTGGGGCTTACTCCTGATAAGTATGCCTAGATCAAATATTCTCTCATCTTAAGGGATGAGGTTGAATGAAGGGGACCTTTAACCGTAGTGATATAAAGTTATATAAATCACAAGGTTTTGGGAGATATTCCACATAACTCTTTTCTGATAAGGAATCCAACAACGAAACCATGCCATAAGTGTCTTTGAAGAGGGTTTTGACAGCTAGATCTTGAAGAGGAAAGGTGGATTTGAAGAAACGAAGTGAATTGGAAGGAGGGACACCCAAAAAGAGGCAAGTGTGCAAGTCCTGTTTGGGTGCGCAAGTCCTGGTCGTGCAAGTACACTTGCACGACATGAGTTCACTTGGGAGACATGAACCTGTAGGGTAATACTTGGGCGAGACTTGTCTTGGGCCCTTAGTATTATCCCTAGATGCTTCAAGAAGGGCGACACACAATTTTCCATGAGAGGACAAGGCAGTGCGCAAGTGTCTCCACTTCTCTTAAGGGTTGGACACTGAGGCGCGAAAGTATTAATGAGTTCTAATACTTAGGCCTTATTCATCCTCTTTAGAGATTCCATTCTAGGTAAAGAATTACCTTAGAAGAGTTCGGAAGACATCAGACGGATACTTGGGTGACCAGAGCTTGAATCTGAGTTTTGGATTTTTCATCCCTGAAATGGGGGGCCCACAGGGGGTATTTATAGGCCACCTGAGGTTTGGGCGAAATTTCACTTAGGTTGCGCAAGTGACTTGCGAACCCAAGACTGGCGCGCAGGTATATGTGCGCACCTTAATGCCTTTTCAATTTTTTTGATGAATCTTCCCTCTTTATTTCTTGGGGTACTCCCCTTGGTCAATCTTTAGACTCTGTGACGGAACGGAGTGTCAACAATCATATAACTAGTTTCTTAATAAAATTCAATCATGGGTATTGGTTCTATTTATTTAGGTATTATTTCTATTAAAATAATCATGGATGAGATGGATGATCTATGGGGTTGAGGGATGTTTCAAATTAAATGTGTTCTATCGAGTTAAAGTGAATCATGGTGTGAAGAATATGATTTTTTTCATGATAGTAATGAAAAAGAAGATGAGTTTACTCATTAATATAGAATTCATGTATGTTTATACCATATTGAAAATGATGACCCTAAGATGATAGGTGAATCTAGGTGTTTCATATTTAGAACTACTATCTTGATAATGTTAACCCCTTTTATTGGATATTTTTACCTCATTTAAAGGAACTCATTAAATCCTTCACTCTTAATGGTTTACTCACCAAAACAAACACAAATGAATAAATATAATGAAAACAAGTATTTTACATGGTTTACTATAAAGGGATACATTTAAGGAGAACACATCATTGATGAGTCAATGTGAAAAAATATATAGTATACTCACCTTCAGTGGATTAAAATTTCGTGACAGTTATTTCATAACATGGTTATTGTGAGGTGCAATGAATAGCCACAATGAGTTGGATGCTTTGATACACAATGTGAAAAAACCCAAAACCATGAGGCATAAAAAAACTAAGAAAAAAATCTAATCCTAGTAGTGGCACCCCCCCCCCCAAATCCCTCTTGAAAAAAACACATGCTGAAACCATTTCCAAAACAAAAAATACTACTTTTACACAAACATGGAAAAACGGACCTTTACACCAAGGATTTACCAAAAGTTACAAAGTGACTTTTTAAGCCAAGATAAAACACACAAAGTATATGAAAGTTCCAAATGGGCCCTTGAGTTTCAAACACACACACAGCCAAGCATTTCACAATTGCCAAAACGGCCCTTATCCTTTCCAAACACACACTAAATCATTTCCATAAAAAATACATCAAAACTCTAAAATGAAGAGACCTTTATAAAACAAATCAAACAATTTATCCACAATTTTAAAAATAAACCAAAAAATTTATAAACAATTATATAAACAATACAATCAGTTTATAAACAATTTTATAACAAGCTAACCAGTTTATGAACTTTTTTTGCAGGCCAAACAAAGTGTAAATAATTTTATAACCAACCCAAATAGTTTACTAGAAATTCAATAAACAAATTAAAAAATTTATACACAATTTCATAAATGGTCCAAGCAATTTATAAATAATTTTTTAAAAAAAACTAAAAAGTTTATTAAAAAATTTATAAATAGATCAAAAATATTACACTAACTAGAAAACAACATGATAAACTATTAAAGAGTAATACGAAGGTTCTTTTCATGTTGGAAACATTATCAAAACAACATTTGAGGTCCACTGAACACAATTTTGATAATCACACATAAACATAACCAATAGAAAATACTTCAAAACTATTTTTAACAAAACCAACTAACTTGAAAACATTATAGCAGATTAACCAAGTGTATTGTGAAGCTGCAAATCAATTCAAACATTTAACTAAAAACATTCAAGCCTCAAATAGACTTAATTGTAAAGGAAAACACATATTTTCCTACCTCATATGCATGCAAATGGGATGGCATGTCAATAGAAGGGAAAAAAAAGACATCACGGACCCTCTGCACACCCTACAAACCAAAGGAAACACATCACACCTAAACCCAACCCGTAAGGGTTCAGAAAACCCTATGCACCCTATGGAAACTAGGGAAACCACAATAGAGACTCATCGGGGGGAATTTGTGAACTGTAGAGGAGGCTTTCGGGATGATCGTCGGATGAGGAGGGCGCCCCGGAGCAGGTCAGGTGGACAAGGGGGTCATGCAAGGAGGAGAAAAAGAAGGAGGCGGAGGAGGAGGAGGAGGAGGCAGTGGCGGCAACGAAGGAGGATGAGTCGGCAATCACGGAGGAGGAGGAGGAGGAGGCAGCGGTGGATGAGGAGGGGGAGGAGGGGTCACGGTGGCGTAGGGGTTAGCTTCCATGAAGGCTTGAAAGGGTGCGAGGGAGGAGGAGTCTATTAGGGTTCTTTTATAAAACCGGCTGGAACCTTTATCAACACTAGTTAAAAGTGTTGATAATGTTATAATTTTAATAATTTATTTATAATATTATATATTTATTTAAAATGATATATAGGATAAATATATATTTATTTATTAAAAATTATAACTATAAATAATTATTTATTTATTTATACTTATAAAATTATAATTTATGTAATTATAAAATTATAAGAAATATACTTATTATATTTATAATCATTTAAAAATATAAAATAAATATATTTATTATATATATTTAAAAGATTATATATATATAACTATATTTCTTCTAATTTTATAAATATTTATATGAAATATATATTTATTTATAAATATAATTATAAATAAATATTTATTTATTTATTTGAAAAATTATAAAATTATAAAAAAAATATATATATCTAATATTTATAATTATATATATATATAATTAATAAATTTATTATAATTTTAAAATTATTTAAATATATCTGTATTTATTTATAACTATAAATAACATTTTTATTTAATTATATATAACATATTATATATGAAATAATAAATTTATTTTTTATAAATTAATAATTATTTAAATAAATATAAATTTATTTTTATTTGTTTATAAATATTTGTATATATTTATAAATATATATATTTAATTATATATTTATAACTTTGTAAGCAGTATAATAAATATATTAATTATAATTTTATAATTATTTACATATATATATTTATTTATTTATATTAATAATTATAACTATAAATAGTATATATTTATAAATATTTGTATATAATTATTAATATATATATTAATAAAATTATAATATTATATGTATAATTTTATAATCATTTATATATATATATATAGTTATAATTATAATTACAAATGTATTTTAAAAGTATTTATATATATCATTAAAAATATAATAAAATATATTTTTTATTTCAGTATATTTAATGTAATTTTATAAGTACAGTTTTTAGAACATATATAGTTCATATGGGTAACATTATGAATTAATCAATATACCACATTAATGGAAAATGTGATGTAATGTATAAAAGAACATTCATGCATGATACATAACATATGCATGATCAATATATTCATTGACCAAATTCATTGGAAAACACACATATATTCAATAATTTTAATTATAAATATAAATATTAAGAAGTATTATATATTTATAAAAAAAATATTAAATATATTAAATATAAAAAAATATAATGAATATACTGTATTAATCCAATAAATCTAATATGTCTAATAAATCTAATAAATATAAATCTAATAAATCTATAATAAATCTAATAAATATAATAAATCCAATAAATATAATAAATCTAATAAATATAATAAATCTAACAAATATATTTATAATTTAATGTAATTTATTATAATATTATAATTATTTTATTATATATATATATATTTATATATTTATAATCTTAGAAATACTTTTTCAATTAAAACATTATATATATTTTTTTGAATTATTTAAAAAAATATTAATTATATACATGCATTTTTAATTCAATGTCTAAGAATAAAAATTATTTTTTAATATAAATATAATAATTTTATATAAATTAATAATATTTTTTATTAAAAACTTTTATCAGCTCTTTTAACTAATGCTAATAAAGGCTCACCCCTTTATTATCTTTTTATGCTTAACACTGATAAAAGGTAGTGCTTCCCTTACCTTGTTTTGTGGTAGTGAGAAGTTCCATTTTATAAGTGAGGGAAATGACACACTTTTAATTACTTCAAATATGTAAATTATATAAAGTATTTTTGTTGTGAAAGTGGATCCAATTTTTCAAATAAATTAATATGATAAGGTTAAGTTAAAAATAAAACCAAAAAGGGGTGCATACAATTTTAAGTGAAATTACTACCCTTATCTCTAAGTTTAACCCCTAGTAAACCTATTTTAACCCTAACCATGGAAACAAATTTTTACAATTTTTACTATTTATCAGGAAAAAAATTAAGTTGAACTTATTGCCTGATATTAATTATGACAACTAAAAATATGGAATCAATTTAACAATATTGAATTTGTTTTATCTTCAAAAATTAATTTTAATATAAGAGTACAAAACACAATAAAAATCACTTTTCGAAAAATATTTGTTTCAAGTATAAAAATGATTTTAAGGTAAAATAAAGTATAATGTTAATCCAAAATGAATTAATTAGATTATTTTAAATAAAAGGATACTTTCTTTCCCTAAAAAACAAACTAAAATTAAAATAACCATGTAAATAATTTATTAAGATAAAATAACGAAAAATAATTTTTATTTTGACAAAAATTTTACTTAGATTTTTAAAATGTCAAGAATATATTTATAAGTTCATAATTATATTTTTATATGAATTTTTTTACTTATTAAATAAATATTTGTTCTATAAATATATTTTATTATCTTTCAATTTATTATTATATCATCATAGATTTACTGAAGTGGTAGTTTTTCTAAAACTGTTATTTTTCACTCTTCACCAAAAAATCAATTTTTTTAAAAAAATCTAAAAAATTAACCCTAAGCTAATATTGACATGGAGAATTCAAAAATGTAATTATTTTTACTATATTCAAATTATGAAAATTTATAATTTATTTTTTAATCACATTCTTGAATAAATATATATGGATTGTGTTATTATTTTTCCAGAAAGAAAAGATTAATATAATTGAATATCAGGTGTTGCAATTGTCCAAAAGTAGAAATATAATACTTTCATCGTCATTCCCAAAAAATAAACATGATTTAAATGTTTATTAAATATTTTCTTGATCCTTGGAATGAACATGCATATAATAAATACATCCAAAATCATTCATGTGTGAAATATCTGATGGTCTTTTAGACCATAACCATTTTAGAATCATTTTTTATAATGATGTAAAAAGAATTATTTTCAAATGATAAGCTACAAAACCATCAATTTTGTCATGACCTCCCCCCAGTGGACATACATTGACTACCCCAAACTCGCCTTCCATAGGATAGAGGTTGGAGACTAGCACCGGAAAGGCATTTCCCTAAAATGGGAAGGCATTTCCTCAAAACATGTACACACACAGACAGGGTACACTACACACAAGTAAAACACAATGGAAGAAGAAAGGTGTAACAACAACTAAAAACCACCACATAGTGTAATAATAAGTTCTAACATAAAGGGGATAGAACTGAAGCCCAATTGAAATGGAAATACAGAAAAAAGGTAAAACAACTCCTGAGGTCGTCCGCCAAGGATCCTACCTGGATGGTAGGTATAACTCGTCACTGCAGCTCTCCACGCCAACCGATCACCTTCATACACCGTCAAGTCCTGGCTCCTCAAGACTCAGTCAAAACTGCATGTCGTCTGCACAAGACACAACATTGTGTGGGTGAATCCCATACAGGGGTGAGTATAACAATACCCAATAGGGACCCCGAGACCACTGAAGGTCTCTCGGAATTCAACAATGAAAAAAACAAAAAAAGCATGATCTCAATCAGAACGCACAAAGAAAAATTCAGCTCACACTAGGTTTAACTTAAGTACAGAAGTACATATTTTTATTCATAATGCTAGATCATCTTATTATATCATGAGGCTCTACTGCTGACCCAAACAGGATTTCTCGGTACAGATCCCAACAGGATTTCTTGGTGTTCATCCACACATGATCGCTCGATGTTGATCAATACAAGATCACTCGGTGCTGATCCACACAGGCTCGATATTCATTCTTTATGTCTCATCCAACCACTAGATTCTCACACAAAGAACCCATGATTCCAGGAGAATCCTCCCCTCAATCCATCGGTCATATTTTAACCTGCATGAAGTCCCACAAAGAAGTAACCCGATGAACTTCTATGTCATAAGGGTTCTAAAGAAACATATGACACATTAACTGGACACCCAGTCTGTATGTTATAGTAATTTTAGTGTCAAGGGCCTCATTAGATTTGGGTATGATCCAACCCATCCAAACTCAAACTTTCTCTAAAACTCATGTATAGTACCTCAAAAGGAACATGTTGTCCTAACGGTTCTGGTGCCATAGACAGTTCATCAATCGGGCGTATGGCTTAGTAGATACGCCCATTTAAGCATAACTGGGCCAAAAAGGGTCCAGGTTCGGTCCGACCCGATCGGGCCAACCTGATCTGGCCCGTAGGGCTCAGCCCAGTTCGGTTGGGCCTGGTCCGGCCCACTGGGTTGCAGGCTCGGCCCGCTAGCCACAATTTTGGCCTAGCCCACCCAGTTGGGCACGGCCCACCAAGTCACAGAACCACCCGACCCACTCTCTGGGCACGGGGGTCCGCTCTCCTTCCCAAACAACTAAGCCATTTGGGTTTTTAAAGTGGGGGCACCGGATGGAGCCGCACCACCTAGACTATCCGCTCGGACCAGTCACCTGCGGGGCACTGGTCCGCCCTCTATCGCGGCTCAAAGCTGCGACCTTCCTCCATGGTGTGCTATCGCGGCGCGCCTCCTGGTGACAACTTGGTCAATAATGGCCAGCCGACCCTTCTGTCTGTCGCGGACCTCCTCTACGGTGTGTTGTCGCAGTGCACCATCATTGTCAATGTGGTCGTTGTCAGTCGGCCACCCGTTTATGTCGTGGCACCTTCGGGCGTCGCCTCTTCTTCGTGGCTAGTGGGTGCTGGCCACCGCCTTCTCCACTCGTCGATGTTGCTGCACCGGTGAAGCTTCCGCAGGCCTCTAGTGAAGCTCCGGAGGTCCATTTCCTCTACTGACTGCACCTACAGGCCACCCAGGATGCTGCCATCATTGTGTGGCTCCCGGTTTGGCCTTACCACATTCTTTCTCAGTTTCCCATGAAGAAACACAACCAAACCAAGAACAATGGAGGGTCCGAGCCTTGTTCGTTCGGCCCACGCCCTCCCTGTTAGCATTATAACATGGGAAGAAATACAAGAATTTACAATTCTTAATTAAACAACAAAACCCCCTACCTCAAGCTTGTTAGAAGTCACTGCGTATGAAGAAGTAGTGTCCACGTCTGAGGGTGTTGGTGACGAAGGAGAAGGTTCATGTTTTTTGGTGCTCATTTCTGAATCCTCCAATGGTCGTCAAAGTCTCATTCTAGGTTGTTTTAATACATCGGGACACTTCTTCAGAGGTTCCTCTCTTTAGTTCCAAAAACTCATTCCTCAGCTTCGTTTAAATAGACGAAAGAGAGGATCAACAGACCACACAATTAATGAAGTTCATTAATGAATTGAATTAATGAACCTATTAATTCTCCCGATGGTGCAGTTACACAACCAAGTGTAACCAGCCATTTAATGGTCTAACAAACTAATGGTCCCTCCAACTCCGCTCAATAGTTACAAGAAAGAAAAAAAATAACTCATTGAGTTAGTTTATTATTTTTTGTAAAGTCCAAAAATTAAATTTTTTGTCTGACCTTTGTCAGTCGAAGTTAAGCTTCTCTTAAGCGAATCTCGGCACTACAGATTCAACGGTGCCCTTAGATTTTTAATTAGAGCACCAGTTCATAAGATATAATTTTCTGCCCACATGTTTACTGAACATACCTTAAAAAAAGTTTAAAAATCCATTCTGGGCTCTCCGGGCCTCAGAATCACGTGCCGTCAATTTTCAAAGACTCGTAATAATTCTATTTAATTAAAATAAATTACATGGAATTTCTGAGTCTTTACATTATCTACACCTTAGGGATTTTCATCCCCGAAAGCTACAAAAAAAATATAAGGAAACAAATGGGGGTACTTATCGTGTATCTAAGCCTCTCACTCCCATGTGCTCTCCTAGAGGTTCTCTTGCTGCCACCGAACTCGCACCAAAGGAATCGACCACCCAAGAAGTACCTACTCCAGTAGATCCTCTATCTCCATCGATAACTCTTAAAACGTCGCCTCATCATCGATGTCCAGCTCTCCCCAGTAAATAACGTGTGATGGATCATGCACATACCTCCTCAGCTGCGACACATGGAAAACATTATGCACCCAATGCATCTATGGGGGAAGATCTAGATGGTACGCCACTGCACCTACTCTGCTGAGGATTTGGAAAGGTCTGATGAACCTTAGAGATAGCTTGTCTCCCCGACCAAATCTCTGCAATCCTTATTGGGGTGAGACCCATAGAAAGACATGATTTCCCTCCTCAAACTATAAGGGTCTCCATATCCTATCGGCATAAGACTTATACCATCTATGTGTAGTTTCATCCTTTCCTGGATGATCTGCACCTTCTTAGTGGTAGCCCGTACCAACTCTAGACCCATAATTGATGAATCCTCTGGGTCTGTCCAACACAGAGGTGATCTGTATGGTTGCCCATACAGGGCCTCAAATGGATCCATGAAGATGGTGGAGTGATAACTATTATTGTATGAAAATTCCACCAGTGGCAGGTGGTCCTCCCAACTACGGCCAAAATCTAGGACGCAAGCACAATGTATTTCCCCGAGTGTCTGTATATTCCACACCATCTGACCATTTGTTTAAGGATAAAAGGTAGTTCTCAAGTGCATCTAACTTCTGAATACCTCCTAAAATCCCTTCCACAAGCGGGATGTAAAATTAGTGTCACAATCTGAGATGATCGTTAATTTCACCCTATAAAGTCTTACAATCTATTGTACGTAGAGGCATCCCAATCCCTCTATTAATCCCTACTCTTGGATGGGTAAGAAGTGGGACAACTTGGTGAGTTGTTCAATGATCACCCAGATTGAATTGTGGCTCCTAGACATATGTGGTAGCCCTGTCACTAATTCCATGGAGACACCATCCCACTTCTATTCTAGAACCTCAAGTGGTTGAGCTAAGCCTGCTGGTACCTGATTCTTAGCTTTCTCTTGCTGAAAAGTGAGGCATTGTGATAAGAACTATGCCACATATTTCTTTATCCATGACCACCAGTACTGAATTCGGAGGTCCTGGTACATATTCTCCACTCCAAGATATACCGCCAAAGGGGGTGTGTGGAACTCCCTCAATACCTCCTCTCATAGCGTCATTGGTACCATGGTGCTTCCTATGAAGATAATGGTGTGCTCCCCACCTTTAGAAAATCTTTTAGGATACTATCTTGAGGATATCCTCACAGTCAACGTCCCCAAGTTGCACCTCCCAAATTAGCTAATGGAGTGGGGGAGTGATAGTCAAAAACTTGAGGTAAGCTACTCCATCTCTATCCATTAAGGATATCTACATCGCAGATAGCTGCTCTGTCACCTCACTCAGAAACTGTAGACCTCCTCCTCCAAATTAACTTTTTTTTCTAAAACTTTTAAGGGGGAAGTGAGAACCCTACAAAAAATAAGGTCAAGAATCAAAGGTTACCACTGAGCAATTAAATGCAAGTCTTAGGTGACTGGAGTCTCCTTCCCTAAATAGTTTTCAGGGGAGGGAATTTACATGGAAGCTTGGATCTTCCCTTATGTTCTCTTGATAGTGCCTTGATAGATACTCCCAAGCCTGCATGTATTCTGATTTTCTAATCTTCACTATATTGAATCCTCTGACTAGTATACGATCTTGCTTATCAATCCATTCATCTTTCTCACTAGTAACTGCCACTTGGATCAATCTTCCTATCATTTGATCAATGTATTCCCTCAACACCTTGATCATCAAAACATCATCCTTCATTTCTTAGCTATAGTGCATGAGTAGTTCTAGCTGAGAATCCAAATACACCTCCTCCAGGCTTTGAAGGCTGACTGAAGACCCTGCTGCACATCGTTGTCTAGGAAAAAGGGGGTCCTCCCTTTCCAGCATCAGCTTCTCTAGTTTTAGATTCCCCTAGAATTGGTCATCTGCCTTTGAGAATCAATCTGCTTGAACTTGGTACAGTATGACATCATCCTTCCTAACCTCCTCTTATGTCTCTTGCTAAATCTTTTGCTCCTTCGGTTTACCCTATTTTTTGGTTGACCAAGTCTCCATCAGTTTAGGAATATAAGAGTAGTCTTTTGGCCCCTTAGATTTTAGCTTCTTGGAAACAATACAACTCCCCAGATCCTTGTTTTCCTTACTCCCTTTCTTCCTTCTTTGGTTTTTCAGATCTTTACCAACCCCTCCTAAACCAATATCATCTGAGGAATGGCCTCTATTAGTATCGTCCTCGTAGGGGCAGTTGGATCTGCCTACAATCTCTCCCTTATTACTTAGACTTTCGAATATGTTGTTTAAGTTGAGGCTAGACAAAATCATCCCCGAATTGGCTCCCTAACAGGTGACCAAAGGCCTACATACCTCAATTATAGGCTCCTCCCACTCTTGTCTATCCTTGTACATGACCTTTCCAGATGAATGTATCCCCCTATAAAGGGTGTTTCTCTCACCAGTACGCACGTCCATCATATACGAGAATGGTTTTAAGCTAGCCACACCATTGGTGGATGGTTCCAAAACTCTCATGGAGGCCCCCAAATCCTAAGAATGAGCCTTCATCAGTTTCGAAGGAACCTCAACCACCACACTGGCCTGGGAACCCACAGCAAAAGACTTGATTCTAGGAGGAACTCCATCCATCACCGCTATCTCAGGTTCAGATCCTTCTGTGAGAAGATATACCTGATACTCTTGTGATCAGAGTAGATGTTAAACCATTCACCCATCAAGTAGTGCCACCACATCTCTATGGAAAAGAACACTACTGCTAACTCCAGGTCATGGGTAGCATAGTTCTTCTCATGATGCCTCAGTTTCCGTGAGCCATAGGCGATTACTGCTCACTCCTACATCAGGACACATCCTAGTCTGGTCCCTGATGCATCATAGTAGACTACATACCCAACACCCTCTTCTGGTAGCCACAAGATGGGGTCACTCGTCATTTTATGCCTCACCTCCTGGAAACTCTACTGGAATCTCTATTTCCACAAGAAAATATTTCCCTTCTTTGCCAAAGCTAACAAGGGTGCTACTACTCTGGAAAAGTTAGGTACGAATATTTGGTAGTACCCAAACAATCCCTGGAAACTCCACACCTCGGTCACACTCTTGGGAGGATCCCAAGCAATCATTGCCTCTATCTTCACTGGATCCACCGCAACTCTAGCCTTCGAGATAACGTGTCCCATAAATTGGACCTCCCATATCCAGAACTAGCACTTAGAGAGATTACCATAAAGTTGATGCTCTTGTAGTGTGTCCATAACTATCTTTAGATGGGTGGCGTACGCCTCCTCCATCGCTGAGTACACCAAGATGTTTTCAATGAAGAACACCAAGAAGCGATTGAGGTAAGGCTGGAAGATTCTGTTCATGAGCCCCATGAACACTGCCGGAGCATTTTTAATGCCAAAAGGCATCACCACGAACATGTAGTGGCCATACTGACATTTGAAGGTTGTCTTCGGTATATCCTCATCTCGTACTCTGAGTTGATGATAGTCTAATCTGAGGTCTATCTTCGAAAACCACTGAGATCCCTTCTGCTAATTGAAGAGGTCATCAATCCTCATAAGTGGATACTTGTTCTTCACAGTCACCTGGTTCATGTACCTATAGTCCATGCAAAGCCTCAAACTCTCATATGCCTTATTTTGTGAACAAAATCAAGGACTACCCATTGAGAAACACTAGGCCTGATGAACTCATTACCCTGCAATCCCTCCAACTGTACCCTCAACTCACGAAGATTTGTAGGTATCATTTGATATGATGGCATAGATATCGGTACCTTCTTGGGGTACAGGTTGATGTAGAATTCTACCTCTCTATGAGGAGGTAGTCCCGAAACATCATCAGGAAATACATCAGCATATTGGTGTACCACTATAGAATAACTCAGACTTCTCATATCTACTACTTTGAGGGTAAGGCTAGTCAACTAATGAGTGATCGGCTACACCCTCCTCTGAGAAAGTCCATCCCGAGCTGCAAAGGTTTCCTTCTCGATGGTGAAAGTGAACCTGGTCCAATTCTCATGGTCACACCGCACTTTACGCATAAAACAGTCGATCTGAGCATGGACCATGGATAACCATTCAATAACCAATATGACATCATAAGGCCTCAACGCTGCTACTAGGAGATCCCATCCAAATCTCTCACCTCCTAGAGTAAGCTCACACTATCGGAACCAGTGCATAATTGTCGAATCCCATCCTGTATGAGTCTCTAATTGTAAGTATTGAGCCAACGGATTCATCAAAATCTCAAAGCTCCGAACGAGTGTTGTGAAAATGAAAGAGTGACTAGAACCTATGTCTAAAAGTAATGCATATAGAGTGTAGTAGACACAGATTATACCTCTAATCATCTCTAGAGCACCGTGGTCATAGGCCTCTGCTTCCTGAAGCTGAGCTTTCCCCTGTCCACCTGCTCCATGTGGTTGGGGGGACCACCTGGGGTGGTGGTGGTAGTTCCTCAAACTTTCGCCCACCGCCTATTACAGGACCTACTCCTCTTCCACATCTGCTACCCTACGGACCTCCCTAATTGAACCTTTGTTGCTATCTCAGTGGTCCCCCAATCTTCTTTTGATCATCTATGTAGGGATTCAGACATTCATGAGCCATGTGTCCAAGTTCATTGCAAGAGTAACAGGATTTAGTCCTCATAAGAACTCCTCTACCTCACGAGCTCTGCACCTCTGACCCTACATCTTGGGGTCGTCCTATGGAAGTTCTGGCCCACTTAGACCTCTACATCATCTGCCTACTGCCTGTTGTAGATGACTCGGCTACCTATCATCCAGTGGTGGCTCTTACCATTGGTGCCTGCTCAACTAAAAAGCTCTTCACCAATAATGCTCACTCAAGCACTCCAACCTACGTCAGAATATTGAGTGATATCATTGATGCTCTAATATTCCATCAGAGACCCATCCCAAAGGTCTGGGCCCCTAAGAATGGGTACTGTACCATATCGATGTAGTAGCGAGAGATTCCAGTGAATCTCATTCGAGTAATGGGCCACTGTCAGGATTCTCTACTGTAAGTGTGGCAGCTCTTGGATACACACTAAGCGTAAAGTCGATGGTATGAACTCTACCCTGAAGAGGGTCTCAAAGTCCAACAAGAAGAGTGTGGCCTCCTCATGTGTTTGGAGCGTTAGACTCCAACATCTCTCTGTTGTGACCTAGAAGATGTTAGCAACTAAGATCACCATCTGATCTGTTGGTGTCTCAATTAAGCAAAAAATCCATGCCACAGCCTCCACCCTATCCTTAGCTGCTTGGGGATCTGTCTCACCTCAAAACCTCAAATGCCTCTGTCTCTAGAACCCATGAAACACACTTAGTCAGTGTGAATGGTCTACTAGTGGGGCTGGCGGAAACTTCTGCCCCATGGGTGGTGGTACTGCTGGTTCACCACCCGAAGGTGTCATCACTATAAGAGGGCCCTGCACCGATGCCTCATCACTCGGTGGGTCATCATTGTGATCTCTCTCTAGAATCCTAGATGGATATATACATTGCGGCATCCAGAAAGAAATAGACGTTCCAGGGTCAATAAGTTATACCTGGTGAGATGACTCAAAGGGATCAAGAAGAAACACAACATTTTCAAAAAACACGCAATCATTGTTTTCATGTAACGAGTTATAAATCAGAATTCAGGGTCCTAGTGTATGGATACGTCAGTCGCCACACTAACAATGGACTCCCCGAATTGAAACCCAAACTCAAGACACATAATACTATTTCTCCATTGAAAACATAGACTCTAAGTTATTCTATTAGAATCGACTCCTTTGATACCACTTTGTCACGACCCATCCCCCGGGGCCCATGTCGTGACTACCCCAAGCCCACCTTTCATAGGCCAGGGATTAGTGACTAGAACTGTAAAGGTATTTCCCTAAAATGTGAATGCATTTCCTTAAAACCTGTACACACATAGATATGGTATATTGCACACAAGTAAAACACAATGAAAGAAAGAAGGTGCAACCACAACTAAAAACCACCACAGAGTGTAAAAGTAACTACTGACGTAAAGGGGCCAGAATACAAGCCCAACTAAAATGAAAATACAAAAAAAGGGAAAATAGCTCCTGAGGTTGTCGGCCAAGGATCATACCTTAAGGGTAGATACAACTCGTCACTATGGCTCTCCACACCAACCAGTCGCCTCCGTACACCATCAAGTCCTGGCTCCTCGAGACTCAGTCAAAGCTGCCCGTATTGTGCACAAAAAAACAACAAGGTGCGGGTGAAGTCCATGCAGGGGTGAGTATTACAATACCCAGTAAGGACCCTGAGACCCCCGAAAGTCTCTCGAAATTCCTCAAATTAAAAACCAAAAAGAATGATCTCAATCAAAAAGCACAAAACAAAACACAGCTTACGCCAGGTTTAACTTAAGTACAAAAGTACATATGTTTAGTCATAAAGCTAGATCATCTTATTATTTCAAGAGGCTTTGCTACTGACCCGCATAGGATCACTCGGTGTTAAACCACAGAGGATTGCTCGGTGCTGATAGACAGAGGATCACTTGGTGCTGATCCACACATGATCGCTTGGTGCTGATCCATAGAGGATCGCTCGGTGCTAAAACACACAAGATCGCTCTGTGCTGATCCACACAGGATCTCTATTCGTTCTTCACGTCTCACCCAGCCACTAGATTCCCACACAAAGAAAGCATTATTTTGAGAGGATCCGCTCTTCAATCCATTGGTCATATTTAAAAAAGCATAGAGTCCCAAAAAGAAGTAACCCGATGAACTTCCACGTCATAAGGGTTCCAATGCAATGGACGACGCATCAACTAGACACCATGTTTGTAATTTATAGGCTTTTTAGTGCCAAGGGCCTAGTTGGATTCTGGAATGATCCAACCCATCCAAACACCAACTTTTTCTAAAACTCATATGGAGTATCTCAAAAGGAACGCCTAATTCTAAGGGTTTCAGTGTCGTAGATGGTTTGTCAAATGGCCATTCCATTTAGTAAATACACTCATTTAAGTGTAACTAGCCTGAAAAGGGTCCGGGTTTGGTCCGACATGGTCAGGCCAACCCGACCCAGCCCACTGGGGTTGGCTCCGTTTGGATGGGCCTAGTCTAGCCCTCTAGGCTTGGTCCGGCCCACTGGCCATAGGTTAGGGTCGCGGGTTTGGACTAGCCCACCCTGTTGGGCATGGCCCTCCATGCCACGGAACCACCCAACTCGATGTCTGGGCAGAGGGGACTGCTCCCCTACCCAAACGGCCAAGTCATTCTTGTTTTTAAAGTGGAAGTGTAGGATGACGCTACACCACCTGGCCATTCTACTCAGACCGGTCACCCGCGGGACCCTTGGGGCGTGGGTCCACCCTCTGCCGCGGCTCGAAGCAACTACCTTCCTCCGCGGTGCAGCGCTTAGTGACAACGTGGCTGGTGAGGGTCGGCTGCCCATTCTGTCCATCGTGGCTCGGAGTTGTGGCCCTCCTCTGTGGCACGGCACCATTGTAAACACGGCCGGCGTTAGCCATCCACCCTTGTCCGTCGGGACACCTTCGGGCGTCGCCTCTTCTTCACGGTCGGAAGGTGTCGACCGCTGCCTTATCCGATCGTCGGCACCGCTGCACCGGTGAAGCTTCTGTGGGCCTTTAGTGAAGCTCTGGTGGCCTGTTTCCTCTACTGAATTTTCCTATGGGCCGTCTGGGATTCTACTATCACTGTGTGGCTCCCTTGTCATATCGTTTCTCATTCTCCCATGAAGAAATACAACCAAACCAAGAATGGCGGAGGGTTCGGGCCTTGTCTATTCGGCCTGCGCCCTCCATGTTAGCATTATAACATGGGAATTAATACAAGAATTTACAATTCCTAATTAAACAATGAAAACCCCTACCTCGAGCTCGTTAGAAGTCGTTGTGGATGAATAAGGAGTGTCCACATCTGAGTTTGTTGCGGATGAAGGAGAAGATTCATGTCCTTTGGTGCTCATCGCCAAATCCTCCAATGGTCGTTGAAGCATCATTCTAGGTTGGTGGAAGACATCGTGGCACTTCATCAGATGTTCCTCTCTTTAGTGCCAAAAACCCATACCCAAGCTTCATTTAAATAGATGAAATAGAGGATCAATGCACCGTACAATTAATGAGGTTCACTAATTAATTGAATTAATGAACCTATTAATCCTCCCAATGGTGCGGTTAAACAACCAAGTGTAACCAGCCATTTAATGGTCTGAAAACCCAGCGGTCCCACCACAGCCTCTCAACAGTTACAAGAAAGAAATAAAATAACTCATTGAGTTGTTTTATTATTTTTTGTAAAGTCCAAAAATTGAATTTTTCATCCAACCCTAGTCGGTCGAAGTTAAGCTTCCCTTAAACAAATCTCGATGCTACGGATTCAACGGTGCCCTCAGATTTCTAATCTAAGCATCAGTTCAAAAGATAGAATTTTCCACTCATATGTTTACTAAACATACCTTAAAAATAGTTTAAAAACCCATTCCGGGATCTCCAGGCCTCGGAATCACGTGCCGTCAATTTTTTCAAACTCGTAATAATTATATTTAATTAAAAAATTAATTGGAATTTCTAGGTCTTTACAAGTTTTTTCCAAATCTCTAGGGAGAATTATAATTGTAGTATAATATTCCAAACCTTCTTTGTAAAAAAATTATTCAACTACTTCATTACACCATTCTATTCCAACATTCCTAGAATAGTATTTTCAAACCCAATTTTTTTTCTCTAGAAAAACCTCCAGAATTCCCTAATAACATTTTCTCTACCGTTATCGAACCTTAATAACTTAATCTATTATTGGTTCTCTTTTAATATTATGGACCTGCATTTAATAATCACTCCTAGAACCTAATTTTTGTTCTTAAGGAAATGAACTAATTATTTCTTTGTTGAATACTTGATGAATATAACAAAGTCCAATGATCCGTCATGGAAAGGATTGGTGTATTCCCTCAAAAATCCATGTGCATGAGCTCTAACTTCTAAGAATTAGGTGTGCTTATGTTTGTATTAAATGAAAAAAAATTTCTTTCAAAATTTATAATCAAAAGATCCTTCATGGAAAGGATTGGTGTATGCCCTCAGACATCCATGTACATTAGCTCTAACTTCTTAGACTTAGGTGTTCTTCTGTTTGTATTAAATGAAACTTTTTTTATTTTAGAATTTATAATCCAAAGATCTTTCATGTAAATTATTGGTGTATTCCCTCATACATCCATGTACATGAGCTCTAACTTCTGAGACTTAAGTGTGCTTCTGTCTGTGTTAAATTAAACTTTTATTCTTTCAAAATTTAAAATATAATAGTGAAATATGAGTCATTCCAAGTTCCTTGACAGAAATCCTTTCCCATTACAATTTTAAAATTTTATCTAATTTAACTTGTTTTAATAGAACTTCATGACCCTTCAGACTTAGATAATACACTATCTCTATCCTCTAGAAAACAAAGTACATATATCAAATTTTTCTCTTTAGAATTTTTCATCATTTGAAACCACACCTTTAGATATCTGGAAACTCCCACTCAATAAAAAAAATCAAGAAAATAATGTCTTGCTAACCCACAATCTCAATAAACACATTTTAGGATCCCAAAACATCAATTTACAATAATTAAACCATCAAAACACCATATGATAAACATGATCCATAATTTTTATGATTGAAATATCACATGAACATAACTTATAATGGAATATAGAAGACAATCCACACCCACATATCTACACAAGATCAACACCCTCACACCTTGGACTATATTGTCGATCACTTGGAAAAGAACATTCAAGTGAAAACAATTAAAATAAGAAACTAAAAAAATAAAATTAAGTGGTTCTAACATTATTATTACATTCATATGATAACATTGTTGATTCATTTCATTTTATAGAAGAGAAAAAAGATTAGAATTGAATTCATAAATAATAGATTATACTAGATCATAGTCAACCCACACCAAGTCTACACATGTACAAGTTGTCCCATCAAACCTTTATTATAGGGACTAACTGATTAACTGGTTACACAACCTTCCGCCACATAAAGGGGACCCAACATTAGTATTGCTGACATCTAATTTTCTATAGATATTCCTAACTTAACCTCTGACATCCATTGAACTGATAAATTCATTAACAGGTAACCTTTGGATGAATCATGCATAACCCATTTACTCTTACAAAACTAAAGAGAACTCCCAAATTAACATTAACAAATTGAATCATACATGGGTCATAACATAATATCTTTTATTGTATAGTAACATGACCACTTGAACACCATATTTTTGGATTTAGATCATCATGTCTAAAAATTCATCATATTGGGATTTTCCTGTCACAAGGATATATCACGGTCTAATTCCCATGTTATGGAGTTTCTCTATCTCAACATAGAAAATCATACCATGAAATAAGACTTCACATCTCATATCAGTAACAACACAAGTATTTAGGTGAGGTAATTTTGGTCTAATAGTGAAAAAACTATGCATGTTTTAGTATGTTTGAGGTCATAAGAGTGTCAATTTATTATGGGATTTAAGTTTTGGGAATTCATCATAGGATCAAGGTAGAAATTATAAAGAAGGAAGATGATCTTGCTGTATAAAAGGTAATTATGATGTGGATATTGATTTTGAAAGAGTTGATTTTTGGGGTTTTTGGTTGGTCATGCCATATCCATCAACATCGCAACATGGTGGTTAGTTACCTAAAATTAAAATTTCCATGTGTAAGATTATTTTATTTTTGGAATGGTAGTGGATCACACCATTGTGGAAATGATTGAATTATAAATCTATGTTAAGGGGAATGTGCTTCACCATGATTATGGGGATCATGCCACAGTGTGACCTAAGTGGCTGTGTTTTGGGTTGGATCTAGGGAATATGTGTTATGTGATGACTTGAAGGGTCATGATACAATATATCCTGGAATAGTAATTACACCATGTTCTATAGGACCATACCACAGTGTACCTTTTATCATGTTTTTTAATTTAATCAATCAATTAAATTAATTAGTACAAAGGGTAATTGGCCTTATTAATATACTTTAAATGAAAATATCACCCCATCCACTCTATTATTTTCCTCTCTTCCCTATGTGTGATCTTTAGTGTTTTTTTGTGGTTCTTTGATATATATGTTTTTGGGACTCATTTTAAGTATGTTTATATTTCCTCTATTGGTGGTTTAGGGTTTTTTCTCCATTATGGTGGGTTTGAATTAAAATCTCTATTTTAGATATTCTTCTCTAGTTTCATGATTTATTTAGATTAAATTCAAACTTTTCAATGATATTTTATTTTTTAAAATTCTATTATTACATGGTAGGTAGTGCATAGATTTTTCCTTTTTTATATATATGTTTTTACATAATATGATTTTCAGGCATCGGTTGGATCATGTTTGTAACTAGGAATGGTACCTCTCATGGTTTCCATGGTTCATGTGAGATTCATAGAGATAGTATCATGTGGGTAATGGTGATTTTTACTAGGTATGGATTTCTCTTTATTATTCATGTGGGGATGGGGATTAGTTTTCATGATGCCTCATGTTTTATTGTGACAATCCTTAGGATATAATTATTGTTGTTATTCCTTGATAATGTAAGGGGTATAACTCTTTTGGATTTTGTGGTATGTGGTTTTCTATAATTTTGATGGTGATATCTCATTCACGAATGGGGAAATGATTCTTTGATGAGTTGTGGTTTTCATATGATATTGATACCACTCACCATGGGGTGGAGGCCTTTGTGGTCATGTTCACATAAGAAATGGACCAGGAGGTTTTGTTAACCACTGGTTTTCTAGAAACATCCTTCATAGTCAAGAAGCATAAGGTGATGATGAGGATCATTAATATGGTGGAGGGATATTCCATAGGGATGGAAATGTGATATGGTTAGTGATTGAGATTATAGGATAGGAGTGAGTTCTTACTACATTGGGGATTTTTTATACCATTGATCCAATGGTTGGAACAAGAATTAATTTATCAAAGAACTTATAATATGGTGTGTGTATGTTCCTATAGAGAATCGTTTAAGTCACCCCAGACATGTTCTTTTAAGTCTAGTAGTTAAAAGCACCATATATTTTTCTCTATATATAATATTGAACATAACATGGAAAAATATTCATTCCTTACATTTACAATGAAAATTGGATCTATAGTTTTAGAGGATTGATAAAATTTAAACAAAACTATCTCACTCATTATGCACTTTTTTTAGAATTTGTGTACTTTTAATATATCTTCTACTTTTCTCTATCTAATCTACAAAATTGAGACTTTTCTCTTGAGTAACTCTTACTCAACTAAATACCATGTGAAAAAAAATTTAAACTCAGGGTCAGCAAACAACTTAGTAAGAGGGTTTAAATTAAAATAATACTTTTTAAAAAAAATACTATAAAACTTTTTTTGAAAAAAATTCAATCATAAACTTAAATATTTATTTTATATAAATCATTATGTAAATATAAAATTAATTTTTCTTATTAAATTAATAAAGGTTTTTTTAAAATAAAAGAATATATTTTTATGAACTATAACTTTCTAAAACTACTTTTCATAAATAATAATCCTTGAAAAAAACCATGGAATATCTCAAAAATAAAATATCAATAACTATTGGAATGATTGAACAATAATTAATTACTAAAAATAATCCATTAATTTTTCAAAGAAACACTTCACAAGCTTATAAAAACATAATGAGGCCACTTGGAACATTAAAGGATATTTAGGGCCTTTTGGTTTTGGTGGAAATTATACATTAAGTTTTGGGTTCACTCCTCATTCCTCATCATGTTTATGAAGTCCAAGTGTTGAATTTAATAAAATTTTTTATCATTCCATTTTACATTGAAGTTTTTAATTATAATTTTTTTTAAACAATGACAATATATATATATATATAATTACTTGTAAATATTTCATTATTGAATAAAAATAAACTAAAATTTAAAATAATAAAGATCTGGATTTAGATAATTAAAACATATAGGGAATTCCAATAAAAATATCTTATGATCATATAAAAAATCAAACATATATAACATCCATGGAAGAAGATAATTATTGGAGGAAAAAGTGATTCTAGATGAATAATGTTTTAATAAAAATATTGACCACATAAATGATGATTTTAAACCACTTAGAAAAATATTTAAAATTTAAAATGTAATAAAACATATTCCCCTATCGAGGTAGTTTTTATTATAAATAATAATAATTAAAACATTTTTTCACATAAAATGATAAAATCTAAAAGAGATATCCATTTAGTAATATTTATTTTTAAACTTTAAAAAAACTTAAAAGAAATCCCCTTGCATAAAATGTGATTATAAAATCAACCTTTTAATTAAAGATATTTTATACATTAAATTTAATTTTAAAATATGGGTTACACTTACACATAAAACAATATTTTAAAAACTACTTTGAAAAAAATATATTTTATAAAAAAATAACCCCTAATAAGGTAATTCTATTTGATAAAAGATTAATTTATAAAAGAATAACATGAAATGAATAAAAATTAAAGTGATTTCCCCTTAACTTATATAGATAATCAAAATTTTATAGAATTAGAAAATTTTAAACTATTAAGAACATCCTTTCACAAAGATAAATTCTAGAGTCACTCTATTAATCCCTCCCACTCACTCTATAACTGTAATACACAAAAAAAAATGATGAAACCCTATAGAGCTTCATTGGATAAAAAATAAGGGGATATAATCCTTACATAATACCACTACCCTACATATTTGTTATTTCTTTTGACTAGATTATTTTATTTTATTTTTTAAGATTCATTTTGATGTAAGAGAAAGATTCGTATATGACTCCTAAATAGTAACCATAGTATGCAAGCCCAATATATTATTTAGACCTACTTGTACTACTGTTATTTATTCATTGGGTGGTTCTTGTCTAGAAAAATGTTTATCAATATATATACTTATATATATTCTATTATACCCAACTGATAACCTTGAATCAGTCTCACTAGAGGGAAGACGATGAGATGTACCCCACACTTTTATTTCATTATATCCCAATTTATGTCCCACTAATTTTGGTATTTCTTACCACTAAAGGAAAATGGGGAAGATTATGGTGATGGGTTTGTGGGAGAGAGTGAGTGACAGGGTGGTGTCATGGAGGTGATGATGATGGTCTATATTTTCATATATATTAAGAAATACCAACCTTCCATGATGATGAAGAAAATGATGGTTTTGGGTTTTTTATTAGAATGATAGGATAGAGATGGTCAGTTCGGAAGACCTCATCACAACCCTGGTCTCAATTCCATCAATTATGTCACAAAGGAGAAGATGATGATGAGGTTTCTATATTGTTTTCATTATATCTCACATTTCAATATATTTACTATATATAAATATATCTGTCTCTATATTCAAAACATAAATTATATTAATTACCCAAAATTCCTATATAGGTTTATAGACTTCATAAAAATTTATTAACTTAAATTATAATCCAAAATTATCTTAAATGTTGTAATCAATATATATATATATATGATTACTCTAAGAATTTATGTTTTATTACACACAAACATATATATAAATATATTTATGCACTAAAAAATGTATTCCATTTCATATATATCTCAATTAATTTTTTTTGTTCATTATTATTTTATTCATTTTAATTTAATGGTATATACACTATATTTATTATACTAGTATAAAAATCCACTAAATATATTTATTTTGATCATTTATTTTTTAGGAAATATATATTCAATTTAAATTTTTTTATTTCATGAAAAATGTTATATTGTTCTTAAAATCCTCAATTATTAACTAAATTTATTTTATATTAATACGACTAACCTAGAATTGTCATATTCATTTCATATTAATTTTTTTTATATAAAAATCATATATTTTTACTTTAATATAATATTTTTTTCCTTAATTATATTCAAAACACAAATATATATATATATATTCAAACCTAAATTCACTTAATATATATAATATTAATTTGTTATGGAAACATATAAAATATAGTTTTATGAATAATATTTATATTATTTCTTGAATAACACAATATAACATATATATCAAATACCTTGGTTGTTACATTCTTATCCCATAAATAAATTATTTCCTCAAAATTTATAATTTTGTACGATAAATTTTACTTTTTAATTCATTGAAGAAAAAATATATATTTCTTCATAGTCATGACTATTTATTTATTGATGAAGATAATTTCTTAGAAAAATTATATGAGATTAATCCATAGAAAATTTTTATCTAAAGAGAACTCCAATGAATCCTTGATCCAATACACTAAAAACTTAAAAATCCCATAGATTCTCCCTTAGACTTGCAAGTTCTATAATGTTAAAAGTCACCTAAAATATAATCATCCAAAACATAAAATTTATATTTTTAACCATTAAATTATCCTTGATATCATAATCTCCAGAGTTGTCTAAACATTTCAATGATACCGACAAAGATGCCCCAGAATGATGCTCCTGAGTCTGGTACTAAAAATCCCAGTATATTTTTATTTGTTCTAAATAAAATATTAGAAATCACTTTAAAAAATATATAGTCCTTACAATTATGAGGATAGTTTTGTTCTATAGTTTTTTAGGGTTAGGAAAATTTGTAAAAATTGTTTTCACAAGTTATAAAAAACATTTTGAATCTAAAAACTTTCAATAAATCTCTAATTTTACTCCATCTAATTTTGAAAAATTGATACCTACAACCTAAGTGACTTTTACTCAAATAAATACAACATGAGAAACATTTAAAACATTTGGGTGAGAAAAACACATAGTAAGGTGATTTAGAATAGAATTATCCATTTTTTAAAAATATTAGAAGACTTTACTTGAAAAATATCATTCTAAAAAAAATACTTTATTTTAAATAAAACATTATTTTAAATAGAAATTTAACTTTTCTCTTTAAAAACATAATTAGTTTTCAAAAAGAAAAGTATATTTTTTATAAAAAAATAAAATTCCAAAACCACTTTTCTAAAATAACAAGTCCTGAATAAAACTAAGGAATATCTCCAAAATAAAATATCAATAAGTATTGTAACAATTTAAAAATAATTTATTATTTAAAATAATTTGGTGATTTTTCTAAAAAATAATTCACAATCTTGAAATAAAATTCATTTGGAAACATGTAACATTTAAGGATATTTATATCATACTTTTATTAGTGTAAATAATTCACTAAGGTTTGGGTTCACTCTTTATTCATCATTATATTTACAAATTCCAAACAATAAATTTTATAATTTTTTTTTATATTTCCACTTTCAAATAGATTTTTTAATCATATTTCTTTAAAATAATGACTATGGATGTGAATGTGTGTATTCATATATATACACATATATAAGTTCATATAGATATTTCATTATTGGATAAAAAGAAACTAAAATTTTCAATAATAAAGCTCTGGACAGAGATAATATAAAATGTACAGTGAATACCAATAAAAATATAGTATTTTCAAATGATAAAAAAACCGATAAAACATTCATGGAAGAAACTAATTAATGGAGGCCAAACTACATCGAGAAGAATCTAGTTTTAATAAAAAGATTTGTACAATAAAAGGATAAATTTAAACTCCTTATAAAAATTTATAAAATTTAAAATATATTAAAAAACATTCCTCTATAAAGGGTGTATTATTTTTCAAAAAAAATATAATAAAATATAGTTTCATATAAAATGATAAAAATAAAAAATAGTAATTTGCTTACCAAGATTTTTTTTTATAACATTGAAACAAAAACCTAAAAAAATACCCTTTGATAAAATTATATTTTAAAATTAAATATTAATTGAATATATATTATACATATAATTGTAGTATAAAATATGTTTTTTCCTTAAAAATAAAATGATCCTCTAAAACCATCATTGAAATATAAAATATTTTTAAAACAATAACACCTTGAGAGGAAGTTTTATTTGTAAAATATTAAATAAAAAACATGCAACACAAATAATAAATTTTAAATTGGTTTCCGCTTAAATTAAACTTCTTGTAGCACCCTGATATTTTAAAAAATAAGCTTTGTTTGATATTATATAAGATATGCAACATCGGGATTAAGAAAACCACAAAATATTATTATATGACTATTATAACCTATCTATTAAATAGAAAATTATGAAATTTATTTACTAATTTATGAATTATATATATGCTTGACTTAATATAAATTTATTTTTAATTTTTTTGGAATTAATAATTCAATTTTTAGTAAAATAATTTTACCCTTCAACAAATATGTTTTCTTCAAAAATCATTTTTATATATTTTGATGAGAAAATATTATAAATAATTTTTATAAATTTTATGCTATAAAAATGTTACCATTTTTTATACCAATATATCAAATTATCTTGGGTTTAATTCTTGGTACTTTTTTGAAATGATTCATTTTTTAGTGAATGGTATAAAAATACCAATTTCTTTAAAACTATCATTTTATTTTCATTCAAAATACCCATTATGATTTAAATTTAGTTTCAACGTAAAATAATTATCCTTTTGTTAAACATAATATAATTTGTTACATTTGAATAATTTTCGTACTTGAATTTGGTATAAGTATATTTTGGGATTAAGAATGCATTTTCTGAAAAACCATTTTTCATCTCATTTTTTTGGTTTTATTTTAAATTACATTTTGGAACTTATATGTTTTGAATCTTTAAAAATGGATTCAATGTTTGGAATTATAACGTAGTAATTTTTTAAATAGTTAAATTTTATTTTTAATCATTATGAACATTAACCTTATTAAATATTTTTTAACCCAGTTATGGTAAATCGGGTAATTAAGGGTTAAAAATAATATGATAAAGACTTGAAAATGACTAGAAAAATGACTTAATTTTTTTTATGAGTCCATATCTTCCATTATCATCCAATATTCAGTTATATGACCCTTTTTCCTTCTCTATGTGATTTTTAACTTTATAATATTTTTTTGAAAATAAAAAACTGTCACAATCTTGTTTTTAAAAACTATAATATTTTTATCATGGGAATAAAGAGATAATTTGTCTGGTTAAAAATAGTAATTTAAATATGAATTATTTATATTCATCATAGTAAATTTTTTTAATTTTTGGTTAACAAATAATAAACTAAAATGGTTATGCAATGCTAATGCAGTAATTATTCAATTAATGGAAAAATAAAAGAAATGGTATTAGAAATATTAAAAGTAATATAATTTGAAATAATTAATGTGATACGAGAATTTTATAGATAATAATAAAATTTTATAGATTTATAAAAAAAATTATCCTAATAAAAATTGGTTTCTTATTGTTATTAAAATCGAATTAAATGGATATTTCTAAAATTGACAATATTGATATTTTATGAAAATAATATATTCCTTAAATAATATAAAATTTATAAAAAATACATTCAAGAAAGTGATTATTTTATTTTATTTAAATGTAAACTATGATATATTTTTGTCTGTTTTTCTCATTTATAGTAACTATCGTGACCCTAAAATAGTAAAAAAAACCTTGTTGTCATTGTAAGGGTGAAAAGAACTAACTGGGGGTTATAACCAAAAGATAATTATAAAAACATATATAGAACAAAAATGTCAAAAAAAATTCATAAGATTAATTTGACTCATCCACATCTTATCTTTAAATATTATCATTTTGAATCATTTTTTTAATTGAAAATTAATTTATATTAATTTAATATTTTTAGAAATTTCAAGAGTGCCCATCCCATCTCCTAAAAAATAACACTCAATATCCTCTTTAATTTACTCCTCAAAATCAAATTTTTCGATCAAAAACTTCTCAAATACCTTCCTTTGATCTATAATAACATCCTATAAGTCTTTTTTTATCATAAAACCATCATTTGAGTTATTTTTTTATAAACCATAAGTGGGTTTCTAAAGAAGAGGTATCATTATTAATAGAGTGTTTTTGTATTATTCCTTATTCCACCTACATCAAATAGTCCTTAACCGTGATTATATATTAAAATCAATATCTCCCATATGCAGATATTTTATAATGTTAGTTTTATAACCAATATCCATAAGCAACCACCATTACCAACCTCTATCAAATAATAAATGATTCTATCATTCGTGTGTACAGAGAACTACCACCTCACAGACAGATGTAATTCATTTTCCACCATTACCTCTCATGCATGGTTATAATGATGTAATTATTGATTTTATAAGATATTCATGAAATATTTATCATTACTGAAAAATAATATATTATATATTTTCTTACATTTCCATTCACTGAAACATGATAACATCATTTGTGCATACATATGGACTACCACCACCACGAAACAATGTGATTTGTTTTTCATCACCACATCACATAAATGGTCATTGAAAAATGGAAACGTTACTTATGCCCTTTCACAACCTACCATTTCCATGATTTTAACGTAGTTCGTTTTTCATAACCATGTTTCCTGGATGTTTTTAAAAGTATAATTTATATATAAAAATAATTATTATTTTATGATTATTATTCTATATATGATTGAATAGTGAATCCTTGGACCAAATTCAACCAACCAAATTCATTTTGGACTTATAAATTGAACTTCTTCAAAACACCCGATATGGATTTAAATGATTAAGTATTTAATTATATCATCAAAATAAATTAAATAAATGGTTTAAGGATAAAATGTCATTCCAAGAATATATTACTAAGAAATAAAATAATTAATATATGTTTATTATATAGTATTTAATGTACAATCATGGAAATTCTAGACTCGAGGTAAGTGATTTCATCTCGATTTACTTTCATAGAGGCATATTTTATTTTTATGCACCAAATTTGTTTTATATGGTGTATATACTTCCCCTCTTACATGTTATATAATTAATTCTTCATAATTTATGTTATTTTAAGTTTCAATTTCAATTATTTCATCCAAGGGGATTTGAGTTGAAAGTTACCAAGTGGTAAAGGGTTTCTTTACTCATTTTCCTTTTGTTGGGTTCTAACTCTTATTCATTGTCTTTTTTAGTTAACGATTATGTGTGAATGGATCTCTTAATTATTTTATTCTATATTTACACTTGTTTTTTGTATTTAAATTTGTTTCACATATTATCTATTTTTATTAATTCTAAATCAAATAATAATATCTTTTTAAGGGTTATTTATCTCAAATTCTCTTCCTTTGGGATATATGTTTAGGATATGAAACAATATATATTTATGAAGTTTATATACTATTAATTTTAAATTTTATATCATGGATATATCCTTATATTTACTATATTTAAAAATTCATTTGATTTTATTAAATCAAGAATATTAATATTTAAATTCCACCAAAACGGAAAAGGCTTTTTGTTACAATCTTCTTTCTTTTCAGGATTTTTTATATTCATGATTTATTAGGGGTAAATCATATGCTCTTATTTTATTAAAATAAATATATATTTTAATACTTTATTTATGAATGTGTTTTAAAATTTAAATTTCCATTTCATCCCTTATTTATAAAATAATGATCAATAATGTTTTTTATAATTGATACTGATCTTGTATCTTCTTTTTGGTAAATGGATATTTCTATTCCATGTCCTTGATTTCTAAAATGTTTTAAAAAAATTATTTTCTAAACATAAATAATTTTCTATATTTATTTTAAATGATATTTGACCTCTTTATAAAATTTCTTAATAGGAAATTTCTTAATATTTTCCAAATGGGTCACTTTTGACTCCTTTTACAACTTTTTTATAAAGAATTTTTATTTTTAATGTTTACATCATGAATGGATTTTAACATCATCATAACCATTATTTGGTTTGATGATTACTTTATAATAATTCATGATTATTTTAAAATAAAATGGTTTTCACAAAATTTTATGAATTTATAATTTTTAAAATTGATTTTCAAATTGAAAATTGTATTTTCCTCATGAATGTTTTTCATGATCTTTTAATGGTATTTCAATTCATAAACATCAAAAACCCTTGATGTTACTTTTGATCTACTAGGGATAATTTAAAACAATTCCCTCCTTATTCTTTCTCTATATGAACTATAGTTTTTTCAAATAGATTTTCATGGAACCTATTTCTTTACTAAGGGTTGATCAAGGTATGAGCGGATTAAAGAATGATTCTATGTGTCTTATTATTAGATTAAAAACATATATGATTTATTTATGTTATGATTCTTGTAAAATGTTTTTGAGGGGTTGGGCACCATTAATCTCTTGGGTGATCCTGATATAGATTGTATTATGGGTTCACCCAGATAGTGCCCCAATGCATTGGAAAATTATATTGGAAGTTGACCGTATAGTTATTCTAATTTGTAAGGGTTCTTTAAGGGTTCTGTTAGGGATATATAAATGTAATGTTAAAAGTTATAAAAACACTTTATTTATTCTTTCTATGGATTTTTTATTATTCCATTGATCATGATTTGTATTACATGTCTCGTGATTATTGATTCTCTTGACTATTGCATGAGTTAAATATTTATACCATGTTTCATGATTGATGATTCCAGGTATTTATGAGTATAAATTATGTTATGTTATGATCATGAAATTTGATATTTCAATAATATCCTTATTCTCATCTTATGCTGACTAATGGCATTCAATTGTTGATGCTTATGTTTACCCTTACTGTGTATTTGATCTCACCCTTATTATGTTTTCATTTTCCCTAGGTTATGAAGAGAGGTTTTAAGAATGTTTTTTCTAAGAATTTTAATTGATGTGAAGATCTTGGTAAGAGATGATGTTGTTCTTTATGAACCAGATGTTAATAAATCCATGTTGTTGATATTTTTTCATATTTATCTAAATATATAAACATAAATGGTCCTTTGTTATATATGTGATGAAATATTTCCATTTGATGTTATAAGTTTTATATGGTTAAAATTGGGTCATGTTTATTGGTATCAAGTCTAGAAATTTGAAGATTATGTTTTAGAACTGGATCTAAGAGTGTGTGTTTAGGGATATTACAGTTGGTATCAATGGGAAGTTTTATACAACCTTGGATATTAGGTTGTTTTCATGTGATTTTTTCTTAATAATTATTGGTACCATCATCGGTTTATAATTTTATAGTTGATCATATTTTCAAAGTCATAGATACCCATTTTTAGGTTTTAAGTGATGGTATTTTGAGTTGATTTGTGATATTTTGGTATATATTTTATTTTTTTGAGGTATTTAAGGCACTTAGTTTTACCGATAAGTATTATTTTGGAATAATTATATTATATTTTTGGGGATTTAAGCGAGAGGTATGAGATGACCTTTGAGATTAAAACTTTCATTATTGTTATTATTTGGGATATAGAATTATTTATTTATATAAATGATTAGAATAACTTGGATATTATATGATTAGGGAATTTACATTTTGGTATAAGAATTTAAGAGTGATTTATACTATTTTTATAAAAATAATAAATTTATCTTGGAAGAATATGGAATCAATTTTTGGGTTTCAATATTAGTCAATAATATTTTGGAGAATTATTATGATAGTAATTTATTGAATGATTTTTTTTTAATTTGGGTATTATTATTGAATTTTTTATATTAAAATAGTTTTTAATTATTTGAATGTTTATTCATTTTGGGAATTATCTAACCTTGTTCTAACCATTTTAATTTTCATTGATGACTAAATATATGTGGAATAATTATTTATCCTATTTTGGATTATGTGATCTGTTAAAAGATGATTCTAGTGCTTCAAGTATTAAAAATTCATCTTGAATACTCGTTTTATGGAGAAAAATATGAGATTATGGGGGGAAATGATTAAAAAAGAAAATTTTACTAGGAAAGTAAGTATTTTTACGTAATTTATTATTATAGATGGTAAATTAATTAATGAACTCTAAGAAAATGATCTTGAACCAAAAAACGTTTTCCCATTACCTTATTTTCTTATGAATGGATTGTATTTTTCATATTTCATAAGTTTTTGGATTTATGGTCATTATCTTTATCATGATCAATCACTTCCTTGTGATAAATGTTCTTTATAAATATCTATCATCCTTTAGACATTATGATTTTATTCCACATCGATATCTTAACATCCCACAAATGTTCTCTTATTTTGAAAAATACTAGGTGTTATTTCAGATGTCCTTCATACTTCCCTTTCTATATTTTCAATTGGGTATTTTTTATCCCTTGTTATGATGTAGGATTTAAACAAATATATTTTCAAAATTCAAACTCTTAATTAAAATAATTAGGTTAAAATTTATGGGATTCAATTTATTATCGGTGGGGGAATATATAACAACCTAAGATTTTAAAAAATAAGTATTTGTTTTATAGGATAAAAGATATGCCACCTTGAGCTTAAGAAAACCATGAAATATTATATCATGACCATTATAACATAGCCATTAAATTGATAGGTATGAATAAGATTTAATTTTTTATTAAATATATATAGAGAGATAGATTCAGTACTCAATATAAATTTATTGAAAAATAATAATGAAATAATCATTCAATTTTTAGTAAATTCATTTTATTCTTTAAAGATGTGTTTTCTTCAAAAACATTTACTAGTTTTTGTGTGAAAATATTATAATAAATTAATGTAATTTTTTTAAATTATACATCATAAAAAGGATTCCATTCTTTAAATCAATATTACAATGTTATATTTTGGTAAAATTTTGGTATTTATTAAAAAGATTGATTTTTTATTAAGTATTAAAAAAATCCAATTTTTGAAAAGTTATCCTTTTCTTTGAGTTAAAAATTACAATTATGATTTAAATATTATTTATAAGTAACATAAGTATTATTTATTTATTTAAAATAAAATTATTTATAATTGAATCATATTTATCCCTAATTTTTGTATAATTACATTTTTGGGATTAAAAACACATTTTATGAAAAACAGTTTTTCATCGTCTTTAATTTCTTAACTTTAAATTAAATATCGAAACATATGTGTTTCTAATCTTGAAAAATGGAATCAATTTTTTTAATGAGGGGTTCCAAATTTTATAAATATGTCGCTTTTATTTTTAGTCAATATGAATATTAAACATGGTAATTATTTATTACCCTGGTAAGGGTAAATCAGTTAATTAAAGGTTAAAAATAATATGATAAGAACTAAAAAATGATCCTAACACTTGTCTTAATTTTATTATATGAGACCATTTTCTCTTTACTCATACAATATTCAGTTATATGACCTTTTTTCCTTTTGGATGTGTTTTTTACCATTATAATATTTTTTGAAAATAAAACTTGCGAAATTCACACTCTTTTTTTAAATAAATAAGACATTTTTAACATGGGGATAAACAGAGGATGTCCTTCATTAAAATTATTAATTTTAAATATAATTTATTTTTATTCAAGTTGGTAATTTATTTTTAATTTTTTGTTAATAAATATTTACCTGAAATGTGTATGTAGTGTTGATGCTGTAATTATTCAATTAATGGAAGAATAAAATAAATGATATTAAAAATATTAAAATTAATATAATTTGAAATAATTAATGTGATACATTAATTTTACATATAATTATAATAATTTATGGAAGTATTAAAAAATTTAATTGGAATTTCATTAGCTTTCATTATGTTATTATAGTCAAAGTAAATGAATAGTTCTAAAATTGACATTAATTAATTTTTATGAAAATAATATTTTATTTAAATGATATAAAATTCATAAAAATCCTATTTATTGGCCAATTTATTAGTATATAGATGAAAATATCAACCATTTTCCATTTATGATCCGTTTTTTCATTTATAGGAACTATCTTGACCCTTAAAGAGTAAAAAAACCATGTTGTTGCGGTAAGTGTGAAAAGTTTAATAGGGGGTTAAGACCAAAATACAAGGATAAAAAACTAGAGAAAACATGTCCAAATTTTATTTGATTATATTATTTTGATTTATCATCCTCTTAGATTCTAATAATATCAATTTTGGTTCTTTTTAAATTGAAATTTAATTAATATTAATTTAACATTTTAAAAAAATTCAAGAGTGCCCCTCCCCTCTCCTATAAAAAGAAACCCTCAATCCTATTTACATCACACTTAAAAATCCATTTAATTCACCCAATATATTCCCAAATCCCTTCCTTGGATATCTTATCACATTCAATAGGAATTTTTTTATAATAAAAGTATCCTAGAATATATTTTGGTATAAACCATAAGAGGTTTTCTGAAGAAGATGTATCATTCTTAACTGAGCGTTTATGTTTAATTTCTTCTTCCAACTCCTTAAAATATTCCTTAACACTGAGGATATAATAACATCAATATCTACCATAAATTATAATTCTATTAATTTAATTTAATAATCCATATCCATGTCCAACCTATATCAAATTTGACTGGAATCCATCATTCATGTGTGCAATAGGCTACTACCCCATGAACTAATGTAATTCATTTTCTATCATTGCCTCACATGGATGGTTATAATGATAGAATTAATATTTATATATGATATTAATGACATATTTATTATTCTTAAAATATAATATAACATATATTTTATTACCCTTCCATTCAATGAAAACTAATATGGTATTTATAGTATAATTTTCATTCTAGAAGTATTTAATAGTACATAATTTCTTTCCATAATTATTATCGAAAAATGGAATTGTTACTCATGCATACATATGACCTATCATCTTCATTATTGTAACATAGTTCAGTTTTCATAACTATATTTCATGATTGTTTTTTAATATATAATTGATGTATAATAATGTTAATTATTTCATGGTTTATTATTATTAGTATTATGGAATGATGATCAGTTTGAGAAAATTCAACCTACTAAAGTAATTTTGGACTTATGAACTGAATGTCCTAAAAACAACTGATGTGGAATTAAATGATTAAGTATTAAATTATTCTATAAAAAGTAACTAAAATAAATGGTTTAATTATAAAGGATTAATCTTGGAAAAGGTTACTAAGAAAAAAAATAATTAATATAGGTTTATTATACAGGATTTAAAGGGAATATATGGAACGTATGGACTCGATGTAAGGTATTTCATCTCAATTTAATTTCATTGAAGAATAATTTATCATTATGCACATAATTTATCTTACATGGTGTATATACTTCTCCTTATAAATATTATATCACAAATCCATAATAATTCTTGGTATTCAGAGTTTCAATTTTGAATTATTTCATCCAAGGGGATTTGGCATGAAAGTTACCATGTGGTAAAGGGTTTATTAACTCGTTTTCCTTTCATTAGGTTACAAAACTTCTTCAATGAATTTTTTATGCCATTATTATGATTTAATTGATATATAAATTTCTTTATTATGTTTTTACAAATTTTTTGTGTGTATTTAAAGTTGTTACATGCAATTTATCCATTTTTATAATTCTCTATTAATTGGTATGATCTTTATAAGGGTTATTTATCTCATATTCTCTTTCTTTGTGACATAAATTTATGATATGCATCTATGTCCTTTTATGATGTGAATATACTATCACATTTACAAGTTATATCATCAATCTAATTATGTTTAATATATTTAATGATTCATTTGATGTTATCATTCATGGGGATGGTGATTGAAACTTACTGCAGTAGTAAAGACTTTATTTTACAATCTTATTTCTATTTGGGGTTTTTATGTTCAAGGTTCTTCAGGGGGGAAATCATATACTCTTATTTTCTAGTACCACATAACTTTTATTCTCCTCTAGTTATTAATTTGGTTTACATTTTTAATTTACATTTCCTCCCTTATTGATTAAAGAAACATCATGAAAGCTATTTGTATGTGATACTGATCTTGTATATTTTTTTTTGGTTCAAAAATCATTATATTACATATCCATGTTTTCTAAAATGTTTTCAAAAATATTTATTTAAAAATATAAATGATTTAATAACAGTATTTTTCATTATGTTTTATCTTCTTCAAAAAAATTAAAAGGAAATTTCATAACATTTTCCAATGTGTAATTATTGACTCCCTTTACAAAAATTTTGAAAACAATTTTTATTTTTAAATTTTACATCATAAATAGATTTTCCCACAATAATAACCATTTTATGTTTTTAATATTAATTTATAAGTTTCCAAGGTTATTTTCAAATGAAATGAATTTCACAATATTTTATGAATTTTTATTTTTTAGAAGTGATTTTCAAAGTAAAAGGGTATTCTACTCAAGAATGTTTGTCATGATCTTTTAATGATATTTCTATTAATAAACTTAAATAACCCTTAATGTTACTTATGGTCCATGGGGGATAATTTAAACTGATTCCATCCTTATTCTTTCTCTAGATAGATTATAATTGTTTCAAAGAGATTTCCATGGAACCTGTTTCTTTTCAATGGGTTAATCATGTTATGAAAGGATTAATGGATGATTCTATGAGTTATATAATGAGATGAAAGGTCTATGTATTTTATTTATGTTATAGTTATACAAATTCTTTTATGAATGGTTGTGCCCCATTATAGCTCATGGGTGAGCCCGATTAGATTATATGATAGGTGAACCTAGATAGAACTCCAATGCATTGGGAAATTATATTGTAAATAGATGATATGGTTATTACAATTTGTAAGGTTTATCTAAGGATTATATGAATATAATGTTCTAAGATAACAACACACTTTATTTATGTTTTCTATGGGTTTATAATAATTCATTTGATCAATATTTATATCACATTGATCATGATTATTGATTCCCATCACTATTTCCTTTATTAAATATTTATTCCATGTTTCATGATTGATGACTTTAGTAATTTATGGGTATAAATTCTCTTATGATATGTTCATTCACATTAATTAATATTATGTCATCATATACTTATTCTCATATTATCCTCATTGATGACCTTCAATTGTTAATGATTATTTTTCCCTTACTGATTATTTGAGCTCACCCTTATTATGTTTTCATTTTCCATGGGTTATGAAGAATGTTTTTCTGTATATTATGCCTAAGAATAGTAATGTGTGTAAAGATATTAAAGGGATATGATGGTTTTCTGAAAGAACTAGTTGTTTATAAATCTAGATTGTTAAGAGTTTGTTCTAATTCTCTAAAACTCTAAACCTTAAAGGTCCTTGGGAATGTAAGTTATCCAATATTTACTTTTGATGTTTTAAATTTTGCATTATTAAAATTAAGACACTTTTATCAGTATAAAATTAATAAATGTAAATATTATCTTTTAGCATCAGATCTGGGAGTATAGGTTTGAGGCTGTTAGATGTTATCCAAAATTTTCTTGAATTATCTTAATTAAAACCATGTTGAAATTATTTCTTCAAAGATAAAGTCTAAACTATCTATCTTAATACCTATATCTCACTCGACAACTATAAAACATAAAAAATGATAAATCTTTGAAAATCTTCATTCATTGCATAATTAAGGGGTCACAGGATTTTTATAAGCCCACTACCCTACATATTTAATATTTATTTTAACTTACTTATTTTATTTTATATATTTATAATATTATTGATGAAATAGAGAGTGATACATTTAGGACACTTAAATAGTATCCTAATCCTACAAGACAAGTGAATTATTTAGACATACTTGTACAGTTATTCTTGTCTCCTTGAGTGGTTATTATCAAGAAGAACATGTGTGTGTGTATACATGTATATATATATATATATATACCAAGTTATTGACCCAAAATAATCTTATATAGAGGGAAGAAAATGATATTTACCCAACCTATGTGTGTTATTATATCCCTAGGTAAGTCCCTTCACTTGTGAAGCTTTTAAATATGGTAGGAAAATGGGGACACTAACAGTGATTGGATGGTGCATGGGAGTGGGTGATAGAGTGACATGGTGGTGGGGACGATGGTCTTCTTTCAAATAGGATATGTTTGAAAATACCTACCTCTCATGATGGTGAATATAATGATGGTTGTGGGTTCTTGATCAGAGGGAGAAGATTGTGACAGTTTGGTCGGAAGACCCCATCACTACATCGGTCCAAATTCTATCCACAATGGCACTGATAAAAAGAATATGATGAGGTTTTCCGATTTTATTATTTTCATTTTTTTCTTACATTCCCATATTTTTCTTGTATATATATTCAAAAAAATATATTAATTACCCAAAATGCATATATATATATTTATAGACTTCATTAAAAATTTATTAATTTAAATTATAATCTAAATGTTGATTTTTTTTATAAATACAATCTTAAATGTTTTAATCAATATATATATATACACATACATATATTTATACATGATTACTCTTATGATTTATGGTATACTACATATATATAAATATATGAACTAAAAGAAGTATTCCATTTCAAATATATATATCTTAATTATTATTATTTTTATGTTTATTATTATTGTATTCATTTTTAATTTTATTATATTTACACTATAATTATTGAATTTATATTTTAATACAGTAAATATTTATTTTTTATATTTTATTTTTTATAAAATATATATATTTAATTCAATATATTTTTTATTTATTTAGAAATTTTGTTTTATTGTTAAAATCATCAATTATTAAATATATTTTCTTCATATTAATATAACTGAAAAAGAACTATCATATTCATTTCTAATTAATATATTTTTAAGATATATATCAAATATGTTTATGTTTATATAAAATTTTTATTCCTAAAATTATATTTAAAACTCCTATAATTTATATATATGTAGACATAAATTGACTTAATAATTATAAAATATTTAATTATAATACCACCTTATAAAATATAGTTTCATGTATAATATTTATATTATTTATTGAATAACACAACATAAAATATATATTAAAAACATATGTTGTTACATAATTGATTATGACTTGGAACATATATGTGGGTGTTGAGTGGGTGTGTACTTTGATGTTATATAGTTATATTGTAAGGACAAGCATGCTTCCATTGTGATAGACTATGGGTACATCATCTCATTATAAGGTTAGTTGAAGTAGGTAAAGTGTTCATGCGTGGATGATGAGTACAAGTGTCATGGGTTATGCATGTTTTATTGGTTGTCACACATTACACCTATAATAAACTCATATACTTATAGTAATTATCATGGGACACCATTATTGGTTTCATACTGTGTTCATACTCACAACTTGGACAAGCTCTCTGATATGCATTCATACTTTATGGTTTATGACATATGAAAGGGGTAGGGCCCAGCGTTTGGAGCTTAGTAGTGTCGAGTGACTCCTGAAAAAAATTTCTATGTTTTTATAATTACATAGACCATTATTTTGTTTTGTTTTATTTGATTTAATTACTTATTATTCTATGATTAATCACTTTTGATGTTGATAATTCATCATAAGTATATGAAGAATCAAAAATAATGAAGTTCAAATATTTCTCTTATGTTCATTATATTAGACCTCCTTAGAAGGATTTAAAAATTATATTTTGTATGAAATGTTTTAGAAATTTATCTAAGTTTAATATTATATATATCCTTAAAAATTAATGATTTTAGATAATTACTATGTCTATAATTTTTGGCATCTTCTATGGAGTATGGAGAAAATATTACATATCATCAGATCCATACAAAACATATTACACATGATATTTGAAAGAATTTATTTTTATAATGGGAAGAATATTATGTATCCATTGGATTTAAATAAAAACTTAAATTTTATAGTTTAAGGATACCATGAGTTCAATACTATGAGGTTTTTAAAAGTTAAGTTCAGATTTTTATTTTTTAAAATTGAAATTAATGATACATTTTAGAGGTTGAAACTTACATTTTAAAAAAGTTTTTTGAAATATGGAAAAGGTATAAACCTTATATAAAAAAACATAACCCTTACAAAATCAATATGAACCTTAAAAAATATTTATTTATGTTATAGAAATAAAGATAAAAATTAAAGAAATTAATATGAATCTAATGTAAATCAAGATTACCCTTATGATATTTAGAATAACTCTTACAAAATCATTGAAATAACTCTAAAAATTTCAAGTAATCTTATAAAAGGATGGATTATTTTATAAATTACTAGAATCCTACAAATTAAAGGATTTCACTCTTATGGAATGAAAGTGATGACACTTTTGAAATGAAGAAAGTTACTCATATAAAATGAAGGTGATGAATCTTAAGAATATAAGAAAGTTACCCTTATGAAATGAAGGTGATGAATCATATAAAATGAATGTGATTATACTTATCAAATAATAATATAGATCTTACACTCAAATAATATTAATTTTATGTTCAAAAGAAGTGGGTATTATGTATGATGCTATATGGAGAATTATTTATTCTCTTCTACATGGAATATTATACTGATTTTAACTATATTGTGAATTTAAATGTTTTGATTCTTAAAATATGTTGTTCTAAGATTCTAGGTATGATTTGAATAGTTAAAAGAATATTTAAATGAAGACTTAAAGATGTTTTAATTATAGTGAAGTTTTGAAAAAGAGCATGACTATGATTATTCACAAATTTATTTCAAATGAAAAGTATTCAATGGTTGTTCTATATTCAAGGAGATATTTTCAAATTTCATTAACTATGTTTTTATTTAAAATGTAACAGGGAAGAAAAATATATGATAGTTTTTTCCTATAATTATAAATATATTTTTAGATCATGTTGTTTCTTTTTATTTTGTAATTATTGAATAATTAGTAATTATATAATTAATACATTTATTATTTATATTATATATATGATTCTCTAGATATGTTATAAGTTCTAAAAGATACAATAATACACAAATTACATTCTATTATATTCTTCTAATATTAAATTTTATCTTATGACTACACAAAAAAGGATGAAAATAAAAATAATAAATAAATAATACTTTGAAAACATTAAGATTATGGATTTATTGATGTGTGTTTGATCATAGTTCATTTTATAGTTGCATCAATTTAGTATTGTTACCTTAAACATTTATTTTCTAGAGGAAGATCCATCTACTATCAGTTAATAAAATTAATTGTGTGATGAAACTACTTCAACTTCTATTTCTCATCTATTTATACTCGAATTAGTAACTATATGATTTTAGTTTTGAGTGAAGAGGAAATTTCTATCACTCTGTTGTTGAATAGTGTTATATACTTTTACTAAGCTATGGTTAAGTGTCAACTGATTATAATTAAATATTAGGGTATCTGGTAAAAGGACATGAAGGGACAATAAAAGCCTTCGATTAATTTGGTGAATAATTATTTCACTCATTTGGGATATATCCCTAAGAGGAGGATCTAGTATAAAATCACCACGCCTATATTGGTTGTCATTGGAGTGGACTATGGAATATTTTTGTATCCTTGACCCACAATAAAAACTTCTTGTGACTTGCTCTTTTTTCTATATTCCACTCCATAACTTTAATAGTGAGAGAAGATAAATTCATTCATATTTTAGGAGGAAACATTAAATTCATAAGAATAAATTTAATAGAATCAATTCACCCCCCGAGTCATTTTTTGTATTATATATGGGAAAATATCTATTTGAGAGATAGATTCTTGAGATCTTTATATTGGAAAGTTGAATATTGATGTCTATATTACAAAAACGTTTTATTCGTTTTTTCTTAAGAATATATAGAGAAGCATAAAAAAGGAAAAAATTTATTTATGATGTTAGAGATGGTATGCCTATGATTAGATATCTTTGTTTCAATAGTGAAAATTATGGTTACTATTATTCTAGAATGAATATAAATTTGAATAATCCTAGACTAAAAATTTATATAAAAGTGGTGAAACCCTATAAAATTACTATTGCAAAACCTAATACATGGAATGCTACATAAAAATATTATTTTTATTTAAATTTAGAGGTTTTTAATTCTATCATTCGGATTTGGACTCGATGTATTTAACCAAGTTTCTCAGTGATCTATTTTCTATAATATGTGGTAAACTATTATAATTTCTTCTTTAGGAACTAATAATGTAATATAATTGAGGTATAACACTATAAAACTAAATTATGATACTTTTGGGATGTTTTATGGAGAAATTATTAATCAAAGGAATAGAATACTCACTGAAATAGTGAATAATATTGCTGCTTTGAGAACATTTATACCAATATCTATGTTGAGTCAAACAACTTTTCTTTATCTTTGGTTTTGAAAATCAAAATACACACATGATATAATTTATTTAAATTGATCATTTTTTGGAGGTATTATCTAAAAATTATAACTTTTGTTTATATGTTATAATTAATAGATTTAAACCATATATATACCTTAACATGCATATAACTAGGGTTGAATAATCATCCAATGATATTGGTAAATCCTATATCCATCAAAAGATATAGTGTTTGGTTCATTATAGTTGAAACCATGCCCAATGATATTGTAATTTGACCATTTAATTTAGTTATTGTGGATTTAAAAAATTAGACTAAGGGATTTTTGGAATGGAAGGTGTTAAAATACAATGACCTTTACTATGATTGTGTTGTTGTTTGCATAATTTTAATTATTTGAGTGATTCTAATTGTAATTTTTTCTTTCACTGACTTTTTTATAAGAGGTTTTATTTGTGAGATTTATTAAAAATATATAATTTATTCCTATTTATAATTGTCCATTATTTGATCTCTGGTGATCTAAGAGGTTCTAGGGATAATAAACTAAGATAATTTTTCTCTTCCAAGATTCATGAGCTTCTCGTGATTTAAATTGTATCTTCAAAACATCATGTTTGATAAATTATAACAAATTAAACTTACTATTAGTTGAGGATATCCAAGAAGAGATTAGTGTTATAGCTTCCAACTTCTAACTATTTATTGATGATGTTTTGGGTTAAGAACTTGACACCTTCTGATAGGTTTATAGTTGAGAAATTTCTTGATTTTGGAAATGGGATACATAGGATCAGGTCTATAGATCCTTCTACCACATTGGATATAAGTGAATACTTCTAAATATGTGATGGGTTTTTGTTAATAATATCCTATTGGTGAATTCATATTGTTATCTAATATCCTAATCATTTTTTATTATATTTATTTATCCTATTGGGATATTAATATTGTTATCTGATGTTTTCCAAAACTATTTCTATAGGCCTCCTCGAAATATAGAGATAGATTTTATGATTGAATTGGTTCCATATATGCAGTTGATTTTAATACCCTCTTAATGTATGAAACTTGTGGAGATGAATAATCTTAATATTATTTTTTATGACCTAATGGAGAATGTTTTTATTCACCCTATTATTTCACCTTTGGAATCCCATGTTCTCTTTTCAAAAAAGGTATATGGTTCATTTCGATTGTTTATGGACTATCATAATTTGAATCAGGTTATGATTAATAATAAGTACCCTTTTCTCTATGGATTATTTGTTGGACCAGTTAAATAGTTAAAGGTGGTTTTTGAAGATCGGTCATCACTCAAGTTATCATAATCTCAAAGTTTTGGGGTATGACATACCGAAGAGGACTTTTAGGAGTATTTGTGGATAATAAAAATATCTTATGGTGTCATTAGGTTTCACTAATTATCCTATAATTTTTATTTCATTGATGAATTAGATCTTCCATGAGTATCTAGACACTTTTGTGGTAGTGTTCGTTAATAATATTTTGTATATATTCATGGTCTAAGAATAAGAACGAGCTCCAATTGAGTTTGGTTCTAGAAATCCTGAGGAATTATCATTTGTATGTAAATCATTCAAATTGAAATTTCTAGATTCATGAAGTAAAGTTTCTCGGGTCAAGTAATTTTTGAATAGGTCTTATCAGTTGATCCTTAGAAGGTGAAGGCTATTTTTTCATGGGAAGATCCACTGAACATCTTTGATATTTGAAGATTCCTTGGTCTTGTTGGATACTATTGGTTGTTCTTAAAGGATTTATCAAATTTGGAGTGACTATATACCAATAATACTAAAAAAGGGGTGAAATTAATATTTTATGAAAAGTGTTAGTATTTTTTTGATGAGCTAAAACAACTTCTAACATCAGCACCTATTCTAATCATATCTGAGCCTGGAAAAAGGTATGTGGTTTTATATGATACTTATGGTGCTGGTTTGGATTTAATGCATATGAAGGATGATTATGTGGTGGATTAAGTTTCTCAAAAACCTTCTAATACATAATAATAATTACCCTACTCGTGATTTAGATATTTCCACTATTATGAATGTACTTAAATTATCACAACACTATCTTTTTTTAGAGAGTCTCAGATTCTTTTCTGACCACAATTGTATGAGCTATATCTTTTCATAGAAATAATTGAATATCAGATAGAGGTGGTGGTTATAATACCTTTATATGATTGAATTTGACATAAACTACACCCCGAGTAAGGGAAATTCCATCGTATATGCTCTCATCATGAAAGTAACATCATAGGTTTTTGTGGAATCGAAAGAGGAGTGATACCATATGGGACTCTTCACTCAGTTTCACCTGGATTCTAAAATTTTATAGGTATGATTCTAACTACTGTTTAGTTATCATCTAGGCACAATGAATATGAATTAATATATGATATTATGACTTTTATGGTCAGGTACGAATTGTGACATTGTATATTATGTCTCTTATTAAACCTTCCAACAAATAAAGGCATAGTATTTAAAACCTCTTGGGGTTTTCCAGCCTCTTTCAATTTCATTTTGGAAAGGGGACAAGTTTTCCATGGACTCTATGGTTGCATTACCATAGACTCCCCGATGGAATAATTCTATCTAGGTGGTGATTTATTGGTTAACAAAGTTAGCTTTATTCATTTCTATAGGGGACACCATGAAAGTTGAAGACCTGGGTAAACTATATATACATAAGATTGTAAGGTTTCATGGAGTTCCATATTCCATTATTTCATATGTGGATCCTATCTTTACTTCATAGTTATGGTATAGTTTTCAGGATGTTATTACGACTCAAGTAATATTGAGTATTGTGTACCATACATAGATAGATGGTTAGATAGAGTGTGCTATTTAGATCCTGTAGGATATAGTTTCTACCAGTGTCTTGAATTTTGGTGTATCATGGGATAGCCATCTAGGTCTAGATGATTTTCTTGTAACAAAATTTATCAGTAATCAATCAAATATTTTACCATAGAGGCTTTGTATGGTCACTTGTAAAGGTCACCTCTTTATTGGATAGAGGTGGAAGAAGCCTCTCTTGTGGTATTGAGTCTCATTTAGGAGGCGTAAATGAGGAATCATGATACACATCAGCATCTGGTTACATCTCAGGGTTGATAGAAATTGTATGTGGATCGTCAAAATTGTTATTTGTAGTTTTTAATTGGTGACTCGGTTTTCTTAGTATTTTCTCCTCAGTTGGGTCATCGTCATATTGTAAAATAAGGAAAGTTACCTCTAAGATTTATTGCACCATTTGAGGTCACTGAACAGATTGGGAAGGTTGATTATTGGACATCATTTCCAATTTAGTTGATGGGATTTCATGATGTTTTCCACATATATCATATTAGGAAATACCATCCTGATCCCTTTCACATTTTGAGTTGGGAATATATTGAGTTTGAGTTAAAAGTTTCTATTATAGAGCAACCAGTAGAGAGCATTGACCCTCGTGTGAAATTATTGTGTGGGAAGTTGATTCTGTTGTTTAATGTTTTATAGAGACACATATCATATTCTTATGATATTTAGGAGTGTGATTCGTTGATGAGGGAGTAGTGGCCTCACCTCATTCTAGAAATCATTATTCTAGATGACTGATTGGGGATAGAAAGTCTTATGATTGGGATTTTTTGTAGCACCCTAACCCATCCTCCCACATAAACAGTGCTCAGTTCCAGTTAGACACTAGGCCTTAAGTGTGTGTCCTCATATGATATATGTTGCTTACTATAAGAAATGGCAGAAAAAAGTGATAGTGGGGAGACTATATCCTCTGGTGATGATAATAATAATGGTCTATATAAAAATAATGTAGCGGAAGAATACCATTATCATATACAAGTAACCCGACTTAACGAAATCATAAATATGAAATAACAAATAAGTAGTAATATCAAAATAGGAATTTTCATAATTAAAACATTACAGGATTCCATTATAGAACATGCACCCAAAACAGTCCATACAAAACAATAAGAACGAGATCACCCATGGCTGACCTCATTATGCACATATGTATAAGCATGCTGATACAGAAAATAAGGACACAAAAGTAACTCTAGCTGATGTAGAGACCTATAAGATCCCTTGACATCTATCCCATGAAAAAGGTCCAATACTAAGGTCCATCCCCTGATCCCAACCTTGACCTGATCATAAGGCTATAAAGTATACACTCATCTCAAAGGGCCCATGTAGGGTGTGAGAAATAATCTCAGTAGGCCACCACTAATATGTTCATATCTTACATATGTGAGCAAGTAGGTGTATACAAATATAAATTAAACAGTACATGTACAGTGTGTAATATAACCTGATACCCTTACACTCAAAATCCACAAGTAATAATTCACCTACTTCAGTCATCTCCGGTACAATGGTAGTAGAAGGATCCTTAACATATAGTCGAAGGAATCCTCTATCATAAATCAGTCATAGTGAAACCTTATGTTCCACCTTCAAAACATCACCTAACACCTCATGTGATCATCAACTATCCAACTATCCCTAATAACTTAGCTCATATTCCCCATAGGCTCAAAGCCTGATGTCCAAGGAATGGAAACATCCATCCTCCCAAATAGACATATCCCATCAGCCTCAGTATACAGAGAGTACCATCCCCCAAATGATGATCTCAACACTATCAACTGATATCTCTTCACTATCTACATGAATTTCTATGGAAAGAACCTCCAAATCTCACTAATGGTTAACACCATCCTAAGATGAATCTAACAGAGGTCTCTGCCCATATGAGTGGTCAAAACACCACATCATATGAGTCATATCTATGTGAAAATGACTCCAAATGGTCCATCATCCAAACATGGTGAGCGTCCATCACCAAAAAAATCCTTAGAAAGATGAATCTGACACTTCATTCCCCTATGACTATGTCTCCCAATCTGATGTCCATCACCATTAAATATCACATGATCCATGCCCATAACCATGTGATCACATCACCTCATTCTGACCACTACGTCATCCATCTGATAATAAAAATCACCCCAAAGTAACCCTTAGACCAATATCAACCTTGAAAACATTATCGCCTTGAGCCAAGTGGTTATCACAACCACAATTCACATTGGTCCTCACCCCTTGTACTCCCATGGAACCATTGCAAGAAATAAATTTGTGTGTGTGTGTGTGTTTGTATACATACATATATCTGTATGTATGTATGTATGTATGTATGTATGTATGTATGTATGTATGTATGTATGTATGTATGTATGTATGTATGTATGTATGTATGTATGTATGTATGTATGTATGTATGTATGTATGTATGTATGTATGTATGTATGTATGTATGTATGTATGTATGTATGTATGTATGTATGTATGTATGTATGTATGTATGTATGTATGTATGTATGTATGTATGTATGTATGTATGTATGTATGTATGTATGTATGTATGTATGTATGTATGTATGTATGTATGTATGTATGTATGTATGTATGTATGTATGTATGTATGTATGTATGTATGTATGTATGTATGTATGTATGTATGTATGTATGTATGGATGTATGTATGTATGTATGTATGTATGTATGTATGTATGTATGTATGTATGTATGTATGTATGGATGTATGTATGTATGGATGTATGTATGTATGGATGTATGGATGTATGGATGTATGTATGTATGTATGTATGTATGTATGTATGTATGTATGTATGTATGTATGTATGTATGTATGTATGCATGCATGCATGCATGCATGCATGCATGTATGTATGTATGTATGTATGGATGTATGTATGTATGTATGTATGTATGGATGCATGCATGGATGGATGGATGCATGCATGTATGTATGCATGTATGTATGTATGTATGTATGGATGTATGTATGTATGTATGTATGTATGGATGCATGCATGCATGCATGTATGTATGTATGTATGTATGGATGTATGTATGTATGGATGTATGTATGGATGCATGCATGTATGTATGGATGTATGTATGTATGGATGTATGGATGTATGGATGTATGTATGTATGTATGTATGTATGTATGTATGTATGTATGTATGTATGTATGTATGTATGTATGTATGTATGTATGGATGCATGCATGCATGCATGCATGCATGCATGTATGTATGTATGTATGTATGGATGTATGTATGTATGTATGTATGTATGGATGCATGCATGTATGTATGGATGCATGCATGTATGTATGTATGTATGTATGTATGTATGTATGTATGTATGTATGTATGTATGTATGTATGTATGTATGCATGCATGTATGTATGTATGCATGCATGTATGTATGTATGCATGCATGTATGTATGCATGTATGTATGTATGGATGCATGTATGCATACATACATGTATGCATACATGCATACATACATGTATGTATGCATGCATGTATGTATGCATGCATGTATGCATGCATGCATGTATGTATGTATGCATGTATGTATGCATGTATGCATGTATGCATGCATGGATGCATGTATGCATGTATGTATGTATGCATGTATGCATGTATGCATGTATGCATGTATGCATGTATGCGTGTATGCATGTATGCGTGTATGCATGTATGCGTGTATGCCTGTATGCATGTATGCGTGTATGCATGTATGCATGGATGCATGTATGCATGGATGCATGTATGCATGCATGCATGTATGGATGTCTGGATGTGTATGTATGCATGTATGTATGTATGTATGTATGTATGTATGTATGGATGTATGCATGTATGCGTGTATGCATGTATGCGTGTATGCATGTATGCGTGTATGCATGTATGCATGTATGCGTGTATGCATGTATGCATGTATGCATGTATGCATGGATGCATGTATGCATGGATGCATGTATGCATGCATGCATGTATGGATGTCTGGATGTGTATGTATGCATGTATGTATGTATGTATGTATGTATGTATGTATGGATGTATGCATGGATGCATGTATGCATGTATGCATGTATGCATGTATGCATGTATGCATGTATGCATGTATGCATGTATGCATGTATGCATGTATGCATGTATGCATGTATGCATGTATGCATGTATGCATGTATGGATGTATGTATGTATGGATGTATAAATACATACATACATACATATGTATGTATGTATGTATGGATGTATGTATGTATGTATGTATGTATGTATGTATGTATGTATGTATGTATGTATGTATGTATGTATGTATGTATGTATGTATGTATGTATGTATGTATGTATGTATGTATGTATGTATGTATGTATGTATGTATGAATGTATGTATGTATGTGTATGTATGTATGTATGGATGTATGCATGTATGCATGTATGCATGTATGCATGTATGCATGTATGCATGTATGCATGGATGCATGTATGCATGTATGCATGTATGCATGTATGCATGTATGCATGTATGCATGTATGGATGTATGTATGTATGGATGTATAAATACATACATACATACATATGTATGTATGTATGTATGGATGTATGTATGTATGTATGTATGTATGTATGTATGTATGTATGTATGTATGTATGTATGTATGTATGTATGTATGTATGTATGTATGTATGTATGTATGTATGTATGTATGTATGTATGTATGTATGTATGTATGTATGAATGTATGTATGTATGTATGTATGTATGTATGGATGTATGTATGTATGTATGTATGTATGTATGGATGTATGTATGGATGTATGGATGTATGTATGTATGTATGTATGGATGTATGTATGGATGTATGTATGTATGGATGTATGTATGGATGTATGGATGTATGTATGTATGTATGTATGGATGTATGTATGGATGTATGTATGTATGTATGTATGTATGTATGTATGTATGTATGTATGTATGTATGTATGTATGTATGTATGTATGTATGTATGTATGTATGTATGTATGTATGTATGTATGTATGTATGTATGTATGTATGTATGTATGTATGTATGTATGTATGCATGTATGTATGTATGTATGCATGTATGTATGTATGTATGTATGTATGTATGTATGTATGTATGTATGTATGTATGTATGTATGTATGTATGTATGTATGTATGTATGTATGTATGTATGTATGTATGTATGTATGTATGTATGTATGTATGTATGTATGTATGGATGTATGTATGGATGTATGTATGGATGTATGTATGGATGTATCTATGTGTGTATGTATGTATCTGTATGTATGTATGTATCTATGTATGTATGTATGTATGTATGTATGTATGTATGTATGAATGTATGTATGTATGTATGAATGCATGCATGCATGCATATAAGATTATGAATATACTTTTATATATATTTAAATAGTTACATTAATATATATACATGAATGCATGTATGTATATACTAATATTTATATGTATGTATGATTGTGTGTATGTTTATGTACTCATATTTAAATATATGTATTTAGGTATATGTGCATGTATATGACTATATTAATTTGAATGTATAAACGCACCAATGTGTTTATATATATATTAATTTTGATTTATGAATGTAGGAATATATTTAACACATACAAAAATTTATGTATGTAAACAAAAAAATACATTGTAAATTTATAGTGCAAATCTATTCAAATGAAAAAAAAAATTAAAATTCCAAAAACTGTATCATATATGATTCTAGAATTATTCGTATGGATGTAACAATTGAATTGATGGTGATAGATTGAAATTTTGATACCATTTGAATATAATATATTACATCAAATATTTTTTATGAAAAAAAATTATGTGATATAAAATGAATTGGGATTGGTGGGTGATGGGCTTGGGGTGATGCTTGAAATGAGGGTGGTGTGAAGGAATAAGCATGTCTACATTTCCCACCTGTAATGGTATATTTTATCGTCTCCAATCCCACAAAATAATGGATCTTCCCATAACACATTGGGATTATGGAACTAGGTATTTTGTCTATATGTCACGATTGGGTAAGGGGATGAAATGAATGGTATATTGGTCTTGTAGAAAAAACACTCCAGCAAATGTTCTCCTCTTTCCAATCAATGATATTTTTTATCTCCAATTTATAATATTATATTATATATTAAAAAATTAATAATAATTGTGATATATTTTAAAACCAAAAATATTTTTATATGAAATTATATTTTTCTTATATAAAAAATTATTACGCATTTCTAAAAAATGACCAAATAATGTGTTTTCAGTTTTTTGATTATTTGAATAAATTCAACATATTTTAGTTAATATTTTTATGTATGTACATTGTTTAAAAACATGTTAAATATTACTGAGTTAATTATATTTTTAACATCAATTATATTTGTAATTGTAATAATTTTTTGTTTAAAAAACTGTGTTACGTTTTTTGAAAAGAATTTAAAAAATATGTGACAAAAATTGATTTTCAATCATTTAGGAGAAAATTCATAGATTCAATTTGATATCATTAAATTAATATAATTTTTTTTAAAATTTGAAATAAAATATTGAATTTATTGTATTGTAAATATAATTAATATTATAAATGAAATGAAATTTTTGTAAAAAAGAGGTTTTTTGGCATTTAAATAAATAATTTATCTTTAAAAAATAGTTTTTAATTATTTGAATAAAAATAATAAATTTTATTTAATATTTTTAAATAAAATAAATTTATTTAAATGTATAAGAAATATTTGTTTCTGAGAAAAATTAAATTATTAAAAATTTTTTAATAATCTTGAAAAAAAATACCATTTATTCAAAAGTATAAAAAAATAATGTTGTATGAACGAATATAGAATATATTTTTTTATAAACATAAAATATTATTATTTATTTAAAATTTGTTAATTTTTTTAATTTACAATTTTATTATTCATCATAATAAATACTATTTGTATAAATTTATTAAAAGAAACATGTTTCTCTAAAAGGTTAAAAAACTATTGTTTAAGTGATAAAAATTTATATAAAATTTTAAATAAAAATGTTTATGAAAAAATTATTATTAGATGTTTTCCACAAAATCACTCTATATATTTTCATTAAATAACTTTAATGAAAGTTACATTAAAATTTTGCAATGATAAATTTTATTACAAAACTTCACTTGAAAGTTTCTAGTTGAATCATTAAATTTTATTATAAAAACTTTATCTTTAGGTTATCTACTTGAGTTTTTTAGTGAAAGGGTTTTCATTGAATATTGGTGTAAATTTCTAGTTTACACTGGAATGTTTTAAAAGAAGTTCCACTGGAAATTTTGGTGGAAGTTTCACTATAATTTCTCATTGAAGTTGCATTGAAATTTCCCATGGAAATTTCATTGAAATTTACAGTGCCACCATCTCTGTTTTACTGAATATTTTAGTAAAAATATAATTTTGTTGTATTGTAAAACTTTAACTAAAACATATTTTGGAACTTCCACTGAAATATCTATTGTAATTCCCAATTAATGGAATTATAATTTTTTTTAATACAGATTTTGTAAAAAAATATATTAAATATATCTTATAAGTGCATTTATAATAAATTTAGTTTTAGGTATAATTTCATACTTTATTTACATTTTTATTCATATACAATATACATTATTAAATGTTAAATTATATTATATTTATAAAAATTATGCGACAAATATAATACATATTGTATATAATTGACTTTATTATAAATTTATTTACTAAAATTAATTTTTATTAATATATTACTTATGTTTATAAATATATATTACTATTGTATTATGCAACTTCCATCGAAACTTCCACTTAATGGATTTATAATTTTTATTAATAAAAATTTATTAAAAAATATATTAAATATATCTTATAAGTTAATTTTTTATAAAATTAGTTTTATTTATAATTTCATATTTTATTTACATTTTTATTCATATAGAATATGCATTCTTAAATCATAAATTATATAATATTTATAAAAATTATGTAAAAAATATAATATATATTTTATAACATTTAATTTATTCTAAATATATTTACTAAAATTTTATTTTTATTAATATATATTTTGGTTATATATATATATACTTTTATTATATTTTGAAAATTCCATTGAAACTTCCACTGAAACTCTTAATATATTTATTGATATTATTTGTACATATTTTTTAAAAAATAAATTTAATATATCTTATGAGTGCATTTATTATAAATTATTCTATATATATACATTTTTTTAAATTTTTATTCTTGTATTATAAATATTTTTAAATGGTAAATTATATTATTTTTATATAATTTATGTAAAAAATCTAATACATTTTTATATAATTTTATTTAATATAAATATATTTTTTAAAATTTAATTTTTATTATATATTATGTACTTTTATAAATATATACTTTTTTTGTTGTGGAACTTTTGCTGGAAGCATGATTCAGATGTATTTGGATGATAATACTCTATGAGAAGTGATGAATCTAATATATTTGAAGGAGATATGGAGAAAACATAAAAGAAGGTATAAATCTAAATCTCTTAAAAATTGTTTATATCTGAAAAAATGAATGTATCATTTGTGAATGCTAGAGAATGGATATTTAGGTAATCATATGGATGATTTCATGAAACTTCTAATGAATTTATCTTTGATAGCGGTCAAGATCGATGATAAAGGTAACATTATGCATGTTTAAATGGAAGAATAAGATAGAGCCTTGCTTCTCTTGGGTTCATTACCTAATTTGTATGATAATCTAGTCACCACATTGTTGTTTGGGAAATACATATTGAAATTGGATGATGTGATTTCATAATTGTTTATGAATGTGACTCAACAAAAGACTAATTATTGTGAATCTTTAAGTAATAGTGGTATTCTAGTTATGATAGATGGGCATAGTAATTAGAGAGGTCGATCGAAGACAAGATAGTCGAGTGCTTCTTTTGGGACAAGGATGGTTATGTGCAGAGAAACTGCTATGCTTTAAAAAATCTTAAGGAGGAAAAGAAGGCACATGACACTTATTATTAGGATACCGAAGTAATTCTTATATAGGGTGAGGGTGATTTACTTTCAGTTAGCATTGATTGCCATCGTTCAGATCTGTACACCGAATGAGTGGTTGATTCAGTAGAATTGTACCATATTTCACCAAAGAGGGAACTATTTTCTTCATACGAAGAAGGGGAATTTTCTAAAATGAAGATGAGAAATAGATATTCTACTGGTGTCATTGGTATTTGTGATATTTGTATCACTACAAATGCAGGTTGTATGCTGATGTTGAGGGATGTATGACATGTTCCAGGTATACTCCACAATTTCCTATCTACTTTTTCTCTTGATAATGATAGATTTAGGAGTTTGTTTTTCAATATAATATGGAAATTTTCGAAAGTATTTATGGTTTATCCATTATGAAAAATGGATAAAACACTTTACAAGATGGATGTAAAGGTGTGTGGTGGAAAGACAAATGTAGTTTCAAAGATAACTTCATCAGATTTGCGGAACAACTGATCATTATGAATGAGTCGAAGACCATCGACTAGGAAGAATAATTTTTGGAATATTAATCATTTTAGGTTAGGTATTTCAGGTCTTACACCTAGTTCTTTTTCTTTAGATATTATTACTAGTGATAAAAAGAAATAAAATCAAAGATTGAGGTGATGTGCTGATAGCCTCAGTGAAGCACCTCCAATTTCAGGTACTTTACCCTTTATTTATTTATTTTAAGTATTTATAATGTCCATGTTAAGTTTATGGAGTTTCATAGTTGTTTTTTCATATTTTGGATAGTTTTCTAGAGGTGTGGAGTTTGAGAACAGTTAGTAAAAACCATGCAACACCACCGAGAAATAGTGCAACTGAAACAGTGGACACTGGGTAGGTGTACGGTTTGGCCAAACCATGTGGATGCCCTGTATAAACTATGAAATACTAGATAATGGGGTATATAATAGTGGAACATGGTTTTTCTAACCGTGAAATCCAACCGTATGAGGTGGGTTTGGAGGTAGTTCCCCATACACAGTTAGCGCATGGTTTGAATAACTGTTCACCCTAACCATGCACCGTGAAAATTTAGATCTGAAAATTATGGATCTAATTCGAATTACCTCCTAAACTAATTTCCCCATAAATAGGTCATAACATAAATTCTTCTCCCTTACAAGTCTTTGGAGATAATTCCTTTCAATCTAAGAGAGATTCCTAGGTGTATCTAAGTGCATTAGAGGCCTAGATTCATCGGTAAGCGCTCTTCATCATTTTCCTTAGATCTCTTCTTTTCCCCTCCTTCCGAATCTTAGATCATTGTTTTTAGAGATAGAAAAATGACATGTGATGTCAATATTTATGGTATTTGATTGTTTTGGTTGAAGTTAACAATATCAAAGGTTGTTTTTAGGAGTTTCAATCTGGGGTTTTGAAGTTGTTGTGTCATTCTTCATTTTCGTCAAAGTTTGAGAGGTAGGTAGATTCTCTCTCAAATCCTCTTGATTAGAACTTTAATCCTTGGTTTCAAATTGATTTAATTGATTTAAATTTTTGTGAAACCATTATGTGATTTTGTGTAAACCCCTTTAGTGATGTTCTCTTGGAAATTTTAGAAATTGGTTGGTTGTGTGGAAAGTGCTTTTGGTATATGATTTTAAAATTTTGGTTTGGTTTTAATGCATGGAAAATGTTTGTTGAAATGTTGTAGAGAAAGTAAAGTTTTATGTGAAATGGTTTTGTCACGGTTTTTGGAATACATGGTGGGTATTTGTTCATATTCATTCTGGACAGATAAGGGAATGAAGTTTACTCTGTCAAAATGGGATAGATATGGGCTTGAAGTTTCCTGCATCAAAATGGTTCACCAAGTGAAAAATTGGTGAAAGGATGACTCAACACTCATGAGTATAGTTAGGTCCATGGTTGACATGCATTTTGGTATGTTTGTATGTTTTTATGTGTGGATGTGTGTGTTTCTTATGCAAAATGGAATTGTGAAATGTTTTAAATACTTGTTTGATTTCTTTCCATGGAAAACTATTTTGGTTTGGAAAACTTTTTTAGATTTTATATAAAATACTTTAAATTGTTTTAAACTATTTTATATAAATTTTCTAACATGTTCTATCCCAGTGGCATGAGTTGTGAAGTCATTGGGGAAATCCTATTGAGTTTCATACTCACCATATTCTTGGGAACTATGGTGTATTTATAGATGTGATATATCAGGACACAAGTAAAGAAAATGTATCCCACTTATTTATTGATTCTTCTTGATAACTTGGGTTGTACATGTGGATTTATAGCTTGGAGAATATTGGGAGTTTCTGTTTGGTGTCTTTAGGTTTCACCATATTTTGGTTCCTTTGGTTATGTCACATTGTTTCTGCTTGTACTCTAATATTTACTTTTGTTTTGGTATTGTATTAGCTTATATTTTTGGTACTCATGAATTATATAGTGGTTTTTTTGGTTATTTCCTTGTGGTTTGATTATTTTATCTTTAAATTTAAAATCCTCCCCCAAATTTTTATGATTCACTTGACATTTATTTCCATCCTTTGATGTCTTGGGGATGTCACTTAAGGCTAGTAACACTCACCACCTCTTCCCAAGGCAATGGGTGAGGGAAGGGATGTAATAAATGGTATCATCTTGTTTGTTCCTTCAATTAGAAAGGGTATAAGTTATTTAATCATTGAGTTGGGTTTGTAGTAAGGAGTATGATTGTTGGAATTTTAAATTTAGATCATAAAAAGGTTTATCTAACCTATTTTTATTGAAATTCAAGTTACCATGGAGTTTGGGAACATTGGTGTTCTGAGAAACTTCTAGGAGTTTTCACCTCATCATTATGGGTTTATCCCATAATAATATCATGAGATGAATATATTGTAATGACTTCCCAATAGGATTACATAATTCATTTAGAATAAATGGTTTATGATATGCTAAAAATGGTTGATTTTTAAAAAGTGTTGAAAATGTTTTCAAATGTGAGATTTTGAAAAGGCATGGTAGTGGTATGTTGAAAATGGTTTGATTTTAAAAAATCATTGTGGAATTTTCAAAAATGTTTTGAAAGTATAAACTGTTAGTTTTTGGAAATCCTTATTGTAATATGTGTGATGTGATAAATTTGAAATTGATAAGCCTTCTATTGTTAGATATTGGGACTAAATGGAGTTTTTTTTGGTTATATAGAATGACGTCAAGTAGGTTTCATAGAAACCAACATGAAGATGTCAGTGACAATTTTTTTAACCTAAGCCACAAGTGAACCAATAGTTGGTTCAAAGCATCATTTAGGCTTTTCAAATCATAGATTTAAGACTAAAACCACATCTTTCTATGATATCTTTCCTTTTTATTTTGGATTTTATAGATATGGTGAATATAAAGATAATAGTGGAAGGAGACATTGTTGAACATCCAAGTAGAGGAAGTATGGTTATCTTCATGAGAATAGGTGGTAACTCTAACCTTGATAGAAACAAGAAGAGGTAAACCTATTATCAAGGAGGTGGATCACCTCATAATCAGACCACAAGATCAATTAACTTTCCTCCAAAACCCAAAATAATGAAATTATGCTTCCAATGTGGTTCCTTAGAGTATATGAATGGATACTGTATGAAACTACATAGAGTATGCCAAAACTTCAACAATATGGGACACCTCTGGTGCTATTGTCGTAGTGCTTCAAGGTTGGGTGTTAGGGACACATCTCATGATTCTTAGGCATTGAATGCTTTGATGGGATGAGTGAAAAAGAATAACTCTTTTTAGCGGGGCTAATAAATATGTGGTGATTCTAGGAATACCATGACTCCTCAACCAGTGTAATCTCAATAGAGTAATAAAGACCAAAGTGAAATTAGTAAGAAATTGTATGGAGCTGATAAAGTGATCATGGTTGATCAATCGGGACCATCGACAGTAAGAGGTACAATTCTTTTTAATTCTACCCATATACAGGTTTTGTTTGATATGAGTTCATCACATTATTTTATTACTTCTCATTCCTTTTATTATCTTGTTTTCATGTTGAGATGATGCCCTCTATTTTGAAACTTTAAACTCCTCTTGGCCAAAGAGAATGTTGAGCCTTTATGTGTAAATTTTTTACTATAACTATCGATGGGGATGAAATGATTTTAGATTTATCTATGATTGAAATGGATATCTATGACTTAATCATAGGTATGAATTGTTTGAAAATTTTCAATTATCACATTAACTATTATACTCGGTGGGTTAGTTTTATAATTAATGATGGAATTGATCATCTATTTAAAGGAGAACAAAATGTGAAGGAAAGTAGAGAGGGATTATTGGAGCCACCAGTTGGAACTATCTCATACCAGTTGGTAGCTTTGACCTTATAATTGGTGGATGATATCAAGAATATAATTTTTCCAACAATTGTTGATTAGTTTTCTAATGTTTCTCATAATTATTTTTCAGGGTTTCCACCCAAAAGATAAGTGGAGTTTATGATTGATCTCTTAATAGTAAACAGTAATATCTCACTTTCATTTTATCAGATGGTACCAATAGAATCAAGGGAATTGAGAGTTTAGTTGGATGATTTTTAAGGAAAATGGTTCATTTGTCCTAGTACATCTCCATGGGTATCATCGGTTTTGTTTGTGAAAATGGTAGATGGAAATATTCAATTTTGTGTAGATTATCATAAGATTAACCAATTTACAATAAATAATTGGTATCTGCTTTCACGCATTAATGATCTATTCAATCAATTGAATGGATCCCCATGGTTATTTGAAAATTGAATTGTGTTTGGGATATCAACAACTATAGGTTCAAAAGTAGGATATTCTGAAGACATATTTTAGGATAAGATATATCCATTATGAGTACGTGGTTATGCCTTTCGGTCTTATGAACTCACCAGCTGTCTTTATGGAATTGATGAATTGGATATTTCAAAGATATCTAGATTTTTTTTGGTGGTTTTTGTGGATGACATATTAGTGTATTCTAGGACAAAGGATGAGCATGATCAAAACATGGAAATAGTGTTAGGTATCTTGTAGGATCATCATATGTATTCCAAACTTTCAAAATTATATTTTTAGATACAAGATTTATGTTTCCTTGGCCATTTAATTTTTGAAAAATTTGTTTATGTGCATCCAAAATATATATAGGTTGTAATCTCTTGGAAACTACCAAATAATGTATTTGAGATATGTAATTTCCTTGGCCTGGTTGGTTATTACCGATGTTTTTTTCGTGAATTTTCATGACTATATTCACCAATGATATCTTTGATAAGGAAAAATATTCCATTCTAATGGAATGATGAATGTCAAAATTCTTTTCAATAGCTAAAAGTTTTCCTTACATCAGTACCAGTCTTAATATTTCCAGAATCAAGACAAGTCTATGTGGTATATTATAATGCTTCAGGATCTAGGTTAGGGTGTTTTTTATGGAGGGGGGTCGTGTTGCTTCTTATGGATCATGGAAGTTATAGTTTAATGAGAAGAACTACCCAACACACAATTTTTTATTTTCTTCTGTGGTCTATGATTTGAATACTTAGTGTCATTATCTTTTTGGTGATAAATTCATGGTTTTTATAGACCATAAGAGCTTGAAACACATTTTATCACAAATATATTTAAATATAATTAAAATAATATGGATGTAATACCTTCAAATGTTCAAATTAGAATTTATGTATACACTGAGTAAAGGAAATTTAGTGGTAAATGAATTAAGCTAGAATTTTTATGCTCAGTTAGCTAAATAAGCTTCAGATCAGTGGCAGCTGATGTCTTTGATAGCTGGCATGCACTTGGATTGGGAATACTGAAGTAGTTTTATGGTATTATTTCTATTTTCTTATGTTCTTAATTTGGTTGATAATGTTAAAGTGTCATATAAATATGATTCTTAATGTGTGTTTATGATGTAAAAACTCAATGTTGGGGAGACCATTGAGGGATGAAACATTAATATAAGATCATTTTATTGGTTTCGAGATCAGATGAACGTACCTTTGGATTTTCAGGAAATAATTATTCATGCTTACCACCATTTGAGATGGGTTGTTCGTATTGGAATAAAAAATATGTATAAGTCACTAAAAGAACAATTTTGGTTGGTAGGAATGAAAATAAAAGTGGTTGAGTTTGTTTTTATATGCCTCACATATTTGTAGGCTAAGGCATAGCACTAGCGGTCGACGGGTATGTTGCAGTCTTTACCAATTCCCATGTGGAAATGAGAATATATAGCTATGGATTTTATAATAGGTCTACCAAGGGAATTTTGGAAATATAATTCTATATGAGTAATAGTGGATTGACTCATAAAATCAACCCATTTTTTCCTTTTTGTGAATCCAATATGATGTATGTATTATTAAAAATCTATACCTAGGAAGTGGTAAAAAGGTATGGTGTACTAGTTTCGATAGTATCAGACCAAGATATGGGGTTTACATATCCTTTGTGTAAATCTTTACAGAAAGACCTTGGGACTCAATTAACTATGATCACAATGTATCATCCTCAAATGGATGGATAATCTGAAAGGAAGATACAAACATTGGAATACTTTCTTAGGGATAGTGTAACAGATTTTGGTGGATCATGGGAGGATCACATACTTTTAGTGGAGTTCTTTTAAAATAATAGTTATCTTGAATCAATACATATGGATCATTTTGATTCATTGTATAGGAATCCTTATCATTCTCTACATTATTGGTTGGAAACGGGTGAGACATCATTGGTTAGACTAAGCCTTGTGCAAGAGACAATGGAGAAAATTCAGTTGATCGGGAAGAGAATGGAGACGGATCAGAGTCATCAAAAATCATATGTGGATCATCATCAACAATCATTGTCATCTGAGGTGAGAGATCATGTGTTTTTTAAAATCTCTTTAAGGATTGGACATCATATTTTAGGAAAGTATGGAAAGTTATCTTCTCAATACATTAGCACTTTTGAGATACTTGAATGGGTTGATGAGGTGGCATATCGATTGGATTTTATACCAATGTTTAGTTTAGTGCATAATGTTGTTCTTGTATCTCAATTAAAGAAGTATCAACCTGATATTGACGATGTTATTCAATGGGATCAATTTTACCTATATATGGATGTTATGTTGGTTTATGTGACAATGTGAGTTTTGGGTAGGCAAGAGAAAGACTTTCATGGGAAAAGCATCGTTATAGTGTAGGTTTTATGGAAACATGGTCATATTTCGGAAGAAACATGGGATCATGAGAAATAAATGGTGGAGCAATGACCTAAACTATTTCAATAAAATGGTTATTTTCTACTTTATTGGGATGAAAAAACTGATGGTGGGGAGAATGTATCCCCCCAGTATCAGGTACTTGACCCTTTATTTATGTATTTTAAGTATATATAGTGTTTGGGTTATGTTTTTTGAGGTTTATAGGTGTTTTGGAATATTTTTTAGGGTTTTTTTGAGGTGCATAGTTTAAGAACAATTAATAGAAACCGTGAAACACCTCCAGGAAACCATGAAACTAAAACTGTGGGCACTGGGTGGGCGCATGATTTGACCAAACTATAGGGATGCCTAGTAGAAATCATGCAATACTGGATAGTGTTTTATAACATGATTAGTGCATAGTTAGTCTAACCCTGTGAGTCAACCATGTGAGGTGGGTTTGGAGGTAGTGGATTATACATGATTAGCATACAATTTTCCTAACCGTGTTCCATAATCATGCACTATGAAAAATTAGATCTAAAAATTATTTATATAATTATAATTACCTTCCAAACCACTCATTTCCCACTAAATAGTACATAACATGAATTCATCTCTCTCTCAAGGCTGTGGATAAAATTTCTTTCGATCCTGGAGTGATTACTAGGCAAATCTATGTGCATTGGATACCCGGATTCATCGGTAAGTGCTTGTTCTTCATCATTTTCCTTAGATCTATTCTTATTCCCTATTTTGGAATCATGGATCTTGGTCATTGGAGAAAGATTCATGTTGTGTTATGTTAATCTTGATGGTATTTTTTTTATTGAATATAATAAGATCTAAGGATTTTATAAGGAGTTTCAAGCTGGGTTTTTGAAGTTGTTGTTCTATTTTTTTTCTGAAGTTTGAGAGGCAAGTGGCTTCTCTCTCGACTCCTCTTGATTAGAACATGAAGGCTTGGTTTAAAATTGATTTAATTTCTTTTAATTATTATTAAACCCTTGTGTTATTTTATGAAAACCTATTTAGTGATGTTATCTTGAAAATTATGTAAATTGGTTGGTTATGGGGAAAGTGATTTTGGTACATGATTTTAAAATGATAATTTTAAAATTTTGGTTTAGTTTTGATGCATGGAAAATGTTTATTGAAATTTTTTAAATAAAGGAATGTTTTATATGAAATTTTTTTGGCATGTTTTTTCGAATACATGGTGGTAATGTGTTCATGTACATTTGGGATGGATAGGGGCATGATGTTTCCCCCATCTAAATGGGATATATAAAGGCGTGAAGTTTCCCTTATCAAAATGGTTCACCAAGTGACGTATTGGTGAAATTATGACTCACCAATCATGAGTATAGGGAGGTATATGGTTGAAATGAATGTGTGGGTGTTTGGATGTGTGTGTTGGGTATTCCAAATGGAATTGTGAAATTTTTTAAAGAATGTTTTGGTTTCTTTATATGGAAAACTATTTTGGTTTGGAAAACTATTTTGTCTTTGATATAAACTACTTTAAATTGTTTTAAACTATTTTATATAATTTTGATAACATGTTATATCCTAGTGGAATGAATTATAAATTCATTGGGGGGAAACCTACTGAGTTTTATACTCACCCCCTTCTTGGGCACTATGGTGTGTGTTTAGATGTGATATATCAAGACATAGGTAAATCCAATGTATACCACTTCTTTAGTGATTCTTCTTGATACCTTAGAATAGGTATGTGGATTTGGTGCTTGGAGAAGATTGGTAGTTTCTAGTTAGTGTCTTTGGGATTTGTCATCTTTTGGTTCCTTTGGTTATGTCACGTTGTTTTCTCTTGTACTCTGATATTTTCTTTTGATTTGGTTTTGTATTAGCTTGTATTTTTGGTACTCATGCATCATATAGTGGATTGTTTGATCTTTGTATTTTGGTTTGGTTGTTTTATATTAAAAGGGAAAATATTCCCCCAACTGTTTATGATCCCCTTGGAATTTATTTCTAGCATTTGGTGTCTTGGAGATGTCACCTAAGGTTAGTAACACACGCCGCCTTTTCCCAAGCCAGTGGGTGATGGATGAGATGTTACATTCTAACTACTCAGAGGATGTTGAGAATTGAGAGAAATTAATTCTTATAAGTTCTCCAAATAATATGGTGATCATAGTTATAAGGGAGCCATATATTTTTTATTCTAGTATTAGTAGTGCAGACACAGATATGGAAAAGACTTTGGATTTTTGATTTCTTCTATAGGGGTAGCTTTCAGGTTTCTGTTAGAGTTGAAATAGTGGGATGTTATATTTCCTATAAAGGATGATGGTTGGTGTGATACCAACTGGTTTATGATTCAACTAAGTTTGTTTGATTTCATGTCTATCCATGATTGGTTGAAGGGGGAGATTGATGTGGTTCATCTCGTGTATTTTTTGGTTTTTTAAAGATAATGCTTTGTTTTTTAAATTTTAAAAGATAGATGCCACTCTTCATGCATGGGATTTTTCAGATATTTTTATATATATCTGATTATTATATTTTTAAAATAAGGTAGAGAGTAGATATATAAGGAGAACATAATGTCCTTTAAAATTTTGGTAGGCTATGACTCAAATGAGATGATCAAAGTTGTGCATAGGGATATTTTTCATCACGAATGAGAGATAGAATTGAATTGTGGAGAAAAATGTGGTATGTGACTTCAGAGTAGGTATTAACTTGTGTAACAGATATTTGAGTGATTTTGGGTGTGGGAAGTACTTGGAAAATCGAGTTGTGAAATAGTTTATTTGAGGTGCTACAAAGACATTGTGTGTGTGGTTTTTGATCTTCGAAGGGTAAAGTTTTATCAAAAGATGATTATTAGAGAGGTGATTGAGTTATATTAGGGTGTGAATTTTCACATAGGTTTTCTATGCTATATTTTCATTTCAAATTTCGTTCTTCAACATAGATTCTATGTACTCCCAAATTATTAGGGAATTTTCTTGGATTTGCCCTGTGTTTTTTTAATCCTCTAGATTTGAGGGTTTTTCCATGTTAACTTTCTATGTCCTCATATATTTTATGCTTTTGTTTCTATGATTCATTTTCATTTGTGATTCTCACACTTTATTTTTCTCAACTAAGTTATTATTTCAAAATAGATCCACTTCCTCTCCAATAACTAGTACTACAGGATGGTTTAGCCCAAATGATGTGGACGGACACAAACTAGTTTGAGAAAAATAATGATGGCTTGGGTAGGAGCATGTGGATCCATAGTGGTGCCTTGCATTGAAATTTTGTTTGATAATATTGGGTAGGCATCGTGTCCCATTGGAGAGAGAAACGATGGTGCAAGTGTGAGATAATTTGGATCAGCTGAATTATCATTGAAGGGAAGACCTAGTTATGTGATCTTTGGTTTGGGTGGAGAATTGTTAGGTGAAAACCCAATCCCAAATAGGTTTCTGTAAAGGATGGTGGCTCATATATAATCTTGGATAAACAATTCCTTTGAGGAACCATGGGTTTTAGGATGGAACCCCAGAAGGAATTATGTGTTGGACCTGGAAGACATAGGTCTGGAACAAATTGATCCTGAAACTTCATGGACTTTGATGATGAAGCTTCTAAGGGAAGAAAAATGGAAGTATTGGATACTCTAGTTGTGACCTATAGGATCTAAAGAGGGATTTATTTTCCTATACATTGATACCAAGTACCCACATGATTGTTCCTCTGATGAACAGTGACTGAGGAGACCCGATTAGGTTATCCGTTAACATATTGACCCTGAGAGGGTGTGTGTGGTTATGGGTAGTGATGGTTACAGGTGTCACCCTAAAACCTAATACAATGTATAACCTTGCAGGGGAAATGATAATAGTGATGGGCATGAGCATTTAGAAATCCTTGGTTATATTTTATTTTATTGTTAATTGTGATATGTGATTACCCAAGATTCATGGGAATTGATCATTATCCTAAAATTGGAATGATTTATTGATATTCTTAAGAATAACTTTAGGAGACAAATAAGACCATGGGATTCCTGGTATGCTGGATTCCAGTCTCACGGTATATTGGGGGAAAATTCTTAGCTCAGCTAACATATTGATATATGGTTGATAAAGCTATGGATTCATAGAGGTGGTACCTAGGATCTAGCATCAGAGATATGTGATTGGAACATTATGAATTTCTATGATGGTGGGGGTTCCTTTGAAAAAGTGATATAATTGTGAATTCCCAGGTGATAAGATTTGAGGGGCAATACTAGTAGGTCATTTTGAATGCTCATGATGCTCAATATTCAAATGGTGGTATAAGGTGTTGGTTGGGTGGATATCCCTAAGCACAAATATAGTACATCCTAAGGGTGATTTTTTCATCCCCTCAATTGATGTATATGATACCCCCTAAGATCAGGTGGACGCACCCCTGATGGTTTATCTAAGGATATGTGATTTATTGGATGCCAAAGATATTCACCATGGGATCCAAGAAGTGTATTCCCTCTGATTTCCTAGTTTACCCAAGAATCAATCACGCCTAGACATATATAATTTCTTTGGGTTTCCCCCTCCTTGGAATCAGTCATTATCCTGACACCGAGAATGTATTAGTACTAGTGTGGGGTTTAGCCTGATGGATTGAGGATGAGGGATGTCATTTGACACCCTAAGTCCCGCTACTCATTTATAGATGTGTGAATGTGGGATCCCTAGAGAGTGGAAAATTGTACCCTTAAGGTGATACTCATGATTATATATATTATGGTGTTGTACAAGGCAGATATGGTTGATTAAGGTCATGGACATGAGGATCGATGATTTTTATTAACCATGGCTCAGGTAATATGATTATACCCATGGGTTATTAGTGATACTATGAGGAATGATCATTATTACAAGATCAAAGACACTATGACATCGAGCCGAAGTAGGTAGTGAGGTGGTGTGTTTTTTACTTGATTGTTTTCTGTAATTTATTTATTCATTCTAGCTAAGATTTCCATATGTCTATATTACAGTATATGTCAGTTAGTATGGGAACTCATTGGTGGTTCCCTATAAAGTCATGTGCTCACACCCTACTCAAGATTTCATTTAATATGAGTACCCAAGAAGCTCTCACATGGTTTTTGTAGGCACAAGTTGGAATAAGGCTCATGAGGGAATGGTTGAGCGAGATATCTTGAATGATTTTAGGATATTGGGATAAGGAGTGTCTCAGTATAGTCATAGATCTTGGACTCTTTTATTTCCTTGTTTCAACATGTATATATGATCGATCCAGTGGGAGGTTAGTTTTGTATGTTTGGTATGGTTGTCTGATCCTTTATAGAATTTATTTTACCATTAGTCTGGCTTATATTTATTTCTTTCATCATTCATTTTGTTTTTATTCTATATTATTTAATGTGTATAATTTTTTTATAATTATTCATGATTGTGCACTCTTATATAGAGGGTATAACCTCCCCAAGATACCTCATTTGACCCCTTCCACTAGTCAGCAGTCTTTGATGTTTAGAGAGGTGCGCTTTAGTTTTTGTGGTGAACTATTTTGGTTATTTTTCATAGAGTGAGCCAAGATGAGGAATTAAAATGCTCAAAAAACACTGAAAATGTGGTATTTTTATCATCATTTTTTTCATTGATAAAGATAACATATGTCATCTCTTTTATCTAGAATTAATAAAACCACCCATTTATTAAATCTTTTTTTATCACTAATAAAGTTACCACTCAATATTCATGATTTTGTTCACATGGTTGGTGCACATTTTGGAAAATTGTGCAGTGTAACTATACGAGAGGGGTGTGTATGGATAGAGTCTACCACATGGTTTAACAAATCATGCAGATCATAAAAAATGGATTTTTAACATTTTACCCTTTTGAGTTATAATAGGGGACCCACCCACCCACCCCCCCACCCCCTCAAGAGCATGGTGGGATCATTCGAGTGTCAAAGGGATTCTATGCAGCAAAGGATGAGGGAATATTGAGATTCCATTTTCACCCTTTTTCTCAATGTTTAGGCAAGTTATGTCACCATTATGAATTTTATTAGGGTTTTTACCAATATTAAATTAATTTTACAATTTATATGAAATTATTTTTTTCTTTTTTATCTCAGTATAGGGTTAGGGATGTGAGATGGACCCATGGGGTGCCGTTGTATGGGTTTTCTAGGTGATTATGAATTATGATGAGAAATTGTGTGTTATGACTATTTGGTAAAAAATGGGATAATTAATTATAATTGATTATAATTAATGTTTTCTTATTTCTTGGTGTGGTGTATGCACTCAAGAGTGAAGGCGGTGGTTGGTTGAGCCAAGAAAATTTTGGGTGAGGTTAGATAGAGAGTTTTCAAGCAATGTAAAGCCAAAAAAGATTTGGTTTGAGGTTGGTGGTCTATGTACTTTCCTTATGAAATTTATGCTTTTTTTATGATTCATGGGGTGTATGGTAATTTCACTAGGATCATTGAAATGTTTAGTTCAATTTTTTAATTTACAATTTGATTCCTCAATTAAGATGCACAAAGTGTCAAGGCCCCAATGGACCTTGATACTGGTTGTCTTACCTCGGTTGTTGATGGTTGAGGCCTTTACTTGAGACATTATTATCTGAGGTGGATAGATTATAAGATATGGATTATGGGTTGGGATAGAATACCATGTAATGTTTTTAGCCTTCCTGGTTCATTACTTTTCCAGTTTTGGTGTTTGGAGGTGTTTGGGGGATTTTTTAGTAGAAGCTAGAGGTGCAGCATAGTTGCTACCAGATATACACATTGTGTAAAGTTACACGGTGTGAAAGTTGGTTTCATGACTTGTATAGGGATGGTTCAAAACATATAGATTTTTTGGTTTAAATAATAAAAAGGGGACACATTTTTTGGGGAAACCGAACCCTTAGTATTGAACGACGTGAAAGGGGATTACACATCATGTAAATCCCTAATGCATTGTAGTTATAAAGCTGTAGAGCACTTGGGTTTTCCTCAAACCCTACACCCTTTCCCATTCTAGGAGTTGAACAGTGTTCCTTGAGGTGTGAAGAATTTATTATTTTCACCTATAAAATGTATAAAGTTCCGGTGTTCTACTAAGGTGTATAGTGGCACTCGAGTCGAATCCTCGGTGATGGTAAAAATTTTAGAGTAGATTGTTTTTTATTTTTTGTCTTTTGAATGGGGGTTTTGTTTACAAAGATTAATTAAATTTAATTATGGATGTTGTGTGATTTCAAAATTTGATAAATATTGTGGTGAGTTCATTATTGGGGATTTAATATTTTGATATCCTTGATATTTTCTTTATATTTCATTAAATTAACACCCACTTCACAAGATGATTTTGATTGTAATTCCAAAGTGTTGAGGTTTTAATCCAAGCCTTAACTTAACCAGGGTAATAATATCAATCAATAATTTTTTTAGTATTGTATTTATGGTTCCAAGAATCCATGGAATCCACATTTAAAACAAAACATGTCATGAATCCATGGAATTTTAAGTTTAACATACACAATGTCAACCTAAATAATATTCAACAAGAAAAGGCTCTCAATCAGATAACATCCCCAAATCATTACTCAAACCAATGGTTGATTTAATCATACATTTATATGTTTATTAATCTGGTTTAATATGTTTTTGGTTATGAGTTATAAAGGGAACTAAAATAATGGGATAAGAAAAGTGTTGTGCGCCAAACACACACACGAATGATGAAGAGAGTTAAAAACACACTTTCAATTGAATGAGAAAGTGAAAGAATAAAGGGATTTTAACATGATTTAAATTATTTTAAGACCATTAGTATTTCACAATATAACATGGATAATAATTATAGATGAAGATGAAGAAACATTTATTAAAATTTAATTTAAATAAAAACAAACTTACACAATTACAAATGAAGAAGAATGAAAAAAAACATGAAAAAAGAGCGAGGAGGAAAGGTATATCAAGTGAAAAGTTGAGTTTGGAAGGTCCTACCAAGAATTTGTAAAGGATTTGTTCATTCTAATGTATCCTCCTATATTATAAAATTCCAACCCCTTTATAGGAAAATATGGGGATGTATTTTTATCCCAAGGTGGTGGACTGGTTGCATTCCAAAACTTCCCCTCCACTTGTCTCTACAATTTGAAAATTCAGAAATATGAATATGGATATATATTCTCCTTTAAGGTTTTATATTTAGATGTTTAATTTATACCCTCAAAATTTTGGCATTTATTGGACTTTTTGATCCAAAGTTACGTCTATTTTACTAAACATTATTCCGCTGTCCATTTTTATCCAAAATTTTTAGAAGGCCACAATTTAAATGGGTTTTTGGATTGGAATTTTCCCTAAAATACGAACCATTTATTCTAAAAAGTTTGGATGATGTATCTTGGATTTCAAAAAACCAAATATCAGATCATTTTGACAATTGTATTGGGATAAAATTCAAGAATAGTGGGTTGTTTTAATTCCCGGACAGAATTGTGGGCTAGAATTCAAAGCATAGTTGGGCACCTTTTTCCTTGAGTTGGTTCTTCAAAAAGAATTACAATGTTATTGTGGATATACTAGAACATGTTATGTATTTAAATAAAATATGGGCTTCTTGATTGAGCCCATAATTTCAATCATCATGGCGGTATAGTTTCTTTGATAGATTCTTTAGGGCTTTTTATGGGGACCATATAACCCTTTAAATGGCCAAATTATCCAAAGATCCAATTTAATGATTTTTAGGAAATTGAATTAGGAACCATAAAAAACAAGAATCACACAATTTAGTTAATTGTGGTGATAATTATAATTAAAATAGTAAACTAAATCGAATCTCAATTAATTCAAATAATACTCAACAATTATATTTAGTATTAAAACATGGGTATTTTACAAAAATTATACACTTTTACTTGAAAATTACTAAATGGAGTGGACTAAAATTCATGAATAAATTAATAACATCAAAACCACCACACTTAGTCTTGTTCATTTCTTTATGTACAACAAATACAAAACAAAATCATTTTCACTCACCAATAAATATTAAAATTTTGTTGTCACCAATCCAGGGGGTCTATAATAATTCACTCATTCATAAATAATTCCACCACAATTTTTTTATAGAAAAAATAATTATTTTTTCATGCTCAAAATTATAAATGGAAAAATGAGGGAACCTATAACTCACTCCTCTCATAATGATAAATTTTTTAAATAAGGTTCACACATTCACTAACCAAAAGTAAAAATCATAGAGTTTATAAGATCTCTCAATTTACATTACCTATTATAAAGTGCACAAGAATCAAGATATCTTATTTTAGGGGTTTTTTAGTGGCTTTGGGATGGTAGGAATATAATGGAAAAAATATAGGAAAAGAGGGGTAAAATAGAAACATGGAAAAAGAAATGCACAATTTTTGAAAAATGAAACATAGAAGGAATGGAAACATATATTTACAAGGGAAAAAAATTTAAGGAATAAAAGAGAGGGAGAAAATTTTAAGGGGATGAAATGATGAAATATGTGTGAAAACACCAAACTTCTCTCAACGGAACAAGAAAATATAATGTAAGTGTTATTTTTTCTTTTTGTATATCATTTTTTTCGATATTTGATATTGAAACAAATATCACACTCATATACCAACCCATGTTTGATATCCTCATGAAACTAACTGTAATAGTTATAATAAGATCTAAGGTTGAGGAAGAGTGATTTTTGACCTGTCCAAGACAGAACGAATTTTTTTTTCATTTTTTTTGTTTTTTTCATATATTTTTTTGAACACTTTTCAATATCATTTGTAATAGATGTTATAAACATATATATAGTTCCAAACCTCATTGAATGGAAAACTCTCCCCCACACTTAAATGGATTTTTTCCCTCAAGAATATGATGACATGATAAAAATCAAGGAAAGAATACCCAAAATGAAATCCAGTTCCCCCACACTTAAATTTTAATAAATTATGCAATAAAAATCCATGTAGATGTTTGGTGGGATAAGGTTTTGGGTTTGTAATGTGGATAAAAAAAGTGTTTTCATAGGCTCAAAGGGGATTTCAAAAGTAGGATCAATGTAGGGGTAATGAGAGTCTATTTGGATATCTTGATTATCATGTGGTTTATCAAATGCCTCTATCATATTAATTTATTATAAAGTAGTAAATTCACCTCAAATATCTGAAAACTCAATACTCACAATGGTGGGGACACAAAATATGAAAATATGGCCATAGGTGACATTAGAATGAAAGAAAATGTTGTTCCTCATGGTTGGGGAAGAATCATTTTCTAAATAAAAAATTGGGCATTAAAAATTTATTATTCTTGACACAAAACTAATTATCAAAGTTGATGATGAAAATAGAAAATGTTTGAGATGAAAAAAAATCATTGGAATCCCTAAAAGGGTTGGAAAATTTTTGAAAATTTAATGGTGAGTATTTAGGAATCTTTCTTTGTGTATTTTTTGCTTTTTTAGTTTTTTTTTGTAAAGACACGCCCACAAAAAAAAAGAGGAAAAAATTTTTTATGAAGAAAGTGGGATGAAGAAACTGGTAAAAATTTGAGAGTGAGAGAGGAATAAGTAGAAGAGAGAGAGAGAGAGAGAGTTAAATGGAAAGAGGTCCCCCTAGTTTGCATTTAGTGGGTCATTGTCTCCATCTAGTGGTGGGTTGATAGCACTGAATGGTGTCATTAGTTCCATATGGTTCTATACAAAAAAATATAAATACTCAACTATGCAACTCGATTAATTAAAATGAAATAAAATAGTGGATCAAGATCAGTCTATGGGGATGGTGAAATTAGTTTAATTATAATTTCAAAAGATTTATTTTTATTAATTTTGAGAAAGAAGTTTTAAGAGTTTTGTTTGATTGAATTTTAGGAAATGAAAGATGAAAACAAAGTGTAGTAGATTGATTTGGTTGTACGCAAGTTTTGAAAGCAGACTAGGGTGTTGTAATTTCAGGTTTCAAGTAAAATTGGATTTTATAAAATATATTGATTAATTCATGATTAGTGTTGGAGTTGAGATGAGGTAGATCCAAATTTCATGGTATCTCCTCCTTAATGTGAAAATTATCAATTTCCCTTGGTCTGGTAATTTTGGGTGTTGTCGAATTAATTTTGTCTCGATATCATATTTAAACATGATTTCCCCTAAAGTTGAAAATGGTCATGACTTTTTTAGGGTATTCAATTTTGTAATATTGAAGTTCTATTTTAATTAAATTTTCAATGGTCATGATAAAATAAAAAAAATGGATTGGAAGTTGAAGAATAAATTGAAAAAACCAAATACATGAATAATAATAAAGAAATATAATGCACATCCCCCCTTCTTTTTACATAACTCTTGAACATGGAAGGTTTACACCTTCATCCTAAGATTATAGGAAAAGATGGAAGGATAAAAATGAAAATAAATCATAAATAAAAATAGAGAAAGAACTCAAAATTGGATTTGTGGTGTCTTGCTCCACGATTCGTCTCCCGATCAGAATCTGAATGCCCCTCATAGTAGTATGTAAGATCTCTATTTATAGGCTCTGTATAGGTTCTACCCAGTCCATTTAATGACCTGTAATGTGATTGCATGTCGTGTAATCCCGATCTACAATTTCCTCTGTGTCTTTTGAATCTGTGCAAATCTCATATGTGGATTTGAAACTTTGACTGATTTCACAACATATAATTTGGACTCATGTCGTGTAACTTTTAAATCTTTAAATATCGTGAATCTCAAAACAAAATATTATCTGAAAACAAATCTCAAAAAATTTCATGTCGTGTAAGGCATTTATATGTTGTGTAATGGAATTTCACAACATGTTCTAACTTCATGACTTGTTCTGAATCGAAATTAATTTTGAAAATGTCACAATGTGTAATTGTATTACACTGAGTTTTGTCATTATACTTTAGTTTTTCCAACTTCATTCTTCCTTAAAAATATGGTGTCATGTTTTCCTGCCATAAAAACATAAAACAAATAAAAACATTCTAAATTTGGCAAGATTATTCATTTAAATACAAAAATAAAAACATTAAAATACTCAGAAATGTATGCATGAAATATAGTTATCATGGTTCTACCACATTAATTGAGGATCTGGTGGAAGTCAATGTGGATCCTGGGGTGTGTATCCTCTCATGGTGATTCTTTAAACGATTTCCATTAACCATGAATGTCCTTTTAGAAGAGGGATCTTGGACTTGCACTGCACAAAATGGGTAAACATGAGTAATAATAAAAGGACCTTCCCAATGAGAATTAAGCTTACATGGGTGAAGCTAAAATCGTGAGTTAAAGAAAATTACCTTTTCACCTTCATGGAATACCTTTCACATGATGTGATTTTCATAGAGTTCCTTATCCTTTTCTCTATAGAGATTGGAATTCTCATAATAATATATTATATGCTCCTCTAATTAATTCAACTACAGAAATCTCTCTTCATTGATTTTTAACAATAAAAATTAAATGTTTTGAGAGACAAAAATGACTTATGTTGGATTTCAACTGATAAATGACATGATTTACTAAAAACTTGCCTAAATGGAGACATACCAATGAGTGTTTTATAGTCAGTTCGATAAGCCCAAAGCGCATCACCGAGTCTTTTAGGCTAGTATTTTCTTGTGGGATTAACAATTCTCTCAATAACTCTTTTTACTTATCTATTAGAAAGTTCAATCATTCCATTTGTTTGATGGTGATATGCAGTTGATGTTCTATATACAACCCCATTATTTTTCAAAAGATATTCCATTGTTCAATTATAGAAATGGGTTCCTAAGTCACTTATCAAGGCACATAGAGTTTCAAATCGATGAAAAATGTGGGTTTTGAGGAACTCACTAATAGTATGTGCATCATCCTTACTAGTGGGTTTGTCCTCAACCCACCTAGAAACATAATCAACTATAATAATAATGTATGAAAATCCATTGGAAGGGGGGTTGGTCTCATGAAATTGATTCCCCAAACATCTAATATCCATATAATATTAAAGGCTTTGGGGTATTTAATTTCTTTTGAAAATTGTGCCAAAATTTTGGCAAGTGGTACATGATTGAAATAACTAATGTGAGTCCTTAAAGAGTTAAGTCCATAAAAATATAGAGACCATGACCTTTTAGGAGGTCCTTTATGGTCCAAAGAGTCCACCTCCGAGAATTGAGTGTTATAATTCTAAGATGGGGGAATGTTCATATTCGTCAACACATATCCTAATTACCACATCATGCTTATTTTTATAAAGTTTTTTATCTTCCCAAAAATAGTATTTTGATCAACTTTTCATCTTCACTTTTTGTTCATTAGAAAAAAATTCAATAAAAACACCAAAAACCAAGTAATTTATAATTGAGGCATTCCATGGTAACTTTGGAGTGGGAGATGATAGGTATTCAATTAGAAATTCATGATCAATTATTTCATAATGATAAGAATTATAAATTCTACTCAAGTGATCAGCCAAAGGGTTTTATTTTCAAGGTCTATCTTTAATCACAATGTAAAAATCCTGGAGTATTAAGATTCATCTTATTAGCCTCAGTTTGGAATCACTTTTATTAAGTAATAACTTTAAAGCTGAATGGTCTGTAAAAATGATGATTTTGGAACTTAAGAGATAAGTCTAAAATTTATCCAAGGTAAAAACTATATCTAAATGTTCCTTTTCAGTTATAGTGTATTGATATTGAGTTTTAACTAATGTTTTTAATGAGTAATAGATTAAATGGGGAATTTTTTCTATTCTTTGAATAATAACAGGCCTAATAGCCCTATTAGAAGCATCATATTTCAATTCAAAGGGTAAGGTCGAATCTGGGGGTTGGATTATTAGGGAAGATGTAAGAACAGATTTGATTTCAATAAAGGCTCTCTTGTAAGCCTCATCGAAATAGAATATAACGTCATTCTAGAGTAAATGAGTGAGTGGGAGGGAAATCCTACTGAATTTATGGATGAATCACCAATAGAAACAAGCATGACCAAGGAATGAATGGATGTTTCAAACTGATTTGGGTTCAAGAAGTGGTTGGATCACCTCAATTTTATTAGGATCAACTTGAATACCCTCTTGTGAAATTATTTTCCCTAGAACAGTTCTATTTGTAACCATGAAGTGATATTTTTAAAAATTCAGTACAAGGTTACATTTTATACAATTTTGTATTACCAGAGTGATTGAATGCAAGTAGGATTAAAATGAATCACCATTAATGGTAAATTCATCCATGAATACCTCCATGCACTGCTCAATTAATTCTGAAAAGATACTCATCATACACCTCTGTAATTTTGTAGGAGCATTGAAAAGGGAAAAAGGAAAGTTAATTTATTCTTTTCTTGGTCCTGAGGTGGAATTGGGATTTATATGTGGTCTTTGTATCCATTAATAAAGAAATAATGTGACTTTATGGCTAATCGTTCTAGCATTTGATCAAGGAAACGAATAGGGTAGTGATCTTTTCAGGTTTCATCATTTAATTTTTGATAATTGATGCACATAGACCATTTGTTTTTTACTTGAGTTGTGACAACCTCTCTATGTTCATTTTTGAGAATATTTATCCCACCCTTTTTAAGTACCACTTGAATTGGACTAACCCATTTACTATCGGAAATTGAGTAAATAATACCATCTTGAAGAAACTTGGTGATAACTTCCCTAAATACCACAATTATGAGTGGATTGATTCTTCTTTGTGGTTGTCTGATTGGTTTGTATGACTCTTAAAGATTAATGTGTTGTATGAAAAGGGTAGGGTTTATTCATGGTATGTCATATAGGTTCCAAACTAAGGCCTTTTTCTTCCGCTAACATCTGAACAAGTTTGGACTCCTTAGTTTTAGTAAGTATGGTGGAGAAAATGACAGGATAAGAGTGATCATGAAAAAGGAATGACTATTTTAGGTGTGAAAGAAGATGTTTCAGATCAGTCACATCTTTAATTTGTGGGATAGAAAACTTATGAATGGAGGAAGGTATTTCAGTTGGTTTTGATTCATTTTCCTCAATATTTTCCAAGGTGTAACAATAGAGATTAGATTTGAGATGGGATTCAATACGGTTTTCAATATCCTTTATAATTATGGAGTCTATGAATGAATGTTCAATGTCAATATACCCTTTATGACTTGGTTAATCATGGTGAAAATTTCAAAAAATCCACTCTCATTATAAAATGATGAAAATGATGAAATAGGTGTGAATCCACTGTCAAAAGTGTCCTCAGAAGCATGGATTGAGAATGCAGAGTGATCCTTAGATGGGTATTACATGGCTTGAAAAATGTTGAACTTGAGAAGTTGGTCACCAAATTCCATGTTTAGGATGCCCGCATGGATATAAATATTAGTCCTAGCTATCAGTAGGAATGGTCTTCCTAGGATTAGTGGAGATCGAGTTCAACCTGAAGCAGGATGTTCCTTCGACAGCAGTTTGGGTAAGCTTTCCAGATCTGCTGCTTCCTTTCCAGAAAACTTCAATTATTGGTATGCTGGGGAACCTGGTTGGTCGGTTCCTATGTTCTGATAGATTCACTTCTGTGCTTTATCATCTAATTAATCCTCGTGTCTGCGTTGAGGTGGATGTTTCTAAACCGCCTATGGATTGGATTTGGATTTTGGTGGGAGAGGAGCTGAGATGGAAACAGAGGGTGGTCTTTGAATCTTGCCCAGCATTTTGTTCACACTTCCATCGGCTAGTCCACTCCTCTTCTGAATGCCATAGGGCACTCAAACTTCACCAAGATTTGAGGGCTGCTGGGGCGAATGAGCAGATCGATTTCTATGTCCACGATCCAAAGGAGGGATGCAGAGTTTCCTCAAGGATTTATTCCCATCAGGGTCCGCAGTTGATTGAGCAATGTTCCAAAATGGTGCACCAAGGTGGTGAGACCTTTCCAGTTGAAATGGAAAGGTCCATATCACAAGATTCGGGGCCACGGGTTTCAGAAGTTTTTTCTCGTTTGAAGCAGGACCTAAACTTTTGTTCCTTGCAGCAAGGGGACCCCAGGGAGGCTGTAGACGATCCTCCGGTAGGGACTGAAATAGCATATTTCAACCTGGATAAGAAGGTTCTAGGGGAGACCTTCGAAGCTGGGGGTCTAATGCCCATGGTTACTGTTCTAATCTCTGGTACTTATTCCCAGGTGGTGGGTGCAGGTGGTAGTGCCATCGCTGGGAGTAGTCAGGCTATAGATACCAAAGAATGGGTGTCGACATTGAATGATGCTGGTAACCATCTCAACTTGAGGGGAACTTTGGCTAGCCTCAAATTAAGTAACTGCTTCGACTATTTGGGCAATGAGGGGGGCTCAGACTGTAACCAGTTTTGTACCTCTAAAGACGAATCTGATGGATATGGCCAACCCTCGAATGATGTTGTTATAGGAGGGGTTGGAAAGGGCCTACATAGACCAAGGAGAAAGAAGGGAAATAAGGAAAACAGATACCTAGGAAGATGCATTGTGTCCAAGAAGAAGAAGACAAAGGGGTGAAAGGACTACTTCTACCTCCCTAGTCCAATGGAGACTCAGTCAGCAAAGAAAGTCGGAACTCCAAAAGAACACAAGGCCCAAATACTAGAAGGTGAGGAGGTTCAGCAAACCCAGGAGACTAGTTGCAAGGTTTTTTTCCCTGCTAGCCTTAAGGGTGAAAAGGGGCCTCCGGGCTCAGTGCAGCAATGTCAAAATAACTCCAATGATGACTCACAATGACAGATACTTTTGATGATGAATCAAATTGAATTACTTTTGAACTCTAATGAGGAAATGTCTGACAACACGCTGGATATTCATGAGTTAAAGAAGATGAGGCCGCTTCAGGTGACCTTTACTAAGGAGCAGGGTAAGTGGATTGACAAGGAGGCTAGAATTATTCTTAGAGGATTCAACATGGAAAAGATCAGCAAGGTGGAACACTTGCAATCTTGGGACATACTAGCAAATCTATGTGAAGTAGTACTAAAGGATGATTCTGACATCTAGATAAAGTCTGTTACCCAGATATTTTTTAGAGATCTAGGCTCGAATCAGCTTAAACTTTTCTTTAACAAATCATTTGTGACATTTGGTGCTGAATTAGGAAAGGTGTGATGGTTCTCACTTTTCCCTTAAAAGTGATTGAAAGTAAAAATTTTAACGTTGGAGGAGGTGAGAGAGTGGATTCATGCTCTTTTCTAGTATTTTTTTCTTTTCATTTTCAAGATAAACATTCAAAGTTTCATTTAAGGATCCATCATGAGGTATAGAAATTTTTTTCCCAATCGAAGTGCAATTGAACTTACATTACCCTTGGGGTTCGGCAATGGTTGAGATGAGAGTTTGGATGAATTGGATTATTATTGCTAAATTATGTGGGGTAAAATTTGACCAATTTGGGTTTCAATATTCTTTAGGATAGAATGGGTGAAGGAGGAAAAATATTACACAAAGATTTCCCATGTATTCTTAGAATAAGAGGTGTGTCCCACATTAGTATTACCTTGATTTTGGTTATTGGGAATGTGCTTGTATTGGGTTGGGAATTGGGAAGGCTCATTAGGATATTGGAATCCATGAGGAGAAAGAGGAGGATTTCTCCTTTGAAGTTGAGTAACAAAAGGATAAGGTTGTTGTAAGTTACTTCCACCTTGACCATATTGGAATTGGTTTGGATTTTGAGGAGGGAAATGAGGGGGATGGGAGATGGGATTAGAATACCTTGATCTAGGGTTATAGGTAAAAGATAAGGGATCAGTGTGAGGTTGGGTGGAGTTTCTAATGAGATAACTTGATTATTGAGGTTTGATATTCCATTGAGCATATGCTACATTGATATACATTGGTCCAAATGAATCAAATGGATCCTCTTGAAGTTTTTGACATGTGATAGTTGGATGAGTTGGTGAGATGTATATTCCACAATTTTTTATTGGTCTAGGGAACATAAATTGTGTGGAATATGGGGTTGGGGATTTTGAAACCACATCTAGTTATCGTACAATACCTATTAAGATCACTTATCCACTATTTAATTTTATTGATCTCTATATATTGATTATGTTAGACTTTTTTAACTTAATCATGTTCTCGAGTATAGAATTGTTGCGTGTTTTCATCCATATGGCTTATAAGATCTTGTGTTGTTGTAGGAGTTTATTCAACAATAGCACTACCACTTTTGGCACCAATGAGTGTTCTATCCATATCCAATAACCCATCATAGAAGTATTGGATCAAGATTTGTTTAGGGATTTGGTGGTTTGGATAGGTTTCCATAAGTTTTTTGAACCTCTCTCATCACTCATGGAGTTATCCATTAGGGAATTGATGGATACCACTTATTTTCTTTTGGATAGAAGCAGTTCTTGAAGTATGAAATAATTTCTCTAAGAAGATTCTACTCATGTAATTCCATGTGGTTATGGAACTAGGAGGTAGGTAGTATATCCATGAATTGGTGGATTCGGATAGGAAGAAAAGGAATTCTAAAAGTTTGGTTTTTTCTTTAGAAACCCCTTGAGGCTTCCTGATAGAGCACGCCACTTGGAACTCATTAAGATGAAGATGCAGATTCTCACCGGCTATCCTGTAGAAATGAGGTATAAGATGAATCAAAACCTATTTGAGTTCAAAATCATCCTCTATATTTGGATATTGAATACTAATGGGTTGGTAATTCATATTAGGGACAACAAGTTCGTTTATGGTTTATTTCCTAGAATTTTACATATCTTGAATAATTGGATAAGCAATGAATGGGTCTCAGGTGATTTGATTATCCCTAATATTCCTCCTAATTTGGTGGAGTGTTTTCTCAATTTATAGATCAAAACAAATCTGGTGGATTGTTTGAAATATGTGGAATTTTTATTTTTCTTTGTGGCTTTTTTCAGTTTATGATTTTTATGATAAGGTGGTTTTTTCTTTGTGTTTTTTTTTTCATTTTTTTGGTTTTTTTATTTTTTTATTTTTTTAAATAAAAAAACTATGAACTACTAGTTGAACCATCCCTAGAAATGGTACCATTTTATGTGTGTCTTATTTTCTCTTATCGACTATTCAAAGGTCCAGTGCTCTGCTAATGGGTGTAGCGGCACTCGGGTCGAATCCTAAATGATGGTACAAATTTTAGAGTCGATTTCTTTTTATTTTTTTGTCTTTTGAATTGGGATGGGGGTTGTTTGAAAAGATTAATTAAATTTATTGATGGATTTTGTTTTATTTAAAAATTTTATAATCATTTTGGTGAGTTCATTATTGGGCATTTAAGCTTATAATATCCTTGAGCTTTGATTTATATTTCATTAAATTAACACCCACTTCACAAGATGATTTTGATTATAATTCCCAAGTGTTGAGGCTTTAAACCAAGCCATAACTTAACTAGGGTTCTAATACCAATCAATAAATTTTTATGGTAGTTTATTTATGGTTCCAATAATCAATGGAATCTACAAGTTAAACAAAACATGTCATTAATCCATGATGCTTTAAGTTTAACATACACAATGTTAACCTAAAGAATATTCAACAAGAAAGAGCTCTCAATCACTTAACATACCCAAATTATGACTCACAACAATAGATTATTTACTCAAACATTGAGTTTTTTATTAATATTTTTTAATATTTTTATGGTGATTATTTATAAAGAGAACAAAAAGAACATGATAAGAAAATAGTTGTGCGTTGAACACACACACGAATAGTGAGCAGAGTTAAAAAAACACTTTCGATTGAATGATAAAGAGAAATTAGAAAGATATTTTAAGATAATTAATATTGCACAACAGAACATGTATAATAATTAGATATGAATATGAAGAAACATTCATTAATATTTAATTGAAATAAAAACAAACTTACATGATTACAAATGAAGAAGAATGCAAAAGAACATGAAAACAAAGAAAGGAGGAAAGATCTCTCAAGTGAAAACTTGAGTTTAGAATTTCCTCCCATGACTTTTGTAAGGATTTTTTCACACCAATGTATCATCCTCTATTCTTAAATTCTATCCCCTTGCAAGGATAACAGGGGGTGTATTTATAGCCTATGGTGGTGGATTGTTTTCATTCCAAAACATCCCCTCCACTTGTCTCAATAATTTGACAATTCATAATGTTGAATATGTAGAAATATTATTCTTCAAAGTTTTATATATAGTTTTTTAAAGTACACCCTCTAAATTTTGAGTCCATTGGACTTTTGTATACAAAGTTATAACTATTTTACTAAATAGTGTTCTATTGTCCATTTTTATCTGGAATTTTTCAAAGGCCACAATGTGATTGGGTTTTTGGATTTAAAGATGAACTCAAATCAGAAAAATTTATTATATAAAGTTTGGAGGATGTATCTTTTCTTTAACACTGCAAAATATAAGATTATTTTTACAATAATATTGGTAGAAAAGTCAAGAATGGTGGAATGTTTTTAATTTTAGGGCAGAATTGTGGGATGGACTTAAAAGAATCAGTTGGTCCCATTGTTCCTTGATTTGGGTCTTCAAATTTTTTGCCAATAATATTTTGGATATCCTAGAACATATTATATAGTTTCATAAAATTTCATATTCGTTATTGATCCCAAAAATTCAATCATCATGGATGTTCCATTTTCTTTGAAAGATTGTTTGGGCTTTCTTGTGTGGACCATATGACCCTTAAAATGGTCGAATCTTCCAAATATCTAGTTTAATGATTTTTAGTAAATTGAATTATAAACTCTAAAATCAATAATCACACATTTTGGATAAGTAGGGTGAGTGTTATAATTAAAATAGTAAACTAACTTGAATCTAAATTAATTCAAATAATGATCAAAAATTATTGTCCCAAGTCTGAATGTACTCCTCAAGGTTGATTTTCCCTTTGTTTAATCCCACTAATAAAATAAAGTCTTGCATGTCTATCTTGTTATACTACTCCTCATTGATATCCAACCTCAATGGTCTCCCCATCGCTCTAGCAGCTTCTTCTTTATTGGAGGAGCTAGGAATCAAGTTCAGGGATTTTCTTTGTTTTGTACCAAATCTTTTTACAAATGAGGAGTCCCATGAGAGACATCTTAAGTATGCACTTTTTCCTTATATCTAGAATTTAGTAACTCCTTTTACATTACCAAAGTATCTATAAGTTCAAAAGAAGGCAGATTTGATCAAGCAGATGCACTGGTGAGGAGGTTTACTATGAGAGGGTAACCAACATAGTTTCTCTAGGAGTAAAGTTATTAGTGGTAGGTATTAGGCACCAAGCCCTTCAAGGTTTAGACCAATAAGGATTCGACCTCAATAAATTTCTATTTGGCCTTCTAGGGCCAGTGGTTTCTATGATTTTCCTGGGGGATTTTTACCAATGTGTTTTGGTCGTGGGGTTCATGTCCATTGATAGAACTAGTGCCCAATGGTTCTCTAAGCTCAGTTTAGTTGAGGTGGATAGGTTCAGCACCATAATCATCAACAATTTCCAATGATACTATTCTCATTTAAGGGGAAGCAAGATTATGCTCTAATGAGGGGAGATGAAATAGGTATAGGCCAACATTAGGTTGTTCCTATTGTTTAGGGTTCTTTACTCAAAAATGTTCATGGAGGTGGTTGTCAGCAGAGAGTTAGAGGAGTTGGGTGTGGTTAGTTTCATGAAGTGGAGGTATAAATTCTAAAGGGGCTAGAGATTGTTATAGGTACGATCATTTTGATTAGTACACTTATTTGTTCCTTGTTTGATTCAGGAGCTTCACACTCCTTTTTTGTACCCACTCTAGTATGTTCTTTGGGAATAGATGTATAGAGGCTTCTCATTCCCCTAGTATTGACTATTCCTTTTAGAGGTCAGACTAGTTTGTTTGATGTGTGATGGGGGTGTAGACTAATGATGGGGCTACATCTGTCCCATAGAGATCTTTTCTTACTATAGATGTAGCCATAAGATGTTATCCTCGGTGTTGAATGGTCGTATTCTTTACTTATTGTTATCAAATGATTATATAGGAGAGTCATTTTCTCATATTTGGATGGCCAGTGTGTGGTTTTCATTAGAGATTGGGATTATCAGGAGGTCAGTCGGCGTGTGGAGCCTCTTCTTTCTTTATATGCTAATTTATCAGTGAAATCAGTAAATACTAGGATGGTAGAGGTTCCTAGGGTTATTGGGGAGTTTCTAGATTTTTTACATGAGGAGGTTGTGATTTCATTCTTATGACATGATGTTGAGTTTAGGATAGAATTAAAACATGGAACATCTCTAATTTTGATGAATCCTCATTGGATGGCACCTTCTGAGTTGCGAGATATGAGGAATCACATTGATGATCTAATATAGAATGTTTTTATCTAGCACAGTGTGTTAGCATGGTTTGCTTCAGTATTGTTATCCAAGAAGGTGGATGGTAGTATGAGGTTGTGCATAGACTACCGGAGGTTGAACTAGGTGACGGTCAAGAACCATTACCCTCTTTTGAGGATAGACGATCTTTTGGACCATCTGAGAAAGGAGAGTTGGTTTTCTATGATCAATCTTTGGTCTGAATATCATCATTTTAGGGTGAAGGAGTGTGAATTCCCAAAGACTACCTTCAAATTCTGGTATGGTAACATCAAGTTTGTATTCATTCCATTAGGTGTTTTTAATAAACCAACCATGTTCATAGGGTTTACGAACTCTGTGTTCCATGAGTTCTTGTATCAGATCTTCTTCATATTCATTACTGACAAACTGATCTACTCAAGATCAGAGGAGGAGCATGTTTAGCATCTTGTAACTTTCTTCCATATTCATAATCACCACCATCTCTATGGAAATTTTTCCAAGTGTAAATTTTGGAAATAAGAGGTGCATTTTGTCAGGATGTGGTATCCTAGCAGGGTGTGGCAATAGACCCGTCAAAGGTCTAGGAGGTTGTTTCTTGGGCTACACCCAAGAACATGGAAGTGGTTTGTAGTTTTATTGGTCTTCCAAGTTATTATTGGAGGTTTGTTCCTATTTTATCTCAAGTTGTAGAAATATTGATAGTTTTGACCAAGAGGGACCATGATTTTGTGTGGACTAATCAGTGTCACGAAGCATTTGATTACTTGATGGGGAAGTTGGTCAGTGCTTCAGTGCTTTGGTTTCCTGTGGAGGGTGTGATGTTTGATTTTTTTTTGTGATGCTTCCCATATAGTATTGGGATGTGTGTTGATACAACAATGAGTGTTGATCTCTTATGAGTATAGGTAGTTATGTTCCCATGAGAGTAACTATTCCAACCATGATCTAGAACTGGTAGCGGTTGTGTTTTCACTACAGGTGTGGTGGTATTACCTCATTGGGGAGTGCTTTGTGGTCTTCACAGATCACAAGAGTTTGAGGTATATCATTTATCATCATGATATGAACTTGAAGTAGAGAAGTTGGATGGAGTTTCTTAAAGATTTTGATATTGAGATATCATGTAAATTGGGAAAAGGTAATGATGTGGTTGAAGATTTGACTAGGAAGTTAGGAAAGGATGTTTTTTATGAGTCTCGGTATGCTTGGAAATTAATGGAGGAGTTATCATTCGTGTACTTAGATGTAAGGTTGGATACTAATAGAGGTTTCTTATTTCAGATGATAGTGCAGTCTTCTCTAATTCATTAGGTGGAGGAGTCTTAGTGGTGAGACTTAGAGGTAGAGGTGATGTGTGATCATTTTGGCCATGATGATGCTCTAGGGGGATGATCAGAGGATGGTCGGAACCAGGTGTTGTTTTGTGGGAGGTTTTTTGTTCTAGTAACAATGTGTGGGGGAGTCATCTGTGAGTTTAATAGATTAGCTTTGAGGGTACACCCCAAGAGTTTACAAGATGTATCGTGGCTTGAAGATGCAATTTTGGTGCTATGGGATGAAATGGTAAGTGGAAGAGTTTTTGGAAATGTTCTTGGTTTTCTAATAGGTAAAGGTCAAGAATCATGTTCCTAGCAGTTTGTTGTAGACTTTAGATGTTTCGGAGTAGAAATAAGATGACATAGTGATGGATTTCTTCATAAGGCTACCCAAATATCAATAATGGTGTGATGTTATCTAGGTGATTGTGGATAAATAGAAAAAAAAACATTCTAATTATTAGCGATTAAGGCATCGGGCGCAGTGGATGCTTTGGCTAAGAGGTATGTGGATGATTTTATCTGGTTGAATGAAGTTTTGAGATCCATTGTATCATATCGGGATGCACATTTTACCTCACAAGTATGAAGGGGTTTACAACATGCTTTTTCAACTCAATTATACCTCAACACTGCTTTCCACCATTAGATAGATAGGAAGATAGATTGGACTATCCAAACATTGAAGGATATGTTGCGGTAATTCATCTTAGACTTTGGTGAATCTTTTGGTATGACACCTAACTTTGGTTAAGTTTTATTATAATAATATATATCACTCTTCTATTAGCATGGATCTATTTGAGGTTTTGTACAGGAGGCCATTTCTTTTTCTATTATGTTGGACGAAGGTTGGGGAGGCAATAGTTATTGGTCATGATGTGGTGCAGATCACGACAGATAAGGTCTATCTTGTTTTTGAGAGGATTAAAGCAAAACAAGACTGACATAAGTATTATATAAATTGCAGGAAGAGTCCCTTTGAGTTCAATGTTGGGTACCATGTGTTCTTGAAGGTTTACCCTCTATGTGGGCAGCATACATTTGGTATAGGGAGAAATCTTTTTCTCATGTTTTTTTGACCCTTTGATGTGTTGGGGTGAGTTGTCAAGGTGGTGTATTGGTTGAAATTTCCACTGTGGATAGATAGGATCCATGACATCTTCCACATCTCTCATCTTCATTGGTATATTCATGATGATTCCCATGTCATTGACTAGGGATATTTGGATATCAAGGATGATGCAATGTTCAGGGAGAGACTAGTAGAGATCCATGACCATCAAGAGAAGGCACTGTATGGATAGACCATTCCTTTGGTTTGTGTGTTGTGAAGGCATAGTGTCCTAGAGGAGAGTACTTAGGAGTGAGAGTCATAGATGCATTCCCTGTAATCAGAGTTTTTTTGAGTTTTCTTTTCCTTATATTTCTTTGTAACATGATGTTTGTACCTTGTTTTATCTAATGAGTTGTTTTCCCTATTTTTTTGATGTGTGTTGTTTGATGTGTGATAAATTCCTAACCTATGAAAAGGGAGGACCTGATTCCTAATCAATATGCATTAACTATTATGAGATTAAACTCATGCGAGTGATTTAGTTCCACCTAGAGTGGATAGTATCTTGACATGGAGAATGGAATTTCATGATTTCTGTGTTCGAGGTAGTGTGGTTTGTTGTTTGTACAGTGGTTGTGTGGTAATTTGGTTTTTTGAGAGGATATGTTTTGTGGTTGTGTGGTTAATATGTTGTGTGAGATGTCTTGTGTCCATTTGGTTTTGCGTGTTTGGCTGCTGGTATCATTTGTGGTATGATGATATCCTTGAGAGGTATCTCATAGGGTGATTGTTCAAACCCCTTTCCTTCTGGGATTAGTTTTGTATTATTGAGGGAATGAATCATTTTATAGGTATCTGATGTAACGTTTCATGTCTTCCCAAACTATTACTTTTCCAGTTTTGATGGTTGGAGGTGTTTGGGTGAGTTTTCAGTGGCAATTGGAGGTACAGAAGGGCTGCTACAGGAAATACACGTCGTGTAAGGTTATATAGTGTGAAAGTTGGTTTCACAGCTTATCCTAGGCCGGTTCATGACATATAGATTGTCAGGATTAAATAAGAAAAAGGTGACATGTTTTTTGGTGAAACTAAACCTCGAGGATTCCATGACGTGAAAGGGGATTACACATAGTGTAAATCCCTGATGCAGTTCAGTTATAAAGTTGCATATCACTTGGGTTTTCTTTAAACCCTACACTCTCTCTCATTCTAGGTGGTTGACGGTGTTCCCTTGAGGCATTTTGAGATTCCTTTCAATGGGTATTGATTCTTGGCTTCCCGTCTTTGATCTGTGGTGAGTTATCCTCTCATTCTAATTTGTTCCCTTTCATTCTTATTCAGAGTTTTTCTATGGTGGTGTGGTTTGGGTTGGGTTGTGTGTGTGGGATGCATTTTTGTGGTCTCTGGTGTGGTGTAGGTTTATCTTTGGTTTATTGTGTTTCGTTTGTGGTTTATGAGCATTCTTATTCACCTTATGGTGCACAACGAGCCAGAAAAGCTTCTTTGAGGTAGGGAATCCCTTGTTTCTCTTTACTCTATATCATGTGGGATGGGTTTACATTTTTATCTTTGGGAAATTATTGTGATGAATTAATAAAAGATAAAGAATTGGTTAAATTGAAATTTAAAGTGGTAAATGGGTTTGATTCACATGTTTTTACAGCATTGTTATTATTATGATATTGTGATTTCATGGGCTTGATGCCCAACTGAAAATTATAGTGGTTGGGGGATTTGTTTGTGCTATATGACATGTGTTGTGATTGTTGTTATTTTTTTGTGATTATTTTGATATCACCCTAATATGTAAATTGATTGACCACTTATATTTTTTTAATGAAATGGTTGCCCCAATATTATGTCTTGTGTGATAACACCCCTAAAATAAATTGAAATGTGATAAAATTCTATTTTTAAATTTGTAAAATGATCTTAATGTGTTGTGATGTGTGGTTATGCTTGTGGGATGACAATGTGTGGTTGGGAATGTGGGAATGATGGTTTTTTTATTTTTATTTTGGGGTGGTGAGGTGGTTTTTTGGTTTCCACTCTTGTATGACCTTATTTTTCAATAAAAATTTAATTTTCAGTAGAGGTGGTGGTATGATGGGGATGATGAGTTGTGAGTGATATATGGTTTCTTTGTCCTAGATGTCTAGGTAGTGATGGAATAAATAATTTTTTAATGATGTTTTGAATGACATGGGTTGGTTTGGTTAATGTGGTGAAATTGTTAATGAATAATTAAATGATGGTTTGTGTGGTTAAACATGGATTCTGATAAATAATGAAAAGAATGGGTTGATTAAATGAAATTGTTTGGAAATGTGAAATGGGGCTTGGGGCTTGTTGTTTGGTGTTATGCATTTAGAGGTGGCAGCAATAGTGGTGATAGTGTGAGTTGGTTATCATTTTTTTTAACCCATAGGTTGGGATTTTGTGTGTGGCTATATATATTCCTGTATATTCTTTGTGATTTCTATACGCACCCCACCCACATCATGTACTATGTGTCGGCACCTGTATAGTCACACGAGGGGTGTTTTTCCTACATTTGATGAGGACATATGGATGGGTACCCGCTCTTTCCAACTCTCTCTTCCATGTGAGGTAATTATTGCATAGGATGTGATGGTCAGAGGTTTTTTGGTACATTATGTGGTGGTTGTGATATCCCATGTGTTTTCAGGCGATACAGGTCTGTGATTGTGGAGTGGTGGCCCAGGCATCTGCAGGTGTGATGTTTTGTGATTTTTCTTGTGGGTCGATGGCCCATGTGTTTTTAAATGAGGTGGGATATGACTGTGCTTTTGGGGTGGATTTTGGTGGGGGTCATTCATGGTAGGAGGAGGGCACGAGGTTGATGTCCTATATGTTCATGATACCCTACTACTCTGATTATGGAATTGGTTGTGATGTGATGGACCAAGTGTTTTCAGGAAAGACATGACCTTTCTTGTGGGGAGGTGGCCCAGGTGTCTATGGGAATGATTTGTTGTGATCGTTCTTGTGGGTGGTGTGGTATACGAAAGATATGGGAGAGCTAGGACGTACGATGTTGGGGTGTGAGAGTGGCATACCAGAAGGAAAGCGGTGCGGGGTTCCCTATATCAATATGCTTCTTGTTATATTATATCACTTGGATTGCATTATTTGGTGATATTACCTTGGTGAGGTTGGGTATGGTTAGTATACTTTTATAGGTGTTGTTTAGTTTTGTTTTTTCTCACGACTGCATTAGTATGATCTTTTCACATGTGCACAAGAGACTTTGGTTTTTCTATTGAGTATACTTGTATGCTCACCCTACATATATAAACTATTTTCAAGTTTCTAGGAATATTATTTGGACCATGTTAGAAATTAATATTTTAGACCTTTGGATAGTTGTTGTGTCATTGTCTTATCTTTTCTTTTGGGTATTTACTTTGGAAACTTTTTTCTGTATTAGTTTTATTTATACATGCATGTGGGATGGTTTTGGTTTCTTTTTATATTATGTCACGGAGTTTAATGTGGATGATTCATATTATATCCTAATCCTAGTTATATTATAGAGGTTAATGCCTCCCATACATGAGAGTTTTATACCCTCGGTGCTAGTCTCTAACTCAGGGTCTACTGGAGGTGGGACTCGAGGGTCATTATCTCTCTCCTCTCATTGCAGCATCTTTGGAGGGAGGGGGTCATGACAGACCGACCTTGAGTGACCTTGAGGACCGAGATGGTCCATTGGACATCTCTTTATTATTGTCTATTGGCTTACCCTTGGAGGCCAAAGGGTTATTATATGTGACGATACTCCCGGAAAGTGGGTCTCTCCTAAGTGTCGAACATTGGACAAAAAGACTAGTTGTAACTTAAAGAATCCCAAGAGGGATGAATTTTCTTTTATATTGAGATCGAGGACCCAGGTGAGGGTGCCTCTGATGAACAATGATTGATGGGACCCGAGTGGGTGTCTCATTAATAGACTATCCCTGAGAGGGTGTGTGTGGATATGGGTAGTGATGGTTGTGGGTGTCACCCTATAACTTGAACTAACATATAAGCCCATTGTGGAAGTGATGATAGTGACGATCATGGGAATCCATCCAACCTTTTTCATATTTTATTTTATTTTTAATTGTGATATGTGATTTACTAGGATTCCTAGGAATAAACTATTGGTCCTATAACCGACGTGATTTCTCCTAATTCCTTGGAATCACTTTCTGAGATGGTTGAGACTCTAGGATGCCTGGTATATTTGGATCTGATCTCACAGTATATAGGGGGTGGATGCCTACCTTTTCTAGCATCCATAGATATGGTTGATTCTGGAGTGGATTCCTAGGGGTGGTACCTAGGATCCAACATCATAGATATGTGATTGCACATGTATAGGAATTCCTATGATAGTAGGTATTCCTTTTATAAAGTGATACCATTGTGAATGATCGGGTGTTGGGATTCAAATGGTGGTACTGTAAAACTGTTTTGAATGACCATGATACTAGATATTTGAATGGTAATATGAGGTTTTGGGTGGGTGTACATCCCCGAGAACAAATATTGGTTATCCCAAGGGTGATTGTTGCATCCCCTTGATTAATTCCTAGGATACCCCCTAAGATTAGGTAGATACACCCTTGATGGTTTAGCTAAGGATCCATGATTTATTGGATTCACATGATATTGACCATGTGGTCTAGGGAGGGTATTTGAAGAACCTTTTTGATGTTTTTAACAAATTTTTGTATTTTTTTACCACTAAACTTTTTTTAAAAGAATTTTTTTGTTCTTCAGGATTGGAACCCAGCCATTAGTATGGGAAATCGGTATCAACTCATCAACATAAGTTAAAAGAACCAGTCAATCAAAATGAGAATTTGATGGAAAGTCAGAGACTATTGAGAGTCATTCTAAGGAAGAATTAGTCTCAGAAGATGCCAAGTGAGACCAAAAGGATGGGAAGTACTATAACATCCAAGTATTAAATCTAATGATACTTTTTTGGTCATGAAGTCATCACAAATCATAAAGAAGTTATGATACAAAATTGAGTTTGTGGAAGAGAGGATAATACGACGTAAAGTATTCTAGTTACTACTCATTGGCATGAGGAACACCAGACATAGAAGGATGCAGATCATTGGAATGAGAGTCATCATTGTAACTATATCTGAAGTCTAGAAGAATGGTCTTGTTGAGTTAAGAAGTCATAATGCTGCTGAATAGTTTTGAAAGAAGATAGTGATGTCATAAATTATAAATTTTTCATAATTTCTAAACTAAGTCGAACAATACTTTACCAATATTGAAGTTCGTATATATCATGAAAACCCTCATGATAAAATCTTTTGAAGAAATGGAGGAATCGTAAAGATATTATTGGTTCTATAGATCAAGAAAAAGTTTTCATCAGATCCAGAAGTACCATACATATAATTTTTCATAAGTTGAATGAGTTATAGCTGATGAGATTTAAAGAATTTCAAAGTTGTAGAGTGAATTTTCCATTATAATGAAAATTCCATCATAATGATAATTTTATCCTTATTAGGATTCCATCAGACTGACTCTAAGAAGGAAATATGATCAGACTGACTCTGAGAAGTAAATTCAATCAGACTAACTCTGATGAAGATCTTCAGATCGTAATGAGCCAAAGATAGTCATATCATAATAAAGACATGGAATTTACATAAGACTAAAGATGAGAAAGTTATATCCGACTAAATAAAATTTATTATCTTCGAGAATAATGATTTTCAAGAAATTTTTATAAGGTAAGAATTAGTCAAAGTTGAAGTTTAAATGAGAGTGATTTTCAGATATTTGAAATTAGGGTAAGTGGGAAAAAAATTCAGTTCACTACCTTTTATATTATGAGTTTCCTATAAATAGAAGCACAATACATTCATACTTTGCAATTTTTTTATATGTGGAAAAGGAGAATCGCTTCATAATTATTGTCAAGTTTTTCTTTCCAGACTAAGATATCAGAAGAAGGTCAGATGCATAAAATTTTTGTTTACTAGACTAAGGAAGATCGTATTGATCATTTGAGAAAAGTTGGATTTTTTGTAAATTGAGAATGGGTCCATCGTACTGAGTTCATCAGACTAAAGTTCATCAGAATCAGGTTAAAAGGACCCAAGAACGTTTTTGGAGAAGATTGAACAAAGTCTTTATTCATTTGTTTTGGATTTTAGCAAGTTTTTAAACTGAAAAGAGTCAGTATAATCATTACTATTAGGAGATAGAAGGTGTCTAATAAGATTTGGAACAAGTTATGTTGGACCCTCTGTGAAATAGTGGTTTCCATAATCACAAATCATGCCAATCTAAAAATTTCTCATAATTCATATGTTAAGTTATGACTTTAATTAATCTTATCAATGAATATTTATAAGTGAATCAATTATGTTATATTTTATATTAAATTTTCAATAAGTCAATAAACTATTTATATTTTTGCTTCAATATGTTTACAAGTGTATATTTACATGTATTTATGGATTTCACTTAATTTGGTAGTGTTCTGTGTAAAACAGACACTTTATAAGTTTTTCATATTCCCTGTCACCGATAGTTCAAAAAGATTCACTGTTGGTTGACTCACCAATGAGCTCTCACCGATCAAAGAAGACATTAATTCTAGACTCGCTGATAGAACAAACGACTCACTAATGGATGAATCACTGATGATCGGTCACACTGACAGTTTAAGCGACTCACTGATGGACAACTCACCAATGAATTACACACCGATGAATGAGTCACCGATGAACAACACACTGATGAATGACTCACTAATGGATGACACACCAATGAAATATTCATCGATGGGTGACACACCAATAGTTAAAAATGAGTCACTGATGTCCGGATAGACTGATTGCGCAAACGACTCACCGATACACAGAGTCACCGATGTTGACAGACTGATGCTGACAGACCGATGATGACTCACCGATGAAATGAGTCACTGATACTTATGACTCACCGATAATCATAAATACTATATTTATTTTATTAATTCAAATTTATTTCTAACAGTCATATTTAGAAAAATTAATGTTTCTGATATTATTTAATGTTGTCTGTAGGACTATCAGTAGACAGTATGAGGTATATGCACGTGGGGAGATCTTCATGCCTTCTGGACCTCAAAGTATAAAATAATTACACACTAGGACTTTTAAAACATGACAAGTAATTTGATAAAAAGTAGAAAGAGTATATGAACAGAAAACTCTTGTAACTCTCGATATTTCTTCAAAATTCTACGAACTCAAAGCTAGATAATACTGGGAGATCAACAAGACCTGTTGGGATACTCCGAACATCCTAACATCAAGGAGCTAAAATTTTCACACCTGGAGCCTAGATTAAAAGAGGCTACGATACTCAATTTTGAATCCAACTTCTAGAAGAGGACTCTAACCTCAATTTTACTACATCAATCAAGTCCAAAGCCTCACTGCATAACATGAAGATATTTCTAAACCTTATTCTACATCTCTAACTCTGTTTTGTTCTTTTGTTTACCTTTTTAAGTAGTGTGTGTATCTGTTTCTAAAACACACACTGTCTCCTGTGTATAACTGGAGGATACCTGATATCCTCAAACTCACTCTCATTATTATCTATTGTATCCCATGTAGAATAGTGGAAGAGGTCAAGTGTGACATGTTTGTTGTTTTTCCCGCGAATAACTATGGTAGAGGTCAGGTGTGACCTGGACAGCCATGTGTGCTATTGTGAACCTTGATACAGGGTGTTGATCAAACTGTTTGTTAATTTAAACTACTTAGTGGAATGTGATCACCAAGTGGAGAGGACTATGTCACATATTGAGACTGAACCTCTTGTTTATATCCTCTATGTTTTTACCTTTTAGTTTTAATTTGTATTTATTGTATTTTATATAAAAATAAATTGGTCTTTGATAGTTAGTTTAGAAAGTGTTTATATCTATGTTGAACTAGTAGATTAGTTTCAAAATTTATATTAATCTTCAAATTAGTATAGCTGATAACTAATCAATCTTCTGAGAAATTAATTGAACATTCAGTACTTTTATAAATTCACTACAAACTGACTTTGATTATATTTTTAATTGGTGGAAATTTTCAAAGAAAACTTCTAACAGAAATTTTTATAGATACTCAATTCACCTCCCTCTTGAGTAAACTACTCTGACCAACATTTGGTATCAAAGGTTTTTATAAATTTATCAGTTTTTAAAGCTTTTTAAAATATTTTTCAACTGTGATTGTAGTTGTTTTTCAAAGATCTTAAAATTTATGTCATTTCTAAATTTTTACCTCCTTGAAATATTTTTACAATTTATATCATGGAAAATCATTTAGAATGAGATAATACTAATAGACCACCTTTTTTAATGGAACAAACTAAGATTAGTGTAATCTTAAAATGAAAATAAATCTAGAAAGAATGTGATTTTAAACTTGGACTATTATTGAAAGTCAATATGCAATTCCTGAAACTGCTAGAAACACTTGGGATGAACCTACCAAGACTACCTATAACAATAATTGTAAAGAAATGAATGCTCTATACTATGAAATAGGAGATGAAGAGTTTAATCGTATTTCTACTTGTAAAACTTCCCATGAGATTTGGGACACATTGTTTGTTTCTCATGATGGAAAATATAATGTGAAATAAATGAGATTAAATACTTATAATATTAAATATGATAATTTTAGAATGAAACATGATGAATCTATTTATGATATGTATATCAGGTTCAATGAAATAATGTACACTATGATTTTTTTAGGAAGAGAAGTTACAGACAAAGAACAAATCATGAAGATTTTCATATGCTTACCTGAAAAATGGAGAGGAACCTCTGTCTCAATTAGAGAATCATGTGACATCAGCAAATTACCTGTTAAAAAACTCATTGGAAATATAATGATGTATGAAGAAGAGCTGAAATTAAAAAAATAGGAAGATGATGGACCTAAGAGAAAGTTTGTAGCTTTCAATACTACTAACTCTAAAAATAAAGACAAATAGAAAGTTCTAGCTACTATTGAAAGCTCTATTATTGAAGAATTATCATCATACAGTGATGAAGAAATGGCCCAGCTGACTAGGAGGTTCAAGAAATTTTATAGGAAAAAGAATTTTTTTCAGAAAGACCAATTAAAAAGGAAAATATGACTACTGGAGAAATTGGGAAAAGTATTGGAAGAGAAATGAAAAATCAGAAGAGATAGTGTGCTACGAATGTAAAAGGAAAGTACATTTCAAGGCTGACTGTCCAAATCTCAAAAAAAAGTATGAGAATAAGGATAGAAAATATAAAAAGTAATGAAGGCCACCTAGAGTGCCTCTGAGGATAGCTCCAGTGAATCAGCTTCTTCTCATGATGAGAAAAATGACATGAAAAATATTTGTTTTATGAAAACACTTCTGAGGTAACCTTAGACTCTCTTGCACAAAATTATTATTATTCTAAAAATGAGAGTGAATTTGAAAATATGAAAAGGGTTGAATTATTTGAATATTACAACATGCTGGAAGAAACATGTAATGAGCTAAAAGATAAATATAAATATTTAAAGAAATAGCATGCTCTTACAGTAACTTTTAAAACTAAACTTAGTACAAAAAAAGAAAAAGAATGCTCAACTACTCAAGGAAAACAATGAGTTAAAATGTCTTATGTGAAATTAAAGAATGATCTTGAAAATTTTACCAATGGTAATAATACACTTACTTAAATTCTTGGTAAACAAATAGCTCCTAAGTACACTTCTATAATAGGATATCAACTAGGACAAAGGAATTTAGAAAAAACATATTTTATGACCAAATCTGGAAAATTTGCTTCTTTCTTCAAAAACTAGAATTTTACTGCAAGTTCTGGTTCCAAAAATTCTTTCACTGCATCCAATTCTTCAAGACCAAACAGAGTTTATTTTTCAAATACTCTATATTCTACCTATCAGAAACCCATAAGAAAAGTGTGGGTTTGTGAAGCTTTTATTACTAATGTTTCTGGACCCAGAAAAATATGGATACCAGAATCGTTTCTTGGATAAACTCTTTTTTAGGTAAATTTTCTAAAGAGTTCCTGTAGAAATATGTGGTACTTGGATAGTGGGTGTTCAAGACACATGACAGTGTATTACTTAAGCTTCAAAAGTCTTATTAAAATTGATAGAGGAAATATCACATTTGGTGCGAATGGTAAAGGAAAAATCATCAGCCTAGGCTAAATTGGTAACCCTAACTCTATTTCAATTTCCAAAGTACTTTATGTTGATGGACTAAATTATATCTTTATTGGAATATATCAATTATGTGATGATGGATTTTATGTAAAATTTAAAAATGATTCATGCCATGTTTTTTATTCTAATAATAACTTAGTATTTACAGCTCTTAGAAATGATAATGTGTACAATATAAATTTAGACACACTATCCTCACAGAATGTTTCTTGTCTAAGTGCCTTTCACAAAGAGTCTTGGATATGGCACAGAAGACTAGGACATTTCAATATTCACTCCCTTAAGAAGTTAACCAGAAAATTTTTAGTTAAAAACCTGCCCAAATTAGAGTTTCTAGACAATAAGGTGTGCAATCCTTGTCAAAAATGAAATCAACATAAAATAACTTTAAAACCAAAGAAAGAAGTAACTACTTCTCAACCTCTCGAGTTGGTTCACATGGATTTTTTTTGCCTATCTAGATTTCCAAGTCTCAATGGGAATCACTATGTTTATGTTCTTTTAGATGACTTTTCTATGTATACTTGGACCTTTTTCTTAGCTCACAAAAGTGAAGATTTCTCACATTTTACCAAGTATGCTTGGACTGTAGAAAATATCAGTAAACTTAAAATTAAATACTTAAGAAGTGACCATGGTCATGTGTTTGAAAATAAATATTTTGAAGCTTTTTTCTCACAAAATGGCTATAGTCACAACTTATATATCCCTATGAAACCTCAACAAAATGGTATAGTAGAGAGAAGAAATATGACCCTATAAGAAATTGCCCGAACTATGCTTAATGAATATGACCTACCAATTTATTTCTAGGATAAATCTGTTAATAAATCTTATTAAATAATAAACAGAGTCTTAATCAGACCCATCCTTAGGAAAACTCCTTATGTGTTGTGAAATAATAGGAAACCCAAGGTAAATTATTTTAAAGTTTTTGGATGTAAAGTTTATATTCTAAACACTAAAGATAATCTAGATAAATTTTCCTCCAAAAGTGATGAAGGAATATTCCTTGGATATTCAACATCAATCAAAGATTATAGAGTCTTTAATAAGAAAAAAAAATGTGTGGAAAAGTCTGTACATGTCAAGTTTGATGAAATAGATCCACATTATCCTAAACCCCTACTAGAAAATATTGAAGAGGATATGTCCAATCTGGAAACTAATGAAAAAAAACCTCAAATCATCCTGTAAATGAATCTATGAAGACTTCTAGTTTTATAAATTCTCTAAAATCTATCCATAATGAACCAGAACCAAATGATGAACCTGAAATAACTATTCCTACCTTTACTAGAACAACTAGGACCCTTAAAAATCATCCCTTAGATGTTGTTGTTGGAGATTTAGATAGAGGAACACAAACAATAGATTCTTTGAGAAATCAGGTTGGACATCAATCATTATTATCACAACTTGAATCTAAAAATATTAATGATGAAATCAATGATGAATTTTGGGTGATGGAAATGCAAGAAGAGCTTAATCAATTTGAAAGAAATAAATTCCAGAAGCTTGTTAATAGACTAAAAGATACTTTGAACATAGAAACCAAATGGGTGTTTAGAAATAAAGTGGATAAATCTGTAAATATAGTTCGAAACAAAGATTGGTTGGTTTCACAAGGCAATAATCAAGAATAAGGAATTGATTATGAAGAATCCTCTGCACTAGTAGCTAGGCTTGAAGCCATTAGAATCTTACTTTCCTATGTAGGTCACTTGGATTTCAAACTTTATCAAATGCATGTTAAGAGTGTATTCTTAAATGGTTATATAATTGAGGATATTTTTGTTTAAAAAACCCCAGGTCTTACAAAACCACATTTTCCAAATCAATTTTTCAAATTTTCTAAAGCTTTATATGGTTTGAAACAAGCTCCAAGAGCTTGGTATGAAAGATTAAGTAACTTTCTTATTTATAAAGGTTTTACAAAAGGATTTTCTTATCCTACTTTATTTATAAAAATAATTTCAAAATAAGTTTTAATAGCTCAAATATATATATATATGATATTATCTTTGGATCTTCTAAAAATTCCTTATGTAATGATTTTTCAAAATGATGCAAAGTGAATTTGAAATGAATTTGATGAGTGAACTTAAATACCTTCTTGAATTTCAAATATTTCAAAACAAAGAAGGTATTATTATAAATAAAAGTAAATATACTAAATATATTTTAAAAATATATGGCTTTGATAGAATTAAGAGTAGTGAAACACCTATGAATTCTACATGTAAGTTAGATCTTGATGAAAATAGAAAATCTATTGATCAAACTGGTTACAGAGGAATGATTGGGAGTTTTTTGTACTTAACTGCTAGTAGGCCAGATATTATGTTTAGTTTGTGTATATGTGTAAGATTTCAAGCAAACCAAGAAGAGTCACATTTAAATGTTGTTAAAATAATTTTCAAATACCTCAAATATACAACTAATTTAGTATTGTTCTACCCTAGAGGTCAACCTTCTGATTTGGTTAGTTACTCAGATGCTAACTTTAGTGGATGTAAGTTAAATAGAAAGAGTACCTCTGGAACATTTCACTTTTTGGGAAAGTCTCTAATATCATGGTGTAGTAAAAAGAAAATTTTGGTTGTGTTATCAACTGCTGAAGCAGAGTACATAGTTGTTGGTAGTTGTTGTGCACAAATTTTGTGGATGAAACACACTTTATTAGACTATGGATTTCGATTCAGACATATCCCCATAAACTATGACAACACAAGTGCTATTAATATCTTTAAAAATTCCATTTCTCATTCTATAACAAAACATATTGATGTAAGACATCACTTTTTGAGAGATCATTATCAAAAAGGTGATATAACTCTTGAGTTTATTGGGATTGAGCATCAACTTGCTGAAATATTCACTAAACCCTTAAACTCTGAGAGAATAAACTACATCATACATGGACTAGGAATGATAAATATTTAAAGTCTATCCAACCTCTTTCCCTTTGGGAAAAATCTATTTTTCTGTGATACTGGTTTAGGAGAAACCAATCAGGTGAAACTAATCAGGTGAAACCAATCAGTGAAACCGATCAGTGAAACTGATTTGTCAAACCATTCGTGTGAAATCATTTGTATGAAACTGATCATGTAAAATTGATCCTATGAAACCGATTTTATGCTGATAGTGTAATACCGTTGGTGTGAAACTGATTATTATAGGAAATGTTTTGTAATTATGTTTGTTTTAAGTGAAATGACACGATTTTGTTTTTCCTTTTTACCGATTTTCTATTTTATGTTTTTATGAATTAAAATACCTAAATGATAAAATAAATTCAATCCACTAAGACCTTTCACCTCCCTCACTACCTTTTAACCTTTGACACTCTACCTCTCTAGACACAACCTTTGAACTCCCTTCAAACCTGAACCTACAGAAATGGTAAGAATGAAGTGCGTGATGGAAGGAACGAGTGAATCTCTATAAGATAAGCATTATAAAGGTGAATCTAGTGGTACTACAAAGACAGGATTGGGAATCTGAGTAGTAACAGCTGAGAAAGAAGTGTCTGTAGAATGTCTCTTTTCTAGTAAGTCGCTTTAGCTAAGAGTGTTGGAATCACAAGGTTGTCTTAGTTGGTTTTTGAATAATGAGAGGTCATTTTATCCCCAGATAGTACAAAAATTCTATCTCAACATAAAGATATTTCTGGACGGAGCTGAGGAAGCAAGGATGAAGTTTGTTGTTAAGGGGAAAGATATTTCTTTTTCATGAAAGGAATGGGCTGAATGTTTGTAAATGCCTCATGAGGTCATCTATGTTGAATACCATGGTAACATACCTCTAACCTCCCATTTATTTTCATATGAGGATGATTTAAAGGAATTGACTGGGAATGAAGAGTCAAGGAGAACTACTGCTACATAGTTGGATGGAGAGGCCAGACTACTCTTTAAGTTCATTAAACATCAAATCTTCCTGTGGAAGGTAGACTTTGCTACTGTGAAATATCAGGATGTCTTCCTAATTTTCTTGTTGAAGAATGGTATAAAGGTGAACCAGTGTAGGTACCTGATGGTACATATTTCTGACATGATAAAACCCTCCAAGAAAGAAACATGTTTGTACTACCCTAGGATAATCTCTGCAATGCTGAAGAAATTGGGTTGTGTGGAAGATGGAGATGAAGTTATTAGTGCCTATAGTGGATTCTTCCTTTACAAAGAAATTTGAAAGAGGATGAATATTTTCTAGAACCCTTGGAAGAAATGTTGGGTAGGATATTAGGAGAGATTATATGAGTATTGCAATCCTTTTGACCATTCTACTAGACCAAAGGATAAATCTAATCCATGACTTAAACCTAGAGAGGAAGTGGTTTATTCAAATGAGGAAGGTGAGGCTAAGATGCCAAGGGAAGAAGGGTCTCTTATTGATGATATGAGTGATCCTGATATTGCTGAGAGCCCAAAGGATGTGTCTTATGGAATGGACAGTACACCTTTGGAGTTACCTTCTCGAAAACCTTTGTTAGGTGATGAGGATAAGGAAGAGACATAATTCACTAGTGTTTAAGGCTATGTAAGTAAGTCAGATGATTAAGATGATGATGAAGAAAATGAGGAAGGTGATGATGAACATGTTAGTGACTCATCAAAAGTGGGTCAACAAGTTGTAGATAGTTCAAGTGAGGAATATTTTTATGGAGCTAATGATGGAGCTAATAGACATGAAGTTGCTGATCCTGTTGAAGAGGATGATGTTTCTCAGGCTGCTAAAGATGTTGGAGATGAGGAGAGACCTATCCATCAAGATGATTAATATCAATGCATCATTCAGGAGATAAATGAAATTATGACTGGTGTTCAAGAGGAAGATGTTGAGGATCATGTTGCGCCTATGAATCAAGTTTAGGAAGTGCCTAGAGTTGTTGAAGTTCTGGAAGTTACTGAAGTTCCTGGAGTTGCTAAAGTTCCTGGAGTTGTTAAAGTGCCTGGAGTAGCTAAGGTAGATGGAGTGAAAGCATAATAAGAAGAAGATTATGATGAAGATGATATTATACCTAAGCCTTAGGGAAGAAGAGTAAGGATTGATAAAGTGGAGCCCAGAGACTGTACATGTACTCCTGAGTGTAATAGAGATCCAATTTACATTCTTTTTGGCTTGGATTATAACTCAGATGAGGAGATGGCAGCACCTCCTCCTGCTCCACAAGCTCAAGCTGAAGCAGAACCTATTGCACCTACTTTACCAATTTTACCTCATACAGATGAACTAGTTATACAACCAGTGCCTAGTGACTATGTCTCTAAGGCTGATTTAGATCAATTCAAAGCTGATATATGTGAGTCATTGAGAGCCTCGGTTGGAGCCAGAAGTGAACCCTCTACTTCCATGAGAATTTTAGATGCTGGTGCTACTAAAATTACTAGGATATTGATTCATGAGATTCATCCTAATCTCATAACTACATCTGAGACAATCATTCAAAACAATACTATGTTGAGAGAAGAAGTGAAGAGGATGAGCAATGAGTTGAACTCTTTGACCACTGATTTCAATACTTCTTTTAGTGGTGTAATGGAAGTTCTTAGGAACTTAGTGACACATATACTAAGTGTAGATTTGAAGAAATTTAAGGAGGAACTAGGTAAAATGATCTCTGGTCTATCTAGTTCTAAAGGTGGAAGGGCTGTTGTTGCTGATTTGGGATCTCTTAGGGCTGTTATGATAGAATAACTCAAGAATCTTCAGAGTGATTTGGATAAAGAAACCCTTTCCATGGTGCACAAGAATATTGATCTTGTTTACAATATGGTGAGGTATTGCACAAATGAATCCTCTGCTACTCAGAAGTATATTAGAGAGAAAGTGGATAAGTATTTTTTCAATATCTATACCAAGTATGATATGATCAATAACTTCAAATACTTGACAGAAAATATCAAAATTTCTTTAGTAACTGAAGCCTTCAATAAACAAGTGGTGTCGTTAAAGGAGATTACTCCTCTCCTGGATAAGTTCATGGATAACAATTATGACTTTGAGAAGTCTATGAAATATGGAGGTGAAATCATTAATGAATTCATCAATATTTTGAAGACTTATCTACATGTCCAAGTTGAGGCAATTGTGGTCCCATCTGATGCTTCCATTGGACTTGGTTCTCAGCCTTCTACTTAGATGACTATATCTCAGGCACTTTCTTAGATTCTTCCAATGATTCAGGAACAACCTCAAAGCCATGTGCTATCAGAAAGGAGACCTAGCCTCATAGAAAATGTTCCTATAGGTGTTTCCCTACCTGGTGTTTCTATTAGACCACTTCTTCCCACATCCAAACCTACTCCTAATTCTTCAAATAAAGGAAAATCCCCTCAAAATCTAAAGCCTTAGATGTGGATTGTTTCTTTGATAGGGATTTGTACCTTTATTTTGATGATTGTACTTTTTGACTCTTAATGAAAATATTTTTTTCTTCATTATGTTTCTCAGTTTCTTTGTGTTATTTCTCTTTATTCTTTATTCCTCTTTTAACCTTTTTTCTAATCCCAAAAGGGTGATAAATATATATATGGCCATAAATTCCTAATCTAAGGAGAAGAAACTCTAGCATAGAGAACATGTCATGTATATATCTCACTTATGATACAAACTTCTCTATTAATATAAATTCCCCTTCTATATATATAGATTTCCTATGATACACTAATTAAGGGGGAGCTTAAAAGGAAATACTTAGTTATATTGAAAATTCACATTCACTATGGTATACTAAGTTAAGTAATTATTATTCATTAACATCATGTTTATGCCATAATTTGTGATTATCAAAAAGGGGGAGATTGTTGGACCCTCTATGAAATAGTGGTTTTCATAATTACAAATCATGCTAATCTACAAATTTATAGTAATTCATATGTTAAGTTATAACTTCAGTTAATCTTATCAATGAATATTTATAAGTGAATAAATTATGTCACATTTTATATTACATTATCAATAAGTCAATAAACTATGAATATTTATGCTTCAATATGTTTACAAGTGTATATTTACATGTATTTATGGATGTCACTTAATTTGGTAGTGTTTTGTGTAAGACAGACAATTTATAAGTTTTTCAGAGTCCTTGGAATTGATAGTTCAAAAGGAGTCATCGTTGCTCGACCCACCGATGAGCACTCACCGATTGAGGAAGACACTGATGCTGGACTCACCGATAGAACAAACGACTCACAGATGGATGAGTCACTGATGATCAATCGCATCAATAGTTTAAGTGACTCAGCAATGGAAGAATCATTGATGAACAACACACCGATGAACGAGTCACCGATGGAAGACACACCGGTGAACAACTCACCGATGGACGGCACACCAATGAATGAGTCACAGATGGGCAACACACTGATAGTTCAAAATGAGTCATTGATGACAAATCACTAATGTTCGGACAGACTGATAGCGCAAACGAATCACCGATACACGGAGTCACCGATGCTGACATACGAATGTTGATAGACCGATGATGAATCCTCAATGAAATGAGTCACTGATACTTAAGACTCACCTATAGTCATAAATATTGTCTTTATTTTATTAATTCACATTTATTTATAATGGTCATATTTAGACAAATTAATTTTTTTGAAATTATTTAATGTTGTCTATAGGACTATCAGTAGAAAGTATGAGGTACATGCATGTGGGGAGATCTTCATGCCTACTGGACCTCTAAGTATAAAATAATTACACACTAGTTCTTTTAAAGCATGGTGAGAAATGTGTTGAAAAGTAGAAAGAGTTGAAGAAATGCAAACTCCTACAACTCTCAAGATTTCTTCGAAATTCCAATAACTCAAAGCTAGACCATACTGGGAGATCAACAAGATCTTATGGGCTACTTTGAATATCCTAACATCAAGAAGATTAACTTTTCACACCTAGAAGTTAGAGTAAAAGAGGCTATGATACTCTGTTTTGAAGCCAACTTACAGAAGAAGACTCTAACCTCAATTTCACTATATCAATCAAGTTTAGAGCCTCACTGCAAAATAGACAGAGATTTCTAAACCTTATTATAAATCTATAACTCTTTTGTGTTCTTTTGTTTACCTTTTTGAGAAGTGTGTGTATTTGTTTCTAACACACACACTGTCTCCTATGTATAACTAGAGGATACCTAATATCCTCAAACTCACTCTCATTATTATCTCATGTATCCCACATATAATAGTAGAAGAGGTCAGGTTTGAACTGTTTGTTTTTTTCCAATGAATAACTGTGGTAGAGGTCAAGTGTGACCTGGACAGCCCTGTGTGCTATTGTGAACCCCGATCCAAGGTGTGGATCAAACTGTTTATTAATTTAAACTGCTTAGTGGCAGGTGATCACCAAGTGGAGAGGACTAAGTCTCATCTTGAGACTGAATATCTTTTTTATATCCACTGTGTTTTTACCTTTTAGTTTTAATGTGTGTTTGTTTCATTTTACATAAAACTAAATTAGACTTTGATAGTTAATTTATCATGTGTTTATATCTTTTTTGAACCAGAAGGTTATTTTTAAAAGTTATATTAATATTGAAATTAGTATAGCTGAGAACTAATCAATCTTCTGAGAAATTAATTGGACATTTAGTACTTTTATAAATTCACTACAAACTGAATTTTATTATATTTTTAATTGGGGAAAATTTTTAAAGAACAAAATTTTAACAGAAATTTTTATAGATACTCAATTCACCCCCCTCTTGAGTAATCTACTCTGGCCAACAAGTTTTATTCACTTCTTCATAATACTGAATTTCCATAGACCCATGGGACTGGCTATGGAAAGGATATAGGTTCTCATACTGAGTCTGAACCCTGTAAATCTCATGTGCTTTACTTATTTTCCTACTTTTTCTTGTATGAGTATTTATTAAAATATGGTAAGGATATAAACTTTTACAGGTTGAAAGGACTATGTTTTAAAAGTATTGAAACTTTAAAAAAAATCAAAATACTGATTCAACAGCTTTTCTCAGTTGTTATCTGATCCTTTGGAACTTCAATTGGTATCATAGAAAGTTTCCCTCATTGAATCCTTATCATGGATAAACTCAATTTTGTCAACAGTGTAATAATTATTACATTTTATAGAAAAAAAAATTTGTGGATAAAAAAATAAGATGATTCCTTATCTCTTATCTCTTGGCCTATAAGTTGATGATGCTACTACAATTGGTTTTTCACCTATTGAGAAAGATGCTCCCATGACATTTGATGATAATAGAAATATAGAATTTGAGGGAAAGGCTAGAAATGCTATCCTTATGTCCTTATTAAAAAAAATTATACAAAGGTGATGGGTCTCAAAACTTCAAAGAGTATGTGGGATAAGATGGAAAATATTTTAGAAGGGAATACTAAATTGAAGGAAGCAAAGATGCAAATATGGTGTAGTAAGTATGAAGACATAAGAATGAGAGGTGAAGAAACTATTGATGAATACTTCACCAGAGTAAATTTAATTGTTTGAAACATCAAAGGATTAGGTAATGTCCTAGAAGATTCTACAATTGTGAAGAAACTTATGAGAAACTTTCCAGATAGGTTTGATTCTAAAATTTCCTTTTTAGAAAATAATGATGATTTATCTCTTGATGAATTGTATAAATTTCGTGTTTCTTATGAAATGATGAAAGCTCCAATTTTCAAAAAGAATATGAAAATGAAATAACATTTGAATCTATGAGAAAAATTAAACTACAAGATGTTAAAGATGTTGATCCTTGTGGCTCTGAAGATAAAGATGATGATGAGTTGAATGAAAAAATCATGTCTCTTATATCTAAGAACTATTGAAGAGGAAGAGGAAAGTATGGAGGTGGAATTCCTCTCAAATGTTTTGAGTGTGTTGGAATCATACACTTTTTTATAAATTTCCCCGAGAATAAAGTTAGAGAATATCAAGATGATTCTGATGAAAAACCTAGATATAAGAAGTGGGAAAAAAGTTTTAAAGAAGAAAAGTCATCCAACAAATGTAAGAAGTTCACTGGAGACAAAATAAGTATGTTGAGTAAGAAATATGAATCAGACTCAACTGAAAACAATTCTTTGGAAGATTAAAGTTAAAAAAAATCAAAACTTTCATTGCAAAATTTGAGAAAAAAAAATATTCCTCATATTATAAATAAGGTGGTGAAGAGTTATATAAAGAGTAGTAACTCAAAATAGAACTTGTTGTATGTCTTTAGAAAAGTATAATTCTCAAGAAATAAATCAGAGTAATGAAGAAATATTGTGAAGAAGTTGTTGAAAAAATAAAATATTTCATCAAGACATAGGAATAATACATTTAGTAGATCCTAAGTTACAAACATAGAATTGTTGAATAGGGAAATATGATTGAAGATCTCAGTAAGAAGATGGAAGTTAAGGAATAAGAAGCTAAAAAGTTTCAATCAAAACATCTTTAGTCCAAAATTACCTTGAGGAAGATGAAAGAAAACTTCAACAATCACTACTACAAATACTCATTTTATCAATGCTAAAAACCCCCTTTTATCAGCGCTATAAAAGCACTATTAAAGTCGGCGAAGATAAAGGGGGAGTCCCCTTTATCTGCACTCCAAAAATCGCTGATAAAGACACCTTTTATCAGTGCTAAAACAAAGCGCTGATAAAAGAGTCCTTTATCAGCGCTTTGTTTTAGCGCTGATAAAAGGGTCCTTTATCAGCGCTTCCATTATCAGCGCTTCCTTTTTAGCACTGATAAAGAACCCCTTTTATCAGTGCTTTTTTAAAAGTGCTGATAAAAGTTAAAAAAATTAAAAAAATTAAAAAAATTAAAAAAATTAAAAAAATCAAAAAAAAATTAAAAAAATCATGCCGATCCGGGGGGATTTTATAGCGCTTGAGCCCCCCCCCCCCTTTACAGTGCTTTTCTGCCCCCCTCCAGCGCCCCCACGTACCCCCTACAACCTTTATCAGCGCTAGCTCCCACATTCTCCCATGCGCGCGCGCCCCTGCCTCCACCAGGTTTTGAACTCGAGACCTCCCTCCTACGCGCCTAAGCTCTTACCACTCCTCTATTTTGATTTGTTTTGCATTTCATGATATATATATATGTATAGTTATATTTATTCGTATAGTAATATATATTTATATTAATATATATATATATATTAATATAAATATATAGTAATATTAATATATATATATAGTTGTATTTATTCGTATAGTAATATATATATAGTTATATTAATATATATCTCTATTTATATATATATATATTTAGTTATATTTATTCGTATATAGTAATATATATTTATATTAATATATATAGATATATAGTTATATTAATATATATATATAGTTATATTAATATATATATTTATAGTGATATTAATATATATATTTATAGTGATATTAATATATATATTTATAGTAATATTAAAATATATATGTAGTTATATTAAGATATATATATATATAGTTACATTAATATATATATGGTTAGATTAATATATAGGTATATAAATATTCATATATTTGTATTTTAAATAAAATGTATATTAGTTATTATTTAGATAAATCTAATATATTTTATATGTAAATATATTTTATTGTTTATATTTATAATTAAATTTTTATGTGTGAATATATAAAAAATATGTATATATTGTTATATATTTGATTATAAATAGCAGTGCATTATAAAAAAAGATAAAATTTCAAGGACATAATATCAATATGAATGTAATACCTAGGAATAAATTCATCCCCCACCAAAAAAAGCCAATAATACCCCCTTAAACAGGGCTGAAAATCCACAAAATGTTAAAAAATCGGGGTACCCCGACTAAAAACTCAGTTTTGGAGGCCTTATGGGCCTTTTTGGCCTTGAAAAAACCTTGATCGTGGTCCCCCTGATTATAGTGACATAGACCTCATCACAGGCTTCGATTTGATATGTGTTAGAGCTCAAACAGACACCCGGATCAAAAGTTATGGTCATTTGAAGTTCGGGTTACGTTTTCAACATATTTTGGATCTTTTTTTATTTTTTTATTTTTTAGTCTTCAATTTGTTATTAAATGACTATTACTCTATAATAATTAGAAAATTATTAATTAAAAATATTTCTTTAATTTTTTTATAATCCATTTTCATTAAATATCTTATATATTAAATGTAAATGTTTATTTATACTTATCTAAAATATATTTAAAATTATATTTAAAAAATATATATTATATTTATATCAATATAACTATATCTATATATTTAAATATTAGTATATATTTTTAATGAATTTTTTTTGGAAGTAGACCATTTATCATCGCTTTTAAAAAAACACTCATAAAGACCCCCCTTTATTAGCGCTACTAAAAAAGCGCTGTTAAAGGGGGGACCTTTAATAGGGCTAAAAAAGCAGTGTTAAAGGGGTTACCTTTATCAGCGCTAAAAAAAACGCTGATAAAGGGGTACGTTTATCAGTTCTTTTTTAGCGCTGATAAAGGTACCCCCCTTTATCAGCGCTTTTTTGTTAGCACTGATAAAAGTGTGGCGCTGGGAAAAACTGTTTTTGTGATAGTGAATGCTTCAGAAGTAAAAGCTGAGACTTATAAAGTTTATAAGAGAGATCAAATCAAGAATAAGGTGAAATCATAACCCCCCCCCCAAATAATGTTTCATCTAATTTTTCTAAAATTTCAGGTTTCGGAAAAAATAATGGGAAATATTGAGTGGAAAATGGGTGTGAGAAACCTATTTCATCTAAAAAAGATGAAAAATAACTCTGGAGGAAATATGGTTCATGTTTAAAGATTTTTAGAGTAGGAAGAAATTATCAACCTCAAAAAAGTTTCTATAGATAAAGATTTTACTTCAATAGATAATCAAGATTTGATGGCTATTTCTAGTGTTGTGGAATCTATGGGTACATGGATTATAATTGTTGTAATAACTTTTCACTTCCTAGAAGAAGGTTTGAATAAATTTAAAGAAATGGTGGAAAAAAGATGAGTAACTTTCCTATTTCACAGGAAGTTAGAAAAGAAAAATCTCAAGATGTTAGAAACTTTCCAACAAAAAATTAATTTTAATATCTGGAAGATGTTTGTGGAAGATGTGATCAGGATGGTCATCTACTGAAATATGTATGAAACTCCTTCTGAAAAAAGTTTCTTAAGGTATAAAAGAAAAGGATTCTTGAAATAAGAAAGTCGAGGAAAGATATTTTGTTGTTGAGTCAGATTTGAAAGTAAGTAAAAGGAACAAAGCATGGATACTTGATAGTGGTTGTTATTCACATATGACAGGTGATATAAAATCTTAATACATGTTGAAAGTCATGATGGAGGAGCAGTTACCTTTGGTAATGATAGTTCCTTAAAAATCATAAGAATCAAAACATCTGAGATTGAAGTAGAAAAGTTGAAATCTAAGGAAGTTTTACTTGTTGATGGGCTAAAACATAACTTACTTAGTGTAAGTGAACTTTTTTATGATAAAAAAATAAGTTATTTTAGAAAATATTATTGTATTATTAGAATTTTTAAAGATTTTTAGGTTATCACAAAAGGATAAATAACTAATGGTAATATTTTTCAAATTGAAGAGTTTAATAATTCTTATTACATGAGTGTTGAAGTTGAAAACAAATTGTGGCACCGAATACTTTGGCAGAAAAACAAGAACAGACTTCTAAATTTGATATTGTTTATTATTTTCCATAATTCAAAAGAAGATATGAATATGTTTGTGTTACTTTTTAGAAAGGGAAGATTACTAAAAAAAGTCATAAGAGAGTTGAGATTCAGTCTACCAGACCTCTTGAACTTATTCATTCTAATTTATGTGTTCCGAAGAGACATTAATCAAAAAAATTATATTTATACTTTATTACTTTTATTAATTATTTCACTCAGATTACAAACATCATTTTTACGAAACACAAGCTAGAAGATATGGAAATGTTAATGGTTTTAAAAAAAAAGTTGAGAAAGAAGCGGGGGATTATGTAAATAAGTTGAGAACAGATAATGGTACTGAATTCACAAGAAATAATTTTGAAACTTATATGAGAAAGCATGGTATCAAACATCAGTATAGTGATCCCTACACTCCACAAAAAATGGATTAATAGAAAAAATAATATATGGTTGGTGGAAATGGGAAGAAGTATGTTAGCATAATAAAAGCTTTCAAAGTTCTACTGGAGATAAGTTGTGAGTACTGTTTTACATATTTAGAAAAGATGTTTGTTGAGATCGGAATCCAACATGACTTCTTATGAAATGTGGTATATAAAAAAAACCTTCATTGAATAACTTCAATGTTTTTAGAATTCCATGTTTACTTAAAATCAAGAATCTGGATTTGGGAAATTTTGATGAGAAAGACGGGGAAGGAAATTTTATTGGTTATTCACCAAATGGAAGAAGTTACAAATGTTGGAACAAAAATTTACAAAATTTGGTTGAATCATATGATGCGAAAGTTATTGAAAATCAAATTTTCATTAAAAAGTTGTTGATAATTCCAAGGAGGATAAATTTAAGGTTTCAAATGAAAGTGAGAATGATACAAAACAAACTTATCAAGATTCAAAATAATCGTGTGATGAGGAAAGTTAGGCTGGGAAAGAAACTTTGGAATTACCTGCCTTACAAAAACATGTTGAGAACAAAAATATTCTTGGAAATCATAAGGCTTCAGTTCAAAATGAATGAATGTTGAGATTAGAATATCAAGCTTCACTTATCTCAAAATTTGAACCAGAATTAGTTTCAAAATTTATTAAACATAAATAAGGGGTGAATTTTATGAATTAAGAGTTGGATAAAATTGAGAAAAATGAACCATGGGAACTTGTTCCACATTTTAAAGGTAAAAATGTTATCATAACAAAGTGTATTTATAGAAAAAAGTTGAACGAACATGGAAATGTTTCAAGAAACAAATCTAGGCTTGTTTGTAAAGGATATACATAGGTGTAAGGTGTGTATTTTGATGAAAACTTTTCCCCATTGCAAGGTTATAAACTATTTGAATGTTTCTAGAAGTGGATGCTCACCAGAATTATAAATTACATTAGATGAATGTAAAGTAATCATTTTTCAATGGAGAAATTAAAGAAGAAGTTTACATTGAACAAACTTATGGGTTTTTACTTGAGGATTATGAAAAAAAAAATTAAACTGAATAAATATTTGTATGGGATGAAATAAACTCCACATGCATGATATTCTAAGATTGAAAATTGTTTGATAATGTTGAATTTTTCTAAAGCAAAAGTATATAGCAACTTATATGTGAAAGATGTTGAATTTGGAACTCTAATTGTAATTGTTTATATGGATGATATATTTTTTATGGGGATAGAGAAGATGTTTGTGAAATATTTTTTGAATAAATGAAAAGAACTTTGAAATGTCAAAGTTGGGAGAATTTACTTTATTCCTTAGATCATAAGTTCAAAAAAAATAAATATACATTTTCCTGTCTCAAGAAAATTATTCTAGGGAATTGTTACAAAATTTTGGCATAGAAGAATCCAAATAATTTTCTACTCCTATCTCAGTGGGGATGAAGTTGAGTAAAGGTGAGTCTAGAAAAAGTGTAAATCATTTAGATTTTTGTAAGTTGATATGAAGTTTATTTTTCCTTACAACCTCAAGGATTGATATTTTTTATGTTTTTAATTTTTGTGCCACGTATTAAATTAATATTAAAGAATAAAATATATTGAAAGTAAATAGATTTATAAGATATGTCAAAGGAACAACTTCACATGGGTTATTATACAAAAGAAATTGTGAAATGAAGTTTCATGGTTATACAAATGTCGATTGGTCTGGAGATTTTAATGATAGAAAATCCACCTTATGATGAAAATTATTCTTGGTAAAATGTTGTGTAAGTTGACATAGTAAGAAAAAAAGTTTAGTAAATTTGAGCATAGTGGAATTAGAAAATGTTACGGATACTCAGGATTGTACTCAAATGTTGTGGATGAAAGTTCAGTTGGAAGATTTGAAAGTAAAAGTTTCTAAACCATTGAATATACTTTGTGATAATCAGAGTGAAATTGATATTTCTAAAATCATTTCCAACATTCAAGATAAAAAACGTTGATATAAAGTTTTAATTTATAAAAGGGGAAGTTGTTGTTGGAGATGTTTTGCTGGAATATATCTCAATGAAGTATCAAATTGCTAATATCTTCACAAAGAAAATGCAAAAAGAATGGTTTGTTGATTTGAGGTTTCAACTTCACATTCATCCTCCTACAATGACTTCTTAAATCTCATAAGGAAGTCCCCCATTGTACTTTGGATTATGTTGAGAAAGGGGGAGCTAAAGTAACAACCTTGTATTTTATAATAAGTTTTTAATTATCTTTATTTTATGAATCTGAAGGTGTGGTTATCAGATGATTGGGGAGATAACAGTAAAGGGGGAGAGAAAAAGAAAAGTGATAAAATATAAAATTTAGGCGGTGTCTTTATATGGCCGAAAAAAAATTTATCACTAGGATGAAATTCCTTCAAAAACATTACTTTATCTCGTGGTGTGGTGTCAGGACACTCTCTTTTGAGAAAATATGTGTTTTGGTAAAAGTCAAAAAACTTGATTTGTTTACAAAATTTTAGTTTTGAAATTTTTTTGAGAGTTGAAAATTTTGTTAACAACTCCTTTCAACAAATCCAAAGGGGGAGATTGAAGAAACTTTGATGTTTTTATTAAAATTTTGTATATGTTGACAACTAAATTTTTTGTAAAATAATGTTTTTATTCTTTAGGATCAGACCCAGGCCATCGGTATGGGAAACCAGAATCAACTCATCGACATGAGTCCACAAAACTAGGCAATTAGAATGAAAATTTTATGGAAATTCAAAGACTGCTGAGAATCGATATCAGGAAGAATCAGTCTCAAAATATGTTGAGTGACATCGAAATGTTGGGAAGTAATATAACTTCCAAGTGTTAAATCTGACGATGCTTTGCTGATCATGAAGTTCTTATAAATCATGAAGACGTTATGATACAAGATGGAGTTGGTGATAGGGAGGAGAATATGATGTAAAGTATTTTGGATACTTCTCATTGGTGTGAGGAACACTAGACATAGAAGGATGTAGATCATTAGTATGAGAATCATCGGTGTGACAATATCAGAAGGTTGGAAGAATGAGATTTCTGAGTGAATAAGTCATAATATTTCTAAAGAGTTTTGAAATAAGATAGTGAAGTCAGGAGTTAAAATGATTTCGTACTTTCTAACCTAAGTTAGAGGATGTTTTACCAATCTTAAAGTTCTCATATATCATTAAAAAACTCGTTATAAATGATTATGAAATGGAGGAATCATAATGATTGTATCGGTTCCAGAGATCAAGTAAAAGTTTTCATCGGATTTAGAAGTACCTGACATAGATGTTTTTAGAAGTTTTAATGAGTTATAGCTGATGAGATTTGAAGATTTTAAAATTTGAAAAGTGGAGTTTACATCGTAATGAGAATTTCATTGTAATGATAATTCTATTGTAATGAGAATTTCATCATTATGAGGATTCCATCGGACCGACTCTGAGAAGGAAAGATGATCAGACTGACTTTGAGAGGGAAAGTCAATCAGACTAACTCTGATGAAGATAGTTAGATCATAATAAGCTAAAGATAGTTAGATCGTAATAAAGATGAGGAAGTTACATCATACTGAAGATGAGAAAGTTATATCGAACTAAAGAAAAGTTAGCATGTTCAAGAAGACTGATTTATGAGAAATCATGAGAAGGTTTGAAGTAGTCAATGTTGACGTTTAAATGTGATTGTTTTTCAGAGATTTGAAATTTGGGTAAGTGGGAAAAGTTTTTCAATTTCTTGCCTTTGTTATTATGAGTTTCCTAAAAATAGAAGCACAGTACATTCGTACTTTGCAATTTTTTCTGGTACGGAAAAGGCAGAGCGCAACATAATTATTGTCAAGTTTTTCTTTTCAAACTAAGATCTCCAAAGAAGGTTGGATGCATCGAAGTTTTGTTTACCAGACTAAGGAAGATGACATTGAGCATTTGAGCAGAGTTTGAGTTTTTGCAAATTGAGAATGGGTTCATCATATACTGAGTTCATTGGATAGAAGGTCATCAAATTTAGGGTCATCAGACCCAGGAACTTTTGTGGAGTAGATTGAACAAAATTTTTATTATTATTTTTTTTGGCTCAATTGTTTTGTGAGAAAATTTTTAAACTGATGGGAGTCTGTATAATCATTCCTATCGTGAGATAAAAGGTGTCTAATGGGAGTTAGAACAAGTTGTATTCACTTTTCATAATAGTGAATTTCTATAGACCCATGGGAGTGCCTATGGAAAAGATGTAGGTTCTCACACTGAGGTTGGACTTTGTAAATATCATGTTATTTACTTTCTTTCATACTTTTTCATGCATGGGTATTTACTAAAAGATGATAAGGATATAAATTTTAACAGTTTGTAGGGGTTAAGTTTTAAAAGTATTGAAACTTACAAAAAGTGAACAACTGATTCAAGCCCCCCCCCCCCCCCTTCTCATTTGTTATTTGATCTTTTGAAAGTTTAGTATTCCTTTTGATTGTATGGGTCACCTAAGAATCAGTCACACCTGGATGTATAAGATTGCTTAGGGTTTCCCCACTCATAGGAACTGGTCGTCAGCTTAACATTGACAAAGCCTAAGTACTTCTATGGGGTTCGGCCTGCGAGCTTGAGGATGAGGGATTCCTAGTGACGCCCCAGGGTCTACTACACATATGTGGAGGTGTGAGGGTGGGATCCTTAGGGAGTGTAAAGATATTCCTTGAAGGTGATGCTGATGCTCGAAGATATTCCGACGTTGGATGAGGCAAGTATGGTCGATTGGGGTCATTGACCTAAGGATCTGTGATGGTTATTGGGCATGGACCAAGTTATATGAGTATGGCCATGGGGTAGTGGTGATGCAATGAGGTGTGGTCATCGTGACATGCATAAAGACACTCTATCATTGAGCTGAAGCAGGTAGTGAGGTAGTGTGTTTTTTTATTTGATTGTGTTTTGTAGTTTATTTATTTATTTCACCTAAGCATGTCACATGCACATATTGCATTATATGTCAGTTAGTATGGGACCATGTTGGTGGTGTCCTATTAAGTTATGTATTCACACCCAAATCGGTCCGCCATTGAACATGGGTACTCAAGCAGCTCTCACATGGTAGTTGCAAGCGCGAGTTGGGTTGAGGCTCGAGATGACATGGTCAAGCGGGACAGTTCAGATGATGTCAAGAGATTGGGATGAGGAGTGGCTCAGTGTAGTTTTAGAGCCCACCATCATTTATTTCCTTTTGTTTCAGTATGTATATGTGACTGGTCTAGTGGGTGGTTAACCGTGTATGTTTGGTATGGTTGTTTGATCCTTTATTTCATTTCATTTATCAGTAGTCTAGTTAATATTTACCATTTTCGCCGTTCAATTTATTTTTATTGTGCGTTCTCTAATGTGTATGATGTTTGGATATTTATTTGTGAGTGTGCACTCTGATACATAGGGTATAGTCTCTCCACGATACATCTTTTGAATCACGCTGCTAGTAAGCAGCCTCTGACATTTGGGAAGGCGCGTTTGAGGTCATGTGGCGAACCAGTCTGACTATTGTTTATAGAGTGAGTCGAGCTAGGACGTTACAATGCTAAAAAATACTGATAAAGGTGGTATTTTTGGCAAAGTTTTTTAAGCACTGATAAAGATATATGTTATCGATGCTTTTATCTAGTGCCGATAAAACCACCCCTTTATCAACGCTTTTTGTTAGTGTTGATAAATAGTACCGCTCAATATTTGTGATTCTATAGCAATGATGGTTTCTTCCATGTTTTATTATGTATTTAATTATATATACGCACCATGTCTTATTTGCATTGAGTTGGTACTTGTTTTTATGTTGGGTTGGTCGTTTGCCTTTTTTATGTGGGCTTACTTCTTTGGGCTGGCACTTGGGCCCATTACTTGGCCCTATTCCATGACCCATTTGCCTATCACGCATTCCTCTTTGCGTGATCCACTCGCCTCTCCAAGTTTTTCGTGAGCCATTGATCTATGGGATCTCGTGGCCAGATTTTTCTCCTCATGTGTTAGTTCTCACCTCTTAGTTGCTTCAAGATACTTCCAGTGCATCCAGGTTGTTTGTATGTCCCTTGCCAGTCGTGTTAGCTTTGTGCATTGTAACTGATCACATGCCTCGTCATTATTGTCGACCTCCTCAATTCATGGGTGTGTCTATTCAGTTTGTTTATGGCTCATTCAAATGGGGCCTCATTTTCAAGAGCCCTATGGCTCAACGCTTTCATTCACTATCAAAGATGGAAGAGGGAGAGTTTCCTTATGGTTGTTCCTATACATTGAAGAATTGAGGGACTGAGGCAAAGGGGATGTGATGTCTTTGTTCTTGGCAAGGACCTTCATCAAGCTCCTAGATCGTGAGGAAGTTACTGCTTCATAAAGCACGGATGTAGAGGACAATGAACTTGGAGGACCCGATAACAATGATCACAATGCTCGGTATGGAGTTTCTTCAATAACGGAGGTGAGACTGAGACCGTGGAAAGAGGGATCTCGGTCCCGTTTTCTTGCCGATTTTCATTCCTTGTACCTGTTGTTCATCAATGTTGTGTTGGTTACATGAGTGATCTTGTCCAAGGTATTGGTATATACAATCTCCTAGAGCTCGGGTTGATGGCGAGCTCCTCGTTTAGCAAGAACATAGCCTTCAAATAAACCAAACACTACACATACTTTTTTTACATGGGTCATCTTAGATGTCCACTCCATGATGAGGCCCTGCATCGATTACTCAAAATGAAACAAGAACAATAGATTAAAAAAATTTTCAAACCTGGTTTTTTAACACCGGTGTATCATAGTGACAGGATAAAACTATGTTGACATCCAATATCGGTTAAGGTTTTACACACCTCAAGGAAAACGTCCTAGTAATTTTAGGGTATAGAAGAAAATTAGAAGAGAAGCATCAAATACAAATAATGACAGTGAAAAATAAACACTTACAAGTTCCATGGTAAACAATCAAATCTTATTCTTCTCTCAGAAACAGGACAGTGAAGAAAGTCCCGCATGATTTAATCATCAATTATTAGCAAATGTAAAACATAATAATCTCACCGAAGAGACGCATCGAAGTGTCTTCCTCCCCACACAAAAAACAACCTACACATACCCAGAATCCAAGGATTCCACGGCTCACCGATCAACCATAAACTGTTTTCGCGAACCCCAATACCTTGTCTGGGTCGGGCAGGGAGTCGGCCACGGCAGTGTTCTCCAGGCAACGCTGCACCCAGGCCGTCAGCATCGGGCACTCCGCCCCGATGCTCATGCCACCGTACGTCTCGTAAGTCTTGAACCAGGTGGAGAACGTCACCAGCGCCACATCCACGTACCCAATAGTTTCGCCCCCGAAGAACTTCTTCTCCCCGAGTTCGCCCTCCAGCACCTTGAAGCAGTCGATGAGCTCCTTCTTTGCCCCCTCCTGCTCCCCGCCCTTCCCCATCAACACCTTCCTCCCCACCATATATATCTGCAACACAAACCGCCCAAAAAGAAGCAGAAGCGGAACAATCATTGGATCAATTCTAAGGAGACTGTGTCTCTCCCAACACTAATTTGACGCCACTTGCAACAGATTATGGAGTGAAACGATTGCCAGAAAGATGCGAGTAAAAATACTAGGTCGAATTCATTCATAAGTGAAGCTCAAATGCAGCGATTCGAAACTGAAAAACCACATCATACCTTCTGATCAACATAATCAGCCCAGAACCTTGCCTGTGCTCGTTGGTAAGGATCGGAGGGCAGCAACGGAGCCCTGTCAGGCCACACCTCGTCGATGTACTCAACAATGATCAGGGATTCGCAGATCGGCCTGCCGTTATGGACGAGGACTGGGATCTTCTTGTGGACGGGGCTCATCTGCAGCAGATCAGAGCTCTTGTTGCTCAGATCCTCTTCCCTGTACTCGTACTGCATCCCCTTCATAGCGAGGGTCATTCGAACCCTCATGCCGAACGAGCTGGGCCAGAAATCCAGTAGAACGACCTTATCCGCCATTGTTGTAGGAGGTTGACAAGGGCTAGGGATGGAAGGAGCCGCAGCGGGCAGGGCGAGTGAGCATCGTCTGAATTACCCACCTTAAATTGTGGGTTGATTTGGGGTTTACAAAGGCGCTCCAAAACCGCTCCCTCGTCTCAATTACCCACCAGAAATGGTAGGTAAAATTTTATGTTGAGATTGTGGCGCGTGATTTTTTTTTAGTGGTGGTGGGATATCTTGTATTGCTCGTTTTTTTTAGTAGTCATAAATCTAAATGGTGTGATTAAAAAAACGGAATTGTAATTTTTATAAAAACTCATTTCTACCCTCTGTTTTATTACTGCCATAGACGTGTAATACATAAAAAAAATTAAAACGTTAAAAAAACATATAAAAAACGTATCAAAGAACAAAAACGCTCAATAATAAAATGATATAAAAAACGTTATAAATTACAAAAAAAAATTTAACATATAACAAAACATATAAACATTGATATAAAAAACATTAAAAATGTTGATATAAAACACAAACTTATCAAAAACATAAATTAAATATAAAAAACGTTGATATAAATTACTAATTAAAACATATCAATTTATAAAAATAATAATAACATCGAAAAATATAAATTTCCTATAAATTACTATTTTTTAAAACATAACAATTATTTATTTCTTAAATAATGCCGTAAAAAATTATTAATCATTACAAGTTAAAAAAAATTATGAAAGAAATTAAAAATATGTACATGGGAAAATATAACAAAACAGTAATACATTTAAAAGTTTTATAAAAATATTATTATGAAATAATAAAATTTTCTCAAATAAAGAAAAACTCATTATTTTATAAATGTAATTTAATTTACCATTTAAAAATGTATATAATACATGTATCGAAACGTAAATAAAATGTATATATTTAGAAAAAATTATAATAAATGCACATGAAAGATATATTGATTTTTTTTTTCAAAATCTGTATAAATAACAATTATAAGTCCATTAAGAGTTACATTGCAAGTTCCAATCGAAGTTCCCATTGAAGTTATTTATAAAACTACAAAATATATTAATAAAAATTAAATTTTAATAAATATATTTATATTAAATACAATTATATAAAATATGTATTACATTTTTTACATAAATTTGATAAAAATAATATGATTTACCATTTAAAGATGTATATGATACATGAATAAAAATAAAAATAAAATGTATATATTTAGGAAAATTTATAATAAATGAACTTATAGGATATATTAAATATATTTGTTACAAAATCTGTATAAATTACAATTATAAATCTATTAAGAGTTCGAGTGGATACAAAAAAAGTGTATATTTATAAAACTACAGAATATATTAATAAAATTTAAATTTTAGTAAATATATTTATAGTAAATGTAATTATATAAAATATGTATTACATTTTTTACATAAATTTTATAAAAATAATATAATTTATCATTTGAAAATGTATATAATACATGAATCAAAATGTTAATAAAATGTATATATTTAGGAAAATTTATAATAAATGCACTTATAATATATATTAAATATATTTATTACAAAATCTATATAAATAACAATTATAAATCTATTAAGAGTTCGAGTGGAAGTTCCACTGGAAGTTTCAGTTGAAGTTCCACAACAAAACAAATGTATATATTTATAACACTACATAATATATTAATAAAAATTAAATTTTAACAAATATATTTATATAAAATGTAATTATATAAAATATGAATTACATTTTTTACATAAATTTTATGAAAATAATATAATTTACCATTTAAAATGTATATAATACATGAATCAAAATGTAAATAAAATGTATATATTTATGAAAATTTATAATAAATGCACTTATAAGATATATTAAATATATTTTTTACAAAATCTGTATAAATAACAATTATAAATCCATTAAGAGTTCAAGTGGAAGTTCTAGTAGAAGTACCACTGGAAGTTTAAGTGGAAGGTCCCCTGGAAGTTCCAGTGGATGTTTCAGTTGAAGTTCCACAATATATATATATTTATAACACTACATAATATATTAATAAAAAATAATTTTAATAAATATATTTATTTTAAAGGCAATTATATAAAATATGTATTACATTTTTTACATAAATTTTATAAAAATAATATAATTTACCATTTAAAAATGTATATAACACATGAATAAAAAATTTAAATAAAATGCATATATTTAGGAAAACTCATAATAAATGCACTTATAAAATATATTGAATACCTGTTTTACAAAATCTCTATAAATAACAATTAAGAATTCATTAAGAATTCAAGTGGAATTTTCAGTGGAAGTTCTAGTGAAATTTCCTGACCATTAATTTTTTGTTTAAATTCCTTAAAACGTACCTTATAATAATACCCAATGGTGTCAATGAGGTCTTGGGTACGTTCGGGCCTCATTCAGAGGCCAGAGCCCCAAAAAGTAATGAGGTAGATTAGTCTACAGGGTTAGTAGAAACCATATAGCCCAACTCACATGGTTTCCCTAAATAATGAGGTTTCATATAGTGGGGTGCAGGGGACCACACAGTTTTTCTACAACCGTGTGACTCTAGGTGCATGGTCATGCGATGCTACAGAGGTTTGGGACAGAGCCCATTCACACAACATGCACATGGTTAGACAAACAGTGCACCTTATCGTGTGAGGTGTCCTTTCGAAATAGTAAATGGCTCACGATTTGGTCAACCATGCAGCCAAACTGTATACCCTCATTTTGAGAGTGAAATTACAATTCTATCCCTGTTTAATGATTTAAACCACCCTTTTTCTTCTTCAGCAGTGCGACCATATTCTTCCACGCATGGATCTCCCCCACCCTCTTCAGGGAATTTGATGATTTCTCAATTTTCTTCCATTTAGCTTGATTCAAGGTTTGACAACAGAAGAGTGGAGTGCTAATACATCGAGGTAGGTCATTTAGGTCTTTACCGCTCATTTCGTCTCCTTTCAAATGAAACGTCGTTGTGCCACATGCCGAACCCTTTCGGTGATGACTCAATGTTTTTAAATAAATAAATTTGATGGGTTACTCCTATTTTTGTGACCCTCCCTTATAGAGAAAACCATATGTGGGTTACTCATCTTGTTATTGGACACCCCTATGGGTTTCCCAACTAAAAGACATATTGCCCATTCCTTAAACAGTCAATTAACAAGTGTGTATTTCTCCTATGTTAGATACCATAAATCTTTAATTTAAATTGGAATCAATGATTTTCCATGAGATACATTTTTGAGATTTATGCCTCATACCTTATATCTAAATTCTTATCCTTGATACTTCACTTAGATTCCACATGCCTTATATTTAATTGTTTATGAAAGTTGTTTGAATGCCATGATTTATGCTCTATGTCATTGCCTATATTAATGCTATGCCATTTTCCTTATGTTTATCCATCCTTTTGTGATTATTGCTTATTTCCATAATGGAATGGCTTGATTTGGATGTTATGTTTGGGCTAGCAAGATAACATGTGGTATTTCCATGTCTTATTGATTACATGGAAATGGGATTTCCAGGCCAAGGCACAAGCTTGGGGTCTTTCTACCTTGGTTATTCCTTCATGATGACCTATGTAAATATCATATCATTCTTACATATACCATGGTTCAGAAATCCGACATAGGCCAAAGAAGGTGGTATCGATCGGGTTCCATTTAGGAACCCGTACTGAAGTGTTTATTGATTGATTGATTTATTGTCTAGAATTTATTATATATGGAACATTACTCATTTATTTATGGAACAAAATGGATTGCCCTAGACACCTTGTGGGGAAGTCTATTGAGATTGTATCTCATACCCTCATTGGGCTGCCTCTGGTACCCAAGAAGACTTCATGGTTATAGGTATTGATAAAGGGAAGCATGTGACTTCTAATTCTTGATTGATTTGCTTCTTTTGAATGGAGTTTGGGGGCATAGGACCAAGCCCATGCTCAAGATTCTCATTGTAGTAGTTTTTTCCTTTTTTAATATTTTGGATAGCATGTGGTATATGCTTATAGCCCCCTTTCCCCTTGTACTCATTTTGTGTAGATCCATGACATACCATGATCATAATTTTGTATATATTATTTTTTATTCATCTTCCTCTAGTAGTTTATCTTGGTCTATTGTTTCTGCTATACTGTTTTCACTGTTTCTTGTTTTCTATTTTAACTGTTGTGATACACTCTGATCAATGGGGGCATAGTCTTCCGACGGACACACCCAAGGAACTCTTCTCTAGTCGGTAGCCTTTGGCATTCAGGGAGCATTCTTAAGGTATTTTTTCCACCGTCTCAGGGCACTGGTAATTTCCACCCCGGGCAGGATGCTGCAAAGTGGTATCAAAGCCCATTTTCCTTTTTTTCTTACTATTTGGGCTTAGACAAAAGACTAGGATAAAGGAATTTAGAATTGACCATGTTCTTGGACGTAGCTAACCCATGTACAAGGGAAACCCAAATTACCTGGAATGAGAAATTTTAGTTATTGATTACACCTATAATGGTTGATATGACATCACTATTTCATGACTCAATTGTTTTATGGTGTTATTATATTTCTATTATTTAAATGATGATTTCTATTACTTTATCTTGATGATATGAGGGAGTGTTAAATCATACATCATACTAGGCACCATAGGAAATAAATTTCATGAATTATTCCATTCCATATTTACATTTTAGCACAAATTGCCTGTTTTTTATGTGACTGTTATTTATGCCTTGGTTATTGTGCCTCGTAGTGCCTATTTCAATATATTTATAGAAATGTTCCAATTCGACTTGTAGGAACATGTTATGATTTAGATTGATTGGATTCCCAATTTCAATTTAGAAGGTGTATGAGCCCTTATAAATTGTAATAGTGATCCACCTAATTCAACATTTTAAAGGTATTTTACATACATAGAAAAATTGAAATGAATACCTCCTATAAAATGAAATGGTTAGCTTATATGTGTAATAAGAGACCATGACCCCAACCCAACCTTAGCATTGGGAAGTGGGCTGTGTCTAAGTGATATCTCTATGAACTTTTTCATTCTTACTTAGACTTGGCTCTTAGAGTTGGTTGGAGGTTATGTCATGTTTCAAGGGGGCCTTATACCTGACCTTATTTATATTTTTCTTAATCACTTTCCCTAGCTGTTATAAATCTTATCCGAGGTGTGAGTTTGGAAATTTTAGAGTTATGACACTGCAACACAGCCATGCTGTACACAAAGAGAGTGGAAATGAGTACACCACGAAGGTGGTGGTCCCTAATCCACCTATGATACCTCCTATATCTCCACCTGAGGAACCTCCTACTGATCTTCCACTAGGAGAAGATGCTTAGTTTTGTGATAGTTTTCCCAGGTTCATGAAGTCTATATAGGGTGATCCTCAACCTATCCCTACTATGGTAGAGTTGAATTTGGATTTTTAGCAGCATCATCCTCCCACCTTTTTGGGGGATGGTGAACCTCAGGCTACTTAGTCATGGTTAGAATCCATGGTATCAATCTTTAACCATCTTGAGATTCCTGCAGAGTGGAGGGTCAAGCTTTCTAACTACATGTTACATGATTCCCCCAAGCACTGGTGGGTCATCATATCTTAGTATGAGTAGTATCATGGTGAGGTATGGGTAGATTTTGAGACATCCTTATATAGTGACTTATTCCCGTAGACTTTGAGGGAAGATCACACAAGGGAGTTCATGCATCTTCAACAAGGCTCTATGTGTAACGCTTCGACCCCAGTTACTCGGAACTGGTGCATTATTTTAATACATCGGCATGATTACAAGGAATAAAATCCTGATGGACCGAGTAGTTTAGTAGTTTTGGAAAACCATATATATATACATAGGATCAACATTACAACTTTAAATTAAATAAAACATATATGTTCTATTGGGAACATCCACAACTCTAAGTTTATCCCTGCAGGGCATTCGTAATAACTTCTTTATGTCCTGAGAAAATTAAACATAAAAAAGGGGTGAGCTCAAATTCTCATTAAAGGTAAGAAATACAGTGGAAGATATCATAAACATAAACACTAGGCATGGTGAATAACTAAAAACACATTCCTTTAAAAATAAATTTGAACATAATATGGAAGGAATATGACCTGAGAAAATATGCCATAATAAAGTAGTATCATGGGTATTCTACTAGTCGAATAACCACATGAACTTTAAATTACTAGTTTAATAATGAGGGAATGCATAATGTGAGACATCATATCCATACCATCAAGGCCTCATGAAAATACCACAAATAACCATTTTGTCAAGGCCTTGTGCCAAGACCGTAGTTTGTCTTATAAGACCTATCGATGCATCGAGGGGCTATAGTGGGCCCCACCCATCACTTACTAAGTCCAATGAATTCTTTATATGAATTAGGATCAACATAAACAACATACACATTAACATAGAAACCAACATATGAAATGTAAATAACTTTCTCCAATCATTAAACATAAACACTAACCATTTGGAGTAATATGGCGAATGGTTTCAAGATAGCACATCCACAGTCAAACTAATCATAAACCATTAAATAAAACATGGTGTATGATATCATAGGATATAAACCTCAGTGAATTACAAGATTCTACAAAAGGATTTTGATATATATGATGTTACTTTTAAATGAGATCATTGAAAAATCCATGAGGATGTAATCCTTAAGCATTCCAAAGTGTCCCATACCACCTTGAAACATTGAAATAATAATAAATTAGAATATAATGTGAATAAGGAGACTCTTGATATGATATAGCAAAGGTAATTAAATACATCACAAGCAAGAAATAAGTGGCGAACAAGACATATATCTCATTAAAGTTAAAGTGAGATGAGAATAATCCATTTTTACTTTGGAAAGAAGAGTTCTTTTGGAAAATCATTTGTATTTTTCATGAAATTAGATTGAAAAAATTTATATAATAGAAAATAAAAGGGAAGGTAATTGAAATTATATTTGAGGCTTAAATAAAGTCTTATTGAGGTGAAATAATTTAAAAATAGTTTTTAGAGAAGCTTTTGAAATAAAACATTTTAGTGCGGTTTAAGGAAAATATTAAAGGATTTTAAAGAAAAAAGGATTGTTTGCTTTCATAAAACAAAAAATAAACCAAAATAGATTTTTCATGTCAAATTTTTTGATTTTAGAAAGATAAATATGGCATAAAACAGATTATAGAGTGAACTTCAAAATAGGTAGGAATTCGAGAAGTTCCTTGAATCGGGTTTGCATTTCAGAAGAATTTTTGAAAGATTATTTTAAAACATGTAACTCACAATAAAATTAAGAAGGATTATTATTATTACACATATATATAACCTTAAATCAGAATTTATGAGGAGTACATAAGAATAAATAATAATTTCATTAAGGTTAATAGAGAATAAGAGGAACCCGAATGAAAATGGAGGATCAGGTAGAAAATACTTCCAACTTTGTAATCAATTGAATCGTATGCTCCAAAATTAATAATCATAAAATGATACATTTAATATAATGAAAATAAATATATTCATTATATAAAACATCAATGGGAAGTATACATAAACCATACATAAGTAATAGCAGTGAATATGGAATATCTCACAAAAATGGAAGTGAGATGAAGAAACCCCTTACCTTAAGTCCGAAGGTGTTCTCCAATTGATCTTAATGACCTAAATAATAAAATTTAGGTTCATTAATTAATAATTATATAACATTATATTCATTTAATTGTTTTATTATAACCTTATTAAGTTCATTCATGACTTTTTTTATGGGTTAAGAGGTTCAATTTTATTGTTTGGGTCTGTTTGTTTAATGATCGGTATACTTATATACATGAATGAAGAATCATGTAAAATGAGGATGGTTGTTCAGAATTGAAGTTATATGTTATTAGTGAACATAAATAAGTCTAAATTGTTGTAAATTTAATTTGGTTACTTGGAGTAAATATGAATCATTATATAAATTATTTAATGATAACCGTTAGGGTTAATTAACGATTTTTGAACACAACGAACTCATTTTTATTTATAAATCAAAAACCATGTGTACAAAAGATTCCAGAACCATAGATGATACATAATACATATATTATAGTCTATTTCATCCATAATAATTTATTCATGACCATAATTGAATATGGTAATAGAAACTGAAAACCCATCATCCTTGAATGTGGTAAATTAGCATATCTCGGATAGTGTTTTTTACTACTAGAATAAAAGAAGGGTAAATGATAGATGATAATAACTTATTCCATCATCATAACAAAATTAAAATACATGTAAGGTACTGGAGTTTTCATAACGTTTTGATGAATAGTGTTGAGTATAGAAAAGAAAACAAAGGAACTTGAAAGGGAAGTAAAAGAATTGAAAAGAGGAATTTACCTCTTGAATTAATATTTCTTGAGAGCCTTTTTATGGGAGAAGATTTGGTCTTTTTTATGAGACCAAGGACTGAGGGACGTGAGGGAGGATCTTTGGAGGAGGTTTGGGTAGAATTTAGACATGGAAAAATATTTTAAAGGAGTGAAGAGAAGAGGGAGTGAGGGGAATTTTTATAGTGGAGGAGAGGAGTAATTTTTTAATATCTTAATCATTATTTTATTATTTTGCTCAAGACTAGCAATAATATCGATTCTTGTGACCAAAAATAGTAATATGTGCATGTGAGTTTGAACCAAGTGGTCTTAAATCAGCCTTAAATCACCTATTACTGAATAAATAATGTATTTAGTTTTAATTGTAAATTATCGTATTTTACTATTCACTTAAAATTGAAGTATTTTAAAAAAATCAAAAAATTCACAATAACCATTTTTCGATGTGTAGAATCAAAAAATGAACTTAATTTTATAAAAATATTTTTCTAAATATGTGAAATTTAATTTTTAAATAAAATCATTATTTACTTGAAAAATAAAGATTTTATATTTAAAAATGATTTAGTAATTCTTTCAAAAATTAACTAGGGTCACATAAAATTTTCCTAAAATCATAGGACAATGAAATATTTATTTAGAAACCCATTTTATAAAAATTAATTAATTAATTAATTTATAATTTTATTTAAATATTTATCACTCAGAAAAACACGAATACTTAATTAATAATTTATAAAATATTCTACTTCATTTATAAGTCGCCTAAATTTTATTTATACTTTCATGGGTGATGTTACTATTCATAAGGGTCGTATTACTATTCATAAGGGTAACATTACTATTCATAAGGGTATATTACTATTCATAAGGGTAGGTGAAACGCATGGCCGATTGTCGCCTATCGACCGGTCAAAGTTCTGGTGCTCTGCTAATGTGTATAGCAGCACTCGGGTCGAATCATCGGCGATGATACTTTATAATAGCCATTTGTTTTTGGTTGATTGTATTTTGATTGGGGGGTTTGTTTGGAGAGCTTATAAAGTAATTTATGGATGATGATTGATTTAATGAATTGATAAAGATTGGGGTGAGTTCATTATTAGGGAGTTAAGCTTGTGATATCCTTGAGCTTTGCTTTATATTGCATTTAAATTAACACCCACTTCACAAGTTGACGTCGATTAGAATTCCTAAGTGTTAAAGCTTTAATCCAAGCCTTAACTTAACTAGGATTCTAATCTCAATCAGTACATGTTTATGGTAGTGTATTTTTGGTTCCAATAATCCATGGAAACCACATGCTAAACAAAATATGTCATTAATCCATGACATATTAAGTCCAACATACACAATGTTAAATTAACGAATACTCGTCGAGAAAATACTCTCAATCACTTAACATCCCTAAATTTTGACTCACCCCAATGAGATATTTACTCAGAAATTTGGGTGTTTAATATTATGGTTATAATAATTATGATTATAAATTAAGAATATAAAAAAAATAAAGGGATTAGAAAAGAGTGGTACGTCGAACACACACACACACGAACAATGATGATAATTAAAAACGAACTTTCGATTGAATGAGGAAGCAAAAGAAGGGAATGGAATTCAACTGTATTTAAACTATTTTAAGAAGATAAATATTAAACTACATAAGGTGGATGAGAATAAGAGATATTGAAGAATAAACTTGCATTAAAATTGAATTACAAAAGAAAGGACTTACAAAATTACAAAAACGAAGAACACAAAAGTAAGTGAAAAAAGAGAGAGGAGTAAAGGTCCTTCAAGTGAAAAATTGAGTATGGAAGGTCCTCCCAAGACTTTGGAAAGGCTTTGGTCGTTCCAATATTCTCTACTCTATTCTGAAATTCCAACCCCTATCAAGGAGAGAAGGGGAAAGTATTTATAGCCCAAGGAGTGGACTGTTTGCATTCCCAATATGGCCAGTTGATTAAACAAATATAATCTGTCCATTTCAATCCAATATTTTTGATGTCCAAAATGTGAAAGGGTTTTGGAATATGAAGATGCCTTCAAAACCAAATGATTTATTCCAAAAAGTCGTCCACCTATATCTCCTCTTTCACACTGCAAAAGCTCAGCTCTATTTGATGCCTACATCATGAGACATGTCATGAATACTATACTGATTTTATTTCTCGGCCAGAATGGTGGGATGGAGTTAAAAGCTTCATTTGGGCCCCTTGTTCTTAGATTTGGGCCCTTAAATTTTTATCCATGATTCTTTTGGATAAGCACGAACATATGGTAGAGTTTCATAAAATTTGGGATTCGGTATTTAGAACAGGAACTCAATCATCATTGCTGGTCCAGTTTCTTCACAAATTATGTAGGTCATCTTGTGTGGTAAATGTGATCCTTCAAATGGAAGAATTGGCCCATGATCCCTTCTAATAAAATGTTTTATATTGAATTAGTAATCCTAAAAAATAATAAACACACAATTTGTATCAGTATGGTGATAGTTATAAATAAAATAGTAAACTGACTCAATTGGACTACTTCTAAAAATGATCAAAAATTATACTTAATATTAAAACATTAATATTTCACACAAATTATGCACATTTCATATAAATTAAGTAAAGGGAGTATATAATAAGTCATGAAAATATTAATAACATCAACTCCCCCATACTTATTTTTGTGTATGTCCTCATGTGCAACAAATATAAAAACATGACAAAATCATTTTCACTTACCAACAAATATTAAAATATTGTTTTCTTCAATCAGGGGAGGTTTATACTATTTCACTCATCAATTTTGAATTCCACCACAAGTTTTTATAGAAGAAATGTTCCAAAACTAATTCATTTTTTCATGCTCAAATTTAGAAATAGAAAATGTGGACACTCAAAACTCACACCTCTCAAGATGATAAAATTCATTTGTGGAGGTTCACTCTTTCACCAACCAAAAGTGAAAATCTTAGAGCTTGAAAAGAGCTCTCAGCTTCCAATCCCTATCCAAAGTGAACAAGAATCAAGAGGTATTTTTAAGGGATTTTTCTGTGGCTATGGTACGGTAGAAATATAATGTCCATGAGAGAGAAGAAGAGGGTTAAAACATCAACATAGAAAAAGCAATGCACATTTTTTTGAAATAAAACATGGAAGGAAATGAAAACAAATATTTACAAGGGAATGGTTGTGTGAATAAAGACACAATAGAGGAATAAAATATGAAGTTAATGAGAAGATGGAATATTTACAAACCACAAAACTTCTCCAAATGACATAATAATATAATGCAAGTGTTCTTTTTTTCTTTGTTTTTTCGAAAGTTGACCTTGAAACAGATCTCACCCTCATATCCCAACCCATGATTGATCTCCTCATGACACTAATTGTAATAGTTATAACAAGATCAAAGGTTGAGGAAGAATGATTTTTGACCTACCAAGACACAACCCATTTTTTTGATTTTTTTTGATTTTTTTTCATCATTTTTATTCTTTTTTGAACACTTGTCAATAACATTTACAAAATTACATAAATGAAAGTACATTATATTCCCCAAAACACACTGAATTATAACCTCTCTCCCACACTTAAATGGATGCTTTCCCTCAAGCATATGATAACATGGTGAAATCAACAAAGGGTACCCAAAATGAAATCCATCCCCCCCACACTTAAATTTCAAAAAAAATTATGCAATGAAAATCCATGTTGATATTGGGTGGGAAAAGGTATTGGGCTTGTAATGTTCTTATCAAAGAAAAGGTTTTCATAGGCTCGAAGGGGCTTTCAAAATGAGGATTAATGTAAGGGAAATGGGAGACTATTTGGCTATTGTGATTCTCATGTGGTTCAGAAAATGCCTCTATCATATTAATGCACACTAAAGTAAGAAATTCAGCTCGAAGGTCCACAAACTCAAGAATCACAAATGGGGGTGAAAACACACATTTTGAAAATATGGCCATAGGTGGCCTTGGCATGAAAGCTATAGTTGGTTCTCACGGTTTGGGAAAAGAATTTTCCAAATCAATAACTGAGCATTCAAAATGTATTATTCTTGACACAAAATTCTTTATCCAAAGTTATGATGAAAATAAAAAAAATTTAAGATGAAAACATGTCTTTTGACTCCCCAAAATGGTTGGACAAAATTTCAAAACTCGATGGTGAGTAAGCATGACTCTTGATTTTTTTGTATTTTTTTTATGATTATTTTTTTGTTTTGTTTTTATTTAATTTTTTTTTAGTTTTTAATAAAGATACACTGACACAAAAGAGAAAGTTAAAAATAAAGGTTTTGATAAATAAAGTGGTAAAAAAATGAAAGAGAGAGGAATAATAAGAAAGAGGTAGAGAGAGGAAGAGATAGAGAGAGAGTTAAAGGGAAAGAGGTTCCCCCTGGTTTGGATTTGGCGGGTCGCCATCTCCATCTAGTGGTAGGTCAGCTAGAGAAGTTGGGGATCCAGTGGAAGTCGAGGTGGTTTTAGGACTGTGGGAAGTTACCTGAAAAAGAAAATTCATTATTCATCTAATGAAAAACTAAAAAGAAATTAAAATTTCATAAAAGTAAAAGAAAACATGGGTTGCCTCCCAAGAAGCGCTGAATTTATTTGTCTACAGCTGGACAGTTGTAGTGGACTACCCATAGTCTGACGGTGGCCATTGTGTCTTCTCAACTCCAGTGTGATTCTAGAAAAACATTTCCTTTGTGAGGCTCGATGATTCATTGGATAATTTCATCCCTTACTTGTTTCGCTTGCAATTCAATGGGGTTGGAAAGAGAATATGACTATCCTCCCTTTGGTCTTCAATGTGAGGAATGATTTCATCCACAAAGTGATGATTTTCTATTCTTGGAAATTTAGGAAGATGTTTCAATTCTGATGGTTCATTTATGTAAGGTTTAGATAACATTAAAGTAGAGTATGACATCCCAATTGTTTTTGACTCATTTATTTCATCACTTACCGGTGTAGAGTAATGATGATCAGTGGAGTCATAAGACTGAATAAAATTTTCAATATCCTTTATTTCAATATTGTTTGCCAAAGAATGGTCAATTTCAACCTCACCAGTGATTACTTTATTAATTAGGGTAAAAATATCACAAACATCACTACCATCAGGACAATATAAACACATTGGTTCAGGGTTCACTTCACATATAACATAATTTTCAGAATCATGGATAGGAAAGGATAAATGTGGGATAATCAGATTTAAATCAACAAATGAGCATTCAAGTTCATTTTCTTTATTACCATTCATGTTGGAGCATTGGAGGTCTGGGGTGAGATGAGATTCCAAAGAGTTTTCAAGATCCTTTAGATCAATGGAGTTTGCATTTGTAATGTCAACATCAAATTCTCCATTAATCACTTGGATAATGAGGATGAAATATTCACAAACTCCTCTATCAGTAGAACAAAAATAACATGATGTAATGGGGTTCAATTGACTCTTAGAAGTGTCCTTGGAAGCATGGATTGAGAATGCAGAGTGATCCTCAGATGGGTATCGCATGGCTTGGAAAATGTTGAACTTGACCAGTTGGTCACCAAATTCCATGGATAAGATGTTAGCATGGACATTAATTTTGGTTTTAGATGTCATAAGGAATGGTCTTCCTAGAATCAGAGGAGATTGGAAAGAATTTGTCTCACCTTCCATGTCAAGGACATAGAAGTCAGCTGGGAAGATAAGATCATTGACTCGGACAAGGACATCCTCAATTATTCCCTCAGGACTGGCTGTGCTTCGATTGGCCAATTGAATGACAACACCCGTTGGATGTAAGGGACCTAAACCAAGGTTGGAGAATATTGATTTGGGCATGACATTAATTGAGGCTCCTAGGTCTATGAGTGCATCATCAAAGTTGGAACTTCAAATTTGGCATGGAACCATAAAGGTCCCTGGATCTTTGCACTTAATGGGTATGGACTCTTGGGTGGAAACATTTTCAAAGGTCCTAAGTTGCCTCTTGTGGGTGCACAATTCCTTATGAAACTTGGAATACTTAGGAATTTGTTTGATGGAATCTAAGATAGGAATGTTGACTTCAACATGTCTAAACATGTCGAGCATTTCAGGATCAGGTTCAAAGGACTTCCTTGGTTTAGAAACAGATTGAGGAAAAGGAATTGGATTCTTAAGTGGAATTGAAAGAGATGAGGGAATTGTTTCAGGTTAAATTTCAAGATTCTTTTTATTTTCATTTTCTAGGTCAACATTCAAAGGAGGGTTTGAGGAATTGTCTTGAGGCATAGAAATTTTCTTTCCTGATCTAAGTGAAATTGCACTTACATTACCCTTGGAGTTGGGTAATGGTTGAGCTGGAATTTGGGAAGAATTGGATGGTTGCTGCTTACTAAGGTGGGATTCAAGTTGACCGATTTGAGTTTCAATGTTCTTGAGGCTAGAATGTGTGAAAGAGGCAAGATCTTCCACTGCACTTTCCCATGGTTTCTTATAAGAAGAGTCCTGATTGGGATTACCTAGATTTTGGTTCTTGGGAAAGCGATTGTATTGGTTTTGGAATTGGGAAGGCTCACTAGGATAATGGAATCCAGGAGGAGGATTGGTCCTTTGAGGTTGAGGAAGAAAAGGATAAGGTTGTTGGAAGTTACCAACACCTTGACCATATTGAAACTGGTTTGGGTTTTGAGGAGGTAATTAAGGAGTATGAGATATGGGATTACCATACCTATGGCCTTGGTTATAGGAAGAAGAGAAGGGCTCGAAGTGTGGTTGGTTGAAGTTTCTAACAAACTGACCTGATAGTTGAGGATTGGTGTTCCGCTGAGCATATGTTGCATTGATCTCCATTGGTCCAGATGAATCGGATTGATCCTCTTGAAGTTGTGGACATGTTTCAGTTGGATGAGATGGAGAGTTGCAGATTCCACAGTTTTTGGCAGGTCCAGGAAACATTGATTGTGGAGAAGATGAGGTTGGGGATTTGGTAGCCACAGCTAGTTGTCGCACAAGTCCTGTAAGTTCACTCATCCACTCGGTCATCTTGTTCGACTCAATTGATTGATTATCATGGGCTTGTTTGACTTGAGCATGTGCTCTAGTATGGAATTTTTGTGTGTTTTCAGCCATGTTACTTATAAGATCTCTTGCTGCTGCAGGAGTTTTATCAACAAGAGCACCGCCACTTGCGGAATCTATGAGAGTTATCTCCATAGCCAATAACCCATCATATAAGTATTGGATCAAGTTTTGGTCAGATATTTGATAGTGTGGGCAGGTTGCAACAAGCTTTTTGAACCTCTCCCAGTACTCATGGAGTGATTCACTTGGGAACTGACGGATACCACTTATTTCCTTTCAGATAGAAGCAGTACGAGAAGCAGGAATAGATTTTTATAAGAAAAGTCGCTTCATGTCATTCCATGTGGTTATGGAACCAAGAGGTAGGTAGTAAATCCATGACTTTGCAGTGTCAGCTAGGGAGAAAGGGAATGCTCGGAGTTTTATTTGTTCCTCAGAAACCCCTTGAGGCTTCATGGTAGAGCACACCACTTGGAATTCTTTAAGGTGGAGATGTGGATCCTCACCGGCTAGCTCGTGGAAATGAGGAAGAAGATGAATCAAACCCGATTTGAGTTTGAAGTCATCCACTATGTTTGGATATTGAATACCAAGAGGTTGGTAATTCATATCAGGGGCAGTGAGTTCTTTAAGTGTTTGTTCCCTAGGATTGACCATATCTAATTCAATTGGTTGGACAAGGACTGGTTCTTGAATTATTTGATTATATCTTATGTTCCTCCTAAGTTGGTGAAGTGTTCACTCAATTTCAGGGTCAAACAAATCCGAGGGATTTTTTGGAAGGCTATGGGACATTCAAAGAGATTTTTGAAGAAAGAGGAAGACGAGTTTTTCTTTGTGTTTTTTTTCAATTTTTTTTTAAATTTTGTTTTTTTGTTTTTTATTACAATAACCAGAAACTAATGACTTAATAAAGCACCATCCCCGGCAACGGTGCCATTTGAAACGCACGACCGATTTTCGCCTATCGACCGGTCAAAGTTCTGGTGCTCTGCTAATGTGTATAGCAGCACTCGGGTCGAATCCTCGGTGATGATACTTTGTAACAGTCGTTTGTTTTTAGTTGATTGTATTTTGATTGGGGTGTTTGTTTACAGAGCTTATAAAGTAATTTATGGATGATTTTTGATTTAATGAATTGATAAATATTTGGGTGAGTTAATTATTAGGGAGTTAAGCATGTGATATCCTTGAGCTTTGATTTATATTGCATTTAAATTAACACCCACTTCACAAGTTGACGTCGATTACAATTCCTAAGTGTTAAATCTTTAATCCAAGCCTTAACTTAACTAGGATTCTAATCTCAATCAGTACATGTTTATGGTAGTGTATTTTTGGCTCCAATAATCAATGGAAACCATATTCTAAACAAAACATGTCATTAATCCATGACATATTAAGTCCAATATACACAATGTTAAATTAACGAATACTCATCGAGTAAATACTCTCAATCACTTAACATCCCTGAATTTTGACTCACCCCAATGAGATATTTACTCAAAAATTTGGGTGTTTAATATTATGGTTATAATAATTACGATGATAAATTAATAATAGAAGAAAAATAAAGGGATTAGAAAAGAGTGGTACGTCGAACACACACACACACACATGAACAATGATGATAATTAAAAACGAACTTTCAATTGAATGAGGAAGCAAAATAAGGGAATGGAATTCAACTGTATTTATACTATTTTAAGAATATAAATATTAAACTGCAGAAGGTGGATGAGAATAAGAGATATTTAAGAAGAAACTTTCATTAAAACTGAATTACAAAAGAAAGGACTTACAAAATTACAAAAATGAAGAACACAAAAGTAAGTGAAAATAAAGAGAGGAGTAAAGGTATATCAAGTGAAAACTTGAGTATGGAAGGTCCTACCAAGCCTTTGGCAAGGCTTTGGTCATGCCAATATGATCTCCTCTCTTCTGAAATGACAACCCCTCTCAAGGAGAGAAGGGGAGAGTATTTATAGCCCAAGGAGTGGACTGTTTGCATTCCCAATTTGTCTCTCCACTTGCATCGCCAAGTTGGCTATTCAGAAAGCTGAATATTGGAAAATATCTTTCTTAGAAGTTGTAGATAATAAAGTTTTCTGACCTATATCAACATTTGGAGTCATTTGGACCTATGTAGCCAAAGTTATGGCCGGTTGATTAAACAAATATAATCTGTCCATTTCAATCCAATCTTTTTGATGTCCAAAATGTGAAAGGGTTTTGGAATATGAAGATGCCTTAAAATCCGAATAATGTATTAAAAAAAGTCGGCCACCTATATCTCCTATTTCACACTGCAAAATATCAGCTCTATTTTATGCTTACATCATGAGATATGTCATGAATACTATACTGATTTTATTTCTCATTCAGAATGGTGGGATGGACTTAAAATATTCATTTGGGCCCCTTGTTCTTAGATTTGGGACCTGAAATTTTTATCCTTGATTATTTTGGATAATCAAGAACATATGGTAGAGTTTCATGAAATTTTGGATTCGGGATTTAGACCAGGAACGCAATCATCATGGCTGGTCCAGTTTCTTCACAAATTCTGTAGGTCATCTTGTGTGGTAAATGCGATCCTTCAAATGGAAGAATTGGCCCATGATCCCTTATAATGAAATGTTTTATATTGAATTAGGAATCCTAAAAAAATAAGAACCACACAATTTAGATCAGTAGGGTGATATTTATAAATAAAATAGTAAACTGACTCAATTGGACTACTTCTAAAAATGCTCAAAAATTATACTTAATATTAAAACATTAATATTTCACACAAATTATGCACATTTCATATAAATTCAGTAAAGAGAGTATATAATAAGTCATTAAAATATTAATAACATCAGTAGGTTATTATTCACCAGAAATTATGTTTGTTCTATCAGACTCAAAAACTCACCCTAAATGCAACCGTGTATGTCAGATTTTTGAAATTCAAATCCTAGAAGCGGAAAAATTATGTTTATTGGATCAGTTATAACAAAGTGTTGTTTTTTAGAGACTCAATGTTTCATGTATTCAATATTAAAATTATTTGTAAATCCTTGGGGTGTTACATTATGACTATGCTTTAGTATTCTGCTCGCATCACTAAGCTCCAGTGTTTCACTCCATATCTGACTTGTGATGAGTTGATGACTGCAAGGTGATTTGAATATGTACATGAGTATTCCGTACACACACAAATTAACATCTTCTAGTTTACTATCGTTATATAAATAGTGATTCAGACCCTAATTACAAAATATAGTTTCATAGAAGCTGGCAATATTATCCAAGTCAGTTCAGTTCTGAGGTAGGGCGATGGTTCCTCTAGTAGTAGGAAGCACTATTTTGGGGGTGCACATGGGGGTGGTTCCATCCAAGTGACACACACTGACAACTAAATAGTTTTCCACCCATGGGGTAGGATATTCCATATGAAGCCTCAGTGCACGAGTGACCCAATTGAGTGCCGATCTTGTGGATGGATGGGTCAACTTCAGCATTTTTTCAAGTCTTTTCCACCAACATCTAGTGAGAGGGGATCCTTACTGACACCACTATTAGATACATAATCCATGAATCCATGCCAGGATGGGATTTGGTCTTCTACCGACCGATTAGGCCAAGGTTTTAGTGGTCATGGTAGATGAAGTTATGCCCCAAATCTTCAGCATCAACAGAGTGGATCTGCTCAGGCTAGTCAGAAAGCATCTCAAGTTTGTGGTTCAGGCCATATTTATGTAGAGTAGCTAGTTCCTAAGGAGAAGAGTCCAAGTCCATATACATTTAGAGGTATTATTTTAATATCCTCTACTCTAGTATCTACCTTGTTTGATACAGGTTCATCACACTTGTTTGTTTCTATTGCGTTCATTGAAATCTTTGGTCTTGAAATTGAGTACTTATATGGTATCATGTATCTCGACACACCATTATAGGTCAGATAATAGGGAATACACCAGTGCCCAGAACCCCCCTTGAGATAGGTGGGTTCCGTTTCTTCTGGAGTTTCTTTTTCCTCAAGATGACCAGCTTCAATTTCATTCTTGGTATGTACTGGCTTGTACCTTATTATGCCCAAGTGGATTTCTAATGCCACTGAGTGTATTTCATGTCACCCGAGGGAAACACGTATATACATAAGGATGAATGGTAAATCCTAGTTGGTTGAGAGAGAGGTCAATTTCACCATCAAGCTTATGGAATGTGTTTCACTAGTGTACATTCCTCCCCATAGGATGGCACTAACAGAGCTCCAAGAACTTAAGAAGTATCATGAAGACCTAGAGAAAAATGGTTTTATCTGAACCAGTACATCACCATGGGGTTGACCTATCATTTTTACCAAGAAGGCATATGATACCCTTAGATTGTGCATGGATTAACACCGATTGAACTATCTTATGATGAACAACATGTATCCACTTCCTTGAATTAACGACCTCTTCAACTATATCTAAGGAGAAACTATTATCTTTAAGATAGATATGAGGCCGGGTTACATTTAGGTGAAAGTGATGCATTCCGACTTACCATATACAATGTCCCATAGAATGTATGATATGTACAAGTATCTGGTTATACCGTTCAGTTTGATGAAAATTTAAATAGTATTCATGGCTTTGATGAATCGAGTTTTTAACCCATATCTTGATTCCTTTATGGTGGTATTTTTAGGTGAAATATTTGTGTACTCATGCACCATACATGACTGTGACTACCATCTTGAGACCTTACTGAGTACGCTATGAGAGAACCAGATTTATGTGAAGCTTAATAAATTCCACTTTTGGATCAGAAAGGTCTAATTCTTGGGTCATATAATATAAGAGGCAGGCATATCAGTTGACCCAAATAAGTGAGCGTCATGGTTTCCTATGAGCATCCTAAGAATGTGTCCGACATATGCAGCTTCTTAGGGTTGGAAAACTATTACATGCGATTCATCCACAACTTATCCCTCTTAGAAGTTCCTCTTATGGCCTTGACTAAGATGGGTGTGTAGTCCATATTGTTTAAATCCTATGAGTCAAATTTTAAGGATTTAAAGGGGAGACTCACTTTAGTGCTGATCTTGATTCTTCCTGAGCCAAGAAGAGGATTTACTGTCTATTTTTATTCTTTAAGAATCAGGATGAATGTAGTTATGATTTAGGGTTATCGGGTTGTAGCATATGGATCTCTCCAATTGAGGACTCATGAACAGACTTACCCTATTCATGACTTCGAGTTAGCTTCCATGGTCTATGCTCTATGCTGTTGGAGGTAGTACTTTTTTGGAGAGCAATTTGTTGTTTACACAGGTCAAAAGAGTCTCAAATACTTCTCCACTATACGATATTTGAATATTAGGAAACCCAGGGAGTTGGAATACCTACATTTATTTGAGTTTGAGCTGGCTTACACACTCAAAAAGGGTAATGTCATAGATGATGCTTTGAACTAGAATACTTAGAATCAAGCCGTTAAGGAGGCCAGCAATGAGTGGTAGCTAATGGATCAATCCTCCGAGATGTAATTGGAGGTTTCAGGATAGCATGTTTACCTAGTTCTAGTAGCCCTAGTAGTAACATCCTTCCTTTGGGAGTGGGTCTAGATGTAGAAATTATCTGATTTCGAGGGCCTCGTTCTAAGGGATTGCATCACAGGAGATATCCCACCTCATGGTTGGATTTTTTATAGGATTTTGACCTTACTCTTCCATGGTCATGTGTGGGTGCCTATAGATATACGAGTAGAGTTTATGATGGAATTGCATGCCTATGTTTGGGAAGTTCATCCTAATATTATAAAGATGTATATATATACACATCATTGGTACTGGTGGTAAGGTATGAAGAGGTAGATAACGGGTTTTATCACTCGGTGCTCCACCTGTTAGTAGGTGAAGGTAGAGCACCAATGACCTGCTAGACATATACACCATCTCTCCATTCTATAGTAGAAATAGAAATATGTCACCATTTATTTCATGATTAGATTAATGAGATACATTTAAGGTTTTTATACAGTATTGGTGATCATCAATAGGTTGATGAAGGTTTCATACTTCATTGAAATCCAAGAAGCCTTTTATGTTGATGGGATAAGAAGGATTTACATCCAAAAGATAGTTTGAATTTATGGTTTATCTCATTCTATTATTTTAGATCAAGATGCCTGATTAATGTCATGGTTTTGGAAAGGGTTGAAAAAGGCACTGGTTTAGCTAGTTCTATTAAGCAAGGCATATCACACTTAGACCAACAGGAAATCCAAGAAGACAATACAGGTGTTGGAGGATATGTTTCGAGCCTGTATATTTGATTATATAGGTTCATGGGAAAGGAATATACCTATAGTTGAATTTTTATACAACAACAGATTTCAGGAAACAATTCAAATGGATCCATATGAGGGCCTTTACAATAGGCCATTTTGTTCACCACTATGCTAGCTAGAGGCAGGTGAGAAAACTCTACTGAGTTCTCTTCTAGTGCAGGAGACTTTAGAGAAATTCTAGCTAATTTAGAAGCATATGGATACATCTTAGTCTAAGAAGAAGTATTATAATGATCACCACCACATAACTCTGGAGTTTGATGTGGGAAATTGGTTCATTCTGTGTGTATCACCTAGATTCTGTCAGAGATGAATCATGAGACATGGAAAGTTATCACGTAGTTACGTCGGGTCTTTCAATATAGTGGAGAGGGTTGGACAGGTAGCCTATCAGTTACAGCTAACTCAGAGGTACTATGCCACACATGAGGACTTCCATGTATTTCAACTTTGACAGTACCATCCTGACCCATCTCATTCATTTGAAACCAAGGATATTGAGATGGTGGAGGATGCATTCTTTGAGGAGAATCTAATACATATCATCAATTGGAGCATGAATTCTCTCCAAGGTAGGCCAATTCTTCTATTTCGGGTTCTATGGAATTATATACATGTACAAGATGAGAACTAGGAGTGGGAGGTGGATGTACGTGCATAGTGGATGGAGATGTTCTCAGATGACATTGTACCACCCTCAAATGGGAAACTCAAGGATGAGTTTTCTTAAGGAGGGATGTTATAACATCCCGACTTTTCACAAATGTAGGGACTATTAATTTTTGGTTTAAATTATTTTAAAAATTCTTTATAATAATGCCTAATGGTGTCGAGAAGGTATTAGGAGTTTCTATGGATTCTTTTGGATCATGGAGCCCCAAAAAGTAAAGAAGCGGATTGGGATATACTGTTAGTAGAAACCATGCTGCCTAGCCCACATAGTTTCCATAAACCTTGTGGTTGCATATAGTGGGGTGAAGGGGGCCACACAATTTTTCTGCAATTGTGTGACCCTAGTCATATAACCATGTGGTGCTACAGAGGTTTGGGATAGAGCCCATTCATACAATTTGTGCATGGTTAGAAAACTCATGTGCCTAACTATGCAAGGTGACCATTCAAAGTAGTAACCGGTACATGGTTGGTGGACGGTCTGGCCAGCCATGTGGCCAAACCATGAACCTTCATTTTGAGGTTGAGATTAAAATTATAACCCTATTTAATGATTTTAAACCACCCTTATTATTCTCCTTTTCTTCTCCATTGGTGCAACCCTCTTCTTTAATGCATAGAGCTCCCCCTACCCTCTTCATAGGGTTTATAGTAGCTCCTTAAGTTAGACTCTATTTCTATCACCATCAAAAGAAATGGAAATATCTTAGTAATCCCTCTCACATTATACCTCTATTTAAATATTCCTCCTCCATATATTGTGCTATTTAGGTGCATTGAATTTTTTCCTATTTTTATGAAATTATAAGATTTATTAATTTTAATCAACTCTAGCTTGATTAAAACTTCAAAAATAGTTGAGTGGAGTGATACTAAATTGAGGTAGGTGGTTTAGGTATTTTCTTCTCGTTTTGTCGCCTTTCAAATAACATACCCTTGTACTACATGACAGACCCTTCCGACGACATCTCAATTTTTTTAAATATATTAATTTGATGTGTTCCACTTGTTTTTTGTTACCTTCAATTTTGTCTAAACCCATCCATGGGTTTCTCATCTTGGAATTGGACACCCCTTTGGGTGTTCCCACCTTAATAGAATATTTCTCATGGATTAAAAAATTAATTACCAAGTGTGTGTTTCTCATTAGTTAAATTCCATAAATATTTAATTTAAATTGGAATGAATGGATAGACATGAGATAGGTCCTTAAGGTTTATGCATCGTAACTTATATTTAAATGAGTATGCTTATACTTCACCTAGATTCCACATTCCGTATATTTAATTATTTATGAATGTTGTTTGAATGTCATGCTTTATTCCTTATGTCATTTCTTACATTTGTTGTATGCCATGTTCCTTGTGTAAATTCCACCCTTTGTGCTTGCTACAAATTTACACAATGGATTTGCTTGATTTGGATGTTATTCTTGGTCTAGCTATATAGCATGTGGTATTTCCATGTCTTATTGATGAAATAGAAATGGTACTGCCAATCCAAAGAACAAGATTGGGGTCTTTATACCTTGGTTGTTCCTTCATAATGACCCATGTAAATATCATATCATTCTTACTGGTACAATGGTTCAAAGATATGGATTAGGCCAAAGCTGGTGATATCAGTTGGGTGTGCATTTAGGAACTCATACTGAAGTGTTTATTTATTTATTGTCCATTATTTATAATATATGGAACACTGATAATTTATTTATGGAAATAAATTGGTTAGCCTAGAACCCTTGGGTGGAGGCTTACTAAGATTGTATCTTACACCTTGCTTGATATGCCTTTGGTACCCAAGAAGACATCCTAATCGTTGGTATTGATAAAGGGAAGTGTGCAACTTCCGATTCTTGATTGATTTGTAGCTTTAGGATAGTGTTTGGGGGCAGAAGACCGATCTTATGCTCGATATGCTCATTATAGATTTTTTTTTCATTTTTTTCATATTTTGGCTAGCAAGTGGTTTATTCATGTAGCTCATTCTCCCATTGTACTCACTTTTATAGATCCATGACATACCATGATCATCATTTTGTATCTATTATTTTTTATTCAGGTTCTTCCAGTTATTTATCTTTCTTGAATGATCTATTGTTTATATTATACTGCTTTCTCAATTTCTTCTTTTCTATTTATAATACTACGCTAAACTCTGATCGATGAGGGAAAATTCTTCCCATAGACACACCCTAGGCTCTCAATGCTATTCGACATGCTCTGGTGTTTGGGGAGGTGCACTTGAGGTCTTGTGGCCACCTTTTTAGGGCACCAGTAAGTGGAACCTAGGGTTGGATACTAAAACTTTATTCCTAGGTGTTTCATGATATTTTAGGGACCATTTTTATTGGTTGAGGTGGAATAGTACCATGATTTGGAAAATATAAAAGGTTAAAGGTAGGTGGTTCCTTTCATTGGTATGTAATCCTAGAAATATATTTTCTTGTTTATTTAATGTATGTATTATGTGTTTCAAAAATTCTATCTAGTATATCTTGTAAATTTATAGTCGTGGATTATTTTGCTTTGAATTTCATAAAATACAAGTTGGAATCCTATTTGTTTTCAATGTATAAAATCTCTTTTCAAAATCCATTCACATAAAATGTTTGTATAAGTGTCCAGTAAGTTCTTTTTAATTTATAGTTGAATTGTTAAGGATTTTTTGGTTTCTAAAATAAATAAAAGAATTAATCTAAGGTAGATGGGTGTACTTGATCCTTAAAATGAAATATATGCTAAATGATAAATTTATTTTATAATGGTTTTATTTGGTTTTCAAATATTTTCAATTAAATTATTTTTTAATGAACACTCATGAGGACCAATTTTAACTTTAAAAGTGGTTTTCTAAAAAAAATCCCTTGAAACACACCCCATGCATTTAAGGAAAGAGTATGATTAATGATTCTTCTTATGTGATAGTGCCTTAGGAGGAAACTTATTTACACTGAATATTTTTTGATTTATAGGGGTTGTTTCTAGAATAGGTTTTGGAGGTGAGGTTGTTCCTTGTTTGTGTTGTATATCATACATTCTTATGTGATATAAATCTAATCTATTTTATCACCTCTATTTATATGTCATGAGAAATCATGGAAAGTTAAGTGGAATGTCTAGGAACATATAATGAACTTTTTTAGTATCATGATATTATTAGTGTACCTATGTTAGATTATACTCCGCCTCTAGGATTTACCCCATAATTAGGCTAGGTAAGGCAATACTAGGTGTTAGTGTAGGTTTTATTGTATCCAACACCAGTTTTCCTCTATGTCAGTTATGTTAGCTTTATCCTAGGTTGTCCCCTAGGCTCTTAGGTCCCAAGAGGACTACTTTTGTGAGTATTATATTTTCTAATACCATGTAAAACTTTTTTTAAAATTTCTTTTAGTATAACATTCCACTTTTTTTTCTTTAAAGTATTTTTATGATATTTTATGCCACATAACTTAAAAGGGTTTTCTAACTGTATTTTATTTAAATATAGTTTAATTTGAGTTATAAAGGGAAATGGGTTTTTAGAGGATATTTGGATGTCATTTATTTTGGAAGAAAATAGAAAACCTATTTATTACATGTATCTTCAAACATACATTAAAGGATTTAATTTTTAAAGGGTATACTCAGGAAGTGCAGATGATACATACTAGGCATTTTATTCTCAAAAAAATCATATTTCCTGATTAACTAGGTTTGTATAGATGATACACTTGGGTATCAAGTTCTTGGTTTGGGGTAATGATGGTGTAAATTAGAGATTCTCTACTTTCACATAGAGATATATGGTTTCAGGTTAATTTTGTTTTATTTATTTTGGTATTATAGTTGTTGTAACATCCACCTTTGAATTCCTTATTTTACCTTGTATGTTTATTACTTTGATAAGATTTTAGTATATTCTAACCGGTTATTATATTGTGAGATGCTTATTTTTTCCTATTCCATGTTAGGTTTCTTTCTTTTTTATAATTTATTATCTTTATGGTTTGTAACATCAACATATCAGGTGGTCATTCTATAACTCCAACTTAAAATCCATGGTTATTTTTCGTTTATGTAGGTGCAATCATTCGCATCATTTATCATTTGATGCCTCAAAAATTTTTTCTAGCACAAGATGATCGAGAACATGCCTCATGTTTGTCAAGGGGAAGCTTGGGTACCTAGTTCAATGGTAAACCAAGTTGGTTCATGAAAAAAATGGTACCATAGCTTAGGTTCTTCGGAGGTCCTAGGTTCTATAGTTTCCCTTTCTATTTTGTATTCCATTTATATGAGATCTATAATCATCATAATTTAAGTGTAATGTTAAAAGTGACTAATCACCATATTTTGTGATGAATCTTGAGTTACCAGGGATGTATGGGATTGGTATGTCTTGATTCCTTTCTCAATTATTAGATTTTTAGAGATTTTTTGTCTTTATTCAAGTGAAACATTATTATAATGACAATTCAAATTTATTTTGAGAATATATAATAATTAGAATGAAATTTAGAAGGAAATATTGGGCGAACAGTTATTATGAATGGTTTGGAAATATATGATCAGATCGTACAATCTAAGATTGAAAGCCTTAGTGGAACTCACATGGTTAACAAACAATTTTCCAAACTGGGTGGACAAGTTATGCATGGTTTTTATTTTTCTTGAATTTTTTTGGTACCTTTTGGTTTTGAGTTACCCATTAGCATTTTCATTATTGATTTAAGATAAATATGTGTGTTTATTATAGAATCTTAACGGTTCTTTGAATAATTTAATATTGATTTCCAAAATTAAAACTTTAGTTTTATTCCAAGAAGGAATTGAATTAGTGAATAATAAATGGATTTCATTAAGTGTTTTGAAATTAAAATGAAATAGTTTTTAATAAATGTTTTCATTTTCTAAATGGTAGATTGGGAAAATTATTTTAAGAAATTTCACATAAGGTTTAATGAGATATTTTCTAGGTTTTATTTTAAAAAGAAGATAAATTGTTAAATTTTTTGAAAGGGGAGTTAGATTGGTTTTAAAATATTTTATAATTTTTTTAAAGAGTTTAAAATAATGACAATTTATTTCAAAGGATATTTTATAAAATTTCTTAACTTTGATGTTGACTGTTTTTTTATATCATGAAATGGATTCATTATTGTAGGTTTGAATTTAAAAGGTTGTGAATTTTAGTTTGTTCTGATTTAATTTATTATTTTTTTAATTTTATATTCCCCCATTAATACCAATAAATTATTATAAGGAATTCACATGTGGTTCACTATTAGTGCATACTTTGATTTATCATGATATATCAGAGGTGGTTTATCCACTTGGTTTAGTCATATAACCTAGCTACATTCATCTAGTAAATAGAATTCAAGATTATGATCAGGAGTTCCAAAATTAAAATCCACATAATTTACTTATACAAACAAAATCTATGGGAGAATAGGATTAGTTTGGGATATCGATGTGATTTTTTTGACATGAGATTTTGTAGTCTCTAAAGATTATTTTTTCAACCTATATGATGGAATGTCTGAGTTTGATGTTTTATTAGTCTATTATTTCGATAATAAATATAGAGATACCTCCCTTGGAAAGGTTTTAAAGAATTTTTCATTTATAAATACTTCTTTTAATTCATGAAAATAATGAATGTGGTTGAGTTATATTGTATCCAAAAAGGTATCTCATTGATATTGAATTATGATCATCATCTTTCATACTTTGTTTCATATCTTTTGGATCTATCCATGGATGAATCACTAAATGATCAATATTTTGAAAGAGTTATTCACCTAGATATTCTATCAGCAGTGTCTTCTCTTGGCATTGACACTTACGAAGACATAATGTAACATGCTATAAGGATTGAGGCCATTTTGGCTGGGATGCCAAAATTAATCGATGTTTGTACTATCCTTGGAAGTAGTTTATGATGATCTAGTGAAGGGAATAAAATGAAATTCAAGTCTAAGAAATATGACAGTAACATCAAGTATCCATCCAGCTTCTTCATGTAAGACTTTTTGGAGAAAATTATTTGGTTTTCCATAAGTGTGGAAAACCTAAGTATAATAAGTACCATATCCAAAAACTAAAAATAACCACAATTTTTATATCCTTTTTAGATATATATAGTGGTTTTGTAGTGGTTTCACTCTTAAAAGAGGTCGAACTAGATATACCATTTTGAAAAATCCCTAGGTTCAACATACTTAACTTGATGTTAATGTGACATCTATTTAAAGTACTATTTATTATATTTATCATTCCTTGTTGTTTTTTTGTTTTTGGTTCAATTTTTTATTTGTGTATTTTTTTGTATGATTATTCCATAATATTTATAGAATTGTATTTATCATGGAATTGTATTGTGGTTGATTTTTAATTTTTTTGGTGGTATATGGAGATTTCTTTGTGACTTTATTCTTTCCTATTATCCTTTGGGTTTCATTAGGTTATTTATTATCATACAAGATTGTAAGGTTGGGGTTTTAAAATGATTATTAATATGGTAGATAGACCAATGTAGAGAAATCCCTTAGAGGGATAGACATGTGTTCCTTTTTATATTCTCTTGGAGTTTGGATTTTAGCTGTTAGGTTAATACCTTGATCCTACTAGACCCCACATCACTTTTAACTATCTCAGTAGTTTTTATCATGGTATATGTTTGGATTATCATTAAGATTATTCCATGTTCTAATAGGTTTATTTTTCTTATCAATTATACAGTCAGTGTTCTTCTTATTCTTGATATCTTTTGTGATGGAGTTAACATTCCCTTTTTTTAGTCATTTATTTTCTAATTGTAAGTCCTTAGGTGTCTTAGTATTCAATATTTTAGGATGTATAGGGTATCAATGAATTAATTTTGTGGACTATAATAAATTATTTTTTAGTTTTAAGTAGGTTGTTTCTTTGAAAATGCTTTATTTAGTTTGATATATTTTCATCTCATGTGTCATGTCTTTACTTGGGGATTTGATCCTCAAGTTTTAATCTTGATATAACAATACTTATGAAACTTTTGGGGTAAAATTATTACGGTGAGAAGAATTGTTACACACTAACTTTGGATATAAATATTGTTTAATTTATTTTAAATTCTCTTTTTTTTTTCTATCCTTCTAGGTTGAATCTCTTTTAAATTTAGAGATTTTGGGCATGCAGTGCATGACGCACAGTTAGAACATAGTTAAAACAAACCATGTGAAAACATTATAAAAGACCTATAGTTTTGATAGTTCCAAATTATATATTTTTTTATCAATTAGTCTAACTATAGTTCCATGAATTTGTAGTGTTCCATGTTCCGAGTGGGAGGTGCACATATCGTGTATGGTTTGGCCAACTATGCAGCAAAGCTATGTGTAGTGACTAGTTTCATTCACATTGGAAAGTGACTATCATGCCATTTTTATTTAAATTATTTTGGGCCTTCATTTCTTGTCCATTCTACACCCTAATCTTGTTGATATCTCCCCATCAATACTATCTCCTTCAAAGTCCATCTCCAATGTATTTTCTTCGAGTTTAAGGTGGATTATTCAAGGTAATCCACTCGATGTATCTTCTTCCATTATTACTATCTAATTTACCTTTCTCTTATTAACCTAGAATAATCCCAATGAACTAGGGTTTCCTTTAGATATATTTTTATTTAGGGATTAATTGATTATTTCATTCCACATGATATTTTATGGCCTATTTATCTTTATCGAGTTTGAATATCCTTGATATTTGAAAAAGTGACAAGGTAAAATGTAGGTGGTTCTTCACATCACTCATTTAACATAGAACTATGATTTATTATTAGTTTTAATTAATATAATATGATTTATAAAAATTATATCTAGTATATATAATAGTTTTTGTTAGTGGAAGCTTGTTTCTCTTCAAATTTGATCAAATACAAGTGAGACTTCTATTCATTTTCAAAGTGTAAAACCTCTTTTTTAAATCCACGCACCCCGAGTTTTTTATAGGTTATTGGTTGGTTATTTGAAATCAAAAATTCTATTTTAAGGATGTTTTTTTTAGAAGTAAATTAAGTGAATAATTTCATGGTATATGGGTGTGCTTTTTCCTTAAAAGTAAATATACATTACTCAAATGATTGGGGTATTTTATAATGGTTTTATTTGGTTTCAACATCATATCTATTAAACCATTTCAATAAATAATACTCAAGATACATGGTTGTAAATTTTAAAGTTTTTTTATAATAAATATAAACCCTTTTAAACTTCCACATGTATTTAATAAAATTTTATGTTTAATGATACTATGCGTGTGATGGTTCCCGGTGAAGGGTTTTGTGTAATTTGAATACGTTTTGATAGATTAGAGTTATTTCCTATGATATAATTAGAGGTGAGGGTGTGACTTGATTATGTTTCATATTATACATTATTATATTGTATACATCTATTTTATTTTCTCACCTCCATTTATATGTTGTGGAAAACCTTGGGTAGTTTAGTGGAATGTCTTGGAACACATACTGAACTAGTTTAGTATCATGATCTGACTAGTGACATTGACTTAGATTATACTATACATATTAGATTCCCCCATCAATTAGTCAAGGTAGGGTAATACTGTAACGAACCAAAGTTTTATTAAGGGAAATACCTCTTGATCTAATTAAACGTCTCTTTATGAAAAATGTTTTTATAAGATGTCAACTTCTTTGGTTTTATGTTAAGAATTTTTACTGTTGCTAATATAGCCATTGAACAGTGATCACATGATTAGTATAAATATAGGATTTTAACAAATCCATTTTACTCAGACAAAAAAAGCGATGGCCTCGTCCAGTAGAATTGCTCCATACGAAGCCCATTTGTCAGAGCTAGGAAAAGAGATGGCATCCTTGGTCTTCTCTCTTGACCAAGCCCAAGCTGAGCTTCATCATGTTAAGCTCGAACGTGACCGTCTACGGGAAAAGTGGAAGTTGATTGAAATTACCACTCGAACGATGTTATCTGAGCCACCCCAAGAGTCTGTCACCATCGCACACCTTACCCTTAGGTCTTATGCAGCTGTTTTAAGGGGTTATGTAACAAATAAGTAGAACTATGTTCATTTAAATTATTTTTGTATATAATAATGAATATAATTTCTAGTCATTTTTGATACATTGTAAATAGTTTTTAAAGTACAAATGGTGTTTTTAGTTATTATTTAATTAAGAAATCTATTTTATTAAATTAAGGGATTTTTGAAATAAATAATATTTTAATAAAATAATAATATTATTATTGAATTAATTTTTATTAAATATAAATGATCTTATAATTTTATGAATGCAATAATTTTTTTTTATTAAGGTTTGAAATCCATTTCTGTCAAAACCCGTGAATTTTCGATAAATGTCGGTTTTTATTTTAAAAGTTAAAATTAACATATTTAGAAAATTTTTTAGATAAAATAAATGTCATTTCTGTAATCAGGACGTCGAAATTATCCAATGGTGAATTTTTCATAATTTTCTGAGACAGTCACATTTTTGGGTAAAAATTAAATACTGTTTAAATATATAATGCGTTTTATGACATCATAATGACCCAATAGTGATGTAATAAAATACTATAATCTTTATGTTCGGGAAATATATGTTTTACCATTAAAATAATGTGATTTTGGGTTTGTTTGACTTACTTTTCAAAGCATTAAAGGACCCCTCAAGACATATTCAACACTTTGACTTTTTAAATTAATTTCCATGGGTGTGTGACTCACCTCCACATAAGCAACCATAATATTTTAAGAATTTAGGACTTTGGCCTTATAAAATAATGTTTTCCTCTTCCCTTTTACAAAAACCATGGGATGGTTTGTGGTTTGGATTAATTTAATGTAAGGGGACCCAAACCTAAATAATAAAGAATTCCCTCACCTTTCCTATATAAACACACCCAAGATCCCACTTCCTCCTCACTCAAAGCCCTTTCAGTTCATCCAACCTCTGCCCAAATCTCTCTATAATCCTCCCAAGGTGCCCCAAGCTCCCAAGAAGCCTCTCACAAGCCTCTCTCTAGCCTTTGGAATCACACTTCCATGTAAGGGTTTTTTCTTCCTTTCTCATTTTTGTCAATTTTCTTTAAGTTGTATTGCCCTTTTAATTTCAATTATGAATGTTGGGGTATGGTTTCGCACCTCCCCCATACTGCCCTCTTATTTTTTGAATTATGGGAGACCCCTTTCTCTCTCATTAAATTCCTCCCATGTACACCCGTTACTATGCCGAAATTCCGAAAGGAACTTTTCTCTCTTCTTTTACATTCAAGAAAATAATTTTGTATCATGAATATACATTCCATTACAATTGTTGAGACATGTATCTATATGACCTCCTTACTGTACATTACATGTAAATATGATGAGGAACCCCTTTCTCTCTCATCAACCTTTTTATGAATTCTTATATCACGCCGTTACGCTACCGAAAATCGCACCGATTTTCTAAGCCAATGTCATTGTGTAGTGAATACCATGCCCATTTCTCCATCAAGGGTATTCACCTTTATGAAAATTTACTTATTGATTATAGAGTTTCATGTATGAATTCTAAATTCCTTTATCATGGAATAAATGATTATGTTTTATGAATCCATGTTTTATGATCCATGTGGCACACTTATGCATGAAATGAAATGTTTAAGAAGGGTGCGCCCTTATAGTGCTACAATGCATTGGGTAAAGTATAGTATCATGATACGTCATGTAAAATGAGTGTTGACTCATGCTAATTCAAGTTCAACGAGGGTTTACTCCTTCTTTATGTGCAATGAGGGTTTACTCATGCTCCATGTGCAATGAGCCTTGGCTCATGCTAATTCCATGATAAGTGTTGTTGCCACATCTCCATGTTATGATTATCATGCTTTATCATGACTTAATGTTCATGTTCCTTTTATTCTATATTGATTATGCCTATTGTGTAACATTTATTGTACTCCTCATGTTATTCCATGTGTACTCCCTTACTGGGCTTTATAGATCACCCTTTTCTTATGCATGTCCTCAGGTTATCCCATGCAATGCTAAGTATGAAGGAATGTAGTGGTCATGAAAAGGAAGTTTTCAATAAAGATGTTGTATTTAATGTTTTCAGTTTTTATGTAATGATCCTAAGCCCCAAAGACACTAAACCTCTTAATCTTCTTTATTGTATCAGGTGAAGTTTTATGTAATAAATCATGTTTAAGTTGTAATAAAAAGCAGGGTTGTCATAGTTGGTATCAGAGGATAGGTTTAGTTATTTTTGGGATTAGGAAACCCTAGTAAAGCCTTAGATTCAAGAATAAGTACAATAAAAACATCCATAAGTTTTGGTGAGTATTGAGTAAGTGGGTTATCAATAAAATACATCCCTGTCTGGATACGAGCAGGTAGAGGCGGATCTGGCACATATGTATCCTAGGGGTAAAACCCGAAAACACCGCTTTGAGCTAGACTCGAACGGGAACTGGTGCACGACAACGGGCCTTGCTGCACTCTTGGTTACGACACTCCCGAGGGATATGTTTTGATAAATTCACAAGCTTAGTATGAACCCTTATTAAGGGAATTAAAAAAACTCCCCTACGAATATATGTTAGAAAGTAGATCATGAAAATCCAAGATTTAAGCCTATAGAATCATGAGTTAAGGAATGAAAGTTTATTTATAAGTCATCAACTTTTGTCTTTGTATTACCCTTTATTTGTTACCCCTAACTTTCCTTTTATTCCAGCCAATGGCTGGTAATAGGAGGACTCAGGATAACAACCATTGTGAAGATCAATGTGATGACTGTACTAATGAGATTCCCAATCCAATGGGAGCGGGAATCGTGAACTTTGTCAAGCTTCTCTCTCAGCTAACTCAAGTTTTGAATAGAAACACGGGTCAAGAGGAACTTCCAAACCCTCCTAAGAAGGAACAAGTCGCTATCGAGAGCTTCATGAGGCAAAGGCATCCTACTTTTAGTGGATCATCCGATCCCACGATCGCTGAACAATGGATCATCTCCATTGAAAAGATATTCTCCATCCTCCAATGTTCTGAACAAGAGAAGGTTCTCCTGGAGGCTTATCGTATGGAGGGTGAAGTTGATCAATGGTGGACATTGATCAAAAATACAAAGCCTGAGGAGGAGATTGAGGCGTTGGAATGGAAGGATTTCCGGAAGATGTTTTTCGATAAATATTTTCCGCCCACCCTCCGGCTTAAGATGGAAAGGTACTTCCTTTCCCTCAAGAAAAAAGATGAAGAATCTGTTGGAGCATACGAGGAAAACTTCACAAGGCTTGTACGATACGCTTCTGGCTTTGTTGTTACCCCTGAATTCAAGGTTGACCACTTATTTGGTGGGCTGAAGCCTAGCTTGCAGAAAGCATTAGCGATCTGTGACTTCGACAACTATGAGGAAATTGTCCGATGTGCCCTCAAGGTCGAAATGGAGATCAGGGAATCACAGGGGTATCATGGGGACAAGAAGCATAAGTTAGACTTCAATTCTGGTGGTCCGATGGATAAATCTAACGGTGCTAAGAAGATCCAGCACCCCACTTTCCAAAAGTGCGGAAAGAAGCACCCTGGAAATTGCCTTAAGGGGACGAGAAAATGCTTCAGGTGTGGAAGAGAAGGGAACATAGCTGTTAACTGTCGGCAAGAAGGACCCACGGCTGCGACAGAGGAGTGGAACACTCCGTTTGAACTTCAACACGTTGTTCAATGCTACAAATGCAAAGAACCAGGTCATTTTTCAAATCAGTGCCCTAATCCAAGGGTTATCAGAGGCAACCAACAACCTCCAAGACAGTAAGGAAGATCTTTTTCCATCACTTCTGCCGAAGTGAACCCTAACAACAAAGTGGTGAAAGGTACACTAGTTATTCATTCAAGAATAGTGAACGTACTTTTTGATTCAGGTTATATGCATTCTTTTATATCTCGAATGTTTAGTAGAACAATCCCAGCACCACCACAAATCATGGAAGTAAAGATGTCGGTGAGTACGGAAAATGGGGCAATCATTGCATCCCATGAATATAAGTCCTCCCCTGTTATAATATGTGGATTGAATTTCCCGATGAACCTCATCATACTCCCTCTGGTAGAATTTGATGCAATTCTTAGCATGGATTGACTTTCCTTATATAGAGCCAATATAAATTGTCAGGAGAGGGAAATCACACTCCATATGGAGAATCGACCCCCGATTCTTTACAAGTGTCAAGAAGAAGATGAATCTTCTTTAGCTCCATCATCTCAAGAATGGATATTACTGCCCTATGAGCATGCGTATCTGGCTCAGATGATTGAGTCCAAAGAATAAACTATCCTTGAAGAAATGCCTATTGTGAGGGAATTCGCTGAAGTGTTTCCTAAGGAACTTCCTGGTCTTCCTCCAAGAAGAGATGTTGAGTTCTCAATTGAACTTATACATGGGGTGCTACCAATATCCAAGAATCCATATAGAATGGCTATTGTTGAGCTTGAAGAGATGAAGAAACAACTACAGGAGAATCTAGATAAAGGGTTTATACGCCCAAGTGCATCACCATGGGGTGCACCAGTCCTCTTCATCAAGAAGAAGGATGGGTCAATGCGGCTTTTCATAGATTATCGTGAACTTAACAAAATCACAATAAAGAATAAGTATCCTCTCCCAAGAATCAATGACTTGTTTGATCAGCTGCTTGGAGCACAATACATCTCCAAGGTGGATTTGCGGTCGGGATATTATCAAGTAAGGGTGAAGAAGGAAGATGTCCCCAAGACTGCTTTTTGTACAAGGTACGGGCACTATGAATTCATAGTAATGCCTTTAGGACTCACCAATGCTCCAAAAATATTCATGGACTTGATGAATAGAGTCTTTAGAGATTACCTTGACAAATTTGTGGTAGTCTTTATAGATGATATTCTAATATACTCCAAAATCAAGGAGGATCATGAGGAGCATTTAAAAACTGTACTAGAGACTTTGCGTAAGGAGAAGCTCTATGCAAAGTACAACAAGTGTGAGTTCTAGTTGAAGGAGGTCTCATTCTTGGGCCATATCATCACAAGCAATGGGATATCTTTGGACCCCTCCAAAACAGATGCAATTGAGGGATGACCAAGGCCAACATCAGTAACGGATATCCGTAGATTCTTGGGGTTAGCTAGATATTATCGACGATTTGTGAGAAATTTCTCACGATTGTCCAATACTCTTACCAAGATAACTCAAAAGGGAGTAAAGTTTTCTTGGAGTGATGAATGCGAAGAAAGCTTCAAGGAGTTGAAAAGGAGGCTTATCACTGCACCCGTGCTCACTTTACCCACAAGTGGGGAGACTATTATGGTATTCAGTGATGCTTCGAAGAAGGGCTTAGGATGTGTGCTGATGCAGAATGGTAAAGTGATATCCTATGCCTAAAGGAAGTTAAAAATCCATTAGAAAAACTATCCAACGCATGATCTGGAGTTGGAAGCTGTGATCTTTGCCTTGAAAATCTGGCGGCATTATCTCTATGGAGAGAAATGTGAGATATATACTGACCACAAGAGTCTTAAATATATATTCACATAGAAAGAGATTAATATGCGCCAGAGAAGATGGATAGAGCTCATCAAGGATTATGACTGTTCAATACATTACCACCCTGAGAAAGAGAATAAGGTGGCAGATGCCCTAAGTAGAAAGGACCCAGCAATTATATCAATGATGAGAATTGAGAAGGATCCAATCTTATTAGACTTGATGAAGATGGATGTGGGAATCATAAATAAGGGAACATCATCAATCCTTTCACAAATGATTGCTCAACCATATCTTTTAGAAAGGTTAAAGGATGCTCAAAAGGATGATGTGGGAATTCAGGAAAAAGTAGAAGCTATCAAAAAAGGGAAATCCTCAAAGTTTAATGTTAATGAATAAGGAATTGTGCGGTTTGGGAAAAGACTATGTGTTCCATCAAGTCCGGAGCTGAAAAAGGAACTTTTGGATGATGCACATAGTTCAAATTTCTCTATTCACCAAGGGAGCACAAAGATGTATCGAGATCTCTGAGAAAACTTTTGGTGGGATAATATGAAGAAGGAGATCGCTGAATATACATCAAAGTGACTGGTGTGTCAGCAAGTGAAGGCAGAGAGGTAGAAGTCTAAGGGGATGATGCAATCATTGCCCATACCAGAATGGAAATGGGAAAACATCACCATGGACTTTGTCACCGGACTTCCGAGGACATCCAAAGGAAACAATGCAATATGGATTATTGTGGATCATCTTACAAAGACTGCACACTTCATTTCTATTCGGGAGGATTTCTCTTTGGATCAACTGGCACAAATATATATCAGGGAAGTGGTAAGGCTACATGGTGTACCACTATCTATTGTGTCTGACCGAGATCCAAGATTCACCTCTAAGTTTTGGAAGAGTCTTCAACATGCTCTGAATACTGAACTGAACTTCAGTATGGCCTATCATCCTCAAACTGATGGCCAATCCGAGCAGACTATCCAAACACTTGACGATATGTTGAGAGCGTGCTCAATGGACTTTAAAGGAGGATGGGATCAACATATTCCTCTGGTTGAGTTCTCTTATAATAATAGTTTCCACTCGAGCATCCAAATGGCACCATATAAAGCCCTGTATGGGAAAAGGTGAAGAACACCGACATGTTGGGATGAAGTCGGTGAACGTAAGCTACTTAGACCAGAAATGGTCAATGAAATGGTGGAGAAGGTGAAAACCATTCAGCAGCATATCAAGGCAGCCCAGAGTCGACAGAAGAGTTATGCAGATAATCATCGATGAGACCTTGAGTTTAAAGTTGGAGACATGGTTTTTCTATGCATATCTCTATGGAAGAAGGTCATGAGGTTTGGAAAGAAAGGGAAGTTAAGTCCAAGGTACATCGACCCCTTCGAGATTCTTGATCGTGTCGGGGCTGTGGCCTATCGACTAGAACTTCCACCAACTATGGCCAAAGTACATTATGTATTTCATGTATCCCTATTAAGGAAGTACATACTAGACCCTTCACATATACTCTCTTTTGAGGTGGTACAATTGGAAGACGATCTTTCTTATGAGGAGCAACTAGTGAAGATCTTAGATCGTAGAGAAAAAGTTCTACGAAATAAGACAATGCCCCTCGTCAAGGTGTTGTGGAGAAACCACAAGTTTGAAGAAGCGACTTGGGAATCGGAGGAAAAGATGAAGCTGAGTTACCCACATCTGTTTTAGTGTGGGAAAAGGAAAAATTTCGAGGGTGAAATTTCTTAAGGGGGGGATGTTGTAACGACCCAAAGTTTCATTAATGGAAATCCATATTGATCTAATTAAATGTCTCTTTATGAAAAATGTTTTTATAAGATGTCAACTTCTTTGGTTTTATGTTAAGAATTTTGACCGTTTCTAATATATCCATTGAACAGTGATCACATGATTAGTATAAATATAGGATTTTAACAAATACATTTTACTCAGACAAAAGAAGCGATGACCTCGTCCAGTAGAATTGCTCCATACGAAGCCCATTTGTCGGAGCTCGGAAAAGAGGTGGCATCCTTGGGCTTCGCTCTTGACCAATCCCAAGCTGAGCTTCATCATGTCAAGTTCGAACGTGACTATCTACGGGAAAAGTGGAAGTTGATTATAATTACCACTCGAGCGATGTTATCTGAGCCACCCCAAGAGTCTTTCACCATCGCAGACCTTACCCTTAGGTCTTATGCGGCTGTTTTAAGGGGTTATGTAACAAATAATTAGTACTATATTCATGTACATTATTTTTGTATATAATAATGAATATAATTTCTAGTCATTTTTGATACATTGTAAATAGTTTTTAAAGTACAAATGGTGTTTTTAGTTATTATTTAATTAAGAAATCTATTTTATTAAATTAAGGGATTTTTGAATTAAATAATATTTTAATAAAATAATAATAATATTATTAAATTAATTTTTATTAAATATAAATGATCTTATAATTTTATAAATGCAATAATTTTTTTATTAAGGTTTGAAAGCCATTTCTGTCAAAACCCGTGAATTTTTGATAAATGTCGGTTTTTATTTTAAAAGTGAAAATTAACATATTTAGAAAATTTTTTAGATAAAATAAATTTCATTTCTGGAATCAGGATATTGAAATTATCCAACGGTGAATTTTTCATAATTTTCTGAGATAGTCAAATTTTTGGGTAAAAATTAAATACCGTTTAAATATATAATATGTTTTATGACATCATAATGACCCAATAGTGATGTAATAAAATACTATAATATTTATTTTTGGCCAATATATGTTTTAACATTAAAATAATGTGATTTTGGGTTTGTTTTACTTACTTTTCAAAGCATTAAAGGACCCCTCAAGACATATTCAACACTTTGCCTTTTTAAATTAATTTCCATGGGAGTGTGACTCACCTCCACATAAGAAAACCTAATATTTTAAGAAGTTCGGACTTTTTCCTTATAAAATAATGTATTCCTCTTCCCTTTTCCAAAAACCATGGGCAAAAACCATGGTATGGTTTGTGGTTTGGATTAATTTAATGTAAGGGTACCCAAACCTAAATAATAAAGAATTCCCTCACATTTCCTATATAAACCCACCCAATCTCCCACTTCCTCCTCACTGAAAGCCCTTGGAGTTTGTCCAACCTCTACCCAACTCTCTCTAGAATCCTATAAAGGTTCCCCAAGCTCCCAAGAATCCCCTCACAAGCCTCTCTCTAGCCTTTGGAAGCACACTTCCAAGTAAGGGTTTTTTCTTCCTTTCTCATTTTTGTCAATTTTTTTAAGTTGTATTTCCCTTTTAATTTCAATTATGAATGTTGGGGTATGGTTTATAACCTCCCCCATACTTCCCTATTACTGTTTTAATAATGGGAGACCCCTTTCTCTCTCATTAAATTCCTCCCATGTACACCCGTTACTATGCCGAAATTCCGAAAGGAACTTCTCTCTCTTCTTTTACATTCAAGAAAATAATTTTGTATCATGAATCTAAAATCCATTACAATTTTTGGGACATGTATCTATATGACCTCCTTAATTTCCATTACATGTAAATATGATGAGGAACCCCTTTCTCTCTCATCAACCTTTTTTTGAATTCTTATGTCACGCCGTTACGCTGCCGAAAATCGCACCGATTTTCTAAGCCAATGTCATTGTGTAGTGAATACCATGCCCATTTCTCCATCAAGGGTATTCAACTTTATGCACATTTACTTATCTATTATAAAGTTTCATGTATGAATTCCACATTCTTTTATCATGGAATAAATGATTATGTTTTATGAATCCATGTTTTATGATCCATGTGGCACACTTATGCATGAAATGAAATGTTTAAGAAGGGTGCACCCTTATAGCGCTCCAATGCATTAGGTAAAGTATAGTATCATGATACATCATATTCAATGAGTGTTTAATCATGCTAATTCAAGTGCAAAGAGGGTTTACTCGTGCTTTATGTGCAATGAGGGTTTACTCATGCTCCATACGCAATGAGCCTTGGCTCATGCTAATTCCATGATAAGTGTTGTTGCCACATCTCCATGTTATGATTATCATGCTTTATCATGCCTTAATGTTCATGTTTCTTTTATGCTCTATTGATTATTCCTATTGTCTAACATGTATTTTACTCCTCATTTTATTCCATGTGTACTCCTTTACTGGGCTTTATAGCTCACCCTTTTCTTATGCATGTCCTCAGGTTATCCCATGCAATGCTAAGTATGAAGGAATATAGTGGTCATGAAAAGGAAGTTTTCAATGAAGATGTTGTATTTCATGTTTTAAGTTTTTATGTAATGATCCTAATCCCCAAAGACACTAAACCACTTGATCTTATTTTTTGTATCAAGTGAAGTTTTATGTAATAAATCATGTTTAAGTTGTAATAAAAAGCAGGGTTGTCATAAATACTGGGTGTTAGGGAAGGTTTTCTTGTATCCAGTGCTGGTTTTCCACTATGTTAATTCAATTAGCTTTGTCCAAGGTTTTCTCCGGATCTCCTAGGTTCCCATGATGACTGATTCTGTAATTATTATATCTTATAATACCTTTTAGCAATATTTTAAAAACTACATTTAGTATTAAACCCTTAATTTTTTTAAAGGTTTTCACTATATTTCATGAAAATTTTATTTAAATAGTTTTTTAATTTTCTTTTAATGAAATATGTTTTACTTTATGTAAGAATGGGAAATGATTTTTTAAAGGATATTTAGATTTTTTTTTGTTTTGAATGGAAAACCCAATTTTTATATGTATCTTTAAACTACCATGAAATGGTTTTTTTAAATGGTTTTCTTGGGATGTAGGGAGGATACAAATTTGAAATTTTTTTCTCAATCCCATCAAATTTTTGTATTATCTAGTTTTGTATGGAAGTGGTAGTTGAGTATTGGGTTCTCGGTTTGAGATAATGGTGGTGGAAAGTTAATATTTATCACTTAAAAATGGGGATGGATGGTTTTGGTTTCATTTTATTTTACTTATTTTGGTATAATATTTTTTTATCAACCACCTTTAATTATTAGTTTCAACTTGGATCTTGTTTACTATGATGTGATTTTAGTGGATTCTTTATTTTTGTCATGTTGTGATATTTTTTCCCTCTACTATGTTTTGTTTCCTTTATATTTTATAATTACTTATATTTATTCTATGGAACTCCAAAAAATAGAGTGGTCATTCCAAAAATCTATATGGAAATCTATTGTTATTTTTTTATAGAAAAATTGTTCCCTTCAGATTTGATGCCTTGGAGCTTTTCACCAGCCCAAGGAAATCAAAAATATTCCACATGTATGTAACTGGTTAGATTGGGTTCTTGGTTCATGAGTGGCATTGGTTAGTTCATGAAATTTTAATTATTAAAAATGGATAAATATTATTTATCAATTGGATTAGAATAAATCGTTAAATTTTTAAATTTAAAAATTTTATGAATTTAGTTTTGGTGAAGTTTTAAGAAGTTATGTATTGAGATAGATTTTTCACAAAGGTTATAACTCACATGTTTGAGATATTCTCTCATACTTAATTGGGATGTTTTGGAAATTTGGAAAGGGGATGAACCTTATATAAATATAGACAACCCTTAAAAATATAGATAAAACATTAAAAAATAAACACGACCCTTATGAAAATAAATATGAATCCTATACAAATAAATTTGAGTCTTCTGAAATTTAAATCGATTCTTATGAAATATAGGAAATGAATCCTAAGATATAAAGGACTCTTGTTCATGGGGGAAATATTTGGTAAAGTAATAAACTCTTACAAAATGAAAGAATTTACTCTTATGAAATGTAGGTGATGAATCTTATTACAACGGAAGTCTATCTTATGAAATAAAGGTGAATTTTTTTATAAAATTAAATAAGTTACTATTTTGGAAAAAAAGGTCATGAATATTAACAAAATAAAGGAATTTACTCTTATAAAATGATGGTTATGAATTTTATGATCAAACAAGAATAATTTTTTTTTATCAAAAGTAATAAGAGTTAAGTATCAAGATTTAAAGATAATAATCTATTTAAATTTTTGAGGAATATTATTCTTATTTTTAATATATTTTGAATTCAAATGTTTTAAATTTTGAAAGATGTAGTTTTGAGATTTCAATTATTATTCAATGAGTTAAATTAATATTTAATATAATATTTGAATATGTTGAAATTAAAGAGACGATTAGATAAATAACTTCACTAATGTTATTCAAATATTTATTTCAAATGAAAATAGTTTAATAGTTGTGCTATATTAAACAATAGATTTATGGTTTTTTAACTGTTTTATATTTTCAACTATTTAAGGGGAAAATAAGTTGTGACATATATGTGCTACATTCATAAATATATTTTAGGATCACTATATTTCATTTTATTTATAAATTATCCAAGAAATAAGAAGTTCATTAAAGGTAGATTCATTATTTATTTTATATATTTGTTTCTATAGATAGATTAGAAGGACCATGAGATACAAAAAAACACAAATATACATTTTATTATTATATTATTTTGTTAAATATTATTTTATAACTAAATATAATAAAATAATAATATAAGATATGGACTGAAGTAATCCTATTTGGAATTGAAGACGATTATTCTACTGTTGTGACTTTTATTAAAGATTATTTTACATTGAGGATATTTTTAGTTCTACTAACTTAAAGATTTATTTTATGGACGAAGATCCATATACTATCAGTTTTTGGGAGTTTAGAGAAACTATGTTCAGAAACTAATTCAACTTCTATAACTCATCCATTTCTCCTTAACTTGAAAGTTACATGATCTTAGTTGGGGGAAAAGTGGAAAATTCTTGCACTCAGTTGTAGAATAAGTGTCATATTTTTACACTCATCTATAGGTTTGTTTAAAATAATTATACTTATTTTTATATGTCCCTGGTAAAGTGATTTGAAGACCCAATAAAACCCTTGTTGTGTAACACCCCGACCCTATAAGCTCAGAGCCAGTGTATTATTTTAATACATTGTAATTATTACAAGGAATTAAATCTTGAAGGACCAATCAGTTTTGTAGTCTTGGAAAATATATTACATACGTGAGCATTACATTACAATTCAAAACATAAAATGTAACATAGATAATTATTTGATAACACCATTATTATACTAGATTAACCCTGCATATCAATTATAAAACACTTCTTGGCATATTAGGAAAATAAAACATAAGAAAGGGGTATCTAAAATGCTTATTAAGGGTAAAAAATACAGTAGAAGGTTTCATAAATAAGTATAATATTTTAAAGAAAGTTATAAAACTGAAACAAAATCCTTTTAAACATAATATTCAGTATAATATGGAAATAATAAATCATATAATGTCATTTAAATATTCACATGGATTTTATACTAGTATAATAATCACATGTAATATCAATAACTAATCTCATAATGAGGGAATTCATAATGCTGGACATCATAACCACATCATCAAGGCCTCATGCCAAGACCATACATAAATAGATAAAACCCAAATTAGTTTGTCTCATAAGACCTACCGATACATCGAGGGGCTACAACAGGCCCTGCCTATCACTTACTAAGTCTAATACATTATTAATATGAAAATGGTGAAACATAAACAACATAATCATTCATATTAAAAACCCATATTCAAAATATGAATATTTAACCATCAACTAAGAATGGTATCTAAATAGAATATGTATAATAAAAATGATCATAACCAATTTAGTAAAATATGGTTAATGATATCATAATAGAACAACCTCAATTAAGCATAAGATTCAATAAAGGATGTTGACATAGATGAAAATACTCTATTAAAATCATTAAAAATATCTTGAAAAAAATACACATTTTTCATTGAAATCATTTATTCAAAATCCACACACTTATAAAAGAATTCATCTTAAAAGAGATTTTTGAATCAAAGTGTCCCATACCACTTTGAAACTTTTTAAATGAATTAAAATTTTAAAATTTTAATGTATATATAAATAAATCCTTAAAACCATTTTAAAAACATGGACATTAATGAGAAAGATTTAAAAGAATAAATATTTAAAAATTTTAAAAAGATGTTTTAGTTAAAGATTCCCTTAAAAATATTCCTTTTGAAAAAATTTGAATGAAATTATTAATAGACAAATTTTTTTTCTTAATAATCATTTATATACATATAAATAAATATGTATGATAATATCAAAAATATTGAAATGGATAATGGATTAATTCTTTAAACATTCAAAGTGTCCCATACCAGTTTGAACATTTAAATAATAAGACCAATATATTCAAATGAATAATTATATAACATGATGATAAATGTATTCATGATATCAAATATAATAGGGGTAGTAAATACACCAGACACAAGAAATAGGTGGTTAACATGGCTTATATCTCACGAAAATTAAAAGTGAGATGGAATTCCCCTTACCTTAGCTTCGATACTCTCCATACATGTACGAAACTAATGTATAATGGTTTTAAAGATATTATTAAATTATAAAAAATCATAATAATATTTTTATATCATATATGATTCGTTTATGACTTTATATTACCCATTTATTAATAATTTCCAAGTTAAAACAACATTTTAGGTAATAATCATTTTTTTATCATACGCGTTTTTACATATTATTTTTGATCATATTACTTATATCATGATTTAATTATTTCAAGAAATTAAAACATGATTTATATATCATATATATTTAGTATATAAATATATACATATATAAAATATATGGAATGGAACACACCATTCATGGAGAGGGTAGGCCATACATACGCATGAACACTGTTACTGTTTTTTTATTGTATTTAATATAAGTAAGTAAATGACACACACACACACACACATATATATATATATATTATTCCATTAGAATTATTATGTAATATATTTTATACTTATTCATTATAAAAATAATCATAATCATTCTTAAATGGTTGTAGTGGAGGATGGATCTCGTTGCATTATAGAGATGATAGACTGTATGTACGCACGAGCAACGATATCATTCCGTAATGGTAAAGGGTAAAGAATTGGATGAAATATGAATTATAGAGAAAAAATATCATATCATATTTATTGATTAAATACTTTATATTCATCATTATACCCATCTAAATAAAGTATAGTTGAAAAATAGTTTACACCACGACGTGGATACGGTAAGCCGTACGTACGCACACATGGTGATATTGCTTTTCGTAGGACAGATAAAAGGATGAATATGGTTTTCCCATAATCATAAAAAAATATAATCATATGTTATATACTGGATTTATAACTTTATTATGGAAACAAATTTGTAAGAGGAAGTAGATGAAGAAAAGAAATTTAATTGAATTTATAAAATAATTACCTATTGTTCGAGTATCTCCTTTTGATTTTTACAAAAGAACTCCTTAAGATGGATTTCTGCCCAAAGTATGGACTCTAATATAAAGTGAGGGAAGTTTGGAGGAGAAATGGGCAGGGTTTGGATGATCTAAATGAATTTATAGGTGTGAATAAAAGATAAGGAGAGGTTCTCTTTTATAAGAGAGGGGAGGAGCACTTCTAGATACTCTAAAACTATTAATTTAATATGAATTGATTTTTGATTTAAAATAGTACCAGAGTGAGTTATTTAGAGGTTCAAATGAGTATGGGATGAAATAAACTCAACTAAAAAAATTTATACATGTTTTTATTTTATTTTAAACCTTATCATTTTGATTTATCCTTAAATAATATATTTAATTTTAATCGTGGGAATAATATTCTAAATATTAAATGGTTACTATTAAATGGTTAAAAATATTTACTTATATGGTGTCAATTGTCCATAAATAGGCAATTTATGAAATTTTAGACCTTAAAATTATTAATTTTTAGTTTTTAAAATAGTTATGATTTTTAAATAATTTAATATAATGTTATTTTTATAAAATATCAATAATGCCAATTTTGACACTATTCATTACTTTGACATGAAATAAAATACAAAAAGAAATATATCTTAAAAAACATTTAATACACTAATATCATGTCATATTCAGCTAGAAATTTTTTGGACCACCTTAATTAATCAATATTATATTTCATTTAATATTTTTAATGTTACATAATTGATATTTCTACTAATAAAATAACTACTTCTTCATCATTGTGTCATTATTTATGATTATTATTATTTTTTTAAAAAATTAATAAACTAAAATTATGTATAAAATTAATTTATATTTATATATACTATTTATGATCAAAGTTATGTCATGGTTATCCACATATTAAAATTATTATACTTATAATAAATGAGAGTGTGACATTTTGGTCACATTATTTGATTTTAATAATATCTATGTCATTTTCATGGACAAGTGTCCATTAAATGATTAAATTTATAACCTTAGGTGATAAGGTTTTAATTTTATTCATCTAATAATTTTTTGACAATTTTTATTTTTTTTTTAACATTTATCTATTTGTTTTAACCATTATAGAAACATTTTAACTCTTACCATGAAAACTTGTATTTATACACTATAGTGTTAATATAGTCACTATAAAATGACAAAAGAACCTGAATTAGATCATTTATGACATTTTTAACATTATAATAGTTATTTTTATGAATTATATATTTTTATAAATTTTATATAATTTAATAAATTATTATTTATTTTAAAGTATCATTTTAGGCAATTTTGATACTATTTATTATTATTTTTTAAATATATTAACAACATTATAACTTCTAACTAAAACTTATAATATATCTATAACATGTATAAGTTATTAATAAAATTAGTTTTTGTCATTAATTATGTCAAATTAAATTTAGTTTAATATTTTTATAATCATTTCTTTGATATTCCCATTGACTAGACAATTATTACATCATTATTATGAAAGCCTTTAATTAACTTATTTATTCTCCAAAAATTTAAAATAAAATATCATGATGATTTTAGAATTATTATATTTAAAATTAATATTTATAGTCGAATTTATCTTATGTATAAACCTTTATTAAAAATGATTTATTTATTAAAATTATGAGTATGACATTTTTAATTTATCTTTAAATAAAATATTATAAAAGTCTTATTCTTACCCAAGTGGATTAAAAAATCATAATTCCATAATAAGTTTTATTTTATTATAGAACCACTTATCCAATGAAATTAGGACAAGTGTTAGGTTAATTTAATAATATTATAATATTATTTTTACCCTTAATTACCCAATTTTCCCTTAACTGTGGTAAATAAAAATTTACCAAAGTTACTATTCACCAAATTCAAAATAAAAATTAAGTTGATCCTGTTATAACAAAAATTTCATACTAATTATAACCATGTATTTCTATTTTCATAATTCAATTCACAGAAGCTGTAAAATTACGTTTAACACTAATCCCGCAAACGTGGTTAGAAGGTGGGTAAAAGAGACGTTCAAAAGTACAATAAATTTTTATATCTAATTATATTATAAAAATAGTTTCAATGACCTACATTGTATTAATTTATTTATTATTGATATATTTTAAATTTAAGAATAAATTTGTTATATAATAATTATTTAAACAAAAAAGTTAGTTTTTAACAATAATGAAATATGTTTCACTTTTCATCAAAGAATGAAACTTTTCAGAAAAATACCAAAAATTCACCCTAATATAATTTTGATATTCTAAAATAAAAAATGAAGTCTATTTTGAAAAATATAAATTTCATAATGTGGTTAATACTATTCATAACCACTTTTTAAACTGCTAATTTGATAGATCATAGTGTGCTCGAACTCAGTGTTGCGTGCAACACAAGCTATTGAATTTATTTAATAAGAAACATACTGTGAAATCTTGGGGTGTTAAATTCTCCCCTCCTTAAATAAATTACATCATCACAATTTTTTTAATTTGAGTTCTATAACTAATTTTTGACTATTCAAAATTTCTGTATTGAAATCCCACATCAAAACAAGGGTCAATGAAAGTTCTAATTTAAAATAAAGAAAGTGAAGTACGAAGGTTACCAGAGATAACACATACAAGGGTTCCAAGTTGGAAAACATGAACATGAAAGAAAAATATCACTATTAAGTTCTGATGGGGAGTGATAAAGAACATGGTTAGGATAAAGTTAACGACAAAAAAGATATAAATCTACGATGATCTAAGGGACCATTTGATTCGTCAGAAAAAGTAATAGGATAACATTTTTTGGTTTAAGTATCCTTTCCCTAGAGTTTAAGAATTATTTTGCTATTCAGATTATAAATTAATTGATTTATTTCCATTTCATAAGCATAATCTCCTCCTTTTTTTGTGCTTCAAACTATTTTCACTTCATCCCTTACTCCTGGAAATTAAAGTTCAAGATGAAATTTTCATTCCTGATGTACTTTTGATAAATCATAAGGGCCACAAGTATTTCCTTCATCCGCTAAATATTTTCTAAAACCAATAAGGTTAGCCCAAAGTGTCCAATAAATCATTCTTAAACCCCAAACAATAATATCCAATGTTCAACTTATCCCATTCCAACAATAAGAATCATCCAAAAATACTTCTATCAAAATTAACAGTCCAAAAAGGTCTCTAAATTTCCAATATTAACCATATAATCATATTTTTCTCAAACATAATGTTTCTATTATTATCACATACCAAATATATAAATACTTTTATCACATTAAAGCCTTAATGAAGACGATCATGCTTTAAAATTCTTAATGAATAAGTACTTTAGTATAATCCTTATATATCACTTGATTCTCATAACCATAATATCATAACATAATTCTTGAGTCCAAAAAAACAAACAACCTTAATCATTCCACATAACTCTTAAACAATTAACTAAACTTCAACATATTATTCCTTAATGCCTCCTTCATCCCATTTTTCTTTGGTTTTCTATTAATTATCAATAGTATAACCATTGCATGTATAACCTTTTTGTTTCTAATGATTGACCAAAACTCAATGCATAATGTGAGAAAAAATAATCATAGTGATGTAGTCACAAAGAATCATTTATAGGATCTATAAATGGTGGAATTTTATTCTCAATCCATTTGTATATAAGATTAGCCTAGGTTACCTATTACCAAATCTAAAGGATGATATCCTATACATAGACTTATCCTCAAAGTCATTCATAGGGTTTTTTTTCTAATTAATGTTTTCTAAATCTATTTTCCAAGTTTTTTTAAACTTTCTTTCACACCAACTATAATACCCCAACCCCAGAAGCCCAGAACTAGTGAATTATTTTAATACATTGGCATGATTATAAGGAATCAAATCCTGAAGGACCGATTAATTTAGGAGTCTTAGAAAATAGATTTCATACATTAAATTTACATTACAATTCAAAACATAAAATGAAATATAGATAATTCTTTTAGAACACCATTATTATCCTAGATTAACCTTTAATATCAATCATAAAACACTTCTTGGAATCATAGGAAAATAAAACATAATAAAAAGGTGATATCATATGCTTATTAAGGGTAAAGAATAAAATATAATATTTCATAAATAAGAAAAAAAAACTTTTAAGGAAAGTTATAAAACTGAAACATAAGACTTTTAAACATAATCTTTAGTATAATATGGAAAGAATAAATCAAATAATTCCATTTAAACATTCACATGGATATTCTACCAGTCGAATAATCATGTGTAATATCAATAAATAATCTCATAATGAGGGAATGCATAATGTTGAACATCATAACCACATCATCAAGGATTCATGCCAAGGCCATACATAAATGGGTAAAAACCCAAACTAGTTGGTCTCATGAGACCTACTGATGCATGAAGGGGCTATAGAGGACCACTCACATCACTTACTAAGTCTAATAAATTCCTCATATGAAAATGGTGAAACATAAACAACATAATCATTCGTATTAAAAACTATTATATGAAATATGAATAATTTAACCATAAACTAAGAATGGTATCTAAATATCACATCCACAATCAAAATGATCATAAAACATTAAATAAAATATAGTAAATGATATCATAATATATCAACCTCAATTAATCATAAGATCCATCAAAGGATATTGATATATATGAAAATACTTCATTAAAATCATTAAAAATATATTGAGACAAATACCCCCTTTTCTTTGAAATCATTTATTCAAAAGATGTAGAATTATAAAAGAAGACTTTTAAAAAGATATTTTTGAATTAAAGTTTACCATACCACTTTGAAAATTTTTAAAGGAATTAATTTTTTTAAACATTCATGTATATATAAGTAAATCCTTAAAGCCATTTTGAAAATATGGACATTAATGAGAAAGATTTATAAGGATAAATCTTTAAAGCATTTAAAATGATGTTTTAGTTAAAGATTCACTTAAAAATATTCCTTTTGAATTTTTTTTAATTAAATTAAAAATAGATATAAAATTTTCTATATAATCCTTTACATACTTATAAATAAATATATATGATAATATCAAGAATATTGAAATGGAGAAAGGATTAATTCTTTAAACATTCAAAGCATCCCATAACACTTTGAACATTTAAGTAATAAGAAAAATATCTTCAAATGAATCCTTAAATACCATGAATATAAATGTATTAATGATATCAAATATAATAGGGGTGGAACATACACTACACATAAGAAATATGTAGTGATCATGACTTATATCTCATGAAAATTAAAAGTGAGACGGAATTCCTCTTACCTTAGGTCCGATACTCTCTGTATATGTCTGAAACTCCTTTATAATGGTTTTAAAAAAATTATTAACTTATAAAAGAGTCATAATAATATTTATTATATCATATATGATTCATTTATGACTTTATATTAATGTTTTATTAATAATTTCTAAGCTAAACCAAGATTTTGGGTAATAATCGCTTTGTTTATTGTATGTGTTTTGAATTATTATTCTTGATCACATTACTTAGATCATGATTTAATTACTTATATAATATAAAACATGATTATTATATCATATATATTCAGTATATATATATATATATATATAAAATCTATGGAATATAATACACTGTTTATGGAGACGGTAGGTCGTACATACGCATGAACATTGTTTCTATTTTCTTATCATATTTAATGGAAGAAAGTAAATGAAATATATATATATATATATATATTATTGTATCATTATTATGTCATATATTTCATACTTATTCATTATATACATCTTCATAATCATTTTTAAATGGTTGTAGTAAGGGATTAATCTCATCATGTCATGGAGATAGTAAGTTGTACGTACACACGAGCGAAGATATCATTCTGTAATGGTAAAGGGTAAGAAATTGGATGGAATATGAATTATAAAGAAACAATATCATGTAATATTTATTATTTAAATCCTTTATATTCATCATTATAACCATAAAAAAATTATAGATGAAAAAAAATTTACAACACGGTGTTGAGACGGTAGGTCATACGTACGCACACATGGTGATATTGTTTTTGTAGGATGGGTAAAAGGAGTAATATGGTTTTCCAAAAATCATAAAAAAAATCTCAAAATATATTATATTCTTTATTTATTATTTTGTATGGAAAAAACATTGAAATAGGAAGTAGAAGAAGAAAATAAATTGAATTAAACTTGTAAAACAATTACCTCTTCTTTGAGTATCTCCTTTGGATTTGCATAAAATAACTCTTTAGGTTGTCTTTATTCCAAATGTATAGCCTATAGGATGAAGTTATAGAAGTTAAAAGGAGAAATGGGTAGGGTTTTTACAATCTAAATGGCTTTAGAGGTGTGAATGAAAGAGAAGGAGATGTGCCCTTTTATAAGAGAGGGGAGAGGCACTTTTGGATACTAAAAAAATATTTATTTAATATAAATTGATTTTTGATTTAAAATAGCTCTAAATTGAGTTAATTCTAGGATAATATGATTATGGGACAAAATACACTCAACCAATAAAATTTATTAATGTTTTTATTTTATTTTAAACCATGTCATTTTGATTTATCCTTATTATTTGTGGTAATAATATTCTAAATACTAAGTGGTTATAAATATTTACTTATATGTTATGAATTTTCCATAAATGTAAAATTTATGACATTTTAGACCTTATAATTATAAATTTTCAGTTTATAAAGACATTTATGTTTTTTAAATATTTTAATAAAATGTTATGTCTATAATATATCAATTGTGTCAATTTTGACACTATTCCTTACTTTGACTTTAAATAAAAAAAACTTCAAAACAATCCATTTAATACACTCCTAAAATATCATAGTCACCTATAAAATTTGTGGAGCACCTTAAGTAATCCAAATTATATATATTTTAATATTTTTAATGATACTTAATTGATATTTATACTAATAAAATAATTACTTCTTCACTATTGTGTCATTATTTATAGAAAATATTTAATATCCAAAAATAATGAATAAATTCCTACGATGTATAATATTCATTTATATTTCCATATTATATTTATGATCAAATTTATATCCAGGTTATTCCCATATTAAAATTATTATACTTTTAAGAAACGAGAGTGTGACATTTTATCACATTCTTTGATTTTAATAATATCTATGTCATTTTCATAGACAAGTGTCCATTAAATGATTTAATTTCTAAAAATAGGTGATACAGTTATAATTTTATTCATCTAATATTTTTTTTAAAATTTTTATTATGTTTTTAATCTCTATCTATTTGTTTTAACCCTTATAGAAATAATTTAACTCTTACCGTGGCTACTTGTCTTCTTACACAACATGGTTAATATAGTTACTATAAAATGACAAACGAACCCCAAATGGATCATTTATGATATATTTAACATTATACTAGTTAGTTTTATAAATTATATATTTTAACAAATTTTATACCATTTAATAAAATATTATTTATTTTAAAGTATCATTTTAGTCAATTTTGATAATATTTATTATTTGTTTTTTAAAATATATTAAAAAAATGACAACTTCAAACTAACACTTCTAATAAATCTATAAAATGTATAAAATATCTTTAAATTTTATTTCCATTAATTATGTCAAATTATGTGTATTATAATATTTTTAAAATCATTTATTTGATATTTCCATTAACAAGATAATTACTACAAAATTATTACATAGGCCTTAAATTAACTTATTTATTATCAAAAAATTAAAAATAAAATGTAATTATGAATATAAATTTAATATATTTCAAATTACTATTTATATTCTAATTTATCTTATGTATAAACCTATATAAAAATTATTTAGTTATTAAAATTATGAATATGACATTTTTAACTTATCTTTAAAAAAAATATATTAAAAATATTATTCTCACCCAAGTGTCTTAAAAAGAATATAGTTTCAGGATAAGGTTGATTTTGGATGAAACCCGCTTATCCAATGAAATTAGGATAACTTTTAGGGTAATTTAATAATATTATAATATTATTTTTACCTTTAAATATCTAATTTACCCTTAATTATAGTAAATAACACTTTTCCAAAGTTACTATTCAGAAAATTCAAAATAAAAATTAATTTAATCCTATTAGAACAAAAATTTCATACTAATTACAACCATGTATATCCATTTTTCAAAAATTAATTCACAGAAGCGATAAAATTTCATTTAATGCTAATACCGCAAATGTGGCTAGAAGGCAGGTAAAAGAGACGTTCAAAAGTTCAATAAATTTTTATATATAATTATATTATAAAACTAGTGAGAGTGACCTAAATTAGATTATTATATATATTATTGATATATTGCGAATTTAAAAATAAATTTAATATATAATAATTATTTAAACGAGACATTCATTTTTTTAACTATAATACAATATTTTTCACTATTTATCAAAAAATTGAAACTTTATAAGAAAATACCAAAAATTCACTCTAAGATAATTTTGATATTATGAAATAAAAAATGAAATCTACTTTTAAAAATATAAACTTTATAATGTGGTTAATACTATTCATAATAGTGTTTTAAATGGATATTTTGATAGATCAAAGTGCGCTCGAACTCAGTGTTGCATATAACATAAACTATTGAATTTATTTAAGAATAAAGGTACTGTGAAGTCTTGGGGTGTTACATGTTTTATTAAGTGACAACTTCTAGTACTCAGTTGGAAGATCTCTAGGAAAAGGATCTATTATAAAATCATAAATCCTATAATGGGTGCAGATGTATTGGATTAGGGGATGTTCTTATATCCTTGAACCACTTGGAAAACATAATGCATCCTTATATTTATTTATTTATTCTACTAAATTACATGATTAAAGGGAGGGGACATATTCGAACAATAATTAAGAGGGAAATTAAAATTATTATTTTTTAAAGGAATAAATTAACCCCCCATCTTGAGTCTTTCTTGGTTCTATATCTGGAAAAATTACTAGTTGGTGGTGAAACTAATGCATGGGTAGGTTGGTGATGGAGTTTAGTGCCAGACAAGGTGGATCCTCAGTGCCAAGTGAAGTTATCCTTTTTTGGAGTATGTTTGTATAAGATCAACCTATGGTTAGTTTTATTTAATTTTGTTTGACTTGTAGGACATGGGGGATATGCATTTAGTATTCCTACTATTATGAATATGTTTATATGATTTTTATTGATTGTTATTGATTTTATTTCAATGTTGGTTATGGTTTTTTATACATTGAGGGTATATTCTCCCCACTATCACCACTTTGGCTATTGCTTCTAGTTGAAAACCTCAAGCATAAGTGGAGGCTCACCTGAGATCCAGTAGCACTCTAACTTAGGTTCCATTCAAGTGATCCATCTTAGGGATGATTCAAAGGGATACCATGACTGTAATAAGAAAAATTAAAAAATATTTCATTCCATTCATGAATATGTAAAGAATGAAAAAGTAGAAGTGGATCACATCAACATTGATAATATACTCATTATAATTACGAAGAAGGTACATAGATACACCAAATTTATTAAAATATGGTAGAGGGTTATAGTAATTGAGGTGAAGTTAGGTATCCCCAAATTTTTGTAATTGTTAGGCTTAATAATTTCATGGGTAAGTTGGTTCAACTAATCTCTAAATAGTGCATTATGAATATATAAAATATGGGTGTGGTGATTTTGTTTTTTACCTAGGTCCCTAAAGAAACTTCTCCACCAATTTTCTTTACCACATACTACATGTATTCATTTACTTACCAACTAAATAACAATATTACTTGAAAGATAATTATGTAGAGTTAAAAAATAAACAATTTTAACTTTTATTCTCCATGATTCATTCCAAACCTATATCACACAAATAGATCTAAGACAAATATCCATAGACCACATGCATGCCTCCTCGCATGGAAATAACTATCGACCAATAGAGAGGGACAAGGAAGTGATAATGGAGAGACTATACCCTCTGTATATAAATCCATAACAATAATGAAAATAATAATAATAAAAAACATATAAAATATAACCCTGAAAAATATCCCTATCATATCATATAAATATCCATAGAGTATCGATAATTTCAATAAATCCATACAAAAACAACCTTGATTTCCCATATATTGAACACATATAGGCTTGACAAAAAAGTAACAAACAAATACTTTAATTTATCATTGAGGACACTCAAGGTATAAATCCCAAATAAGGTCTATTAAATCCCATTTTATATCAATAAATACATTAACAAAATTTCCCCATTTACAAGGCCCTTTCCCTTATCAGTATCACAAGACATAATATTTTCACAAACACAATAATAACCATGTGGGGTGAGTATGATCTTAGTGGGAAAACAAAAATGCTATTTAAAGATAATATTCATACACAAATTAGTTCATTTTTGGTGAAATGTATGAAAAATAATTCAATAAACATACCCCACTCTACTCTATGCCCGAAAATCCATGGGTAAGTACCCTACTTACTTCAATTAATTCAAAAATTGGATAATGTAACTATATTCTAAATGCAACCTATTGATGGAAAATTCATCACCATACATCACATAATCCTGAGTAAAAAGTTAGTTCCATGATCATGAACCCCTGATGATTGAGACATCAATAAATCATGATCAACCAACCTAGTCTATATAGTTTCCAAATCAAAAACCCTATTGGAATCCATACATTGTTAGAATTACTCTCCCAGTCAGTGGAATAGATCAACAAATAAACCCAAAAGAAAACTACATGGTGTGTCCATTCTCCTTATTTATGACCATAATAATCTCCCTAATAATCTCATTTATAGAGGATATATCTAGTGTTCTGCTAATCAAAACCACCTTAGTACTCTCCCTAGTTGTGCACAAGACCCCAAAACCTTATTTCATACAGTGAGAGGCATCACCAAAATCTCACAACCATAACCTGGAGAACCTTCATCACCCCATGACCAATAAAAAATGTATCCCCACTATATTATGTTGTTGAGTCACCCACCATCCAAACACAAGTTCTATATTATTTATAAGAAATAAAAAGAATAAATTATTAATAATGTTATAGTTTATCATTCTCCACAAACTATGCCTCCACATACCATAATACAAACCAAAATTTCTCTCTTTATAAGTTCCCTCTGACACCTTTCAAGTAACTCAAAAACCTTAACCATTCTTGATTCAGTCTCTCATATAACAATAAAAACACCTATATATCACCCAATACCAAAAAAAACATACAACAATAGAAAAATCTAGGCACCAATAAGTTGGTATAATAAGGATTCAAATTTCCAGATTTTTTGAGGATAAATAAAGAATCTAAATAGAAATCCCTAAAATAAATATTTTTATTGAAAAATATCACAATAATGAAAAAACTAGAAACTAATAACAAAGGACATTGAGAATTACATACAATGACTCCTTATGATGGTCTTGTAAAAGAAGACCATAATTTAATGATTTATAAAATAGAGGAAAAATAATGAGAGGTTAATCATGTGGGGGTTGAGCTCCTTATGCGGCTGGGAGAAAATTAATATCGTTCTCATTTTAATTAAATTTAAAAACAAATATTTAATTTAATTATTTTTTTAAAAAAATAACAATATAGGATACCAGAAAACAATCCAACCTTCACCAATTATCCGGTACCCACTAGGTACCCACCTTGTAGTCACTGATCACCTAATTTCCCTCTATATTCTTCTATACTTCTACCAAATTGACCAGGTACCAAGTACTATCACACCGGGTACCCAGTGCCTTCTTTCGTCAAAGGTAGACATCTCACACTATACCCAACTTCTCAAAATTGACAATAAATCTTTTACCTACACCTTAAGTACACCCAATTATGCATGATCTATCCAAATGTAAACTCAAATTACCTCACCTAATTTCTTGGTAGTTACAACCTATCCATTATAGATTATCTCGTCCCTAATTTTTATTTAACCACATCACTAACTAAACTCAACTGAAAATAATGAATATTAATAATTACACCCATGGAATACTAATATGGTTTTGAATATATACATATATTCTTGATCACCAAGACAAATATATGGAATGAAATCAATTCCACTAATGAGTACTCTCTAGCATATGAATCACTTACCTAGTCACACCACTACCAAGCTACATGACACAATGATTGTATGATACTTTACCATCACCCTAGAATGAACATATTCCAACCATCAAACGTATTATTAGAAACAATTATACTTTATTCCAAATATACCAACCAAATCCTTTTACACATATAGTTACTTTATTTTTAAAATAAATATCCAATAATTATAACCTAAATATTGTTAGGCCTAGTGTATTTTTAATACTGGGTTAATAATACATAAAAAAAATAAAATTAATTTATTTTAATCCAAATAATGAGGTCCTAACATCTATTGATCTCTTAAAAATCCATAGTATATTATATGGTGCATATAAATAAAAGGGGTGAGCGGAAAATATCATTATGAGAATAACAATGATAATGAAGTGTAACATATGAGTCGAAAAACAAAAGATGATGTCATAAAAGATGAGGTACATGAATGATAATATGGGAGGATAGAATAAAGAACATCAAATCATAAGATCTTGGAAAAATATGAATGTGGAAACAATATAAAACATGACATAAGTATAATTCAAGGTTAACTGATAAGACAACATCACATGGTGGAAAAAGTCCCACAATGAATTAGGTTTAATCCCTAATCCAATACATAACATATAACAAGACAAAAAAATACCCAAATCATTGAATAATTATCTAGGTTCACCCATCATAACATGTACATGAACATGTGTTCCACATAAGGAAATCAAACATATGACATAAACATAAGGATTACCTATGGAAAGAAATGGGTTGCATAATTAAATAAAAATCAAATTGAATTGCATAAATTTTCCATAGATAAAAATTAATTTAATATTTTTATGTTCATATATTAGTGAATAATAATAGGTATAAAAATATAGTGTTCATTTGGAAATAAATTCATGAGAAAGGGTAGAAAATTGGATATAGAAATGAACATTCAAAATAATGTTTCAAGGAATCAATCAAGTACTTTAGGAGAAATAATAAATACGAAATTTTATTTAAAAACCAGAATTAAACTAGAATTTTTATACCTAAAATATTCCCTTACTTAATGAAATCATGGATGGGAATTAATACTTTAAAATATTGTTAAATAAAAGGGATAAGGGATGGAGAGGTTCCCCTTAATTAGGTTTGATTTTAAAGAATACATTAGATAAATGAACAAAAAGCATTTATTTCCTCATAAAATGTAGGGAAAATAATCTAGGTATATATGTAAGATAAATATATAAATGATTTAGAATAATTACATAAGATCAAATAGAGATATAATTTGAGTTAAAGAGAGAAATGTCATAACCTAAATAAAATAGGGTGGTTCGCAGAAATTTCTTTCCTTATGTTCTAGAATCATTCTGCACTTGCACTTTGCATCATGGATAAAAAATTAGATTCATTAATTACTTAATTAATAACATTTAACATCTACATTTAAATTAATTTATTTTTTTATGTTCATTTATAGTCATTTTAATGAGATATAATGTTTATTTTTTTTATTTTGAGAGTGTTCATTTCATGGATCCAAGGTTGGATCACTTGTGGATAATTATTAAAGTTATTTTTGAATGGGACTACAACTATAGAAGTGAAATGAAATAATATTCATTTCCTTATAGATAATTAAATGGTACAAAATTACAATTTGTGTTCTGAAATAGGGATGAATCGTTTAGTAAAAATGTTAACGTTACCCAATTTGTTCATTTAGGTGGTTTATTCAACTGTTATGAACAAGATTAATTTTATTTAATATTATAGACATATATTAATTTAGAACATTAAATACGTCATAATATTCATATTATTTTTTTATTTAACCATAATAATATTTTTATGACCAGCCTTGATGACGGTGTAAAAAAAGGAAATGTATTATTCATGGGGGGGTATTGAACCAACTATATTATGAACAAAATATTTATTTAATGATCAAACTATGGGAGGGTAAACGATGGATATTACATTAAAAAAATAACATTATAGAATATTTATGATACCGTATTCATTATTTCATGTTGGGTGAGGGAGGAAAGGATAAGGTAGGATAAGAAATGAATTTAAAATAGGTAAATTGAGAATATTACCTCTTAAATTTAATCTCATTAAAAAAAAATATTTAAGAAATATGAAATTATTATTATGGTGAGTCCAGAAGCACTAGGAATATAATGGGGTATAAAATTTTCAAGATAAAAATCTTAGAAGCTGTGAGGAGATGGGGCTGTGAGGGGTGGTATTTATAAGGGGGGAGAGGAGTGTTTTAGAATATTATAATAATTTTTTCTATTTTGGCTCAAGACTACAAAAATGGATGAATATTATGAATATATAAATTAAATATCTCATGCGAGTTTGAAGTAGTGGGTTATTACATCATCCATGACTCAAGAATTCATGTATTTAGCATATAATTTTTAAAATCTCATTTTGCCGCATTTCTCTATTCACAAAAAAATCAAATATTTTATAAAAATATAAAAAGTTTACCCTAACTAATTATAGAGATGGAAATTAAAAAAATTAAATCAATTTTATGAAAATAATTTTCTTAATAAGAGGAATTTATGTTTTAAATAACATCATTATTTATTTGAAAAATATCAATTTTAATATTATGACCATTTTTTGACCCTTTGAAAATTTATGTAAGGTACCATACAATTATATTATCATTATAATACAATATAATATTAATATATGAACCCATTTTATGGAAATAATTTTTATTTTAAATCTTTATATATATATTTTAAAATAAAAATAAAACATTTATGCTTTACAAAAATATAAAAACTTATTTTATCATTTAAAACATTTATTCAATTGTATCATGATATAAATATATAATATTATAATTTTATAAGATTCCTAAATATTATGTTACATTTAAACATTTATTCTAATGGTCATGTTACTTTTCCCAATTGTCAAATTACTATTTCAGTGTTCAGGATACTATTTCAACAGTTAGATTATTATTCCAACAGTCATATTTGTAATGGTCATATGAGATCCCTACTTCATATAAAACCTCATATTTACTTTATTGTTCATTCAATTATATTTTATATCAAGGTTATATATATAGTTTCATTTTAAAAATGCATATTTCATTACTAATATTTTTCTTCATTTATATAATGTTATTAAAGAGTGTGATTATTCTAGAGGATCCACCATAACAAAATTTTCCTATTATAGTTATCTTATTTCTATTTTTTTTCTATTGTAATAATTTGATTACTAATTTCCATTTTTTCTCTCTAAATGTAATGTAAACATTAATATAATAAAAAAATTTATCTCATCATATGATGGATGTGCATTATATAACGTTATATTACTAAATATGACAAAATTATATATTCAGAAGGGAAATTATTTTGGTAAAATTTTTGTTCATTGAATTTTTATCCCTATAAGAAATTATATCCTTGAAATTTAATTTTACATACTAATTTGAAAATAGGTTAGGGTACTTTGGATTCCTGGCTTCCTTTGGTTCCCATTTCGCCTCACTATACCTATGATTTCTCCATAGTAGTTTGACTAGGTGGGTTGTATTATTACGTAGAACTGTATATATATGGTCAAATATATTCCCCAACTTATCCACATAAGATAGATCATTTTCCAGTTGCACCCCCTCTGAATTTAGTATATGTGATGGATCTAGTATATACCTCCTCAAGAGGGATACATTAAACACATCATGTACTTAAGAACAGGTTAGTGGAAGTGTTATTCGATAGGCCACAACTCTGATGCAATCAAGATTACCAAAGGGGATGATGTACCTAGGATATAGCTTCCCCTTATTCACAAATCTCATGAAACTCTTCCATGGGAATATGTGGAGGAATGCATTATCTGGAACCTTAAACCTCAGATCTAGTTGATTATTTTCTGCATAAATCTTCTATCGAATTTGAGTAGTAAAATATGCTTCTTAATTCCCTTAATATTTTCTACCATTTCCATGAACATTTCAAAACCCAACAACTTGTGTTCAACAACTTCATTCTTTTACATAGGTGTTTAACATCATTCCCATAAAGGGCTTATTATAAATCCACTCAGATTCTTGAGTGGAAATAATTATTTTATGAAAAATATCCTAGTGGAATATGTTGATCATATACTATATTGAATTCCATTGAGAATAATCTCAACATTTCTTCTAGTTTCAGGATAGTTTGCTCAAATTTTCCATTAGTTTGGGGGTGATAATCCATAATAATGTTCAAATAAGTGTTTATATCATTTTAGAGACTCTTCCAGAACTTGGAGGTAAATCTCATATCTCAATCAAATACAAATAATATTGTTAATCCATGTAACATCAGCAATTATATGATGTATATCCTTTAAATTTGATCGATTGAGAATTCCAATCGAATGGTAATGAAGTGATCAGTCTTTGTAAGATGATACACCACAACCTATATAATGTTATTTCCTCTGGATGTCTTTAAAAGTCCATTAACAAAGTCCATGGTGATGTTTTATAATTTTTATATAGGTATGGGTAATGGTTTCATAATTTCCATATATGTTTACCTTTTAGCCATCACCTTATAACACACTAACACTTTAATGTATAATTTCAATCTCTATCTTCATACTGTCCTACCAAAAGTACTTTCAAATATCTCAATACATTTTCATGATACCTTGGTGGGATATAAAGGTCGAGCTATGTGAATCATCCAATAGCTCAATCTTTATCTCAAAATTTTATTATACAAATATTCATGAAAAAAATATTACAAATCCTTGTTCACTAAAGTTAAGCTATGATGATTTCCCATTTATGAAGGCTTCCACATTATTATGTTTTTCCACATCATCCTTTTGAAAACCCATTATCTTCTTCATAAGGGATGCTTGAGAAATCATTTGAGAATGTAATGATGGTGTTCCTTCATTTATGATCCCCATGTTCATCCTTTTAAATTCTAAGAAGATTAGATATTTCTTAATTATCATAATTAATAATTTTTTCTTATCCTTTCTACTTCAACTATCTGTCAGTTTATTTTATTTCCAAAGATGGTAGTGGATTGAGAAGTTATAGTCATTGATCATATCTAACCATCTTCACTAGTGAATATTTATCTTCTTATGTGTGAATATATATTTGAGGCTCTTATGATCAATATATATTTCACACTTCTCCCTATATAGATAATGTCATAATATTATCAACATGAAGATTACTACAACCAACTCCAAATCATACATTGGATAGTTCTTCTCATAAAATTTTAACTTCTTTGTGGTGTAGGCTATCACTTTGTCATTTTTCATCAATACACATCCTATGAACTTTTTTAATGCATCACAGTGTACCTTGAAATGTTACCACTTATGGGTAGTATTAGTATAAGTGAATTGATAAGAATCTTTTTCAATTCCTTAAAGCTCTATCCATATTCATTAGTTTTAAAAAATTAATACTCACTTTTGAGTTAGTATGGTTAGTGGGTTTTGATAAGCACACAAAATTTCTCACAAATCATTGGTAATATCCAGATAGTACAAGTAAACTATGGATCTCTATTACAAATATTGGTTTGGGATACTCCTCAATTTCCTTTTTCTTAAAAGATTCCATAGATATCACATTTTTAATTATAACATTACCCAAGAATGACACTTCCTCCATAAAAAAGTCACATTTACTATACTTTGAATTTAGATTATTTTTAAAAAAAATCATTAGCATGGTTTTCAAATACTCCTCATGCCCCTCCTTACATTTAGAGTATATCATAATATCTTTAATAAATACTACCGTAATTTTTCTAAGGTAATCTCTAAAGTCTCTATTCATTAAGTCTATAATGATTTTTGGAGAATTAGTGAATCATAAGTCCATAAATATGAACTCATAGTGTCCATAACTTGTTCAAAATTCATTATTGGGAATATATTCCAACTTCACCTTTAATTGGTGATATCCCAATCGATGGTCCACCTTAGAGAAATACTAGTCCCCACATAGTTGATCGAACAAGTCATTTATCCATATAACGGGGCATTGTTTCTTTATCGTTATTTTTTTGAGTTCACGATAATAAATTTAGAGGTGTATTGAACCATCTTTATTATTGAAAAAGAGGTCCAACACACCTGATGGTGAAGCACTCGGGTATATAGGACCCTTTTCCAGATTATCATGTAATTACTTCTTTAATTATTCTAACTCAGTAGTGTCTATTCTGTAGGGAGTCTTGGATATGGGAAAATATCTAAGTATAAGTTTGATTAAGAAATCAACCTATTGGTCGTGAGGAAGAGAAACCAAATAATAAGGGAATACATTAGTATAATCCCTCAGAATGTGAATGTATTCGAGAATGATTCTCTAATATGTCTTAGTCATTTGGTCTCAATATGGTTTCTTGTAAGGAAATAATATAAAATATAGAGAATAATTTTCCAAAGGAGATCCATACTCCTCCTTAAAATTTTATAGAGTCAAAGGATGACTCAACATGTGAAGAATGATCTACTTATCTTGACAGTTGATATTGGAATTTCATAAGGATAGACAATCCATGTCCAATATGGAGTCAAACTCTACTAAAAGAAGTAGGACAATAATTTCATGGATTTACAATATAAAAACAATGAATAAAGAGAAGTATTATACTTGGGATGAAATAATTTCTCTATTTTATATTCTCATAGATTTCTAAACCCCAATGTTTTGATATAGTGTTTTAATAGTTCTACTAAACATTCAATATATGAAATAATTTTAAGCATTATAATCAAAATTAATCTCTCTATTCATGAATGAAAAACCATCTTACTTGTCACCACAATATTATTAGGATCTACCTCAGTAGTAGTGATTGAAAATTCCCATCCTTCACTCTATTCCTTGATGTTTTTTATCGTTGATTATCCTCGAAAACCCTTGGTTTAGGGAATTGGTTTTTATAATGCATGTGTTCCCTATAGTTGAAACAATGTATAACACGATGAGTGTTGATCTAAACCTTCTTTTCCTGCATCAAATTAATAGCTTTCTTAATATCTCTTCAATATTTATTAGCATGATTCCCCTATTTTCTACATTTAAAGCATCTCTCAATTCCCTTGAGACAGTTTCTGAGATACTACTTCACACACTTTTTACAAGTTGGAAGTTGATTTTTCTTTCCTTCGTGATATTTATCCATTGATCCTCTTAATGCACATTCTATTTTATACTTTTTATCTCCAGAACCATTAAACCATTGAGAGTCTCCAATATCAATCTCAACATTGAGGGAACAATGGAAAATATATTTATGGATATCATATTCTCAAACATCTAAAGTATTTCATTGACTTGGATTTAATCCACTAAAGGAGCATTCCACCTTACTTTTGATGTTGATGACACAACCAAAGGTGTATCATGAAATATTTTTGAAGTTTTCCTCATATTACACAATATATTCATCTTATTTTTGATTAATAATTAGGAAATATCTCTCTATTTTAAGATGAATATTTTGGTTAAAATATTTATTGAAAAATATTTTCTTAAATCCTTCCCATTCCACATAATCAATTTAATCTTTGGACTTTGTATTCTTGATCGCTTTCCAACACTAATCAGTTTCACCTTCAAGATTATAGACAAACAACATGAATTTACATATTTTTACCAATGGAATATAGATAATATCTTCTTAATAGAGTCAATACATTGTTTCATGATGAGAGGATCATAATATCCCCTAAAGATAGGAGGCATTTGTTGCATAAAGACATGACTGTAACTTTCACTTCATTTGGAGGGTGTTCCACATGATTCAAGTTGTTATTCATAACATGAGTCATTTGTACCAGTACTTACATTATGTTGCCAATTACCACTCCCATAAGGTTAGTCATATCATTGAGGTAATCATCACACTATATATCATGTTGGTTTTTGGCATGGTTACTTGTATTTCCCATTGATAACTAAAATAAAAAGAGACAAGAATAATCCAACTAAAAATCATATAAAATAGAATTTTTTACTTAGAATGGATAAATTAAAAATGAAATATAAATCCTAACTTATTATTCTCTAGGATTCAATATTATTTTTCTATGGTAATTTCTATATTAATTTGTTTAACCTAACAGTCTATTCAATTCCTTCATAATGGTTTGTAAAGAGTCTGTCAAATTTCTAAAGCATATCCCCCAGGATTGTCAAACTACATGTACATAAAGGACTCTATATCATTCACCAAGTGTTTATTGGTTTAATATCCAATGAACCATTTTCAAATTTATTACCCCTAGGTATAATTGTGTCAGATTCACATCCACTTGTAGTATCCAGACTGAGATGCAATTACTTGTAAACCACTCACTTATACTTCATCATGATTTCAGGATATTATTCTATATTTATACATATACCTAGGGATATTAGTAAATTATTCTATTAATAGTCCTAAAAAATAACTATAATTTCATATAATACCAATTATAGATACCCAATCCTTATACAAATATTATTACGTGATTTTTAACTTAAATATCCAATAAACAAAACCCAAAGATCGCAAGGCCTATTATCATTGGAAGAATAGGTTAATAGTACATAAAAAAGGAACTAAAATAAATCTAATTTATTTTAATATCCATAGTGAGCTCATAATTCCCTTTGATCTCCTAAAACGTTATTGGATAACCTGGGGAAAACATAAACAATAGGGGTGAGCTAAAAAACCAAGTAAGTGAATATACATTATAACAAATCATATAATATGAGTCAAAAGGTAGAAAATGATATCATAAAATACAAGGCTAATGGATAATAATATTAGATCATAAAATAAATAACTTGGAATCATAAGTTATTAGGAACATAGGAATATGGAAAAAACATAAAACATGTCATAAGAATATGTCATGCCTAACTTCCAAGACAACATCACATAGGGGAAAGAGTCCCATCATGGATTAGGTTTACTACATAACCCCATACATAACATATAAAGGTACAAAAAAACTTACCCAATACATTGAAGTTATATCTAGGTGAAACCATCATAACATGTACATGCATATTTTTTCCACATAAAGAAATCAAACATAAGGCATAAACATAGGGATTGCTCATGGAAAGAAATGGTTTTTGTAATCTTTCCTCATATCATAATCAAAATAGATTTCATAAAGATTTAATGGAGAAGAATTAATTAAATATTTTGGATGTTCATATCCGATTACATAAGCATAGGTCTCAAAATATGGTGTCTATTTGGAAAGAATGTCCTTATAAGGGGTAGATAATTGGGTATATAAATGATCTTTCAAAATAGTGTTTTAAGGAATCCGTTAAAGTGTTTTAGAGAAAGAATAATAAAGAAATATTCTTCCAAAATTTTAGGTAAAATAGAATGGTTATACCTAAAATTTATTGAAATTATGAATTGGAATAAATAATTTAAAATAGTGTAGCATAAAAGGGTTAAGGGATGGAAATGTTCTCCTAAATCAGGTTTTATTTTCAAGAACACATTTGAGAAATGAACATAAAACATGTATTAAACAATCAAAGGAACAAATAATAATATCGGTATATATGTAAGATATATATATATTCCTAATTTAGAAGCATTTCATGAAATAAAATATATAGATAATTTTATTTAGAGAGATAAATTTCATTACCTAAATAAAATAGAGTGGTTCAGAGAGATATATTACTTTATGTTCTAGAATCATTATGGGATTGCAATTAATCTTGGGTATAAAAAAATTAGATTCATTAATTACTTAATTAATAAAATTTTATATCTATATTTAATTATTTTATAATTTTATTATTTTCATTTATAACCATCTCAATGAACTATAAGGTTTAATTTTGTTGTTTGAAGAGTATTCGTTTCATGGTTCCATGGATGGATCACTTGTGGATAATTATTGAAGTTATTTTTTATTGGTATTAAAAATATATAAGTAAAATTAAATAATATTCATGTATTTAAAAAAATTTAAATGGTTCCAAATATCCATTTTTTCCAATATGGGGATGAAGTATTTAGTAAAAGCGACAACATTACATGATTCAATCATTTAGGCGGTTTCACCAACCATTACAAACTAGATTAATTTTGTTTAATAATATGGAAATATATTCATTTAGAACATAAAATAGGTTATAATATACTTATTATTATATTATTTAACCATAATAATAATTTAATTTTTTTTGAAGGTAATGGATAAAAACAATGTGTGTTCTTCATGAGGACGGTGAACTAACCATATTATGAACAACACATTAATTTAAGATTCAAATGAAGTGAGGGTAGAATATAGATATTCCATTAAAATAATAATATTCTATTATATTAATGATTATAGAGTTATTTTTTCATTTTTTATGAGGGAGTCCAGGAGAATGTAGAAAAAGAAATGAATTTAAAAGAGGTAAATTGAGAAATTACCTTTTAAATATAATCTCGTTTAAAAAACTCTTTAAGGCACTTGGAATTGGTATTTTGGAGAGACCAATATAACTATTATTTGGGGGAGAGGATTGGTAATGGAATTAGGTCTACATTTGTAAAGATATAAGGCTTATAAGGTGAGAGGATACAGGGTTGTGAGGGGTAGTATTTATAAGGTCATGAGAGAGGTGTTTTTTAATATTATAGTCATTAGTTTATTACTTTGTCTCAATAATAATAGTAGTGATGAATCTTGTGAATATATATAGTAAATTATTATAGTGTGTTTTAACTAGTGGCTTCTTACATCATATATGACTCAAAATTCATTTATTTTGCTTATAATGTTAAATATCGTGTTTTGTCGTATTTCACTATTCCCCAATAATTCAACGATTTTATAAAAATAAAAAATTTCACTCTAGCCATTTTAAATTGTGTAAAATTTAAAAATTAAATCAATTTTTTGAAAATAATTTCCTAAAAATTACGAATTTTATTTTAAAATAAAATCCTTACTTATTTGAAAAATAACATTTTTAAAATTATGATCAAATTTTGGACCTTTGGAAAAATTACTTATGGTCTCATAAGACTGTATTATCATTATGATACAACTTAATATTAATTTATAATCCAATTTTATGGAAATATGTTTTTTAAATCTTCATATTTATTACAAAAATGAAAATAAATAATTATGTTTTAAAAAATATAAACACTTTTTTTGTCATTTAAAACATTTATTTACTTGTATCATGATATAAATCTATAATATTATAATTTTATAAGATAAAAAAATATTATTTTACATTTTAGTAGTTTATGATATTATTATAATGTTTATTTTTCTATTCCAAATGGTTATATTACTATTATAATGTTCATGTTACTATCCTAATGGCCATATTACTATTTTTGACAATCAGATTTTTAACACTAATATGTGATACATGCATTCTATAAATACCTCATATTTTATTCATTATTCATTCACTTATATTTTTTCTCAAGGTTATATATATAATTTCATTTTCAAAATTAATATTGAAATAATAATAATCTACTTTGTTTCTATAGTGTTTTTAGTGCAATTATTCTACGGGATTGAGCATATCCAAATTTTCCTATTATTGTTATATTATTTTTTATTTTTTATCCTATTGTAATACTCACAATTCTTATGGAAATTTTTATTTTCTAAATGAAAGATAAAAATTAATATAATAAAATGTTTTAGGTTTCATCATGTGGTTCATGTGAATTATATAATGTTGTATTACTAAATATGAAATAATTATATATTCAGAAGGTAAATTGCATCAATAAAATTATAGGTTTTTACACTCAAACCTCAGCCAACACTAGATTTATTATTTTCACACAACTCACATTTTTCAGAAAACCCAATCATGAAAAATGAAAACCAACATAATCATTAAATACCTTTAACTATTAATTTCTCTCCATCAAGATCAATGAATATTGAATCAACTATTTTAAACTTCCCATAACTCTATCCTCTAGGTGTTTGACCTTCTTGTGGAGCCACACTTTGTACTGATCACTTAACCCACTATTGATCATATTGTAATCCTATAGAGATAGATTATAAAGAAAAACCCCAGCTAATACTCCCAAATGTTACTCCCAATACCATATCTAATTTCTAAGACTAACTAGATTCCTAAGTATCAGTTGTATTTTAAATTACTTTATAGATCTTATCTGGGTACCCTATTAGACTGCATGTCCAGTTCTCCTTGGGTGGTTGGTCACATTGTGTTCGAATGTGTTATACGTTCAAATAATAGTAACACATAAAATACAACCAACCTTAAGGAGGAAAATATAATTCCCTTCCTTATTGTAACACCCAGATATTTTTGTGAAATATATTTTTAAATAATTTGATATCAAACATTTCACGCAACATCAAGTTTAGATGATCCAATAAATATTATTAAAATAATATATTTATGTTATAACCTAGAAGTTAAATTGGTGGGAATTAATAGGAATAACTAATTTATGAAATAAATATAAAGGTTCAATTTAATATGAATGTATTGGTAAGTTATTATAAAATAATCTCAATTTTTTTAGTAAAGTTATTTTATTCTTAAAAAATGTCTTTTTATTTTTTTATTAGTGAATATTCATTTATATAATTCTTATAAAATTTATTTTCTGAAATTAATTTCATTTTTTAAATCACCATATTAAAAAAATCATGTGGTGAAAATTTTCTAATTATTTGAAATTTTTTCTTTTTTCAATTAAAAGTAAAAAATACTGATTTTTATTGATTTTTTTTATTATAAAATATTTCAAAATTAATATTAAATTGTATATTATTTATGAAGTTTAATTTGTTAATTTTTATTTAAAATAATATAATTATGGATTTTTAAATGAATTTTATACTTTAATTTAGTATAAACACATTTTATATTAAAAAAGTGTATTTTTTTCGAAAAACTATTTTTCATTTTTTTGAAGGTTTTATTTTAAATTAAATAATGAAACTTTCATGTTTGTAATTTTGAAAAATAGATTCAATATTTGGAATCAGTGGTTTTAGATTTAGTAAATATGTCACTTTTATTTTTGGTATATATTAATATTAACTTTTTAATGGAATATTTTCCATGAAAATGAATTATATATTATTTAAATCAAAGAAATTAAAAAAATGTCACTTTCTTTATCTTAAATATCTCTTATGAGTCCATATGGGAAAAAAAGTAGGTTATGAATGAATATCAGTATCCAGTTTGAACTTAATAAACTAATTTTAATTATATAAATTTATTTATGACTTCTGGGTCCACTTGGATAAGATTATGACCTTTAAAGTATTTTATTTAATGAAAATTCAAACACGTCACACTCTTATTTTTAAGAATTATAATGTTTTCTAATATGGGGTTGAACAAAATATATTTTCAACTATAAATATTCTTTAGAAATATAAAACATTTATATTTATCATATATTTTTTTGTTTATAAATTTTATAACTTAAATAATTACCCCAAATACTTACAGACCACTCATGTAGTAATTATTCAATTAATAGAAAAATGAAATAAATGATAATAAAAAAATTGAAAGTAAAATAAATTGATATATTGAAGGTGATACACGAATTCTCTAGATGTACTCTACATGTTAGTGATATAATAAAATATTTTTGTTTTGAATTATAAAACTTTTTTTGATGTTTTTAAAAGTCAATGTCGTGAATAATATCAAAATTGACAATAACGATATTTTATGGGATTAATATTTTACTAAATTATTTAAAAATAATATTTTTTAAAAAAATAATAATTTATTTTTTTAGTCTAATATGTGATAAATTGACTATTTATGGTTCAAATGGCACCAAATAAGTAAAAATTACAATCTTTTAATATTAAAAAATTTATTACCATAGTTAAAACTAAAATAGGTAAATTGAGGGTTAATCGAAATGACAAGGTTTTCAATAATACTAAAATTTGTCAAATATATATATTTTAATTATATTATAGCCTTATATTATCTTATATTCTAATCCATGGTCATTTTGTGGTATTTGGATAGAAAAATTAATTTATTATAATTTAATCTTTTGAGATATTCCAAAAGTTCCCCTCACCTCAATTATAAAGGGGAACATACTCCTTTAATTATTTAAATCACTTTGAGACTTCTAGCTCAAACATACCCTAAAAATTTATCTTATAAACTTTCCAATTCCCCTTATATAGTTTCTAGTATTTGAAAAGACCAACCCAGGATCCCTTAAGAGTATATCTGAAGGAGACGTTTCAAAGAAGAGGTAATCGCTCTTATCGATCACATTCTTTTTCTACTCTTACTTACCTCATCTAAATATTTTATGATTATAATAAAATAACATATTTATTATCAAAAATATTATGAAATGTTATTATGATTATTAAAACACTATTATATACCCTCCTTCAAATGAAACAAGAATTAAAATTATCGCTCGTGCGTACGTACAGTTTACCGTCACCACGTAGCCGTACATTCAATTTTCATTAGCATATTCTATGGATAATATTATGACAATTTTAATGAATATATATGATATATATGATATATATTATATAATAGTTAATTTGTGAATACAAATTATTAGTTACCTTTCTATCATTACCTAAATCAAAAAATGAAAAAAATGTTCATGTGTATTGACAGCCTACCGTCACCATGAATAGTGTAACTCATTTTTATATTTACACTTTATTTTTTCTGAATATAAATATGTATATATTTATTGTATATTATATTTATACCATGACTAAAATTCTATTAATTATGATACTGGGATCAGTGTATAAGGACCAAGACCTCCAAACTGAAACATGCTTGGAAAACGAAGCGGTTATCACCCAGAACTGTGATTTTAATAAAAAATTATTAATAATCAGGTGATAAGATGACATAAATAAATAATATATGGAATTATAGAATTTATATTATTTAATAAATTTATAATAAATCCATATTCATTATATATGAGTTTTGAATACTAACAAAGAATGGAAATAATTGAGGTAATGGATTTCTTAATTCAATTTCCATTCATTGGGTTAAACTTTTACTTCTTTTATTATATAATTCTTTCATTATGTGTGAAATGAATTTTTATTATATTATGATACATTTAAATTGTTTTTTTGGATTTATAATGAATAAACATAATCTAATCAATTTATTAACACCCACTTCAATGATATGATCTTTGTAAGGGACTTCATCTCAGTTTTATTTTGTTGATAAATATTTTGATGTTATAAACCTATATTATTTTATGAGGTGTATATAATTATCCTTTAACATGTTATATCATGAATTTATTTATTATTTTTATATTTAGATTTTTTTAATGTTATCCTTTCAAATGGCATACGATTTATCTAATTACAAAGTGGTAAGGATTTATTTCAATATCTCATCATTATTTGAGATTGTTTAAATTTAAGTATCTACTGTGGAATATTTCTCTTCCATATCCATGTTTTCTAAAAAAATATTAAAAATATTTTTACTATTATCCTATAAATGTTCAAATTCATTTTTACCAATGTTTTACTTTTTATAAAATTGTTTGGAAAGTATATTTTTGTCATTTTTGAAACTAGGCTGATTGTGACTTTTGTGAAAAAAATATATGAAAGGAATATTTTTTTACCTACACATCATGAGTGGGTTTTCCTAATTTCATGAATCCTTAAGGTATTTAGGAATCCTTTACAATTTTATAGGGTTATTTTAAAATAAAATATTTTACTTTATAATTGTGTGGATTATTAAAATAAATAATGATTATAAAAATGGAAAGGATATTTTCCTCAAGAATTATTCCTAGTGATATTTCAAAACCATTTACTGTCTAGGATGAAATTATTTTATTTTACTTATGATTTAATGGGGTTATAATTCATGGATACCATCCTTATTCTTTTTTTATGGTTTATGTTATGATGAAATGTTTATGAAACCCATTTCTTTTCATGGGTTATAATATGATGAATGATTTATGATCTTATGGAACATATAAGTATTTTTTTATGTTACAGGTGGAACCTATATATCCCTCTAATACATAATGTAAATCTTAATATCTCATGATATGGAAATGGAAAACAAGTCAATAGGCTTGATCCACTATGGGAAATAGTTTTGTTATTATCTATTATGGGAAAAAGGTGCTTCATAATCTACTATGGGGAACATGTGTGTCCTGGTCCACTATATTGATGGTCTTGGTATTTATCCTTGAAATATGAAATGGTTTTATATATTTATGATGGTGCCACAATTTTATGACATGATCTTATAGTTCATGATTTATTTATGATTATTTATCACTCTTATGGTCCATTTTCTTTGAAATGATAATATATGTGCCCAGAATCATGTTTATGGTCTATTTTAGGTTGGGTATAATCTTCATATGTTATGAAAATAATCACATAACCTTATTATTATCATATTATTTCATATGATTATGGATTGACATATTCTATGTTTACCATTACTGAGTACCTAATCTTACCCTTTCTTATATTTCCTTCCCTAGGTGATGAAGAAAAGGTTTAGATAGGGTACGCCTAGAGGAGTAATTTATGATAATATCTTAGTGGGAGATATTTAAAATATTTAATAAATTATGAAGATTTTATATCTAATCTCAAAAGACTCTAAACCTTTGCAGTTTTGGCATGGATAGTATTGTTATGTATTGAATATTCTTCAAAATAGATTTAATATTTTTGTATGGAAAGCATGGGATATCATATTTATCCATCCTACTAGGTCATCTGACAACCCCATTTCCTAAAAAAATGTATCATTAGTACATGTCCCATGGTTGGATTCACCACCATTAGTAAAATTACACTCTACTATTAATGATTAATTCACCACCTCAAAAAACGAGTTAAACCTAAAAATGTTTACAAAATCCCTTATAGAATATTGAAGACTTCCCCTAATTATCTATACAATAAAGATATAATATCTTACTAATATTAGTGAAAATCATAGAAAATCCATGATCCAATAAAAATAATCCATAAAAGAAATATCCCCTACATCTAATGCATAAACTAATAGGACCACTATTCCCTCAGAATCACATGGTAAATTTTGTTGATAAACCTATACTAAAATAATTTCAAATATATCTACTCAAGTATACTTGACTATAAAAACATGTCCTACCAATGTCTCGCTAGTTCCCATATCATGTACACCACCAAATTCACCCTCCACCCCGGTAGCCTCTCAATCTAATCAAAGATGTTATAAACCAACTTGATCTGGAACCCAACTACACAGGGACCATCCTCATTATAAAACAACATAGTATTTTTATACTATAACTCTTTAGTAAAATATACTAAGAATAAATCAATGCTTTGAGTCCCCTGATTGATACTCTAAAAGACACATATCAGACACACCCTCAACTGATCATCAAATAACTACCCTAACTTAATCAAATGGTCTGGACACCTCAATACCTTTTCTAGTGGCTCAAAATTATCTCCATACTTTCGGACCCCAATTTGATCATGCCCTTATTTCAACATATCTCTAATCTCCTGATATAAAGAATAGAGGTATCCATGGTGGAATATAACTTGAAACCAAATATCATGATATATATATATATATATATATATATATATATAAATTATCAAATATCTAAAATTGGTAAATTTATAATAGATGGTACATCCCACTAGACCATAAAAATCCCAAAACTTACCTCTGTCTCATTGCACACATGCATTGGATCCACATACCTGATAATAATAAGAAAAAAAATCAAGATTTATCTTAATATAATACCACCAATAATCTATGAATATATAAAATATATAACTTTTTATAGAAACATTAAACAACTAAACCCACGTAATAAAACTAGAATAATGATCACAAACATTCATATGCACATCATGCAGGTCCTACTTTCCTAGCATGATGCATGAATTCCGCCTCTTTCCTTTTGAATCCAAGAGTTAGAAACCACAAATCAATAACATCATCACAAATTATATCAATTCCAAATAACTCAACTACATCCATGAAAACAAAAATATAACCTCAATAACCTAGAAACATTGTCTTCATCTTGTACATGTGTTGGTCAGGCACACAATAAGACATCCATTCCATATCTTGATATAATACATCATTTATCTCTTCCACACCCCAAATAAAAAAACATTCATTAATACTACTTTGTATCATCCACAACCCAAATCACCTAAATGGGTCTTAGATGAATATCCATAGACCATAGGTGTGCATCCCCGTATGTTGGAGGTTGATAACTAGGAGTGAGGGTCTAGGTAGTGATAACTATGAGACTATACCCTCTTTATATAAGTAGAAATAAAAACAATAAAATAATAAAAACAAAAAAAGCACTATATATAACGTAACCATGAGTAATAATGATATAATATCAAATGAATAGACATAGAGTATCTATAATTTTAGTCATGTCTTATAAAAAAATCTAGATCACCCATAGGATGATTGCATAAAATCATGGAAAAAAGTACCAAGAAACTACTTCAACATGGCATTGAAGATCCTCCAAATGAAACTCATGAGATATGTCCATTGAAAAAATTTGTACATCAATAATTCCACTAGCCACTCTGATATGGTCACACGGTCCATTCCCCATTAATATCTTGAGGTATAAAATTTTTATGCATCCCATAGGGAATATTCATAGTATGGGTATAAAAAAGTGTACAACCACCAATTAAATCCCTAGTTAATATCAAAAAGTATATTAGTGAATTTAAGGTGAAATATATGAAAACTAAAGCAATAAAAACATATTTCATCACATTGTGATTTTCATTCCATGGGTGAGAATCCTAATTACTTCAGTCAATGCCATAATGGGATGATATACCCATAGTTTAAATTCACCATAAGGAAAAAAATAAATCACCCATCATTAAATAACCCCCCAACAAGTAAACTATAAGAACATAGACCCTCAATGAATACAGTATCACAAAATCATGATTAAAAAAATAAGTCTCCATATTTTATGGGTCAAAATCCTCATTAGAACACATAAATGATTAGAATTTTACTCCAAATTAGTGGTCTCAAACACTACATAAACCACCATATCCAACATTAAAAAATATCCCTTGACTATACAAATGGTAATCACAATAACCCTAATCTTATCATCTAAAAAGGAAACTTCTAGTTATCTAGTGGTCAACATAAACTTATAGGTATTTATTTGTGTGCACATGGCCCAATGAACTCAACCTCTATATTGAGTGTCATCACAAAAATATTACAACCAAAACTCAGTGATCCTCTATCAGCCCATGATCAGTGAAAGATATATCACTACTACGACACACTGGTGTGTCAAACCATCATACAATCACATGTTCCACAACATTTTAAAGCAACCACATAGAAAATTCATTAATCAAGTATTGGTTCTTTATTCAGCACACATTATCCCTTGATATACCATAGAATAAACTATAATTTACCACTCTAGATAGTCCATAAAAGAACCCTAATCTACCTCTATTCCCTTAGATATTTCTTATCTTTGTCACTCACATGAACCTAACCACACTCGTAAATCACAAGATGAAAAAACATAAATATAACATAATAATATTTAGGAACCTTTTACCTAGTACAAGTAAGAGTATGCTCCCTAGATTCCATGGATTTATTTGATAAATGGATAAAAAGAACATTAATCAAGAATAAAATTTCAAAAATAGATATTTTATTTAAATATGGTCTTAGTAACAACAAAAATAGAAAATGATAATGGATGATGAGGTGTCTTTTCTTTAGATACTTCTTATGATATATCACTCAATGAATAGGCCAACACCAAGTGATTTCCCCCTTGGAAATTAAATAAAGAGGGAGGGTGGAAGTGAGGGTTGAGAACCCTATGCAATTAGGATATAATTAGGTTAATCCTCATTTAATAAAAATTTAAAACAAATAATTAATTTTATCATTTTTAATAAAAATACCCCATATGATACCATGTACCTTGTCAACCTCAACTTAGTACCATCCCTCATGTCATTAGCCATTCTGTTTCCCTCCAAGGCCTTGAATCCTCTTCCCAAAACACTAGATACCTAGATCCAATCTATAGGATACCCAGTGTTATATATCATCAAGTAAAGATGTCGTATACCATACCCAACTTCTCAAAATAAACCCCCAATCCTTTACTAATTTTTTTTGAAAACACAAATACAACCAAGTACACATGATCAGTTTGATCATAGATTCAAATAACCTTTCCCAAATTATTGATCCATTAAAATCATATAGAGTTTCTATATATTTTTATGAAACCCATATTTGTATACATATTCACCATCTCAACATGGAATGAATCAATTAAACTAAAGACTTGTGTGATCATAGAGTGATGTAAAATAATTCATCCACATAAACCCTAAGTACCCTAACTAATTGTAAATTATAAAAAATAAACTTTTAGATAATGTAACTTCTATATGATCTAGAATACAACAAATATTTCTAGAGCGATAACCAACAGATGCTAGGAACATGAACGTTCAATCATAAATAAAGTGGGAAAAAGGAAAAAATCATACTTGAAGCAACCATTTAAAAACCAAATATTAAGTTTAAGTGTTCAGTATTCTAAATATATACATGGCCCCCTATGTTTTCATAAGAGAATATTATATCCAAATAATGGTGTTATAAGAAAATTAATGTTGTGTATTATTCAGGGACCACAACCGTTTATAAGTTTTCCTAGCGGAAAACTTTAATTATTTATAGGCATTTCCATCATAAGTAGTGGATGTAATATTATTTTCTAAACATAAAAATTCCCATATATAATTAGTATCATTAAATATCAATATAAATTAATGTCTTGATTGATCACAAAACTTGGTTCTTTTATTTTTTATATTTAATACATTTTATTTTACATATATATACTAGATATTTAATTGAAAGTCCAAAATTTAATATGGATTATTTTAATTGAAAATAAATAAAATTAATGATACCTTTAATACTTATTAATTAATAGGTGGATCATAAAATTAATCTAATAATTTAATATACATAATTTTAAGGATGAGTATCATGAATATTACATGTTATATGATCTTAGAATTCCTATTTTCATATGATGTTTTCTTAAAATTTAGTGAGATAATTTAAATAAGTTTAGAGATAACCATAACTAAATACTTTGTTACCTATAAAACTGAAATATCCATAAAACACAACTTGAATAACTATAATCCAATTTCTATATCCAAAATAACATTAACTAAAACAATAACTAAATATTATATAGTGACATAACACCCAGACGAGATATCTACTCATGAAATACCTTGGGTGGTACCACTTTAGTTGGTTGATCCAAAATCATGGAATTTTTACATACGTGTTATATAAACACTTATCCAATATAAACTTTTTATTTAATAAAAAAACATGATGACTATGTTATTAGTCTTCAATGAGCTCCTATTTTTATTGGAATGTAGAATAAAAGATCTATTATCAAAAAATATCATTATTGGTCCTTTTATGACATCGATATTTTATAGACTAAAAAGAAAGTTTATTGTCCATATCATATAATTGGATGCCTTGTGAAATGTTATAAATTCTATATCCATGGTAAATGAGGCTATGAGTGTCTACTTAGAATCCTTTTAATACATAACTCCCCTAAAAATTTGGTAGATATTTTCCCAAGAGAATGTACTTCTATCTTGGCATCTTGAAAAATCCAAATCAGAATAACTTGCGATATCTAGATGATCTTTTTTACTATAATTGATCATATATTACTTTGTAATTATAATTTTCCATTACTCACTTATATGTGTTCTAGTGATCCAGTCCTTGGTTAATTAAATAATTTCTTATCATCCCAATTATTTATGCAATATCTAGACACCAAAAAACCTAATCATACATAAAACTTCTTAAGAAAAAATAATATGGAATCCTTTATATTTTTATCATATAAATTTCATTATTTGGTAATTAACTTAATCATGGGAAATTATTTATAGGATGGTTGGATAAAGAGTGGTTAACCTAAGAAGTGTTTCGGTTACTATGGATTATCTTTAAGTAATGCTAGCATGAGTGGTTGTGGAAGGTACATCCCTTTTGGGAAGATTCCTCATGTTCAAGTATAGGGTAATTTTAACCATCTAAAGGAGAGAATATCCAAAATATCTTAGATTCTCCAAATCCATATCACTATCCTTCAATGACACTCATGCTGAATGTTTTATTTGTGAGACATCAATTTCTAGACTCACAATTGGGTGGGAGTAAACCCTAGCATCCTAGGGTGCTCGAATCCCAATATATCATTTTCATAGGCAAATATCTATCAGATGTTCATGAATTATATATTATATCAATATAAATGTGAGTTATTTAACAATATAAGGATGTCATATGACTAATAAAAAATTAATCTTCATAGTCTCCTTGTCAGGGATTTTTTTGGCTAAGGGATATCATCATGTGTTGTAGGAAAGTTAGGTGGTGTAGGATGAATTTGGTGGGGGATTTCTAGTGCAAGTACATTACATTGAAATTAAACTTCCTTATTGTTTTTATAGAATATGGAACCATGAAATCTGAATGGATTTGGAGATCTACTGTAAGGGGATAAAACTATCCTCTAATTGTCTCTGCTTCTAGACCCCCAATGGAGAAACAGATTCACAACTGTTTTTTGAAGGTGATTGAATATTTTTTATTTTTTATTTCTCTTGGTAAGTTCATCAGACTTCCCTTCCATGAGTTTTCAAGAAGTGACTTTATACACCTTTGGTTTCATGGCATGTTAACTAATAAGCATGAAATGGAGGAAAGATCAATTATCCTAGAGGTTGACTTTTGGTGCAATTGGAATATGAGTAATATGGCTAGGTGAAAAGGATCCTTCAACATAATGATCATGTTAGTAGCCAAGTCTGGATATATGGAGGTAGAAATGGCTTCCCCATTGAAGTAATGGAAGTTCTACCCCTACCATAGAAATATTATTGATGGAAGGGGAGATTTATCTTATGTTCAGAACCATGCCCTTCATGATCACTGGGTGTGTTGGAAATCCCCCCATCATTAGTGTCAAACTAAATGTGGATGGGTCTTTCAACCATGGTATCATGCAATGGTGAGGGATAATTCATGAACCTAGGGTTTTTTGTTTTTTGTTCCACTATATTCTATGGTAATGGAGACTCCATCCTTGTAGAAGAAAATTCCATGCTGAATAGGTTTTAAATTTTCCCCTCCAACGGTATTAATATGAAATTATTTTACACAGATTTTAAAACCATTTTTATCTCACTCCACAAGCATTCCACTACTCTTTGGTCCATTTTTTATCTCATCCACAAATGTAAGATTATTTCTGAAAATTGTATGGATATTCATCACACATAGAGAGAAGGGAATAAGGATTTTTTCTTTGTAGTTTCTTGGTTGACATAGAATAACTCTTTTACTCATTTCAATACCACTTGTTCCCTACCCTTTGGGTGTGTTAATCTTGTAAGGGAGGACTCCCTCAGATGGAACTGTTTCATAAACCCTTGTTTTTTCTATTCTTTGTCTTTTATCTTTAATGAAAAATGTATTTTTGGTAATCCATGAAGAACTTTCTCGATATAGCTCTTTTGTGAAAATTAAAGAATACCTTAAGAGAGATATTGATACATCTAGATCAATAATAAAAAAGACCCATCACTAAGATCTTTCACCTCAAGTTTTATCACTAGAAATCTATAGATTTTTTTACAATATTCCTATATCATTAGTGGAATATAATATATCATAAACATAAAAGACTATAATATTAAAATTAATCCCATAAAAAAAATTTAACAACAATATTTATATTGAAACCAAATGAGGTAATGAATTGGCTAAACTTATGCTACTATCGGTGCGATGATTTTTTGAGACAATGGATGGATTTATTTAATCATAAGGACATATTTATTTGAATTTTTGATACAAAATTTTCTATTTTCAGAATATAAATCATTTATTCATTATATTCATTGAGTTAAATTGAATTTAAATCCATCTTATATAACTCAAGATCAAAATGTTCCACTACAACCATTTTTTTATTGAAATATTCTTTTGAGGAAACCTGTGAGAAATTATTATTTCAATCAATGCATTATTTAGGTATAATTACTTTTTAGACATGATATTATTTATACCTTTCCATGTTAACAATTTATCCTATCTTGGGTTTTAATATCCATTTGAAATCAATGAGATTTGTGTCATTAAGAGATGGAATAATATTCCATGGGTCATTATTCTACATTGAAATTATCTCTTCATTCAAGGAATTAATCCACTTTTTAGACATTTTTATCTCATTGACTTTATAAAAATATATTGGGATATCATACACCGCTACAATTGTAATGTCTTGTTTTTAAGAAATATAATTCACTCATCCAAAATAGTGTTTCTTATCTCTCTATAAGATATTCATAGTGGCACTAGTTCTTGAAGTTCTTGAACTTATTTGGGAACCACTCGAATGGAAGTTTTAAGGATATTTTCTTAATCTTGAATGGTTTCTTGAATAATGTCAAGTATATAAGCCTAATCCTGAACATTATCAATAATTATTATAAGAATATCAATATATTATTCCTAAAATATTTTTTTAATCTTTTTTCCTCCCACAAACTCAACATACTCAATGATCTGAGCATTACCCCTCTAAAAATAGACCTAGTTGTAAGATCATAAAACATTTAACCCCTGGATCTATCAACTATCTAATAAAGTAACAACTGATAATTCTTGATTACAATTTAATTTTATTTTTCCTATAAGACCTTGCATCAGATAGACATCCCAAAATTTGAAAGTTCTTTAAACTAGGATTTTTACATTTCTAAATCTCATAAGGGTTATTTGTATCTTCTTTAGTTGGTATTATATTGATTAGATATACTATAATAATTAAATCTTCTCACTAGTGTGATTTTTGTAATATAGAATTAATAATTATACTTCTTACTAGGTCCTAAAGAATTATATTTCATCATTATACAACATAATTATTTCTTAGAGAACCTATCATGGTGTACTTTGGGATAATAAAACGTTTTTTAGTAATTTTACAAATCATTTTGGATGTTATTCTCCAAAACCATCAAATATATCATAGAAATCCCCATTAAAATTAGATAAAATTATTCTAATCCTTTTTCAGGGTTGATTTCTAACATCATCTTTTTAATTAATGAATGTATCCAATTAATTTATTTCTAACACCTTGAGTACTGATATTAAATGATTAACTATATTAAGTAATAGTATATACAAGTATATATATTAGTAAACTAAAAAGAAACCATATCCAACCAAATTTAAATTTTAAAAAAGGATAAAATTTTCATTCCCAAATAAAAAAGGGTGTCCTTATTTTTCTTAATGTAGGAACAAAAATTAAATTAAATTATAAATATTTTATAATAAAATATACATTTAAATCTAAATAAAATCCACATTTATTATCTATAATCACACAATCTTTCCTTCAACAATATATATGTATATTTTACCATTATTTGGATTTAAATAATTAAGGAAACCCTATATAAGAACACCTATGTGATTTGTTTCTAAAGAATATATCCACATTGTGTACCCAGATACTAATCTTAAATTAACCTTAGAATAAGAAAAATTAGGTAGCATTCCTTTCTTAGTATGCCAAGTATGACAGTTTATATATTGATTCTTTATATAGTCTGGATCACTATAAAAGTAACATTTACCCTCATTTTATTCATTTTATTATTTCTAATGTGGCATGTTAATTATATTAATCATTTCTTTATTACATTGTTCTTAGTTTTCATTTCATCCTTATAACTACTAACCAAAAAACAAAGTGTAGTATTATCTCACTTCAATATTTATTCTTCTTTTACATAGTGTGAGATGAGATCCTTTAGCATCCATGATTACTTTTAATTGTTGTATCTAAAATTATAATTTTTCAACTATGATGGAAGTGAAATTAAAATAAGATGCACTATCTAGTCTTTGTATAACATGAATAAAAGAACTATTTAAAATATTTTTTTTTATAATTTTGATTATTTAAAATGAGTTTTATAAATGGTCTGTTACATTAGTTATAAAATAACAGATGTAAAAACAAATGGAAATTTTTTGTACATATATTATATAATAATTGATGTAAAAAACATATTTTTGAAATTAACTATTGTAATTATAAATGTGTAATCTTTAAAAAATGTTTAAATTCCACATCGAACATTTGTTTATTTCAATCGCTCAACACTTATCAAAATGTTTTCTCAAAAAAATACGAAATCCTCTATAAATGATCTATGAAGACACCAATCTCCTACATACACCATAAACCACCACCCTAAGACTTTTTTATGAAATCTTCCACCTCTCACTTATGTCTTCTACCATGTAACACCCTAAAAATTTAAAGTAAGAACATGGTATTTGATAGCGTGTATGACACGCAACACCAAGCGTGTAAGGGAATATAATATCTTGAGTCTTTACAATATATTTATTATTTGAAATAAATTAATACTATAATTTAGTCAGATATATATGCGATACTGAGTTATCATTCAACACAAACAATGATGAGTTTCTCGAATGGATTGTGTTACACACAAGACTGAGTTTTATCGAACAACAATATATTATTTAAAAATTATTATTTAATATAATATGATATAAAATAGCTGTTAAATGAAATATTATTAACTAAAACATGAAAAACTATGTTTCAAAAAATATACAAGTAATTCATTGGTTAAAAATTTATTATAAATGAATATAAGAACCAATTGAATATAAAATGAATATTTGTATAGAGAATTATTTTTTATGCTCACAATAATATTTTATTCAAATAAACTAATTTCATTAAAATTAGTGAGTGATATTAATTTAACATATATATCATATATTTAATTAAATAGTTATGTTAATCATCTAATAGATTCGATAAACATAATATAATAACAAACCCAATATTGCACATAAAAACATATATTTTATTAAATCACTTTTACCATATTTTAATGGAGAACCTACTTTAAATACAATTTTTTTTAAGTTTTATAAATATTATATTTAAAAATAATCTTAATATTTTAAATTATAAAAAAAATATGTTTGGGTGAATTTTCGGTATTTTCTCTAAAGTTTCATTTTTTAAAGAATAGTGAAAAATAAAGAATTTTAATTCAAAACTGATTTTTCATATAATTTATTTTTAAGGTTAAATTATATTTGAAAATATTTTAAAATTTTAATTAGATATTTTATTTATTATTTAATCCAATTTTAGTAATTATAATCAATTTCACTTTGAAATTGGATATGAAAACTTATCCATCTTTTGAACATTTTTACTTTAAAAACCCGTATTGTCATCCCATCTACGAGATTAAATTTAAATTAATTTTTTTTAATTATGTTATTGGGATTTGGAAAATGGAATATATATTTTTAATCATCATAATTTATAATGTATAATAAGTTAATCTTTTTTTAACAAAAATATTAGTGAAAGTAAATAAAATTAATTACAACGATTAATTTTAAATTAAGCTTAACAAGGAAATAAAACATAAACTTAAAGGCCAAAATGACCTATACACTTATCAAAAATACATTTACTGGACATATTTCCACCCTATCCTCCCTTTGAACAAATTTAGACCATTATTGGATCCAATTTGAATGGAATAAACATGGGTGTAATTCCCATTTCAAAAATTTTTAAGGGTGCCACTCCTCCTCCACTATAAAAAGGAACTCAAGACTCCCACTTCCTCAATCCTCTAAATCCAATTTTTCTTGACCAATATCGGCCCAAATAACTCCTAAACATCCCTACCCTCTTCCTAGAAGCATAACCTTGGTCAATAAGTATAAGGACCCAACCTTAAAGATTACATAATCTAGCTATTTCAACTAGATTTTAATTCTTTACAACCCCAAATATCTTTTTAGTTTAGAGTTTTAGAAAGTTAGGAAAAAACTAATACATATCATCCCAAAAGAAATGAAAAGTGGATACCATTAAAACAATATCCATTTCTTCAAAAACACAACATTTTTAACACAAAACAACAATATGATTTCTTTGAGAAAACTTCATAACATTTAACTTGACTTCTTTATTTCTCTTAAAAAACCATATAGCCTATGAACAACATTTAAAAACATGGTATGAGCATTAAAATTCTAGTAAGGGATATAAAAATAAGGAAATAAATCATTATTCCATGAAAACTTATAATCATATGAAATCATTTTCACAAAGACATACTTCTTACCCTTATATACATACTTTGTGAAACCTGAGATTTCCATAAAAAATTAGATAACATATATAAAAACATAAGGATAAATTGGGTCATTAATTACTTATATTGTAACCCTCACAGCTACCTTATTATTTGTAACCCTCATGGCTACCTTAAAATGTAACCCTCATAGATACCTTATGGTGTAACCATCAGAGTTACTCTTGGAGTAACCATACGAATAACCTCCAACTTACCCAAACCCAATGAATTGGAGGGAGATATAGGTCCTACGCTTTATCATAAAAAATCCCAAATAACTGGAACATAATCATAAAACAATAATAATTTCATAAAAACATTTCTTTTTAATTTCATAAAATAGAATTTTAAAAGAGTATTTTTAAAGGAAAGTCCCTTAAAAATATCATATAATTAATGTGAGAATTAATATAATGAAAGGATTATGTGTGTATACTATAAATACACATAATAAATCATAATATAAATGAAATTAATTATAAAAATAATATTGTTAGCACATATTTAATGAAGTATAAGGTTAACCCAATGAATAGATACTGTGTTAAGAATTCCCTTACTTCAGGTCCATCTTAATTAAAACTTGTTTAAAACTCCTATATAATGGTTAAAAAAGTGTTATTAATATTTTACAGAAACATATTCATATTTATAACACCTTATAGTATCATTTTATAACATCATTCAACCCATTTATAAATCATATTTGATTATTTACTTTGTTTCTGGTGCGTGCTTTACATGATTTCCACGGTCAGTTCGTAAAGGATTTTCTTGTTGAATGGAAGAGAAAATCCAGAAGTGGAACAAAATTCTATTAATATGTTTCTAGTATATTAAATTATTACATAAATCATTTTGTTTATATGGTATGATGATGAATAATTAGATAAATCATTAGTGATATTTGTTTTGATCATTTTGGAAGTTCTTCGATAATCACGAACTTGTTTCATCATATACCTTTAATATTATGTATATAAGTTAATTATAGAACATAAGAGAGGTAATATAATACAAATTAATTCTTTAACCATTAATTTTTTTTACAACCATATTTTAAGTAAGTAAAGGAAATTGAAGACACATCATCCATGATGTCGGTAAATCGACACATCACAGATGATGTTTCTATTTTTAGAATAAGAGGAAGAGGAGAGGAAGAATAAAGTTGAATTTTTCCATAAACATGATAAAAATCTAGAATATATATAATAATTTATCTTTCATTCCTCTTAGAAAAGTGTAGGATAATAGAGTATAATAATTGAAAATAATTGAAAAGAAAACACAAGAAAATGAAAGGGGATCTTTACCTCTTCATATCTTCTCGTTAAGATCCTCCTTAAGGCCTTTGGTTTTGGAATTTTGGTGAGACCAGAAGGTATCATATGTGGGGAACGGTATTGATCATAATATATACAATTCTAAAATCTGGATATGTGTGATAAGAAGAGGGGGGGGGGGTGATGGTAGTATTTATAGTGGGGGATAGGAAGAGTTTTCCATTATTTTAATCATTAGTTTACTATTTTTGCTCAAGACTATGAAGAGTCTTGATTAATGTAACCCAAAATAATAATTATATCATGTGAGTTTGATCCAAGGGTTATTAATTCAGACATTATTCTAGTAATAGTGTATTTAACCGATAATGTATATATACGACATATTATTGTATTTTACTATTCATAAAAAATTCAAGATTTTCAGAAAAATCCAAAAAATCCATTGTAAATTTTTTTCGATGTGTATAATTCAAAAATAAACTCCATTTTTTGAAAATAATTTTCTAAATATGATTAATTAATTTTATTAATAAAATCATAATATATTCAAAAAATATCAATTTTAAAACTATAACACATTTTATATCACCTTGAAAAATTAATCAAGATCTCATTATTTTATAAACATAATAAAATAAAATAATAATATGATTTACTATTCATAAGGGTCATATTTATATTCATATTACTATTAATAAGCAAATGTTACTATTCACAAAAAAAGAAGCTGGTTCTATCAAACTCTAAATAACTTATTGACCACAACCGTAGATGTCTGTTTTTCAAAATTCAATTCATAGGAGAGGAAAAAATATTTTTAATAGCTAGTTTATAACTATATCCTTAAAAAAAGTTTCATTATGTATAGGTTTAATGTTTCATGCATTTCAATTTATTTTTAAAACATTGGGGTGTTACAAGAAGTCATCAAAGGAATCCCTTTGGTGAAAACCAAAAGGATTTTCCCAAAGAAAAAGAAACATATTTCCTCAAGGTCTTTAGTTTTATTTCCATTCTCCACTCCCTCAAATATCATTATTCCATGATTATATAATAACATTATTATCATCAGTATACTTATATTTTTTTATTATAAGGTTTTGAACTATACTTACACACACCTCCATCTAATTGGTAACAAACATACAGTTTATGTGTACGATGAACTACTGGCTCACGAAATGATGATTGTTCATTTTTCTTTACCGCCTCTCATGGATGGGAATTATAATAGAAACTATGTTTATATATTTTTTTATATTTTATTTATAATTTATTTAAACATATTTAGTTATTTTATAACACATACCTTTATGCCCTCCATTTGTGGGAATACGATAACATCTTTTGTGGAAGTGTAGACTACCGCCCCCTCAAACCGATGTGATTTATTCACACTATACATGGAATGTATAAATTATGGTTTTAATAAACCTATGTATCAAATATGAAATAGATATGGTATTTTAATTTTAATATAAATATATATAATTTACTTTTCAATCTTTTAATATGGAAATGAAAGGAAAGTAACATTCATACGCACGTATGACCTACCGTATCCATGAACAGTGCATTCCATTTATTATCTACAAATATTATGGATTATTATAAATACACATATACTGAATATATATTAAATTTAAATCATGGGTTAAATTCTAGAGATGATTAAATCATGATAGGAACAAAAAATAACAAGTTAAAACATATTCAACAATCTAGGCAATTAACACATGAAATAATTAAAATAATGAATGATTGTTATCAAATGAGTAATAATATATTATAAGAATATAATATATGATATTATAAACATTAATATTGTTATATAATATGTTAGTTACACTGAAAAACAATTATACAAGATTTTAAAGTCCATTCACACAAAAGGAAATATAAGTTAAGGGATTTCAACTCAATTTACATTCCATTGAGACTTATTTGTTATTATGAATCCATTTTATTTTATATGATTTATATACTTCCCTTTAACAAGTTATACAATTAATATAATTGTTCTCATGATATTATAAGTCTTATTTAATGTTATTACTCCATGAGGATCATGATTCAGATGTTTCAAAGCGGTATGATACACTTTCAAATGTTAAAAGATTATTCTCCTCGAGAACATTTTTAATGATTATCTTTGAAATATCACTTCCTTTTTGTGATTTTTAACTTTGTATTGAAACCATAAATTTATTTTTGTGAACCTAATTTCTTATATATTATTTACATACTTCCCCATTTTTATATAATATCATGATTCATTAATTCTTCATGACATTTTGAGTTATAATTTGAATTATTTCATTTAATGGGATTGAAGCCAAAAGTTACCAAGTGGAAAAAAATTTCATAACCCAATTTATTTTCATTGGGTTATATTACTTACTCATTTTTGTTAATATTATATGATTTTGTGTATACTGAATTTAATATCTATTAATTAATTTAAACTTTTGTATGTGGATTTACAGTTGATACACAAAATCTACAAATTGATTGTCTCTCACTCTAACATTATAATCATTTCAAGGGTTTACTTTACAATATCATTTTGTTGGGGATTATTTATAATTGAATTTCCATAAGAGGAAAATATTTTATGATTATCAAATAAACCCTTTCATGTTCTTCTCCTCTAGTTATTTATAACATTTATCAAATAATAGTACCATTTTTCAACTCTTTAGTACTTAAAATGTTTTAGATAATGTTTTTAAGAAAACCCGACTTCATTTCTCTCTTTAGTCAGAGAAATTGTTTTTTAATACAAAAACTATTTTCTAAAAACGTTTTCAAAAATGTTTTTAACCATTCCAAAATTACATATTAAATAAAATTTTACCCTTTTTTTTCTTTTACCAGTGTTTTAAAAGGATTATTATTTTCGCTTTATGAAAACAAAATTTTTATAAACTTTTTATCATCCAAAAGATTTTTTTTACCTCATATGGAATGTATTAATTTACCCACCATCATTTATTTTACGATTCATTTTCTTGTTTAAAATTTTTATTTTTAAAGAAATTTTTTTCAAAAGTAATATTTAAAGAAAAGGTTTAAAAAAAAAGGATATTTTCCTAAGAATGTTTTTAAAAGATCATGTTATAATATTTCTATTCATCAATGAAAAAAACCATTTTTTACCCCATTTAGGATATGTTTTATTGATACCATCCTTATTCATCTTCTGTATGGTTTTTGATTTATTTTTATAAGGATTTTATTCAAATTCACTTCCTTGAATCCTTTAGTCTCCTTGAAATATTCAAATTTCTATGATAATTTAACAGTGAATTTCCCCTAAATATCTATATCATTTTTCATGGATATGATTATTCACTAAACCATATACCATTTTTTATATGGTGTTTAATATGAACTTTATTTTATTATTTAGGGTAATATTGATCAATATGTATCATTTATTAAATATAGATATTTGATAAGTCATATTGTTTATTAGATATGAGTAATGGTTGTGACATTAAATACATAGGTTGGGGAATGTTTAAGGTAATTCCTATGGGTTGGGGACTAGTTAATGAAATAATATCTATACATTGCTAGTATCATGAGATGAATTAGTTGTGAAAATTATATGGTTTTCTACTTGATATGATAAACTGTCTTTTGAAAGGTCTTGACGGTAATGATTCTGTGTACCTAGGAAATATGGTGTCTAATAATTAATAATTTCCCTAATTTAATTTTAGTTATTATTCATCCATGATATTTTTCATCAACATATCTATGGATACATTTCATTTTATGTTCATTGTTTAAATGACATGTGTTTCAGTTTCTTAACTTTCAATATTGATTTTTCCTAATCTAGTTATTTGAATGGAATTTGTCTTTAGTTATTACTTTTCCAGATTTTTTAGGAACTTCCTTCTCAATTTATTGATTACATGTTATATGTGTTTAGTTATTTACCATTTTATAATTATTATTTTCAATGATTCTTTATTTATTCCCCTATATTTTACCCTTACTAAGAATTTGAGTTCACTCTTATTATGTTTTATTTCCCTAGGAATCCAGGAAGCGTACTGTGAAAGATATGTGGGGATACACTTGATGGAATAAATTTATCCTTGAAAGAAAAAAATATATTTTAATTAGTGTATAAATTTATAATACAAGACTCATTTATTTATCTAGTTTACAAAAACTACTAAATTATTTGGTATATTGGAATTTGATTCCTTTTAATAATGCCAATATATTAGTAATAGACAACAACTATAGGTTCTTTGGGGTTAGATAACTACATTTGGTATCAAATAATTCTTATTAGAAACTTGTGAACTAGATTTAGGAAAACATATATTAGAGAACATAACCCGAAGGTAGACTTTGAGGATAAATATAGAAGAATATCATAGAATTTTGGTAAGGTAGAGATTATGTGGGTCTTCCTAACAATACATACCTTTTTGGATACTACAGGTGGACGTGGTTATAGCATAAATATACCTAGGAGTAACAACTCTAAAAACACGTGTTGGGACTGACTCAGCAGAATTTAGTACATGAAAACGGGCCATACTTCATACCTGTTTTTCTAGTCATGGGGGATACTCTTTGGATAATTCACATTTTCATTAAAAATCATTATGAAGGATTTGAATATATAATGAAAATAAATAACCTAGGCTAAACCTAAGGTGTTTTTGATTTAATATAATCTATCATGATTTAGAAGTCCTACTAAAGATATTATGGATAAACACTAGACACAAGAAAGACCTATGTGGAAATAAATGGATGAACTATTAATGAATTAAGGTTTTTTTAAAACCTTAGTTAAAATGATATTTAGTGATTAATCTTATTTCAATGATGTCCATCATATTTATTCCAGAAATTATATTAATTTAGTTTTATAAAAGGATAACCCATATTTTAAATGAAAACCAATCAATTTTGGAAAGGTTTTGGGTCTTGAACCAATGACAGAAGGATGATAAGGGTTTCACACCAACCACTAACCTACACAATGTCCTGGTTAATATGTCATTGTTTTTAGTTAAATAATTTTATGAATAAATATTAATGAGGAACCAATAGCATTAATTATTATGTTTATAGATTAATTCATTAACCATATTTTATTTGGAATATATTTAGAGACAAATAGTTAGACTTTTTACTCTTTTATAGGCCTTATGATCCATTAAAAGTATATTTTAGTGCTTCTGACATCAAATTTAATTTTTAGATATCTGTTTCGTGATATAATGCATGAATTGGAAGTAGATTTAAGTGAAACCAAATGATTAAATTGTGTTTATAGAAATATATCAAGTAAGTATATTTCCTTATATTCTTAGGTAGTAAAATAATTACTACACATTATGAAAATGAACATACAAAAAAATGTTGTCCTATTACCATAAATTTTGTTGAACTAATGGTCCTAAAAATACTCATAGTTTTATGATTTTGAGTCCCTCAATATTCCATTGATCATTCAATTGTTTGTGATTGGTTGCCTTGATCTCTTCCTATAAATATTTACACCTTTTCCCCATTTACACATCTATACTTTCCACTAATTTTCTCGATCTTAGAGACCTAGTTATATGTTAGTGCATATGACCTTTGTACTTCCTATAATCTCTTTTCTAGAGGATATTTTACGAAACCTTATCTAGATGTGGAATTTCAATAGAGGTAATATCAAACAATATATTACCAATATCGAGTTTAAATTTTTAGGACACAATTTAATTAAGATGGGGAGAATGTAATGTGCTGAAAAATCTAAAGTAGGGACATTGTATTTGATAGTGTGTATGACATGAAACACCAAGAATGCAAGGGAATATAATATACCAAGACATTACAATATATTTACTATTTTAAATTAATTAAAACTATAATTTAATCCGTGATACATGCAATACTAATTTAGTGTGCGACACATGCAATAACAAGTTTCTCCAATGGCTTGCGATACACACAAGAAAGAGTTTTACCAAATAATAATATATTATTAAAACATTATTATTTAATATAATATGATATAACCTAGATATTAAATTAAATAGTATTAAATAACTTATGAAAATATAAATCTTACAAAAATACAAAATGAATTCATTACTTAAAAATTTATTATAAATCAATATAAGAACCAATTGAATATAAAAAGAATATTTTTATATAAAAATAATTTTATGCTCACAAAGATATTTTATCCTATTAAATTAAATTAATTAAAATTAGAGAGTTATATTAAATTAATATATAAATATATATATTATATTCAATAAAATGTTTTTTATAATCATCCAATAGATTAGATAGACATAAGATAAGAACAAACTCAATATTATTCATAAAAACCTATATTTTTATTAAAGAACTTTTACCACCTTTTAATGGAGAACCTATTTTAAATAAAATTTTTGTATATTTTGTGAATATTATATGTCAAAAATAAACTCAATATCTAAAATAGGAACATAAAAAATAGGTTAGGGTGAATGTTTTGTATTTTTCTGTGAAGTTTCATTTTTTAATGAATAGTGAAAAATACTGAATTCAAAACTTATTTTTCATATAATTTATTTATAATAATAAATTATATTTTAAAATAGATTTAAAGCTTAATTAGATAAATTATTTATTAATTAATCCATTTTAGGTTATTGGAATCAGTTTATGTTTTAAATTTGATATGAAAACATCACAAAATTTTGAATATTTTTAATATAAAAACCTGCATTATCGTCCCATCTGTGGGATTATATTTAAATTAATTTGTACTGGTAATGTGATTGGAATTTGGAAACATAGTTTCCATATTTTTAATAATATCAATTTATTATTTCTAATAAGTTCAACTTAATTTTCTACCAATACTATTAGTGAAAGTAATTAAAATTAATTACAATGATTAAGGTGAAATTTATCTTAACAAGGGACTAAACCATAAAATTAAGAACAAAAATGACCTATAAAATTTTCCAAAATACATTTTATGGTAATATTTAGACCCTATACTCTTTAATATACAACTTTTACCATTATTGGAGCCACTTTAAATGGAAAAAATGTGGGCGGAATCCCCTTTTCCAAAATTTACAAGAGTGACACACCTCCTCCACTATGAAAAGCCACACAAGCCTCCCACTTCCTCACACCTATCAAGCCACTTTGGATTAGAAAATATCTTACCATATAGATCATAAAAATCTATAACCTCATAGTAGGAGCCTCACCTTGGTCAAAAATACATCCATGTAATCCCTTTGGTTCAAACCAAGAGGAGCTACCCACAGAAGAGGTAACACCTTTCTTAAGCTCTTTAGTTTTATTTCCATTCTACACCCCCTAAACTCTCCTTATTCAATTATTATATAATAAAAATTGTATCCTAAATATACTAATATTTTATTATTCTATGTTTCCAACCAACAATCACACAAACCTCCATATAATGGGTAACAAACATATAATTTATGTGTACAGTGAACTACCACCTCCCGAAACAACGATTGTTTGTTTTTCATTTACCACCTCTCATTAATAAGAATTATGATGGAAACTATATTTATATATGTTATATATTATATTTATAATTTTTTATACTTATTTAATTCTTTTATAATACATACCTTTATACACTTATTTTTGTGGGAATATGATAATATCATTTATGGAAGTGTGGACTATCGCCCTCACAAATGGATGTGATTCATTCACACTATACATGGAATGTATAAAGGATGGTTTTGATAAAAATATGTACTATATATTAAATATATATGATACTTTATTTATAATATACATATATATCATTTACTTATCATTCTTTTAATACAAAAAAGGAATTAAAGCAGTGTTCATGTGTATGTATGGCCTACTGTCTCCATGGACGGTGAATTCAATTTCTTATCTCCAAATATTATGGATTATTATAAATTAAAATATAAAGAATTTAAATTATATTTAAATCATTTTTGAAATTTTGATATTATTAAACCACGATAGTAACAAAAAATAACAAGTTAAAATATACTCGACAAACTAGGAAATTAACACCTGAAATAATGAAAATAATGAAAGATTGTTATCAAACAGGTAATAAGATATATTAAAAAGATTATCTATGATATTATAAATTTTATTATGGTTATATAATAATTTATTAATACTCTAAAAACCATTATACAGGAGGTTAAAGGCCATTTACACAAAATAAAAAGAAAGGTAAGATATTTCATCTCAATTTACATTCCATTGTGACTTATTTGTTGTTACGAACCAAGTTTATTTTATATGGTGTATATACTACCATTTGAAATGTTATATCATGAATAAAATTAATCTCATGATATTCTATATTTCATTTAATGTTATTATTTCATGAATATTATTATTCAAATGTTTCAAAGTGGTATGGAATACTTTGGAATGTTTAAATATTATTCTACTCGAGAAATTTTTTAATGATTTTATTTGCAATCTCACTTCATTTTGTGATTGATAACTTTCTATTGAAAAAAATAACCTTATTTTTCTACACCTAATTTATAATATATGATGTAAATACTGAATTTTTTTTATATAATATCACAATTCATTTATTCATCATGATTTTTGGAGTTTCAATTTGAATTATTTCATCAAAGGAGATTCGAGTCAAAAGATACCAAGTGGAAATGAATTTCATAACCCAATTTATATTCATTAGGTTATATTACTTCCTCGTTGGTGTTAATATTATATGATTTTGTGTATAATGTTTTTTACAATCTATTGATGTATTTCCACTTATATATGTGGATTTACAATTGATACGCATAATCTACTAATTTATTGATTATCACTATAACATTATAACCCTTTAAAGGGTGTACTTTAGAATTTCATTTTATTAAGGATTGTTTACAATTGAATTTCCATCAGAGGAAATTATTTTATCATTATATAATAAACCCTTTTATTTTCTTCTCTATTGGTTATTCATTACCTTTTTCAAATAAAAGTACCATTTTCCCAATCTTTGGTACTTAAAATGTTTTAGAAAATGTTTTTAAGAGAACCAGACTTCATTTTTCTCTTTAATCGGAGAACCTATTTTCTTATAAAGACCGTGTTTTCTAAAAAGGTTTTCAAAAATGTTTTTAACCATTCCAAAATTATTTATTAAATACATTTTTACCCTTTTTTCTTTTACCAATTTTTTCAATGGAATATTCTTCTTACTTTCCAAACAAGCCATTTTGCTAACCTTTTCACCATGAAAAAGGAATGTTCTTTTACCTCATATGACATGTAAATATTTACCATCATTTCTCTGAAGCTTCATTTCCATGTTTAAAAGGTTACTTTTTAAAGAATTTTTTTTTCAAATGTGATGTTCAAAGAAAAGTTTTTTCAAAATAGAAGTATATTTTCTTTAAAAATATTTTTAAAAGATATTGTTATAATATTTTGATTCATCAATGACAAAAACCCTTTATTTTAATCCACTTATGATATGTTATATTTATACCATAATTATTCCTCTTATAGATGGTTTATGATTGATTTTTTCCAAGGATAATATTCACATTCACTTCCTTGATTCCTTTAGTCCCTTTTTAGTATTCAATTTCCTATGATCATTTGACATTGAATTTCCATTAAATATCCATATCATTTTTCATGGATATAATTATTTCCTAAATGATATAATATTTTTCATATAGTGTTAACTTTGATATTTATTTGATTATATTAGGAAATATTGATAAATATTTACCCTTTATTCAATATAGATATTTGATACAGAATATTTTTTATTCGATATCATCAATTCTTGGTAAATGAAAGACACTGGTTGGAGATAATTTAAGGTATGCCCTTTGGGTTGGGAACCAATTAATGAAATCCCCTTGATGCATTAATATTCTGATGAAATGAATTAGTTTCACAAATTATATGGGTTTCTACTCGATATACTAAACTGTCATGTGAAACGTCTTGACGGTATTGGTTTCATGTAACTAAGAAATATGGCATCCAATAATTAAGCATTTACCTCATTTTGTTTTAGTTATTATTCATCCATGATATTTTTTATCGACATATCTTTGGATACATTTCATCTTTAGTTCATTAATTAAATGGAATGTGTTTCAGTTTCTTACATTTACATATTTATTATACATTATCTAGTTATTTGAATGGAATGTGTTTCTATTTATTACCTTTCAAAACTATTTATTCACTTCCTTGTTAGTTTGTTGAATACATGGTACGTGTATTTAGTTATTTACCATACCATAATTATGATTCTCATTGATTAATTATTTCTTATTCTATACTTTACCCTTATTAATCATTTAATATCTCCCTTATTATGTTTTCTTTCTCTAGGAATCTAAGAAGCACACTATGAAAGATGTGATGGGATATACTAGATGGAATAGAGTTATCCTTGAATGAAAACAATTATGTTGTAATTAGTGAATTAATTTGTAATAAAAGACTCATGTATGTATCTGGTTTACTAATACTATTAATTTTAGGTCCAAAAGGGGCCTAGATACCTTGAGGGGGGGGGGTGGATTAGGGTATGGATATTCTTTTTAGAATTATCCCTGCCCCACTGGATCTTGAAATTTTTATTATAAGGGTCACTTTTATTACATTTATGTTTTAATGTTGATCTTATTCTTTTCTTCTTTATCTGATTATGATTCTTTGAATGAAATGTAGATAAGAAAGAAAGCATATACAAATATTATTACTTGGTTCACCCTCACTGGGCTACGTCCAAGGTACATACAACAGCTATGTGCCGATGTACCTAATCCACTAAATCTCACTCTCAATTTACAATGTTCAGGCTAGATCACTTCTATTCCCAGGCTCATTTCATTTACAAATTTTAGGGTCATCTTAATGCTTTCCCAAGGGTTACTCCCTATGTCTCTCTCTCTGGCTCACTACTGGTGGAGAGGACCACCTTCTTCCTCTTCCTTTGATCACTACTCTGGAAAGGATCCACTCAGAGTTTATGGACTTGTAGGTTACTTAATTATCACAAATGAATGCATATTACTATGTATGTAGATGCTCTATTAACGTCCAACTTTCACCCTCATATGAATCACACTTTTCACCAAAGGTACCTGGAAATATTAAAACTTTCACGCTATCCTTGAATGACTGGAGCACTTCTCTAAGTCTGGAATGCTTCTCTATGCCTGGATCTCAAGTGTCACCTAACTACTTGCGAGACACTCCCTTCTCTAACCCAGAACTTTGGCGACTCACACCCTTTTATGCCCAAACCAATATTGGCACGCAACTATCAACTGACATGCTTCTCCAAGCCTGGTGCGCAAGTGTCGCCAAATAACTTATGAAACACTCTCTTCTTCAACTCCAAACTTGGGATACTCTCACCCCTTTAATCACGTAACAATATGGTGCACAACTATCAACTGGAACACAACTTCTGAATATCTTTATACTTGTGCGACTAAACCACCACTTTCGCACCCAAACCACCTACGTGAATAGAATTATAATTTTCTCTAAGTGTTGTGATTACTTAAAAAATGAGGAGGGGTAGAACTCTATTTATAAGAATTTTGGGTACCGTAAGCGCTGGTTTGAAAGTCTCCTCTCAGTGCGTAAGTCCAGCCGCCCTAGTCTCTATTGCCCTAGTCACCTTGCACGCCCAAACCAAAAATTAAAAGCCCCTATTTTATTTGCCATATTTTAATGTTAGGATCTTGAAAAACATATGGCGTGCAACTTTTCAAGCCTCCAATACACTGGCGTGAAATTCCCTTTTCCAAAAACACTTTTTTCTATTTGTCTATTTTGAGGCCCAAAAATTTGGCAAACACTGGAAAATGGCGCCATCTTGTCTCTGCTCTTTTTGTATCGCCTCTAGACCATTAATTCCTTTTTAGAGGTTTTTCTACCAGTAAAGGTTTGTCAAAAACATCTCTTGAACTCGAAAAGTCACCCTATAAACCCACTTTGTCAACAAATTTGAACATCGTGGTCTGCTTTTTCAACAAACACAACACAGAGGCCCACATTGTCAACAAACACAATCACCTCAAAAATGCTTCACTGATAACTTAAGGGATTTTTACCCAACAATTAAATTGTTCGCTCCTTTATGATTTGATTACTCATTATCATGCCTATTTAATGGTAATATACACTAGATCTAGGCTATATGTGGTTGGGTCACTACACTTCTCCTTTGGTTACTAATTTTTTCAAGGAATGAGAACTTTTCCTGATGGAAATTACTCCTTCATTAAAAATAAAGTATATTACAAGATTTTGAAATATGGTCTTTTTCATAAATATCTTTGAAAAAGAGATTGTAGGTCACCCGGTAAGTCATTGTGTTAGATTATTTTGGTATTTACCACCCTTTTTTTGTACAAAAATCATCCATGTGGTTGTCTTGGGTGTGATAAAATTGCTCAAGGATGAAAGATTTCACATGATTTTGATCCATCTCATGGTGAGATTTCAAGATAGTTAGATGGTTCCATTTATGACAGGTTACACAATGAGGGAAGAATCAAATTCCAACCAAAATTTCACCAGCATTTTTTCTTTTCACTTCAACAGCATTGATCATGCCAATAATTTCAGAATCAAGAGAATTAGTGTGTCCACATGGTTCATAGAGACATCCCATTATTTTTCCAATATTATTTTTAAATGAAGAACCAAATTTAAAAGGTCCTTGGTTCCCCCTTGATGCCTCATCGATGTTGCATTTAATACATCTAAAAAATGGAGGAATCCACAACACTCCAAGAGTTCTAGAAGGGGGTTGATAATTACCCCCAATTCCAATACACTTAATAACTATGAAATCATGAATAGAATTCTTACAATGTAAATTTTGTAGAGGATAATCATTTTATAAAGAAACCATAATTTTTGAAATTGTTGATTGATGATGGAAATGATTTTTATCATGTATCAACATATTTTGGCTCTTCCATTTAATATGAACCACTTATAAACAAAACCAAAGAATTATTTTAAGAAGATGTTGAGAAAGAAAAAAATTTGGAGCATGATTTAATTTGTCATTGTATATTGTTCCTTATGGGAATATGCACCTTAATAATGTAAGTAATGATGTGCCAAAGTTTTTCAGCCATGTAGAAACTTAATAATTTATGGGTAAGGTCTCCCGTATGTTGGTTTCAAATCACACAATTAAATCATAATGAGATACCAAAAATCTAGAGGTAGACTTCAACTAGGTGTTTTTAGTATTCCAGCCTCCACATTATATTGAATTTGTATGGAAGGAACCAGTGCCTATCTAGAATACCTGTCAAACATCTCGGCTTACCATCTTCTCTTTTAGAGTAGTGTAGTGTGGATGTAAGATGGTCAGTAAAATAAGTCTCTCATAGTAGAATATCTTCACCTATGATGAAATTGTTTTGGGATAATTCTAGTTTAATATCAGTAGTAAGAGCATTAAGAGGAAACTCCATTTTTCTATTAATAGAATCATTTGTGTCCAAAAAATTATCCGAAGAATTTAATAGGTTGATGAGAGGTGTAACTTTCCAATTATCCATCTAGAAACTGATAGTGGAATTCAAGATGGCCAACTAATTAGAGAGATATGAAATATTAGAGAAACATGCTCTAAGAGAAGGCCATGTGGAAGACTCCATACAATTTCAATTTCTACATTTGAGTATACCAAGAATTTTGGATTTTAGAAATCTAAGTGCCTCTATTTTCTCATTGATAAGTCTCCACAAAAAGTTATCCTGTAGAGAAATATTGATGTTTAATTTATATTTATCCCAATTCCTCCCTAATAAGTAGGTTTGTGGATTTTTTCCATTAGATAGTGATATTTTTCCTTTACAAGATACTCCTCCTCCATATAAAATTTTTAATGAACATATTGATGCTTTTAAGAAGAATAGCTGGCTAGTTTGATAACATAAAAAATATTTTTTGAAATAATGGATAACTTTAAAAGAAAAAATCCTTCTAGCCATAGATATGGCATTTCATTTACAAGAGGGAAATTGGTTTCTAATCTATCCAATGATATGAGTGAAATGAAAATCACAAGGCCTTCCCCAAAACATAAGGAATCAAAAACAGGTGAAGGGTAACACCCCTTATCTAATTCAAATCTCATTGTTTATGTCCACTTTTATAGTAGTAGAGATATTCTTTAAAAATTATATTAAATATTTATACCAAAATATTTCCTTACCTAAAAATTTCTCATAGTGAAGATGAGAATCTTTTATGTTCTTTATATTTCTCTAATCTCCATGAATAAAAAATAATTATGTTATTAGCATACAATAAGCGATTGGTGGAATATACACCAATGGAAACTTTAATAGGATTGAAATTATTATTTTTCACCATATTGATAAAAATTATGCTCAAATAATCTTTTACATTAGAAAAAGTGATAGCTCGTAGAGGTTAAACTTTACTTAAACCACCAGAACATGTGAATTACCCCTTAGGAGATCCATTTATAAGCACGAAAATATAGGCTGAGTTCAATAGAAGATTGGCCAATTTTATTAAAGACTCGTCAAATCTAAAACTGTTAAGGACCTTATATATAAATCCTCAGTACATCATGTCAAAAACTTTTCTAACATCATTTTTCAAAGAAATATTTTCTCCCTTGGTCTTTTTACTTAGAATTTTGACACATTTAGAAGAAATGATGAGGTAGTCTTGGGTGGTTTTCTATTTAATTAATCCAAACTGATTATTGGAAACAATAATATTGGAAATGTTGTTGGTCCTATTGTAAAGAACATTGAAAATGATTTTTTGGTCAGTGTTGAAATGTGAAACATTCCTAAAGTGGTGAATTTAATTTCTATTCCTTATCTTAGGAATAAGGGAAAGTAGCTTATCATTGATACCCTGAGTAAGTTTTACACCTTTAAAAAATGAATGAAAATTCTACATAAATTAGGGTAGATAAAATTACAGCATGACTGGAAGAAAAAATTGGTGAAAATATATGGATTAAAATATTTTTTAGTGTTTAATCCAAATAAAAATCCATCTATCTCAAATTCAAGAGGAATAGAAGTTATAATTGTGTTTTATTGCTGATTGAAAATTCTAGGGATGATGTCTTCCCTCAAATAAAAAATGTTTATGGGACTATTAAAAAATTTCCTATATAAACAAACAATATGATATGTGAGATCATTCCTCTTATCATGAAATTACCATCATCATTTAAAATGGAAAGGGGTATACTCAATTTCTTGACTATATGGAGAGAATTAATGAATTTGGATTTTCTATTACCACCCATGATCTATCTCACTTTAAAAGTTTCTCTCTACATGTGATCCTTGAGATTGAAAATATTATTGAGGTCACTAGAGATAAAAATTTACTTATAAATTCCTATAGAAACATTATTATTAGAGTTATTTTCTTAAATAACATTAAGAAAAGCTTGAAGATGATCAATATTTCTGTCAAGAGAACTGAGGAATTATATACTCCAATATTTCATCTTCCTCTTGAGTAGTTTCAGATTTAAAACAAAAACGAAGGCATAAACATTATAATTTAAATAGCCCCATGTATATTGAACCAGTTTTTTTGCAATCTATATATGATAACCAATAATTGATGAATCTAAATTGAATAGGAGGTTTCATATATCTGGTGAAAAAGTTTTCAAATATTGGATGATAACCTGAGTTTATTATTGTTAGGGTAGTATGTGAGATAGATTCTCAAGAATCAAGGGATTCTTCATTGATAAAAACCATATCCAGTTTTCTATCCACCATTTTTTTGAGGTTTTTTATACCCCAACTATATTTTTTACCCTCTAGGTTTACTTAAAAAAGGTTGTCGTATTCAATAGAATCCTTGAACACTCTAGTTGAGACAGAATCATTCACTAGGAAAATCATTTCATATGGATTTTGAATGGAATTGAAATCCCCTAGAAGATTACATGGGACATTAATTATGTCACCCATGTTTTATATATCATTCCATAAGGATATCCTATCCTGATGTCCATTAAAATTGTAAATAAAAGAATAATAGTGATGCATGCCTGTGAACTTATAATTAAGGGTTACCATCCACTCAACTGAGTTAATAAAATATGGATCTTCCTATCTTGAATGATCCAAAAGCCACAAAAATTTTATTATCTATGAGATACAGGTTTTTTTTGTTAATATGAAATACTATGTTTTCAAGAGAATAATTCCTTGATGTGAAAATAATTTTGGTTTCAAATAATCCTAGGAGATCAGCTTTGTGTCTATGGATGAAAATATTAAGGAAGATGACAATTTCAGGGTTGGATATGCCATGACAGTTCCAAAAGTGGGCCCTCATTTATAATTGTGTTTGGATTTAGAGCCCCATTTTTTCTTTCATTAAGAATTTTTCAACCTGGTTGATTGTTTGATGATAGAAGTTTGTTTCCCATTAGGGCCTAGGTTTTCTTAAATTTTTTTATGCACTGTATATGAACTAGTATAGGGAAAAATATTTTATGTCTAAGGAATTTTCAAAAGTAGGACATTGGGAATCCACAGAAGCAGGCTTGAGACATCCATCGGATTTCCAAGATTAAAGTCTATCTATGTGCTCTAGATTAATATCAATCTAAATACTAATGGTGGGTGATTAATTAATGAAATCATGTATCTCAATGTTAAAGAAAACAAATCTATTCTGGTTATTATTTTTAACAGTAGTGGTTGAACTTTTAATAGAAGAAAATTCATTCTTGAAGTTTCCATAAATTTTTGAAAGTCTCTAGGTATGAGATAGATCAATCATGATGGAAGATTTTATGAAAATAACTAGAGGTTCTATGTTATATTTCCTTCTGTCTCCACTATAAATCAAAAATTTATTTCTTATATTATCACATGATAGCCTACATTTATGTGGAGAGGGAGGTGTATAAGTTCTTTTAGGAAGGGAAAGAATCTTGTGTTTTACATCCTTTTCTGAATATCTATGAACATGTGTTTTATCAAGAATTGTTTTATTTTGAGTGATTTTCACATGATGCTTTGAAGTGAATTTTCTATATTCACTAGAAATCACAGGATAATGGTGTGAATTTTCTTCTTTTATATTGCCTTTATGAGGAGATTGAGATGTATGAGTCCTATCCGGATAAAGAGATGTATCACCTTTATTATTATCAAAGGATTCATGAATAATATCCCCTTTATATTATTCAATAAGACTGTTGATATCATGATAATTTTCAATAAAAACTATATTGTATTCACTATAACTTACTCCATTATTCTTTATATCATTTACAAGAGGCATAACATTATTGATCAGATTTATGGGAGGAACTTGTAACTTGTTCTTCCTTTCTTCATCATTAACAAAAGTAGCCCAAGATTTCCCATATGTATTTTTAAAGTCAAAATAATTTGATTGATTTTCACCCATTTTATAGATTCATTCTTCCTTGAAGCCTCACATTTGTATAAAATAATAAATTTTCCATTTTTTATTCATGTTGACTTTTTTTTAAAAATCAGCATCTGTTAGTGGATTTACCTTTTTCTGAATAACATTGATATTTTCAAAGGAATGTCCTACAATTATGAAAATATCATATAAAGGGTGAATATATTCATACTTTACATTTAATTCATATTTTCGGTCGTTCATAGTGAAATTAATCACATCCAAAAGCTTATAATTAAAATTGGAATCAACCAAGATCCGAGAATAAAGGAAAGTTCCCCACTTAGAGTACACTGATCCATCTTAAACGGAATATCAATGCAAATATCACGATCAAGGAGAATTGTAGGATTATATTATTCCCAATTCATTCTATGTAGAGTAACCCAGATTTTAGCTGTAGGATTCATTTGGTTGAAAGTAATGAAGTTAATGTCCCAAACATAACTCCTTAGGACTCCAGTTTTTAGGTGAACATTCCCAATTTTCCACACTAAATCAAGATCAACTTTGCTTCCCAGAAGAATATGAAAGAAACATCATCCAATTGGAATCATTTTCTATTCACTGCCTACACAAAAATGTGTAATCCTATGTTTAATTTTTTTAATGGGCATGGTTTATCTCCATTAGAGTATGTTATATGCTCTATAATGTATAATATTCATAGGTCAAGTCTTTGTTGAAAGGATTCCAGACTAGCGATAACTGAGAAGTTTCAATCTTCTATTTTTTTTTTCAAAATATAAGTCCTAGAGAAATAAATCTTGGAGAGTTCCACACCATGATGAACCTACAAGAAGTATACCCATATTATTTTTTTTATTTCTTACAAATCCCCATCGATTTTTAGGATTTCCACAACTTGATTCTTTCATTCCAAATATTCGCATACCAAATCCTTAAAAGAGCATTACTAGTTTTGATGGAATAAATGCATGAGGAGACAAAGAAGCAATGAAATAAAATAAAAAATCATTGGTGAAATTCAATGGAGAGCATGAAGTTTCATGTATTAGAGTCACCCATTATCCATTTATTAATTATTTTACCTTTTTTAGCGTTTTTACTTCATTTATTTTTTTCAAATTTGTGTGGATAAATTGTTTGTGTGGATTTATTAAGGGGTTTTTGTGTACTTTTTTATTATCTATTATTTTAATCTTATTTGCAATATTTTGATGTAATTGTTAATTTTAGGTTTTTTATGGGAGATAAAAAGTATATTTTTATGATTTTGTTACATTATATTTATCAGTTTGTAAATTTGATCTCATGTTAGTGTTATGATATTTTATAATTTTATTTTTTTTAAAAAATTTTATTTATTGGAATATTTGTTACTAAAGATGTTTTATTATGATAATGATAGATCATGTTCGTGGTCTCCCATTACATATAACCTTTGTTTGGAAATTTTTTGTTTAATATTGAGTCTCTTGAAAGAAATTTCTTCAATTTTAAGATAATTTTGTCAGTTTTAACATTTAAATATTCAAGTAATTTCTATATTTTTTGAATTATCTTACTTGTATAGATGGATATATATTAAAATATTTTCATATACTTATTGTGACTTCTAGTTTACCTAGGTTACATTTGACCTCAATTTTTTTTTCATTTAAAATTATTTATTCTAAAAATATATTAAAGTCCAACTCTTTACCTAATGTATCTCATATCTGGATAATCCTATGAATTTAATTATTTTTTTTCTTTTCAATGATTCTATAAATTTTATATTTTTCTTCTCAAAAAATAATTTATAAAAGAAGATTTTCTAAATAATCATGACCAATGAGTGGGAAATGATTCCATTTATCATTTGGTTATTTTTTAGTAATGAGTATTTTTTTAAAATAAGTAGTGGATTTTCTTTATGGATAAATCAAATTGTGACCAATAATATAATTTTTTTTCTATTACATAAGAATATAACATATTAATAATTATTGTTTTGATTGATATTATCATTAGTTTTTTAAAAATATCATTTTGTATTGTATATTTAAAAGTAAAATTAAATTTCAAATTAAAAAAATGATACTTATTTTTAATAATGAAAATTTATTTTAGCTCATAATGAATCATTGTTGGATTACTTCACACTGAAAAAGTGGTAAATATAGTAAGTGGGTGATGATATTTTGAAATTTTCCAAATGAAATATTCCAAAAAATTAATTTCTTTTCTATCCATACATGAAATGATTAAATATGACAAAGTTGAAAATAAAAAAATTAAAAATTATTTATTTGGATATTATTTTAATCTGAGTTATAATTCTTGGATTTAACATGGTGAAATTGGGTAGAATTCAATATATAATGATGATGTAAATTTTTAAGATGATAATTATGATCAAATTTATGAAATGATTCATGATATTGAAGTAAAAGTAATTGAAAAAATACTAATGATTAATAACCTCTATAATGATGATGAAAATATAATGTATGTAGTTATTATGAAATTTATAGATTAATCAATAGTGTAATATTATATAACATAAAATCTAGTAATCAATGGAGTGATAAGAGTTATTTTGAATTACTATAACTTTTTAAATGGATACTTCTTAAAGGAAATGATCTTCAAGATTCACATTATAAGGAGAAAAAATTATACTAGATAAGATTCGGGTAAAAGAAGATACATTTTTTCTCTAATGACTGTGACTTGTATAGGAGATAATATAAGGGTCTTTCACAGTGACCTAAATGTGGGAAATTATAGTATAATTTGATATAAAAATCATTGGCTGGTTTATCTATTATTTGAAACACCAAGTGTCTTACCAAGGAAATTTTTTATATTCAAATAATTCATCATTTTAAATGTTTATTTTAAAATTATAACAATGAAAAAAGATAATATGGAACTCATATGAGAAAATATCTTATGGAAAATTACACTATCCAAATGATTGTCCATAATAGAATAAAGTTGATAAAAAATTTCCTACATTCATAATTGAAGTCAGAGATATCATACTTGGACTGTACAAATATCGAATGACTCTATATTAGATTCTTAGTTAAAAAGAGAGTTCATAACCTATTTTCATGGTGATTCATAACTTATGTGCTAAAAATTGTTTCAATTTGAAATAAATCATAATGATTTTAATGATTTCTAAACCTAACCATACTATAAATGTTATTAATGTTTACATGTCATAATTAATTGATTATTTCAAACTCTTATGGGAGGATAATATTAGAATGTATGATTCTTATAAAAATAAATACTTCCAATTGGATGAAATTATTATGTTCATTATAAACAAATCTCATAATATAGAAATGTTTATGGATGCACATAAATGTTGTCTAATATTAAAAGGAGGGGATTCATGTTATCGACTAAAACATGGAAAAAATAGTGTACAAGGGTAAAAAACGGGTTTTTCTATGGATCACTCTTATAAATGATTTAAAAATGTATTTAATAGCTCATAAATTTTTGATATTTCTCTAAATCACTTTTCAACTGATCAATATTTGGAGAGTTTGAAAAGCATTGATATCCAATTGAAAAGGACATAAAGATCTAGTAAATATATAAATATATTGAACAAATGATCAATATTTGTTTGTTATTACATATTTGATATATCTTGAGGTGAAAGATAACATTGATGTGGTACATGTTGAGAAATATATATATGATAGTTTGATTAGAAAATTTTTTGACATTAAAGTTGATATTATGACTTGTTTGAAAGCATTACAGGGAATAATATCAATGGGAATATGTTAAAAGTTATCTCCCACTCATAAAGTAAACCAAACATACTTTCCAATGAATTTAAATACATTATACTAGTGGGAGAAAATTATTTTTTTTAGAGCATCCATGTAATTAATATTAAATGGTCTTATAATTCAAATATAAAAAAATATCCACTAAAATATTTTATGTTAATAGGCATGAAATATGATGAAAATTAACTTATAATGAAATAAATCCTTCCAGTTTCACTACATGGATAATACCCATTTGTGTTAGGTTAACTATCATTAAGGTGTTTTATTTTTCAATTATGTTTAAAAATAAAGTTTTAGATGTAAATTCATTGATCAATTTAGATAACGATGTAGTTGATATACTTTTTCAAATAGAAATTCACATTCTACTATCTTTTTTAATACCATGGTATATTTAATGAATCATTTGACCTGATAAATAGGCCTTTGTTGCCTCATATAATTACATTGAGTGTATCCTTTTAAAATGTATATAAATTTATACATGGGTTTTATTAATAATTCACATCAACTATAAGCCTCCATTGTAGATAATTATATTTTTGATGAGGTGGAAGAGTTTTAAAAAAAATACTTATATATATTGGAACACAATATTTTTCCTAAACCTATTCATAAATTATTAGGTTTTGGTGAAAGGGGATCTATGAAATAAAAATAAAGTCATTAACATGTTAAAACATAATGGAGGAACATTTATACATATTGAATAATTCATAATAAACTAATTAATTTATAAAATAAATATTAATGTGTCAAAAAAGGTATCTAGAGAAGAAAGATATATAGATATTGAATGATCATAAGAAACATTTTTTTCTAGGTGTTAATGAGACTGTGTATGGTAAATGAGATGTGTTAGAAACATTGGTATGGTTAATATATGACCTATGTTTAGATGTGTCAACATGGTTTGAGTATGACATTAATTTATGTATATTTTATACCAAATACCATGACAAAAGAAGTGCAGTTAGGAATAGTAATGTATTGCCATTTGTTGAAGTAATGCATTATTCAAGTACAAACCAAAACCCAATCTCCACATTAAGTGCGTATTATAGTGTTTTTGAAGATATATGGGATATTGATTACATTAAACTTCATGTTATCATGTTTATATGTATATTGATTATCAGTGATAACATTTTTAAACAAGATGAATTAAAAATGACACTAGAAGTTCTGAAGAGATTTGAATATACATATAACCCAGTTATCATGAAAATATACAGATAGAAAGACTTCTATATTATTGATAAATCAAATGTGGAGTGTTGAATCATTTTTCAAGGGATGAAATAGTTTTTTGATGATAAAAAAATAACAATAATGGGGAATTATGTGTGATCCCTACATCAATAGAATGAATTTCAGCAGATGTTTATAGAAATGTTGTAGTCATGTTTTTTTTCTATTTATAATAGTGGTAAAGATGGAATATGGGAATATAATCCTTTATTAATATCTAAATATTACAATTATTACATATTTATTTCCTATTTTCCTTTTATAATTTTAAAAAATGTGGTATATATTATTTCTAATCATATTGTTTATATAAATCAAATATTTTATCAAAATATGATAAATTATTATTTTTATTACTCAAAAATAAATTACAAGAAAATATTATTTTTTTATGATATTTTTATCTTTTGAATATTATTTATGTTTTTTTCTTATGAATATATCATTGAATGTCTCATATATATTGTATTTTTGTTAACTAGTTTAATGAATATAATACAGATTGTATTTAATTAAATTTTTTTCATTTATATCATTTTAAATTTTTGATTTAAATTGAATATGTAATAGTTGAATTTGTATAATCTTTTATTTATTTTTTATTAATTTTATTTATAGGATTGTTTCAAATTAAACAACTAAGTCACCTTGATCTTATAGGGAGGACCCACTACATACTTTCTCAGTTCTATTTTGGGTCTCAGTATTTCTATCGAGTTCCGAGTGTGATGGTTTTTAATTTTTAGGGTAATATTTTGTTTATTTATGATTATTATTTTGTCTATTGGGTTCCCTATGTTTTTTTGGTGAAAATATAGAATTTAGTCTTGGTAGAAGGTGGCACACAGTTTGGGTACGGTTAGGGGAAATGGTGTGCCCTACACAGGTAACAGTGCGGAAAAATGTTGTTTTGTGAAAGTGGCTAACATATGGTTTATAAATTGTGTGGGCTAACTGTTTGGCTAATGCCTCTTGGACCATTAGGGGCACACTATTTCCTCACACTTTGGTAAATGGTGTAAGAAAACTATACGTGATGTCCAGGTCAATAAAATTTTGGTTTTTTTTCTCCCTTATTTTTATCCCCAAATCCACTCTTCTCTCCCCCATTCGAGATCTCCAGCCCTAGACACCTCCTCTACCTCCATGTCTCCCTTAGATCTTCATTTATATGGTGTATTTGGCTTGGATACTCTAATAAATCTTCAAGTAAGTGGTTCTCCTCCTTGATTTCATATTTTTTATAGGGTTCCTCTTCTTCTCCCATTGGGTTTCATATCTCCAGAAGGTTGGGTGGTCTTTTTCGAGTTATATATTGTTTCTTAAGGTTAAATCTTAATGTTTTTATAGATCTTTCCTTTATAGGGTCTTGTGGTAGTGTAGTTTTGGTTTCAAATCATTTTACAGAAATTTCTATACACGAGGAAGGTGGTTCCATGACCTAACATTGTTGGATGATTTTAATATTATTTGTTGGTTAATTATATATTCCCTATGATTTATTTTTTTGTTGTGAATTTTTTTTGAAAGTTTTTTACATGCTTATGTGATAAAAATGGATTTTCATAAAGATAAATGGTCATGTTTTTGTGTTTGTATTATATTGGTTCTTCTTGAAAGTGTTTTATGATTTATTTGAAGGGTGATAAATGTGTTTTTAATGGACTTAATGTGTAAACGAGTTTTAAAGTAGGATCTTGAAGGTAAAACGATTACATTTTCATATTGGATTTTGTTTTTCACTTTTGATATAAATTTTAAATTGTTTTAGTAATGGAAAACATGTTTTAGAAACTAACTTAGTTTATGTATGGATTTAACAAGGGGGTTTGACACATGTAATTGGTTGGCCAATTGTGTTATTTTATTATACTTTTACAATGGGGATTTATAAATTTTATAGGTGATGGTAAATGTGTTCAAAAATGGTTTTGGTGTCTGAAAAAGGGGAAAAGGGTTTTTTATTTGAAATGGTGGATACCTGATGTGTTTATAATCATTATCATGTGTATAAGGGTGTTTTTTTGTCATGTGAAATAATAATTTAAGCACATAGAAATCCTGAGTATCATTGTGGGATGACTAGATCTAGTATGCTTGTGATTCAGAAGTGTCTTGTCCCGGATCCACTTAGCATGATTGAAGACTAAAACAATAACTAAATTGTTATGATGATTGATCACCAATATAATTTGGATGTTTCTTCTATCTAGTAGACCATGCACAAGGATTCAGATGATTGTGTTTACTATACCACCTTTCACCAATGTATGAGGTTATAATGTCTTACTCTATCTAGATTACCCCTAGGGATTTGCTCTTGGTGCTCTCTTATGGCATACAACTTATGTGATGTAGTTCCAACCATCAGCATATGGTATAACTTGAGTTTATTTCATTTTAAATAATGTTTATTTTAGTAAAAGTTTTCTTTTAAAATGTTACCTTTAAAAGTAATGTGCTGAAAATGGTTCTTCTTAAAATGTTTACTTTAAAAAGGTTTAAAAGGATTTTACATGAATGATCATGTTTATTTATATTTTAATTTTATAGCATGGAATCCTTTATTTGGGTGGAATAAAACTGGGATTTGTCTCACATCCTACATATACCATTGGTTATATGTAGACTTTGTTATATGTATGACCCTAAAAAAAGGAAAGGCATGTCATGGTGGATCCCAATTGCTAGTGTTCCTTGTTACAGGTGTTTGTGGTGGTAGTTTGGGGGTGATGTCCCTCATTTTTCATGGAGGTTTTTAGGATTCTTTGTATCTACCCATTAATTTTATTTTTTTTGAGTTCTATTTGATGTTTTAACCATTAAATTCATAAATTAATATACCTTGTTTGGTTATGGTTATTCATCATTGAAATATCCATTTTTTTTTGGTTATTTATGTTCATATAAATGTTCCAAATCATTCCCAAAGTATTTTATTGATACCCCAACACTAGTTTCTAGCTTGTGGAGATCAATAATACCCTTTATACCATGCCGTAGTCTAGGTTGGGTGTTGGGTTTTATGGCAATCCAACTTATCTCTTAACAAAAAGGTATTAGAGCAGGTCACGCTCTTTTGAGTCATGTTATATGGGGAAGAGTCTGGGTAGACCAAAGATAGGATATTCACTACTTCAGGTAATGGTTTTGAGTAGGGTTCCCTACCAGCACACTATGTGATGGGACTCGAGTCACCATGGGAAGTTGAGTTTTATTTGGCTTGTTTAGCTCCTGTGGGCTATTTTGTGTTTGGGAAATAGAAATATTGGATCAATGGTCTCCATAAAATTGTAGGGCCTAGAAAGACATGTTAATCCAAGGGAATAATCCTAGAATACTCCCCATGATGATGGTGCTACTGGCTTATGGTCTTCAATTATATAACCAAGTCACCCATTGACACTAGTCTCCCCTTGTGGATTGTTTTGGGACTTCCTTAATTTTGAAAAACTATTTTGTGAACCCTTGTTTTGGAAATTGTCAAAACATTATTTTATTTTTTAAATGTTTTGGTTTTTTTTAAAGATAGAAAATGAGTTTTCACAATCATTTTTAGGAAATAATTGGAAAGTGGATGTGTTTTTATGGAATAGTACTAATGTAAAGAGGGGATGATTTTACCAAAATTGGACTTTTATGATTGAAATCTGGGCGTTGTTGAAATGGTTTATTTGAGAAATAAGAATTGATTTTGAAAAAAGGTTTTGGAAACTTGTTTTAAATAATAAGAGATAATTTTTTAATCAATTTATTTTGGTGAAATGAGTTTTTTTTGTATCACTGAAATTATTTTGAAATGGGGTGAATTGGTTTTTTGGAAGGAATATTTTGATAAAGAGTGAATTGGTTGGTGTGTGTAGTTTGAAAATGGATTTTAATTTGATGTCTATGGGCATTAAATAGTTTTTTGAGTATAAAATGGAAATGGTTTTTTTAACCTTTTTTATTTGATGAGTGATCACATGAATGGATAAAGGGGAAATGTGGACTGATAATGGCATGAGTGGATGAGTTCCTGGATTATTATGAATAGATGGGTTCCCTATACCACAAGATAATATGCATGTGTGAGACTATGTGGAAGACCACTAGGAAGTGTACAACCCACCAAGACTGTTTTTTATCAAAATTTTATTTAAGAAAAGGCGTGACATTTTGATAACTTGTGGTTGTGTGATGTGTATCTTCTTGTGATTTGAGAAGTTTGATTATGGAGTGTTTTGAGTTTTAGATCTCTTCATGTTTAAATGGTGTTTTAATTTTGAGTTTGTTAATGAGTTGGTTTTGAGATAATGGTTAGTGGGTTCTTTTTAAATTTATTTTAGGAAGCCTTTGAGTTGGTTGAATTTGTGTATTCGGTGCTCATATGTGATGACTTTTGGCTGATGGATTAATTGATAGGGATTCTCATCTTCCTTGTTGGAAAATGCATGCCCCAACAAGATTTAATTAATATTCTAAATGCGTCCACCGTTGTTTCATCATTGACAGACCCTCCAGTTGATTAAATAATGGGTTTTCTTCTCGAGTTTTGGGTGTTGAATCCACCTATATTTTATGATCGAGTGAATCCTCTCAAAGAGGAAGAGTGGATGTGGAAATTTGAAAGAAGATTTAGTTTTCTTGAGTCATTTGAGTTGTTTAAGGTTAATTTTATCACCTTTATTCTTGAGGGTATATCCTAGAAGTGGTGAAGGGAATTACATTAAGAATAATGGAAAACAGCAGAAGATATTGGTGTTGTCCGTGATATTAAATGGGCCTTTGGATCTTTTGCAGCATCCTTTTAGGCTTAGGATCATGCTATGCCATCAGTGTGGAAAGTTTGGTCCAAATAAATGTTCATTTCTGGTAGTTTTTCATGGTGTTTTATTTTTGAATGAAAATGTAATATTTGTATTGGGATCCTTTTAAGAACATCTATTTCAAAAAATGCATGTTCTTATTTCAGGAATTCCAAATTTCTCTATTTTAAATGGAGATGTCATCCATGTGATCTTATATACATTTTTCTTATTTTGGGGTGAAAAAGGGTGATGAATGTGCATCTTCGAAGTCCCTATCTTGGTGAAATCACTATGGTAAATCGAAGTGAGTTCCATGGTGTGTGGTATTCTTTTGGTTTTTCCTGGAATGATGTGTGGTTCCTCAAAAAACCAATGAAATGTGTTTTGATAGAAATTTTTTAGATTTTGGCTATGAGGTAGGTGATTCCTCAGAAATCAAGGCTCCAACCATAGGCCCTAGAGTGAATCTCACACACATCCAGGAAGTACAAGGGTGTGAGGGACTGGTTTAAGATTTTTTTGTAGATATTTCATCTTGAATGGAACTGTTTGTGAGAAGAGATATGAAGGCCTCCTTTTCTCATTATGAACCACATATTTTGAAATACATTCCTTAATTTAAATTATATAGTGTGGTCTTTCATCATTTAAATTTTTGTGATTGAGCTTTCTGGATGTGGATCCCTATTTGGTTATCCCTGTGCAGTTGGATTTCATGAAATGGTTTCGGTTATGTCTCATCTCATGGGTGGGTGTTTCCCTAATAAATTTTTAAACCCCTAGTGGTGGGTTTTTTAGATCATGTTTGTTGGTTTGTGATAGTTAGTTAAGTTTGTTGGCTCTTATATTGGGGAGACCCACCACGGGTCTCATTGAGGTCTCTTATGGTATAAGTTGGTGGTAGTTCGTTTCAAATGGAGGGGAGTTCGTTTGGAACTCCCTATTTTGATAATATTGTTTGGTTTTTAGTGTTGTCTTGGTAGGGCATAGTTTCATTTAGAGCTATCATATTCCAAGTTCTTCCCTTGAGTAGAAGTTAGGGTTGGAGTGCACCCATCAGTTTGTTGAAGCAAGGTTGTGGAAATGTTTCTTGAGAAGAGGTTTGAGTTTGTTTATTCATTTCATATAATAGGAATGAGTTTTTTTTATTTGAAGTTTTTTTGGTTTTAAGGGTTTGATTTTTCAATGTTTAGGATTCTTTTATTTGGATCAATCAACTGGAGGTGTCATTCCTTTTTGGGGGTAGAGGGTGTATAGTGGGAAGTCTATTCTAGCCTCCCAGGTTTAATCTTGTGAATTTCTATTTCCTTTCATAGTTTTATTTCATCCTCATCATTTTGATGTTTTTATAAATTTTCTTCTGTTGTGGATGAATTTTAGTTTTTGTTTTCGGATCAAACCATGTAGTGGCTTTCTAGGGGTGGAAAGCGTTATAGTGGGGAGAATTGTCGCACCTGGGTTTTTATTTTCATCCTTGGTTCAGATTCTCTTTTGGGTCTCATTTTTCTCTTGAGTTCCAAGTGTGACAAGTTTTTGGGGAAAATTTTAATTTAGTTTTGATATTAATTTATTCCCTTGGGTTCCCCATGTGTTTTTAGTAAAAATAGATAATTTAGTCTTAGCATCAGGTGGTGCATAGTTTGCGCACAGTTAGGGGAAACTGTGTGCCCTGCCTAGGTAACCTGTACGACCAAGTGTTATTTTGGGATAGTGGATAACTCATGATTAGTGAATGGTTTTTAGACTATGTAGGATAGACGTGTGGCATTTTTCTCTTCAACAGTGTGGGGTGTACAGTTGCTGCATGGTTTGGTAAACCGTGTGGGAAAACTATGCACAATGTCTAGGTCATAAAAAATTAGATTTTTATTGTTCTCTCTCCCTATTTGTAGCCCCAAATCTAACACTCTCTCCCCCATTTGGGATCTACAGCCCTAGGAGCCTCCTCCTCATCCAATGGATCCCTAAAATATCTATTTTTTGGTGGATTTGTCTTGGAAACTTCAAGAAATATTCAAGTAAGTGGTTCTCCTACTTGATATCCTCCTTTTTCTTGGATTTCTCTTCTTCTATAATGGGGTTTCATATCTCCAGTGGATTAGGTGGTCTTTTTAGGGTTAGATATTGTTTCTTAAGGCTCAATATTTATTTTTTGGTCATATCTATCCTTGATATAGTCTTTTGGTGGTTCAGATGTGGTTTCACATCATTTTTTAAAAATTTCTACACAAGAGGTAGGTGGTTCCATGACTTAACATTGTTGGATGATTTTAATATGATTTCTTGGTTAATTATATATTCTCTATGATTTATTTTTTTTGTGTGAAAAATGTTTTAGAAGGGTTTGTCTTAATTATGTGATAGCAATGTATTTTCATAAAGACAAATGGTCATGTTTTTGTGTGTGCCTTATAATGGTGATTCTTGAAATCATTTTATGATTTTTTTAAAGTGTGTGAAATGTAGTTTCAAAGGAACTTAAAGTGTGAATGAGTTTGAAAGTAGGTTCTTGAAGGATAACAGATTACTTTAGCATATTGGCTTTTGTTTTTCACTTTTGATATGAATTGTAAATTGTTTTAATAATTGGAAACATGTTTTAAGAACAAAATTTGTTTATGAGTGGATTTAAAATGGGGTTTGGCCCATGGAATTGGTTGATCAATTTTGTTATTTTCTTTTTATTTTCAAATGGGGATTTATGAATTTAGTATGTGATGGTAATTGTGTTTGAAAGTGGATTTAGTGTGTGAAAAAGGGAAAAGTGGTTTTTTATTGAAAATGGTGGATACCTGGTGTGTTTATAATATTTGACATGTGTATAAGGGTGTTTTTTCTGACATGTGAAATGATAATTTGAGGACATATGAATCCATGACATCTTAGTAGGATGACCTGATCTAGTACATTAGTGATTTATAAGTTTATTTTCCCAATTTCAATTATCATGATTGATGATTAAAACACTAACTAAAATATAATGATGATTGATCGCCAGTAAAATTTTGTATGATTCTCCTCTCTAGTGTCTTGTACATGAGGACACAAAAAGTTGTGGTTACTATACCACCTTTCAATGAGGTATGTGGTTATAGTGTATCTCTCAAGCTAGATTATCCCTAGTGATTTACCCATGGTGCTCTATTATTACAAGAGACTTATGGGATGTGGTTTCAACTGTCGTTATACAGTGGACCTTGAGTGTATTTCATTTTAAAGAAATTTTATATTAGTAAAATTTTCATTTTGAAATGTTACCTTTAAAAGTGTTATGCTAAAAATGGTTCTTTTAAAAATATTTTCTTTAAAAATGTTTCAAAGGATTTTACAAGAATGAGAAAGTTAATTTATATTTTAATGTTATTGAATGGAATCCTTTATTTGGATGGAATACTATTGGGATTTGTCTCACCCTAAATACGCCTTTGGGTGTATGTAGAATTTTTTATATGTATGACCTCAGAAAAAGGAAAGGAATGTCATGGTGGATCCCAGTTGCTAGTGATCTTTATTGTAGGTGTTGGTGGTGGAAGTTTGGGGGTGATGTCCCTCTTGTTGCATTGAGGGTTTTAGATTGTTTTTAGTTCCCCTTTCATTGTAGTATTTTTGAGTTCTGTTTAAATTTGTAAACATTAAATTTGGAAATTAATTTTCCTTGTTTGGTTTTGGATATTAATTATTGAAATATTAATTTCTATTGGATATTTTTATTCATATAAATCGGTCAAATCATTCCCAAAGTATGTTATTAATACCCAGGAACTAGTTTCTAGCCCATGGGGATTGAGAATTCCCTTCAGGCCATGCTATGGGTCGGGTTGAGTGTTGGGTTCTATGGTACTCTGGCTTGGTTCATGATATACTTTTTCTAAGAAGCTTCTACATTTATATACATAAGATCCTCATACTTCTATAGGGAAAGATAAGTATTCTATGTTTTGTAAACATCGTAATAGATGGTTACTGAAACTCTAACTATCTCTTATAAATGAGTAGAGAAAATCTATTGAATTTTATGGTAATGGAAATCCTACATGTCATAATTTGGAAAATTTTATGATTTTTTGTCTATGAAAGGTTGATAAAAAAACTAATCTTAATTTCTGATTGGAGAAGCATTGACCAGATGATAGTATCTCAACTATGGGAGAGTAATTTGTTAATATCATTAATTATTATTTTATTTATCATGACTTATTTTTAGTAATTTAAGTTTTTTATTCTTCTCATCAGATAACATACTATTTATCTGACACTATGGAATTAAATAGGATATTTTTAACTTTTACTACATTAATATAGAGATATTTTAATTCAATGGTAACTTTTGATATCATTTTTAGTAATATAAATAATTAAAATGTATATAAAATATACAGTTTTTAAATTAAATATATATAAAGGATTTTTATTGAAATAAGAACACATGAATAATTTTTGGTAAGAAAAATATAAAATATTTGAAATAATTTTTATAATTAACAAAAATGGCCATATTAATGATTTTTTATCCTGAAATTATAGGAAGTGAAGTGATCTCATCAGGTGATCCAAGAAAATAATGTATTCCCTCATAATTTATCTCATATAGGGTATCTGTTACTTGAAAAAAATGATGGTTTAAATGTTAGAAAAATTGAGGCTTGAGTCTTTGAGAATCAATGATATTTCCCATAATTCCCCTATATCTAGACATAAAAAACATAAGAGGCCTCAAATAATGAAAATTGGAAAATATCGTATAAAAGAGTTAAAGGCTATATCTGAAAAGATTGTAAGATATAATTAAAGTTATTTAAAAACTCATTATATTTTTTAAAGATAATAACTTTTCCAAATATTCTTTATGGGAAACCCATGAGGATAATGGAACTCATGGTGACTTCATACTTAAGGTTTGGAAGGATATTTTAGCTTCTATATTCAGAAAGGAATAACACCTGGTCCACATATGAGGATATGAGGCAAGAGTATCTATTAAAAAAAATAGTTTAATCATTCTGATACTAATTCAAGAGAGAATGTATATAAATAAAAAAGAGACTCATTGGAAGATAAAGTTTAAGATATGGGTGAGATGATGGAGGAAAATATTTGATCAATAATACAATTAATATTCGTAAACATACAAAGATAGTTTCCGGATGTATATCCCATGCTTCCCCTCCTCCTACATATGCACCTCATCCCAAATAGTTTCCTATATATAGTGTGTTATATTTTTATAGATCCATAGTATTATATTGTACCATATGGGATCATAAATTATATTGGGAAAACCTTTTGTAATTAGAATATTTTTATGGATCATCATAGGTTAATGATACAAGATATTATAGATGAATCAAATAGAGTTTAATTTTCTACTGATATGGTTTGTATATTTAGAAATAGTGTCAAAGGAACCATATATTCCTACATCAATCCCAATATCAAATCTTGGAGGCCCAAAATATTTGGGGTTTAATTTGGTGGTAGGCCTTGGCGGTGGTTGGGGTATCACTGAACAAGATGGAGAGAAATCAGTAGGGGTTTGTCATCAGATTTTTATGGATATGGGAATGAGACCATAGATATGGAACATGATAAGATAAACCTCAGAAGTCTATGGATTAGTGGAACATAATTAGTGAATTTGAATAATAAGGTGAAGTTGGAGGTCAAATATTAGCGATGGATATCATCGAGGATCAGACTACAATAGCGATGACTCATAGTAGAAATTTCGGGCTTTGTTAGTTGGGAAATACATGATGGGAGAATATCCACTATATAGGAACCAAATGAGGATTTATTAGAGCATAAGGAAACCACTCTAAGGGATAAATAGATTGAAAGTATGAGAGGGTATAATTTTTCTTATCAGTACCAGGAACCATGCAGTTCTACATGGGGAAATGCCTACCACTCAACTTTGTGTGATTGGGAGCTTTGAAGAATTAGAAAAATTTATAGTGGTGGTGTTGTGATGTGTGTCTGGTCCTTGGGCCCTTAGGGTTATTTCATACGCCTTGTTCCATAGGGATAATAGGATATGTAAGTGTTCCCTCTCAACCTAATTCAAAAGAGGGGTTATCCAAAAGTAAATAAAAAAATATAAAGGTCTGCATTCTAGAAGAGTAAGTGTTAATGTTTTTTAGTTTGGACACATAAACTTATATGAAAACATACCATTGTGGTATGCATAGATTATATCCTTTATTTGACATTTTTTTATTAATTACGTTTTTAATATTCCAACATATATATATATATATATTATCTTCTATAAATATATTGATTGTAAAAAAATATTTTATAAGAGGGAGAAACATATCAATGGCCCTTAGATTTTTCATGTTCCTTTTTCTGGAGGACTTTCTAAATTGTCATCATATAAACATATATTTTTGGATAATCATGAGCTTAAAACGAGTCCTAACATTTTTTTTTATATTTTTATATTTTGATGATTTATAATAATGATACTTAGAGTTTATAAATCCAGATATATTAGACCTCATAGTGATGTATGTATTTTACATGAAAGTCAATTATCATATTTGTTTCAATTATGTCAACTTGTTCTAACTTACTACCTATGTTTTATTTTATTTGGTATTTTCATACACTATGCATTTACTATGATATGATATCGGTGTATGTATCTATGAACCCACAACTTATTTCTCTAGTAATTGAGATAATATAGAATGAATAACGACCTAAATATGGCTTCAAATTTTTAAAAATAGTGAAATTATGTGTTTGATGCTTCTTTATCCTAAATGGTATGAAAAAACATTTTATATAGAGAAATTTCACTTAATTAAATATATAATCACATTATATTTTTTTCATAGTGGTAATTTGATAATTTGTTATTTTTTTCTAAAAAAATAATAATTAATGGTTATTCTCTATATATAGTGACATGCAAGGAAAGTTTAATGAATTATTAAAGAAGTAATATTGATTAGTTAACTACTTTTATATTGTAATAACTTATTATTTCATTTTATACATATCATTTTCAATCAAGGTATAGGGAAACTATAACAGTCATAAAAGAAGAAGGGAAGAAAGATCTACTATGTATGTGCAAAGGGAACATCTTTAGAAAAACTATAATTTTGAAGATACATAAAATTTTATTTCCAATTCATAACTAATTTTTGAAATAGATTTTTTACCATCAAAAAGGAGTAGTAAAATATGGGTACTATATTCTAATATTTTTATATAAAATAATTATAACTGGGGCTATTATAATTTTTAAAAATTATAGGTTTTATTTTCAGTTTAACAATTATTTATTCTATAATTATATAGTTAATTAATGTTAAATCGTTCCTCTTTAATTTTTAGTTTTTTCATGATCCTCTCCCATTTAAGAGAAATAAGCTAAATCATCAATGAGGAACATGAGTTGATTATTATACATGTTTTATTTATTTTTATTTTATTTATTTATATTTTTAAAATACATTTTTTATTTTAACTATGAAAAGTTATATAAGTTGTTATTATAGAATTGTACTAGATTTTTTACAGTAGTAATTTTATACTATTTTTTTCATTTTTATTCCATTATAGGTTTTAGGATTTTATTTTTTTAAAAATTCTTCTAATAATATTATTTTTTAGATATGTTATAAAATATGGGATGTGGAAAATTGTTTATAACATCAGTAATTTTATATTACCTATGTTACAATCTATCTTTGACATCAAAAATTTTATAAATGACATTGGATATTCTTGGATTTTTCATTTTAGGAGATTTTTCAATATCAATTATAATAATAACTGATGTGGGATTTATTTTTACTATCATATAAAATAGTTGATGTAAAAAACTAATTTACAACATCACTTACAAACACTTCCCTTTTTAACCAATTTAAAAATAAAAAATGATGTTTAAAAGCAATTTTTATACTAGTTTAAATTCATCTTTAATTCTCTATGACTTAAATAAACTTGAGAAATTTTCATGACATAATCCCTAATATTCCCATTAACCTTATACCTCATAGAGATTATATATTTTAAGAGATTAATAGTTTAATAATTTTCATCCTTATAAAACTATTTCACCAATTTCTATAGGAACTATTTGTTCATATCACCCTTTTTAGACATAGTATCTCTAAATTCTTCTAGGATAACATGTTTATAACCTTTTGATAGAGTCTATATTATCCCATTTCCTTCTCCCTTTTATCATTATAGTTACTCTTATTAGTGATATCATCAAGATTGAGAATCCTTATTCCAAATATTAGGTACATGACATTTAAAGTTATCAATAAAATCTCTTATGATGTCTTAAATTTTAATAAACTGGCACTTTCATACATTATTATTATATAATTTTTAAGATAAAATACATAATAATAAAAAATTCTAGAATTGAAAGATTTTGTAATAGTATAAAATTTGGTTCATATAATGTGAGTACCTATAAAAATTTAAGAAATATTTAAATACTTCTTCATATTTCTCATAAATCAGTTATATTCTATTTAGTATAGGTAATAAACTAGGGAAATACAATAAGTAAAGGGTGAGCTAAAATCCCAGTAAGGGGAGGAATAATTGGGATAGAAAAAGAGAAATAGATCAATATAAAATATGGGTGAGAAAAATAATCATCATTATAATATAAGAAAAGGATCATCATCATAATCACGTGAGAATCATTTGTAAGGTTACCTGGAATATGACATGTTTATAAGAATGAAACATCGTAACATTATGAAAAAATATAGTATCAGGTTTACACATAACATATATATCATGAGATATATTAAATTACTTAATGAATTAGAAGGATATATTATTTTAGTCTCAACTGTTACACCTATAATATTCTCATAATCATACATGCCACATTGAATGGAAAATGTTCACTGATCATAGACATGATACAAACCCATTATAAATGAATGGGTTCTATAGTGATGTCATAAAGTGAATTTCAGTGAATATATGTGGTTTTTTTCCAAAATAGAAGGGGAACAATTATTTTTTAATGAAAGGGTATCATTATCATTGAATATATCATATTTATTATATAAAATAATAATAAATACAATAAGAATCAATGTGATATTTAATAAAAGTTATTTAATGAAAATCATAAGGGTTAATAAAAAATCATTTTAATGAAGTAGAAACATTCATATCCACTAAATTTAAAAAGGAAGGAAATGTCAAATAAATTTAAAATAAATTTTTAGAAGAATCATGGTGTAAATAAATAAGAATATAAGATATACCCAAAATCAGAGTTGTGTTTCAGAGTAATCTTACCTTAGGCCATGTTTTGTTTCATTGCATTTATACCTATATTAAAATAAAATTATACTTATTAAAACACTAATAATAATGTGTAAAATATTTATTTATGTTATTATTTATAAATAATAATCACTAGAAGTTATTTATTGATATTTTTTGGTTATTTTGGAAAAGGTTTGATGGCATGTTGTTTTTGAATTATCATTTTTCCATTTCAGTTTCATTATTTTGATTTCTTATAATTTGTATTAGTATAAAATTACTTCTAGAAAATTAAAATAAATTTATAAACACTATACATAATCTAAAAAAACCATGCCTATAGAAGATGATAAGTAAGGTATTGGCAGCTTCGTTATAAATGGATTAAACTGACCATTAACAAGATTTGTCAAAGAGATGTGGTAGTGAGTATATATACTTTAAATGGATTTAAATAGTAATAGAATATCATAATAAAATTAATATATTATATACTTATAAATAGAATTTTAGCTAGAAGAAGAAAATATATTATGATAGTAGAAAGAATAAGATGAGAGAAAATGAAAAGAGGTGATTGTGGGGTTACCTCCTCATTGAAGTTGTACTCCCTTTTTCTACAACATATGCCTTAAGGGATTTAGGTTAGATGAAAAAACATCCATATGGCTGTAATGAGACTTAGGAAGGGGGGAGGGAATTTGTTAGAGATGGGGCTTTGAGAAGTGGTTGAGAAGTGATTTTCTAATGGAAGGTACATAGGGTTTTTAAACAAGAGGAGAGGGGCATTTTTTGGTTAAAATATTGAAAACATTATATTTTCAAAGTGGAACATTAAATAGAGATAATATTGTCATTATGAGTAATATTTGAATAAAATTATAAGATTTATTGAATTTTAAATCATTATATCCCTAAATTACTAGTCTATACAAAATAAAAGAGGGAAAAGGAAAAAAATATGTTTTAAATGGTATAATTTATCTTTTTAGATTTTAAAAATTCATTTTTTTGTCTTAAATATGAATTTATTATTTTAAATGGATTATATATCATCTAAAATATGTTTTTGGTTGATCCACCTATTACGTAGTTGGTTAGATCATTATTAATTCATGAATGATCTCATTAATACATACCATTTACATAAAAACTATATTTTATTATTAACCTAAAATTTGGTTTTTTATGAAAATCATAAAAATTTAACCCTTATAAAATTTTAAATTTTTCGATTCCAAAATTTAAATTAATTTTATAAAATTAATTTTATATCAAATTTAAATTTTATTATTAATATAAAATTATTTTGTTATAAAGTGCGTTAAAATATACATTATAAAAAGTGCTATGATATTTTCTTTCATTTTTTTAATTTTAGAAATTTAGTTTTTGTAAATATAATGTTTATATTTATTAATTAATTCATGGTAAATATTATTTACATGTCATTGTACTATTTTATAAGTTAATTTATTATTCTAATAGTCACATTTCTTCTCCTACTAGTATCATAACTATTCCTAATGACCAGTTTTACTATTCAAATGATCATATTGGTTTTGTAATTCTTATATATACATTAAATTTTATTCATTCATCATTAAATTAAATTTATCTTAAGGTTATATATTCTTTGTTTTCAAAAATTTAATTGAATTTTTAATGTTTTGTTTCTTTTTATTAATGTTTTTTTGGTTGTGAAAATTCTATGAAACCAAATTGATTTAAAATTTTCTATTCTAATTATTTTATTTTTTATATTTATTATTTCATTAGAAAATTTTCAATTAAAAAGGGTATATTTATTTTCTAAATGTAATGTTCTAAATTAATGAAATAAATTATTATTGTTTTTATTATATGGTGCCTGTGTTTTATTCTATATCTTTTACCTAAATATAGAAAACATATATATTTAGAAGAAACATTTATTATCGGAAAGTTAGAATCATTAAATTCTTCCCCCTATTAGAAAATTCATCCTTGAAATTTCAAATAAATCCTTGGTTTAAAATTGTTTAGCGTATTTTGATTTCATTACATCCTTAGGTTCCAAAGACTCCTCTTTCTGCTTATTGTTTCTCCATGTCAATGATACTATTCTCCTAACTCCATCTTGGATTTTATAGTACACCTAACCAATTCTTCATAACTCCCAAAGTATGAAATAGATTAATATATTTAGAGATGTGGTTTTAAACCAATAAAGAATATATCTATTTTTCAATCATTATTGATAACCAAATAAGAGGTTTCCCTTTCAATCCTTTTGATATTTGTCTTATATGATTCCATAGACAGAATATTCATTTTCTAAGGATCTAGAGATTATCTATCCACATTGGTAAAAAGTGTCCAAGGGAAATACTTGATATGAAATATCTTTATAAGGTATTCTCACTCTAGTGATTCCAATATATCCTTTGTCTTTGTATTCTTAATAATTGTTAACCATTAATCAAATTATCCTTCTAAATAATAGACTTTCAAAGTAACATTCTTTTTTATAGAATAATGAAGTATGAAAAATGTATTTTCTATGGTGTTGACCCATTTTTCTTTAATTAATGGATCTTAAGATCAAATAAATGATGGAGTTAACTGGTGAATAAAGGATTAAATGGATATATTCTCTCTTATGGGTGAAGGAATATACTACACATGTTTTGGGTTATCATTAATGACCTATGATAGTTGGGTAAGTACCGACATGAGGTTTTAAACTCCACCTCTTATTGTATTAGGAAAGTCATTCAGACAGAAAATGCATTATCCATTACATGGGTTGTTTTATAGGTTTCTCTTAGTTCCCACAATTTTAAAAAAATAAAGGTTATATTAGAATGTAAGTAAATAAATATTGGATAAATAACCAATTCACATATGTAAATTAGTTCTAAAGTCTTCATCTATGGGATCCTAATGTTTTTCCTAGTTTATATTTAACTATCATGATTCCAGAATTAACTATATATTAGTGTAATACAAACAATAATGACCATACTCTTTTATACAAATTTATTAGATAATTGTTAAGATAAATGAAATAAAAATAATATATTCAATAATTTAAAGGTTTAGCATCTTGAGAAAATTAGGTTCATACAACATGAGTATTGTTTCTGATGAAAATGTTATTTTTTGCATGAGGCCCAACAGTTGATTGATTGTGGGGGTTTGAATATGGTTGAACAACATATCAAATCATACTCACCTCTTCATTTTAATATCCTTTTCAGGTGGTTTCTAATTATTTTTATTAATGGGACCGAAATCACCCATAGGTTCCCATATCCTTGATAGTTCATAGACTTTATTTACAAGGGTAAGAAGTTATCGAGAGATGTTTCCTATAACACTTTGGAACTCATATTGGCCGATAGAATGGTAGGTTGGGCACATCACAACTTTTTGGGGGGAATCATTTCCTACTCCTAGACCCTCTTATAGATTTCAGACATTTCCTAAATCATTTTATAAATCCAAAATATAGAATAGGTCACCCTTATATTAACACTCAATTATTATCATATAGTGACCTTGAAACCATCTATATGTATGTAAAGTTCTCAATCAATGGAGAAATATGTATATATATAAGGTCTTATATCAATGGTACCATCTTTAAGTATCATAGGTCCTTATATTATATTTTTTTTTGATGATTATGGTTTTAAGCAATGTAGAGGGGCACTCTATAATTTACCATCAACTAGGGAGACAAGAGTAGTTTTGATGTTTCAGATTGGACCCATAATAAGGGTTTCCTATGTATCCTTGTGAATGGAATCAAAACCCACATAGTTTTATTCTACTTAATTAGAAATTTAGTACCTTTTGAGGTCATGTGACAAGGACTAGAAGATTTCATTTAATATCACATGGAAAAGAAATTTCAGAAAAGGGTGACTCACCATGATTGTTGTAGTACTTATGCACAAGAAAGCCTATGTGGTTTATCTATAAGGGAATATGTACATATGAAGATGAAGTGATATACAAGGAATGTGGCCCTCTAGGTTGGATGTGACCCCATTGGGAAAATATCCCATGGCCAATTAGGGTGAGTCAAGGGTGTTGGGTTTGAACCTCAAAGAGGCTTCCAACATATCCCATGATGATGTGAATCAAATCCCATGTCATTCACATGGTTGGTTCCCACACCTAGTAGGATTACATTTTTATTTGACTATTCTAGTGAAAATATTAACACTAACTTATAATCCCATGTGAATCATTTTTGGTTTAAGAAATAAGAAGAAGTGAAAGATCATACACTTCATATAATCTCATTCATCCACTAGTGGACAAGGATAAAGGAAAGAAATGTATTGCAAGAAAAGACAGGGTCTTACTCTAGGTGGGATTCCATGTTATTATTTTAATGGATGTGGAGAGAATGATACAAAATTATCCCTCATTTAATGGAAAACAAGTAGTCTCACTCACCGTCTGAAATGGGAAGGTTTCTACCACTACCCGTTAGGTTGATCCTCATTACCAAGAGAATGCATGATTAAGAAAATTACGATGATCCTACCTATATGTTAGGTTAAATGCGATACTTCCTTTACCATAATATTTCATGATCTAGAGGACACACATATGTGAATCTTTTTTGGTTAGGATGAATCTGGTGGCCACTAGGAAGGCCTTAATAATATAATTATTAGAAAGTTCATGAAGGGGATAATTTTTTTCCAAATGATTCCTAGGAGGAGATTAACAGGAAAATACATTTGGATATTTTATGAAGGGAAAATATGGGACCAAATACTTCATGTGATAAGGTTATCATAAATGGGAGGGTAAAATACATCAACAAAACCTCATCCTGCACAATTTTTTTACTATGTGAGATGGATTTCAAGAATGGGTATTACTAAAAAGGGATGATTTGTAAATGATTTACTTAATGGATTGATAACTCTGTTTTTGGATGGTCAAATTAATCCACTCACAAAGGGAAGCCTCTTTTCAGATGGAGTTCTCAACTGAGGATTTGAATTCTAGGATTTACTTTTCCTTCGAGGTATGTGGTAAGTTATTTACCTGCCTAATTAGATATTCCTCACTTGTTATTCTAGAGTATTATTATACTATCCATCTATTCTATTTCCATCATCCTCATCCCCCTTTTCATTTCAATATGATACGATATTTATAGGGTGTCTGAATGACCATTTTCCCGAAATGGCCCATCATTATCAAAGCATGGTTGGCACTATATAGCTGTAAATAAAACATTCACCTACAAAAGATTTTGGTTTGTGGGGTTGTAAGGTGGTCACCTCATAGCATAATTGATTTTTCATTTACAGTGGGAATCAAGAGGATTCCTCGCACCTTAAAAAATTTTCATTTACAAGGGCGTTAAAAGGATGCCTCATGTCACAAATGGAAAAATATTTGGGGGGGGGGGGTGTGAAAAGGATTTCTCACACCCAAAAAAAATAATTTTCTAAGTATTAAAAGGATACATTGGGACAAAAATGAAAATATGTTTCAGGGGAATGATATCAACACCTCGCCCAACAAATGGATCGTTTTCATTGGTGGGAATTACCTACAAAGCAACAACCTCTATATAACATGTGCACTATGTGGAAGGCAATGAATGATTTATAGGTTCGAGTCCTTTAAAAAATTTAACTATAGAAACATTCATGGCTTAATTTTAACATTCCAAAATTCATAATTTCTTGATGATATTCTTCGTGAACTATTCCTAGACCAACAAATGCCCCTCGTCAGAATGGGGTATTATCAGAACAAAGAGGAAGAAATTATGAGGAATAATTTGGACCAATTAGTTTCTTTTCATTGTACTTTGAAAGGTGAATGTGGGCCTGAAAGAGGGACCAAACCTATAAAAAGGTTTTAGGATGAACTCTTTTTTTCACATAGAAATTTTTTGGAAATTTGAGACTCAGTTTGAGATTGCATCCTATAACTCTTTTTTCATAGATATCTTTCTTTGTGAACTGGATCTTATCCATAATAAATAATTATTTCCATGAACTAGTATTCCCAAAAACTAATTATTTTACTTCATAGTAGAATTATTTTTTTCATAGAAATTTTCAAGTTCGAATTATTTTTTTGTCTTCCACATGGTTCATGTAGTGCGTTGTGTGGTTTTCTTGACTTTATATATGAAATTTAGCTTTCCCTTGATTTATTTGGATATCAGAATTCATGTTGGTATTATAGAGGAAATATATTATTATCAAATTAATTTGTACATATCAATGATTTCTATTCATAGGAGAATTATTATTGCTTAAAATATTGGGGCTAACCCCCAACAACGCACTATTACCCAGGAAGGTATCATGAAGAATATTCATTATTCAGAGCTTCAAGACTTCCCATTATCCAAAAAATACCCCCATAAAACTTAGTGTTAAAATAAAATTCTCTGATTCCCTTGAGAAATCAAAACCTTCTACCAGTTTGGTTTGAAGTGTCCTCAAATTATGTTCAAGGAAACATATCTACTATAGGGAACATTATTTCAGAATCAGATAAAGGGAAAGTATTAATTTTTAATGTTTAATTATAAACTTATAATAATCATCATAATCATGATATATCCCTACATTCCACTATTCAAGACTACCCATCCATTTTTACCTCTCAGCAGGCGATTTCACTGGGGGGTGGAGCTCAAAGTGGGATTTATAGTCTAGAGAGAGTTTCTCAGATGAACGGGAATAGAAATTACAGGTGTTTCAGATTTACATAGAATTTATTCAATCATTATAGGTCATTGGTTTATACTAGGCAGTATGGATTTCTCTATTCGTAATTTATCGACTATCTAGGGCCTTTCCCGAATTGACCAGTCGTTGGTGTTCATGTACCAACTCCATTCATCTACTATATGGAGAAACTAGGATTAGTTTGAAGGAAATGTACCAATTGGTTAAAATCCCCATCATTGTCCAGATGCATAATGAATTTTTTCCCACAAATAACACCTATATTAACACTTAACATATTTCTCCAATAGTAAGAGATGTTTTATTTATGATAGATAAGTCACTTATTCATTCCCTTCACATCCATTCAATTATTATATTAAGTGATTTGATAAAACAATTCTTCCAAAATAGAGGATCGAGGCTGAAGGTTCAACATATCAGGGTTTATCCAACTCAACAATCTCAACATTCTCTAGGTTCATGCCAGGAAACACTCAAGGTAGGTCAACATAAAACATAGGGGTATATGATCCATCCAGTTAAATAATCAGACATTGGGATAACAGAAATAATTACCATGTTTTTTAGTGGATGGGTGTTCACATCCTTTTATGATTCCACTAGTTCTAGTGTTCTCACCCTGATGATAATGGATATGTTTATATAGGGACATCCTATCAACTGATTTGTACCCACCCTTGCTCATATTTACAAGTTTTTGGGTCATATATAGGAGGGAAGGTCTCTACATCTGCTGAGCGGGCCATTAAAATTCATATATGGATGGGTAGAGGAACATTTTTAGTGTTATAATTAGTAATGCACTAGGATGATCCCTCATTCTATTTTACATCCCAAACTACTCAAAACTGTTGTTGTTCACTTGAAATCCATAGACATGGACAGTGTCTGTAACATCCTAGGTATTTATAGAATAATACATTTTCATATCTATTTATATTTTTGAATTTAATATCAATTTCAGTTTAAAGGCGTCACTATATAAAAATAGAAAACCTGAAACGTAACAACGAGTTTCTCTTAAATCTTACGTTGCACACAACAATGAGTTATACCGAAAAATAATACAATAATAGTATTTTTATTTTAAATGTTTGTTAACACCTAGCCATTGTATTGAAGGGAATGAACATAATTAACAATATTATTATTGTACATATTTGTTAAATGTTTTTACATTTATCCAATGAGTTTTAGAGGCTTAAAATAAGAATGAATCCAATTTTAAGCACAAAATACTCTAATATTTTTGAAGGGTTGTTTTATCGCCATTTGATGGATAAAACTTTTTAAGAATAGTTTTTGTCACTTTTATATGTTCTATTTGATAAAATAAACTTCTTAATTAGAAACAAGACTTAAAAATTTATTTCGACTGAAATTTTGGTATTTTTCTGATAAAATCCATATTTTTATAAATAGTGAAAAATACTACATTTTATTTCAAAATTGTATTTTCATCTAATTTATTTATATAGTTATATTTTTATTCTAATTGGTTTTAAAGTGTAATTAGATTATGTTTTTATCATTTAATCCAATTATCGTCCTTGGAAGTAATTTGACATTTTAACTGGACATAAAGGCATGCCAATATTTTTATAGTTTTTACTTTTTAAAAACCTGTTTTCTGGTTTTGACAACGGGAATTAATTTTAAATTAATTTATTTCAATTATATGTTTCAAATTTGGATAATTGGATTCCAAATTTTTAATCATAAGTTCCAAATTATGTAATTAGGTACCTTTTTTTGACATTATGAATAGTATTTCAATAATTATTTTTATTTACCATGGTTAAAGGGTAAATCAGGTAAATACGAGTAAATAAATAATATTGTAATAATATAAAACTACCCTAACATGTGTCCTAATACTATTGTATGAGATATGTATGACCATGAGAATCCTTGGTTTGAATTTAGTACCCCATGAAGCCACTTGGGTGTGATAATGACCTTTTATAATATTTAATTTTAAGAAAAGGGAAATATAACATAAACATGTATGTCCTAACTAAATTTTTTTTAATTTGGTTTATATAAATTATCTCTTAGACTATAAATATTCATTATAAATATAAAAATACTTCTTACATCATGTAATTTTATTTATAATTTTTAGACATTAAATAAATAAATATATTTATGACACAATGATGATGCTGCGATTACCTTATTAATGAAATATTCAAATAAATGTAATTATAAATATTAAAATAAATGTAATTTGAACATTTTGATGACATAAATGAATTTTTTAGATGAAATTAAATTGTGAGTGATGATTTAATTCCTTTTTTTTTTGAATCAATCAAGTTGTTATTACTTTAACAAAAATCAATTTTGAAATAGTCTCAAAATTGACATAAATGAGTTTTTAAAACAAATACTATTTTATTAAATTATATAATAGTCTTAAAAAATATAATATTCATCAAACCGACTTAAATAATTTTAAACCTTTAATTAATTATCCAGTTTTGGCTCTCTTGAAATTTTATAGAAACTATAGTAACATTATATTATGAAAATACAAGAAGACATGGTAAGAGTTAATGTTTTTAACTAATGGTTAAATCTAAAAGGTATGGTTAATTTTGTAACCTAAAATTTTATAAAACCTATTTTTTGAGATGATTTAGACCCATCCTCATCTCATCCTCTAAATTTATCACTTTTTAACTATTATAATTTGAATTTAAATTTATAATAAAATAATATTTCATGACTTTTCTAAAGTGCCCCTCCTCTCTCTTATAAAAGTCCACCACCTCTACCCACATACACACACCACTCAATCCCATTGTATCCAAAATATTATTCTCAAATAATCTCAAAAAACCACTTCATTCTTCAGAGAATCATTAACTTTGGTATAAGGCAATTCCAGAAATCCTTTTTGATCAAATCAAAAGGAGTTACTTGATTTAGAGGTAACAACTTCTCTCAAGGTCCTTTTCTTTATTTTCCTTATATAGTCTATATACTATTCTTATTATATGATTAAATAACAAAAACAATATCCTCATTATACTAGTAATTTTTTATGATAAGTATTCAAACTACACTTACACACACCTCCATCTAATGGATACAAACACACTATTTCTATGTACGGCGAACTACTGCCTCACGAAACGATGATTGTTCAATTTTATACTACCACATATAATGGTGTCGATTATGACAGAAATATATTTATATATGATATATATTATATTTATATTATCTCTATGCTTATATATTTTTTATTTACAACATACCTTTATGCTTTCCATAATGTGTAAATACGATAATTTCATTTGAGGAAGTGTGGACTACCACCCCCTTAAGGTGATATGAATCATTCATGTCACACATGGAATGTATAAAGGACGATGTTAATGAAATTATGTATCATATATAACATAGATATTATACTATAATTATAATATACCTATGTATCATTTAGTTTTCATTCCTTCAAATTGAAAAAGAAATGAAAGTAGCGTTCATGCGTACGTACGACCTACCGTCTCCATGAATGGTGCATTTAATTTATTATATACAAATGTTATGGAATATTATAAAATACATATATAATTGATATATATGATATTTAAATCATTAATAATATTCTTGAGATTATGTATTTATGATCACATGGATAATTTTCATCAAAACAAGTTCATTTTTTACTCAATTACCGAACATCGACAAAACATCCGATATGAACTCAAATAATTAACTAATTGATATAACATGGTAATAAGTAATATAAAATAAATAATAAACTCTAAAAAGGTTATAAATCAACTTTAAATTAACCTAAGTTTATTATTCAGTAAATTAAAGAACGAATGAGACAAGTTAGGCTCAAGGTAAGGGACTTCATCTCAATCTTCTTTCATTGAGACATTTCTTGACAATATGAACCTTTATTCTTTTATATGGTGTATATATGGCCACTATGAACTTTCATATCCATATTTTATCTATACTAATTTTATTTATTAAATCATGGATATTAATATTTAAATGTTCAAAGAGGCATGATCTCCTTGAACACTTAAAGATTTAATTATAAAATATTTTCCTTCATGATATTAAATTACATATTTATTTATATGCGTATAAAAGAAATATACAGGAAATTTTATGCCAATATTTAATTTCATAAAAAGTTTTCAAAATTATTATTTTATATGAAGTGTTTTACTTTCTTTACAAAACAACAAAAGTAATTTTTTTAACATGTATGACGACAACGACTTCTCCGCCACTATATCCATTATTTGATATTTAGTTTCCTATATAAACCTTAATTTATTTTAAAATGAAAAAAATCCCTTATTACTTTATTTGGATATCTTGGTATTGAAAATATGTTCTTAAATGAAAATGGTGTTTTTATACGGAAATTTTTTTCATATGGGATTAGACGAAGCCTTTAAAAAAGGGGTTTTGTGATGAACATGTTTTATTCATGAAATGGTACATGAGAATTATATGAAACATTTGAGCCTGATATAGCTTATAAAATGGGTTTATCTCCCTTATATCTCACATGTGAGCCTGAAACAACTTATATGAAGGTTTGAGCCCCATTATAGCTAATGGTTGAGCCTGATATAGCTTATACGAAGGGTGATCCCCATTATAGATCTACAATTTGGAAGTCAACCATATGGATATTCCAATTGGAAGATGTTTTAAAGGGTTTTAGGTATATGATTCTTTAAGTCACCTAAATGTGTTTTAATTTCTTTATATTGGATTAAGTGATTTTCATTGAGAAAAAAGTATGAGTTTTATTCATGTGTAAATGTTTTGTTTCATCCATTAAAATAACATTGAATGGGTTATCAAGTTTTAACTCGACTAATGTTTTTTATTTATTTTTATGTCCCTTACTGAGATTTTTGTGCTCATACCAAGTTTTAAAATGTTTTCACAGGATTTAAGGGAGAATAAAGTCAACGATGAAATAAAGGAAAATTTATGACGACTAAACATGAAAATAAACCATGTTTCTTTTTAGAATTTTTTATGTAATGTAACAAACATATACTGTTGGAAGTGTACACTTTATATTTCTATGTATTTTTTATGTAATAGTTATGGCCCAATTATCTAAATCTATAAACCTAAATAGATCCTCAATGTCAATTCTTTACATAACTCAAGATTTTGTAATGTTTATGGATGGGGACTTATAGTTGGTATCGAAGTCCGGTTTAGATAAATTTAGAGGTTTGGATGGTGTTAATTGATTTCATTTAGAGGATTTTACTTTAAGGTAAAGTTGAAATTATGTATCATTTTAATATTACCTTATTTCTCATCTAAACTTTGTTTGTTTAGAAAGGTTTTTTACATAGGAAATTGGAAAATTAAATGGGAAGGAATCGAGAGGAAAACAACCTTTAAATTCAACAACATGAGGTGATGAGAATTTGAATTGAATAGTTTATTGTAGTGATGAATCAGTTGACTTAGGCTATAAATGGTAGTGGTATCCATTCAAGTGATCATCCCAATAAACCACATAAGAACATTTCAGTAGTGAAACATTTTATGAGGTAACATCCCCCATCATTCAATGGATCATCTAACCCAATGGTAGCTGAAGGATGGATTAATTCCTTATATAATATATTTGAAGTCATGGGATGTTCATAAAATCAAAAGGAAGCTCTTATCATCTATCATTTTGAAGGTAAAGCTGATTAATGGTGGTCATTAGTTATGAATACTAGAGAGAAAAATGATCTTGATTCTATGGAATGTGAATAATTTAAGGATATTTTCCTTGAGAAATATTTACCTAAGGTTGTTCAACATAGAATAGAGAAAAAATTCTTGGAATTAAATAATAAGGGTGATGATTTAGTTGTCGAATATGAAGCGAAATTCACAAGATTGGTCAGGTATGTTATGGATTTTATTTTATACAATGATAGTAAAATTAATAGATTTTACTTAGGATTGAAACCAGGGCTATAGAGATATTTGGCCTCCCAAGAATTTAAAATTTATGAAAAATTGGTTTGTTGCACTGAGAAAGTTGAAATGGAGTTTGTCGACACTTATGCTCCATGAGATGACAAGAGAAAGAAACGTTCAAGGTGCCAGAAAATGGAGAAGCAACAAATAAGAATTCTGGAGGTAAGCCCAAAACTTGTTCCAAGTATGGTAAAATACATTTTGGGTAATGTATGTCAGGATTTGAAAAGTGTTACTGGTGTTGTAAGTCTGATCACAAGGTTTGTGACTGCAAAGAAAAGGGTCTTGAACAATCCAATAATGAGATAATAGATAACCAGTCTATAGTAAGATGATTTAGCTATAATGAGTTGGGACATTTTTCAAATAAGTGTCCAATGTTAGTTACACAGGGAAGAAATCAGTATGATTGAAAACAAAATGGTTTGGTAAAATCTTTTCCTACTAATACAGTTGATGTTGAGATATCTGGTGAAGTGATGAGAGATCCTGAGAGCCCATTATTTTTGAAAGGATATCCATAAGTTGAAGGTTTTAGAGACATCTTCTAAGGTTTTATGTGATGTGATAATAAGTTATTAAGTATCTTTCTAGGATATGTTTTGTCACTACACCAAAATTAGGTTTTAGCGGCAATTTTGTGGCGGCGGTTCACAAAACCGCCGCTAAAACTTTCGCTAAAAGGGTTTCATGGAGGTTTATTATAAACTGCCATGAAACCCTAAATAGGTTTTTACGCTTCCGACCCTTCCCCCCTACCCCAAACCCCCTTGTTCCCTCGACCCCCCGCGACGCCGCGTGACCCCACGACCTCGGCGACCGCCCGCGACCCCCGAAAACCCTGCGTGACCCCGACGACCCCTTCCACAACGACCCGTGACCCCGCAGTGACCCCCTTTTCACATCCAAGGTGATTTTAAGGGGTTTTCCCCATTTCCCCCTTTCTATATTTCCCTTATCTATTTCTTGGTTTCCTTTTAGGTCTTGGATAGACCCGTGCGACCCGCGACCCTGCAGCGATCCTCCTGTTGAAGTTTCATTGCATTCACACTCAAGCAGTGGGAATTTACCTTCCTTTTCTTTCTAATTCAATTCATATGATCCTTGGGTGTTACTAAATAATTTTTAAAACATTATTTACACCTTGTTAATGTACTTGGTTAAATTATTATGGTGTTTTACTGGTGATATGATTTGTTAAAAATAGCTTTCAAAGTGAATCTTAAATTATGCCTGTGTTTGCTTATGCCTAATGTGTGTGGTTAAATGTTAATCGGCCTTTAATAGTGAAATTGTATGATTTGGATGGTTCTTTATCTTATTAATGTTTTATTTAATTGATTAGATGGTGTTTGGCATTTGTTATGTGGAACATGGTAATTTTTATAGTATGGTTAAAGTGTTGTTTGGAAATCTCTCTTCGTTTTTAAAGATAATTGTTGGTCCTTTGGAAATTATATGAAATGGATGAGTTTGGTTTGAAAGGAAAGTGATGATTCTAAAAATATTTTTGGGTGTCTCATGGATGTTAAAGGGTTTCATTGGATGTGGGAACATCCATGGGTTAGTAGAGGATGGTGGTGAACTTGAGGTCACATGGGGATTGCCGTAGCGGTTTGGTTTTGTTTTGGTGTGTTCAATGACATCACTTTATGGCGCATCTCTTATTTCATATTTTTACATTCTGTTAAAATAATATGCACTATCATATTCAAGGAACATAAGTGTTATCTTACATATTCCTAGTTGATGGGCATATAGGGTATACCATGACTTTTTCTAGGGTTGAGTGGTGATTTCTAGTAGGTTTATGTCTTTTGAATTTATCCCTAATATTTCCCTTAGTAGTGAATTGTAAAGGAATTAGGGGAAAGAAACTTTGATTTTTTATAGTTCCCCCTTTGAAAGTTTTCAACCTGAAATTTTTTTCCTTTTAAATTTTCAGATGATCAAAATGATTCCCTATCTATACAAGGTAAATATCTTGTGAGTGGAGACTCGATTTTTCCAATGTCACCTATTATGGGTTTTTGATGTCAAGAGTGCCAATTATCTTTACATTAGTAGCTTATGGACTTTTAAAGTGTACCAATGTATTTTATGTCTAATTTCAAACATTGTAGACCAATGTTTGGTTGAGGCTTAACTTTATAAAGATTTAATGAAAGTATGAGGTTATCTCTATAGTGGTAAGTTTAAGGTAATCCCATGTAAGACTAAGAGCCTAATACTAATACAAAAAGACTCAATTATGGGTTCACATAGATTAAATTTATATTTATTAGACAAAAATTTATAGAGGGTTATAGTTTTATAGCTTAGACCACATAGGTGAGGTCGTATATTCAACATAGAAGAAAAACTGTCCCTACCTAAATTGTTTTGCCCCATACCAATTCATATTACCCCTAATAGGGGAGTATTCACTTTGTTTAAGGATTTTATACTCAGACCATGAATGGTGAATTACTATATTTCATAAAAATGGAAAATCAAACATGACATGAATTTGTTAGGGGTCTAAATCAGTATAAACGACCACAAAGAGTGGTGAAGAAAATATATAGTCTTTATGATCAGACCAAGAAGTTGAACACCAGGATTATCACCATGTGATTCTCAAACATGTTAGCAAAGATCTTCATAAGTTCTGAACTAGTGCCACTTACTAAATATTTTAAATTTATTATGATTGAATTAAGTATAATAGTTTGTGTTCAAGTTGAAAATTCATTTCTAAATAATTACTTCAAATTAACTGAGCTTAGGACTTGAAATATACATAAATGTTTGAAGTAAAAATTGGACATGTCCTTTGTATTATATCAAATCCAAATTTTTTGGTTTGCATGATTTTTTTAATATTAGTTGTTTGAAATATTGAAGATAAATTTTTATAGTACTAAACACAAAACATATTTAAGTGAAAATAACATACATCATTCATTAGTTTTTAAAAGAGATTTTAATGAGAACCCCACTATGGAAATCCAAGTGTATGAATTAAAATTGCACAACCTAATGATATAATGAATAACAAAGGTCTCTCCAAATTCAAGGAAATAATAAACAGTATCAAATTCAAAGAGAGAGGTAAATTCAAATAGATAGTGAAAAAATTTAAAAACATAAAGAGCAATGAAACATGACCAATTTTCATGAACTGACCTAGGCTACCCATAATCTAGGTACCCAAGCTAGCCTGTGATAAGTCTCAAAGGGTGTCATATAAGGGCAAATATTTCTAGTAATGTCATTGTACTAATGGTATAAAAATTGTGCATCTTTGGTGTGTTCAATGACATCACTTACAATGGGGTGTTGTTTGAGGAAACATAAATGTGTGATCGACAGTGTTATGATAAGTGTGTAACCCGATATTCTTATTGCTCCTCAATGAGGTGTTGACGCTATCTCCTAGGGACCAGACTTGTTCGGTTTGTCTGGACATGCTAAGTAAGTGGTAAATGTGATCAATGTATCATCTTTATTATATTATCCATAAGTTATGTTCAATGGGTTATATTTATTATGTTATGTTTCTGTAATATTACACTATCGTATATATGAATATATTTCTCTATTTAGTAGTAACTATGTGTTTTTTTATTATTGTGTAGGAACATTGTGATATATATGGATAAAAACTAGATCACATTACCGAGGAACACACCTTAGTATGTTAAGGGTTTGAATGAGTTTTTAGATTTTTCAATTTCTAATCAATCCGTTGAAGGGAGAATAAAATGTCGATGTCCTAAATGTAAATTTAGAACATGGTTGAAGAGAGATGAGGTTTATGAACATTTAATACTGAAGCAATTCCCTGGTCAATATTTTTGTTGGACTTGGCATGGAGAATTGAACATTACAGAAAGATTGAACACAAATGTTAATCCGTAGAATGAGGTCCCAAGTTTGTCGACAATGGAAAATGAAATGAAAAAGCTAATAAATGATGCATCCAGCACTGCAAAACACCACTATCAGCATCAAAACATATAAGATTAACCAGAAGAGGGTGCTACAAATTGCAATGTGACAAGTGATATTTTTGAGACTGTAACATAGGCAGATCAAGATTTTCACATATCATTAGATCCTCCTCTTGATTCTGTGGATCCAAATGTAAGAGAAAACTTCACGGAGGAAAATACGTTTCATGATTTAGTTGATGATGGAAATCAAGAGTTGTATAGTGGGTGTTTGAAATATTCAAATATTTCATTTCTGCTGAAGTTGTACCATATCAAATGTCTATGTTGAATTACAAATAAGGCAATGTACATGATATTGGAATTGATTCATGATGCATTTCCTGAAGCAAAAATCTCAAAATCTTTTTATGATATGAAAAAAGTTGTTAACAAGCTTGGTCTGAATTATACAAAAATACATGTGTGTCCCAATGATTGTATGCTTTATTGGGGAGAGGATTCAAGTATAAAGAATTGAAAGAAATGTTCTTCTTCTAGATGGCAGGAAAAGGGTGATGTTGGAAGTCTGAATGAACATAATTTCATAGAGAAGAAGAAAAGGAGAACACCTGCAAAGATTTTGCGTTACTTTCCTTTGAATCCTTGATTGTAAAGATTATTCATGTCATTGAAAATCGCCAAACACATGAAGTGGCATTCTGTAGATAATAACAATGATGTGTTAATGAGACATCCATGAGATTCCTAATTGTGGAAGACATTTGATTCATTACATATCGATTTCTCAGCTGATCCTAGGAATGTTCGATTGGGATTGGCTGCCGATGGATTCAACCCATTTGGGACTTTGAGTACCAATTATAGCATTTGGCCAATTGTTTTGATCCCTTATAATCTACCTCCGTGGATGTGTATGCAACAAACATCATTTATCCTTTCGATGATTATTCTTGGAAAAAAAATGCCTAGAAATGATATTGATGTATACTTACAGCCTTTGATTGAAGAATTGGAGGAGTTATGGAGCAACGATGTTGAGACATTTGATGATTCTTCTAAAACAATGTTCAAAATGCATGCTGCTTTAATGTGGACCATTATTGACTTCCCTAGGCTTGAGAATTTATCTAGTTGGAACAATTAAATGGGTTTGTCTTGTCCCGTTTATAACTTTGATTTTGAGCCCAAACGGCTACCTCACAGTAGAAAATGGTGCTTCTTGTGTCATCAAATATTTCTCGATTCATTTCATAGATTTCGGCTGAACAGATCAAAATTTAATGGTTCCATTGATCGTAGACCACCTAAAAAGTTGTTAAATGGTTTTAAAATGTTGGCACAACTTGAAAATGTTGAAACAGAATTTGGGAAGGTTCATAATTTGAATGATAGCGGAAAACGGGTCCTGTAGAGACCCTAAGCTTAACGTATATGGAAATTACATTACTTTTGCGGAATACTTTGTACATAACAAAAACACACACACACAAGGACTGTAATAGTTTAGTGTCTTTGGAAACTCGGAATATAATCTTCTAATCGTGGTGAAAGATCTTCAACATCTCCCATAAAGATCTCCCTTTTTTACCTAAAACATTTCATTATATCATGGGGAAAAGAAAACATAAAAGGGTGAGATCAAATGATCAGTAAGGGTAAACAAAAGAAATATCAATCACATCATATACATAAGAACATAACTTTTGGAAATCTTAACCTGTAAAAGAAATCATAATTTCATAACATGGGATAAATCATAGCAGTGAAATGTAATCCCAATAATCATAACATAAAACATGAAACTTTGGGGCATACACAAATAATCATAGAGAATCATTTCTTATTAGTCAAGACTCATTGCCAAGACTATCTTAGTGGAAAAAGTCCATTTCTGAACTAAGTTCACTCCTCGTTTCATTCCTGTTTCACTGAACCGGTTTAACCTGCCGTTCTAGCCATGTCTATCTCATGAGATATAAAATCTTTACCCAATGCATTGGAGGGAGATATAGGTCCCACCCATCTCATAATGATACCATTATTATGTGTGCCACAAAATCATAAACCATACATCATAGCATAACCCATGTAATAAAAATGGGAATCTTTAAACATCATGACATCATAAAACAATTCATATAAGATAAAAGAATTCATAAAAATATTTCCATCACAACATAATCAAATCCATGTAATAATAGAGATAGAAACAAAACCCTTTATTATCTTAGATGGAAAATAATTTTGATAAAACACTTGAACTCCATTCTTGAGGAAAATATCCTTTCTAATTCAAAAACACTTTTCCTTTCTTAACATGTCATACAATTATAAACTAAAAGAAATTGATTAAAAATAAACTTGAAAACTTGTAAAGGAAACTTCTTGAAAATAATGTTTTAAAAATCCATTCATGCCTTATAAGTTAAAAAAAACATTCTTCTCGTACTTTTGTCGGAAAAGTAAAAAAGTACCTCGTACGAAAAAAAACGACAAAATATTCCTTTCATATCTTTTTCTAAAAACTCACCGAAGGGTAAAATTGGATTTAAAAAATTGTAGGTGGATGGAAATAAAATTACATATTAAGGAAACATGGATGTGGATGATAAAATACCCCCCAGTAAATTTCCAAGTATAAACAATCTCGGATAAAAATGAGATTGTGATATTTCCTTTACCTTAGGTCTGATTTGCTTCGTAAATGTCCTAACCTCCTGTATATTGATTTAAATAATGTCATTGACTTATTCTAGAATCATAATCATTGTTATGATATCATATATGGTTCACTTCTGACTTTATTTTACCCGTTCTTTTGTAAATTCCATGTTAAAGAGCGTTTTGGGTAAAATCGTTTCATTTGTCGTCCGTGTTTTGACTTGTAATTATTCATATGATTACTTATATCATGATTACATAATTCCAGAATATAAAACATGATTTATATATAATATATATTCAGAATATACATATGTATAATAGATCAGTAAATGGAAAGAAATACACCGTTCATGGAGACGGTAGGCCGTACGTACGCATGAACGCTGTTTTCGTTTCCTTATTGAGTTGAATGGAATTAAGTAGATGACATAAATATATATACACAAAAATACAGTATCATTATTATGTCATATATTTCATCATTACTTATTATATATACTTTATAATCATTCATGAATAGTTAACGTGGAGAATGAATCTCATCGCGTCGTGGAGACGGTAGTCCGTACGTACGCACGAGCGATGATATCGTTCTCATGATCGTGGAATTGTATTGGAGTGTATGTATACAATTTCAGAATCAATATCACTTTAAAATAGTCATATATAGTCATTATTTACACCATTATACCCATCCAAGTAAGGTGGTGGTGGAAAATAGATTACACCATGGCGTGGAGATAGTATTCCGTACGTACGCACGCGCGATGATTTCGTTTTCCGTAGGATGGATAGATGGTGAAATAGGGTTGTTTAATACTTATAATAACATATCAGTATATGAGTGATACTGATGTTATTACTTCATAATGAAACAACCTAATAAGAAGAAGTGGAAGAAGAAATAAAGTTGAAAGAATCGGTAACAGACATTACCTCTTCTTTGAAGCGCCTCTTTGAGTCCTCCTCTTAGGGCACTAAAATTGGTCTTTGAAGAAGACCAGGACCTCTAGGATGTTTCTAGGGAAGTGGAGAGGAGAAATTGGCAGGGGTCGGACGATCTTGAAGCCTCAAAGTGGTGTGAGGAAGAGAGGGAGGAGGTTCCCTTTTATAAGGGAGGAGAGGGGCTCCTTTGGAAAAACTAAAAATATTATTTTATTATAAAGCCAAATTCGGTTTTAAATAGCTCAAAATTTATTTATTTCAAAGATAAGGTGGGGATGGGTCTAAATACTCTCATCAAATAGAATTTAGACAAGTTTAGGTTCCTATTTTAACCTTATCATTTATATTTAACTTTAAGTTAGATAATTTTACTTTTACCGTGTCTTTTTGTGTTCTTACACTATAAGGTTAATAAACTTACTATAAGAATCCAAACGAACCCCAAGTTGTTTATTATTAATATATATAACCTTATCTAAGTCATTTGGCCTAACCTTATATTTTTAGGAATAAAATAACAATTAATAATATAATATTTGTTTTAAAAACTATTTTATGTCAATTTTGACACTATTTAGTAATTGATTTTTGTAAAATTCATAACAGAATTATTAGTTCGAAAAAAATTAATTAAATAAATTATAACATGTCATATTAACCTATAAAATTAGTGTAATTCATAAAAAGTCTCAAATTGCATTTATTTGGGTATTTATAACATCAATTATGTCAATATTTCATTAATAAGATAATTACTGCATCATCTTTGTGTCATGAATAAATTAAATTATTTAATGTCTAAAAATTACAAATAAAATACCACTATGTAGGAAATATTTTTAGATTTATAAATAATATTTATAGTCGAATTTATATTATGTTTAACCCTATATTAAAAATGATATACTTATTAAACTTTGATTTTAACTATATTAACCCTTCTTTAAATAAATTAATAATAAATGTCCTAATCTAATCCAAGTGGGCCTAAATGGTCATATTTTATTCCTAAGGTTGTTTTTGGTCAAATTAAACTTATCCAATAGAATTAGGACATGTTTTAGGGTAATAATATAATTTTTACCCTTAATTACCCTATTTACTTTTAACCGTGGTAAAAAAAAGGAAAAAGTTACTATTCACCAAAAATTATTTTCATCTCATTGAACCACATTTTACTTACTAATATCAACCGTGTCTCTCGGATTTTTGAAATTCCACTCACAGAAGCGGTAAAATTAAGTTTTATGAAAAATTCATTTTTGTCAACTACCACTTAGTGGTTTCATTATTCATCAAAAAATGAAAGTTTCCAGAAAAATACCAAAAATTAGGCCTAAGATATATTTGATATTATGAACTGAAAAATGATGTCTATTTTTCCAAATTCAAAACATATCAGTTTCATTACTTAATTTAAAAATTAATTCCCGTCGTCAAAACAAATAGCGTGTTCTTAAGAGATAATAACTATCAAAAGATTGACACTTGTTTATGTCTGGTTTAAATGTAAAATTACATCCAATGACCAAAATTGTATTAAATTGTAAAAATATATTCTAAATATACTTTAAAACCACTCAAATTAAAAATTTATCACTATTAATTATTTCAATTAAAAAGGTTGTTTTTAATTAAAATTTAGTAATTTTCACTATTCATCAGAAAATGAAAGTTATCTGAAAAGTACCAAAATTTCACCCTAAGCTAATTTAGATATTCCGAATCCAAAAATGAAGTCCATTTTGAAAATACAATTTAAAAAATTTCAAAAAGTGGGTATTACTATTCATAACGGCTAGTTTTAATAATATTTTAATAGCATATCGTTGTTTAGCGAAACTCGGTATTGTGTACAACACATGCTATCGTGAAGGTCGCACTTGCGTGTATTGCAAGCCAAGTCAGGGATGCATGTTGTGCAAGCTCCTTTTGGTGTAGCATACAAAACAAGATATTAATGAAATTAAAAAGAATATTTTTCGTAAAATCTTGGGGTGTTACAGGTCTGAAGTGCATCGTCAAGAGAAATTGGAACACAACAATGGAAGAAAAAAAGTATATTCTTCAAACTTTCGTATTGAGAATTTAATTTGTTGCGGCATAATCTTGATGCGATGCATATTGAGAAGAATGTCTATGATAATTTTATTTTCACATTGCTTAATGAGCATGGAAAGTCGAAGGATCATCTCAATGTTCGTAAAGACTTACAAGCAATGAACATAAAACACGATCTCTGGACAGATGAGAATGAAAAGTATCCTCCAACAATTTTTGCAATGAAAAATAGGGATAAAGATACATTCCTTCAAATGTTAAAGAATGTTAAGGTATCTGATGGGTATTCAAGTAACATGTCAAGGTGTGTTGACTTGAAGAATCGTAAGTTACATGGATTGAAAAGCCATGATTCACATATTTTGTTACAACAGTTACTACCATTGGAATTGCGTACATTATTACCTGAAAAAATTACTGCTGTCGTACTCCAGTTCTACACATTTTTCAGAAAAATATGTGAGAAATATCAACATCCATTTTAGCTTGACAACCTCTAGGAGTGATTTTTATTGACCCTTTGCGCAATGGAGATGATCTTTCCTCCGTCCTTTTTTTGCTGTAATGATGCATTTAACTGTGCATTTGGTTGAGGAAGCTAAATTAGGAGGCCCCGTTCATTATCGATGGATGTATCCAATTGAGAGGTAATTTATTTATATGTTTTCCAGTTAAGTAAACAATTTTTGGTACTTAATTAAATGAATAATTATGTTTATTTTATTTCACAGATATCTTGGGAATTTGAAATCATATGTGAGAAATAAAGCTAAACCAGAAGGCTCAATTGCTGAAGGCTATGTGGCTGAGGAGTGTCTTACCTTTTGTTCGCAATACTTGGATGATAATGAGACAAGATTTAATCAAGTTGGACGTGTTGACGACACATCGACTCAATCTCAAATACATCAGAAATCCAAAATATTTCCTGTTATTGGCCGATCAGTGGGGCAGCGACGCACCCCTTCCAGTTTATCCTGGACATACTAGAGTGTCACTATCATAAGTAAAAATTTTAATTAAATAAATTTATTGCATTTTGTTTATACTAATTGTTTGCTCATTGAAGATGACAAAAATGCAACCGTAGAGAGAAACATAAAAAGTTCACATGTTTTGAATTTGAATGGCAAGAAGATTTTTGTGCCATTTTATTCTTATGGGGTCTCTACGAATGATGCCGCTGGGTTATTTGGCCAGATTCTAGGCCAGCTGGCAGCGAAGCCCATTTCCCTTCCCAATTCATATGACGATTGGAGACATGTGCCTCCATGATGGAAAAATTAAGTGTTTGATTCTCAAATCAAGGTAAATTTATTACATTATGGTTTAATTGAATGTCATGTTACTAATATGTTCAAAATGAATTTCTGTATACAGATGTTCTTCCACTTTACCACTACTGATGTGATAGCACGGAAGTGGACGTTGAAAAATCTAGGTAAGAAGTGGAAAGATTTTAAATGGAGATTGTGGTGTGATGTCAACGATGCTTCGTTGACCACGCTGCAAAAGTATGAGAAGCTACCCAGTGGGGTACCGAAAGAGTAGTGGAAACTGTTTGTTGATAGACATCGGGATCAGAAGCGGATGGTATTGAAATATATATATTATTATATTATCCTCATTTTACATTTATAAATGTATATGAAAAGGACATGACATTCAATAAATCAGTATTAAATTGCATTTTATTTATTTCAGGATCTCTCAAGACAGAATGCGTCAAACCGAGCGAAGCAAGTCATCCCGCACACTATGGGCTCAAAAAGTTTTTCTAGAAGTCGAACGACATTGGTAATCTTTTAATTAGTTTAAATATTTATAAGACAATATTATTTGTTTAACATATTGAATTGTTGATTTATCTTTTATTAATGCAGTCACAGAGTTTAGGCCATGAAGCATCCAGAATTGAACTGTGGTTGGATATCCACAAGAAATCAGATGGATGTTTTGTTAATGAGCATGCTAAAGAAGTTGGGGTATGAAGTCAATTTTTTATCCTAATAACTTATTATCAGTTTTTACTGTGTGAATATATATTGATATTTGATTTATAGGTCAAAATTAAAGAACTATGGGATACCAATCCTGCGCATTCTTACTCTGTCTCCCAGGATGACCCGGTTGCTAAAGTCTTTGGGAAGCAGCATCCTCAGAGAGTGCGCGGGATGGGTTTGGAACCCGTGCCATCTGAGGTTTTTAGCAGGCCACCGGGGATAGCTATTGTATCTACTCCTGACTTTAGTCAGCCCATACCCAGAGATGCTAAGAAAGATATTGTTTCTTTACGAAACACAGTTCACCAGCATGGGGATCAAATATCTACATTGCAGAAAGAGTTGACTGAAATACGTCAGCATATGAGCAGATATTCCCCCGGTGGGAGTGCATCGATTGGTGGTATGCAGTTAAATCATAGAAAATAAAAATCATTTAGTTTTCTAAATTTCATTAGTTTTAAGTTTTAATATAAATATGTAACCATATTTAATTTTCAATATAATGTTCTTAAAGGTGACAACACAAAGTATAAATGAAGGTGGGGAGGGTGACGATGCATCATCGGACCCTGAGTAGTTGTATTGTTGATGTGTTGAAAAAAATGGAAACAATTGGTTTGTATATGTAACATTTGTGGCACATAGTTTCCACCACACATTTTCATGTCCTAAAATTTCCTTGATTTCTCATGTTTATTTTTATGCATTTTATTGATTTCTGATGTTTCTTTTTATGTCTTCATTTCTTGAGTGTGGTATAGATCATTCCATTTAGGTCTGTGTTTGAATTGTTATTCGAGATTTTGGATGACTAGTAGTTTAACCCATTGTTGATGTGTTGAACAAATTGGGTCATCTCATATTGATCAAGGGGATAGTGTTGTGGACACTTTGGTGAGTCCCATTGTTGAAAATGTCTGATTTAAGTGTCAAAAGTATCTAAACATGCTCTAGCTCTTCTAAAATGTCATGAGAATGTTTCTTAAGTCATTTGTGACATCTAAGGTCAAACACTAAATTAAATTTATTTGGGTAGCTTCCTAAGTTATAAAACTCCTAAATACACTACATATCTAAATATGAAACTATGAAGAATGGGAACCTAATGGGATACTTGTTTAATAGGTCAAGACTCATCCATAGGTATGACATGGTCTATGGAATGAGTGATTATTTAATTAAACATTTCAAGTGAGAACATTTTAATGAGGGTCACAAATTCATCAAACTAATTCCTAGGATTAAGGATATGAAATTTATCTTCCATGGAATATTCTAAATCAAGGGTGGTTCAATATGATATAGGTGTGACTAAGGGGGTGATAAATTAGCATAAGTCCATGAATTTAGGCAAGAAAACTTTATAAATTAAAATATAATCTCGAATATGGATGTCGAATTGACGCACAATTGGTATGTCTTATAAAAACATGAATTTAAAAAAAATAACTTCTACCAAATACTTCAATATTAGGATGGTTAACTCATATATTTATGTCTCTCGATTCAATAAAACATATATGAAAATGGATAACCCGAAAAAGAACTAAAAATAGGGCATATAAGATTGCACAATGATAACACATAGAGAAATGAAGAAAACAAAAGAGGTAAATGGAGCAGAATCCAAACCCCTATCCTTCCTCTTCTTTAAATGGATTAATAAATGGAGGAGTATTGAGTTTTTTATTGGAATTTTTTGACGATACATACCTCCACTTACTAAACTATGAAAGATTTATGAAAAAATCAAAATAGTCTAAAAAGTGGATTTTTAAATACTCCTCACTATAGGACAATGCATCCCCAAGCTATACTTACAGAAAAAATGAAACATTTAAAATATTCCCATAACCATACAGGATGGTCTAACAAAGTCTAGAATTACATCATGAGGATTAGTTATAAACCCAACCTTCTCTCTAGAGTTAGAATATGAAATTTTAAAATTCACATTCAAACCAAACACCCAGGCAGTATAAGTTCTAAAAATCATATAACCAAACATACCTCAATTTTCAATTTATGATTATCACATGAAATTCCCTTTTAATTGTTGAACATAAATTAGAAACACAAAATAAAACTGACCGGTTACAATGGACCATTTCCAACCATAATTTTTTTAATCACTGAACTGTTACTTCCTGACTTGAACTGCATTCCCAACACAATTTCCACTTAATCATGGTCTGTATGTTAATTATTACCTATCATTATATCCCTGAATTATTTATATTATGATTCTTAATTCCATTTTTTGATTCATTACAAGATATCTGGTCATGAAACTTTAATTACTGGAATTCCAGAACTTTCTTCTTTACCAACACTAGGCCTTATAGGGAGATGTCATAGGTCTGGTACGAAACACTTCTATCCAAACATACTCATAAGAAACCATAGTTATACTCCCACGACTCCGTGTAATGATCGTATTGAATTTGACCAACACCCACATCTAGAGAATGTCCAATTTAATAAGACCCCCCAAACCACCTCTCATGACCTGTCCCTAGGTTTCTTTGCCATCTGAATTTAATCCAGAAACATTAAACCAAGTGACACCACTCAGACACATTAATAATGAAAACTACTTAAAGCAAGCACCACATGATTTATAGGTTCATGGGGTCTTCCCACCATAGTAATTCTCAAACCACTAAACCATGAGCACTATACAACTATACATCACTTCTAGTTTCACATTGACATGTTCAATCTTTTCTTTCTTTATTTAATACAGATCTCACTTGAGCTCACTTGAAAACTCCTTATGAAGCGGTGCCACATGAAAAACGCTACCTCCATTTACAAATCAACCATCACTGTTAATCTAGTCCTAAAAATTTAAACTAAAGGGTCATAACCAAAACACACTCTTCATTATTAATACATCTTACATAAAGAAATCATAGCTCACAACATGCACTTGTTTACTGAAATTCCAGTCATAATGCTTTAGGTTGACCTGCTTTGAGGACATCCAAATTGATGGCCAATGCCTTTATTTGAAAACTAAATCATATTAACATAAATTGAAAAGTTATATCGTGATAATTGAGATGAACCCACTGAATTCCAAAATTGACTCATGGTGTGATTTAATGGGTGCATACTCAACCAACCATTTCAACATCATGCTACATTACAAGAAAATATGTGATATCAATCTATCACATTTACTAGATTTCACATGCATCCCGAGTCTGAATATAATTTCCAAACCTGATTCAAACTCATACCTAAGTCTTAAATTCAACACCTCCTCCATGTCTGGAAAACATGAATTTTATATCTCATAGACTTCTAAAAGTCATTTTGACCATTCATGACTATTCTTTCTACAACCACTCTCCCAAAGGTTACATTTTCCACGACCTGTGTGATTCCCCCCACTGTAGGATTTTAATATTCATCATTTTAATAAAAATAGGAATCTAATTCCCATTAAAAACACTCTATCCACCACTAAACATGGTTTATGGATGTGAGTCAACATAATTATACCATGTTCCATCAAGACAATCCATCCTTGGCATACGCTGAAGCCTCATCTGGAACTAATATTCCATCCTTGAACAACCTGTGGTTCACTTCCTACCAAATAGATTTACATCATCCACTTAATAATAAATAGAAATGTTCTATTCATAATCACATGCATTATTAAATCCTCATTCCATGCGCACACATTCAATCAACATCAATAATTACATCTTGAACTTTAACCCAGATTGATGATGCTATAAAACTCGATCCTCTTACATAGTCATCCATTGAACTAGGATAACTTAGCTTTTCTACTAAAAACTCTGGTATGCATCACTCACCACAACATAGTTAATACCTAGGTAACCTCACTCAGGGATTGATCGGTTAACAAAACCTTTTTAGATCCCACAACCCTAAACCAAGTAGTTATGTGATAATACCCCTCAAGGTGTTACATGTGATTTCATCCGTCAAACTCTCAGAGACTAGAAATTTTTTCACAAAACACCACACAACTCTCTCCACCAAAACTTAGTTAAATAGGAAATTTATATGATAATGAATACTAAATTGATGTTACATAAATGAAATGGGAACACCCATTTCATATAATTCATAGGACCAATGACACTGTGCATTCTTGGTATTTTCTAGCCTAATCAAAAAATCAAACCCAAGGGTCATGTTATCCTAAATAACCATTTAACATGGATGATGACTTCTTGAGTCATACACCTTTGAAATTAAACTCACACAACTAACTAAACTAAATAAAATTAGATTGGCATGTCAGTCCCACTAATCTCAAGCATTAAAGATGCTCATAACACCTTGAATTTTTTACTTATCTCTTGATCGCCTACCAACTTGGGGAATCATTCCACAAATAGAGTCCTCAATCCCAAAATACATAAAAAAATACATTTTATGACCAATAACTAAAAAGATGCATCCAATGATGCTTAATATCTCCAAGGATGCTAGAAAAACTTGGTTAACCCCTCACATAACACGAGGAATCAAATATAATTCTAGGTTTATTTCTAAAAGGTCACTAGAATCTCCCACCTAACCTATATTCCAACATAAAAAGATGTCAATTAAGACTCACTGGAAATATTCACATTCCTATAAAATATATATCCCAATGTAACTCTAAAACTATTCCCACAATAGGATTTTTTATAAAAATATATTTCTAATGTGTTATTTATGCTATTTCATTAGTTCAAATTTATTATAAGTATTAAGGATGGTTTCTAGGCCACAAAACCCAAAAAAATCATTATATAAATGGGTTGGTACTAATATACCTACTAATTCATCAATTATCAATTTTTATAAGTAGAGTGGAATCTCTATGGATGATCTATCCTAAGAAAGTGAAGTTATAAGATTTAGTGGAATCCAGTTTGGGATGTTACAATGTTGTATCAATGGAGTTTTATCTTCCTAGTATTTACTATTTAGGATATTGTATACATGAGTACGAGTAATGTGTTGGAACCTTTGATGGATATATGACTACTTTGTTAATAATACTTTCTCTAATAGGAAGTCTTATTTTCCAGGGTTTCAGATTTTTGTTCTATTTTTAAATATTAAAGTTGTATATTATTTCTCATTGAGAGAAAAACATGTTTTATGGATGTTGTGATTTATTCTGGATACTCAGCTCTTGATCATTGGTGGGAGGCCAGGGATGATTTCTTCTGGTTTTATTTGTTTTTCAAGGTAGTGGTGCAGCAGAATCAAAGAATTATTATTTTAATTCTGGGTATCTTTTTGCGGCAGTTTTAACTGCCGCAAAATGTATATTGGCGGCAGTTTAAAACGCCGCTAAATGGTGAAAAAAGCCACTAAATAGGAGAATTGTGGCTACCTCATTTTGCGACGATTACCGTGACTTTAGCAGAGGTTTTACGGCCACTGGAATTTGAGTTTATTCATGGTGGTTATAACCGCCACGAATAAAGTGATATCCAGGGCTCGTAAAACCGCCACTAAATTTAGGGAAACCGCCGCGAAATGAGGCAGCTACGACGCTTTCCTAAAACCACCGCTAAACATAAATAACCGCCGCTAATAGATTGGCGATGCCCTATTAGGTGGAGGTTTCTATAAACCGCCGCCAAACAATGCAGCGGCGGTTTAAACCGCCGCTAAACGCAAAAAAAAAAACCACTACTAAACTGTGATTCTGTTGTAGTGTGTGGGGTTATGTTTATGTATGAACTTTTTTTTGTGGATGTATGCCTTTACTTTTAGACCTAAGTTTTAAGATATTGATATAATTTATGGTTTTTGTGATATTTTATTCTTAAGGTTATTCTCAGGGATGTACATAATATTTTGGGAATATTATGAGGATGAAATTTTGCTTATAAAATAGAAATATATCAAGTTATTATGTTTCCTTATGTTCTTAGTCAAGATCATAAATAAATTCCCCAACTTTATGAAAATGATATTAAAACAAAAACATTTTCTATTTACTTTTCTTACTATAAAATCATATACCATTTAACCCATCACAAGTTTGTGGTTTTCTGATTGTTAACTTTCTCCTGATCATGTTTTCTATCACTCTCCATCAGAACAAGATGGTTTGTTTTTTTCCATATCCATGTTTTCCTACAAGGAATACTAGTATGTGTTATCTCAGGTGACCTTTTTAATTCTCTATATTTCTTTTAAAGTGATAGTTTTATTGGCTCTTTTTTGGATTTGGGATTTTTAATGAAGATTTCAAGCACAATTTTGAAATTGCGAGGTCGCAATTTCCAAAAGGGGGGAATGATGTAACATACTAGATATTTATAGAATAATAAATTTTTATATTTATTAAAAAAAATTAATTTAATATTAATTTTAGTTTAAAGGGGTCTCTGTGTACGATATCATACCAGACACACAACAACTGGTTTATCTGAAATCTTACGTTTCACACAACACTGAGTTATACCGAAAAATAATACAATAATAATAATATTATTATTTTAAATGGTAGCTAACGCCTAGCATTTGTATTATAGAGAATAAACAGAATTAACTATATTATAATTTTACATATTTTTTAAATGTTTTTATATTTATCCAATAAATTTTAGAGGCTTAAAATAAGAATGAATCCAATTTTAAGCATAAAATACTCTAATATTTTTAAAGGATCGTTTTAAAGCCTTTTGATGGAGAACCATTTTTAAAAATAGTTTTTATAACTTTTATATGTTATATTTTATAAAATAAACTTCTTATTTAGAATAGGGACAACAAAATTTACTTCAGTTGAAATTACGTATTTTTCTAATAAAATCTATATTTTTATGAATAGTGAAAAATACTGTATTTTAATTCAAAACTACCTTTTCATATAGTTTATTTATATAGTTATATTTTCCTTTTAATTGGTTTTAAAGTGTAATTAGATTAATTTTTTATCATTTAATACAATTATTTCCATTGGAAGTAATTTCACATTTTAATTGGACACAAACACATGTTAATCTTTTGATAGTTTTTACTTCTTAAAAACCTATTTTGTGGTTTTGACAACAGAAATTAATTTTAAATTAATTTATTACAATTATATGTTTTGAATTTGGAAAAGTGGATTAAATATTTGGAATCATAAGGTCCAAATTATGTAAATACTTACCTTTTATTTTTGGATATTATAAATAGTAACTCTATTAATTATTTTTATATACCATGGTTAAAGGGAAAATCAGGTAAATAAGGGTAAAAAATAATATTATAATAATATAAAACTACCCTAACACATGTAATAATCCTATTGGATTATATATTTCCAACCATGATCTTCCTTGGGACGAATTTAGGACCCCATGGAGCCACTTGGGTGTGATAATGACCTTTTATAATATTTAATTTAAAGAAAAGGTAAATATACCATAAACATGTATCTCCCAACTAAAGAAATTTTAATTTGGTTTATATAAATTATATATTAGAATATAAATATTAATTAGAAATATAAAAATATTTCCTACATCATGGTATTTTATTTATATTTTTTCAACATTAAATAAATAAATAAAAGTGTGACATAATGATGATGCATCGATTACCTTATCAATGAAATATTCAAATAAATGATATTATAAATATTAAAATAAATTTAATTTGAACATTTTGATTCCATAAATTATTTTTTTTGAAGAAATTGACATGTTATGGATGTGTTAATTCCTTTGGTTCTAAGGAATCAAGTTTTTATGACTTTAATAAAAATCAATTTCTAAATAGTGTCAAAGTTGAATAATTGAGTTTTTAAAACAAATACTATTTTATTAAATGATATAATAGTCTTAAAAAATATAAGATTCATAAAAATTACTTATATAATATTAAAAAGGTCATTAATGATCCAAATTTTGTTCTCTTGTCGTTTTATAGTAACTATAGTAACCATATATTCTGAAAATACAGGAAGACATGGTAAGAGTTAATGTTTTTAACTAAGTGTTACAACTAAAAGATGGGGATAATTTTGTGACCTAAACTTGTATAAATCTGATTAGTTGAGATGATTTATACCCATACTCATATTATACTTGAAATTTATCTCTATGGAACTATTATAATTTGAAAATCAATGTACAATAAACTAATATTTCATGACTTTCCTAAAGTGCCCCTCCTCCCTCTTATAAATGGACCCCACCTATAACCACTTACAGAAACCTCTAAAGACCATTATATCATCCAAATTATTCTCAAATAATCTCTAAAAATCCCTAACTTCCTCCTAGAAGCCTTACATTGGTCATATGAAAATTCAAGAAAGCCTTTTGAATCAAATCAAAAGGAGTTACCCGATTTAAAGGTAACGTCTTCTCTTAAGCTCCTTTCCTTTATTTTCATTATACAATCCATATTATTTTATTATTATATTATTACATAACGAAAAACGTATAATAAATATACTAGTATGTTTTTTGGATAGGTATTCTAACTACACTTACACACACCTCCAACTAATGGATACGAACACACTGTTTCTATGTACGGCGAACTACTGCCTCACGAAACGAGGATTGTTCAATTTTCTCCTACCACCACTCATGGTGGCCATTATGATGGAAATGTATTTATATATGATATATATTATATTTATATTTAATCTATACTTATATAATTTTTATTTACAACATACCTTTATGCTTTCCATAATGTGAAAATATGATAATTTTATTTGAGAAAGTGTGGACTACCGCCCCCTCAAAGTGATATGACTCGTTCATGCCACACATGGAACGTATAAAGGATGGATTTAATGAAATTATGTATAATATATAACATATATATTATAATTTAATTATAATATACCTATGTATCATTTAGTTTTCATTCTATTAATATGATAATGAAATGAAAGTAGCGTTCATGCGTACGTACGACCTACCGTTTCCATGAACGGTGAATTTCATCTATTATCTCAAAATGTTATGGACTATTATAAAATACATATATAATGAATATAAATTATATTTAAATAATTAATAATATTTTTTAGATAATATACTTATGACCACATGGATAATTTTCATAAAAAATAGTTTATTTTTACTCAAATATCAAACATCGACAAAACATCTGATAAGAACTCAAATAATTAACTAATTTATATAACATTGTAATAAGTGATATAAAATGAATAATAAACTTTAAAAATGTTTTAAATAAAGTAAAAATTAATCGAATTTTATTATTTAAGAAATTAAAGAATGAATGAGACAAGATGAACTCAAGGTAAGGGACTTCTTTTCAATCTCCTTTCATTAAGACATTTTCTGATAAAATACACCTTTATTATTTTATAAGGTGTATATACAGACACTATGACATTTCATATCCACATTTTATATATAATAATTTTATTTATTAAATCATAAAGATTAATTTTTAAATGTTCAAAGTGGTATGGGACACCATGAACATTTAAAGATTTAATTATCAAATCTTTTTCTTCATGATATTAAATTACATAGTTATTTATATGGGTATAAAAGAAACATATAAGAAATTTTATTCCAATATTTAATTTCATTAAAAGTTTTAAAAATGAATATTTTTATATGAAGAATTTTACTTTCTTTACAAAATGATAAAAGTAATATTATTTTAATGTATACAAAAAAAATGACTTCTCCACCACCATAACTGTTATTTGATATTTGGTTTCCTCTATAAGACTTAATGACTTTTAAAATGAAAATAAATCTCTTATTACTTTATTTTGGTATCTTGGTATTGAAAATGGGTTCTTAAATAAAAATGTTTTTTTATACAAAAATGTTTTTCATATGGTATTACAAGAAGTTTTCAAAAAAAGGGGTTTTGTGATGAACATGTTTTATTCATAAAATGGTTCATGAGAATTATATGAAACAGGTGATCTTGATATAACTTATGTGAAGGGTTGTTCCCCATTACAACTCATGGGTTATCCTGAAACAACTTATATTAAGGATTTATCCCCATTATAGCTCACAGGTGAGCTCGATATATATTTTATGAAGGGTGATCTTCATTATAGATCTCTAATTTGGAAGTCAACCATATGGTTATTCCAATTGGAAGACGTTTGAAATGGTTTTATATATATGATTATTTAATTCACCTAAATGAGTTTTAATTACTTGATATTGGATTTAATGTTTTTCATTGATCAAAAAGTATGATTGTTATTCATGTGAAATTTTTTTGTTTCATCCACTCAAAGAACATTGAATGGGTTATCAATTTTTAACTAGACTAATGGTTATTCTTTATTTTTATTTCCCTTACTAAGATTTGTGTGCTCATCCCAAGTTTTTAAATGTTTTCACATGATTTAAGGTAGAATAGAGTCAAGGATAAAATCAATGAAAAGTTATTATGACTAAACATGAAAATAAACCATTTTTCTTTTTAGAAGTTTCTATATTATAGAAAAACAGATACTATTGGAAGTGTCCACTTTGTATTTCTATGTTTTTGTTACGTAATAGTTATGGACTAATTCTCTAAATCTCTAAACCTTAAAATATCCTCAATGTAAATTATTAACTTAACTCAAGAATATGTACCATTTAAGGTTGGGTCCTTATAGTGTTAGTGATCTACTAAGGGATCTCATCCACCTTTCCTTCATTTTTTATTTGGAAACTTCTAGAGTGGTTATAGAAAACGGTAGGGAGATGTTGTAATAATTATCCTACATTGTCTCATTTTTTGATGGGATTCTAGAATCTAGGATAGAATGAGTGACCATTTGTAAAACTTACACCACCTATATGTCTGCTCAATAGTTCTGATGTCTACAACATGCTACATCCTTACCCCTCACCAGGGTTATGAGGGAATTAAACCTCGTCATCCTCTTTCAACTATGGTTGATTTTGATGTGTGAGGACTCTAGCATGGAAGTCAGTTTTCATTCTAATGATGTTATAAAAAACCTATAATGGGGTTATTCCAAAATGTGGGTAGAATACTATCCAGATGTCATATTGGGAATACCGAACCAACATGTGAATAATCCATTGGCTTCTATGATCCCCCATCATGTTTCTATTATGAGTTTCCAATGAAGAAAATGTGTTTAAATTTTACAAGAAATTTGGGGGTGTTTTTTCTTCAATTTACTCTCATGATGGGAGTGCTACAGACCTATAATTTTCTTTAGACATTATTTATCATCTCACTAACATTGGTCCCAGTGAAATGGAACAAGTTACTTCACCAGTGGTTGTTAGGCTTACTGGCCCAATCCCCTTGATTAAAAAAGAATATACAATAGAGAAATTTTCTACAAATGCATCATTATTCAGATCAAACCAATATATAATGAATTTGATTTTAGAATCCATGCTTATAGTATTAGGTGAATAATATCTACATCCCGATGTTTTAATTGAAAATTGAGTTGTGAAAAAATAGTATTGGTGTAAAATTTTTACTATTATCACAAAGAATCATTTAGATAAGATTTTTTTAAGTTGGATAGTCTTCATAAACTATTCCTTATCTTGGTAATATTAGGCTTTCACTATAAGATTTTGAATATACTTATCCATTCATATCTCATTTCTGGAGAGTATTTGGTGGCTCATGAATTTTATCTCATCCAATTTGACCTTTCCAACCATCATGAAGAATCTTTTAAGAATGCTACTATATAATTGTATCATTTATTTACTGAGGAAGTGAAAATACAAAATTATATTTTATGGTAGGATATAAAACTATGAGAATATAAGGATCTTGTATCTAGAGTGAAGGAATAGTTTTCATTAGAAAATAAGAGGCTGGAATCCATGAGACAAAAAATACAAGATCTGGACATCCATGTTAAACCAACCAACCAATTGGATAAAGTGGAAGCTAATCAGAGAGAAAATATTGAGTAGTACCTTGATGTTTCTCATTAAGAACTAGGTTTATTGTTGAACAACACTATTCAATGATTATTATAAATATTTCATTTGATTCTATTTTCTGATTAACGTTAGGGAGAGACTTTAACTTGTGGATTATTCTTATTTATCCATTTTTAATGAATAAATGAAAACTTGGTCACTTTTAGTTATTTTTTATTAATTTCATTTCGATCTCCATTTCATGATAAACTTTTTTTCTTTAGGTGTTGGTAAGATTCATGTATCATCACTATGACATCTAATTTATCATATTTTAATGAATGGATACTCCAACATCACTTTTTGTTTTTAGTTTTTTAATATCTAAACTGGAATGTTAGTAACATACAAATGAGATTCCCTAATATTTTTATAGGTTGAGGGACCTAGTGAGAATGATTTCACTATATCTAGAGTCACATTATGGACTGTAAAATATTTTTATCTTTTTCATTATTACCCTACTTTTTTCCTATGCTCGATTGAAACAAACATAGAGGGAAAATTCTTAGATTTTTCATAGGCTTCCCTTTGTGGTTTTTTGACCAAACAAGTTTTATTCCTTTTTTATTTTAATTTCTTGATTTTTACTAGATCACATAGAGTTCACGTCTAGTGAGATGTGTCTTTAATTTTTCTTAGGGGTCCTGCTTTTTTGGGTTTTTTTCCTAAAGTGTACTATGTCACTCTTCACTAACAGTTTATGGTCTTGAAAGTGGGGCCGATATAGCTGATGTTTTAGGTTGAAGAGGTTTAACAAAAAATTGTGTAAATAATGACCCAAATAGGGATTACATGCCAAGGATGTTCTAGAATATCTTGAATATGTAAAGGAGACCCATAATCCATGATTATGAGGTTCTTATATATGAAGGAATGAGATGGAACAAATACATAAGTATTAACCACATACCAAGTTCAAAAGGCGGTTTTTGTTTTGATATTATTAGAGTGTATAGAGACAAGAGGATTTTCTTGAGGATAAAGGGGCCTATGATTGACATGGCATATTGGTGGAATGCTTTATGGAAATACTATTTGAGTCATATTATGAATAGTCAAGACAAAGGTTTCCTTTGGAGTGAGGAGATCTTATCAATGATATCCAGAGGGGATTAATTGGGATCTCAAAGTGTAGTTTGTAAAATTATGATTATTTTAAAACCATAATGGAGTGATATGGACTTGATCATGAAATTTACTAGGTAATTTATAATCCCATTGAAATTAAAAGATAAAATTTTATATGTTCCCTTTAAAGGTTTCTCTGTATATATCTAGTTCATTTTCAACGGAAAATGGGCATTTTCATTTCAGCATTCATGAGTTAGGATGTGGGATCTGGGGCATCACTAAAAATTTCAGTGATATATGAACCAGTTTACATGTTGTTCTTTCAATAATTTTTTTTTGTACTATAGGAGACCATAACAAAGAATAAAGGTCATCTCAAGTGAGAGTTGGCGTGTCATGTAGTTTTACATCTTATTATATGGATGTTTTATGGTATTTTAAGGGTCTAACATCCAAGACTAATGAATTCCATGACTTTGATTATGACATGGTTTATCCATGAAAAAATGGGATGATCGTCCAAGGTCTCTAAGTGCATGTGAGTCATGATCAATATGAGAAACAAGAGGAAATGGGGGGATTATATATCTTGTGTGAAAACATAAATCAAGGTTTCTATTTGATAAAAACTATATTACTGGTTATAATGTCATTGCCTTAAATTTTAGCATCATAAAATGGAAAAAAAGTTTCTATTGTTTATGGTAACAAATATTTGACTTTTTTCCTATGTGGATAATGAAAAAATAGGGCCTACCAAGCCACATGGGTCCCAATATACCCATATGTGAATAAGGAAGTTGTAAAACATAATTTTTGGGATTCTAAAATCTAAAGGAGTGATGTGGTTCAAGTACGTAAATATTAACCATGGACCATGTTCAAAAAGTGGTTTTTGTTATGATTATATTAGAGTGTTCGAGAATAAAAGGATTTCCTCCTAAGGATGAAGATTCATTTGGTTGACAGACCATATTAGAATCATTAATTATGAAAATCCTATTTTAGGTGTATTATTCATAGTCAAAAAAGAGGTATCTGTTGGAGTTAGATTATCTTATCACTAATTGTAAATGGATAGAATGAGAAGATCTAATTTTCCTAGGAAAAAGTAGTGTGGTCAGTGCAAGGGATATTTCCAAGTGTATATAAGACATTTAGAATAGTATTGGATATATATGTAAAACTCCCCACATAGATTTAACATGTATAAAAGGGAGAAGGGGTATTTATTTATTTATTATTATTGAGTCTTTATAGATGGGCCTAGAATGAAAAATTCAGACTTCCCTACATATCTAATCTAAGAAAGAATCATTCCACACGTTTTTATATTAAGGTTCCCCACATAGATCAAGTTTTTATATGGGGAAGGGGGTATTATATATATATATACATACAAGTTTATGAATAATATATAAAACTCATTTTTGGACTCTTTTATGTAGATTTGGCATACACATAGGAAATTAGGGATGTTTTTTATATTTCTTAGTTGGTTGGGTAAAAAGGATCCATGCATCACTATGCTTCTCTTAAAGGAAAGAATAAATCCACCTATAGTTCTGGGATGGTTCTTCTACAATAATTTGAATCGGGTATAGGGAATGGGGTTTTCCTCCGAAGGTGGACCCACAAATATATTAACCCATGTTGGAGTCTCTTGCAAGTATCCCTTTGCATGAAAGAGACATATAATTTTCCTTCTTTGTTTCATAACTGGGTCCAAGATTGGAGGTCCAAGAATCAATATATATCTCTTTAGAAATAGATTCAAGCCACACATGGTTCTCAAATACGAAACCCAACCCCAAACTGAGAGTTATTATGCAAGTAGTGGGGAATTATTTATTTCTAAAACTAGTCTAATAAGGAGAAATTCAGAAACCACTATGTATATCATCAGTGTGAGAATGAATCCACGCATTTTTCTGATAAATTTCAAGTTCCCCTTCTTGGATTTTTATTTATAAGTAGGAAAGAGGGAGAATTTTTCTTAGCTTTTCATCTAGGACTAGGATAGGTGGTCCACGAATCACCACATATCTATTTTTAAAGAGAATCAATCCACACATAATTCTGAAATAAGAAAGTGTGGTGGAACACTAACACTAAAAAGGGTGGCCTCTCATGTAAATCCCCACTAATATACACATTTTAACATCATTTGAAGGGGAACTCAACCATCTATTTTTACATCAGGTGTTGAGTAAATTGGTTTCCTAACATAAAGATATAGAATGAGGTCTCACATCACTTAAACATATTTGGGATGAGATACACAAAATTTAAGGTCATGGTTCTTCGATTGTGAGACTACCCGACCATGTGGGGAAGCCCCTTACTGAAATTACTATGAACACATGAGCTATGATTGGTGTGAGAAAAAATTAATATTTGGTTTTTCCCTTTTATCATGGGTAAATTAAAAGAAATATCAACTGTTTAGTTTAGAATATTATGATGAGGATGGACTATGTTCCTTTAAAGGTCTTTCACCCAAGATCATTCCATATAGTTTATTACTATGAAACAAGGATGCCTGTATCACATAAGGAGTGATAGAAAGGGATATTATGGGCCCTACACATCAAAGATGTCCATATTTTTGGGGATCATCTCATGTGATGAATCTCATGATTATTGTATGAGGGTTCCTAGGATTATTTCCTATGGAATCCTATGCTTAGTACATAAGGTAAAGCTATATTTTAACATCATGTACCAAAGAAATTTTCATACAGTTTAACATCTTGTGACTAGGAAGGTTGGGTTTTTCCATTTAAGGTCATGAGATAAATAAATCTATTCCGTTTCATATCAGTAGAAAGGACTAATAATTTCTATAGTTTTAGGTTACAAAGCTTTGACCAGAGTCATGGAAGTAACAAGAAATATGGGGCTTATAGGGATAAGGATGTTTCAACATGCTTGGAATGTCAGGGTGGAAATTGTAAACCATGATCTTGGGGGTTCTAGAATCAAGAGAAATCGCATGGGACACATATGTAAGGTGTGACTAAAGACCATGTTCTAAAATCTACTTTCACTAAAATGTTTTTAGAGAATAAAAAAATAAGAGGATTTATTCACTAGGATGAATATGACTTTGGTTGACATTCCATTTTGGGGTACTCATTAGGTAATGCCTATTTTAGTTTAATTATTCATAGTCCAAAAATGGAACCCTTTGAAGTTGGATGCTCTTATTATCAATAACCAAGGGGAGTTTGTAATGATCTATGTTTCATAGGAAAATGAGTATGATGTGTGGTAGGGATGTTTATGAGTATGAATGAAGTATTTGGAATGACATTGGATATGGGGTGTGAATTTCCCTACATATATTTGGTCTGTATGTAAGAAATGTAATATTTTGTTTCAATCACGGGTTCCTGAATGAGGGGACCAGAATTAGGATCTCCTTCATGGATTAGGGTTTTATATAATAATAAAGGGGCACATGATATTTTTTGCTACATCTAGGAATCAATTGAAGGACCCAACCATCACTATGTATCTAGTCAAAGCATGAATCAATCCCCACATACTTCTATGGGTTTCTTACAGTTCAATGTAATATGACCAGGATGATTGGTCGAAACCCTAACTTGAAAAGAGGGAAAGAGATATTATACAACATAATCATCTTAAAAGTGGTTTAAACCCATTTTAAGCTCGTGAAATTTGGACCACATGTCTTGGCCATGTTATAAGGTCCCTTCTGAGATTTATAATCCCACATGAGTCATTCTTGGAGTGAGAAATAAGTAATGGTGAGGGTTCCTTCATTATATAAATGTGATTAAAAGAAGACTGGTTAGAAGAGAGATTATCACACCCTGGTTTGAGTTTTTTAGCTAGGCCTAGGTTGAAGAATCCATGAATATCTATGTGCCCTTTATATATAGGTATCAAGCCACATGTAGTTCTTGTATGAAAAATTCTCTACATAGGTCTGCCCAATATGCAGGGTGGAGAAATATTTGCATTCATATTACGGTTGGACCTAGTAATTGAAATCTAGGTGTATTTAAGTATCCTTTTTTGGATACAAATCAATACACATATAGATAATAATAAGGGTATGTTGGTGTTGTGGCAGGAGATCGACATCGATATTGAGGGTCTATTAGGTAAGGACACAAGCATTATGTAGTTTTATGTTACGCAATAGATACATGAACCGTGCAGTTTTACATCAAGAAAAAATGTATTTTTTGTAAATTTTAATATCATATGACTAGGATGGGCTGGTTGTTCCTTTTAGGGTCATGTGATAAGGGCCTATATGATGTTTAAAGTTATACAGAAAGAAATATAATGTCTTTTAGTTTTAGTTGAAATGACTAGGACCATGCATCATTAATCACCTGAAATATTTCTTTAGAAATATTGCATTGGTATGGGAACTGTGGGAATCGGGCATGCAGCGGAAGCCCTAAACAGGTGGGTTTTTAAAATATTTCCACCGACGATCGATGCAAACTTGTCGACGTCGGTGAATAGCAGCCCGATTAAATCTGAGGATCTCGTGTGAAGTGTTTTAAGCACAAAATTGAACCATAAAATCCCTGGTTTAAATCTGAAGGTGCACACGACGTCTGCTCGTCGTTGGCGATCACTGCTCGAAGAATCCGAATTCGAATTCCTCTATATCTTCCACACACGCTTCAAGGAATCCGCGGGACCTCCATTCGTCGTAATCCGGATGCTAGCGCGGATTTGCGACGATGCCTTCTATGCTCCAACGACCATCGCATTGCTTCGCTAGCGATGCCCGAGAGAGAGCTTCATCCGAGCTCCTTGGATCCAGGGCATCTCTCTCTAGAATGTGGGAGATAGGAGAGGATAGATAAACTCCATGAATAGTATTTTGCAAATGCCCCTACTCTTATATTTATAGTGCTCAATTAAAATACCCGGTATCGCCTCGCCAACCCCGAATACTTAATGCACTATTAACGACATTTTATAACTACTAAACTGAGCCATAAATATTATTATCATTCACTAGTAATTTATTAAAATATATTACATGATAATAATTAAGTCATTAACCCGACTCGTCACTCCCATAAATATTAATTAAACCTTGAATAATTGAATATTCGTCAATTAAAATTTTTTCATGTATTTACTTAAAACTCATAAATACATTTAATAAATGAATTCAATACTCATTATTCTAAACTCAAATAATATGATTTTATTTATCACATTGGTGATCTTTTAACTTTGGACAATTCCCGGACCCATGTGGCAGGGCCCACTATGTCCAATACTCCTATTCAACTGAATAGGGAAGATTCTTGAATATGCTATTGTGTGTGACCCTCTAGGCCCTTATTTCAATAACCTTGAATAGTATTCACAGACCAAGAGTAGGATCTAGCAACCCATCATGGCCCCTGAAGAAATAAGGATTGTCACAGTAGTGACAACCAACCTATGAACACGCACTATGTAATATAATCACTTTGTCTATAATATCTCATAAAGCAGGACGCACTCTCGTGTCATCACCCTTTTCTTGCTTTATTGTTTGTTGATGTAACTGGATGAATTTACCCTCGACTGTCATGACCATGGTATTATAAAGGTACTACCATCCATATCAACATGTCCTGAGATATATTACTTCCATAACCCGAAAGCAACAAATTCTTTCTTGACCATTCAACCAATGACGCACCTGACACAAACTACCTCACCACGACTTCATTGCCATGGTTTTCATCCTGCATCAAAGTACGCAATCAAATGACATACATTGGTAATGATCTCAAGTCAGGAGACCATTACACATGATCGTAGATAGGAACATCCAATGACACCTGAAACATGTGGTGTTCCTATTGGCGGGTCAGTCCTCATGATCTCACTAATAGAGATCACCAAGTGCAAACTTCATGATAAGAAGTCTCAATGCTTATGAGCCCCCAGCACCTGATGGTCAGACATCTACTATGTCCAATTAGTGAGATGTATCTAGACCATAGAACATATATATTTAAGATTAATGTCATAGTATCTAGAGGTTCTCATTATAGCCTGGGAACTGCTATAACCTTTCAATACGACAATTAATCTTTGGAAATTACCATTTCAATAGTGGATGAAGAAAATTATACACTATAATGATAAGATGACATCATGCATACCTTACTGTATACACGATATGGTAATCAAAAGCACATAATAGTTGGGTCTAGGGCACCCACTATTTCAATAGGAACTAGTATGCACACCGTCCATGGTAATTAATGAATAATCATTATTGGGATAGACCTTATAAATGATGGATTTTACTTCCCATTTTTGTTTGTGATTTTGAGGTTTTTTCCTGGGTATCATTAGGGTTCTAAAATCCAAAACCATTTCTCCACCAAGAAATGAACAAAGGTAAAATTTATTATTAAAGGCTCATGCTATCTAATTTTGATGAATCTCTAAGTGATGTTGGGTATGAAATATATTATCATTTATCCTTTCCAATTCATCAAATAATTTGTGACATTTCTCATATATAGATAATAGGTTGCAAATTATAATGTGGATTGAGGGAAATTGGAAATTTATGGGAATGACTACGTATGTATCATATACTAATGAATAAAGGGTCACCAATATAGAGATACAATATGTAGTATGACCGAACCACAAGAAATGTATAATCTCTTTAGTCTAAGAATTATATTATTTTTCCACTATTATATGGATTATTTTTATAGAGTTTTATTGAAATACTCCATTTATCCATTGGCCGATATATGGTGATAGGATTAATGGTTGGAATCAATGTTGTATTCCTGATACAACCTCTTAAATTCGAAAGAAAAAAGTTGGTGCCATTGTCTATCCGTATTTTTGAGGGACACAAAATCTAGTGATAATATTTTACTATATAAAATTGATGATTCTATGGGTCCTGACTTCATTTACGGGTATCTCCTTAACCCATTTGGAGAATAAATCAGTAGTAGTGAGGAATTATTTGTTCATATAGGCCATAGCTGGAGGGTACGAACCCAAAAATTCCGTCCCTCACATAGAAAATAACCAGGAGTATTTAGTGGTGTGAAACAACTCTGAGTGTTCATGGATGAAGTTTTCATATGCTTTGAAGGAATGAAATTTTTTATGAACTATGTGTAATCCGACATCATCAAATCATATAAATACCTAATCCTCTAGATTTATTGATAAATATTGTTTCCTGACTGATGACCAACATAGGAACCAACATGAAATTCTTTCATGGTGGAAGTAATATCCTATCCATCAATTCATCTGAAGAGGATTCCATTTTAGATTAATTTATAAAGGACCTTATAGTTATTTTAGTCATTATAGAGATTAAATTTTTTGCTTGTCATTGAGTATTTTATTTTCCGGTTCTATCCAATAAAAGGTTCCCATTTTAGTTGTATTCCATGATGGGTGTCATCCAACCATTTACAGGATAATCTATTTTAGGGATGGAATTGGCCTCATTGATCACTTCTATGCTTTTTTGAAAAAACGACAATACTACTCTATGATGGGAGATACTGATGACCATTTCATTCTAATCTGGATCTATTGAGGTTGTGACCTCATTTTGTAGTGTGTCTTCTTATGTATTCTTTGAACATGGGATGTGAGTTAGTGTTGTATCAGAGGGCAATTCTTAAATCAACCCTCAAACATATTCATTAAGGTGTTTCAGTTCTTCTTTTATAATGTCATAATTAATGTTGATCTGCATGATCACCAACTCTGAGTCACCTTTGACCCTCAAGAGGGTCACTGATATTTTCAGTTCAAGTTATAATCCCTCAATGAGGGATTGATATTATTCCTCATTTTTTGTATAAACTTCTGATAATAGGATGGTTTATGGTAAAACTACATTTTCCATAGAAATTAGAATGACTCCAATCTATCTCTGTTGATTTTAGGTTCCTCCATACTCTTTCCCCTTAGACTTCTAGATTTACTATCAGAGAACATACTGCAAGTATACAAGGAGTCTCGAATGGATAATATTTCTTTATCAGGAAATTCAGTGTTCACTAGAACTTCTTTTAGAGAGATATTCTCTACTAGAAAATTTACTAAGACCTCCCCTTTTATTGACTTCTTTAGTGTGAAATGGATGTAAAACTACTATAACATGACTTTCCACCATTCCAAACATCCTTTCAACAAGGGATGATTGATGATATATTTAAGTGGATTGTTGCAAGATACTAAGTGTAATTCTTAGTGCTATAGATAGTGACTAAAATTTTGAACATCAAATATTATCACCAAAAATTTATTCTCGATGTTTGAATATCAAGTCTCAATATTTTTTATGGTTTGGATGAGATAATAGAGGTTGTTTTCACTACCAGTGTAATTCTTATGTTTGAGGAAAGTGCCCATTGACCACTTAAAATCTATCACATATAATATGAGTGAATTTCCTTTGACTAGACACATCAACACTGGTGGAATTAGTAGAAATATCTTGAGGCTATCAAATAATTCTTGGTAGTCATCATTCCACTGAAAAGTGACACCCTTTTTCATTAGCTTGGTGAAGGGAAAACATTTTACTTCAAGGTTAGATATAAATCACTAAATTTAAGAAATGTGTACCTATATTATTCTCAAATATTAGAGTTTTCAAAGATGTGGCATGCCAAAGATATCCTTAGTGTTTCTAGGATCAACTTTGATGCCCTGATTATATCTACGAATCTAAGAAACATTCCTAAGGTAACACTAAAAACACATTTTAGAGGAGTTATTTTCAATATATTTTGTTATGGTTTGTTAAAGACAGTCTCCAAGTCATCAGGGTTGTTGGATCATTTCTAGTATTTTACCCTAAGATCGTTTATGTATAATTCAATGAAATTTCCCATAATGGGTTTAAATATGTGATGCATGACACATTGGTATGCAACACTTGTATTCTTTATACCAAAGATAATAATTGGGTAGAAGAATAATCCTTGGGATACCTTGAAGGCATGGGTTATTCATATTCATGGGCCATTCGTATTTGTTTATATCTTGAATAGCCACCAAATAAATATAGGTCTTGGTAGTCCACCATTGTATCAATGAATAGTTCTTTAATTGGGACTTGTAAGTCATATTTTGGATAGTGCTGGCTGAGATCTCGAAAGTCAATAAAATCCCTGATATTATCAATCTAATTTTTATTTGGGAAAATTTTGGAAATCCATTTTTGGTACTATAATTCCTTAATGATATTATATTTAATGAGATTTCCAACTTCTACTTTGACCTTTGTAGCATGAGACAGATATGTCCTTCTAGACACCTACTTATAGCCATAGTGATCTCTTAGAAATCCAAAGTGGTGGGTTTCCACATATAAAATGAGGAATATAACATCTTTAAAATTATAGAAAAATGAATCTTGCTTCTACTTTATAAAATAGGCATAAAATTCTTTCTCCTTGAGGGATAAGGTTAGACTAATCACCTCCAGTCGTACATCTTTCTCTGTACCCAAATTTATCTATCAATGTTCATCAACAATGGTGAAGACATCTTCCTAAAAAATTTTAGGGATATATTTTAGGTCTCATTACTCTTCCTCTTCCTATTCAAATTCCTCTAGGCCCATTTTGGGAGGGACATGTAATTAAGAGGAATATTTGGATTTAGAGAAAAGGAAAGAGTCTTTAGAGATAGCGGTAAGAGTGTCTCTGCTCTCCGGTAGTGATATGAAAACTTCTTTAGATTTTTATGATCAAGTAATGACCAACAAAATTACTTTTGATGAATTTGAGGCATTTTAATTTGAGGTATTTCCACTAATATAGAAACCAATTAATTCTTCAACTTTTCCATATTCAACTGACATGATCGATAGCTTGAAAACTGACAACCACAATTCTGAATCAAAACATATATATAGGATTCGACTGATAGGGAGTACATATTCATCACTTAGGTCTTTGAGTGTGTTAATTGGGGTCTTTTAAAAAAAATTGGGTGGTAAACCAGGTGACACAATCGGTCATGGGTTGTCTCCCCTCTCTCCAATAGAATCCTACATCAATGTATTTAGATTTACAAGATTCAAATAGAGATTTATCACCATAGAACATCCTGATATTCCCATTGATGTAGTATTTGAGGCATTGAGGGTATGATGAAGGAATTTCTATGTGCTTATTTAACAAAGGATTTCCTAGATAGACATTTAAATACATATATTTCCTGATGACCATGAATTCTAATTTGGATACCAGATCTCCAAACGATGCTATAAGATTAATGTGGATAAGGGGTTTCTCTTCGCTCTTATCATACCCTAATAGAATTATATCATAAGAGATAAATCATCTTTAGTGTATCCCAATCTAGGAAGTGTTCTAATTGTAATATGGATGAATATTAAGACATTTTCAATGAAAGATGGAGGAAAGTCAACATCATATATTCTTTCAGATACATATAAGTGTCTGATGTGTCCCAATAAAAAAAATCTTTGTACTACTCTATGAAATGTATAACTACATGACATTATACATAGTCAATTTCTTCACGATATACCTATGAAATGGTGAAATCATCTTAGAAATCTTGTGGTATCAGTAGATCCTCTATAAGTTTTTTATACAGATCCTTCGATAGGTTGAGAGTTTCCAAAATTGGAATTTTTGCTGGAACCATTGCCAACTACTTCATGATGTCATATCTTTTAGTCAAAGGTCTACATCTTCCTTTGGGGAGATTATCCCTAGCAGGAAAATTAGGAGATGAAGTGTCTGGGGTAGATGATTCGAGTGGTTGATCAAATTTCAAGGTAATTTTTTTTGCTATTGGATTGGGATATCATTTATTTCCCACTTCCCTAGGATGGTAATTTTTTTCCTAGTCGTCAACTAGTCCTCCAAAACTACTAGTTCTAGATGATTTCTAATGTACAAGGATGAATTTTCATGTTCCAATTGGGATTTTTGAAAGGGTTTTCACACGGGTTTCAGTAGCACAAATAACTTCAGTAGGGATGCATCCAACATATTGTACTTGAACATGACTACACTTTCCCCCTATTCCATTGGAACTTGAAGCCTTAGCTCATGGATACCTAGTTTGGTTTGGGAAGCTCAGTTCTTAAACATACTCACCATCAAATAATGGGTCCATTAGATGCATGGTTTTAATGTAACTAAAGATTAATTCTTCATCTAATATGAATTATTTTGGTGGGTGGTTTCTAATTATATCTTTTGAAAAGGTTGTTCTCATTATCTTGGGTATGAATTCATGAAGTCTAAGAGAGTATGTATGAATTATTCCTAGGTATAGGTTCACATTCCAATATTTATTTTCTATTCTTCTAGTTATATCATTTCTTGGATTACTGACTTTCAGAGGATCATAATGCTAGATAAGTTGGTTGTGCCGTAGAAGGAGAGACTGAGGGAAAAGATGGTTGGTTTAACAATGAATTGAGGATGGAATGAGTCAAATTTATTTTTTACTATTCATACAATAATAAAAATTTTGTGCACTCTTCCTGTAAACTTCTTATCATTCACCTTCTTCCTCTGGACCAGTGATAGAAACACATGCCACATGCGTTGCTGGTTTTATTAGATTCACTTTCATATAATCAACCATATATTATAGGATATCATTAAAAACAAATAAATCATAGATTGTGTTCCTTAATTATTGATGTATGGGGAAATAATTTAGGCAATCATCAATAAAAACCTTTTCAGGTCTCTTAGTCTATATCAGCTTTAGAAGGTTATTTTTTGTGGCTACTAATAAGTAACCGGGGACTTACTCATCCCAGAAGTAGAAAACTCTATTATTCAGGTCTTCAAATTTGGATTATTTCATCTTATTTATTTTATCTTTATGGGGATATTACTACTTTAATTTAGGTGGATGTTTTGAAAGATATCGTGTGGGCCATAGAGTTAGAGATGGTGTGGGAGATGGTTTGAAAGTGATGGACACGGTCTACGGTTTGCATATTCTCTTTCCTTGAATTATTTAAACTAGTTTAGAATTAGAATTAGTTTTAAAGATTGATTCTTCAAATCATTAGAAAACTATAGGAAGGTCTCCATACCCACCTATGTATTTCACAAGAATGAGTGGTGTCCACAACTCATCAGAGAATTTCTCTATGAAAAGACCCAACAAGTCTTCTTGCAGAAACTAAAAATTTAGTGAGTAAGTTAGAACCATCCACATAGTAATGAAATTTGTGACTCTCTCATTCACTCACTATTTTCTATTTGATAGGTCAAGAACCATTATCTTCCACAACATAGATTTGAACTGATAAAGAAACTATCAGTGGAATTCTTAATATACTTTGATCGACCTGATGAGAAGAATGGTTTACCATATGATGGGTTACCCTCCAATGTTTTCACAAATAATTAAAGTTTATATTATTCTTATTACATTATAATTCCATAATGGGACCACATCGACATACAAAGTGAGTTATATACTGGTCTAGATCCTTAGATCCATTAAAAATTAGAAACATAGGATTTCAAAAATTAGGTAGGGGAAGAGTTGTATCCACCCATCCGAGGTAAGGCTTCATTTCTAGATGAACTAGTTCATGATTACCCTCCATATATTATAATATTTATTTCAATGATTAAATATTATTTACAAGACTTATGGGGACAAATTTCCAAGCTTGAACTACAGAAGTTGGTACAACATGATAAGCCAGTCGTGGAAATTCTACAAATGTTTGTATCCACCTATTCTCATTGGTATGATGATCCCTTATAATTGAGTAGAATCAACTGGGTGAGTTAAATGAGGTTATATTTGAATAATATATCTTTTAGGGAGGTTACCTTTGAGTATTTTTGAATTTAGAATCCATATTTCTCTCATTTCTGCCTCATATTGAGAAAGTATTTCCTTAAGCATGAGGGATTTGATTTCCTAGGATAATGGATGGGATTGAGTTGTACCCTTTCCATTTTCTTTAATATATTCCTATTAAGGGATGGGTAAAATGGTATATTTTAATTATTCCCCAAATTTTGAGTATGTATTTGATTCCTTATGTATAAGCCTTTGTTAGTTATGTTGATGTAGATCATGTTTTGAAACAAAATATCCTCCTCTTATTATCTTGCATTTTCCTGATGTTTTGAAACATATATAGAAGTGGTGATAATGATTTTCATCAACAAAAACTATATTTTGGTTGTCTCATTAGTATCAAAATTATGAGAGGTCTATGTATCCTAGGGATATCTGCTGGATGAGTTGTGATCTTTGGGAGAAATTATTCCCTTGATAGATCGATTTTGTTTGTGACTATCATGGGGTCTCATCCTCTCCTTAAAAGATCCTCTCAGAGTCATCTAGTTAAGGGTGATCTGAAGGTAATCTAAGGATAAATTCATCATATATTTCCCTAGGGTGGAAACTGGATTAGGATATGGGATGAAATGATAGGATTCACTTTGTGAAAGTCTTCCAAAAAGAGAAAAGTCTAACTAATTTTGGTGAGGCGGTTGATGTAAATATGTCACCGTACATGTGGGTTGGGGTTTTTCTCATTTAATTATTACATTTTATAGTCCATTTTTTTTTATAATTTATGTTTTTGTTAAAAATTACACCATCCCTATGGGTTGGGTATACTCTTATTTTTTCATGGCTACTACTACTGCGGCTGCACTTGCTATAGCTATCGCAGATATAGCTACTTTCTTGATCATATAGAGATTTCTTAAACATGATTTGGGTGAATTTAATGATTTTCACACAATCCACTTGATTCCGAAGGTATTAAGGTTTCTTGGAGGTTATCCTCCATTAAGTGGGAATCTTGGTCAATATTTTCAAATGCTTGATACAAGATCATTTTGATGGATTTCTCTCTTATGGCTTGATTTTTTTGAGATTTTTTCAAGGTCAATTTTTATTGAGCACACCATTTGTTGTGATCAGAGGATGTTTCTCAGAGCCAGACCAAGTCTATGATATTGCATGATGTCATCTTAGGAGATATTTTATATTATAGGAGCGAAGTGAAGTTCAATGCCCCATGTTCGTTCTTTCCCCAAATATAAATTCCATACGGGGCATTGGGGATCAACCAATGTAGTTTCATCAATGCATTGAGATATGTGATCTGATGTCCTTTCTACTATCTTCCAAATTTTGGGTGTTGAGTGGATGAGAGGGCATCCATTTCAATTTGATGATAGATTAATTCTATCACCCTAATTTGTGTTGAAATTACTTCACAAGGATAAAGTCTAACCTTTAATTGGTCAAGAGTCATCCAAAAATTTAGGAAGATTTAATGCACACATTATTCCCGCAACACCTCTAGAATACTGTAGTGAAGAGTGGCTAAAGGATAGAACATGAATGATATATTATCTTTAGCCAATTGCCTTTTCATGAGAAGAATGTTTTCTTCAACTTCTTTAGAATATTCTTCCATTTGGTCTGACCAAAGAGGACACTTACTGGATACCTTATTATTTGGTGCGAGACCGACAAGGAACTCTTCTATTTTGAAAAAAGTTGGGTGATTCATGTAGATTTTGGTGATTGAATATTACCTTGGTCTATGTTTGAGATGATAAAGAATATTTATTATCACTAATAAAGCATCATGCATGAATGACCTTACCTTCCCAAGTGCCTCATGATATGAGTGATTTGTGATAGTTGATACGGAAAGGGGAGGATCTCCTTATAAAAATGAAATGCCACTACAGGGGGGACCTTCACAGTATATTCCATCATGGGGAGGAATAAAATCATGTCTTGATATCTGAGTGCAATGAAAAGTTATACAGTTTATGCCATGTAGATAAACTTCAGGGTAGATGATAGATAGGGGAGGGACTCCTTACTATTTGATTTACTGTCCATGAGAAGGGATCCCACGGTAGTCATCAAGATATGGGATCTCATGATTGATCATATTATTCTCATGAATATAGTCTTTATAATACGATTTTTGGGGAGGACCTTCAGAGATGCTGGAAAAAAAGATTCAGGGAGGACCTTCAAAACTGAAACTACTATTTACATAATTTATTAATATATTATCAATATTCTAAGCCACTATTGATAGATTTATGAGGGAATAATGAACAAAAAAATTGATCAGACAAGATTGTTTTCCAACTTTGGGATTTTGAATCTCATTTGGTGAGACTTCTTTTTTAGGTTCTTTCCTATAATAGCTTGGAGTCACATGTTGTGGACAATGAATTTCATGTGTAAGAGCATTCTTTGGAGTCTCCCATATTAATATCAGAATTTTTTGAAAATGTTATAGGGTTTCTAAAAGGATATATTTCTATCCTTTAGTTCCCATTGGGATAGAATGATGACCTCTAGTTAGAACATGAATATACATACGATCCTATTATCTATTTATCATGGAATGTTTTAAACGACCATCCAAAGAAGAAGTAGGGATATGTGACTACTCTTGTGTGACCTTCAAATCATGCTGATAAGTCACCCGAATTGTGTAGGCGGGGTTGTACGCCTAACTCTTTACCACTAATTCTACAATCATTATATCTTGTAAATATTATAATAGGATGATAGGGATAGATGTTGTCCCTTACATAATTTCCCAGATATGTTAGCTGACCTCTTTGGGTGGAATAATAATATATACACATTACCTGGTCATAGTAGTGATGTATTCATTCTTATATCCTCCATTTCCTATTAGTATGTACTGATAGTCATTTTCTATGGGGGCATAAAGGTGGATATGCTCCCTTTTTTGTTGTCATAATTTTCCAACCAGTTTCTCTATGTGATACCAAACTATGTTGGAAGTATTGATAAATGTAATAAGGTCTATGTGCATGCTTATGGTTATTGTAACATTTTTTTTCGAGATTCTCTGAATTAAACATAGATATGGTCCCTTTCCCAATTGATTTATCTCCACCCTCAGTGGACTATCCTGGGTGCTTGGGTATGGGTGACCTAAGATGTAACTGATAGGGTGAAACCCTCATAATGATGAGGGTTTGATGTCACACGTCATTTTCATTGGAGGTTTCTAGAAGGATCCCTTCATGGAGACCCCTATGTTGTTGAAATAAGGACACTAGAAATCTCTTGATCTATATCCCTAAGGTAATGGAGGAACCTTTTGTTGGGATCTAGGGAAAGACTCCCAAAATGGTTTAAGTTGGTGATGGGTGTCATCTTCTTACTTACCACCAATCATATATAGGAAAATGGTTGGTTGGGATTCATAAATTGGAGGGATTTTAGAGTAGCCTCCAAGTTCATAAAAGTAACATTATAGTAATACTCTCAAACTAGTGTGCTCAATACCTAGCGTTGGAGACAGAGGATTGGTGATAACATCCTTTGATTAGATGAGGATCTAAATTTTGAATTAGAAAATGTGTAAGTCCACCATGTTTGGTAAAATTACAATTGGATAGAATGGATAAAAAATGAAAGTTCATGAGTATAATATAAAACAAAAAGTAAAAAGCAAAACCCATCAAAGGAAGTATCACAATAAATGATTGCATACGTAATTTATTGCTCTAATGATCCCATGTTTGGCCTAATTTATTTTTGTAGGAGTATGAAAGAGACATGACATGTGGGAAACATAGTTATTTTGGTTTTATTAATGATTCTTGTTGGGTTCACTGTTTTTTTGATGAAAATGTTCTTTCATGTGTGAGGTAATACATTTGATTGAATGTGGGGATTGGAATATGGTTTCAAAATCTTTCACAACAAACTAATCACTTCAGTTTCATACATATTTCAAGCGGTTTCCAATGGGGTTTATTCATGATACCAGAAACACCCAATGATTTTCAAATCTTTGATGGTTCACAAAACTGATTTACAATGGTAAGCAGTTATCAGGAGATCTTTCTGAAAATTATTAGGAACACATATTGGTCATGAATATGGGAGGATGGACTCATAACACACTTTTGGGGGAATTATTTCCTACTATGGGAATCTATAATATATTTAAGACATATTAGTGAATCCTTTTATAAATACCCAATATAGAACAAGTCTCCATTATATTAACAATTAATTATTATCATGTATTTTCCTTGAAACAATCTATACATATCAGAGGTTATCAATTGATGTAGACATATATATATATTTTAGGTTATCCATAAATGTTACCATCTCCACATATTAGAGGTTCTTATATCTTTAATTGTTTCATGATTCTGGTTTGAAGCCACATAGTAGGGAACTTTGGAATATACCATCATATAGGGATACGTGGGTTGTTTTGATGTTAGGTATCAGGCCCATAAGAAGGGATTCATACGTATTTGTTTGAATGGAACCAAAACCCATGTAGTCCAATTCCACTTAATGGTACACATCACACCTTTTTGGGTAATGTGAAAATGGACCATAATTTGTAGTTTAACATCATGTAATAAGGATGTTTATGTGAAAGGTTCCCAACCAAGATTGGTACGAGACTTATGCATGAGTTTCCATGTGTAGTTTATTTGGAAAGGAATATGTCCCTCGGAAGGTGAAGATACCTAGAAGGAATGTGTCCCTCCAGGTTACATGTGACCCTATTGGGAATATGACCTAGAGATAATTATAGTGAGTTAAGGGTGTTGGGGTTGAACCTCACAGAGGCTTCCTATATATCCTATGAGGACAAGAATCAAATCCCACATAGTTCACATGGTTTGGGAATACACCTAGTATTATGAAAATTCAATATTTGACTATTTTAGTGAAATGATCACCATTAAATTCTAAGCCCATGTGAGTCATGTTTGGTGTGAGAAATAAGAGGAATGTAAGATCTAAAATTTTGAATAATATTCTTCAGCCACTTGTGGGAAAGGGAAAATACATGAAATGTCCTCCAAGAATTTATAGGGAATTAATCTAAGAGTTATGATATTCTCCCATTTTTAGTGAGGATGAGAGTAGGATGCATCACCATCCCTCATTCAAGGGAAAAACAAGTATCCCCCCTCACCATTTAAAATGGGAAGGTGCTCGTCGCTACCAGTTATGTAAGGATCCTTATTACCATGAGAATACATGATTGAGAAAATTTTGAGGACCCTACCTATTTGGTAGGTTAAATCTGTAAATTCCTTTACCATGGGAATGTATGATCAAGAGGACACACTAATGTGTCACTTTTCTGGGAAGGATGAATCTGGTAGCCATGGAGAATGCATCAATATTGGAATTATCAAATAGTTCATGGAGGGTAAAATTTGGGTTGAAATGCTTTATGGGAAAGGTTAATGGAAGAATACATTTGGAAAGTTCACGAAGGAGTTAATATGGGTACAAACTCTTCATAGGAGAATGTCAGTTGAAGTGGTGAGTGTAAAATACCCCAAGAACACCTCATCCAATGTACTATTTTTTCTATATGAGTTGGATGTCCTAAAGGTGTATTTACAAAAAGGGATGATTCATAGAGGATTTACTTAGTGAATAGGGAACTAACATTTTGTATGGTTATTTTAACCCTCTCACAAATTGAATCCCATTTACAGAAGGATTTCTCAGCTAAGGATCTCTTTTGTGGGATTTCCTTTTCCTTCATGGTATATAGGAATTGAATTCCTTACTGAAGTTCATATTCCTCCCTCTGTGTTCTGTAGTCTTCTTCTTCTCTCCTTATCTTCTATTTCCATCATCCAAATCCCCATTTTTATTTCAATACAATAAAATATTTATAGTGGTATGAGAATAATATTTTTCAGAAATGGTCGGTCGTCAATATAGCATGCTTGGTAAAAAACAGTGATCAATAAAATAGCCACCCACAAAGGGATTTCCTTTTTGGGGTAGTATGGAATCCATCTCATACCACAAAAAAATTTCATTAAGGGGGAGAGGGTGAATAGGAAACCTCACACCGTGAATGAAAAATTCATTTACAGGGGTGTGAAAAGGATGCCTCATGCAAAAAATGAAAATGTCATTTATGAGGGTGTGAAAAGGACACTTCCAGACACAAATAAAAATTCATTTATAGTGTAATGATATCACCTTCTCACCCCGAAAATGATCTATTTTTGTTTGAGGGATTTCCATATGGATTGGTGGTCTCACATATATTGTGTGTTGTGAATAAGGGACTGACTGATTTGTGGTTCCGAGTCCTTTACCGATTTTAACTCCCTGAACATTCTTGGTATTATTCTAGATTTCCCAAATTGAAAATGTATTTATTAGATTCTTCATGAACATTTTCAAGGCCAGTAGGTATATATAAAAATTTAAGTAGTTTTTTATTCCTTATTCACATTCCTTATAAAGCCTTAATATTTTCTATAGTAAATTTAATCGCCTAATGATATACATCATGGAAAGGGTGAGATAAATTGCCAATTAGTGGAATAATAACATTGAAGAAGCATGATAAATAAATAAACATGGTACATGGGTGAGAATAGATGTCATCATCATAAGATAAGAAAATGATTATCATCATAAGAATGAAGGAATCATTTCAATGATATTTGGAATATGGCATACACATAAAAATGAATCACCATAAAGTTTTGAAAAAAATCCCTCATCATATTCATCAATAACATATATTTAAAAATAATCACCATAAAATGTGAAAAAAGATAACATCATGTTCATGAATAATCATAATCTCAAGAGATATAATCGAATACCCAATGAATTGGATGGTTATATCATTATGATAACATATATAAATCTATAATATTCTTTTAATCGTGCATACCACATAGAGTAAATAATATATATATATAATAAATATGAAATGAAACCCTGAGAAAATATGGGTTCCCTTGTGATTTCATAAAGAATATGTAAATGAATATGGAGGTTACAAAAAAAGTAAGGCAAAAAATTATTTTTCTCATGACATGGTAGCATTAGAAAAAAATATATCATATTTCATGAAGAGAATAAGAATAAACATAAGAAGAATCTTTGGGAAATTGATAAAAATGATTTTATAAAAAATGACGAAGGTAGATAAGAATAAAATTCAACTAAGTAGAAACATTCATATCCCCATAAAAAATGGGAAATAAAAAAAAATATTTAGATGAATCTTGGTGAAAAATATAAGAGTGGATACATTCTAAAGAAAATTTGGGTTCAAGAGTTCACTTAACTTCAGTCCCATTTTGTTTTATAACTAACTCAAAATTAGATATTTTTTATTGATCAGAGAGTCTGGTTAAAATACACCAAGATAAAATATTATAGGCTTCAAAAGTAATGAATATAAATATTATCCCCAATATTTAAGGAAAAATAGTTTATATATGGAGAAGTAATACATTAATAGATGATAAAGTTATCGCCTTCCCATCTATTCGATGAAGGTCTATCAAAAACCATATTACCCTTATACCAAGAATGAATAATATCCAAATTTTGATTGATTGTCCCTATATATTCCCTTATATAGTAAACAATAGTCAATTGAATGGGTAGATTCCATTGTTAGAATTTTTACACCAAGGTCGAGTGAGTTTCAATAGAAGACATGATAATATTTTTAATTCTTTCAGAGAGAGAGAGACTGTTAAGCATAAATTATGATTCTAATATAAGAGTGTTCAATTTATCCTAATATTCACTACAATATAAGACTATATATAACCATTTTTAATGAAAAATTCATCCACCCACATTATTAATTGATCACATTATCTATATATATTAATTTTGAGATCAATATTAGGATCCTTTTAACACACCAATGACCCTTTTGGACTAGTTCTTTTGGCCTCCTTGCTATGAGGGAATAAAGGGAAGATTATACTAATAGAAAGGGAAGTATCATATAATTTGAAAATTTTGTTGAGTTTAGTGACAAGGGATAAATATTTCACATTCAAGTATAGGGGGGAGAATATCATACCAGTATTCTATGCTTCATTGCGATCTTTTCAGATTATCTAAAATCATATTGGGAAAATCATTTTGGGGGATTTTTCTTCCATAATATCATTTATAATTTTTTGAAACCATGATGTCTTGATGTTATATATGGGATCGATCCAAACCTCAACTCCCAAGGATAACCAACGAATATTCTAAATAAAACATTCCTAGTCTCATTGGAAGAAGATATTTATCTGATCTTTCTCTTCGGAAATATCTTAACATGAGGATTTAGATTATAATTGGATACCTTTCCCTTCCACTTATTTATTGGTCAGAGTTGAATGATTACAAATATTCTAAAAATAAATAAATACCTAGAAGGTATATATTTACATCAATTAAAGTTCTCATATGCCTTAGAATCCTATTGAACATGAATGATTTTATGAAATTCTACTATACTAAAGGATCCTAAACCAATATATATAGAAGAACATAAATAAAGTTCTTCTAAAATATTTATAGTAGATAAAATATATTATTTTTTATTTACAATAATGATATTAATTTATCTTAGATGATTATTGGAAATTTTGAAAGATAAATCTTGTAATGGGCACCTTGGGAAGTAAATAGGGTTTCCATAAAAATCATCATACGAAAACATTATGTCACCCCATCCCAATATACATTGATAATTATCATTAATAATGTGAGGGGTAACTTTAAAACTCCACTAAAGAGAAAATTGATGATCATTCTCACTGTGTAGTGAGTATTTGTTCTTTCCATACTTTCCTTTGATGAACTTTCCTTGAATATATTTTCCTTCAAAAAAAACTTGTTCATGATTTTCCCAGATGTAAACCATTTTCTTCTCGATGCTTCTTAAATTGATCCCACCATCTTTGATCAATCTATCCAACCTCAACTATTTGGACCAATAGTATTTCCCCTCCTAAGGTGAGTCCCATATGAAACCATTGAAAATAATTTTAATGTTATGAATAACTGCTTTAGTAAATCTAAGTATGTAAAGAATGTGCATTGAAATAGAAGTGAACATGATATTGACAAGGGTGATCCAACATCCAATATATAGGAACCAAATATTCCAATTTTTAATGTGTGTGTTTATCCTATTAACAAGAATATAAAGATGATGTATGTGAATTATCTCTATAGATAGAGGGGCACCCAAGTATACCATGGGGAAGTTTATACTCTTAATTCCAATCCAATATTCAATCTGATTTGGGATTATGAATCTGCATGTTTTAGATATTTACGCACTACACTTGATTGGATTAATGTGATACCGACTCCATTTTTTATACTCATCAATAATATTTTTAAATCATGTGATATATTTTTATCTATCATTAATGAATAAAATAATTTCATCTAAAAATAACAAATGTAAAACTCCAAAAAAGTCATATATACCTCTTAAGGTTGAGATAAACCCCACTAAAATTCCATAATTATTCTTTATATTAAGTGTATATTGATCCATAATGAATATATTGGGTGAAAGAGTATCACCTTGGTGAAGGCCTCACATGAAATTCAAGAATCCATAATTCATGCACATAAATGATATTGAATACCAAGTAATGGAATAACATCAAATGAAGATGTCACAAACCCACTATAGGAAGCTAAAATATTTTATGATTCTCAATATGTATTTCAATTCTAACCTACCATAGGATTTTTCAATGATAACTTTCACCATAATTTTGGATTGTATGGATTTTATTTAGGTCGGTTATCATTTCCTATGCTAGTACAATGGCCCCCTTCATACTCCTACTTCTAATGAAGACATGTTCTTAATATAATTTCCAATTTGAAATATAGTAAGAATTTTTTTATTGATGTTGGAGGCTAAAACTATATATGTAAAGTTACACATAAAAATGAATATGTTCTTATTAGAGCAACTAGGATCATTAACATTAGGGATGAGAATAAGGGTGGAGATATAGGTGACTTGGGGGATAGATACCCCAATGAAGAAGTTATACACTTCTTCAATGAGTTTCTTTTTAATAATATCTCAATTCTATATGTAGAATGATATTGGAAAACCATAAGGTCTAGGAGCACTATCTATATCGATCTTATTAACTGATTCCTATATTTTAATATCTATTGGAATGTGTTTCATGTAGTCAATATTCGAATCATCTATAAATATAGATTTGATTAATGAAGGTTACCTCATAATGTTTCCTAGAAAAAACTTATTCCATTTCTTATCTCATTTATACAATAATATTATTTAAGTGAAATATTGTGATGTTGCAAGACATCTCAATTTCATTGGTTTATATTCTATCATTAATGAAAAAGTTTAGGTTCCCTGGAAACATATTCTACTTTATAAATTCATGGAATAACATAGTGTTCTTATCCCCTCCCCCAACCATAAATCTCTTAATATCTCCCAATAATTTTTTCCACATATAGTGTTTTCTCCATTAAAATCCTTTATTTATTCATTAGGATATTAAAAATATAATCTATTCATGTTTTCTAATAAGTGGAGTCAAGTTTATTTATTTATTCTTTCATGGAATCTAAGTCAGTTTTTATGTAAGGCCTACTACATTTCTACTCCAATAGACCCCCTTTGAGACTTCTGATCCTATTGTGTAGATACACCCACAAACTAACTTGAATGGGTAGGTTCTATGGGTTAATTACTAGTTTCATGAAGCTATTATCTAGAGACCATATCATATATTATAAAAATATTATTATTTCATCCTAAATTATATTTTAGTTTTAGCTTCATCGGAGGTGTTTGGAAAGTACCTAATCCATAAAAGTGAAACTAGATTTGGGGAAGTATTAAATCCCTTATAAATTAAATACGCAATGATCCATTATTTTCTATATAAATTTTTTACCTCTATTTTTATTATACCAAGAGTATTTTTCACCTGTATACCTAAGATCCATTAGGTTATTGTATGATAATGTGTGTTTGAAATTTTTCATAGATTTCATCATGTAAAAATATATTCCTCTATTTTCAAAGTGATCAAAAATGGTGTTTAAGACCCCCTATATTCTAGGATGATTCCCCAGGGTTGACATATGAAAGATAATTTTAGAGTGAATCCATTTTTTCTACATCAAATTTAGAATATATGATTGATAAATAAATAGTTGAATACGAATTTATTACTCAGATTATGATGTGTAGAAATAGTGATTCGTTTATCTCAACTCTTAGATGTGAATTCTGAAAAATCGATATTTTGGTTTATGGGATTTTATTTTATGGAATTTTTTATGTTTATTTTGATAGAAAAACACTTTAATAGGTTCAAACTCTACTTCAGTTCTAGTGTAATGTCCCACCCCAGGAGCCATTATATCGGTTCCCTAATCTAGTCGATCACATGGACTCATGCGCACCTCCCATTATATTAGAGGTTTCCAACTAGCAGTCAGAGTCTAATGATGGTATGGTGGGGAGACTATACACTCATGATCATTTTAGGAAAAAATTGTAAGAGATAATAAATAATCAATCAATAGTGGAATTAGTATAAATAAGAGATAGAGTAGTAGAAGAATAATAACAACTAAAGAATTAATATGAAATGGAAAATTCTAAATATATGACAATGCATGTCCATGTTTCTAGAGTATCCAATGTAGAAAAACATAGAACAAGAGATATATTATAGACATGAAATAATAAAATAAAAAATGGCCCAAGGTACATATCTATGAGCATCCTAAGATCCAACTCAGTCATGTTCTCCAAACTCCCTCGTAAAAGCATAATAGATCAACAGTGGGGAATAATCATAATCCAATGAACTTGAACCTATAAAAACTAGGTTTGTTCAGGTGCCCTAGTGTAATGGCGGCCCAAGTAGGGTGTGAGATATACTCAGTAGGCCACCACCAATGGTGTCTAAAGCATAATATAGTATGTGAATATAAATACAACACTGTTATGGAATAATAAATAAGTAGTAAAAGAATAAATTTAAATGGTTAGACTCAGGTTCCATAAAGACACCCATCTAACAATACCTACTTCGACCTAAGCAAGAATACCTCCAAGCACAAATATATATATATAGAGATAAAGAGAGAGATATTTTTATATGTATATATATATATATATTAATTATAAATTAAGTGATATATATAGTCATATATATATACATGTTGTATTTTACATGACCCAAGGCATAACTCAAGAGTCCATGTGTAATAATAATAATAATAATAATAAAATAATAATAATAATCTCTTAATAAAAATTAAGGTTCATCATGATCGAGGATCATGTGTGACACAAGGAGATGGACCATGCCCGTAAATCATAATTAATGTAGAACACTATACCAATTATCATGAATAAATAATGAGGAGGGTCATAAAAAACCTTATAATCAAGGGAGAGTAGAACGTCATGCAGAAAGAACCAAGTGTTTTGAACACCATGGAAGCATCCTCAACCAAGGGAGTGTGACACATCATGTCCAATAACCCTACTCAAGGACCTTTCAACAATTATATAGAATAAGGTAATCCTACATTCCCTATCAGCCCTTAGCCCTATTTTTCATAAAGAGGACACCAAAATATCTCAAGGTGTAGTGGATCCATTTAATATAGATCATTTAACATTTATTAATAGGACATGTGTTCATCCATTCCATTAATACCATTCAATTATAAATAAATAGAGGTCCATGTCCATAATCCCACAAAACCGCAACTCAATATAAAATATGAAGAAGTATATGTAGTTTTATCATTTAAATCATATAATAATGTCCATATACTTAAAAATTCAATTAATCACTCAATTATAAAAATAATTAGGAAGTCCAAGACCATAAATGGTTCATTTACCATTCAATTAATTCCATTTGATTGCCCCATTTTATTAAAGAAGATAATGACCTGAAAAGGTGGTCTTGTTATAAATGGAAGAGAGTATTATCACTTCCACATAATATAAATAAAATTCATTAATTACTTATGATAAGAGTTACTCTTCATGTCTAAAATGATGACCAAGATTTAGCACACAAGGAATTATAATATTAACATCTATGGTGACATCCATAAGGGTGTCATAATCTCCCAAACAAGGAATAAACCACCAAAATCTAGAAGAAGAAACCAAGGGGATGGTTATGTATGAGGTAAAATATCTCTAATGGTTCCATTTATTATACAACAGTAAACTAAAATATGAAATTTTTACCTACTTAGTTAATTTCACATTTATAATAAGACAAATGAAAATCTCTATGCCCAGCATAATGACATAATTTATAAAATGGAGAGACTTTAAGGAGAAATATATAGACCACCTACCTCATACATAGGATGCTACACTCATCAAATATCGATCATGGAATCGATTTTATTCTAAAGAAATTGAATAAATGGAAAAAATCCATAAAAATAGGGTGAATTAGATTGCATGAATATAGAAAAAAATATGTTGGGAGAAAATGAGAAGGCAGAGATGAGTAGTAGATGAATCACTGATAAAATTCGAGCATAATTAATGGTGGTTGAAGAGAAGTTAGGATAAGGGAGATATCTCCATAAAAGGATGAGAAGTGAAAAGAGTCCATGAAGGGATTTCCGTGTGCGGGTGGAAGGAATAAAATAAGGGGAGAGGAAATTAAAAAGAAATATGGGGAAAAGGGTAAATTTACACCTTTAATCAACGTGCATGGTTTGACCATATAGTTTCCCAAATCGTGTGTGAACTGTGCATGAGCTACTGCCTAACAAGGGGGCTCACATAGTCCATGCACACAGTTTGAGAAACTGTGTGCAAACCATGTGTTTATCCTCTTTTAAGACACCTACAACAGCTGAAAAATAGTGCATCCTGATACATAAAATTAGATGAAACCATGTGACACCCCCATCATATCTGAATATGCTACACAATTTCTCCTTGAGTATTACAGGGTTTCACAAAAACCATGTGCCTCTACCAACTCCTCCCGGTTTTGAGTTTTTGGTTCCTGATGATTCTGAAACCCATCCGAACACCTAAGACATATCTCAGGCCTTAATACAAGTACAAAAACAACACATAAAAGTGTTCCAAATCTCAGATTGATATTCCAAAACATGTTTTAAAGAATGAACCATCCTCTAAATGAAAAAATTCAAATTCCCATGGAATTATTACTTGGTCCAAAATGATGGGACACTACAATCTCTCCACCTAAGAACTTTTCATCCATGAGAAGCCTTACAGAAAAAATGTAAACAACACCCAGCCTAATTTGGAAATTAATTCTTATTCAAATGGCCGTTTTGTGTTTCAAAATTCCCAACATTCCCCCAAGAATCCATTAAGAATAAAGTACATAAGTTGTTAAACGTGATCCAACTACATGACTTAAAACAATAGCATCGAGATGAAACTTACCCACGACCATTAAACTAGAGCCAGGATCACATCACCATCTCTTTAATATTTCATTCTATGGTACTCCCCACCATTTGCTCTAATATTAAATGGCCACTTTTGTGCCAAAATACCTACACTATCAGAATATCTCATTAAAACATGCTCTTAGTATCCCAAAAATGTTCATGGAACGATTCTTGATTTGATTAAAGGTTTGATTCCCGAATGACCTCATTTATCGCAGGCAAGCTAGTATTTCATGAAAATATTCATCCAACATTTATATTTCAACCATAATAACCTGAAGATGTTCCAAAAAATGGTTCCTCACCAACCATATTCATCAAAACAAAAGGAAAACAAGTCGATCCACTTCTAGCCGACTATTCTAAAAAACGCTCATCTTAGACGGCCGCAGAATCTCAACCTGAAACATGATGCCATATTTTTAGGATACTCATGTTTATTTGAACACATCCATAAAAGAATGTTCTTAACTTCAGGTGATATCTCAAGCCCAAACATCCATTTATGTTGTTGTACCCCATCACGAGCACGAGAATACCAAAAATTTACACACTTGGACCAGAACTCTTAAAACATCCCATCCGAGCCAAACTAAAATTAGGGGTAACCTTAGAATTATCAACTGGAGTCTAAGGAACTCATAAAAGGAAATCTATAATCCATAATTTTTAAGTGAGACATTAGTATATAGACAATATTTCCACACATCAGAATAATAATTGAGCCCAATGACAGTCAATTCATGAACCAGTTGGTGTCCGGGTGTCTATCTAAGGAATTCCTTCATGGAAACCCAGGTATCACTCAGTACTAATGATTACTCTTATATTATCAAACTAAATAAGTAAAAATTCAATGGATTTCACATACCAATCCCAACAATGTTTAGATTTATCATAGTGTACAACTGATGCTCTCTCAATGTATCCTAAATGATATCAAGATAGGGGACATGATCATATCTAAGAAAAGAGTAAACTACGAGGATATCAATATTTACTAAGAATGGATAATGTAATTCAATCACATCCATGATGAAGTTCATGGTATGGTTTTGAACCAACCATGTCAAAATGCATACAAAAAAGTTCAGTCAAACCACTCAGGACGACTTCTTTTGGAAGAACTCAACTTCACCTGCCAATGGATCACAAACCTAACTATAATTTCTTTAATAATTGATACATATCATGATCACTCAATAATATCAATTTAAGTCCATACATTTCCAAAAATATCTTACAAGGTTGCATACATAGCCAATCATTTCATCATCACGCTACCTTGCAATCTACAACATGCTTCCAAAACTCCCCATCTCCAAGACATTCAAAAGAAACATTGACCATTTTCAAATGTCTTGATCAATTTTGTTCCTTATACTTAGAGAGATACACTTTTTTCTATGATATATGCGATGGTACCCACCTTAGAAGTGTCCTTATAATCATTTACTGAAAAAGGAACCTATCCCATGGTTCATGCTTCATTGACCACTAAACATGGATTCAGAACATGGTCAACACATATTTGAAAGAATTAAACTAAAGAGATGGAAACATGATTCTAGAAGGCACACTAGATTAGGTTAAAATTTAGATGTACATGTGACACTCCTTCCGAGTCATGTCCACTTGCACTATAACATCAGACATTGAACCCAAAACCAACCCACCGATGTCTCAAAACACATGATCCTTTTTACAAAACTACCCAAGAAAGAGAATAAGTATGGTTTTTTAATGTTTAGATCACTCTACATCATAGATTACCTGAGTACATAACTCAAAAACTCAAGGCTTAAATGAGTACCAATGAACTCTTACGGTTTAATGTACCATTTTAGAAACTCAACGGGTACTACATATATCAATGCATACTACCATGAGATATCTCAAGTGAAATAAAACATCCTTGATACTATTCATAGGCTTATCTTTCCTATCCATCCAAATATATGATGTCTTCTACAAGAACTAACCTAGAGAGATATTATCCTATACGACTGTAAAATCGGCTGACAACCACCCATGTCATGCATCACAGATAAATAAAAGAAGGGCACACAACCCATTAAGCTATCAACTATTCCCTATGCATGTCTAACCCTATGAAATAAATCATTACATGATAATCTTGCCCATAATAGGGGTAAAATTAGAAAAATACCAACCATTTATCCTAGGCATCTTTTTATAAATTGATAGTACTATTAGGGACAATGAAACCAGAATGATACCCTTCATCTAAAATTTCTCATCATCAGCATTAATCGAATTTTTAATTTCTAAGGGCACTACCTACCTTGGGATATACCATTACAAAATAAAGAAACATCAAACCTATAGATAGGTCATGATAAAGAAGTTACTAGGATATACCACCTATCATTTGGGTTAGAAGAAGCTTGTGGGCAGTTCTCTTGTTCCTACACTATAAAAAACTCAGGAAAGATTAAAACTATACTTAATTAAGGGTCAAAGATAAGAACAACAATTTAAGGATTTATTTGAGCTATTTAATTTATTTACATTTGATATTTAAAAATTATAAAGGCAAAATTATAAAATGTTGAGTACAATTTCTAAGGAAGGGTTTACTTATAAAATTTATTTAGCGAATGTCACAAGGCCCTCAGGAGGATTTAATAAAACCCCCCTTTAATAATTATTTATTTAATTAACATCCCATCATAATTAGGAAATTTTTCATCTAAATTACATTTTAATAATCATTTATTCATTCATAATTTTTCACATTTTTCTTAGTTAAAGAAAAATTCAGTTGTAATCTATAAGGGAAATCAACCATTAGGCTGTAATTGGAAATTTAATCAAATAAAACCTCACAAATAAAAAGTTAAAAGGTAGATAACAAGACTTTTATTAATTTAAAGAGGCAACTCCTCAAGTAAGATGCCACTATACATTTATATGTAACACCATATAAGAGGTTGTGTACACTTTAATTAACCATACATATATAACATAAACATTCCCCAACAGGGATAGGTACTAAGGCATAGTAAAAATAAAGGCGACCTATGAGGGTCCCATCATACCCATCCTTGGTCTATAAACCATAGCAGTTGATTTAATTATTTAAGTTTTAAACACCCATAGTGGTTTATCTCATAATAAACATTACCCAATTGACCCACTTGGGTCCATTTATGCATTTAGAAATTTTATTTATATGGGTAATCATCCTCAAATGATATAGTTACAATAATTTATGTAGGAAACCATTTTAATTACCGTAAAAATTGTAAATATTTCAAATTTATACTTCAATTTCTAGATATATTAAGCTCATAAAGATGGTTTGATTATATGTGTTACCATTTCACAATTTGAAAATTTCCCACACACCTTATAAATTGAAAATTGGATCCCATTAAATCAAAACCAGTATGTTTCAGCCCATGTAACCAATTTCTCATGGCTCAAACTTGTCATTATTGGGTTATTAAGGTGACCCCATCTATATATGTTTGAAAAAACTGTTTAGGTTGATGTTGAAACATTAGTAACTAATTGTATACCACAATTATAACAATATTTGCTATCACAAGTGGTAGATAATAGTAACATGATAATCATAACACTAAAATCATAGATACATGTTGTATATAAATAAATATAAATAAATAACACATCATGTTATATAAAAAATAATGATAAATAAATACCTACATAGTTTTAAAACTAATAATGTTACTTAAATATATAACATGGTACATAACATTCATGATAATAAACAGACAAGGAACACCAAAAAATCTCAAATATTCTAGTAATGAAATCTACATGGAATAACATATTCATGGAATGCTAATAAGAGATGGAGAAACCAGATAATAATAATAATTGAAGAAATAATAAGAAAAAACCAACAAAAAATATAAAATAATGCATGTCCATTTTTCTATAATATCCAAAGTAGGAAAATATAAAACATGTGATATATAATAGACATGAAACAGGAAAAGAACAAATGGACCATGGGCCATCTCCCTGAGAATCCTGATTATGACTCAATCTTGTGCTCCTAACTCATAGGTATAATAATAACAACACAATATAGAAGGAAAAATATAATCCATTGAATCTGTACTTGAAAACATGAGGTATGATCAGGTACCCTAGTGAAATGGTTTTCATGAACCCACCCAGGTACCTTGGTACCCTAGTAACCTAATAACCAAGCCAGCCCTGTCATAGCCCAAAGGGAATTCCTAATCCTCATAGGTTGGAAACTAGAACTTGGCATTATACAAATGAAAGTGGGAACAAGTTTCCCACCAATAATGCAGAAGAAAAATAAACAAGATAGTATGCATAATAAAAGTAACTCCAATGGGAATAATGTACCACAATACAATAAGGCATAAACAAGCCCATAATACTAAAACCCAAGCACCAAAAGAGGGAAACACAACCCAAGTCCATAAGGCCACAACTCCCCAAGTCCAAAGATCAACAGCTGGATCAACCTCTAAGTGATCTCCTTTGCTTAAACCTGGAAGGAGATAATCTAAAAACAACCGAAGGCATAAGTAGGGTGTGAGATAAAAATCATGGTCGACTCTCACCATATATTCCATAATAGATTCTAACAATACATTAAATAATAAAATATTTTAAATTTTAAATTAAACAATTTTTTCAATTTCAAATCATTTTTAAACAAATCTTGCTATACAATTAAAATGATGGAAATTACTTTAAGAAAAGGCTTTTCACGTGATGGAATATTTCTAAAAACTTATATAAAATAGTTTTTGTAAATTCATCAGGAATGTAAAATAGTTTTACAACATTGGAATACATTTATATCTCAAATATAAATAACAAAGGGGAAACATGGTCATCTTCTAAATAGGTACGATAGTATTTACAGCTATATGAGTCCGCACTCTCTAAGATATATCAGCAATATGTGTATACACACATCCATATGACTCTAGCTAAATTCAACTTCTCACTCTCCCATCTAGGATGTGAGCCACCACATGTATGTTTTAGAACATTGTAATAGCGTAGAGTGTGTCTAAATAACTCACCAACTACTTAAGTCTTGCATGCACTCTTACAAAACTAATGATAAGAATGTTATTTTAAGACTGCTTAAAATAAAATTAAATCCCATTAATCTATTTCAAATGAAAATTTGCCATTTTAAAACTAAAATGGGTTTTAATAAAAAAGCATGCCTCTTTCCAGGATAAACCATTGGGTTTCTATTCAAAACATTTTTAATCTATTTTCACAAGTTTGAAATCCATTCAAAACCAATTCCATCCATTTTAATATTCATTTCCACAATTAAATTCAACAATTTAATTGAAATCATTTCCTTAAAATACTAAATTTAAATTCAATAATTTAAATCAACTCATTTCTATAAACACACCCCAATTCAATGGAATTAGGGGTTTTCTCAATTTATATGCCAAAAACATTTCAAATATCCTGATTCACTTGAATCGAGTTTTATCAAATCAATTGAAATAAATTTTGAGCAATTGAATTTAAATTAACAATTGAAATAATTCCAACAATACTAGGTTAATCAATTTAGAAAAATGGGATTGAACCACCTACCTTTTATCAGAACTCAACACTCACAACGTCACTTTCCAATAAAAATTAAAGTGGTGAAGACCTTGAAAACCAACCTATAAATGAGATTCAACACCATAAAGAATAGATCCATCAATATCAAGATGATCTATTTAAATCCCAAAGGAGGAGAAATAGAAATAGAAGAATCACAAGAGATAAAGCTTACCCGAGAATCACACTGCAAGCACAACAATGATCAAATTCTGAACGAGAAGACACAAAATGGTTTTAAGGTTTCAAGATCGCCTAGGGAAGGCCTTAGTCTGAGGGAGTTAAAACTAGAGTAGAGGATAGAAAAGGTATTAGCTGCACTGCCTATTTAAAAATGACAGTCGGGGTATTACATGATGTGTAATCCATTTCACGTTGTTAAATGGTTAATTTCTATAACCGCTGAAAAACATGTCACCTTGAATTAAAAAATGAAACTCTGAATAAAAAATAGTTATTTAATTCATTCACAATGTATAATTAATAATCATGACATGTACCCATCACAACAAAAATACTTTCATGACTTGTACACGGGAAAATTACACGATGTGTAACCCTCTGACAGCCTGCAGAAAAAGGTTGGTTAAGGCTGAGAGTCCAAAAAATATCTGACTTTACCATTATAGGAATCCTCCCAATTCAATATCAACCCTACCTTGTGACAAAAAGGGAATAACCATGACAAGGTTAAAGATGTACCTATCAGATTGGTAATGGGATGTTACAATCTCCCCACCATAAAAACTATGTGTCCCCTAAAATCCTATGAAGAAGCTTCCATGTCAAAAAGATGAGTCCACTACTCTCTCATCAGTGCCTCACATTACCAAGTCTCATGACTATCAAAACCATGTTTCCATAACACATGAACCAAAGTCATCCTACTCCCATGAAGTGCCTTGGTCTCATAATCAACTATACTGATTGGCCGCTTAGTCAAGGATAAATCAGGTTCAATATCAATATCACACCAGTTCAAAACACGAGATGAATCAGAGAGATAATTTCTCAGCTGAGATACATGGAATACTTTATGTATTGACATCATCTATAGTGGAAGTGATAAATTATATGAAAGTTTTCCCACTTACTTAATGACTTCTAAAGGTCCCAAAAAATGGAAAACAAGCTTCCCTTTTCTCCCAATCCATCGATGACCCAAATGGGGTGAAACTTTCAAGAACACATGATCACAAACTAAAAACTCCAAAGTTTTATGATTTTGATCAACATAAGACTTATATTGGCTCTGTGTTATCAACATCCTCTAATGAATTAGCTGAATTTTTATGGTCATATATTGCACCAAACTTGGTCCAACCAAGAAACTTTTACCAATATCTAACCAAAACAACAATGATTTTGAAGAACATCCATAAAAGGCCTCAAAAGGAGCTATTATGATTTCTGATTGGTAACTATTGTTATAGGAAAAATCAACCATCCCCAATTGATCATCCTAAGTCCCACCAAAGTCAAGAACAAAAACACGAAGCATGTCCTCAAGAATCTGTATAGCTCTCTCTTTCTGTCCATCCTCAAACAGACCTAAGATCCTAGTTCCTCCTGAAGGCCTCTCAAAAAGTGATAAGTAAACCAAGGATCCCTATCAGAGACTATATAATATGGAAATCTGTGCAAACAAACAATCTATTTCACATAAAGACTTCCAAACTCCTCTACTTTGGATATATCTCGAATGGGTATAAAGTTAGCTGACTTGGTTAGCCTATCCATCAAAAATAATATCTAATTCTTGTTCCTTTGGGTATAAGGTAACCTATCCACAATGTTCATAGAGATTTCATTCCACTTCCATGTATGGACTAGAAGTGTTTGAAGAAAAACTGAAGGTTTCTGTAACTCGGACTTTATCTGCAAGCATGTATAGAAACGAGAGACAAACTTAGCAATTCCCCTCCTCATAACAGGTCATCAGAACTAACTCAACATTTCATAGAACATATTTTTGTTTCCTAGGTTCAAAGAACACTAGTAATTATGGAAACCCCCCATCATATCTTTCCTTGCTTCTAACAGCACAACGAAGTGATTCTAATATCATAGAACACCCTAATTTGAGAACAACCACTGGGGAAATGTCTCCCCACCATAAATAGATTCTCCAATTCTAGAAAATACATCATCATGTTGTTGAAACTTAATAATCATCTCAAGATGAGTGGATGTCAGTTGAATGATGGATAAAGAAACTTCAACCTCTTTCTCCGGAACTCCTATATTAAACTGTTCAAAAAGAGACATAAAATTATAATATTTTGAAGATTCATTAACTGAATGGGTAAGAAGTCTCTTACTCAATGCATCTAAAATTAAATTCCCTTTCTTTGGGGTATATGCGATGTCAAAGTCTAAATATTGAAGGTACCCCACCCAATTTCTCTAGAAAATATTCAAATATTTTTGAGTGAAGATATAAATCATGATTTTGTTGTATGAATAAACATTAAACCTTTCACCATAAAGTTAATTCCTCCAACTCTTAAGCACATGAATAATATCTACAAATTCTAGGTCATGGGTAGTATATTTCTTCCAATGTGGCCCAAGATAATGAGATCTATAAGCAACCACAAGATCTCCCTGCAAAATAATGAAACCCAAGCCTGAACCCAATATATCAAAAAAGACCACATAGCCCTACCCATCCTCTAGAGGATTCAACACTAACAAAATTGTAAAAAGAAATTTCAGATCAATAAAAGAACTATGAAATTTATCATTCCAAGAAAACTTCACCCCCTAATGAGTTAGAGAAGTCATTAAAGAATCCATATTTGAGAAGTATGTCACAAACTATAGATAATATCTAGCTAAGACCAAGAATATCCGAATCTCAAAGACATTAGGTGGTTGATTCCAAGTCATAACAGCCTTCACCTTACCAGGATCAACTGATACACCTTGTTCATACACTATGTTCCCCAATAATTGTCACGACCAGTCCTTGGGGCCCATGCCGTGACTACCCCAAGCCCGCCTTCCATAGGCCATGGGCTGGAGACTATCACCAAAAGGCATAAATATTTATAACTGGGAAGGAATTGCCTTTATAAAATGTAAACACATTCAACCAGAGTACAAGAGGAAGCAAACTCTAAGTAAAACTGAAAAACAAAAGTAGTGCTGAAATTAAGGGGCCAAAAATACAAGCCCAACTGTAAAGTACAAGGTAAATGAAAAAATAGCTGGAAGGTGACAAGTATCTCCTGGATCATCCACCACTGATCCTAACTAAAGGGTAGGTACATATAGCGCAAATCCTAGATCATCCACCACAGATCCTACCTAAAGGGTAGGCACAGATAACCTCCTCAGCACCCCTTTCCGTCAACCTCCTTCGGGTACCGACTCGTTGTGTGGTCCACCTCCAGGTACCGACTCATCGTGAGGTCCACCTATAGGTTTCGTCCAGTCCTCGTACACTCAGCCTCCGTCAGCACTGTCCGTCGTCGGCATCCAACACAACGAGGTGCGGGCATAGCCCGTGTAGGGGTGAGTATAACGATACTCAGTAGGGACCCTGAGACCCTCATGGTCTCACTAAATCCAACAAGGATAAAACACAAATAATGATCTCAATAGATAACCTTTAATTAGGAATATTCCCATACATATACCTAAGTTATCAAGTAACCCATCTCAATTATGAGGTAAACACAAAGGTCATTGACTCAGCTCAAACCGTGATTTTCATTATCGAAACCACAACTGTTGAAGAGCTCCTCTTCTGTCGAGTAAAGTGATCATGTCGCAACTCTGAGGCACTGTTCACTAACCTTAGACTGATGAGGTACTCCTCCTCTGTCAAGTACCGCGGGTCTGCCACCCCAACACAGTAGTGATCCCTACTATGGGTCTGCCTCCCCAACACAGTAGCGCTCCCCCAAATAGCCTACAGAGGTACTCCTCCTGTCGAGTACCGCGGGTCTTCCACCCCAACACAGTAGTGCTCTCTGCCATGGTTCTGCCACCCCAACATAGTATTGATCCCCACTAGGTTATTTAAGTCACTCTAAAACGAATCAGACAAGCAGTCATCAAGTCTCAGCTAGCGACAAGTTCTTCGTACTCTGTACGCTCATCTCTGGGAGGATTCTCTCCACGAGCTACTGGTCGATACTTCCAAGTGTCAATTAATATCAAGTCGAAGTATCTCAAAGGACCGCTTCGTCATAAGGGTCACAACTCAACAGACGGCGCGTCAAATGGACGCTCGGTCTGTGAGTTATTAGCATTTCCGTTCCAGGGGCCTGGTTGGATTTCGGGTACAATCCAACACGGCCATACTCCAATTGCATCCAAACCTCAGGTGAAGTATTCCGAAAGAACCGTATCATCAAGAGGAATCCGACATAGTGGACGACACGTCAATCAGATGTCCGATCCTTAAGTTATAAGCGTTACTGCTCCGAGGGCCCGGTTGAAATTACTTTCATTCCAAACCCAGATATTTTCCAATATAGTCCAAAACTCACTTAGAGTATCAAAAAAGGACCGCCTCGTCATGAGGGTCCTAGTGTCGCAGACGGCACGTCAATCGAACGCGTGATCTTCATGTTATTCACGTTTAAGTGAAAATGAGCCCGGTCCGTTGGACCTGATGGGCAGACGGGTCGGGTCGACTCGGTTTTGGTGGGTCTGACCCGGAAAAGGTGTCGGACCAGCCCGGTGAGTAACGCGGCCTGTCCCAAGGGGCGCGGACCGGCCCGTAGCGGTGCGGACCGGCCCGGCGGGGTGCGGCCCGGCCCGGCGGGGCGCGACCCGGCTCGGCCCGGCTTGGCGCGGCTCAGCGGGGCGTGGCCTGGCTGGGTGTGGCCCAGAGGGGCGCGCGGCCTAGCTGGCTCGGCCAGCCGACCAAGCGGTCCGAGGGGCGTGGACCCTCGGCTGTTCGAACCAGCGGCACCAAGCGGCACCACCCTTCCCAAACCGTCCGGCTAGGCCGGCTGGCCTTCTAGCGTAAGCGGCCCGCACGGCGGGTCGTGACTCTTCCGGTGCGGCGCCCTCCTGGTGCCGGTTGGACGGTTTTCCAGCGCGACGCTCTTCTGGTGATGCGGGTCACCCTCTCTCGGCCGGCCGATGGGCAGGCCGGTCCTTCCGCCGAAGCGGCCCGCAAAGCGGGCCGCGGTTCCCGCTGCATAGCTGGTGTGACGGCGCCGACTTCATCCACCGCAGCCTACGCTGGCCGTGGGTCCGTATCACTGGCACGACGTGACGACACCATGCTTCTTCTATCGCGGCCCGCTTGGCTGAAGCTTTTCTAAGCTTATGCGACGGTGGCCCTTGCGCCGCCGGTCTCTTCCGTGTTCCGCCTCCGATCGCCAGTTCCAAAATGATCAAGTTCTAGCGGAGGGTCATCGGACCATGTTCGTTCGGCCCGTGCCCTCTGCGTTAAGCGATAGCAATAGGCCGAGACCATCAAAGATATGAAACGATGAATCGAGGCACAATTTTAATCCATTAAAATTTAACATAACCCCTACCTCGAATATGGTTTGTTTCATCATAGACGTAGAAAGCGTTGTCACTCCATCAACGTCGGGGAAGAACCATCATCATTGGCGAGTTCCCCGCGATTATATTTCCTCCCTTAATGCGGAGTAAGAAAAAGAAGCGCGTCTTCGATCTTCATGGAACCGATGTTCTTCGTTGAAGAGGCATCGTTCTTCAACGAAAGTGAAATTCTCTTCTTCTTCTTCTTCACAAGAGCTCTCTCAAAATCCCCCTACCAAACAAGTGCCAAAGTAAAATAATAGGCCAATCCTATTATTTTATTAACACTAGCAATTTAAATTTCAAAATTTAAATCACTTAATTAATTATTTGAATAGGTTCAAATTATTAATTAAGGTGAGTTGTCAAGAGTTAAAGAGGGAGAGAGAGGAAAGGAATAGTTACAAATTTAAAGAGGAGTTAACAAATTAATGAAGGGGGTTTAAGGGAGTTTGGGGAAAATAAAAGGTTGGGGCTCATGTGGGACCCACCTCTCATATAACCACACATGGGAAGTTGGGTGGTTGTGGGATCCACCAACAACTTCCCATGGGAGGGTTTAACTTCCAAGGTTACAAAATAAAATTGTTTAACAACTTTATTTATTTTAAACTAATTCCCCAAATAATAATTCTCAAACCACTTAAAACGCAACCACGGTAAAGGTTCCCTTAAACAATTACCGGCACTACGAGTTCATTGGTGCCCTCAGATTTCAATTTCTAGCACCGGTTCAAATGATAGAAAAATCACTCATTCGTTTACTGAACGTACCCGAGTTAAACTTTAGAAATTGATTTCGGGCACACTGGGCCTCGGAATCAAGTGCCGTTAGAAGCTACAGACTCATAAAATTCCAAAGAAATTAAGAAAAAAATTTCCTTGAAATTTCTAGGTCTTTAAATTACTCCCACCTCAGGAATTTACATCCCCATAAAGCTACAACAAAAAATATGGAAACTAACGGAGGTACCGAGCACGCATCTGAGCCTCCTGCTCCCATGTGCTCTCCTGGAGGTTCCCATGCTACCCGCGAAAGAGCACAAGAGGAATTGACCGTCCCCATAGGACCTGCTCCTGTCGATCCTCAACCTCTACCAAAACCTCATGAAGGTCGCCCTGTCATCGATGTCCAGCTCCCTGTGGTCGATGATGTGGGATGGATCGTGCGCGCATCTCCTCAGCTGAGATACTTGGAAGACGTCATGTACCCGGTGCAACTGAGGTGGAAGGGCCAGGCGGTAAGCCACCTTGCCTACTCTGTTGGGGACCTGGAAAGGTCCGATGAAATGCGGAGATAACTTCCTACCTCGACCAAATCTCCGTAGACTGTGACGAGGTGAGACCCGTAGGAGGAAGTGGTCTCCACCCTCGAACTTTAGTGGTATCGTCACCTATCAACATAGGAATTCTATATGCTATATGTAGTCTTCATCCGCTCCTAGACGATCTACACCCTCTCCGTCGTATCCTGAACCATCTTTGGTTCTACACGTGCTGACTCAATCACTATCCACAAAGGATATTTGAAATGTGGTCAGCTGCTATCTCACCACCCCAACAGCTGAATGACCGATCTATCACTAAGAGAATATGCTACAACGTTTCCCCTCCCCAGGAATATAAATTATCTAGAAGACATAGTCCTGGAAGAATTCAAGCCATCGACGTTGTCTCAGGTTCATGTCCTTCTGAGAGAAGATACACCAGAGACTATTGAGTTGGAGATAACCGTAAACCGTTCGCTCAACGAACAATGAGTGAGACTATCCAATTGTAAGAACTCATCTCCACCCTTCTTAGTCTATGTTCTACAAGAGTTGTTGATCTTTCTTCTCTGCCAAAAAGAGAAATCTAGTCTCATCCCCTGTATGAACCACATTTTTTACCTAATACAGTCATTCCTAACATGAACGGTACAATTCATGTCTTGAATGACGTCGTAAGGCCTCGACGCTACTACTAAGGGATCCAACCGTTACTCTCACCTCCAAGGGTTGAGTCACACTGTCGGCATCAGTGCGTGGTTACTGGGTCTCCTCCAGTAGGAATCTCACAAGTGATGGTCAAGTCAATAGCTTTAACCGGAACCTCTTAGTATCAACCATACAAAAAGGAAACAAAAGTAAATGTCACAATGATAAGAGTATTTTATTACTGCAACTCGAAGTACAAAGACACAAAGCAAACACAACAACAACAACACGGAAACTAGAAGCACCAAGAACAAAGGCCTCCATGCCTGGAACTAGTCTCGCTTCTGCCCACCTGCTTCTAAAGCTCCATTGTCGTATGCTTCAGCTACCTGAAGTTGTGCTCTCCCATATACACCCATTCTCTACAATCAGGGTGGACCTCCTGGTGGTGGTCGTGGAAACACCTCGAAGCGTCGTACACCACCAGCTGTACAACCAGCTCCTCTATCTTGGTCTGGTAGGTTCCTCTACTGCCTGCTGCTCATCTGCTGGACAGGTTGGGAAGTCTCGAGCCAAATGACCCTGCTTTATGCATGCATAGAACTTCCTGCTCCTCATATGGCTGGCTTTGTTTCGTTTGCCTCACACAACCGAACCTATATCCCAAGGTTTTCCACCTGTTGGACTGGTCCTCTTGGACCTCTGCATCATCCTTCTACTACCTACAGATGACTCAGCTACTGACGAAAAATCCTACGGCAAGGGAAGTAGCTCCTGAGCATGCTCAGAGTGTAGATTCACTGGTATAAACTCCACCCTGAAGAAAGTCTCGAAGTCTTCCTAGGTGAAGTTCATTTCATCACAAAACTGGAGCATCTGAATCCACCACCTCTCAGCCTCTCCCTGAAAGAGACTAACAACTATGTACACCATCAAGTCAGCGGGTGTCCCAGCTATGTGGAAAGCTCGTGATACAAACTCTAGCCAGTGCCCAACCGTCTAAAAATCCGACTCGCCTCAAAACCTCGGAGGCCTCTGTCACTGGAACTCGTGCAATCCGCTCAAGCGGCGTGCACTCTCTGCTGGTATGTCAACTGGGAGAGGGCCCTGTACTGAGGCCTCGCTGCTTGGGGAGCTATCATCGTGCTCTCCACTCGGTACCCACGCAGACTGATTGGGTGAAGACATAATGAAAGAAATAGATGTGACACGGTCAAAAGACTATACCAGGTGAGTTGACCTGGTTTGAGTTGATTTAAAAGAAAACTTTTGAAAACACACACGCAATCAGTGTTTTTGTGCACTGAGTCGGAAATCAGAATTCAGGGTCCTGGTGTATGGATACGTTGGTCACCCGCACCAATATTGGACTCCCTGAACTGAAAACCACACTTAGTACCCTTAACACTATTGCTTCATAAAATAAATATCAGAGTCCTAAGTTTTGCGGTAGAACTAACTCCTCTGATACCAATTTGTCACAACCCGTCCTCGGGGCCTATGCCGTGACTACCCCAAGCCCGCCTTCCATAGGCCAGTGGCTGACGACTAGCACCAAAAGGCGTAAATCCCTATAATAGGGAAGGCATTACCTTTATAAAACATAAACACATTCAACCATAGTACAAGCGGAAGCAAACTCCAAGTAAAACTGAAAAACAAAAGTAGTGCTGAAAGTAAGGGGCCGGAAATACAAGCCCAACTGTAAAGTACAAGGTAAAAGAAAAAACAACTGGAAGGTGACAAGAAGCTCCTGAATTTTCCACCATGGATCCTACTTGAAGGGTAGGTACAAATAGCGCAGCTCCTAGATCATCCACCACGTATCCTACCTAAAGGGTAGGTACAGATAGCCTCCTCAGTGCCCTCATCCGTCAACCTCCTCCAGGTACCGACTCGTTGTGTGGTCCACCTCCGGGTACCGACTCGTCATGAGGTCCACCTCCAAGTGTCGTCTAGTCCTCGTACACTTAGCCTCTGTCAGCACTTTCCTTCATCTACATCCAACACAACGATGTGCGGGCATAGCCCATGCAGGGGTGAGTATAACGATACTCAGTAGGGACCCCAAGACCCTCAAGGTCTCACTAAATCCAACAAGGATAAAACAAAAAGAAAGATCTCAATAGATAACCTATACTTTGTTATATGCCCATAAATATACCTAAGTTATCACGTAACCCATATCAATCATGAGGTAAACACAAAGGTCATTAACTCAGCTCAAACCAGGATTTTCATTATCGAAACCACAACTGCTGAAGAGCTCCTCCTCTGTCGAGTAAAATGATCATGTTGCGACTCCAAGGAACTGCTCACTAACCTTAGACTGTTGAGGTACTCCTCCTCTATTGACTACCGCGGGTCTGCCAACCCAACAGAGGAGTGCTCCTTGCTATAGGTCTGCTGCCCCAACACAGTAGCGCTCCCCCCTAATATCCTAAAGAGGTACTCCTACTGTCGAGTACCACGGGTCTGCCACCCCAAAATAGTAGTTCTCCCCGCCATGGGTATACCACCCCATAATAGTAGTGCTCCCCACAGGGCTATTCAAGTCACTCCGAAATGAATCAAACAAGCAGTCATTAGGTCTCAACCAGCTACAAGGTCTCGGTATTCCGTACGCTCATCTCCGGGAGGATCCGCTCCATGAGATACTAGTCGATACTTCCAAGTGTCACTTAATATCATGTGGAAGTATCTAAAAGGACCTCTTTGTCATAGGGGTCACAATGCAACAGACGACACGTCAAGCAGATGCTCGGTCTGTAAGTTATTAGCATTTTCGTTCTAGGGGCCCGGTTGGATTTCGGGTACAATCCAACCCAGCCATACTCCAACTGCGTTCGAACCTCAGGTGAAGTATGCCAAAAGAACCGTATCATCAATAGTAATCCAACATAGTCAACGAAACGTCAATCAGACTTCTAGTCCTTAAGTTATAAGCGTTACTACTCCGAGGGCCCGGTTGAAATTACTTTCGTTCCAAACCCGGTCATTTTCCAAAGTCATCCAAAAATCACTTAGAGTATTGAAAAAGGACCGCCTCATCGTGAGGGTCCCAGTGCTGCAGACTTTGTGTCAATCGGACGTGCGGTCTTTATGTTATTCACGTTTAAGTGAAAACGGGCCTGGTTCGTTAGACCTGATGGGCTGACGGGTCGGGTCGACTCGGTTTTGGCGGGTCCAACCCGACAAAGGGGTCGGACCGGCCCGGTGAGTCATGCGGCCTGTCTCGAGGGGTGAGGCCCGGCCCGGCCCGACGTTTCCCGGCTCGGCCCGGCCCAACGCTGCCCGGCCCGGCGCATCTCAGCTGGGCGCGACCTGGCTGGCTCGGCCAGCCAGCCGAGCGGCTCGGTCTGAGGGGTGCGGCTCCTCGGCTATCTGAACCGACGGTGCCAAGCGGCACCGCCCTTCCCAAACTGGCCAGCTAGGTCGGCCGGCCTTCTAGCGCGAGCTGCCCGCACGGCGGGCTGTGGCTCCTCCAATGCGGCCCCCTCCTGGTGCCCCGAATCTGTTCTGCCGGGCCGGCCGATGGGCCGGCTGGTTTTCCAGCGCAACGCCCTCCTGGCACCGCAGCTCCCCTTCGCCCGGCCGGCCGACGGGCCGGCCGGTCCTTCCACCAAAGCGGCCCAAAAAGCGGGCCACGGTTCCCGCTGCACAGCCGGCGTGACGACACCGACTTCCTCTGCCACGACCCACGTTGGCCGTGGTTCCACATCCCCGACACGGCGTGATGGCACCGTGCTTCCTCCTCCACGGTTCACTTGGCCGCGGCTTTTCCTAGCTTATGCGACGACGACCCTTGCGCCGCCGATCTCTTCCGTGTTCCGCCTCCGATCATCAGTTCCAAAAAGGTCAAGTTCTAGTGGAGGGTCGTCGGACCATGTTCGTTCGGCCCGCGCCCTCCTCGTTAAGCGATAGAAAAAGGCTGAGACAATCAAAGATATACAATGACGAATCGAGGCACAATTTTAATCCATTAAAATTGAACATAACCCCTACCTCGAATATGGTTCGTTCATCGTAGATGGGGAAATCATTGTCGCTCCATCAATCTCAGGAAAGAACCGTCGTCGTTGGTGAGTTCCCCACGATTATATTTCCTCCCTTGATGCATAGTAATAAAAGGAAGCACGTCGTCGATCTTCGTGGAACCGGTGTTCTTCGTTGAAGAGGCTTCGTTCTTCAACAAAAGTGAAATTATCTTCTTCTTCTTCTTCACAAGAGTTTTCTCAAAATCCCCCTACGCAACAAGTTCCAAAGTAAAATAATAGGCCAATCCTATTATTTTATTAACACTAGCAATTTAAATTTCAAAATTTAAATCACTAAATTAATTATTTGAATAGGTTCAAATTATTAATTAAGGTGTGTTGGAAAGAGTTAAAGAGGGAGAGAGAGAGGAAAGGAAGAGTAACACATTTAAAGAGGCGTTAACAAATTAATGAAGGGGGTTTAAGGGAGTTTGGGGAAAATGAAAGGATGGGGCTCATGTGGGCCCCACCTCTCATATAACCACACATGGGAAGTTGGGTGGTTATGGGATCCACCAACAACTTCCCATGGGAGGGTTTAACTTCTAAGGTTACAAAATAAAATTGATCCATAATTTTATTTATTTTAAACTAATTCCCAAAATAATAATTCTCAACCCACTTAAAAAGCAACTGCGGTAAAGGTCCCCTTAAGCAATTACGGGCACTACGAGTTCATCGGTGCCCTTAGATTTCAATTCCGAGCACCGGTTCAAAAGATAGAAAAACTCGCTCATTAATTTACTGAACGTATCCAAGGTAAACTTCGGAAATTGATTTCGGACACACCGGGCCTCAGAATCTAGTGTTGTCAGAAGCTATAGACTCATAAAATTACAAAGAAATTTAGAAAGAATTTTCCTTGAATTTTCCGGGTCATTACAATAATTTCACTTCTCGAATCCAAAAATCACACTTTGAAATCTTGGCATAAATTCAGTGATTTCTTAGAAGACTCATTACTATTATTAGATGATGCACATGATCCCACAAAAATTTGGTGCAAATGAGGATGTCATCCATAAAGGTTTCCAGATACTCATCGAAAATCCTATTCATTAAGGCCATAAAAACTACAAGAGCATTTGTTAGACCAAAGGGAATAACAATGTACATGTAATGACCACACCTTCTCCAAAAAGAGGTTTTTAGAATGTCAGATTCCTTTATCCTCAACTGGTGGTTACCAGATCAAAGGTAAATCTTTGAAAACTACTTCACCCATTTCAGATGATCAAACAGATCATCAATCCGCAGAAACATGTACTAGTTATTTATCATATCTCAATTGAGCTTTTGGTAATCAAGAAACAATTAAAAGAACCATCAGCCTTTTTAGCAAAGAGAACCGGGGACACCCATGGTGAAACACTCGATAATATAAATCCTTACTCAAGAAGATTGTACAATTGGGAATTTATCTCTTTCAATTAATCTTGTGACATGCGGTAAGAGGGAATTGAAATTGGTTGAGTACTCGGAATTAGGTCAATATAAAACTCAAACTCCTTTATAGGTGGAAGACCAGAGAAACTAGAATAAAATAGGTTGGGAAGATCAATGATGACGGGAGGGAGATCTACACTCATTTAATCTCACTCTAGATCAAAATAAGACACTAATATGTCTTTCCCCAACTCTGGAAAATAAGGTCCATATCTGCTCTACCTTAGGACCCATTCTCCTGAAGAGACAAGAGGCACACCACTGGATGTAGTAAGGTAGACCTATCAAAGATAAACATAAATCTAGGATTTATTATCAATGAGTTTATCCACACTGAATATAACATCAATATATTTAATGCTGAGAAGTAGAACACTTGAATCTATGTCGACATCTGATTAAAATAAGACACAATAAATACAACAGAGACCCTAATCTCCTTTCGATCCAAGTGGTGTAGTAATATCCATTACAAAAGATAGAAGATCCATAGGAAGATTAATTAGATTTACAATATGGGTTGAAGTAGATGAATTAGATGCACCAGTAAAAAATAGAATATTCACTAATGATGAAGCTATAGTAATGGTACCTCTCATGGTGTCTGGAACTATGTCTGCTTTCTTAGGAGACTCTTCCCCTGCGTGAAGAGGTTTCATTCTAGATTCCTATGGATGAAAACCTTTTATAAATGAATAATATTATTTCCAAAATGTTTTAGGAGGATCTAATGATCTCGTTCCACTACATGGAGAGGAAAGATATGTAATAATATCTGTAAGTTCCTTGAATGTCCACATGAGCCATAGTTTTTGGGTGCCTTGATGCAAACCCTTCTAGAATGTTCTAGCTTTCCACACTGAAAGAAAATTAAAGGGATTCCTCCTGGTACTGTAGGAGATCTGGAATAACCCTACTATCGATAAATTCCACTAGGATCATCACACTTAAATTTTCCCTTGTTGTAACTCACACAACCACTGGGAGAAAAAGGAACTCCTGTCAACCCCGAATTCCCATCCAGGTCCATCTCGATTGTCATTGCCCTATCCAAAACATCAGCATAAGTGGGAATCTTTTGCAATAAAACCCGATAATGAATATTTGATCAAATTCCCAAATCGAACCTTCAAGCCTCCATCCAATCATCAGATACCTTCTCTGGACCAAACTTCACCAACCCGGAAAAGAGATTTGAATAATTAGTTACGATTCTATTGGTCAGCTTAAGAATGAAAAACTATATAGTCTTGTACCAAACCATTGACTCTGGATAGAACTGGTTGGTGAAAATAACCTTGAGGTCCTTCCATGCCTTTAACATCATGTTTCCTTGGCATCACCATTGTGTCCCACCATCTCCTGCTCAGTCATTCCAGCACAAAGGTGGAACACTGCACCTTGATCACGTCTGCTATTTCTAAGAAATCAAACATACATTCTATCTTGCCCAACATTTCCTCACCATGTTGAGGATCAATGGAGACTTTGATAAGTAGTGGATTCTAGAAAAGTAAATCTTGAGAATTATTTCAAAGAACTTCCCCCTAAGGATCCACAACTAGAGTTTGAACGGGGACTGGAGGTTACGCCTATTAGAGAGTTTGGATAGTGTGCATGATCACCTCAACTAGATTTGGATCATTAATAGGATTTTCTTGCTAAGGTTTAGCAGCAACCTCTTCATAGATCATATTTTCACATATTATTTGAGGCATGACACAACAAAACAATAGTAGATAATAGAAAGACATCATATTAACACTCAAACTAAGTGACATAGGAAATTATTCCCAATTGGTGGAATAACCATATTTGGATTCCAAATAATCCAAATCTGAATTTGGAAAATACTAGAAATAATCCACAATAAGTATTTACCTAACCACCATTGGAAGCTTCAGGTTCATTGCGATGATAGATGGCTAGGCACTCAATAGAAACTACCTCCAAAGTCCCGACAAGATTTCAAAAATGCATACTAACTTCAAGACAAAAGATCAACCTACTATGATACCACATTTTCATGAACCAACCTAGTTACCCTAGTAACCCGATAACCAAGATGTCCTTGACATTTCCCAAATGGTGTTCGTGATCCCTATAGGTTGATGACTACAACCTGACATCATACAACATGCAAGTGGGAATGATTTTTACACCAATAATTAAGATGAAAAAGAAACAAGACATTATGCATACAAAAGGAACACCAATGAGAGTAATTTACTAAAATAAAAATAATAATAAACAATCCCATAGTAATACTACCCATGTACCAAAATAGGGAAACACATCCCAAGTACCTAAGGACACAACTCACAAAGTACAGATTTCAATTGCTAGATCCACCTCCAAGCGATCCTTTTCCCTTTCTTGAACCTAGAAGGAGATAATCTATAAACACTCGAAGGCACAAGTAGGGTGTAAGATAAAAATCTGAGCAGGGTCTCACCACATATTCCATAACAGATTTAAAAAATAGATTAACCTAATAAAATTATTTCAATTTTAATTTAAATAGGTTTGTCATTTCAAAGAACATTTAAACAAATAATTCTATACAATTTAAATTATAGAAAATATATTAACCAAATGATTTTCAAATGATGGAATATTTATATAAAAATGGATTAAATAATAAAATTACATAAAACAGTTTACGTAAATTTATTAGGCATGTAAAATAGTTTTATAATATTGGAATACATTTATATCTCAAATATAAATAACAAGCGAGCAACATGGTCATCCACCAAATAGGTACAATGGTATTTCTGGCCATACGACCCCATACTCTCTAAGTGACCTCAGCAATATGTGTATACAAATGACTTCCTAACACTATCTAGAGGGGACTCGTTACCCTCCCAGTAGTGATGTGACCCACCACATGTAGGTTTTATAACATTGTAATAGCATAGAGTGTGTCCAAATAACTCATCAAATACCTAAGGATTGCACATTATCTTACACAATCAATGATGAAAAATTTATTTTAAGACTTATTAAAATAAAATTAAATCCCTTTATTCCATTTCAATTTCCAATTTTCCAGTTTAGATGAAAAATGAGGTTTAATAAAAAAACATTCCTCTTTCCAAGATAAAACCACTTAATTTCTATCCAAATCATTTTAATTCCATTTTCACAATTTTAAAATCCATTCAAAACCAATTCCATAAATTTAGAAATTAATTTTCAAAATTTAATTCTGCAATTTAATTGAAATATTTTCCATCAAATCCTCAATTTAAATCAACCAATTTCCATAAACACACCCCAATCCAATGGAATTGAGGGGTTTTCCAAATTTATACACCAAAACCATTTCAAATATCCTAGTCAATCGGAATTGGATTTTATCAAATAAATTGAAATAAATTTTTAAGAAATTGAATTTGAATATTCAATTGAAATAAATGAAGCAAAACTAGGTTAATAAATTTGGAAAAAAGGGAAAGAATAACCTACCATTTCTCGAAACACCATACTTGAAATGACACCCATCAATGATAATGAAGGTGGAGAAGACCTCAAAATCCAACCTAGAAATGATATAAAACAACATAGATAATATATCCACCATTATCAAGATGATCTATTAAAATCCCAAATGAGGAGGAAGAGAAATAGATGAAGAATAAGAGAGAAATCTTACCGAGGAATCATACCACAAGAACAATGATGATCAAATGCTGAATTAGTGGATCTGAAAGGGTTAGAAGGATTAAATATCACCTAGGGATAGACTTAGGTCGTTGGAGTTGAAATTGGAGTGGAGAAAATAAAATATCTCAACCTCACTGCTTGTTTAAAAACTACAGTCGAGGTATTACACAATGTGTAATCCATTTCACATCGTGAATTGGTTAATTTTTGTAACCACCAAAAAAATCACCTTGAATTAAAAATTGCCACTCTAAATTAAAAACCAATATTTAATTATTTTAATACATGTAATGAATAATCATGACGTGTACTCATCACATCATGAAGCCTTCTAGGAATTTTACGTAAGACCATTACACGATGTGTAACAATGTTATATGACATGTAACTCTCTATAAGCCTATAGAAAAAGGTTGGGTAAGGCTGAGAGTAAAAAAAACTTATTACTTAACCATTATAGGTATCCTCTCAATTAAATATTAACCATAACCTATCAGGGAAATGAAAAAACCACAACAAGGTTAAAGAAAAACCTATCAGATCAGTAATGAGATGTTATAATGGTGGCCTTATAAGGGTGTGAGATATACTCAGTAGGCCACAAACAATGGTTTATAAAGAACAATCCTATCTATGAATATAAATATAGCAGTTTTTAGGTATAAAAAATAAGATGTAAAAGAATCACTGTAAATTGGTCAGACTCAGGTTCTATAAGGACTCTCGGCTGACAATACCTACTTTGGTCTAGGACAGAATACCTCTAATCAATATATATATATAGATATGTATATATATAAAATATAAATGTGATAACATTTATAGCTATATATATACGTAGTATTTTCTAGGACACACGGTGTAGCTCATGAATACATGCATAATACTACTCATAATAATAAAATTAATAATCTCATAATAATAAGTAAGGGTCATCATGACCAGGGATCATGTGTAAAATAAGGATAGGGGTTATTTTCATAGATCATAATCAATATAGGACTCAATTATGAGTATCATGAAAAAATTTCAATGAAGGTCATACACAACCTCTTAAATAGGGGTGAGTGGAATGTCATGCCCAGTAAACCTATTGATGTTAATGCCATGCCAATATCAATGACCATGGGGATGTGACACTTCATGGACAAATACCCTACTATATGACCCTTAAATAATTATATAGAATATGGTAATCCTACTTTCCTTATTATACCTTGTATTAACATTCTATAAAGAGGATACTAGTATCGCTCAAGGCACAATGGATCCTTTAAATATAGTTCATTAAACATTTATTAATAGGACATGTGTTCATACATTCCATTAATTACATTCAATTATAAATAATGTGATGTACATGTCAATAATAATTTTATACAAAAAATCAATAAAAAAATGAAGAAGGCTAAGCACTTTTATCATTTCAATCATATAATAAAGTCCATTTACTTAAGCATACCAGTCATCACTCGATTATAAAAATAATTATGAATGCCATTCCATAAATGATCCATTTAACATTCAATTAATTACATTTTTTTCCCATTTTATTATTGTAGATAGAACTCCTAAAAGGTGGTTTTATTATAAATGGGGGTGAGTATTATCACTTTAGGTTCATTTAGTTTAAATTCAGTAATTCCTTATGAGAGGATTAATTCATGGAATCTAAATGGATAACCAATAGGAATCATGAAAAGGAATTATAAATTAAATATTTAAGGTGAAATCTCTAAGGGTGTACTAATTTATCAAGAAAGGAGTAATCTACAGACGTCTAAATGATGCACCCTAGGGGGTTGTTCAGATTGAGGTATAATACCTCCAATGACTTTGTTTAGAATACAATGGATATCTAAAATATTGCATTTGGATCTATATAATTAATTTCAAATTTATAAAGCATTTCAAGGAAAACTTAGTGTGAAACATAATGACATAATTTATAATGCATAAAGAATTTATTAGAAAAGAAATAGACCACTTAACTCGTACTTGGGACGATCTACTAATCCAATACTGACCTTTGAATTGATCCAATTTGAGAGAAATTGAAGAAATGGAAGAACATACTAAAAATATGGTGAAATTTCTCACATGAATATAGATCCAAATATGAAATAAGAAACTAATAATGGAGGGAGTATGAGTCTAAAAATCAATTATTTTCTTCCAATATGATGAACGGTGGTCAAAATGGACTTCTGATGAAGGAGATATCTCTACAGAAGGAGGAGAAGAGGAAGGATCCTGCACATGCATTTATGTTCATGGGTGGAAGGAATAAAATAGGGGGAGATGAGACTAAAAGGAAACCTAGGAAAAGGGGTAAATTTACCCCTTTAAATGAGGCAGATAGTTTGTCCATATAGTTGGTCAAATCATGCACTAATCTTGTGTGGTATACCCTAAAAGGGGGATCGCACAGTTTATAAGATTGGTATAATAAAAAGTGTGCAAACCATTCATTTTTACTCTATTAAGATACTTGAATAAGTCATAATACTATGTGTCTCAGTACACATAGTTAGACCAAACCTTGTGATACCCTTAGCCTATCTAAATAGGCTTCATAGTTTCTCATTGAAGGATGCATAATTTTATAAAAACCATGTTCCTTTTACATCTCCTCGTGGGTTTGAGTTTTTAGAGATCGATGCATGTGAAACTATTTTGAAATTATAAGACACCTCTCAAGCCTTAATCAAATTCCATAAAATCACATTTAAGTGTTCCAAATCTCGAATTTACGTTTCAAAACTTGGTATAAGGAACAATACATCCACCAAAAGGAAAATTTCAAATTCCCTGGGAATTTTATCTTTGTCCAAAAATATGGGATGATATATCTATAATATCCTTGAAAAATATTTGGTGTGTATAAAACTCATTAGTGATAAAGTTGAACTTTTACTAGGAACCTATCTTAGAATCATTCAATATTATGAAGAAAATTATGAGGATTATACAGGAAATGCCATAATGACTTGCACCCCTAGACACCAGTGAGAAATATTCATGTACTATAAATACATTTTATAACAAGATATAATTAATATTCCACTTTATGAATCAATAGATGATATTATATTTGGTTTGGTAATAGGATATTCTATAGGAAACTCTTCTCTAACATTTACCAAATCTTTGAAGGTGTTAGGATACTGATACAAAGTATCTAGGGGTGGGGGTGGGGGGGGGGGGGTATATTCTTATGTAGTATCCACCACCAGGGGACTCCAAGAGTTGGAAACCTTACATTTAAAAAATGATACATTATGGATTATTTCATCATAATCATTATACGATGGAGTGAGGGCCCCATGATTGTATAATATTTCATGCCAAGGCCAGTGACCAGAGGAGAAGATGGCCTAGAGGGATCATCAAGGCTATCCATCTCAAGAACAGTAGCCAAAAAAATGAGAGGATGTTCTTAGGAATAACATTCGAGGGAATTAAAAGTATGGTATAGAATCCATCAATTAATGGGGAAGAAGTAACTACTATGGAAAAAGGAAGTATCGAGGGAGTCAACTAGTTTGAAGACAAGAAAAGACTAGTAGGAGGAAGGGAAAGAAAAATATCTAGGGGAGCTTCCAGATCACCACTCATAGAGGAATGATGAACCATCAGAATGAATTTATGGGAGTGAGAAAACTTTATACCCAAGATCAATATCCTATATAATTAAATAGTGTGTCTTTTAAAATGGAACTCAAAAAAGAAATCCATATTATAACTGAAGAAAAGTTTTTTCTAGTATGAAATATATTCTCTCATGGATGGAAAGATCTATTGAGGTAATGACACTAAAAAATAATTTTAAAATAATATTCAAGATTACATGGTACATAGGATGTGAAGGGTTCATTAATCCATGAAAAGAAATTGGTATATAGAATTGTTGACATCTTTCAAAATAGTATGATTATGAAATGGATGGGGGAGACTTGGCAGGTAAACCCATACAATAGTGGCCTTTGGGTCTTTACTAGAGTCGATCTCTATAGAAAACATGAAGAAGATAAACCTTTATATAACACAAAAATATTCCACCCTCATCTAATATTTAATAAACTCCCCCAAAGAGAATATATGGATATAAAAAAGATTTATGTTTGAGCAGAAAAACTGTCATCGATGAGGTAAGGCCTAAGAAACTAACTAGATTCTGGAACATTAGGAGGGGAGGTTAGTACATCCAAAACAAAATGGTTAGAATAAAATCGCAATAGGTTATATAAGAGTTGGATTAATTTTTTTGGGGGGATGTCTTGGCTAAATAGGTTAATATAACTTTTTTTAAAATTAAAGTGTCTACGTATGGTGAAAAAAGGGATTTAATGAAAATATTTCTAAAGGATAATATTTATTTCAGATGGAGGATCTTTAATCCAAGTGAGATCCTTATTGATTACTTTATTAGAGAGACAATCTGCTACTGTGTTTTAATCCCGGTATGCATCTGTGATGAAATAGTTATATTTTGAGAGGAATGTGAGATATTCTATCCATCTAGAAATGATCTTCCAAGATAGATATATCAAACCATACATGATATCCATTCTTGAACCCATAGGTTGTGATGAGGGGGCCAAATTAGAAGTGATTAGAGGAATTAATCCCTTCAATATGAGATCTGAAGGGTGGTGATAAGTAAGAAAATGAAGACTTACCCATAGGTGGATAAACCAACCATTAATTTAATTTATAAAAAACAATTGGATGTGTAACTACTTGAGATTTTACTATATGTTAACCATAAATAAATATTATTTTAATAGTGTGGCTCAAATTAAAAGCCAAATTAAAATATTTTTTTATATATTTTGAATATTAAATAATACCATTAAAATTTAGTTCTTAAATTATCTTGTATAAAATATGTAACCATACTAAAAGATTTGAGAAGAAAGAATGATGAAATGATATCAAAAAGAGAAATTGTTCTGTATAGATCTCATTTTTTGGAACTTGGAAGGGAGGAGGGTTCGCTTGAGTTTTCACTTAACCAAGATTAAACCCAACTTGATCAATTATAGTGTGAGAGAAACCATATATCAGTGAATTTTGTGCTCTTGGGGAATGCCACAAGATCCATGCCAGCTAAAATACCATCCAAAACTGCAACCAATGATTATCTAATTCTTAGTTCTTATGTGGAGGTTATAAGGGGTTTTATTAGAATAAATTAGGACTATATCAAAATAATATATATATATATATATATATATATATCATGAATGTATGATCTATTCTAAAATTCTTTCTTCTAAATTCAATTTATGTATAAAAATGATTTTTTTATAGAAAATAATTTTATTCCAACAAAATAAGTTTTTTATTTAATAATACTAAGATATATTCACACTAGATTAATTTTTAATAGTTAATATAAAAAAATATTTTTTTTCAATAAAAACATTTTTTCTATATCTTTTATTTTTTAATTTGAAATTAATTTTAGGTTGTAATTTTGAAAAAAAATCATTTTTGGATTTATCTTGGGCATACAATCTTAAATTGAATTTTTGATATTTTTTCTAAAATAATTTTTTTTTGAATAATGAAAAAACTAATTTTACTAATACGATCACTTTTATTTGAATTATAGGTTTTTGAAAATTTTTTTATATACCCAATATATTTTTAAAATTATGATTTTGAATTTATAAAACCTATGAATATCATTTTAGAAAATCAAGTAATATTTTATGAAAAAAATTTGCCTTAATTTAATTTATGAATGCAGAAATTTGGTTTTGGATTTATTTTAATAACTAATAAATTGAAAAAGATTATATTATCAATATCATTAGATTCAGTAACATTGTTAATTTTGTCCTATACATAATCTTTATAGTTAAAAATACACTTTTCTTGAAAATGGGGTTTACATGATATATGTGTTAATATTAAGATTAATTTCCTAAAATATAAAATGTTAATTTGATAAAATAATACTTATATTTGAGATAATAATTTTCATGTTAGTTAATATGGTAAATTTCATTTTTACTTATAAAATTTATATTATTAGGATTATTATTAACCACTATGATAACAATGAAACTTTTATTTTAAAATTATTATTTTTTTAATATAAAGGAATTAAAATTGATTAAATTAAATTGAAATCATTTAAAAAATAAATCTCATATGATAGTTAAACTCATAAATAATTATATTAACACTCATTTAGTAGTTATTCAAAACTAAATAATATAGAGAATCCATAATGGTCAGAATGCCATTATCTACTAAAACATTTTTCCTACACATTTTTTGTTTTAATTCAAATGTTATTTTCATAGTATTTATAAATTTAATTAGATTAAATTTAGGTTAAATTTAGTTCTATAAAATAAAAAATTGGTTATATGGGTTATGTCATATGTTTAAAAAACATAAAATCCCTTAGTTAAAAACTAGTTACCTGGTATAAAAGTAAAAGAGTAAATTTTAAAAAAAGAATGGTAAAACACTATTACATGTTTACACATGTGTGGAAATAATTTTTTGAGACATTATAAACCCAAAAATATCCCACACTTTACTTGTTCCCATTTTGAGCCTTTTATCTGTGAATAGTGTCATGGCCTTTTTTAAAAATGACGAGTCTTTTCAACTTTCTCCTTTACACTCATATAAAATGAGATCACTTACACCCTTTATAATACACACGTATCTATTGAATTACACCTTGAAAATCTATCATATTCTCTACCTAGAACCCTATAAAATAAGAATAATCATCTAGTCACTCATAGTAACCCAAATCTATTAAATTTTAATGGAACATCCAAAGAAAAATCAAGTCTTTGATGTAAGTATGACCTTCTTCTTATGTTTTTCTTCTTAGTACAATTCTTTCAAATATCTTATAAAAATAATAATATTGTGAATTAAATATAATTATAATTTTGGTAAGTTTTTATATTAATGGTTATAACCTAAGTTATTCATTTCTATCCACTTATAAAAATAAATTAACCCCAACTGTGCATGTCAAAGGACTATTGCCTCCATGAAGAATCAATTTTTTTTATTTTTCTTCTAGTTTTTCATTATTTATCCAAAAATCATAAAATTTAGTTAAAAATAAAAAATAAAATAAAAAATATAATATCATTATTATTATATTATAATGATATTATTTCAAAATAAACACCTTCTTAACCATACTCATCAACTTAGTTAAAGCTTGTTCATGTTTGGGTTGGTTTAACCACCTACATGAACGATATTATGGAACTCTGTTTTTGATGATTATAGGAACATGGAAAAAATATTTTTATAATATAATAATAAAGTAATGAATTTTATATAGTTATAAGTATTTTATATTAATTATTTACCATATTATTAAATTTTATTTTTCATTCATTAAAATCACTGAAATAAGACAACAACGATTTCATTTTCACAAAGTGTAGCTAAAACTCATATGGAATGATATAAGATATTTTTAAATTATTTTATGATATATATATATATATTATATTAAATTATATACCTTTTCATCAAATAATGGGTGAAAATATCATTATTATGAATCATACACAATAGGTTAAAGATATTAACACCCGATGTTTAAAAGAGGCTACAAAAACCCAATACATGAAGATAATTGTTATTAATGAAAAGTATAAATGGAAATGTTTATGAGTAAGGTTCGTAAATATTTAATTAATACTTTTATCAATATGATATGATAGTTTAAATGACTTTGGTGTTAATCAAGGGTAATTTTAAGGGACTAGGTAGCTCAAATCCTTTCTTTGAGTTACAATTTTTTTTATTTAACTTCCATTTTTTAAAGACTTTAAATTTTGAATGATATTCCATCCTTATTTCTGGGGAAAAATAGTTTTTGAACAAAAATAATTGTCCTGAAAGATTTCATTTTCATTTTTCAAATAAATAATTTTTTTTGAAAAAGGACATATAATTATCACTTTTATAATAATGAAAACAAATTTTTTTTAAAAAATATATTTATGATTTGGTTTTCATTATCTTAAAATTATATATTTCTCAAAAAGTGATATTTTTATTATCCTTTATATGTTATTAGGTTATTAATCCTTTTTATAAATGATATTTTTATGTCCTATGATTTCTTAAGTTTATGTTATGTCATATGTTTGAGAAAACCATTTTTTTCATGGGTTATTTAAGATATGATGATGATTGATTCTTAGTAGAAAATATATGTATAGATGATAATGGTTGGGGTAATACATCACCCTATAATGAGTTAATTTAATATTATATACCATGAGATATTCTGGGGAGGACATAATTATTTTTTTCATATAGGCGTGGCCATGATGGATTTGCTCACATTTTTTTACATGGAAACAATTAGTTTGTTCACATAAGTGTGAATATAATTAGTTTTCTCACACAGGTTTTCATTTAATTATGGTTCTTCCATAATTTCAGGTTGTTTATCAAGTTATTTTTAAATTTCAAGATACAATTAATTTCCATGAAATTTCTTGTTTTCAAGATTATGTGTTATTTTAAAAATTATTCCACACTTTTATTTCATGATCTCATGTTATTAAGATATATTTCTGCTAGGTAATATATTTTATGCATCCTTAGTTATATTTTTATGATATTATGTTACTATAACATGTTTTATGAATATCATATTAGGTATTTTGATATTTTGTTAAGATATTTATTTCTTCCTCTTATTTTCCTTCATGTTATGATATGTTTTACCCTTACTAAGAATATGAGATGAACTATATCTTTTGTTTACAATCCCATTTGTTATTAATATTATTATATCATGTGATATATATAGAAAGGGTTATAGTGGATCATGATTATAAAGAAATATTCATAAGTTTAATAAAATTATATGTTTAATTAGATAATTTCTAAGATACGAAACCTTTAAATCATTGTTTTGTGAGAATTATATGAGATGTATTATTAAAATAATCAAATTATTATAATATTTATGTTAATATTATATTGGGTCTCTATAATTGATATTCTTTGTGGGTTTATTTATTATAGAGATTAGTTTATAGATTAGTTTAGTTATTTTTGAATATTAGTTAAGTTAAATGTGGTGTTTGGATTATATAACCTTAATAATAACCCTATAGACGAATCTAAGTATAAGATAATATCCTAAAATATTATTAATGAATTGACTAGATAGTGTTAATATAAATTAATCTATATCTAGATACTATAAGTGGGTATAGTTTTGGTACAAATGCATCTGGGAGTAATAATCCCAAAAATAGTTGGTTGAGTATATCTCGACCATCATTCTAGTGCATAATGAATGGGTCCTTACTGTACACATGGTCTGACACCCATAGAGGATATTATTTTTTTAATAACATTCTTTTTATGAGCCTATATAAAGGATTGGTTTCAAAGTTACTTTGATGGATTAAGATGAAAACTTTAATATAACCCAACTTAACGTAACATGCATCATACTAAGATTGATATAGGTTACTCTAAAGGGACTATGGCCCAACATGGAAATATCATAGGAAAAGATGTTTTAAGGTTGTATTCCTTTTATTATTATGATAATTCCATCATATTGTTATTTTTTTTCCACTCATTTCAACCCTTTTGGTTTTAGTAATGTAAGGAACAAGAAGGAAGTACATGTGTAAGGGATAATAGGAAGATTACATCAATAAAAAAACCATTAGAATTAGAGATTGATTATGAAAACTTATGATTATTCCAAACCATATATCATAATATAAGATTAAAAATATGAACATAATATAAGTCCCAAGAGAACTAGATAAGAGAAATATTGAATATAATGAATGATCAATTGATAAAGATGATGACAGGAAAAATATTCAATTTCTTATATGTTAAAAATTAGTGAAGAAGTGGGGTAATTTTCTTAAGGGGTTTGGTAAATGATTTAAATGTATAAAAAGGTGTCATCCAGCATAAAAATTACATTAGAAAAGTAAAATGATGGTTATCATGGTAGGAATAGAAAATTTTTATCCAAAAGAACCATTTACAGTCCAATGTCTTGAGTATGAAAAACTTTAAAATTTTCCAAGTTAGTTTCAAAAATATTAGGATCATAATAATTGGAAAAAACACCTACTATAACCAAGGGAACAAGGTGGATCATGTTTAATGACATCTTCTGGGGTTTATTTCCATAACTAAATCATCCACTTAGGAATTATGGATTTGAGATCTTTATTCTAGCCACTCTAATTTGCCTATATTTTTTTCTAAGTGTACAACCTTGTTATTTTTTTATTAAATAAAATAACTAATAGTATAATGGTTTGTTTTCAAAATTTATGTTAATGAGAATAAAAATATTAGTATGGGTCCTTTAGTCGGATATGAAATAATGGATTAACTATTTTTAAATATACTAAAAATTCACTGATCGTGGTTGGATTACCCATAGCATCCTCACTATTAAAAATGAATGGGGAGAGAAACAATAACTAGTATATTTTATTGAAAGATTATAATGTAACTTCAAAAACATATGACCACAAAAAATCACCTTTGATACCCAAGAAGATGTGATCCCATGAAACGTGTGTGGAAAATAGTTAGGGTCTTGGAAGATGCTATTTGGACACATGAAATTACACCTGAAATAGACATGGCGAGGAATCTATACCCTACTAAACATTAATTGAGAGGGTTTTATGTTTCAAGTAATGTGAGGACTGGTGAAACAATCTAGCGAAGGGATGTGTGGTTTTTTTTCAATCTAACGATGTAGGTGAAAGATAAGATTGAGAGGAAGTATGTCAGCACATTATATAAAGCCACTCCAAAAAGGGTCAGGAGGGGTCTGGATGTGGATCTCAATGAGACTTATAAGGGGGATCAATACTCTTTATCAAATTTATCATTCAAGGTCAGATTTTTCCAAGAACTTCCAAGTTAAGGAACCAAGGGGGACTAGATATAGGTGTGTGTGGTTTAGATATTATAAAAATATACAATCACATTGCATACCTTGAACCAACTTATGATAATATATCTTTGTAGGTCCAAACTATGAACTCAAGGAAAATTATATAAGTCTTAACACCAAAACATAAGAGGTATTACAATAAAATAGTTAGAGAGAAACAAAATATTGAGATAATGCTTATTACAAGTGAATATATGTGATTGATACTTCATTAGAAAATAAAATCCTTATTCATCTTGTAGATACCCTTAGCTAAATTTGTTAGTAAGTAATAAATAAATTGTTGAGGGAGAAATTTATATAAGTGGGGATAATGTAACGACCCAAGATTTCACTATATATTATTATAAAATTATTATTATGTTAATAGTGTTCCTAGCTCACAAAACCAAATTAAAAATGATAAACCTTTGTATATATATAATATTAAATATGTCCCTTAAAATTTAACCAATACATTTTCTTGGATAAATTTAGGTAACCAAACTACATGATAAATGAAGAAAGTATGAGGAAATGTAATCTAGAAGTGGAAGTCGTCCATATAAAGCCCATTTTTCTAGACTTAGAAGCGAGACAAATTCACTATTGTTTCCCTTGACAAATCCCAAACTGAACTCGAGTAATTATAGTTTTACTGAAACCGTATATGAGAGAAGTTCGTGCTTATGGAGATTACTAAAAGATCCATGCTAACTGAACCATCACTCAAAACTACAACCAATTATTTTATGATGTTTGTTCTTATAGATAAGGAATAATGGGTTATGTAATAAGAAATTAAGAATATATATAAATATAATAAAATATTTTTATAGATATATCATGAATTTATGTACTATTTCAAAAGTTTTTTTGGAAAATTTAAATTATTCTTAAAAACTTAATCTTTCAAAAAGGAATTTTATTCTAAAAAAATGTGTTTATTTTTATTGAATAATAAAAATATATTAACATTCGATTAATTAGTAATATTTAATATACCAAATTCATTATTTTATACAAAAAATAATTTTCACTATATTTTATGTTTTTAGTTAAAAAATAAAATTTATAAATATTAGGTTATGAATTTGAAAAAATAAATATCATTTTTGGATTTTTCATGGTTAAATTATCTTAAGGTAGATTTTTGATATTTTTTTAAAACAATCAATTTTTAGGTGAATAGTTAAAAAATCGATTTTACTAATACTGACACATTTATATAACTTAAAATCCTTTGACACTTATTTTTAAGTACAAAATATATATTTAAAAATACTATTTATAATTTTTAAAATCATTGGATACCATATTAGAAACTAAAGTAATTTTTTTTGAAAAATATTTTTGGTTAATTATATTTACACATAAAGAAATTTTGTTTTGGATTTATTTTAATAAATATTAATTAAAATAATACAATACTATTAATATCATAATAATCAATAAAATTGATAATTTTTTCTTATACATAAACTTTATTCTTAAAATTACAGTTTTCTTAAAAATGGGCTTTTATGCATTACATGCGCTAACGTTAAGGTTAATTTCACTATAAATAGAAATTTAATTTTATAAAATGATTGTTTTATTTGAGATAATAATATCCAAATTATTTAAAATGGGAAATTTAATTTCTAGGTATAAAATTTTGATTATTAAGTTTAATGATAATCACCATGATAATGATGAATTAATTGTTTTAAAATTATTATTTTATTAATATCAAGAAATTATAACAAGCCAACGAGCTCGTACCCGAGTGGTAAGGGCTCCTGCTTGTCATCCAAGAGACCCGGGTTCAAAACCGAGTGGAGGTGAATTTCCGGATACTGTAGCAGTACTGTAGAAGTCACTGTAGCAATTACTGTTCGGTACTATAGCAGCCGGAACTATTCATCCGATTTATCCCTTTAGGCCACCGGTTTGGGCCTACGGGTCTCCAGGGCCTTCGAGTCATCAAAGTCCTTTGGGCTATAGGGCCTTCGGGTCATTCAGACCATGGAGTAGCCCAATTCATAGAGAACATGCCCCAGAAGAGGATCAGAGCAATAGGAGTAGCAACCACCAGATGCAGAGCTAACCAGATTGGAAGAATGAGAGGGTATAACAGCCACCATCGGGACCAGGCCCTGTGCAACTTTGTACGGGGTAATGCTAGTCGGTCAGCAATAAAAGGTGGGGAGATAGGTGATCAATGACGCAGAAAGATGAGGAGGGGCAGTTCAAGTGGGATGTGCCTACGGGTCATGTATTGGGCATGGTATGTCTCTGGCCCTTCGGGTCATGTATTGCGGGTTTGTCAGGCATTGTGCCTTGGGCCTACGGGTCATGTACAGGTTCCCCTTAAACCCTTAAAAGGGGATTATCCATAATAAAAATAAAAAAATAAGGCCTTCGGGCCATTCGGGCGAAGAACTTATAACAAATGAATTACATTTAAATCCTAAAAATATTGAATATAAAATGATTTATAAAAACATAAATAAATATATTAACACTATTTAATTTTTATTCAATACTAAATAAGTCTAAGAATATATAATGGTAAAAATTTAATTATCTACTAAAATAGTTTCTCTACACATTATTTGTTTTAATTTAAATGTTAATTTTAAAAAACATTACAGTTAATTAGATTAATTTTAGGTTAAATTTTGTTCTATAACACCAAAATTTGGTTATATGGTTTATGTAACATGTTTAAAAAACATAAAACTAATTTTTTTTGGAAGCAAGTTACATAGTTTAAAAGTTAAAGAGTAAAATGTAAAAACTGTAAAATATGTATAAAACATGTGTGTATACTTAGATGAGCCTTTTTTGACCCAACCAAACCTAAAAATCTACTTTTGTCTATTTTTTGAGCCATTGTACATTGAATAGTGTCATGTAATTATTGGAAAATAATCAGTGCTTCCAAAATATCCCTTTTTCTTCCTTATAAAAGGGTACCACTTCCACTCTTTCAAACACACACCTAACACAAGTATTATCACCTTCTAAAGTTTTTCGTCCTAATATTACTCTTCCAAAAATATTTTCACCATAATAATATGATGAATTAAGTGTGATTATTATAATGAGATGTCATTATATTATTAGAAAAACATTATTAATTCATTTCCATCCAATTTGAAAAATAAATCAATGTTAATCCTATATGTGCGTGGACTACCGCCTCCATAAAAGACTAATTTTTTCTTCATTCTATTTTTTCAATATTTATCCAAAAAAATGAAATATGGTTCATAATCATAAAAAAATAAAAATAACATCATTTTAATTATTTTATAAGGATATTATATCAAAATAAACACCTCCTTAACCAAACTCAACAATTGAGTTAAAGCTTGTTAATGTTTGGGTAAGTTTAACCACCTAAATGAATGATGTTATGAAAATATATTATGGATGGCTATGAGAAAATTAAAACTAATATTATTATATTATAATAATAAAATCATTAATTTTATATGGTTAAAAAGATATTATATTAAGTAATTAACTTATTATTAATGTTCCTTTTTTTTAATTGTTAAAATCCCCGAAATAAGCCAACATTGATTCCATTTTCACATAGTAAACACATAAGTATTTATATAATATATTTCTAAGTAAATGTAATTTATATATTATAGTTTCTTAAATGAAATAACTTGGTATAAAATAATGTGTAACAATATCAACATTATAAATCATTTGTAAACAATTAAGGATATTAACACCTGAAGTTGAAATGAGGTTACCACGTCCTAATACATGAAGAGAATTTTTATTAATGAAGAGTATAAATAGAAATGTATACGGGTATGGTTATAAAATATGTAATTGAGATGTTTATATTTATATTTATGGCATAGGTCTAAGATCCACATTATATAAAAGTATGGTAAGAATTATATAAGAGGGGGTGAGTGGATTTTAGTTTAAAAATAACTACATATTTTCATCATCCTCAAAGTATACAGTCACATATTTATGAAAATATGATTGGACCAAAGATAAAACTATCAGTATTAGGAAGAGTTTGTATACCCAAAAAATTAAATAAATGTGGAAATCAGAGAAACCTAAATTTGTAATCAGTATTCCAGATTACTGATGTTTTTAACCTAAAAAACAAAAATAATACAATAGTATTATAATAAACTAAATTATAAAATAATCATTATAAAAGAATAATGAAATAATAATTTTATAAACTCACTTTTAAACCAAATAGAAAGGTAGATCTGTAGACCTAATATATGGTATCCTTGACTTTAAACCTGTTGAAAGGTATTCATTTCGTAAAATAAAAATATTGACTATGCTTTTATAACCTAAGAAGACCTTAATCAACCCAATCAAAAATTGATCCTCTTTTGTAATCAGTATCTTGATTTTCCCTTTCAATTAACTATTCTCTTCATTTACCTATTCTACATAATAGATTGTTTGGTGTATCTTCTGCTATAACCAATATCTTGACATTCTTCTACTTAACAAATAACCCAGTATTCAAATAATAAACTAGTATATTAGTAAAAAAATTACAACAAGAAATATTGAATGATTTTATAATTAATTCCTCACAAGAATAATATTTACAGAACACTTAGAAATAAAAACAATTAGAAGTGAATTAATCAACAAGTAGTTTAATACTTATTTTTTCCCTTACAATCTTCTTATAAATTAATTTTTCTTATAATCCTTGAGGTGTAGCTCAATTTATAAAAAAACACCTAATGGTTGGATTCCACATATATTATGGTTAGTTTCAATGGTATAGTATTAGATTTTCTATTCATATTACATTGGACCTAGTTTATTATCATATATATCGATACATTGGTTAAGTACCACTATGGTGCTTCAGATGAAAACATAAACTTTTTATTAATTTTAAATTTATTTAGTTTAACTTTTTTTCATGAATCTGTTTCATTATTATTTCATAAAACCTCCAGTAATCAGTATTTTATTAAATATATCACGGACTGTCCCTCGGGGCCAATGTCGTGACTACCCCAAGCCCGCCTTCCATGGGCCATGGGCTGGCAACTAGCACCAAAGGCATAATTCCCTAAAATTGGGAAGGAATTACCTTTATAACCTATAAACACACGTAGTAGATATGATCACAAGTAAAATGAATAACCAACAAGTGAGTACAGTAAGTGAAAAGGGGCTAGAATACAAGAGCAACTGGAAAGTACAAGAACTTAAGATATAAGCACAACTGAGGAAATATGAAAAATAGCCACTGAGTTGTCCTCTGAGGTTCCTACCTAAAGGGTAGGTACAGATCGCCTCTTTAGCACCCCAAGTCTGTCTGTATCCTTTATGTACCTTCATACTGCAAGGTCCACCTCCGGGTACCGTCCAGTCCTGGTACTCTAAGCCTCGGTCAGCACTGTCTGTCGTCTGCATCCAACACAATGAGGTGCGGGCATAGCCCATGAAGGGGTGAGTATAACGATACTCAATAGGGACCCCAAGACCCTCAGGGTCTCACAAATTCTAAAAAGGATAAACCACAGGGTATGAAATCAATAGATAACCCCACTTAGGTATATGCCCATACATATACCTGAGTTATCAAGTATTCCATCTCAATCATGAGGAAAACACAAAGTTACTGACTCATCTCACACAGGTTTACAACTCACGTATAATTTTAGAGATGATTATATGTTTCCACTAAATCATCTATTCTGTCGAACCCACGTAGGATCCAAGAATAGTACTCAGAGCTGTCGAACCCACACAGGATACAGGAATAGAATCAGAGCTGTCGAACCCACACAGGATCCAGGAACAGTTTATAGAGATGCTGAACCCACACATGATCCATGAATAGTAGACAGAGCTTTCGAACCCACACAAGATCCATGAACAGTAGTCAGAGCTGTCGAAACCATGTAGGATCGAGGGATAGTAGTCAAAGCGTAACCAACCACAGGGTTCTGCACAAAGCATGCTTGATTCTGGGAAGATCCACTCCTCAAGCCAAGAGTCGATAAATCAACTGCCATGAAGTCCCAAGTTTATGTATCCAAAAGATCCATATTGACAATAGAAAACCAACATGATAGACGGCGCGTCAATCAGACGCTCGGTCTGAGAGTTATTATCATTTCCGTTCTGAGGGCATAGTTGGATTTAAGTTCGATCCAACCCGGCCATACCCCAATTATTTCAAAATCTTGAGTGGGGTATGCCAAAATAACTATCCTCCTCCATGGTTTCCATCGTTGTATATGGTTCATCAATCGGACTCCTGTAGCCCAAGTTACGGGAAAAAGAGTGGAAATAGGTCAAGTGGGTCCGGGTCTAGACTGGGGTCCGACCCGGTCCACGGGTCTGACCCAGTCTGCGGGTGTGACCCAGTCCATGGGGGTGGCTTGACCCGCGCTGGGTCCGGCCCGTGCTGGGTCTAACCTGCACTAGGTCCGGCCCGTGCTGGGTCTAACCCGCGCTGGTTCCTCCCTAGCCGCGTCAAGGGGGGAGGTCACGCCTCCTGGAATCCCAAACGGCTTAGCCGTTCAAGGGAGGATTCAAAACTGGCGCCACATGGTGCTGGTACGCATCACGCGGGACCCACGCGGCGGGTCCCGTTCCTCGTGGATGGTCGAGGGGCCAACCACCTCCTGCGCGGTGCAGTAGCGCCGCACCTCCTGCAATGACTCAGTGACTTAGGCTGCTGGTTCTTCTCACGGATGGCCTTACGTCGGCCGCCGCTACACCGCCGTGGCTAGTCGGCTGCGACCCACTCCTCCGGTGGCGCAGTTGCGCCGCCACTGTCCATGTGGCTAGTCGGAGTTCCAAATGCCCTTCCTTCGTTCTACCGGTGTAGTTCGCCGGTTCTGACCGTCGACAAACCTTCCGCGGGTCATCAGAAGAGTTCTGGTGGCCTGATTCTCGTTCTGGGAGTAGCCGCGCACTTTTTGGGACATCACCTTCATTCTACACCCATTGTTGATGAGAATCTCTCATCCTGGACTCATGCAGCATTTAGCGTCAAATTCCACAAAGAAGGCGGAGGGGTCAGGCCGTGTTTGTTCTGCCCACACCCTCCATATTAGGGTGATACCATGTGGCTTTGAATAATAATCCTCGACGGAAAACAAAGAACGACAAACAAAAAAAAGTTTGAACCTATACCTTTGATCGTTGATCGTCGACGTTGGCGTGAAAAGGTAGATGTCGTTTTGTTGTAGATGAACATGTCCAGTATCAAAGAAGGTTCCGAGGAAGGAAGTCGAAGACAATCCTTGCCGGTGTTCGTCATTCTTCATTGGCGAGAGCTTTTCTCCCTAAGTCCTCTCTCCTCTCCCATGTCCCACCAAAAGAAAAATGCTAACCAAAATAATAGATTATGTTTATCTATTATTTAATCATTGGCACAAAATTCAAAAAGGCTGAATTAAATTAGGGTGGATCCACTTAATTAATGTGGAGGATTTGGCAAACAATAAGTGTTGGGGAGTTGAAGAGGCTCCCCTACACTTAATGAAAGGTGGAGGGTTTCTCCCCATTAAAGGGTAGTTTCAAGGGGGTTTAACCACAGGTAGTCCCCATAATATTAAATATGAAGAGGAGGTTAGGTTCGGGTGGGCCACACTACCATAACCTCTCATGGGAGGTTAAGGTGTGGTAGTCCCCACCTCCAACTTCCACATGGAGGCCTCAACCAACCAAAATAAAAATAAAGCTACAACTTTATTTTTATTTAATTCATTCATTAAAAACCCAAAAACTATATTTTATTTTCAACCATCTGTCATCGAGGTGAAAGTCTTATTAAGAGAATACCGGTGCTGTAAGTTCAACGGTGCCCTCAGATTTAAATTCCGAGCACCGGTTTAAAAGTTATAAAAACCCACTTGTACGTTTACTAAATGTACCCGAACAAAACATCAGAAATTGATTCCGGGAAAACCGGGCCTCAGAATCACGCACTGTCAATTTTTGCAGACTTGTAAAATTATCATGTATTTAAGAAAGAATTTTCCACAGAAATTAAGGGTCTTTACATTCTCCCCACCTTAGGGATTTATTTCCCCATAAGCTACAACTCGAACTAAGGGAACAAGTGGGGGTACTGAGAACCCATCTAAGCCTCTCACTCCCATGTTCTCTCCTGAAGGTTTCCATGCTGCCAGTGAATGCGGACCATAGGTATCGACTGTCCACGAAGGACTCTCTCCTGTTGATCCTAAATCTGCACTGGAACCTCTGTAAAAGTCACCCCATCATTGACGTCCATCTCTCCATGGTCGATGATGTGAGAAGGGTCTTACACGTATCTCCTCAGTTGGGATACGTGGAAGACGTCGTGCACTCGGTGCAAATGAGGTGGAAGAGCTAAGTGGTATGCCACCTTTCTAACTCTACTGAGGACCTGAAAAAGTCCAATGAATCTTGGAGATAACTTGTCACCTCGACCAAATCTCCGTAAACCACATCGAGGTGAGACCCGTAGAAAGACGTGGTCACCATCCTCAAACTCCAGAGGTCTCCGTATCCTGTCAGCATACGACTCCTGCCTGCTCTGTGCAGTATTCATCTGCTCCTGGATGATCTGCACCTTCTCCATGGTAGCTCGTACCATCTCTGGTCCCACTAGTGCTGACTCCCCAGGGTCAGTCAAACATAAGGGTGATCTGTATGGTCGCCCGTATAACGCCTCAAAAGGTGTCATTCTAATGGTGGAGTGATAAATGTTGTTGTATGAAAACTCCACCAAAGGTAAGTGATCCTCCCAGCTATGAAGGAAGTCATGGACACAAGCACACAACATGTCCTCAAGGGTATGAATGGTCCTCTTGGTCTGGCCATCTGTCTGATGATGGAAGGTGGTGCTTAGACAAAGTTGTGTCCCGAAAGCCTCCTGCAACCCCTTCCATAGCTGGGAATTAAACCATGCATCATGATCAGAGACAATAGTCTAAGGTACTCCATATAGCCACACAATCTCTTGCACATAGAGGTGTCCCAAGATCTCTACTGAACCCTACTATCTGATCAGTAGGAAGTGGGCCAACTTGGAGAGTCGGTTGAGAATCACCCAAATTGAGTCATGAACCCTAGATGTACGTGGAAGTCCAGTCACGAAGTCCATGGATATCCCATACCACTTCCACTCTCTGACCTCTAAAGGCTGAACCAAGCCTTTTGGTACCTGATTCTCCACCTTCACTTGCTGACAAGTGAGGCACCCGGAGACAAACTCTACAACATCCTTCTTCATACCCAGCCACCAGTGCTATCGCCGGAGATCCTGGTACATCTTCACCACTGCTGGATGTACTACTAGAGGGGATGTGTGGAACTCCCTCAACACTTCCTCCTGAAGTGACACTAGCACCATAGTATATCCTCTGAATAGGATGATGTGTTCTACACCTTCAGAAAATCCATCAGGTGCCTACCCTGTGGATTTATGAGCACGTCGTGTCTCACAGTCAGCGTCTCCATGCTGCACCTCCCTGACTCATTGAAGAAGTGGGGGAGTGACTGTAAGTGGTTGTATAAAGGCTGCTCCATCTCTATCCACAAAGGATATCTGTAAAGAAGCCAGTTGCTCTGTCACCTCGCCTAGCAACTGTATACTAGATATCCTACTGAGTGCATCTGCTACAACATTCCCCTTCCCAGGAGTATAGACTATCTCGATGTCATAGTCCTGGAGGAACTCAAGCCATCGCCGCTGTATCAGGTTCATGTCCTTATGAGAGAAGATATACCTGAGACTATGGTGGTTAGAGTATACTGTGAAACGCTCGCCCATCAGATAATGCTGCCAAATATTCAAGGTGAAGACCACTGCTGCTAACTCTAGGTCATGGGTGGTGTAGTTCTTCTCATGCTGTCTCAGATGATGAGAACCATAAGCGATCACTGATCACTCCTACATCAGGACACATCCGAGTTCATTCCTTGATGCGTTGTAGTAAACTACGTACCCTACACCCTCTTATGGAATCCTCAAGATGGGGGCACTAGTCAGTTTCTACCTCATCTTCTGAAATCTCTACTGGCATCTCTCTAACCACACAAAGGGTTTCCCCTTCTTCGTCAAGGCTGATAGTGGTGCTGCATCTCTGAAGGTGATTGGTAAAAACCTCCGGTAATAACAAGCCAAACCCAGGAAACTCCGCACCTCCGTCACACTCCTGGGTGGCTCCCAAGAAAGTACCGCCTCAATCTTTGCTAAATATACTACAACTCCAGCCTCTGAGATGACATGCCCCAAAAAGTAAACCTTACAGATCCAAAACTGTCACTTAGAGAGCTTACCATAAATGTTGTGCTCTTGGAGTGTGTCCAGTAATACTTACAAATGGTAGGCATTCTTTTCCTTAGTAGCTGAGAAGATAAAAATGTCGTCGATGAAGACTATGACAAAGAGATTGAGGTATGGCTGGAAAATCCTGTTCATGAGTCCCATGAACTCTACTGGAGCATTGGTTACACCGAATGGCATAACTAAGAACTCTTAGTGGCCATATCGACATATGAAGGTCATCTTTTTCACATCCTCATCTCGAACTCTGATCTGGTGATAGCCTGATCTAAGGTCTATCTTCGAGAACCACCATGATTCCTTCAGCTGATCAAAGAGGTTGTCAATCCTAGGGAGTGGGTACTTGTTATTCACAGTCACTTGATTCAGGCGACGGTAGTAAACATAAAGGCCCAAGCTCCCATCCACCTTCTTGGCGAACAGAATTGAGGCTGCCCAGGGAGAAACACTGGGCCAGATGGATCCCTTCCCCAAAAAGTCCTCTAACTGTACCCGCAACTCGCGAAGCTCCACGAAAGCCATCCGATACGCTGGTGTAGATATTGGTGCTATCCTGGGGTACATGTAAATGTAAAAGTCCACATCTCTCTGAGGAGGTAGAAATGGAACATCATTAGCTAAAACATCCGCGTACTAGTCCACCACTACAGGATAGCTCGGACTCTCCACATCAACTGCTCCAAGGGTGAGGCATGCCAACTGATGAGTGATCGGCTGCACCCTCCTCCGAGTAAGTCCATCATGTGCTGGAAATGCTCCCTTCTCGTCAGTGAGGGTGAACCTGGTCCCATATGTGTGGACACACCACACTTTGCGCCTAATATAGTCAATATGAGCATGAACTATAGATAACCAGTCCATACCTAAGATGACATTGTTAGGCCTCGACGCCACTACTAGGAGATCCCAACCGAAGATCTCACCTATTAGAATAAGCTCACACTACTGGCACTAGTGCGTAATCATCGAATCTTCTCTCGTAGGATTCTCTAGCCATAAGGATAGAGCCAACGGTTTCATCGGAATCTCTGAGATCCGAATGAGGGCAGTGGTAATAAAAGAGTGGCTGACACCTGTGTCTATAAGTACTGCAACTATGGTGGAGTAGACACAGATCAAACCTCGAATCATCTCCAGAGCCCCATGATCATATGCCTCTAGTGCCTGGAGCTGAGCTCTCCCCTGTCCACCTACTCCTTGCGGTCGGGGTGGACCTCCTAGTGGTGGTGGTGGTAACACCTCATAACTTCATCCACCACTAGTAGCATGACCATATCCTCTGCCACGTCTGTCTGCGCCCTGCGGATTTCCTAGATCGAACCTCTTCCTCTACCTGGGAGGTCCCTCAACTGTCTTCTGATCATCTGAATGGCGGGTCAGACAGTCACGAGCCATGTGACCCTGCCCGCCGCATGTGAAACACTTCATGTTCCTTGTATGACTGGCTCTGTCTCGTGTGCCTAGCACAACTGAACCAGAGTCTTGTGGTCTTCCACCAGATGGTCTGGTCCGCTTGGATCTCTGCGACATATGTCTGCTGCCTGCTGAAGAAGACTCCGCTACGTGACGCCTGGTGGCGGGTCTCGCTACTGGTGACTGCTAAACAAGGAAACTCTCTACTAAGAGGGCTCTCTCCAATACCCCCGCCTGCGTCGGGATGCTAAGGGAGATCATCGAATCCCTGATCTATTGCCTGAGCCCCTCCTCGAAGGTCCAGGCTTTGAAGAATGGGTCCCGCACCATACTTGTGGAGTAGTGCGAGAGGTCGGTGAACCTCACGGAGTACTGTGCTACTATCATGATACCCTGATGTAGATGAAGTAGATCCTTTATCCACACTACACGTAGGGTGGCTAGGACAAACTCCACCCTAAATAGGCTCTCGAAGTCTACCCAGAGAAGTTTCGCCTCATCATGCACCTGAAGCATCAGACTCCACCACATGCCTGCTGCTGCCTAAAGGAGACTCGTGACAAGGATCATTATAAGGTCAGCTGGTGTCCCTACCACTCTGAAGACTCTCACTACAGCCTCCAGCCAATCCTCAGCTGTCTGCAGGTCCATCTCACCCCTAAACCTAGGCAGCCTTTCGCGCTGGAACTAGTTAAATGCGCTCAAATGGCGTGCACTCTCTGCTACTGGGGCTAGTGGCATCGGTGGCCCAACAGGTAGTGATACCTCTGGTGCCTCCACTATGATAGGGCCCCGCTTCACGGCCTTTTCGCTCGGTGGGCTGCCATCTCATACAAAGCCTGGAACCCTGGCTGGATATCTGTTTGGGGCCATCTTGAAAAGAAATATGTGTGACACGGTCAATAAGTTATACCTGGTGAGCTGAATCAAAGACATCAATAAGAAAACTCTTGAAACACACATGCAATAATTGTTTTTGTGAACTGAGTCAGAAATAAAAAGTTAGGGACTTGGTGTATGGATACATTGGCCGCTGCACCAACACTAGATTCCCTGAACTAAAAACCACACTCAATACCCTTAACACTATTTCTTCATAGAAAATATCAGAGTCCTAAGTTTTACGGTAGAACTGACTCCTCTAATACCAATTTCTCACAACCCGTCCCCCAGGGCCTGTGCCATGACTACCGCAAGCCCACCTTCCATAGGACAGGGGCTGGCAACTAGCACCAAAGGCGTAATTCCCTAAAACTGAGAAGAAATTGACTTTATAACCTGTAAACACATGCAGCAGATACGATCATGAGTAAATTTAATAACCAACAAGTGAGTATAGTAAGTGAAAAGGGGCCAGAATACAAGCCCAACAGGAAAATACAAGAACCGAAGGTACAAGTGCAACGTAGGAAATAGAAAAAACAACCACTGAGTCATCCTCTGAGGTTCTTACCTGAAGGGTAGTTACAGACTACCTCCTCCGCACTCCACGTCCGTCCGTCTCCTCCGTGTACAGTCATGCTACAAGGTCCACCTCTGGGTACCGTCCAGTCCTGGTACTCTCAGCCTCGGTCAGCATTGTCCGTCATCTACATCCAACACAATGAGCTGTGGGCATAGCCCGTGCAGGGGTGAGTATAACGATACTCATTAGGGACCCTGGGAACCTTAAGGTCTCACAAAATACAATAAGGATAAACCACAAGGTATGAAATCAACATATAACCCCACTTAGGTATATGCCCATACATATACCTAAGTTATCAATTATTCCATATCAATCATGAGGAAAACACAAAGTTACTGACTAAGCTCACATAGGTTTACAACTCACGTATAGTGTTAGAGATGATTAGATATAGCCACTAAATCATCTATTCTGTCAAACCCGTGTAGGATCCGGGAACAATTGTCAGAGCTATCGAACCCAGACAGGATCTAGGAATAGTATCAGAGCTGTCGAACCCACACAGGATCCAGGAACAGTAGACAGAGCTGTCAAACCCACACAGGATCCAAGAATAGTATACAGAATTGTCGAACCCACAAAAGATCCAAGAATAGTAGTCAGAGTTGTCGAACCCACGCAGGATCTAGGAACAGAAGTCAGAGCGCAGCCAGCCACAAGGTTCCGCACAAAGCAAGCTTGATTCCGGGAGGGTCCGCTCATCAATCCAAGAGTTGATACATCAACTACCATGAATTACCAATTTTATGTATCCAAAAGATTCCTCTTTCCAATAGAAACCCAACATGAAAGATGGTGCGTCAATCTGACACCCTATATGAGAGTTATTGGCATTTCCGTTCCGAGGGCCCAGTTGGATTTTAGTTTGATCCAACTAAGATTTACCCTAACTATGTTAAAATCAAGATTGGGGTATGCCAAATGAACCTACCTCCTCCAATATTTCTGTCGCCGCAGACGGTTTGTCAATCGGACGCCCGTAGTCCAAGTTATAGGCAAAAGAGTGGAAATAGGGCAAGCGGGTCCAGGTCCGGTCTGACCTCGTCGGATCGACCCTGCCCGACCCAGCTCAACCCGGGTCTGGACTGGGGTTTGACCGATCGGGGGGTTCGACTCGGTCCTTGGGTCCGACCCGGTCTGCAGGTACCACCTGGTCCGCGGGTCCGACCTGGGCCGCAGGTCAGACCCGGCCCGTGGGGACGGCCCGACCTGGCCCGCAGGGGTGGCCCGACCTGTGCTGGGTCTGGCCCACACTGGGCTCGGCCCGCTTGAGGCCCACAGCTGGAGGCCTATGGGGTCTGCCCAAGCTGAGTCTACGGGGAGGCCGCACCCCCTGGAATCCCGAACGGCTTATCCGTTCGTGGGAGGATTCAAAACCGGCACCACGTGGCGCCGGTTTGCGTAACCCAGGACCCACGCGGTGGGTCCCTTTCCTCCCAGATGACTGAGCATCCAGCCACCTCCCGCGCGATACGGTTGCACTGTGCCTCTTCTGGCGACCCGGCGGCTCGGGACACCGGTTCTTCTCGTGGCCGGCCCTGCGCTGGCTACCGCTGCACCACCGCGGCCAGTCGGCCGCAGCCCACTCCTCCAGCGGCACGGTTGCATCGCCCCTATCCATGCAGACAATCGGAGTTCCGATCACCCTTCCTTCATTCTACCGGTGTCATTCGCCGGTTCTGACCACCAGCGAACCTTCCGCGGGTCACCGGACGAGTTCTGGTTGCCCAATTCTCATTATGGGAGTAGCCACACACTTCTTGGGACGTCTCCTTCATTCTGCAACCATTGTTGACGAGAATCGCTCATCCCAGACTCATGCCGTGTTTAGCGTCAAATTTCACAAAGAAGGTGGAGGGGTCAGGCCATATTCGTTCGGCCCGCACCCTCCGTGTTAGGGTGATAGCATGCGACTTTGATAAATAATCCTCGACGGAAAACGAAGAATGAGAAACAAAACAACGTTCGAACCCCTACCTTAGATCATTGATCGTTGACGTTGGCGTGAAAAGGCGGACGCCATTTCGTTATAGACGAACACGTCCTCTGTCGAAGAAGGTTCCAAGGAAGGAAGTCGAAGACGATCCTCGCTAGCATTCTTCGTTCTTCGTTGGCAAGAGCTTTTCTCCCTAAGCCCTCTATCCTTTCCCAAGTCTCACCCAAAGACAAATGCCAACCAAAATAATAGATTTTTTTATCTATTATTTAATTGTTTGCACAAAATTCAAAAAGGCTGAATTAAATTAGGGTGGCTACACTTAATTAATGTGGAGGATTGGGAAAAAATTATGTGTTGGGGAGTTGAAGAGGCTCCCCTACACTTAATGGAAGGTGGAGGGTTTCTCCCCATTAAAGGGGAGTTTCAAGGGGGTTTAACCCCGGGTGGTCCCCACTATATTAAACATGAAGAGGAGGTTAGGTTAGGGTGGGCCCCACCACCATAACCTCTCATGGGAGGTTAATGTGCGGTGGTCCCCACCTCCAACTTCCACATGGAGGCCTCAACCAACCAAAATAAAAATAAAGCTACAACTTTATTATTATTTAATTCATTCATTAAAAACCCAAAAACTATCTTTTATTTCCGACCATCTACCATAGAGGTGAAAGTCTTCTTAAGCGAATACTGGCACTGTGAGTTCAACGGTGCTGTCAGATTTCAATTCCGAGCACCAGTTTAGAAGTTATAAAAATCCGCTTGTACGTTTACTAAACGTACCTGAACAGAACTTCAGAAATTGATTCCAGGCACACCAGGCCTCGGAATCACGCGTCGTCAATTTTCGCAGACTCGTAAAATTCCCATGTATTTAAGAAAAAAATTTCCACGGAAATTCCTAGTCTTTACAAAATAGTTTTATATGAACTGAAAAACATTGATGACTAGAATAATAACAAATAGTTAGATTAATTTATTCATGAATTGTTTGGTTGTTTTCAAAAAAATTGAATTTAAGTAAAATGATTAACAATCTCCCCCATTTTGAAGAAAACAAACACTAAGATAAAATCATTATAAATTAAAATAATTATCATTATTACTTATTCATCTTCCTATTTTCCATTTGTAACCCCCCCCCCCTCTAAAAAAGACTAGTTTTTAAATATTCTTCTCTTATAGGAAAAACACTCCCCCCTTTAAGACATTATCCCATTTTATAAAATATTTTAGGAAACAATTTTCATTTTTAGAAACATCCTCTCAATTTTTCATTTTTGAAAATAAAGTAAAAGTTTCCTTTTAAAAATAATTTAAATAATATAGGGATTGAAAAAAGTTAAATATTTTTTAAAAAAGTTAGAATATAATGTAGTCATAAATTAAATCATTATTTTATATTCATATAAAATATTAATATAATATAATTCATCATAAATAATTCATGATAAACAATTAATGAAAAAATTGGAAAAAATAAGGAAACATTTTAAATTATCAATATCGTAGTTTATTAAAAAGAATTATAATGGATTTTGATATCCAAATCATTCATAATTTTGTAGTAAAAAATAAATCCTTCTTTATTTATTTCCCAATCACGTGATTATGCTTTTTAATATACTTCTAATGATTTGAAATTTTGGATTATTTTAATTTAAATTTATCTTCAAACTAAAACATGTTTTAAAAAAAGTGTCATTTCTAATACTTGAATATCTAATGATTTTCTACTTGATCCCCTTCCAAAGAAGTAAAATCCTTTCAAACCCTAAAAACCATAAAAAACAGAAAAAATACATAAAGATCCCAAAAAATGTAAGAAGCCCAAAAAACCTTGAAAAATCTTATGAAGTACTTATAAACTAAAAACACACAAAACCCCTAAAAACCTAAAAAACGTTAAAACCCTAAAACCTATAAAAACCATAAAAAACTAAAAATCCATAAAACCATTAAAAATAATAATAATCCAAAAAACCCCTACAAATCTCTAAAAGTATAAAAAACCCAAAAAACCCTGAAAAAATTTATGAAATTTTAAAAACATAAAAACACTTTAAACCTCTAAAAAACATAAAAAACACTAAAAACCCTTAAAATATTTTAAAACCTCTAAAAACCATTAAAACCGATAAAACTTGATAAAATCCCTAAAACCCACTAAATACTCAAAAAACTCTTTAAACCCCTAAAATGTTAAAAAAACTCTAAAAACGAAAAAAACCAAAACAATCTGAAGAAACCCTAAAAACCAAAAAAAACCCATAAAAACCCTAAAATCCCTAAAAAGCCTATTAATCTTAAAAATACCCTAAAATCCCTAAAAATGTAGAAAACCTTGAAAACCGCTAAGAAAACCATAAAAACCTAAATACACTTAAACCCTCTAAAACCCTATAAAAGTCTAAAATCCCGAAAAGCCCTAAAACCCCATAAAAACACAAAAAATCACTAAAATATTTAAGAAACAATTAAACCCCAAAAATGTTAAAAATTAGAAAAAACTCTAAAAAACCTAAAAAAAACACAAAACCACCATCATTCATAGAAATCCTAGAAACCATAAAAATCATAAATAATCCCATAAAATCCCAAAAAATATAAATAATCCTAAAACCCTAAAAACCCTAAATAAAACCAAATAAACCTCAAAACATATAAAACCCCTAAAAACAAAAAATGATAAAAACCCTAAAACCCATAAAAATCCCTAAAAACCCTAAAAACGAAACCCCCACCTAAAAAACCGAAAAAACACTTAAGCCCCATAAAATACTAAAAACCCACTAAAAACTCCAAAAATCCATTAAACCACTAAAAATGTTAAAAACCTCTAAATTTTTTGAAAACCCTAAAAAACAATAAAAAACCATATAACCCCCAAAAATTATTAAAAACCATGAAACCATAAAAAACCTAAAAACCCTAAAAATCCCTTATAACCCAAAAAACCATAAAAATCCTAAAAAATATTTAAAAATAACTAAAAATGTAAAAGCCTAATAACCATGAAATACCCTAAGAAAAAAATTAAAAATCTAAAAAACCTAAACCCCTAAAAAAATAAAAAAAACCCTAAAAACTCAGAAAACCCTAAAAAACCTAAAAACCCTCAAAATCTCTCAAAACCCTAAAAACCATAAAAATCACAAAAACCATAAAAATCCATAAAACAAAAAAACATATAAACCATGAAGAAACCTAAAAAACGTTAAAAACCTAATATCACTTAAACCCCCTAAAAACAAAAAAACTCTAAAAACCTAGAAAGAAATTAAAAACCATAAAACCCCTTAAAACCATAAAACCCCTTTAAAACTATTAAAACTTTTAAAACCAACTAAAAACTCCAAAACCCCATTAATCTTCGAAAAAAATTAAAAAAATCCAAAAAAATAAAACACTAAAAATTCAAAATAGATATAAAAAACCCAAAAATCCATTATAACCCAAAAATCTATAACAAACCCTAAACCCCTTAAAGTCCCAAAAATCTAAAAAACCCATAAAAATCCAATAAATTTTTTAAAAACCCCTATTTTTTTTTGAAAAACCCAAAAAACCCAAAAACCCAAAAACACCATATAAACCCCCTAAAAATATTTAAAACCCCTAAAGACTCATAAAAACAACAAAAAACTATAAAAAAACTATAAACCACTAATAATATTAAAAAACTCTAAAATTATCAATATCCGTAAAAAACAAAAAAACCCTAAAACCTCTAAAAAATCATAAAAATCCTAGCAACCCTAAAAAACCCTAAAAACCCACAAAATCCATTAAAACACTAAAGACCCAAAAATCATAAAAATACGAAGAAAATATATAAAATGTTTAAATCCCTAAAACCCTAAACACACCCTAAGAAAACATTAAAAACCAAAATACACTTAATACCAATAAAACCTAAAAAAATTTAAAAATCGTAAAAGACACTAAAAACCCTAAAACACCTAAAATCCATGTAATCCTTCAAATTAGTAAAACCCCAAAAAACACATAAAAACCCTAAAATACACACTAAAAATTATAGAAACCCTTTAAATGCAAAAAACATTAAAAACTATAAAAATATTAAAAACCATAAAAAATCAAAAACCCTAAGAACCAAAAAACGATAAAAACACTAAAAACCCCTAAAAACCCTCAAAATTTATAAACACATAAAAAGATATAAAAATCATAAAAATGACCTAAAAATCCCTAAAAACATAACAAATGTTAAAATCCCGATAAAACCCTAATAAAACCTTAAAAAACTAAAAACACGTAAAAGCCTAAAAAATATAAAAAAACTATAGAAACCTTAAAAAACACTAAAAACTATAAAAACCTCATGAAACCTGAATAAACTCAAAAACCCTAAAAACCAACTAAAAACTCAAAAAACCCTTCTAACCCCTAAAAACATTTAAAAACTCTAAAAATACCTTAAAACCCGTAAAAAACTCAAAAAACCCCAAAGCCCCTAAAAATAATAAAACTCAAAAGACCCTAAAACCCAACAAAATCCTCAAATACCCTAAAAATTATACAAATCCTAAAAAGTACCTAAATACATAAAAACCTGAAAATATACAAACCATTAAGAAAACATTTAAAACATAAAATCACTTTAAACCCCTAAAACCTAAAAAAAATCTAAAACCCCTAAACACCCTCAAAATCTCTAAAAGCCCTTAAAATCCAAAAAATATCCTAATAAATCCCTAAAATCCATAAAATCCCTAAAAATTTAGAAAACCTAAAAGACCTTTAAAACCCCTAATAAAACCTTAAAAACATAAAACAAATAAAACCCACAAATGACATAAAAAATATTAAAAAACCTAAAACCATAAAACCCCATAAAAACCTTAAAAAACATAAAAACTGATAAAAAACATAAAAACAACTCAAAACTCTAAAACCCCATTAAAAACCTAAAATTGATATAAAATATAAAAAAACATTTAATACCCCTAAAAAATAAAAAAACCATAGAAACCCAAAAATCCAAAAAACTCATAAAAACCCTAAAAACAAAAAAAAACCATCATAATTTCTAAATCCCATAAAAACCCACAAAAATACTAATAATCCCTAAAAATACCTAAGACATAAAAAATGATAAAACTATAAGAAAACAATAAAAACCTAAAAACACATAAAACCCTTAAAATAATATAAAACTCTAAAAACTTAAAAAACCCTTAAAAGGCCCTAAACCCCTAAAACCTTAAAAAATACCTAAAATCCCATAAATACCTTAAAAACCCACTACGATATCTAAAAATCTATTTAAAACCATAAAAATGTTAATAAACCTTAAAAACCCCTAAATAACTCAAAAAAACCTACAAATCAAAAAGAAAAAAGCCATAAATACCTAAAATCCATAAAAACGCTTGAAATTCCAAAAAACTATAAAAACCATGAAAATCCTAAAAATCACATAAAACCCTTAAAAAAATAAATAATCCAAAAATCTAAATAAACCTAATATATAATTATAAACTTATGAAAACTTCAAACCCCAAAAAACTTAAAAAACACTAAAAACCTTAAATCCCCTAAAAGTCCCTAAAATTCTCTAAAAAACCTTAAAACCAATAATGCCCCTAAAACCCATAAAAACTGAAAGACCAATAAAATATATAAAATCCCATTATACCCTGAAAAACATAAAAAAACTAAAAAACCTTAAAACCCTAAAAAACTGAAAAACCCCTAAAAACTGAATAAACCATAAAACCCCTAAAACATTAAAAATTATAAATTTTCCTAAAAATCCCTAAAAATACATAAAATTGTAAAAAACCCTAAAACCAAGAAAAAACCTAAAAAAATATAAAAACACTTAAAACCCATAAAAACTAAAAAACAATAAAAACCCTAAAACCCTAAAATCCCTAAAATCCCTAAACCCTCAAAATCCAAAAAAATTAAGAACCATAAAAATCATAATAAATCCCTAAAAATATCTAAAAATGTTAAAACCCCTAGAAAACTAAAAACCCTAAAAAACCCTTAAAACACTTAAACCCCCCAAAAACCTAAAAATGCTAAATACCCTAAAAACCCAAGAAAGACCATAAAACCCCTTAAAGAACCTAAAACCCATAAAATCTCTAGAAACCCGTAAAAACCATAAAAACTAGAAAAAAATCTAAAAATTCCTTAAACCCTTAAAATCCGTAGAAAAACTAAAAAAACTTAAAACCCTAAAAAAAATATAAAGACCCCGAAAAACCATAAAACCCTAAAACCCTAACAAAGTCTAAAAACCCTAAAAATCCCAAAGAAAAACATAAAAATTATAAAAAATATCTAAAAATGAATAAAAAACCTTAAAATCCTGAGGAAAACCTTAAAAATATAAAAACACTTAAAACCCCTAATAAACCTATAAACACTAAAAACCCTAAAAATCCTAAAAACCCATAAAAGACCTAAAAACCCTAAAAATCCCTAAAACCAAACCAACTCCAAAAAACCATAAAAACCTTAAAAGCCCAAATAAATCTCTTAAACCTATAAAAACCTTTAAACCCATAAAATGTTAAAAATTTCAAAAAAAGTTAACAACCCTAAAGAACTCAAAATAAAGTAAAATCCCTAAAGACCCTAAAAACCCTAAAATAACTCAAAATCCCTAAAAAATATAAAACCCCATAAAAATCCAAAAAATGACCTAAAATCCCTAAATTTTAAAAATCCCAAAACACCCTGAAAACTAGATGCAAACCTAAAAAACCTAAAAAAATATAAAACACTTAAAAACCTAAAAGACACTAAAACCCATAAAAACCCCTAAAATCCATAAACACCCACAGAATTCCTAAATTCAGTAAAAATCGTAAAAAATACTAGAAAATCTCAAAAATCCCTAAAAACCTCGAAAACCCCTAAGAAAACTTTAAAAACCTAAAAAACCATTGAAACCCTTAAAAATCAAAAAATGATAAAAACCATAAAAATCCTAAAACCCAAAGAAACATAAAAACCCTAAAAACAATCTTAATCCTTAAAAACTCAAAAAAAATTAAAAAACATAAAAAATCAATAAAAATTCATAAAAACATAAAAAAACTTAAAATACGTAAGAAATATGTAAAAATGAAAAAACAATTAAAACCACTAGAAACAAATATATATCAAAACCCCTTAAAACCCATAAAAGACTCTAAAATTCCTAAAACCCCCAAAAAAACAAACAACCCCCTAAAAACATTAAATAACCCTAAAATACAATTAAAATATAAAACCCCTATAAACTCTTAAATATGTTAAAAACATCTAAAAAAATGTAATCCCCTAAAAACACAAAAAACCCAAAAAACCTTAAAAACCCAAAAAACCCTAAAATCCCTAAAACCTATCAAAATTACTTAAAACCCTACAATCCATAAAAATCAAAAAAATTCCAAAAGGCCCCTAAAAATGTAAAAACCCCCAAAAGCCCAAAAAAACCTCTAATAAAACATTAAAAACCTAAAACACTTAAAACCCCTAAAACCCTAAAAGTTCAAAAAACACTAAAAAACCCTAAAACCCCTAAAAATACCTAAAGACCCCAAAGACCTTAAAAATCCCCCAAAATCCCAAAAAACCCTGAAAAACCCATAATAAAACATTAAAAACATCATAAAAGAACTCAAACCCCCAAATAACCTAAAAAATTATAAAAACCCTAAAATAGAAAAAAACATTAAAAACCATAAGAAACAATAAAACCTTTAAAACCCTAAAACCAATAAAAACCCTAAAAACCAAAAAAACTCAAAAAACCCTTTAAACCTCTTAAATAATTAAAAAACTCTAAAAATCCTTCAAAACCTGAAAAAAAAAATGTAAAGACCCAAAAAACCATAAAAACCATAATAACCTTAAAACTCTCAAAAACCTCAAAATCCCTAAAACCCTGAAAACCATAAAAATCCCTAAAAATACCTAAAAATCCATAAAAACTTAAAAAAAATCCTAAAATACCAGAAAAAATGTAAGAAAACACTAAAAACCTGAATATAATTAAAATCCCTAAAAAAAACCTAAAAACCCAAAAAAATCCCTAAACCCCCTAAAAACACTAAATACCTCAAAATCCCTAAAAACCCATAAAAATTCTAAAAAAAAATTACTAAAAATTTAAAACCCCCAAAAAACCCTGAAAACCCCTAAGAAAACCATAAAAACCTAAACATGCTTAAACCCCCTAAAAAACCCAAAAAAATAATAAAACCCATAAAAAACCCAAAAAACCCAAAAAAACCCCTAAAAACCATAAAACCATCATAAGCCTTAAAAGTCCAAAAAACTCTAAAACCATAAAAAAACTGAAACCATTTAAATAGCTAAAAACGTTAAAAAACTCTAAAAACATATCAACCCTAAAAAAATCAAGAAATCCTTAAAAAACCAACTCGCCCCCCTAAAACCCTAAAAATCCTAAATATCCCAAAATACTCATAAAAATCCCAAGAAACCCAAAAAATACATAAAAAAGAAAAAAACTGAAAACCCTAAAAAACCTAAATATCCCTAAAAATACCAAAAAAACCCTATAAAAATCTTAAAAAATCCTTAAAATCCATAAAAACATACAACCCCCTAAAAATACTGAGATACCTAAGAAAAATTTAAAACCTAAAAACACATTAAACCCCTTAAAAACCAAAAAACACTAAAAACCCTAAAAGGCACTAAAAACCTAAAAACCCCCTAAAAATTATGAAAGCCCTAAAAACCTTAAAAAACCCTAAAATATCATAAAAACCCTTAAAATGCACTAAAAACTCTTAAACCCAATTAAAATCCTAAACATTTTAAAAACCTCTAAAAACATTAAAACCACTATAAAAGTCAAAAAAAATCCTAAACCCCTAAAAACCACAAAAATCACTAAAAATCCCTAAAAACCCAAAAATACCTAAAAACAAATAAATCCCAAAAACCATAAAATCCATTAGAAAAACATAAAATATAAAAAAACTCAAAAACCATAAAAAACATAAAAAATTCTATAAACCCTAAAAACCCAAAAAAAACCCTCAAAACCATAAAAAACAAAACAACCTGTAAAAAAAATAAAAACCCAAAAACCCAAAAACCCAAAAAACTACTAAAACTCTAAAAACCCATAAAACCCATAAAAATTTATAAATCTATAAAAAATAATTAAAAACCCTAAAAAACTCATAAAACCGTCTAAAACACCAAAAAACCAAAAAACCCTAAAAATAATAAAAACCCATCAAAACCATAAAAATTTATAAAACACAAAAACCCATAAAAATAAAAAAATCCCTAAAAATCCTTAAATATTTAAGGGGGTCACTCCCTGTAAATGAAGCTAGCTCAAGTTTGAGTCATGCCACACTCAAATTTAGCTGGGGGCGTGCGGTGCTCAGGTGGTGGGTTTGTCCTCAAACATGTGTGGTGTGTTTCCCACCTATACCTGATTTCCCAATAACACATTGTCATCCATGGTTGTCTTAGTGGTACTCTGTAAAGAAGACACTCCCTGTAAACAAAACTAGCTGAGGTTCGAGTCCTTCCACATGCAAATTTAGTTGGGGGCGTGCAATGCGTAGGTAGTGGTTTGGGCCTAGGAGAGTCAAGGTGTGGATCTCACATATTCCTTGTAACCCAATCACATGTTTTTTCAATTGGGTATAGGTGAGTTGGTCACTTGCTTCCCTCATGGAATATTGACCTGGTATCAATTCCTAGGCCATTCACTTCTTGGGTGTAGGGCTAGCCCGGACAATATCACTACCCAATACAAACATCTAAAATATTATTTTGGGGTGGGGGACAATCATGCTTCTTCTCAGGACTTATTTTACCTAAAAACCTAAAAAACCCAAAAAACAATAAGAAAATCGTTAAAACCTAAAATAATTAAAACCCCTAAAAAACCTAAAGTGAAAGAGGATAGTGGTCTTGACATCTCTCCCAATCCCACATGATGACTACTCCCCTCCCCTTCTAGGTTGAAGTCGACGGTGGTCTCAATGTCTCTACGCCCCCCTGCAGGGGAGGGTCCACCGCTGGCTCTCAATGAAGACCGCACCTTCATCTTGTTATCATCTCCTGACTTACTTTCCTCTTTTCTATGGATGGATATTTTCCCGAAGGTTCCAAAACTTTTTGAAGGTCCACCGCAGCTCTTTCTCTCAATCTAGGAGTTCAATGAAGCCTCAATACTACATTTTCTGACTATGGTTGTGAGATTTATGAAGTGGTTCCCCCTGGTGGACATCTTTGACAGGTTTGTTTTTGAACATTTGGATCTTCAGGACTAATCAATGGTGGTGCTTTTTGACAGTGATCACATCTTGACTCTCTTTGTGTCTATGGAGGATCTCATTCTTGCTTGGTCTATGGCACCCCGAAGCTACAATGGTGATCGCTTCTCCCTCCTCTTGTGGAATTTTGACCTTCATATGAAGCATGATTCCACGATGATTGCGACCTAGGTAAGATTACCTGAACTTCGCCTCCCTTTTCAAAAAAATTATCTAATTTCAAATCTATGGAATCTGGTGGGGATGTTTCTATGTGTGGATAGTCAGACGCGGGCCCTCTACCACCCTGTTGATCTAAGGGATTTTTTCGAGGTTGATGCTTCTAAGAACCCGTTGGATTTTTTATAGATTGATAAGGGTGAGGAGCTCCACTAGAAGAAACCAGTGGTGTTTGATTCATGGGCTGAATTCTATTCTTATTGCTAGAAATTTGGGCATAGTGATCAGGCATGTAGTTGTGGTGTCAATGATCGGAGGGATGTGATTCTGGCGTGGGTATGGTATTATGAGAGTAGACTGAAAATGGTGGAGGTGCAGGGGTCCATGGGAGTTCCCAAGCCACTGCCCATCCAACCAAGGGTTTCTTCGGTTTTCGAGAAACTAAAAGAGGACTTAAAGGTTGGGCATAATTTGGAGGTATTAGTGGTGGCTTCAGGTGAACTTAATATAAATTTGGCTGGAAATTTTTGTAGAATGGGAGGTACTGTAACTGAGGTGTTGAGAACAGATGAAGTGGTGGCTCTGATTGGAAGTAGTGAGCAGGATGGAAGTAGAGAGATGAATGTGGAGAATAGAGCAGGGGAAGGTGGGTGAGAAGGGAGGAATGACTGGCCATGGGCACTAGGAGAGCCCCCTGATCAGTCCCCTTGAGGCATTGGAATGGAATAGAGGAAGGACAGCGGGCTGGCCAGCAGCAGTCAGTAGACAACTATGAATGATGTTTCAATGAACAATAGGTTTAAGGAGTTGGTTTTTGTTGAGTCATTTGGAGATTATGCTATGAAGGGGGGTGTCTGTGCATGATGAGGTGGTCGGGAAGGAGGAGATCAATGAGACTACATAGGAGATGATCATGGTTGCATAAGAGATGATTCTGATGGGAATGCATGCCCTCGATTTGGATGAGGCACCCCTTGGTCAAGGCATGGATGACCCTTTGGTTCTTTACACTAGAAGTGGTGAAATTGGGAGGGCCAGCCTAAGGGCGTTGCCACTATCCCTAAGTGAAGAGGTCGGTGCAGATCATGCGGAGGACTTGGCTGGACCACCACTGCCTGAGATGGAAAATAGAAATGGTGAAGGAGGTTAGGCCCCAAATTTGTAGAAGGTCATGGTGGTTCATAGAGACTCATCTGCGGAAGACCATTGTGTGGTCCTGCATGACATGGTGGTGGTGGAATGGCCAATTTTCCCCATTGAGGATGAGGCTCGTAGATTAGGGGAGATATTTATTAAGGATGACCACATGATAAATGCCAATATGGCTCCGTTTAGGAGGGAAAGATATAAGCATGAGAACACCTCTATAGCATCCTCTAGAAAAGGGAACATAGATGATGAAAAAGGGGCCTCAAGTGTGGCCAGAAACAACATCCTATATGATAAGGCAGCTCATACAGATGGTTTCACCTCTGCCCCCCAAAAAGGAGTTAAAGAAGGGATTGTTCTTCTCTCCCTAGGACCATGGAGACTTAGGCTACCTCAAGGGAGGAAAAGATGAAGATAGAATCTAACAAGTAGAAGAGGCCTCCATGCACTTCTGACCAGGATAGGCTTATGGAGATGTATTTGGTGCTTCTCGGACTATAGGAGGACTTAGAGTCAAGATGGGAATTGATAGACATGGGGGTGGACTCAGATTTTTTCTATGCTAATGTGGATGGTGGTTTTGGTGCAGATGATGAACCATTCTGTGTGGGCCTGGTGTATAACTTTGGCAGCGACATTGAATAAATTGTTCCTTTTTGTGTTTTTAGGGTTCTGTTTTGTTGGGGGTGTGTTGGGGATTTTGGGTGTGTGTCGTTTAACACTGCCCCTCCCTTTGTTTGTTTTGTTTGTTTTCTTTCTATACATTTTTGGGAGACTAGGGATAGCATGCCCCTACACCTTCCTTTCCATAAAAATCCTAAAGAAAACTAAGAACCCTAAAACCCTAAAAATCCTAAAAATCCCTAAAAACCCTAAATACCATACAAATACTTCAAAATTCATAAATATCCCTAGAAAATTAAAACCCCTAAAAACCTAAAAAACATCTAAAAAAACCTTAAAACCTAAAAAACATAAAACCCCCCCAAACCCAAAAAATTCTAAAAATCCTAAAAACCCTAAAAGATCCAAAAATCCTAAAAACTACTAAAATCTTAAAAACACCTAAAAACATTAAATACACTAAAAACCCATCAAAATATTATAAAACAACTAAAAACTCTAAAAACCCTTTAAACCCCTAAAATTTTAAAAACACTCTAAAAAACCTTAAAATGTTAAAAAAATTAAAAAAACCCTACCAACCAAACAAACAAAAAACCCCCTAAAAACCATAAAAACTCTAAAAACTCTCAAAATCCCTAAAAACCCATTGATCAATAAAAACTTTAAAATCCCTAAAAATTATTAAAAACATAAAACCCCTAAAAACATGAAAATTCTAAGAAAACATTAAAAAAATAAAAAATAGTAATAATCCTAAAACCCTTAAAAATCCCTTAAAAACCATGAATTCACTAAAAACCTTAAACCACTAAAAACCTTAAACCCCTAAGACCCCATAAAAACCCAAAAAACCTACAAAAAATTTTAAATTCTTTTTAAACCTTGAGAAACATTAAAAAATTAAAAAATCTAAAAACTTTGAAAACCCTAAAAAACATAAAAAACCCTAAAAATCCAAAAAACCCATAAAATCCCTAAAACCCTATAAAACTCTAAAACCCTTATAATTCCTAAAAACCCAAAAAACCACATAAATCCTAGAAAATCCCTAAAAATCACTAATTCCATAAAAACTTAAAAATTATTAGAACTACTAAAAACAAAAAAAAAGCGCAAAAAATCCAAAAATTCCAAAAACCCCTCAAAAATGTTAAAAACCAACTAAAAATTAAAAAAACCCTTCAAATCCATAAAAATGATAAAAAACTACAAACAAACTAAAATCCCTAAAAACATAGAAAACACTCTAAAAACCTTGAAAAAACTATAAAAACTCTAAAACCCCAAAAATTTTAAAACCTTCACAATGCCTAAAAACCCTAAAAAAAATAAAAATACCTAAAAATACCAAAAAACATATAAAACTCTAAAATCTCTGAAAATTCCTAAGAAAAACTTAAAAATATAAAAAAATTAAAATCCCATGAAAACCTAAAAAACACTAAAAACAATAAAACACTCAAAATCCTTGAAAAACTCTAAAATTCAACAAAATCACTAAAAACCCTTTAAAATACTAAAAATGCCCTAAAAATCCCCAACAATGTAAAAACCCTTAAAAACTCATAGGAAAACCGTAAAAACCTAAAAAATTCAAAAACCTAAAAAATATAAAAATGATAAAATCCATAAAGACCCTAAAAACCCTAAAACCATAAAAACACTAAATCCCATAGAAAACCGAAAAAACCTCTGTAAAATCCAAAAAACCCTTAAATCCCTAAAAATATTAACAAAATATAAAAAATGTTAAAATCCTAAAAAATAAAAAAAAATTCAAATAAAACCATTAAAACCAGTAAAATCCTAAAAAGGACCTAAAAATCCCCAAAACAAAAAAAACATAAAAACCCTTAAAAAACCTAAGAAAACCCTAAAACCTAAAAATAATTAATACCTATAAAAACAGAAAACACTTTTAAATCCCTAAAACTCCTCAAAATACCTACAAACAATAAAAACTCATAAAAATACTAAAAAATCTCTAAAAATCCATAAAAACAAAAAAACCTTAAAAACCATGAAAAACCCTAAAACCCTAAAACACCTAAATCAATTAGAATACCTAATAACCCTAAAAACCCTAAAATGATTAAAATAATAAAAGAACCTAGAAACCCTAAACCCTATATAAACCATTAAACCTCTAGGAACCATAAAATGCCTAAAAACCCTCTAAAAACACTAAAATCTATCAAACCCCAAAAAACATTAAAAAAATCTACATATCGTAAAAAATTGAAAAAAACTCAATTAAACCCTAAAACCAGAAAAATCCAAAAAAAACTCTAAAACCATAAAAACACCTAAGAACTCTCAAAATCCCCAAAAAACCTAAAAAGAAATGAAAATCATAAAAAATCCCTATAAATCCCTAAAATTTCTAAAAACCCTAAAAATCTTGAAAAGACCTAAGAAAAAATTAAAAACCTAAAAGTAAAAAATAAAACCCCCAAAAAACCCAAAAATGATAAAAACCTTAAAAACCCTAAAAACCTAAAAAAAATTAAAAACTCTCAAAATCCCTAAAAACCTTAAAAACCATAAAATCCTAAAAAATCCCTAAAACCTCAAATAATGTAAATAAACTATTTTTTTCAAAAAACCATAAGAAAATCTTAAAAACCAAAAAATAGTTAAACCCCTAAAAACCTATAAAATGATAAGAAACCTATAAACCCTATAAAACATAGAAACCCTAAGACCGCTAAAACCTATAAAACCCCCCTAAAAAATTAAAATACCCTAACACCCCTAAAAACCATAAAACCCCGTTAAAAACTCTAAAAATCCTTTAAACCCAAAAGAACATTAATACTTTAAAAAACCTTAAAAACACTACAAAACTCTAAAAATCCCTTGAAAATCGAAAAAAACATAAAACCCCTAAAAACCCTAAACACACTAAAATCCCTAAAACCCCAAAAAAAACATAAAAAACCTGAAAAAATACATAAAAAACCAAAAAAATCTAACAAACCTAAAAACCCTTAATAAAACCTTAAAAACCTATAAAACTTAAAAATCCTAAAAATATAAATAAATTCAGAAAACCATAAAATCCCTAAAAACCAGAAAAACCTTAAAAATCAGCAAAATCCCTAAAACCCTAAAAGACATAAAAATCCCTAAAAACATAAAAAACTCTAATAACCCTGAAACCCACTAAGAAAACATTGAAAACATAAAAATTTAAATCCTATAAAAACCTAAAAAATCCAAAAAAACCCTAAATAAACCCAAATCTCCAAAAAATGATATAAACCCCTATAAACTTTTAAAACACTAAAACCCCATAAAAACCCTAAAAACCAACTAAAATCTCTTAAAACCCTTTAAAAACCTAAAAACCATAAAAAATCTAAAAACATGAAAAACTCTTAAAACTCAAAAAACTCTAAACCACATAAATACCCTAAAAACATATAATCCTCAAAATATCTAAAAAACATATAAACAGTAAAATCCTAAAAAATCCATAATAATATGTAAATAATAAAAAACCCTAACAAGCATTAAAAATATAATAAAACCTTAAAATAATAAGAAAAATTAAAACCACTAAAAACCTTAAAAACACAAATGATTCTAAGAAAAACCCAAAACCCGTAAAAACATAAAAACCCTCAAAATCCATGAAAACACTAAAAAGATAAAAAAACTAAAAATACCCTAAAAATATATAGAAATGTAAAAATCCATAAAAACCCTGAAAAATTATAAGAAAAACATAAAAACCTAAAAACACTTAAAACCCCTAAAACCCTAAGAAACGATAAAACCCTAAAACCCTAAAAAGAACCTCAAATCCCCAAAAGACCATAAAACTCCTAAAAACCATAAAACCCTAAAACACATAAAAATACTAAGAACCCATTAAGAACTCTCAAAACCCTTAAAACCCCTTAAAGTGTTTAAAAACCTTAAACACCTCCCTTGTCTTCTGTGTCTCCTTTTTTATTTCTAATAAATTTGGGGGGGGGGGGGGGGGGGGTCGGGAATAGCCCGACCCTCGCATCTTCCTTGCCCTAAAAACTCTAAAAAACATAAAAATCGTAAAAAAATCACTAAAATCCCTAAAAATGAAAAAAACCCTGAAAACCCTGAAATATCTGAAAAAACCTAAGAAAAACTTAAAAAAACTAAAAACACGTTAAACCCCTAAAAACCTAAAAGGGAAAAAACCCTAAAAAGACCCCAAAAACCCTAAAAACCGCTAAAAACCATAAAAACCATAAAAACTATAAAAACATTTAAAACCCCAAAAAATAGAAAAAACCTAAAAAATCTGAAAACTCTAAAAACCCTTTAAAACACTAAAAACATTGAAAAACATTAAAAAATTTAAAACCCTAAAATCTCAAAAAAAACCCTAAGACCCCAAAAATTCATTAAGACACTAAGAATAAAATAAACCTAAAAGTCCCAAAAAAGAATAAAAATACTAAAAAGTCCATAAAAATCACAAAAAAACATAAATACCCCTAAATCCCCTGAAAAACATAATGCAAATATTAAAAACCTAAAAACACATAAAACCCCTAATAACCTTAAAATGAAAAAACCCTAAAAACCCTAAAAATCAATAAAAATTATAAAACCTATAAATATCATAAAAACCCCTAAAATACCTAAAATGTAAAAAACCTAAAAAACACGAATATCCCTAAGAAAGCCTTAAAAAAACACTAAAAACCACTAAAAAACCTATAAAATTCTAAAACCCTAAAAAATACCCTATAACCACTAAAAACCATTTAAACCCCTAAAATCAATAAAAAACTAAAAATAAATAAAAAACTAAAATCCACTAGAAATTATAAAACCATTTAAACCCCTAAAAACATTTAAAATATATAAAAAACCTTAAAAACCTAAAAAAATTTCAAAAAAACCGCCCTAAAAATAAAAAAATCATAAAATCAATAAAACCATAATAACCCTAAAAATCCCTAATAACATTAAAAACCCCTAAAATCCTAAAAAATCACTAAAAATCCTCGAAAACAAAAAAATCCATAAAACCCTAAAAATCCATAGGAAAAACTTAAAACCCTAAAACACATAAAACACCTAAAAACCTAAAAAAGACTAAAAAACCTAAAAAACCTAAAAAACCCTGAACCCCTAAAAACCCAAAAAATCCTCAAAATACTTAAAAATCATAAAGAGGTATAAAAATACAAAAATTCCTAATAAACTAAAAAAACCTAAAACCCTGAAAAAACCCTAAGAAAAACTTATAAACCTAAACAAATTAAAACCCTAAAAAAACCCTAAAAACTGTAAAACCATTAAAAATATTAAAAAACATTGAAAAACCATTAGAACCATAAACACCAATAAAAACAAAAAAACCCTAAAAACCCATGGAAACCCTCAAAATCAAAAAAAAAACACTAAAATGCCATCTAAATCCTAAAAAAGCACTAGAAATCCATAAAAAAAATAAAAAAACCCTGAAAGACTCTATGAGAACTTTAAAAACATAAAAACGCTTAAAACCCATAAAAACATTAAAAAATCTACAAACTCAAAAAAACCATTAAAATTTAAAAATGATAAACATCTTCAAAATACATAAAACCCCAAAAAGCATAAAAATCCTTAAAGAACCTAAAAATCCTTAAAAATGTAAAAACCTCTAAAAACCCTAAAACCCCTTAAGAAACCTTAAAAACCTAAAAACTCTAAAATCCTCTAAAAACATAAAAATACAACAATAAACATAAAAACCCCTTAAAGACCCTAAAAACCCTGAAAACTGCTAAAAACAAATAAAAACCCTAAAACCTTTGAAAGTCATAAAAAAACTAAAAAGTACAAAAACAAATTATACCCCTAAAAATGATAAAAAAAACTAGAAATGTTAAAACAACTAAAAATTCAAAAAAATCCCAAAATCCCCAAAATCCAAAAAATCCAAAAATTCCTAAAACACCAAAAATCCCTAAGAACCCTACAAAGCTATAAAAATTATAATACATCCCTAAACACCCCTAAAACAATAAGGAACCTAAAAACCCAAAAAATAATAAGAAAACTGTATAAATATAAAAACACTTCATATCCCGGAAAACCCAAAGAAACTCTAAATACCCTAAAAACCTAAAAAAAATTAAACGCTCAAAATCCTATAAAATGATAAAATCGATAATAATCCTATAAATATCTAAAAATGTGTAATACCCTAAAAACCCTAAAACCCTAAAACACTGGAGAGTACCTTAAAACCCACTAAGAATTCATTAAAACCCTGAAAACACATAAAACACCTAAGAACTCTAAAAACACTAAAAACCCTAAAAATCCTTAAAAACCCTAAAGGAACCTGAAGGACATTAAATTTCCCTCAAAAGAATAAAAACTGGTAAAAAACTTAAGACACTAAAACCCATAAAAATCCTAACAACTCAATAACCCCTTTAAACCCCTAAAAAATTACAAAATATTAAAAAACTATAAAATGCTGTGTTACCAAAAAAACTCTAAAGCCCAAAAAAACCAAAAAAAACCACCTAAAACCTCTAAATTCCCTAAAAACCCTAAAAACCCATAAAAATCCAAAAAAATAACTAAAACTCTAAAAAATATACAAACCCTTGAAACCCTTAAAAAGCATAAGAAAACCTTTAAAACCTAAAACTCTAAAAACTCCTAAAACTATAAAAACCCTAAATACCCCAAAAAACTCAAAATACCTAAAAACCCAAAAAACCAAAAAAAAATCCTTAAAGAGCCCTAAAAATCACTAAAAAAGTAAAAATGACTAAAAATGTAAATCCCCTAAAAACCTAAAAAAACCCTTAGAAAACCATTACAACCAAAAAATAGTAGAATGTACTAAAAAACCTAAAACACCAAAAACCCTAAAAAATCTAAAAATACCATAAAACCATAAAACCATTAAAAATAATTAAAACCAAAAAAATCATTAAAAACCCATAAAAACATATAAAACCCCCAAAACATATAAAACCCACTAAAAACATTAAAAAACATTCAAAACCCTAAAAATGTTAAATACTCCAAAAAACCATGAAAACCATTAAACCTCAAAAAACCATAAAATTCAAAAAAACCATTAAAACACAAAAAACCCTAAAAATTAATAAAACCCTTAGAATCCCTAAAATCATAAAACACCTTAAATAACCTGAAATCACTAAGAAAACCTCAAAATCCTAAAACACTAAAAAACCCTAAAAACCTAAAAAACACTAAAAACCCTAAAAATCCCTAAAAATCCCTAAAAAACTAAAAATATAGAAATCCTAAAAAACCATTAAAATCCTTAAGAACAAAAAAAGTCATAAAATCCGTAAAAACCCCTAAGAATAAATTTAAAACCTAAAAACACATTAAACACCTAAAAACCTAAAAACCTAAAAACCCCTAAAAACCCTAGAAGCTCTAAAAATCCCAAAAACCCCTTAAAATTATAAAAATACTAAAAAAATAATAAAAATACCCAAAAAGATAAGAAACCTTAAAAATTCCTAAGAAAACCATAAAATCTTAAAGACACATAAAACCCAAAAAACCTAAACAAATTCTAGAAGCCCTAAAACCCTAAAAGACCTTAAATCCCGTAAAAACCCTAAAAACACTAAAAACCTATAAAACCACTAACCCCCCAAACTCTAAAACCCCTTTAGAACCCTAAAAACATTAAAAAAACTAAAATATATAAAAACTATAAAATCCTTAAAAATCTTATAAACTCAAAAAACCCATAAAACCCCAAAAAAACCATGAAATGCCTAAAAACACTAAAACCCTCAATATACCTAAAAACCCTAAAAACCAATAAATTCCACAAAAATCCATTAAAATCCTTAAAAATGAAAAATAGAAAAATTCCTAAAAAACACTAAGAGATATTTAAAAACCTAAAAACATTTAGAACCCCTAAAAACCTAAAAGATGGTAAAAACCCTAAAAACCATAAAAATCCATAAAAAACACATAAAAACCATAAAATTCATAAAAGTATCCTAAAAATCACTAAAAATGTAAAAATACCTAAAAATGTTGAAAAACCCTATAAAAACATTAAAAACGTAAAAACATATAAAACCCAAAAAGTCCTGATAAACCATAAAACCCCCTAAAAACTTTAAAAACCCATAAAAACACTAAACACTCACTAAAAACATTTAATACCATTTAAAGTCATAAAAATGTTAAGAATATCTAAAAACCCATAAAAACCTTAAAAAACTAAAAACAACTAAAAACCAAAAGAAATGTAAAATCTCTAAAAACATAAAAAACCCATGAAAACCTAAAAAACCTTAAAACCCTTAAAAACATCAAAAACATTAAATACCATAAAAACTAGAAAAAACCCTAAAACCCCTCAATATCCCAAAAAACCCTAAAAATCATAAAATCCTAAAATCCTAAAAAAGACTTAAAATCCCTTAAGACATAAAAAACCTAAAACCCCTAAGAAAACATTAAAAACATAAAAACACTTAAAACCAATACCAACCAAAAAATACTAAAAACCCAAAAAAAACCAAAAAAACCAAAAAAACCCTAAAACCCCCTAAAAACCATAAAATCCCCTAAAAACATTAAAAACCATAAAAAACCATAAAAAACTAGAAAAACCATAAAAACACACGACAAATGATAAAAACTCATTAAACCCATAAAATTGTTGAAAAACTATAAAAAACCATAAAACCCTAAAAAATCAAAAAATCCTAAAAACTAATAAAACCCTAGAAACATTAAAAATCCCAAGAAACCCTCAAAATCCATAAAAACCTAAAAAAACATAAAAATCCTAAAAAATCCCTCATAATGTTCAAAATCATAAAACACCCTAAAAACCATGAAAACCCCTAAGAAAACCATAAAGACCTAAAAGGAATTAATACCCCTAAAAATATAAATAATGTTAAAACCCTAAAAACTGTAAAAACAACCCATAACCCAAAAAATCTCAAAAAACCCAAAAAACCATAAATTTATTAAAAATACACTAAAAATTCCTACAAATGTAAAAAATCTTAAAGAATCTCAGGAAAACATTAAAATAATAAAATCACTTCAAACCCCTAAAAACCTAAATAATACTAAAAAACCAAAAACTCAAAAACCCAAAAACCCTAAATCCCCTCAGAATCCCTAAAAACCCTAAAATGACATAAAATCCTAAAAAATACCAAAAAAATACCCAAAAAAAAAACATAAAAAAACATGAAAAAACCTATAAAAAACTCAAAAAATAAAAACACTTAAAACACATAAAAAACCAAAAGTCCAAAAACCCCTAAAATCCTAAAAAGACCCAAAAAACCGAAAAACAATAAAAACAATTAAAAACCATTGAAAACCCTAAAAATACATAAAAATCTAAAAAATACTAAATACCCTGAAATCCCTTTAAACACCTAATAACATTAAAAATTCCAAAAACATTAAAAACCTGAAAAACTAAAAAAAACATAAAATCCCAAAAGACCTTCAAAATCCCAAAAAACCCTTAAAACCTGTAAAAAATCCTAAAAAATCCTTTAAAAACCGTAAAAATGTAAAAAGCACTTAAAACCTAAAATCCCTATGAAAACATTAGAAACCTAAAAACACTTTAAACAAAAAAAAACCTAAAATATTCCAATTCATTTGACATATATTTATTTTTTACAAGAAAAAAAACCTAAAAATGCTAAGAACCCTAAAAAACAAGAGAAAACTTGAATACTCCTAAAACCCACTAAAAACATTAAAAATGATAAAAACCCATTAAAATCTAAAAACCACTAAAAACTCTAAAACCCCTTTAAACACTTAAAATGTTTAAGAAATATAATAAACCATAAAAACCTTAAATAAGAAACAAAAAAACCTAAAACCCAAAAAAACATATAAACCCTAAAAACCCAAAAATCCTCAAAATCCCTAAAAACCTTAAAAACCCATAAAAATTATAAAAAACTCTAAAATACATAAAAATGTAAAAACTGCTAAAAATATAGAAAAAATAAAAAAAACCTTTAAAACCTAAATACACATAAAACCACCAAAACACCAAAAAAACCAAAACCCCCTAAAATCCAATAAAACCCCTAAAAATAAAAAGAAACATAAATATAAAAAAAACCATAAAATACACTAAAAACATCAAAAATCATTTTATATGATAAAACTTTATGAAACTCGAAAAAACCATATAAGTTCTAAAAACTAAAAAACACTGAAACTCTAAAATCCTTAAACCCCTCAAAATACCTGAAAAACCTAAATACCCAAAAAAATATAAAAAACCCTAAAATTCAATAAAAATGGTAAAATGTTAAAATACTAGAAAAACACTAACAAAAACTTAAAAACCTAAAAACACATAAAACCCCCAAAAAAATAAAAAAACTAGAACCCTAAAAACCTGTAAACACAAACAAAACCCTAAAAACCTGTAAACACAAAAAAACCCCTAACAACCATCAAAATCATTAAACACCATAAAAACCCCAAAAATTATATAAAGAACCTAAATATCCCTAAAATTGTAAAGCACCCTAAGATCCCTGAAAAACCTAAAAACACAAAAAAATTAATAAAAACATAAATTATTCTAAAAATCGTAAAAATACCCATACACCCCCTAAAAACCATAAAATCCCCTAAAAACCTTTAAACCTCAAAAAACTCATAAAAACCACTAAAAACAAAAAAAACCCCTTTAAACCCCTTAAATCGTTAAAAACTAAAAAAACCTAAAAACCTAAAGAACTCAAAACCCCCCCTAAAAATCCAAAATACCATAAAAATCCTAAAAACTATAAAAAACCTAAATCCTCTAAAAATCCATAAAAACAATAAAAACCAAAAAAAAATCCTAAAAATCCGTTAAAACATAAAAAACTCTAGAACCCCTGAAAACCCCTAAGAAATCCTTAAAAAATTAAAAACACTCTAAACCCCTGAAGAACCTAAAGAACACTAAAAACGCTAAAAAACCCTAAAACCCTAAATCCCACGAAAACCCAAAAAAACCTTTTAACCATAATAACACAAGAAATCCGAAAACCCCATAAAACCTAAAAAACCCAAAGCCTAGAAAATTCCTAAGAAAACCTTAAGAACCTAAAAATACTTAAAACCACTAAAAATGTAAAAATTCTAACAACCCTTAAAACCATAAAACCCTCAATATATCTGAAAATCTAAAAAATCATAATAAACCTAAAATGCACAAAAAATCAATAAAACGTAAAAACCCCAAAAAACGTGAAAACCCCTAATAAAACCTTAAAAACCTAAAAGAAAACTATAAAAATCTAAAAAAACGTAAAAAACCCTAAAAACCCTAAAATCTCTAAAAATACTCTAAAACTTGAAAACCCCAAAAAACCAAAAAAAACATTTAAAAACCCTAAAAACCCATAAAAAACTAAAACCAGAAAAAACTCAAAATCCCCTTTAGAGCCTTATAAACATTAAAACGTATAAAAACCCTATAAACCCAAAAAAACCCAAAAAACCCAAAAAACCAAAAAATAAAAAAAATTCCTTTAAAACCATAAAAACCCTAAAACCCAAAAAATACCTAAAAACACAAAAAACCCACAATAATACTTAAAAATCCCAAGAATTACCTAAAACATAAAAAACCCTAAAAACTTAAAGAAATCAATAAAAACACAACAACACTTAAAACACCTAAAAAATATAAAAAACACTAAAAACCCATAAACCCCTCAAAATCCAAAAAACCCTAAAAACCATAAAAATCCTAAAAATTCCCCAAAAGTCCCTAAGAACATAAAAACATATAACCCTAGAAAAACTAAGAAAACCAAAAAAACCAAAAAAACCCCTAAAAACCAAAAAAAATCTAATAGCACTAAAATACCCTAAAAATATTAAAGACCATAAAAACCTTTAAAAACTATAAAATACCCTGAAACCCAAAAAAACACTAAAATCTCTAAAACTCTTTAAACCCTTAAAAAAATTAAAAACAATAAAAATCATTGAAACCATAAAAACTCAAAAAATTATAAGAAACTAAAACCGCTAAACACCTAAAAATTATTAACATACCTAAAAACCCATAAAAATAGTAAAAAATAATTAAATGTCCCTATAAATGTAGAAAATGATAAGAAACATGAAAAACCCTAAACAAACATTAAAACCGAAAAAACCCTAAAACCATTAAAAGCTTAAAAATTTTCAAAACCGTAAATACATGAAAACCCCTAAAAACCATCAAAATATCTAAAAGACCTAACAATACATAAAAACCCAAAAATGTAAAAAAACCTAAAAATACGAAGAAAACCTTAAAAACCAAAAAAAACATAAGTCCCTTAAAAACCCTTAAAATTATAAAAAACGTAAAATGACCCTAAAAATACCATAAAAACCAAAAAAACCAAAAAAACCCCAAAAAACTATAAACACATCTAAAACATTAGAAAACCCCAAAACTTATAAAAAACATAAAAATTAATAAAAAACTATAAAAACCCTTTAATCCCATAAAAATGTTAGAAAACTACAAAAAACCTTAAAAAATACTTAAAAAACACTAAAAATCATACAATCCCTAAAAACCCTAGACAACTCTAAAAAGACTCAAAATCCCTAAAAACCCTAAAAACCAAAAAAAAATCCAAAAAATACCTAAAAATGTAAAAAAACCTAAAACCCTAAAACCCCTATAAAAACCATAAAAACCTAAAAACACTTAAAATCCCTAAAAACATAAAAATTTCTAAAAACCGTAAAACCCTTAAAATAATAAAAAATACATAAAACACCTCAAATCATAAAAAATTGAAAACCCTTAATAAAACCCTAGAAAAACTAAAAACACTTTATACCCCAAAACACTAAAAATTCTACAAACCCTAAAATCCATAAAACTCTAATATTCCCAAAAATCCCTAAAAACCATTGAAAACCATAAAATACCTAAAAATCCCTAAAAAAGAAAAAACCATAAATACATTGAAAAACCTAAGGAAAAATAAAAAAAACTAAAAACACTTAAAACCCCTAAAATCCAAAAAATGGTAAAAACCCTAAAATCCTCTAAAAAGACCCTAAAACCCTTAACGACCATAAAATCCTGTAAAACCTTAAAAACCCTTTAAAATGATAAAACCCATTAAAAACTCTAAAAACCCTTTAAACCCTTAAAAACTTTTAAAAACCATAAAAACCCTAAAAATGTCTGAAATCCCTGAGAACCAAAAAATCCATAAAAACACTAAAAACAATAAAAATACAAAACCCCCACAAAATCCCAAAAATCCTAAAACCCATAATAATCAAAAAAATTCCAATAAAACCTAAAAACATAAAAAACCTTAATAACCCTGAAAACCCTTTTGAGAAATATAAAAAACGAAAAACTGTTGACATCCTTAAAAAACAAAAAAACACTAAAAACGCTAAAAACCCCTCAAAATCCCGAAAACCCCATAAAATCCTAAAAAGTCCATGAAATCAATTAAAATATAGAATAATATAAATTCCATGAAAAATCCTAAGAAAATAAAAAAAACTAAAAACAGTTAAAACCCCTAAATGCCTAAAAATGTTAAAACCCCAAAAAACCATAAAAGACTCTAAAATCTGTAAAACCTCATAAAAACCCATAAAAACCACTAAAAACTCAAAAACCCCTTTAAACCCAAAAAATGTTAAAAAACTATAAAAATAATAAAACCCATAAAAAAAGAACCTAAAACCAAAAAAACCTAAAACCCCCTAAAACCCCTCAAAATCCCTTAAAACCCAAAAAACAAAAAAAACCAAAAAAACCCTAAAAATACCTAAAAACATAAAAAAATTTAGTTACCCTGAAAAACCTTAAGAAAATATTAAAAACTTAAAAACACTTAAAACCCCTAAAAATTTTAAAAATTCAAAAAACCCTAAAAAAACCTAGATCCCTAAAAACACTAAAACCCCTCAAAATCCCTAAAAACCTAAAAACATAAAAATAATGAAAATCCCTAAAATATCCTAAATTTTTTTAAAACATTAAATACATGAATAACCCTAAGAGAAATTTAAAAGCCTAAAAACTAAAAACACCTTAAAAACTATGAAATGATAAAACCCCGAAAAAGACAAAAACCCCTAAAATCCATAAAAACCTCTAAGACATACAAAAACCCAAAAAACCCATAAAAACCCATAAAAACCAAAAAAAATTACTAAAAATTATAAAAACCCTTTAAACTATTAAAAAAATTAAAAACTATAAAACCCATTAAAAACCCTAAAAACTCAAAAAATACCCAGGAAACAAAAAACTAGAAAAACCCTAATAACCCCTAAAATTCACCCAAATCCCTAAAAACCTAAAACCATAAAATCCTATAAATCCCTAAAATCCATACAAATTTAAAATACCCCAAAAAACCCTGAAAAACAGTAATAAAACCTTAAAAGACAAAAAAATTAAAACCCATAAAAACACTTAAAATGCTAAAAACCCTTAAAACCCCTCAAAACCCTAAAAAACCTTAAAACACTCAAAACCCATAAAATCCTAAAAAACCCTAAACACCCAAAAAATCCTTAAAAACTTGGGAACCCCTAAAACCCTAAGTAAAACTTGAAATGCTAAAACACTTTAAACCCCTAAAAACCCAAAAAAATCTAAGACCCCTAAAAACTGTAAAAATTCCCAAGAACCCTCACAACCCCTTAAAACCCTAAAAACCTCTAAAACCCCTAATACTCTGAAAAACCTATAAAATCAATAAAAACTCACTAAAAAAATCTAAAACCTTTTAAATCCATAAGAAGTTAAAAAAATATAAAACCTTAACAACCTTAATAAACTCAAAAAAAACACAAAAACCTTAAAGAACCAAAACCCCCTAAAAACCATAAAACTCTCAAAATCCCTAAAAAATATAAAATCCTAAAAAATATTTAAAAAATACTAAAAATGTAAAAAATCATAAAAATCCCCAGAAAACCTTAATAACCTAAAAACACTTTAAATCCCTAAAACCCCTAAAAGACTAAAAAGCCTCAAAACCCTAAAAACTCTCAAAATACCTAAAAAACCTATAAAATCTCTAAAAATCCAAAAACAAATCCCTTAAAAGACATAAAAATTTAAAAAACCCTAAAAAATCTAAAAAACCCTATGAAATCCTTAAAACCATTAAAACACTTAGAACCCCTAAAAAACATAAAAGCAATGAAGACCCTATAAACATTAAAAAGACCCTAAAAAGTCCTTTAAACCTCTAAAAATCCGTACAAATCATTAAAAACCTTAACAACCCAATAAACCCAAACACTCACTAAAAACTCTAAATCCCCTTTAAGCCCCTAAATACATAAAAAAAATAAAAAAACCATAACACCCCAAAAAAACTCAAAAACCCTAGAAACACAAAAAAACCATATAAACCCAAAAACCCTTCAAATACCTAAAAACACTAAAAACCATCAAAATACTAAAAATAATTGAAAATACCAAAAAATGTAAAACCCCCTATAAACCGTGAAAACACAAAACAAAACATCAATAACTTAAAAACACTTTAAACTTTTAAAAATCCTAAAAAATGAGAAAAACCCTAAAAACCAATCAACACATAAAATCACTTAAAATCCCTAAAAACCTAAAAAACCATAAAAATCCTAAAAATCCCTAAAAACGTAAAAAACCTGGAAAACCTTAAATAACCCAAAAAAATTTAAAATCCTAGAAACAATTAAAATCCTGAAAAACATAAAAACACTAACAAAACCATAAAAAAGACATAAAAACCTTAAACCCTCTAAAAACCATAAAGTCCTATAAAAACCATAAATACCCTAAACCCCATAAAAGCCCTAAAAATCACTAAAAACTCCAAAAACCATATAATCTTTTAAAAATGTTAAAAAAACTCTAAAAAATCATAAAACCCATAATAACTAAAAAAACACCCAAAAAATGAAAAAAACCATAAAAAACCTTGAAACCTTAAAAACCCCTAAAAACCCCCTAAAATTCATAAAAATAATTAAAGCATAAAAAATCGCTAACAAACATAAAAAACCTAAAAAACCTAGAATACCCAAAGAAACCTTAAAACCCTAAAAAAATATAAAACCCTTAAAAACCCTAAAAAGGCTAAAAACCTTAAAACCCCCTAAAAACCCTAAAACCCACTCAAAATCCCTAAAAACCCTAAAACCTATAAAAATCTCAAAAAATCCCAAAAAATCCCTAAAAACATAAAAAAAACTAAAACCCCTGAAACCCCTAAGAAAACATTCAAACCCAAAAAACACTTAAAACCCCTAAAAACCATAAAACATTATCAAAAAACCATTAAAGACCCTAAAAAGCCAAAAACCCTTAAAAACTATAATACCCCTAAAAATATTAAAGACCCTAAAATGCCAATAAATCCCTAAAACCACTAATAACCTAACAACCCATTAAAATCCATAAAATGTTAATAACTATGAAACACCATAAAACCCATAAAACTCAAAAAAACCACAAAACCCCAAAAAACCGATAAAAACTCTAAAAACACTAAAAACCCGAAACCCCTCAAAATTCGTAAAAACACTAAAAACCCACAAGAATCCTAATAAATCCCTAAAAATCCTTAAAAACATAAAAAACCATAAAAACACTAGAATCCTCTAATAAAACATTAAAATCCTAAAAACCTTTGAAATCCTAAAAAACCTAAAAACACTAAAAACCCTAAAAACCATAAAAACATAAAAACCATAAAAACGCATAAAAATCTTAAAAAATACCTAAAACGATAAAAAAATCCAAAAACTCAAAAAACCCAAAAGAAAACCTTAGAAACCAAAAATAAATTAAAATCCCTAAAAATTATAAAAAAATTATATAACCCCTAAAAATCCCAAACACACATAAAAACCTTAAAAACTTCTAAAAACATTAAAAACCCTAAATACCCATGGAAAACGCAGAAAACCACTAAAAATATTAAATCCCATTAAACCCTTAATAACATTAAATTTTTTAAAAAACTATAAAAACTATAAAAGCCCTAAAAAACTCAAAAAACCCAAAGAATCCATAAAACCAATCAAAATACCTAAAAACCCTAATAGCAATATAATACTAAAAATAAAAAAATTCCCTAAAAACATAAGGAACCATAAAACCCTAAAAACCCTAATAAAACCATAAAAACTAAATACACTTAAACCCCATAGAACATATAAATTCTAGAAACCCTAAAAACCATAAAAACTAGAAAACCCTAAAAACCATAAAGCCCCAAAAAACATAAAAACCCCAAAAAAAACAGTAAAAACCCTAAAAACACTAAAACACTAAAAACCCTTTAAACCCCTAAAAGTGTTTTAAAACACTAATAAACATTAAAGACCCAAAAAACTATAAAAAAGAAAAACACTAAAAACCCTCAAAATCCCTAAAACCCCTAAAAAACATAAAATTCTTAGAAAATCAAAAAATCCCTAAAAATGTAAAAAAACCTAAAAACCATAAATAAAAACATAAAAACACAAAACACTTAAAACCTATAAAAAACAGAAAAATGATAAAAACTCTAAAAACCAAAAAACCAAAAAAAAACACTAAAAACCCTCAAAATCCCAAAAAACACTAAAAAACCAAAGAAATCCTAAAGGTCTATAAAAATACAAAAAATCCCTTAGAACCCCAATAAATAACATAAAAACCAAAAAAACATAAACCCCCTAATTCCATAAAAATGCTAAAAACAATAAAATACCATACAACCCCTATAAACTATAAAACCCTGAAAAATATTAAAAACAAAAAAACCCTTGAAAACCCTAAAAACCGAATAAAATCTCTAAAAAACTTTTAAACCCTTAAAAATGTTAAAAAACTCTTAAAAACACTAAAAAATACCCAAAAGGCTAAACCCCCCCAAAAAATAAAAACCCAAGAAACCCTAAAGAACCCCAAAACCATCAAAATCCCTAAAACCCAGAAAAACAATAAAATTCATTAAAATCCGTCAAAATCCATAAATATGTAAAAACCCTTAAATACACTGAAAAAACCTAACAAAACCCTAAAAACAAAAAAAAACAGAAAACCCTAAAAAAACCTAAAAATGCTAAAAACCATAAAAAACATAAAAAGAACTAAAAACTCTAAAATCCATAAAAAACCCCTAAATACCCTAAAAACCCATAAAACACTAAAACCCACTAAAAATTCTAAAAACCTTTTGAACCCAAAAAAATGTTAAAAACCTCTAAATACCCTAAAAAACTAAAAAACCCCAAAAAACAAAAAAACTCTATAAACCCATAAAACCATAAAAACCCCCAACATCCCTAATAACACTAAAAAATAATAAAAATTCAAAAATTCTCTAAAAATCAATACAAAAAAAATAAAAAAACTCTAAAATCCCTAAAAATCATAAGAAAACCATAAAAATCTACAAACACATAAAACCCCTAAAAACCCAAAAATGCTAAAAGCCATAAAAACATCAAAATTACTAAAAACCATAATAGAATAAAAATCCTTAAAAATCCCAAAAAATATAAAAAAAATCAGAAAACATTAAAAACCTAAATGTTAAAAAACCCAAAAAACCCAAAAAACCCAAAAACCCTAAACCCCATAAAAATCACTCAAAATCCCTAAAATCCCATGAAAACTTTAAAATATATAAAAATTTAAATAACCCAAAAACCATAAAAACTATAAAACCTAAATAACCTAAAATCATTAAAAAACTAAAAAAAGATAAAAATTGTAAAATCCCTAAAAACCATAAAACCCTTAGAAGTCACTAAAAATACCTAAAAACCCATAAAATCCAAAAATCCCTAAAAATTCCTAAAAACCTAAAAAACTGTAAGAACCCTAAAAACAGTAAGAAAATATCAAAAAAACTAAAAACAATTAAAACATCAAAAAAATAAAAATGCTAAAAACCCTAAAAATCCTAAAAACTAAAAACCATAAAACCCCATAAAAACAATAAAAAATCCTAAACCCCTAAACCCCTAAACCCCTAAAATCTACCAAACTCCAAAAACCCTTTAAACACCTAAAATTGTTAAAAAACTCTTAAAACCCAAAAAACTCAAAAAAACACCTAAAACCCTAAAAATCCTCAAAATCAATAGAAACCCTAAAAAACAATTAAAATCCTACAAAATCACCCAAAATCCCTATAAATGTAAAAAAAACCTGAAAAAACCTAAGAAAACAATAAAAAAACAAAATCAATTAAAACCAATAACGAACTTGATGAATACTAATTAACCTAAAACCCCCTAAAAACCCTAAAAACCATAAAACCCTTTAAAAACCTTAAAAAAACTAAAAAACCATTAAACCCCTATAAATCCACTAAAATCTATAAAACCCAATCAAATCCCTAAAAACATTAAAAACTATAAAAACATTAAAACCCTAAAAAAATCAAAATACCCAAAAACCCAAAAACCCAAAGAAATCCATAAAACGAAAAACCCCTAAAAACCCTAAAAACCCTCAAAATCCATAAATCCATAAAAATACTAAAAGACCCTAAATATTCCCAAAATGTAAAAAACCAAAAAAAATGCTGAAAAATAGTTTGAAACCCTTTAAAATGTAAAAAAAATCAAACCCCCTAAAAACCAAAAAATGCAAAAAATCCTAAAAACCCTAAAACCACTAATAACAATAAAAACCATAAAAACATTAAAAGAACCTAAAAACCAATAAAAACTTTAAAACCCATTAAAAACTCTAAAAATCTTTAAACCCCTAAGGATATTAAAAAACTCTAAAAACCCATAAAACCCAACAAATTCAAAAAAACTCTAGAAACCCCAACAAACCATAAAAACCCTAAAGAAACTAAAAACCCTTAAAACCCTCAAAAACCCATAAAACCCTAAAAAGCCCTAAAATACAAAAAAGCCTAAAATCCCTAAAAATGTAAGAACACTGAAAACCCGGAAAAACCATAAGAAGATCATTAAGTCCTAGAACACTTAAAACCCTAAAGAATCTAAAAATTCTAAAAATTCTAAAAACCCTAAAAACCTTTAAAACCCCTAAAACCCCAAAACCACTAAAAATATAAAAACCCTTCAAACATATATTTTTTTAAAAAATCAAAAAATATTAAAAACTCAAAAAACACAAAAAAAAACTAAAAACCCTAAAAACCCTAAAAAACCTAAAAACCCTAAAAATCCATAAAATCTTAAAAACCATAAAAATATTAAAATTCAATAAAAATAATAAAAAACTTAAAAAACCAAAAAAACCCAAAATCACTTAAAATAAAAAACCCTAAAAACAATAACAATCCTAAAAAATCCTAAAGTCCCTAAAAACGTAAAAAACCAGAAAAACACTGAAAACCACTAAAAACAAAAAAACTCTAAAAACCATAAAAACCATAAAAAGTTAAAAAACACTAAAAACACATAGAAACCCTTAAAAATAAAAAAAATCCTAAAAAATAAGAAAACTATAAAAACTATAAAAACCCCTAAAACCCCCCAAAATCCCTTAAACACTAAAAATCATAAAGATCCTAAAAATACCTTAAAAATCCAAAAAAAATACCCTAAAATCCCATAAAACTCATAAGAAAACCTTAAAAATTAAAAACACTTGAAACCCCTAAAAACCAATATTTTTTCAAAATCCTAAAACCCCTAAAAACCATAAAAACCATAAAAACCCAAAAACATTAAAAAAATCCTAAAATCTCATAAAAAATCTAACAACCACTAAAAACTATAAAAATGATTTAAACAACTAAACTCTTTAAAAAAAATAAAAAACCACAAAACCCTAAGAAACTAAAAAAACCCCTAAAACCCCCAAAATGCTAAAACCCATACAAACCATAAAAAACCCAAAAACCCTAAACCCTGTAAAATCCCTAAAAACCCTAAAACCTCAAAAATCTAAAAAAAGATCTAAAAATACCTAAAAACACAAAAAAAACCCTAAAACCCCTCAACATCCTAAGAAAACCTCAAAATCCTAAAAAGCTTAAAACCTATAAAAACCTAAAAATGATAAAAACTTCACTAAAAATCCTAAAACCCCTTAAATCCCCACAAAAATCCCTTAAACCCCTAAAAAAAATAAAAATCCTAAAAAATTTATAAAAATACCTAAAAACATAAAAAACACAAAAAACATGAAAAACCATAAGAATGACTTAAAAACATAAAAACACTTAAACCCCTAATAAACTAAAAAAATCTAAAAACCCTAAAATACCCTAAAACACCTAGAAACATTAAAAACCCTAAAACCCATAAAAAACCTAAAACCCCAATAAAAACTACAAAAACCCTTTAAATCACTAAATATATTATAAAACTAAAAACCCTTTAAGTCCCTAAAAACTCAAAGAAAAACCCTAAAAAACAAAAAAATAAAACCCCTAGAAAACCATGAAAACCCTCAAAGTCCCTAAAAACACTAAAACCCATAAAAATCCTAAAAAATCTATGAAAATCCCTTAAAATTTAAAAAACCCTAAAAACCCATGAAGGCCCCTTAGAAAAACATAAAACCATAAACACTTAAAATCCCTAAAAACCCAAAAAATGTTAAAAACCCTAAAAACCCTTAAAACACTAAAAACCCTAAAAACCATCATAATCCAGAGAAATACTCAAAACAATAAGAACCCAAAAAAACTAAAAATGAAAAAAATGAAAAAACTCCCTAAAACTCTTGAAACCCTAATAAAACATTAAAAATATAAAAACACTTAACTCCAAAAACCCTACAAAAATCTACACCCCCACAATCCTAAAAAAGATCTAAAATACATAAAAATCTCAAAACCCCCTAAAAACCTTAAAAACCCTAAAACCCTATAAAAACCCTAAAATTCCAAAAAAAACTCGGAAAACCCTTTAAACCCCTAAAAATGTTAAAAAAACTCTAATAACCTTAAAAACACTACGAAATAAAAAAAACAAGTATCCCAAAAAAACAATAAAAAGAATAAAAAACCTAAAACCATCAGATTCTCTAAAAACCCTAAAAACATAAAAATATTTTAAAATTCCTAAAAACATAAAAAACCATAGAAACACTGAAAAGACATAAGAAAACTTTAAAAACTGAGAAGCACTTAAATCCTCTAAAAAACGTAAAAAATGCTGAAAACCCAAATAAATCCATAAAAAACCTAAAAACTCTTAAAATACCTTAAAATACCTAAAACAGTGTAAAATACTAAAAACCCATAAAAATATCTAAAATATAAAAAAACGCTAAAAACCCTAAAAAACCCCTATGAAAACTGTAAAACCTAAAAATAAAAATAAAACCCTTAAAAAACTAAAAATGTTTAAAACCCTAAAAAGACCCTCAAAACCCCTAAAACCCACTAAAACTATAATAACCAATAAAAATATTTAAAACCCCTAAAAACCCTAAACCACTAAAAACTCTAAAAACCCATTAAACCCATAAAAATGTTAAAAAAAACTCTAAATAAATCATTAAAATCTTAAAAAACTCAAAAAAACCATAAAAACATAAAAACACCTAAAACTTTAACAAATCTATAAACCATCAAAGTCCATTAAAACCCAAAAACCAAAAAAATCATTAAACATCTCTAAAAATATAAAAAACCCAAAACCATAAAAACCATAAAAACTATAAAACTTAAGAACACTAAAAACCCATAAAAACATAAAAAATGAAAAAAAACCTTAAAAACCCTAAACGCCTAAAACCCCTCAAAATCCCTAAAAATATAAAAATTTATACATATCCTAAAAAATCCTTAAAAATCCCAGAAAACATAAAAACCCATAAAAAATCATAAGAAAACCTTAAAAACATCAAAATACTTAAGACCCCTAAAAACCTAAAAATGTTTAAAACACTAAAAACCTTAAAGACCCTAAAACCCCTAAAACCCCTAAAAACCTTTAAAACCACTAAAAAACCCTAAAAACCCTGAAACAAAAAAATCTATAAAAACCATTTAAACCCCTATAATATTAAAAAACATAAAAAACATAAAAAACATAAAAAACAAAAAATCCCATAAAAATAAAAAAACCCTAAAAACCCAAAAATACAATAAAAACTCTAAAAAAATTCAGAATCACTAAAAACCCTAAAAACAATAAAAATACTAAAAATCCCTAAATATCCCTAAAAATGTTAAAACCCTCTAAACCCATAAAAACCACTACGAAACACATAAAAAACTGAAAACATTTAAAAAACTAAAAACTTAAAAAAAATTTGAAAACCCTAAAAACCATGAAAACACTAAAAAACCATGAAAACCCTCAAAATACCTAAAAACCATAAAAAATCATAAAAATCCATAAAATCCAAAAAATCCCCAAAAATACCTAAAAACATAAAATGGAAAAATAAACCCAAAAAACCATAAGAAAACCATTAAAACCTACAAACAATTAAAACCCCCAAAAACCTAAAAATTGAAAAAACCCTAAAAATACATAAATAGAACCTAAAACCCCTAGAAATCAATAAATACCCCTAAAAATCTTAAAAACCAAAGAAACCCATAAAAAACCTAAAACCCACTTAAAACTCTAAAACCCCATCAAAACTATAAAAATGGTAAAAAACTTTAAAAATTCATAAAAACCCAAAAAATATGGAAAACCCTAAAAACCTAGAAAACTAAAATGACCTACAAACCCTAAAAAACCCTAATAACCTCAAAATCCCTAAAATCCTTAAAAACCTATTAAAATACAAAAAAACTCCTAAAAATACCTAAACACATAAAAACCCCTATAAACCTAGAAAACCCAAAGAAAACTTTAAAAACCTAAAGACACTTAAAATCCATAAAAAACCTCAGTGATTATAAAATCCCTAAACCCCCTAAAATCCATAAAAACCATAAAAATCCCAAAAACCCCTCAAAACCGTTAAAATCTAAAAAATCATCTAAATATCCATAAAAAAGGAAAAAACCTTAAGAACAAGAAACCCCATAAGAAGACCATAAAAAATTTAAAAAAACATAAAACCCCTAAAAAACCTAAAAATGGGAAAAACCAAAAAAACCCTAAAACCACAAAACCCCCAAAAAACTATAAAAACTCCTAAAACCACTAAAACCCTAAAAACCTATAAAAATTGTAAAAACCCACAAGGAATCTAAAAACCCTTGAATACCCTTAAACCTTTAAAAAATATAAAAAACCATAAAACCCCTAAAAACTCAAAATAAACCACAAAAATCCCAAAACCCCCATAAAAACCCTAAACACCCTAAAAACCCTTAAAAAACCTAAAAATTCCTATAACCCCTAAAAACCATAAAATTCATTAAAAATCCCTAAAAATCCAAAAAATGTAAAAAAAACCCGAAAAACCAAAAAACCCCCAATGAAAACCTTAGAAACATAAAAGAACTTAAAACCCCTAAAAACTATAAAACCCTAAAGACCCTCGGGATGGAAGAGAAATGGAGGGATTGATGCGATCATCAGGAGCACGTTTAAATCCATTCTTCAAACCCCTCGGATGTAAATATTACAAATCCAAGTGATCCTCAGGAGTATGTGTGTATCCATCCCTCAAATACCTTTGATGGAAAACCAAATTCATCCATGGTTCAGTCAGATTAGGTCAGGCACAAAGAGATCTTCAAAATCTATGATTGTAGCAATCCAAATCCATGGGATCATTGTGCAGATCTAGAGATGGCGAGTTCGAGGAATAATTCTGCAGAGGTTGTTAAAGTAGTGGTGTCATTTTATTTCTCTGTTTTAGCATTCCTTTCCTTATTAGCCTTAACAATAAGGGGTGGTTGGACCTTGTATCATCCAACCTTGATCCAATTGAGGATATACTACATTTGTTCCCCTTCTCCATCATTGTGAGGTTTCTAACCTTGAAAGGGGAGTGGATCTGGATGTTCAATCATCTTTCTAAATGAATCAATCAAATTTGGGGGTCTGAAGTTTGGAAGATGACAACTATGGGAAGGGGGTATTATCGAATTTTGTTCCCCTCAGATGATTGGAAAAGTAAATCCTAGAGTTTTGGATCACTATCCCCCAAACTAAGAATTCTCTAGATCTAGGATCCAGATCAGAACTTTGATCCATCCAGTGATAAGAACACCTTCACCCAGGTTTGGATCCGCATTTGTAAGCTAAAATATATCTACAATAATCCTCATATCCTATAGGACAATTCTTCCTCTATTGGATTCCCCATCAAAATTGACATTGAGATGGATAACCCAAGGTATGTCTATTACACAAGGGTGTCATGTTGAAGTTTACATGGTGATCACCCTTATTAAAGAGTTTGTTCAAACTACTATGGAAGAAAACCTCACTCTAGAAATTTAATATTAAAGGAGACCTAAATTCTGTAGTAATTTCAATATATTTGGTTATCTCCTTCCATATTTTAGAATATTGAACTTTTTTAATGCCTGAAACCTTCTAGGGCCTGATGAGGCCTCATACTAGAAGAACTATGGGAAGGGAAAAGGGAAGGCTCTTAAACCACCCATCTTAAACCCTCCATATAATCTTTTAAAAGATAATGATATTAAGGCCTAATAGGGTACTAATGCTACTGAATCCTGCCTCCCTGTAAATGACATTGGTGACTCATGGAATTTCCAGCCTAGGATGGTTGATGAAGTGACTGACAATCACTCAGGGAATGTAGAACCTACTACTAAAAAATCTGCAGAACTGTTGATCACCACTCCACTTGATATTGTACATTCTTCTAACTTGGAACGTAAGGATACATTCTTGGTTATGGGGAAATACTTGGATCTAGATATATTGTTTCCTTCATAAAAGATAGAGGACATACCTACTGCTCAGGCTGTGGAAGTTAATCTGGCTCCAGCTATGTCACTAGATGATGCAGGGAATAGTCTCCCTATACAGATAGTATAGGACACACTGACACACTTGAAAGGATCACTTGAAGTCCTAGGTATTTCTAGGGACTGCATCTACCCTAAAATTTATGTCCTACCTCCTATAGAGAAGGGTGATACACCAGATATGGTTAAGCCTAGAAGTTCCATCTGAGAGAGGTGATATGGATCCTACTCAGTTACTAGATGAGGCAGGCAGCCTCCCTATCCAGGTTGTTCAAGACACACCCAATCCTCTGGAAGTTGGATCCCATCCTAATGATGAATTGGTGAACACACCATGAAATCTTCCCATGCATGACCCCGGTGAGTACTCCTTCACAACTGTGCCCTCAGATAAGGATGCTAAAAAAATCAGGTGGAGAACCTTCCTAGGAAAGATTATCCTCCAATAAAAAAATCACCCTATTATGTGGTTGATATTGGGATGATGAAAATGATGATACCCAAAACCCTAAATATAGAGAATTATTGTATTAAGGTAGAGACCCTCGGCCCCCAAGAAGCCTATTGGGAGGCCCAAAAAGAAAGGAAAAAAATGAAAAGAGAAGGAAAAAAATACCTTCCCAATTGATGTGATACAAAACCTGACCCATTATAAGGGAAGTTATCCCTTGAACAAATGAGGATCATGTAATTGAACTATCATGGGATTGGAAATTATCCCATGACCTTAGCCCTTATGAATTTTCTTATCTCATATAGGCCAACGATGATTGGAATTATTGAACCCAAGATGGACGTTGTGGACTAGAAGGCTTTCAATTGGGATAACCTTGGATGCAAGTTTGTCTCACATAACCTAAATGAGTCTTCTGTAGAAAAATTATGGGTTCTAAAGAATGATTACATACATTTACTTTCATATGAGACGAGTCCCAAGCTCATTTTCTTTTCAATCTGATCTCGTGGTTCTTCCCTCACTATCTCCTTGGAATATTCATCCTGCTTCTACACCAAGAGAAGGAAAATTTGGAAGAATTTGATTTAATTAAATGAAAAAATAGACTATAACTAGATAATTATTGGTGAATTTAATATTGTTCTGAGATTTGATGAGAAGATAATATTATACTTCTCAATAATTGATGCGAATGAATTATCTCGATGCATTGATCATTGCAATCGTACTGAGGTTCTCATCATTGGATCCAATTTCACATGGGGAATATTTACTATAAATGGAAGGAAAAAATGTAATATTGATATATGATTCCTTCAGATTAGTGATACAAGTTTCCCTACCACTCTTTCTTGGTTAACTCTTCTAAAATTCAATTCTGATCACAATCCCATTATTGTGGACATCAAGGTGGACACCATGAGGTCAACTCTACTGCATTTTAAATTCAATAATGATGGGATCACCATCCCAGGATGTATGTAAGTGATTATAAATGGTTATAATAACACCTACAATTTCATAAATCTCTTCATTGTGGATTCCATGCTCAAAATAATCAAAGGTCTCTTATGGGATTGAAGTAAGAACTCTTTTTACAGGTTGTATGAGGACATAAGGGCCACTAAAATTTTGATTGATAACTACCAGATTACCAATCAGCATCATCATATATCATCCCATGAGGATCTCTAGCTTCATACCAAGTTGGATAACCTCTTGGTTCTCAATGAAATATTGGAAAAGAATCAATGTAATGTAAAGTGGATCCAATATGGCTATAAGAACTCTAAGTTCTTCCACGATTTTCATAAGGATAATAAATCAATGAAGGGACCCGATTCTGTTCAAATCAATGAAGATCTTCTCATATCTACGAATGAAATTTCAAAAACTATGGTGGATTAAATTAAGATGATATATAATGATGATGGAAATGGAGGTTCTACTCAACTAGATGAATCCATTTTTTAATGAATTGGGGATCATCAGAACATGGCTTTAACTGCTACCCCCTTTTAAGAGGAGGTCAAATCTACCCTATTTTCACTAAATATGGAGAGTGTGGAAGGCCCAGATGGTTTCACCAAAAATTTATTCATGTTTTACTAGGATATAATGCAAGTGGATATTACACATTTTTTCAGTTAATTCTTCCTATCCAGATTAATTCCCTAGGGAATTAATTCTAACTTTATTTCTTTGATCCCAAATATAGAAAATGAAATCGAAATAAGAGAATTTTGTCCTATTTACACTGGGAATACCATTCCAAAGATCATTAGAAAAAATTAAGACTATGAGGATAAGAAAGATCATATAAAACATCATCCCCCTAACTATTTTAGGTTTTTCCCAGGTAAGAACATTCAAAATTGCCTCTATACAGCCTCGAAAGGCATCAACATCAAGAAAAATAAAACTAAGCATGTGAAGTTTTCCATGAAATTGGATATCTCGAAGTCCTTTGATACCATAAAGCGGAGTTTCATCTTCAATGTTCTCATAAAATATGTCTTCTCTACCACATTTATCAAAATGATATCCACAATTTTGAACAGTTCTAGGATATCAATCCTTATTAATGGCTCCCGAAAGAGGTTCTCTAAATTATACCATGGTGTCAGGAAGGGGGGTCCACTATCAGGTCTCCTTTATTCAATTTATGAAGACTATTTGAGTCATTGCATTAATAACCTATCCCAAGATGGCCTCTATGGAACGATAAGGGCATAAATAGACCGAAATGTTCCCTCAAACATTATTTATGCAGATGATATTATTATTTTCGGGAAATCCAATAAGATAACCATAACATCAATAAAATTGATCTTCCACTATTATGAAAAGGTAGTTTGGAAATCCATTAGCTAGAAAAAATCCACAATGGTCTTTGGGGAAGGAATCTTGGCTTCCATAAAAAACAGGATAACCAGAACTCTTGGCATGAAGAGAGGATATATCCCCTTATTGTATCTTGGTATCCCTATCTTCTAAGGGAAGGTTAGAAGCTACCACTTAGAGAGAATTTTAGTAAAGATGACTAGACAACTTGATAGTTAGAAAAGGGAAATTCATTTCCTAAGAGAGAAGGTTCTGCCTCATAAATTCTTTCATTACTTCGATGTTTGTACATGCCTTCTCTATATATTAATAACCCATTAGCATTATTAAAGGCATAAAAGACAATATCAAAAACAATTCTTAGACTGGATGCATCAATGAAAGGAAAATGGTCTCCGTGTCTTGAAAGGAATTCACTAAACTATTTGACATGTGTGGACTGGGCATTAAGGATCTTAATAAATTTAATGAAGTTCTCCTTGTAAAATTTACCTAGAATTTTCTCACATCACAAAATGTAGGCCTGGATTTTCTCAATGACAAATTCAATAAAAAATTATGTAATGGATACTCAAGATATATCCCATCCTCTGTCTGGCCTACTATAATTTCTTATTTTCATTACATTGTGTACATCTCAAAGTGGATTTTTTCAAAACACTCCATCTTACACTACTGAAATAAAAACATGTTGTACATTCCAGTAAATGAGATGGTCTCACCTCCACTAAATAGACAACACATGTCTATTGCTGATATCAATCATAGGGTTGAAGAGCTTGATGCGATTATCCCTTCACAACTCAATATGGATATTAAGAGATATAACTTTATTGATATTGACACTATGATCTAGAGACCAAATTTGGTTGGTCATCTTAACACAAGGGAATTATAATGGTGCAAACACTTGAAAAGAATTAATGATTCATGATGGATCTCTAAATTTAAGATGTTGTTTATTCCGCGATCAAAGCACCTACTATTGTAGAAGCTATGGAATAACCGAATACATATCCATGACCATCTGAAGAAGAATAGTCTTCATCTCTCCGCAGTTTGAAACCTCTGTATGCAGGCTGGGGAAAATTGACAACACCTATTTTTCCAATGAAGTTATGTGTCCATATTGTCGGAATATGTGTAGAACTTTTTTTATCATTGAGCTTAGCCTCGATTTCTAGATGGTGGACCTGATGAGACACATAACAGAGCTTGGTCTCAACCAGTAGGTGTTTATTACCATACTCAAAGTGGATTCCACTATTTGGGACTATATATGGGAAGACCCACTATAACATCCTATTACCATGATTAGGTATGTTTTCATTTTTTTATAAGCTTCTTTCTGGTTTTAAAACCATTTTAGGTGATTTTTTTGGGTTTACTGTAGACAGAAGAACATGTACTTGTCGTGTACATGGTACTGGTTGCATGTCATGGTTTGGGAGATCATGCTGTGAATGGGGAGGTCACACCATGAGCTGGTACACTCCATGTACCTAAGGTACACATCATGTAGGGGTTAAATAATGGATTTTTAACCCGAGGTGATGGGGTTTTCAGTGTACTTATCCAACATGGACTACACATCGTGAAAAAGGGGTACACTTTATGACTCAGCATGATCCTAGGTTAAATTCACATGTTCAATAGTTTTGCACGGTCCTTTTATCTCTAGACCTTGTGGATCTCGACAAATGACAGTTCTGGTGCATTTTTCAGAGACTCAACGTTTTTTTGACCGATCTGATTGGATCTAGTTCATTATTTCTTCTACAGTGTGTATCTCCTAGTAAGTGTTCTCTCTGATCATTCCTTGTAATTGATCACGATAGAGCCCTAACCTTGCACTATCATATCCGTTGATCCATGTTTGATGTTTATTTTTGTCCTCATCTAGATCAGTTGTGAAATCTTGTCTCGAAGGCTGTTCCTTGGCTAGTTGTGGTGAAGTGGATGTTCTTTCTTGAGGTACGTGGGCTTTATTCTATCCAAAAATCCATTGTATTCTATTTTGAATCAATCCTTTGAGGTGATGGTTTTATTATAGGGCCTTTTTTGACTGATTTTTTGGGTTTCGTTGCTTTTGGTTTCTTTTGTGGGCTTGTGTTACCCAAACTTTGAGGTTAGTGGTTCCATCTCTAGCCTATGATAATGAACCTGTTTGTTTTGCTTTGAAAATTTCTTTATAAATTGATTTATGAAATTGGAATGATTATTGTGTTTTTTAAAAAGGGTTTTGAAATATAAATGGATTTTCTTGGGCTTTTGATAAATTTATTTTGAAATGGTTTTCAAGGGTTTTCAAGACATTGAAATGGTTTTGTGGAAAATATCACATAGGTTATCATGGGTAATTGGGTGGAAGGTTTATATTGAGGCCATCATCCATTCTTTTGTGATTATAAAAGAGGTTATTCTTGGGGATTTACTTTATTTCCTAGGCCCATTGTTCTAGGGGACTGGTATTGACATTTTGGGGGGTTTACTTATAGGGTATTCCTTGGATTCTTAGGCCTGTTGTTCTAGGATCAGTTTTTGTACACTTGACTATATTAGTATGATTAGTCTGCTGCCTAGACCTATAGTATTCCTTAATGTTGTGATACCTGTTCTTTTATTTTGTATTGATTCGATTTCTGAGTAAGACTTGATATACATGTTTTTTCTTATAGAAAGTGATATGGAAAATGTTCTTTGAAATTAATATACCTGCTTTTTTTAGAATTGTGGAAAAGAGAATTTTTACCATGTTTTCTATAGAACTATTTTACTACTTATCATTCCATGTTTTAAATTTTAAATATGCATACATGATTAATTATATAGATACTTTATATGGAACACCTAGGTGGGATCCTACTGACCTTGTTAGTGAACACCCTACGCAGTGCTTCAGTGGTGTGTAGACCTTTATTTGTCTTTCAGTACAGGGAAATGAAAGGTGCTATAGTGAGACGGTGATGTTAATGTTAGCTAGGATGGGTATATGGTGGTGATATGGTTGGATTTCATCCATTCCATCATTGGAGTAGTTTTTTGGTTTTGATTCCCTTATAGTTGTACTTTCCTTTTGAAGTTTTTAGCTACAGTTTCAATTGTTCTGTTTTCAACTGTTTTCATTACAGTTATGGAATATATATTTTTTAGTCTTATATTGTTCCTTTATTTATCTATATATGTATTCCATGTGGTTGTTCAGGTTGATCAAAATTGTTCCCTCAGTTTTTTTCGTTTGATGCCCGGGTGCTTTTTGCCAGCCCGTGGGAATCAGGAACTCCCTTTGGTTATGTGATTGATTGGGTCAGGTGTCTGGTTTGAGGGAAACCATTGTCGGTTTATTATATTTTGGTATTAAGGGAGGTCTATCCTCAAGAATCTTTTCTTGGGATGTCAGTTAGACTGGAGATAAGATTTTCAGGATTTGAGAGGTTTGTTGCGATGAGTGAATGACCATCTCTTATCGTAACGAGACTCAAGTTACCATGGAATGTCGGGATATATGTCTCTAATATTGAATTTTCCTTTAAAATAACAGTTTTTTCTTATGGATTTTCTAGTTTGAACAGAAATTTGTTATGTTTCTAATATTTCTTATGTTTCAGTGTGCAATAGTATTACTTCAAGACTTCTTCCACAGGTTCCTTAGGATGGTGTGGATGATGCTCCTCAATGGAATCCACCTATGGTTTAGAATCTCATTGATAGTATCATAAGAGTAGTTTGTGATATTGATCAAGATTTTACATGAGTTTAGAATGTAGTGGATGAGGTACAACCAGGAGATGGAGGAGAAAGAGATCAATTACGAGATTTCTTGCATGAGAATCCACTGTCCTTTAAAGGGACGATTGAAACTCAAGAGGTGGAGGATTTTCTAGACACGATCAATCAAATATTTGACTTCTTGGAGAAACCTAATAATATCATGGTGAAGTTCATAGCATTTAGACTCGAGGGTTCTGACAAGCATTGATGGGACTCTATGGTTTAGGAAGAGAGACATGTAGTCCTAGATTGGAAGAGTTTAAAAAACCTATTCTTTTATCAGTTTTTTTAGAGTCTCTGATATTGGAAAAATCAATAGAGTTACTATCCTTATAGAAGGGAGTGTGTTCGGTGTCAGCCTACACCAACTGGTTAGCTAAGCTTGTCCGTTTTTTCTCTGAACGTGGTAAGGAATGACTAGATGAAGGTGCAGAAGTACCTACAGAGGTTGCAACCATATATTAGATCACAAGTGTTCATGTTAAAGTTTTATACCTATACATAGATAGTTGAAATAGGAATGATGGAAACGATAGACACTGTAGGAAAGGTCATATTTACTACCTCTTCTCTTCTGACTGGTGATATCTTCAGTAGCATGCATGGGAAGAAGTGGAAGCAGTATGACCATCGCAGGAATGGTGGAGGTGGGTCTTAGTAGTGAGCCTTCTTCACACCGTTTGTTGCAACTGGTAGTGTGACTCTGACTTTATACCAATGCAGTAAGGGGGGTCATGCCAAACGTTATTGTATTATGTGCACAAATACATGCAATAACTGTGGACGTGTTGGTAATCTACTACATTTATGTCAGGCTATGCATACACCTCTTTATAGTTAGGGTTCATTGACTCCAATGAATACTGTAGTGCATTCAAAATCTTCAATGACTATAGGGATCCATCCAAAATCCTTAGGAGTAAATCATTTACAAGTATTAGATGAGTTTCCAATGAAATTTTATACAGGTCTGGAAATAGTGAGAGGTACACTTCTTATTATAGCTTCAGTAGCTACTGATTTTTTTGACACTGGTGCCTCCCACTCATTTATATCTTCACATTTTTTTGATATGCTTAAAATTCAAATGGAACTTATTCCCTTTAAAATGGATTTAGTGTCACCTCTTGGCAAGAGGAAAGAGTAGGGGCTCCATTTTCCTTCTTGTTTGTTCATGATAGCTCACATAGAGTTGGTCTAGGAACTTCTCATTCTTAATCTGGATCTATTTGATGTCATCATCGATATGGATTGTCTTGTCGCTCATCGAGATGAGGTTTATTTCTACCATCGACGTGTTTCATTTCTTGCTGTTGAGGGGCGTTCTAGTGTGTTTCAAGGAGAGTGGAACCTGAGGCCAGGTCGTGAAGGACCGTCCTACCCAGAGCTTAGGGGTTTGTTGGTTGCTATTACATTTGATCTCAATGATGTTTCTTCTGTCGAGGATATTCCTGTTGTTGTTTGAGACTTTCCTGACATTTTCCTAAATGAGTTCTCGGGTCTTCCATTAGAGAGAGAGGTAGAGTTCATGATTGACCCGGTGCCAGGTACGCAGCCGATATCAAGGCCTTATTACAGTATGGAACCAGCGGAGTTGAAAGAACTCAAGATTCAATTAGAAGACCTATTAGAGAAGTATTTTGATCACCCTAGTGTTTCACCTTTGGATTACCCTATGCTCTTTTCCATGAAATTGGATAGTTCAATTCGGTTATGTGTAAACTATCGGAAGCTAAACCGGGTAACAATTAAGAACAGTTACCATTTTCCTCTTGTAGATGATTTTTTGATCAGTTGGAGAGATCAAAGTGGTTTTCAAAGATCAATCTCTGATAAGGTTATCATCAGCTCAGAGTATGAAAGTTTGATATACCAAAAAATGGACTTTAGGAAAAAGTATGTCCATTATGAATATCTTATGATGCCTTTAGGTCTGAAAAAAACTCTTTTAGTTTTTATGGACTTGATAAATAAGATATTCCACCAATATCTTGAAATTGTTTTGGTAGTTTTCATGGATGATATTCTAGTTTCTTCTAAGTCTGTGCCCGAGCACCATCTGAGTTTGGTTTTGGAGATTTTGAGAAATCATTGACTATATGGAAAGATTTCAAAATTCTATTTTTGGATTTAGGAAGTGAAGTTCTTTAGGAACATAATTTCTAATCAGGGATTATCAGTTGATCCATAGAAGGTAAATTCTTTTTTTTCCTAAAGGGAACCACAAAATGTGTTTGATATACGAAGATTACTTGGTCTTTATAGATACTACCGATGGTTCCTCAAGGATTTATCTAAGATGGTATCACCTTTGACTGCTCTTACTAAAAAGGCAGTGAAATTCTCCGGGGGTGAAAAGTGTCAGTCATCCTTTGATGATCTGAAACAACTTCTGACATCAACACCTATTATGATCTTACCTGAGCATGGTAAAGGGTATGTGGTGTTCTGTGATAAATCAGGTGATGGTTTGGGATGTGTAATAATGATGGATGATTATGTGGTATCTTATGGATCTCATCAACTTCGAATGCATGAGAAGAACTACCCCACTCATGATTTAAATCTTGTTGCGGTGATGGATGCACTTAAGTTTTGGTGACACTATCTCTTTGGGGAGAAGTTCATAGTTTTCTCTGACCATAAGATTCTGATCTTTATCTTTTCCCAGAAGGAATTTAATCTCAGAAGAGAAGATGCGTAAAATAACTTTATCCATTTTACTTCGACATCACCTACACTTTGGGGAAATTTAATGTAGTTTCTGATGCTTTAAAAAGGAAGGTACCATCATAGGTTGTTCTAAAATCGAACGAGTGGAATCTTATGGGGATTTTCACTCAGTTTCACTTGGATACTCAAGAGGATGTCTCATTTATGGTTCTGACCATTTTTCAATTATCATCATCTCTATTAGAATCTATCTTTAAAATTCAAAAACAAGATGATGAGTTTTAGAAGTTTCTAGAAAACCTCTATGGTGGAGAGATAGTTCATGGTTGGTCTCTTTCTTCAGATGTCATAATTCAGTTCAGAAATTGTGTTTTCATCCCTGCTTTAGTGAGAAGTTAAATTTTGTTTGATTGTACTAGCTCTTCATGGGTTTTTTTCATCCATGCTATATAAAGAGGTATTATGACATAAGAAGATGGTTTTAGTGACAGGTTATGATGTGTGACATTGCAGATTATGTGTCCTGCTGTTACACCTACCAATAGATAAAGGTAGAGCACTTGAAACCTTCGGGATTGCTTCAGCCTATTACAGTGTCAGTTTGGAAGTGGGAAGAGGTGTCCATGGATTTTTTTATTGTGTTACCATGGAAACCCTGAATAAAAAAAGCTATCTGGGTGGTTGTTGATTAGTTGACGAAGTCTTCCCATTTCATTCTGATCAATGACACCACCAAAGATGAAGATCTGGGTAAGCTGTATGTGCAGGATATTGTGAGGTTACACGAGAGTCCTTCTACTATTTTTTTCAGATAGGGATCTTAGGTTTACCTCAAGGTTCTGGAAGAGTATTCAAGAGGAAATGGGGACTCAGGTAAAGTTGAGAACAACTTACGGTCCACAGAAAAATAGACAGACATAAAATATAATTTAGATCCTAAAGGATATGTTGTGTGCCTGCGTCTTGGATTTTGGTGGACCATGGGATAACCATCTGATACTGGTGGAGATTTTTTACAACAAAAGTTACCAGTTGTCGATCAGAATGGCCCATTTTGAGGCATTTTACGGTCTCCTGGGTAGATCAACTCTTTTTTTGGAAGAGGTGGGTGAACTAGATTTGGTTAGATTAAGTTTTGTTCAGGAGACGTCAGAAAAGATTCTTGAAGTGAGATGACTTATGGTTATATCCTAGAGTTGATAGAAACCATATGCAGATCGGAAGGGTTGTCCTTTGAAGTTTTCCATTGGTGACTGGGTTTTCTTGAAAGTTTCACCTCAATTGGGTCACCATTGACTTGGAAAATAGGTAAAGTTGGCTTCGAGATATATTGAATTGTTTGAGATCACTGAACGGCTTGGAATCGTTTCTTATCAGTTTGCACTATTGGTTAAGTTGACAAAAATTCATGATGTTTTCCACATATCTTAGCTCAGGAAGTTTCATCCTAATCCTTCTCATATTCTGAGTTGGGGATAAATTGAGATAGAACCAGACTCTTCTATTGTAGTGAAACTAGTTGAGATCATTAACTCTCAGAAAAAAGTCTTACATGGGAAGTTGATTTCGTTGGTCAGAGTTCTTTGGAAACAAGGATCGGATTCTCATAATATTGGAAGAGAGAGTCGTTGATGAGGGAGTAGTGGCCTCATCTCTTCCTAGAGGACACATCAACCACATGACCTCTCAAGGATGGAAAGTATTTATGGTAGGGAGTTTGTAACATCATGTTAATTTGATCGGGTATGTTTTTTATTTCTAAGATCGTTTCTGGTTTTAAAATCCTTTTATTTGTTTTTTGTGGGTTTACTACAGTTTGTAGGATGGGTACACATTGTGTACTTGAAGTACATGTCGTGTACTTGGTGCTAGGTGCATGTCGTGGTTTGAGATATCACGTCGTGAATGGGGAGGTCACGTCGTGAGCTGGTACATGTTGTGTACCTGAGGCACATGTCGTGTAGGAGTTAAATAGTGCATTTTAACCCGAGGCAATAGTTTTTTCGGTGTACTTATCCAAAATGGAATACACGTTGTGACCAAGGGGTAAACGTCATGAATTGGGCTGCACCTAGGTTAAATTCATGGGTTTGGGAGTTTTTATTGGTCCTTTTTCTTTAGAACTTGTGGCTCTCGACCTACAATAGTTCTGGTGAGTTTTTGAGAGACTCAAATTATTCTGGATCAATCCAATAAGCTCTAGTTCATAATTGATTATATAGTGTGTCTCTCCTATTAAGTTTTATCTCTAATTATTCATTACGATTGATCACGATAGTGCCCTAGACTTACATTATCGGATCTTCTGATCCATGTTGGATGTTTCCTATTGTCCTTATCTAGATCTATTGTGAAGTCTTGTCTCAAAGGTCATTCCTTGGCTATTTGTGGTGGAGCAGACGTTCATTCTTGAGGTATGTGGGATTTATTCTATCTACAAATCCATTGTATTCTATTTTGAATTAATCCTTTGAGGTGAGGGTTTGATTTAAGAGTATCCATTGACGACGTTGTTGGGTTTCATTTCTTTTGGTTTCCATTTTGGGCATGTGCGACATGAAGTTCGAGATAGGCAATTCCATTTCTAGCCTATAATAATAACCATTATTATTTTGATTTGAAAATTGATTTATAAAATGATTTATGAAATTGGCATGATTGTTGTGTTTATTGAAGAATGGGTTTGAAAGAAAAATGGGTTTTCCATATATTTTGATAAATTGTTTGTGAAATGGTTTTGAATGGTTTTCAATACATTGAAATGGGTTAGTGAAAAAGAGCACATGGGTTACCTTGGGTACTTAGGTGGAAGGTTTAGGTTTAGGCCATCGCCCATTATTTTTTGATTATCAAGGAGTTTTGTCTTGGGGATTTCTTTTTGTTTTCTAGGCTTGTTGTTCTAGGGGACTAGTATTGACCTTTTTGGGATTTACTCATGGTTTATTCCCTTAATTCCTAGTCCCATTGTTCTAGGATCAGTTTTTGTGAACTTGATTATTTTGGTATCAGTAGTCTTCTGCCTACAACTATAGTATTCCTTGCTATTGTGATACATGTTCTTATGTTTTTTATTTCTTGGATTTCTGAGTTATCCTTGATATAAAAGTTTATTCTTGTGGAAAATGATATGGAAAATGTGATTTGAAACTGATATAACTGCTTTTTTTAGAACCGTGGAAAAGAGAATTTTTACCATGTTTTCTAAAAAACTGTTTTACTATTTATCATGCTATGTTTTAAATTTTAAATAAGAATACATGAATTTTTATATAGATACTTTCTATGGAAAATCTGGGTGGGATCCTACTAAGCATGTTAGCTCACACCCTGTGCACTATTTCGATGGTGTGTAAACCTTTGTTTGTCTTCCAGTGCAGGGAATGGCAAGGTGCTGTAGTGAGGTGGTGAGGTTCATGTATGCTAGGATGGATAGCTGGTGGTGAGATGGTTGTATTTTGTACATTCCATCATTATAGTATCTATTTGGGTTTTAGTACCTTGAAATTGGACTTTCCTTTTGGATTTTTTATTTACTATTTTCAGTTGTTCTATTTCCACTATTTTTCTTACATTTGTGGAATGTATATTTGTTAGTCTTATGTTGTTACTTTCTTTATCAATATATGTATTCCATGTGGTTTTTCAGGTTGGGAGAAATCACTCCCTCAGTTTTGTGGTTTGATGCCTGGGTGCTTGTTGCCAGCCCATGGGGATCAGGAATTCCCTTTGGATATGTGACGGATCAGGTCAGGTGCTGAGTTTGAGGGCAACCCAGGTCGGTTCATTACACCCACAGTGTTGTTGCTTTTAAAAACATAAGGTTCTCTTTCCAGGGTGGTGTTGTGTCCGTCAACAATACGGCTCACACAACATCAAGCATCAAAATAGGTTCGATGGCTAATGATGTCAATGAATTTATTATTTTTAAAATACTTGGAGTGTCTGGTAGGAGAAAAAAACCATTGGTTTTGAAATTCATTTGATGGATCCCCCTGATTCCATTATGGATCAAAGATAATGTTGATGACACGACATCAGGTGCACCCAGTCCCTCAGGGTGTGGTGGGGTCTATCAAACATGTAGGGGACTAGTGAAGGTTTATTCTACAACTTCATTGGAAATAGATGTGCATAAGAGGCAATGCTATGGGAAATGACGAAGGCTATTTATTTTGCGGTTCAATTTGGGTGGAATCGTCTTTGGATTGAATCAGAATCAATATTTTTTGTGGAGTCCCTAAAGAAAAAATGAAAAAAATGTGCCATAAAGAATTATTCCAAATTGTATTGAATTCCTCAATACCTCTTAGGATCTTTTACAATGACATACATGCCAATAGAGAGGTAAACATGGTGGCAGATGCACTTTCTAAACAAGAAATTTTGGAGATGAGCTTGATGTGTTCCTTTGTCACCCCACATTTTTTTACATCCCTTGTGGAATTGGATATGAAGGGTGATCCACACACATGTGTTTGTAAACCTCCCTTACAAAGCTCTATTTTTTCAATTTATTTTTAGGGGACCAAGCATACTTGGTCCCGAACCTCTTTTCCTAAAAACACTCAAAATCCAAAGAAACCACAAAAAACATAAATTACAAAATAACCCTAAAGATACCTAAAAACATAAAACCCCCCAAAACCCTAGGAAAAACTAAAAAACCATAAAACACATAAAACTCTAAAAAATCAAAAAATCACTAAAACCCTAAAAACCCTAAAACCCCTTAAAACATAACAATTCATAAAAACTGTATGAAAACCTAAAAACCCTAAAAACCCCTAAAACCAAATAAAAATTATAAAAACTATTTATACCCCTAAAAATGTGAAAAAACTCTAAGAAACCATAAAAATCCTAAAAACTCAAAAAAAACCCTAACCCCCCCAAAAAATAATAAAAACTCTTAAAACCCACAATATCCGAAAACCCTAAAAACCATAAAAATCCTAAGAAATACCTAAAAATAATTTAAAATGTAAAACCCATAAAAACCCTAATAATACCTTAAAAACATAATTAAAATTAAAACCCCTAAAACCCCCTTAAAATCCTCAAAATTCCTAAAACCCCAAAAAACATAAAAACCTAATAAAACTCTAAGAATCCCAAAAAATGTAAAAAAACCTAAAAAATATGAAGAAGACTAAGAAAATAGTAAAAATATAAAAACAATTTAAAGCCCTAAAAAACATAAAAAGCACCAAAACCCTTAAAAGAGCCTAAAAACTTTAAAAACCCACAAAAACCATAAATCCACTAAATCCTAAAAAACATAAAAACCTATTTAAAAACTAAAAAACCACTAAAAACTCTAAAAACCTTTTAAAACACTAAAATCATTGAAAAACTCTAAAAAAACTTCAAAAACCCTTATAAAATAATAAAAAAACATTAAAACCCTAACAATCCATAAATACCCTAAAAACCATAGAAAACCTGAAAACACTCCAAATCTTTTAAAAAACCTAAAAACCCATAAAAATCATAAAAATAGCAGTAAAATCCATAAAAATGTAAAAAACACTAAAAACCCATAAAAACATTAACAAATATTAAAAACCTAAAACACTTGAATCCCCTCAAAACCTAAAAAATGGTAAAAACATTAAAATTCATTAAAAAACCTAAAACCCATAAAAACCCATAGAAACCCCTAAAAATGATAAAACAACATAAAAACTGCAAAAACGAAAAAATATAAAAACCCTTTAAAGTCTTAAAAATGATAAAAAAACATTAAAAATCGTAATAACTCAAAAAATGCAAAAAAAAAACTCTAAAGACAAAAAACCATACAAATCCTAAAAAATCTCCAAAAATCTATCAAAATGTAAAAAAACTCAACACCCTGAAAAACAGTAAGAAATTTTTTAAAACCTATAAACACTCTAAACCCCTACAAAAACCAAAGTCATTAAAAATCATAGAAACACCTAAAACTATAAAAACATTCAAAATCTATAAAGACCCTAAAAAAATTAAAAATTCTAAAAAATTATTAAAATCCCTAAAACCGTAAGAAACCCTAAAACCCTTATGAAAACCTTAAAGACCTTAAAATAATTAAAACTCCTTAAAACCTAAAAAATATAAAAATTATAAAAACCCTGAAGAACCCTAAAAACCCTAAAACTGCTAATAACCGTAAAACCACTGAACCCAAAAAAATACCCTAAAAACAATTAAAATGATAAAAACCACTAAAAAATATAAAACCCATTTAAAACCTTAAAAATGATAAAAATCCCTAAAAATCAATAAAACACATAAAAACACAACCCCCCCTAAAAATCCAAAAAAAAAACCATGAAAACCCAAAAAACCCATAAAAATACTAAAAGATCCCTCAAATCCCTAAAAATATAAAAAACCCCAAAACCCTTAGAAAACCATAAAAACCTAAAAACACATAAAACCCTTAAAAACCTAAAAACTGCTAAAACCCCTAAAAACTCTAAAAATAACTTAAAACCATCTAAAAACCAAAAACCCCCCAAAACTATTAAAACCCTAAAGACCCTTTAAAAACCTAAAAAATAATAAAAACACTAAAAACCCTTTAAAACCTCTTATTTTATTAAAAACTAAAAACAAACATAAAACCCTAAAAACTCATAAATACCTAAAACCGTAAAAAATCATAAAAACCATAAAAACCCTAAAAACCCTAAAACCCAAAAAATATCTAAAAAACCTAAGAAAACATAATAATAAAAATCCCTATAAATCCCTAAAAACGTAAAAACACCTAAAAAACATGAAAAAACTAAAAAACATTAAAAACCTAAAAAAATTAAAACCCCTAAAAATCTAACAGACGATAAAAAAACAGAAACCCATAAAGCCGTAAAAACCATACAAACCCTTAAAAACCACAAAACCCCAAAAACCCATAAAAAACTAAAAAACCACTAAAACCTTGAAAAACCTTAAATCCTCTATAAACATAAAAAACTAAAAAATCCTTCAAACCCTAAATAACTAAAAAAACCCTAATGACCCAAAAAGAAACCATAAAACCCACAAAACCCTACAACAACCTAAAAACCCTCAAAATACCTAAAAACCCTAAAAACCATAAAAACCCTAAAATCCCTAAAAATCCAAAAAAACATAAAAACCCTAAAAATATTGAAAACCCATAATAAAACCTTAAAACCCCAAATAATTAAAACTATTAAAAACCTAAAAATCACTAAAACATTAAAAAACCTAAAACCCCTAAAAACCCCTAAAAACCTTTAAATCTTCCAAATCACTAAAAAATCATAAAAATCATAAAAAATCCATAAATAACCAGAAACCCTAAGTAAACCTTAAAAGCCAAAAACCATGAAAACCCTTAAAAACATAAATATGATAGAAACCCTAAAAGACCCTAAAAATCCAGAAAAACCATGAAAACCCATTATAACCCCTAAAAATCATAAAAACCCTTAAGACTCATAAAAATCCTAAAAACCCACTAATTATTTACATGAAAAAAACATCCTATAAAAACTCTAAAAGTTCTTTAAACCATTAAAAATGTTAAAAAATATAAAAAATAAAAAAACCCTAAAAAAACTAAAAAACATTGTAAAGACACAAAAAACATAAAATAACCTAAAAACCCGAAAAATCATCAAACACCCTAAAACACTAAAAAATAATAAAAATATATAAAAAATCATAAAAGTCTCCAAAATTTTAAAATAAATAAAAACCTTGAAAATCCCAAAGGAAATGTTAAAAACATAAAATACTTAAAACCCATAAAAACTATAAAACACTCAAAACCCTTGTAGGGTCTTGAAAATTCCACAAGGGGGAAATCCAATTAACCCAATACTTAGGAAAGGACAGAACCGGTCTACGTTCCAGCTACCAGCAACAGTTCGCGGCCGGTTCGGCGAACCACAATTCCGCGGACCAGCATCATCTGCAAAACGGAGGCAAAAACCCCAACGTGGGCGCGAAGCAGGATGGATGCCAGGCCGGTCCACTGCCGCGAACTGCACCAACCGGCCCATTTTGCGTGTGCCATCATCCGCAAAATGGAGGTGGAAGCCATATGCGGCTGCAAATCTCATCGTTCGTGGAATAGAGGCAGAGTGGTGCATGACCGCAGAGCAATTATGCGAATCTTGGTTCCAAAAATCCTTGGTTAACTGAGTCATTCGTGGGTGGGGATTCCTTCGTGGGATTATGAAAATTGTGTCATGTGCTCGTAGATATATCATCTTCATGACTCTATAAATAGTCACCGAGGGGCACCAAAAATGCAGGAAGGAAGGACAGGTGAAAACCCGTTGGGAGACGCTGGAGAAATAGCTCCCAGCCGTAAAATTCTGGGACCATCCATGGACCCCATATCGTCCACAGATGCACTCTTCCGCATAGAGGAGAAACCAAACTGCGAACCACATGCAAACACTTCCTTTTCGGATAGACCCTCCGCAACCATCTCCTTCGCGGGCACCCCCTCTGCGGACCAGCGTTGTTCGAGAAACAGAGGCGGGAACCCCTCTACGGGCGTGAAGTAGGATGGGCACCAACCCCTTTGCAGACACCCTTCACGGCCATTTCCTTCATGGACATTTCCTCCACAGCCATCTCATCCATGGACACCCTTCGCTAACATCCTCTCCGTGGCTTCTCCTACACGGCCGACTCCTCCGCGGATACCCCCTTCGTGGCCATCTCCTATACGGCCAGCTCCTATGCGGCTCGCTGCTCCATGAACACCCTAGGCGGCCAGCTCCATCATGGCTAGTCCCTTGTAGCCAGCTCTTACGCAGATAACCCCTTTGTAGAAACCCTTTTCGGCCATTTCCTCTACGGATAGCTCCTTTGCAGCCATCTCCTTCGTGGATGGCTCCTCCGCAGATTCCCTTTGTGGACGGACCCTACGCGGACCGTGCCCATGCGGAAAACCCCATGCACTCGTTGGTCCATACCACAGGGGCTGTGCCCCCGCCGCCAGCTCAGCTTCAGTGCCAGGCTACGGTCCCGACCCTCCGGGCTGGTGCCTTCACTACCTTCACTGACCCCCATGAAAAATGGAGAGTCGCACTGCGAACTTTTCGGGCCGGGTCAACAATATTTTCTATTTCACCCTTATGCCACTCCAACATCCATCCTATACATGCCATGAGTTGAGCTACTCCATTTGACTCTCCTATAACCCCACTACCTAGCTCCTCTTTCTGGGTTCATACAGAAAGGGTTGCCATTGCGTAAGTCCCACACCAGCCATTGCAAGGTATCTCCTACCTTGTCATCCTGACCACATGACGTTAAACTGTATGGCCCTCATCCTATCCATATGATGTTAAGCTATATGGAAATAGTCCCTACAACATTACATTAAATAGTGATTCCATTAGTCCTATCTACATGACTTTAAACTGTAGTTCTCCCTATGTTCCAAACATAGGATGCCTCTTACTCCAAACAAGAGATGCCTTATGCTCCAAGCATGAGATGCTAATAGTCCTATCTACATGAAATTAAATTTTAGTTCTCCCTATGTTCCAAACATAGGATGCCTCTTCCTCCAAACAAGAGATTCCTTATGCTCCAAGCATGAGACGCCTAATGCCATGGTTACAGTGGAGTAATCTCAAGAGCATTGGAATCCGTTCAAACATTCCATCACTCCACCTCACGCTTTGTGTTTAATTCATTTGGATCTTCATACTCTTCCATGTCTGAAGGGACCCCCTAATGGCCTGGTCCCATGCAGCATCGACTCACCTACCATCCTGGGCCAATGCCCCAGAAGAATTTTGACAACACTTCGAGTCAAGTCCTGTGTTTCGAACACGGTCGGCAGTTGACCCTCATTTTTTGTTCCTATTTCAGGCTAACTTGATATGGATTATGTGTTTTGAACATGGTAAATAGTTATCATTCATCACCATGCCACCCTCATTGCATTCCCAATGTTGTGCATGTGATTCACCCTTCTCATCTCCCTTTGTTTGGACTGATTCCAATTCCCTTGGCATTATCCCTCTTGTGCACTTTCGCATAGGTGAAATCCTCAAAACACCATTGGGTTGGGAGGACCTCATGACCAGACATGAGGAAGACATTAAGGGCAACCTCCTTGGTGTAATCCCCTAGCCTTTATTGCGGGAGGTAGCATCCATGCACCTCCGTACTTCCCCGGTGCTAAGAACCAAGAGGGGTGATGGACATAGAGGTACCCTTTCCCTCTCCCTCTAGAATTTTTTACCATCAGGACTCCATCCTAGAGTAAGACCAGACTTCTTGTGCATCCCTATGCGTAAGCCCCACTTCACTTCCAATAGATTCACCTTTCGTGACGTGATCTTCAGGTCTCTGCTGCCTCTTGTTTCTCACACCGAGCATGAATCACGTGAGCTTAGAGTAAGCACTGACCCTGACCCCTCACCTCCTGTGAACTACAAGGACTTTGATCCATGTCAAAGCATGGTATGTAGGAAGCCTCCATGAGGTTCAAGCCCACCACCCAGCCGTTCCGACCCCCTTCCTGTCGGTTCGTCCTTTATCCTGCATGATGTTAAACTGTCCCCCCGAACTACTTAGACTTTGATCCTTATCTCCTAAGCGGGGTATGTAAGAATAATCTTCATGGTTCAATCCCAAAAATTGTTCAATCCAACCCCCCCTTTTTCGTCTATTTACCCACATCTTAGGACGCCTCAAAGTGTAAGCCCGATCCCAAACCAAACTATGAGGATTCTGATTCCCCTCGCAAGGATACGTAGGAAGCATGTATCGTGGGTTCAATCCAAAGGCTCAAGTCATTATCTCCCCCCCCCCCTGAATGACAATAAACTCTAGAGTTCCCAGTTCTGAGGCTTCAAACCAGGGCCGTCTCAGTGAGTCCAAAGTCCTCGGAGTCATTAATCCAATGAGGGATGGTAAACCTCGGGCCTAAATGATTCTGAATCCCCACGTCAAGCTGACCATTGCCAACCATGAGTAATCCGTGGATACTGTTCTTGGGTATAAACTAAATATTCGAGAACATATGAACATGTCTTAAATCTATAAAAGAGTCCCAAAATAGGCAATAATTCCCCCTCTAAAAGGGTGCGATGAGCCCGACTTCCCATCCTCTCGACCAATGTGAGTTATTATGCATCGTCGACCAAATCACCCGGCGAACGCCTGCCTTTGGAAAGCAGGTCCACATATTGTTGGATGTGGAACTGTTGGGCATTTCGAAATTAAGACTGATATACCCGACCTTAGCGATTTAATGGAGCTCATCCCTCCGTGAGATCGACAGTCGGGCGTGTTAGTCCCCTCCTGTAGAAACGGTTCGAAACAAAAAATGGTGAACCCGACATGAATCTTTAACCAAGCATGACGAATTTAACCTAATCTCACTTTGTGCCCTCTTATACTCACAAGGAGGGCCGAGCAAGGTCATTAATTACACATGGGATCATGAGATTCTACTTTGACGGGTTTGTTGTTTGTATTTTTTAAAATATTTTACAGGTACCACATATGACTCCCTTCGATCCAATGGAATCACGGAGGAACTCTTTGGCACGCGCTTCAAGCTACGCAATGACCGGACACCCTGGGCAACGGAGGACCCCATCACCTACCCAGCATCTTCAATGTTGGGTCTCAGATGTGCTGATCTGAGAGTACCACTTGAAAGGTACTCTCCCGATGGTGGAGGCGTCCATGCACGCCCTCCAATCCGTCAATACCCGCCAGTCGCCTGCCCAACAGCGACCAGAGGAGCAGATCCAGGGGGCTCATGTTTTCATCTCAAACCATTTCAGTAGTCTATCCATAGAACGAGACAACAAATACCTCCCCTACCTTAGGGAGGAAAATGAGGTTGACACTGAGGAATTCATCCCCATTGAATGGGGGTTCCGCTCCAAGGCCCCCGCCGAAGGACGTCGTCGCGGTCACGCCGCGGGTCAACATCCTCACACTAAGGAGGATGTAACCCTGAGGATCCGGGCCCACACTACCGAAGATCCGGCCGCTCGTACTACCTGAAGAGGGCGGAAAACTTACAACCAAGGACCGGTCATCACCCTTTTCCCTGAAGAGGAGCTCCACTGCCCAGTCACGGAGACGTATCGCGAGCAGGAACATACACCTGTCCGCTCCTCCAAAGTCCACCATCCAGACATGGAAGCATCATACGAGTAGGCATGTATCCCCACTGAGCTCCATCAAGCCTATCACTCACACACGATGGAACATAATCAGAAGACACTTATCCCTGCCCAGGGTCGTGAAGCCCACCAACCAGACATGGTGCCGACCTAGCACCTACAGGACCAGTTCTTAGCAGATGATTCTGACGCCTACCATACCGATGTGGTGACGATGAACAAAGCCCACCATCCAGATATGGTGACAATTAAAAGGCAGGCACGTCTCCCTACCAACAAAGGCCACTGACTCAATATGGTGGGAAACCAACATATGCAGGGCCAACTCCCTACGGATGGAAGTAAAGTCTGCCACCCCGATGTGGTGAAAAAGGGAAAGATAAACCAGCATATCCTGGAATAGGGGCAGATTCGTTCACCTTCCCCGACATAGGAGAATTTTTAGTACCCACTGACCATTGGAGGACTAGAGCAAGATATTCCTACTCTGATACCAGAATGGGCCTTCATACCCGTTCCAGCCAAAGATGTATCTTTGCATATCCTAGAAATGATGGAGGAGCAGATATCGATCCCAGATCATATCTTGCAGACTTTCCAGAATGTAATTGAATCAGCAGAAATAACAAGGACTCGAGCTCGTGAGACCATATCCCCAATTGAGGCGACTCATCTAAGAGACGAGATAGCCACCTCGGAGCAGATCTACATCCCTGCTTCTGCCCAGGAGGTTCGTCGTCCATATTCCGCGATGCAAGGGTAACCATATCGAGCAGCTTCAATCGTTCCAACTGGGGGACACCCGTCTATCATGGTGGATTCTCCAGAGCAGGCATATATCCCTGATAAAAGTCAAGATGTTCTTCGGAATATCCCAGCAACATCACGGGATCCAATTATAAAGGGACCCAAAGGTGAAGGCTGTTATCAACAGCAGACGGTCCCTGCTGCCTGCAAGAAAGCACCCCGAACGCACCGATGGCAGCCGGAAAATAAAGACGGGGTTCATGACTCCGCTCTGCTGGAAGATGGGGTGACCAATGCCGCTAAGAACATATCTAAGGCTCGAAAACCTACACGCCCATCACTATATTATGGGAGTGGCAGTAGCAATTTAGAAGGTCCTCCCCGCAATGTTGCTACCAGCAGCTCTGAAGGTCCTCCCCAGAGCACCCACGGGGGCATCCCCCACGGGCATATAATGATTGATCTTGAGAGCTTCTCTTTTCATGCGAGTCACGGAAGCCATCAGCGTGACCGGAAGATCGAGTAGCAAGTAGGCCCTCCAATTATTGCGGTCCACCCTAAAGGTCCTCCTTGGTGTATACACTGCAAACACTTTTTGTGAAGTGGGACCATAGATTATGATAGAATTCCTCGCTATCGTAGTCACAACTGTGGAGGCCCTCCCCGTAGTGACATCTCATCACGACAAGAAGGCCCTACCCTTGTCATGGCCTACCCTGAAGGTCCTCTCTAGGGGTTATGTTGCAATGACGCCCCGCGCAGCTGGGCATCAGATAACGGTGGTAGTCCTCGCCACTCTGATAACGGAGGTCCTCCCCGTAGAGACGTTAAGCCACGAGAAGGACCTCCCCTCATTGTGGTACATTCTGAAGGTCCTCCCTAGGGTGTAACCCATAGACATTATCCCTATGGCAGCTACAATGGTAGTCCTCGCCATTGCAGCAGCTGAGATGGTAGTCCTTTCCACCACGACCGCCATTGCGAAGGTCCTCTCCACAATGGCCCCAAGCAACAAGAAGGTACTCCCCTTGCCACAGTGTCTCTTGCAGATCCTCCCCATGATTCACATCAAACGTCAAACCATGATGGTCATCCTCACCATGATGGAAGTTTTTGAAAAGGCCCTCCCCAGAACAACGCTATGCAGCCAGAAGGTCCTCCCTCGCTACGACATGCCTTGGAGGTCCTCCTCGGGGTATGCACTGCAAAAGTCTTCTATGCAGTGAGGCGTCAAGTAGTAATGGTATCCCTCGCCATTACAAAACGGATAGAAGAGGCCCTCCCCGCCTAGATGTCGATCAATGAGAAGGACCTCCCCTCATTGAGGTAAATTCTGAAGGCCCTCCCCAGGGTGTACCCCGCAGGTTCCCTCCATGTGGTAGCTGTGATGGTAGTCCTCGACATTGCGACTGCCATTACGAAGGTTCTACCTACAATGACATATTATATCGATAGGAAGGTCCTCCCCTGCCGAATCAAGCACAGAAAATCCCTCATATTCTGAGGCACTCAGAAGGATGGGATCAAGCAAGTCAGATTCCCAACTAGTAACCAACGACACCCTTCTTCAATCAGGAGACGGTCTGGGGCCACGTTCATCTTCTGAACTACCTCGGAATCGCCCGTATGATAATTCAACACCTACAAGCCCCACTGCCCCAAACCACGCTATCAGTGAGCGCCTTATTTAGACCAACCAGGTAGAGGAATCACCAACATAGGAGTATACTAACATGTTGCACATGAGGAAACAACTAGCCAGAGATGATATCCTAGTTATGTTTTGGCCCACGACCACCTCTCAATTTGACATACCCAGAAAGTTGTCAGAAGAATGTGCACATGACATAAACTCCAATATATGGACAACCCTCCACCGGCTGAAATAAAGCTTCCTGCCCTATGATGGGTATGTAGGTCACGTCAATACAATAGGAGTCTTTCTGTGTCACATCGACCTGGAAGCTCTTCATCCGGCGCGGCGACCGCGACCTGAGAGGCCTAATGGAAACATTGAGTTAGCCTAACTCCATGCACTGCACCAGTTGCACCACCTCATTGGTGATGCTCCGAAGAGAGTCCATATCAGAGGATGGGGAGAACACAGAGCATTGCATTTCACTCCACTCCTCACCCAGAAGAACTTGTTTGGTGTAGTATCTTGCAACGTCATCATGACAAGACAACAATCGAGTGGTCTCCTTGTTCGGGAAAGGTGACACACCCAGAATAAATAAGCCTTGAGTAAGTCCCAGAAGCATCAGGCCCGATGGGAACGAGACATTCATGAAATCTTGAATCAGGCCACCGAAAGCATACAATAGGCCTCTCACCTAAGAGAGGCCAATCAACAGTCATTTCTTGCCTCTCCAGAGTGGATTGATTCAAAAGTGAACTCGACATCAGATCCACATCACCCCCGAATAGGGGAACGCGAGATTAGGTAGATGGAAATGGCAGGAGCCACTGTCGCAATCCAGGGTCAACCCTAGCCTGCAGGGCTGGGGGCATTTTTAACGAAAAATTCCCCCGTAAGACTAATAAAAATGGGAAGAGACTCAATGTCCAAGAAACGGAGCCAACCCCATCCCTTAGGGCTGGGGGCATTTTTACCACCTCAACAACAACCCCCCCCCCACGAGAATCAGTATTTTCTCATCTAGGGAGGACAATCAGAAGAGGAGGTTCCTATCCTATCCCATCCTTTGAATCACCATCCCCTTCAAAAGGGAGGCGTACTATAAGGGCACATCAAGGAACTCTTCGCATCAACATTTGTCAAGGAGTCCGAAATAAATCTTGGGACATGAAAGGGAGGAACAACAAAAGGCGCGGGATATCCTATTTCTATTTGGAGGATGACATCTTCTCCACCCCGCGATATGAATCCATCAATGCCATAGAGGCTAACCCTACAGGTGACATCAGAAATGATGCCAATCCGGATGGATCAAGAGACGATGGTTCTAGTCAGGCTGTGACTCACAATGAACCATCAGGTGTGCACACCCGGAACCAAAGGGCTTCCCTAAATATGGCCGCTCTTCCAACTAACCCTCCTCCGCTTACCCTATGAGCTTCCAATAAGGATAAGAATAAAGACCAGTTACCCTTAACCTGCCTCCTTCTCTTGATAAAAATGATCCACTTACGCTCAAAGATAGATTCACTCGACAGGAGGAGGAAATGAAAGAATTGAGGCGGATTAACACCGAGCTACTCCAGAGGAACCATATTATTTAAAGTGCTTCCTATGAAGAGCCACACCTTGTGCTTCCAGAAAGTGAACCTCAAGGACCAAGGTTTTCCCTGACAGACGAAGCACGGTCAGGGCCCCCTCCCAATGAGGCGCCCGACCCGTCAAACTACATGAACATGGATTCTGGTGAATTCCAAAACTTCCCTCCACTCAGGAAGCAACCAGAGTGAGTACGTTTGAACCCTATGAAGGTGTCACAAATGAAACATGCACCCTTGGTGCCGACCAAGCTGGATCCTCAAGCAATGCCTCGGGCTACACTTGCCCAAGACCGGGCCCAACAAGATGTAAACCAGGGTCTCACCCACACCATCGTGGCACTGACAGCTCGATTAGAAGCAATGGAAGGTAGATGCGCTTCAATAAAGCCAGAGCGAAAGCCCTACCCATATTAGGTGAGCAACACGCCTCCTCCACCCAATTTTGGGAGCCCTGTATTCCCTATTTTCAATGGATCAGTCGATCCGGAGCAACATTTGATGCACTACGCGTCTTATTGCGACCCTATGATGGGAACTCCGTAATAACCAGAACAAGTGAAACTTAGATTGTTTGTATGGACCTTGCAAGGATATGCCTTCATTTGGTATACGAGTCTACCAGCCTAGTCTATAAAAAGCTGGGAAGACCTTCTGCAGCAATTCCTGTTCCACTTCAGCTCGACGCTATCTAAAACAACGGTCAGCGACCTCATGAATTGCAAGTAGAGGGAGAACAAGTGGGTCTCAGATTTCATCGGTAGATGGAAAGGTCTGACCTACTCTCTGAACAGGCCAATGCCACAAGATGAGATGCTTTCCATATGCATCGATAATCTTGGAGATGAGCTACGAACACCTCTCATACCAGTGGAGTGAACCACTGGCTTCTTCCATCTCTCGGCCATCACCCAGAGAATTGAGGACTCCCTACAACAGACTAATCTGAAGTCCCGAATAGCCTCATAGGCTTTTACAAAGAGAGAAACTAGAGCTGAAGAATCCTCTATCATGCTCAAGCCAGCCCATGCGCCTGATCCACCGCTCAGGCCTCCACCAAATCATCAATGACCCATGTATATCAGTAGCCACCTCCACCCAAGCGGGATGATCAAAGGGGATTGAAGCGGAACTAGTTCAAGGAACGAAGACACAAAGTATACTCGTTCCGAGAGGACCAAGTCCGTGGCTACTTCATCGCCTCCATGAATTGCAACTTGCTCCGCCTCCCGGAGCCAAGGAAACCCGAAGAAGTCAGCTGCGATGATAGGCCATATTAATGTCCCTACCATCAAATGTTGGGGCACAATATACGGGAATGCTTCGTCTTCAAAGACCTCCTTTAAAGGATGGTAGACTCCAGGCAGGTCGAACTGGGACCACCCCCAGTACATGGGACATATATTTATACCACTGATTCTAAAAAAATGGAGGAGTGGCGGGAAGTCACCAGTAAGAATGGGAATAAATTTGATGACTGGATGACTCAAAAGACTGTCAACCGAGCTCAGGGAATACTCCGAGCTCAATTATAGTAGCCGGTGTTGCCGCCAACAACCCCTAATGTCGCACCACCAACAATATTGGCTTCACAACCCTCCACGAGCTGGTCATCCAGGCATAATATAAAAGGGAGTAGACAAGCGCAAGAGGATCTATCCACAATAAGGTCAAAGTTAGCCCCGACACTGTCGGATTTTATGCCCCCAAACTTGGCACCACAGGCACCGGCCCACCAAACAAAACCATCAGGGACAACCGACCAGGTTGACCTATCACATGAGGAGGAGCTAATATTTGGTTTCATCAACGTCATCCATCTAATGGAATAATTCCCTAAAGAAGGGTATGGTTATGAACCTGAGTTCCCGACACAAGGGGCCGGGAGTAGGAATCACAGAAGTAGGGGATACCAGGGGAGGCGCAGTCGTGGACGAAACAAACCCTATGGTTTTACCCCAGCCCAAACCGTTAATATCATGGAAACCCATGGGAGAGAACTTCAATGGACTCAACAGGAGAAAGAATATCCCTCCACCTCCACAAGAGGCCACTCTAGCCCTATCATTCTAAGGTACCTGTCAGAGGAGGAACAAGTGTCTAGCCGCTTACTACGCACAAATAGACCGGCCGGGCTGAGTCCCCAGAATGTGGGAACACCGTCAACCTCTAACCTCGTGGTCAGTCCTTTCTCGTCACATACTCCATCTCCCAAGCCACCTATTAAAACTCTCCTTCCAGTAGATAAACGTTGGTCATTGGAGCATAAATACGATATCTTTAAGCAATTGGTGTCAGTACCAGCCATGTTGTCGATCCTGGATGCCCTGCGTTTGTCAGAAGTTCTCAAGGAGGTGCTTATTGAAGCCTTACTCATCCCCCAGGAGTTTCAAGCTGAGGTAGCTACCGCCGAGATCTACCAGACAGAGACTAGCCCGGTTGAATGCAACATGGTGATTTCCTTCACCGATCAGGATAAAGATGCCATCATGAAAGGACATATCAAACCACTATATGTGTCCGGAACACTAAATGATGTTGAGATCCACAAATTCTTTATTGACAGTGGCTCTGGATTTAATATCCTCCCCCTACGAACACTCCGCAAGTTGGGCTACAGCGAGGATGACCTAATCCCATCAACCACAACTTTGTTGGGTTACGACAAGAGTGAATAGAATCCAATGGGATAAATCAATCTAAAAACCCATTTTGGTGACCTTGTAGCCCACTCGGAATTCCTGGTGGTCTGACAGAACACAACATTCAATGCCCTGCTTAGAAGGTCAGGGATTCATACGCACATGGACATTCCTTCATCTTACCACTAGTGTATCAAGTATTGCGTCAATGGAAAAAGTGGGACATTACACGCTGACAAGTCCCCTTTCGAGCTCTCTGAGTCATACTACATTGACGTCGGGTTTTATAAGAAAAAGAAAAAGAAGCCTTTGCTTGATGGTATTGACTGGGTCCTAGCTCCAAATAGTCTGGAGATGGTTATTTATGACCCCCTTAGGTAGCTCGACAGAAACTACGTATCGACCATCAACCATATTGAGAGCAGGAATTCCATCCCGGATACAAACTCAGCTGTCCACATGACTTCAGCCATAACAGATGAGCATGAAAATTTGGAAACAATCGCTGAACCTCAATTTGGGGGCGTATACTTGAGCGAGGATACCCAAAATGCCTCACCTCCAGACTCCCAAGAGCCCGTGCTGAGAACTCTCCCCTCATCGGATCAACAAGATGAGGATTTGGGAGAAGAGGAGGAAGAAGATCTCAGGGATGCACCTTCCGTATTTAAGGAAGGTATCTCCACCACTGTGGACGAGCTCAGGGAAATAAACATGGGTACTGAGGAAGACTTGAGGCCCACTCTCATCAGTACATCCATGTCTCCCTAGGAGCATGAGGTATATACCTCCTTCCAGAAGCAACACCAGGATTTGTTTTCCTAGAATTACACAGAAATACTGGGACTCGATCCCAAAGTGGATACCCACCACTTAGGTCTTCCAGAAGACCACTGGGGATATAAACATGCCACTAGAAGAACACACCCCTCACATGCTGCCAAAATAGAGGCTAAAGTCGATAAGCTCATTAAACGAGGCTTCATTCGGGAGGTCTAGTACCCCATCTGGTTGGCCAACATTGTCCCCGTCAAGAAAAAGAATGGACAAATCCATGTCTTCATCGATTTCAGAGATCTCAATCAGAATTTCCCAAAATATTATTTCCCGGTCCCGATCACTGAGTTATTAATCGATGTAACAGCCAGGTATGAGTCTCTCTCCTTCATGGACGGTTATTTCGGGTATAATCAAATCAGGATGGCCCAAGAAGATGAAGAAGTCACTTCCTTCAGGCCCCCCCAAAGAGTATTATGCTATAGGGTCATTCCCTTTGGTCTCAAGAACGCTAGCACCACATATCAACGTGCCATGCATCGTATCTTTAAACCATTCTTGGGGAGGTTTGTCGAATGCTACGTGGATGACTTGGTGTTCAAATCAAGACAATGCTCATATCACATGTCAAACCTTGAAAGTGTCTTCAACTAGATTCGACAGCATAGCCTGAAGATGAATCCCTTGAAATGCTCCTTCGGGGTCACCTCAGGGAAATTACTTGGCTTTGTCGTATGCCATTGTGGCATCGAAGTCGAACCTGAAAAGAAAAAGGCTATACTTGGCCTGTCGACTCCCCGTAATATCACTGAGTTGAGAGGATTCCAAGGACACCTGGCTTAAATTAGGCAGTTCATAGTCAACCTAGCAGGAAAATGTTTTCCCTTCACTAGGTTAATGAAGAAGGGAGTTACGTACCAATGGACAGACGATTTCGAAGAGGCGTTCGACAGCCTAATAAGTACCTTTAGAGCCCACCAGTTTTCATTCCCCCGGTTGAAGGAAGACCTCTCATCCTATATGTGACGGCCCTAGAGCGGTCACTGGGAGCCTTCCTCGCGCATAAAAATGATGCTGGTAGTGAAAACGGTCTCTATTACCTCAGCTAAACCATGATTGATGCTGAAACATGATACTCAAACATTGAGAAGAGTTGTTTGGCCTTGGTCTTCATAGTTCAAAAATTGCGACATTTTCTGCAGCATTATGAAGTCCATTTGGTCTCGCATAGTAACCCGATCAAGTACATCGTCAGCCGCCCAATACTGACCGGGCACCAATCCCGATGGGCAGTCATCCTGCAATAGTTTGACATCTGGTTTGTGCCTCAGAAAGCCATATAAGGCTAGATGTTAGAAGATTTTCTGGAAGAGCACCCCTCAACAGGGACCACCGCACCAGACATCGATCTACCTGATGAAGACATCTTCTCGGTTCAAGAGGAGTTCCCAACCTGGGAAATGTATTTCAACAGCGCATCCCAAAGCCTGATAGGGAAAAGGATGGAGTATCTCAAATTTTACATAGTGGGTTTGGGGATAATACTCATGTCCCCAGAAAAGGCAGTCTTTCCATATTCGTTCCTCCTGTCGGAAGGATGTACGAACAATGTGGTGGAGTATCAAGCCCTCATTGCGGTCCTAGAGATCGCACTCCAGGCACGAGTACAACACCTTAAGGTAAAAGGCGACTCAGAACTGGTCATCAAGCAAGTCAATGGTGACTATGCTATTAAAAAAGAGGAGATGATTCCCTTATTTAACCATGTCCGAGGGTTAATGGTGGAATTATCCATAGAACCAACATTGACCTATATTCCCAGGTCTTAGAATTCCCAGACCGATGCATTAGCTAATGCGGCCACAACCCTAGCTGACTCGGACCAGGATGAAATAGTTATTAGTATTTCTCATCGTCGAATGGTCCTGCTGTTTGTTCATACTAAGATGGAAGAAATCATTGCAGTCAGCCCTGTTCCTGAGACATATGCTCCTTCCACCGGCTGAATGACCCCCATTGCAAACTACCTATAAAGGGGATAACTTCCATCAGATAGGGATGAACGGGAGCAAATATGAAGAAGGGAAATCAAAGTTGTCCTATACAGCGGCACGAGTCAGTAAGAGGTCTGCTACAAACGAGGCCTCGATGGAGTCCTCCTCAGATGCATTGATGGAGAAGAAATAGCTGCCGTCATGACTGAAGTTCATGCCGTAGTATGTGGAGCACATCAGTCAGGGTCTAATCTTTCCCATCAGGTTCGAAGTCTTGGGTACTACTGGCCCACTATGGCACGAGATTGAGAGCACTTTACCGTAAAATGCCACTCATTCCAAATTCATGCCAACTTCATACACCAACCCCGAAGTTACTTCATTAGGCTAAGTACTCCTAGCCATTTTCCATCTGGGGAATAGACGTCATGGGACCATATCCTCCCACCACGGCCAAACAACTGAAGTATATCCTCACAAAAACCGACTTCTTTTCCAAATGGACAGAAGCTGTACCCCTTAAGGAAGTCGGGGCAAGAAATAATGTCAGCTTTGTGAAAGCCAATATCATCACCAGATTTGGCGTCCCTCATACCATACTGACAGATAACAACCCCAATTTCTACTCTGTTGAATTGGAGAAACTATACCAAGAATATGGTATCAAGGATAACCACTCATCCCACTACCATGCAGTGGCCAATGGACAGATAAAGGACTTCAATAAGACCATGTCCAAAATTCTCCAGAAAATGATGGACAAAGACAATAAATCATGGCCATATAAACTTCTTCGTGCATTATGGGCTTATCGAACAACAATCTGCACCGCTACTCGGGCTACTCCGTATTTATTAGTATACGGAACAGAAGCGGTCCTGCCCATTGAGCTCCAATTTCCCTCACTCTGTGTTGCCATTTGCGATCAGTTATCCAATGATGAGCAATCAAAAAAATGGATTGGTGAATTGGAACAGCTGGATGAGAAGCAGTTGCACACTTTGCACTATCTGGAAGTATATCAGAACCGGATCGCACGGGCCTTCAATAAAAAGGTCTGTATTTGGTCTTTCTTGGAAGAAGAATTGGTTTTGGTCCTACAGACCCCAATGATACCCAGAAAGAAACCTCCAAAGCTGGATCCCAAGTTGAAGGGATCATATTTTATACACAAGGTCTACTCCAACAGAGCATACGCCCTAATCTCCATAGACAGGCAATTCACTACCGCTCCTACGAATGAGAGATTTCTGAAGAAGTATTTTGTATAACCAAAAGAAGTTTTCATCTGAGCTACAATACGTTAAACTGTTGAGAACCTTTCATCTGAGCTATAGGACTTTAAACTGCTGAGCACCTTTTGTCCGAGCTGTAGAACGTTAAACTTCCAAGCACTCAACGATCCAAGCTCTATGACCCTAAACTAAGAGTACCCCGTCCTCTCTGCATGAAGTTAAATTGCACGGACTTCAGAGAACTATGTGCGTCTTGATTCCTACCTTTTCAAGATACGTAGAAATGCCAGGATCCCCTATCCTGGCCCAACCACCCCCGAATAAAAAAAAAGAAGTTAAAAAAAGCTCTCTTCCCCCGTGTACGGACCAGACCTGCATGAGGTGTATTCCCCATCCTCACCACACGACATTAAACTGCACGAATTTCAAAGAACTATGTGCGTCTTGATTACCACCCTTGTAGGATACGTAGTGATGCCAGGATTCCCCATCCTGGCCTAGCCATCCCCAAATAAAATTAAAAAACACCCTCTTTCCCCCGTGTACGGACCGACCCTGCACGGGGTGTATTCCTCGTCCTTACCGCATGACGTTAAACTGCATGGATAAGAAGGATTAAAAAATGCCATCTTCCCCTCGTTTGTGGACCAACCCTGCACGGGGTGTACCCATTTCAGAGAACTACGTGCAGCTTGATTCCTTCCCTTTGTAGGATACGTAGCGATGCCAGGAGCCCCCATCCTAGACCAGCCACTCACCCCCGAATGAAATTTTAAAAATACCCTTCCCCCTGTGCATGGAATAACCATGCACAAGGTGTGTTATATTTTAAATAACTACATACGGCTTGATTCCTTCCCTCACAGGATACGTAGCGATGCCAGGATCCCCCATTCGGGCCCAACCATCCCCAAATGAAGCTAAATATGCTCCTTCCCCCCGTGTAAGGACCAGACCTGCACTGAGTGTACTCCAAAAAGAACAATTTGTGGCTTGATTTTTTCCCTCGCAGGATACATAGTGACACCATGATCTTATCTCATAGCCCAACCATCAAGAAAAGAATGCACAAGTATATATAACCCTCGTCCTCATCGCATGACGTTAAACTGCACGGACCTCGTCCTCACTACACGACGATAAACTGCACGGAATTCGTCGTGACCCACCCAAGATATATGGAAAAATTATATGGGAATACTCCTTGTGCATTTGGATTCATCATATCCATTCATCAGACTCCATGACCTAGATAATTGCGGATCTTCATAACCATTCATGGACATCAGAAGTGGGAAGTTATTGACCCGTAGACACATTTTCATGACAATTCATACCATGCCCTCAGTGGATCTGCATATTGATATCCCCTATCCCATCTACCAAAGGCAATATTTCCTCAGGAAATACTCTTCCTAGCTCCGTACACCTACTGGCCTCAGAGCCCCCATACCATATCTCCCGATCCAAAATTTATGGAGCAGTGGTTTACAAGTTCATTCCCCTCTCACATCAAAATGTTACCAGGGTATCCATACATGGTTAGCCCATGTATACGTCCGTGTTTCACCTTACGATCTGTATTCACAAACTTCAAGTCAGGGCTAGGATACATTGACTCGACAGGCAATTGTGGTGAAGATGTTTCCTGTATGCTTGGACACCATTATCCCCAAATGCTGAAATCTGTACTGTGAGAAATCTCGGATCTTCATAATCATCCATGGACATATGAAGTGGAAATTTATTGACCCGTTTACACCTTTGCATGACTATGTATACCATGCCCTTAGTGGCTCTGCCTATTGATATCCCCTGGCCCGTCTACCAAAGGAAATATTTCCTCAGGCGATACTCTTCCTAGCTCTGTACGCTTACCTACCTCAGAGCCCCATACCATACCTCCTGATCTGGGAAACCCCAGAGTTACAATTTACACCCTCATTCCCTCACACTTTTTCAAAGTATACCAGATCCTCCTAACTCAGCTGCCTTCTAGGTAATTGTAGTAGTAGTCACCCAATGGTCCGAACTCTATGACTGTTAAACTAAGAGTACTTCTTCCTTACCACACGACATTAAACTGCATGGAGTAAAGGTATACCCTGTGCCGGTAAACTCTTCAAGTTTTAACAGCAACTAGGGATGAACATCCCCGACATGTCCAGATATTTCCTTACCAAACGACAGACTTCGTGGCTCGGACAATCACAGATCCTCATAATCATTCATGGCTATCAGAAGTGGAAAGTTATCGACTCGGGGACACCTTTTTATGATTATAAATACCATGCCCTCCGCGACTCTACATATTGATAGCCCCTGACCCATCTACCAAAGGTAATATTTCCCCAGGTGATACTCTTCCTAGCTCCGTATGCTTACCAGCTTCAGAGCCCCCATATCATCTCTCCTAATCCAAGAAGCCCTGGAACCACGGTTTACACCATCAACCCCTCACCACATCTTGGACATGCCAAGATGTTCAAGCCCAGTTACATTTTGATCAAGTGTGGCCTTTGCAACTTCATCCTTACCGCATGATGATTAAAACTGCACGGAACATGTCCTTGCTGCGTGGTGTGAAAATTCAAAGACTAAGCATTAAAAATCCAGAGAAATGCCTCTAATCACAAGCATTTTCATGGATCTAAAAATTCCCCCATCCTCACTACACGATGTTAAACTAAAAAGTATCTTTAATAATGATCCTCATCTTTACCGCATGATGTAAAACTACACGGAATTTAAAATGACCCACACCCTCGCCGCATGACGTTAAATTGCACTGTCAAACTCGTCATGGGTTCAGTAAGGAACATAGGCTTTCTTCAGTCCCTCGATGCATGGTCAAGACCTGCACAAACCACCATCTCACACCAGCGTGAGAAGGGATGACTTCACCCATTCCTGGAATGTTTATCCTATATGTTTCTTCCGTATCCAGGCACCCTTTTTCATAAACCATACTCTATACTTAGAAAAAGATGAACTCTCGTAAGCCACCCCTGGTGGTCCCAAATCTCAACTTCCCTAAAGTTGCTCGACTATCGGGAGAATACAATCATTGACTTAAGGACACCTTTACATGACTATGCATACCATGCCCCCAGTGGCTCTGCATATTGATATCCCCTGGCCTGTCTAACAAAGGAAATATTTCTTTAGTCCATCCTGGGATTCGGAAACCATCTGAGCTACAGTTTACCAACTTCTTTCACAACCCTGCCTAAATATGGTGGAACTTCTCCGACGAGATTATCGAGAACCAGTAGAAGCCGTTCCATTCTAAAGAATGTCCCAGCTGCATGACTTTAAACTGCGCCAAGCTCCAACCATCCTTGACGCTAGATAAATGTATAGGACAGGGACCCTGAGTCCACACTCTTGATTAATACAACTGTTCTCAAACCCTTTCAGACATCACACACCCTGTACGATCCACCCCTGGTGGATTTCATATTTTTTTGAGCCACCTATGGTGGTTTCCATAATCCGAACTTCCATGAAGTCATCTGGCCATCAGAAATGGATAGTCATTGACTTAAGGACACCTTTGCACGACTATGCATACCATGCCCTTAGCAGCTCTGCATATTGATCGCCCCTAGACCGTCTAACAAAGGAAAATCTTCCTTATATGATGCTTTTCCTACCTTTGCACGCCGACATGGCTCCCATGCCTTGAGACATGCCCTGCATGTCGTTCAAATCTAAACATGTTTCCCCACATGTGCGTCTGAAGGGTATTGAGACATCTTTTAATCAACCAAACCTCGTCGGGGACCTCACCCCACCATATTTGGTCAAAGATGTTCGACCTGAAACATCAGTAATGATAGTCTTGTTGGCGGGACTTTAAACCGCTCACAAAAAGAGGTGCAAAGCCCATTAGGCCGAAAACCTGAAAAGGGTGACCTAAGAAAAAGCTGATCCATACCCACTGGGTCCACACCAAATGGGCCCAGGAAAAATTAGGGTATTAATAGAAAATAAAAATTGTTTTTTGGGGTTTTATATAAAATCCTAGCAATAGTCGAACTATGCTCGCTTAGTCCCTCATCTCAAGCAAAATTTAGAGCACTGTCCAATCACTCATCGATTTTCAGGATCACACTACATCGGAATAGCCTCCTCTTCGTTCCGATCGGACCCCATTCCGATGAGGGGAATTTGTAGGGTCCTGAAAATTCCGCAAGGGTGAAATCCAATTACACCAAGACTTGGGAAAGGACCGAACCGGTCCACATACCAGCTCCCAGCAATAGTACGTGGCCAGTTCGGTGAATTGCAATTCCGCGGACCAACGTCGTCCGTAAAATAGAGGCGGGAACCCTGACGCGGGTGCGAAGCAGGACGGGCGCCATGCCTGTTCACCACCAGGAATTGCGCCAACTGGTCCATGCCGTGCGTACCATCATTCATGAAATGGAGGTGGAAGCCTCATGCGACTGTGAATCTCGTCGTTCGTGGAATAGAGGCGGAGTGGTGCACAGTCGCGGAGCAATTCTGCGAATCTCAGTTCGAAAAATCTCTGGTTGACCGAGTCGTTCTTGGGTGGGGATTCCTTCATGGTATTCCGCAAAAAGTTCTGTGTGCCCATTGATATATCCTCTTCGTGACTCTATAAATAGTCACCGAGGGGCACCCAAAATATAGGAAGGACGGGTAAAAACCCATGGGGAGACGCTGGAGAAATTGCTCCTAGCGGTAAAATTCCGCAACTGTCCGCAGACCCCATATCGTCAGCGGATGCACTCTTCCACATAGAGGAGAAACCAAACTGCGAACCACATGCGGCCATTTCCGTCGCGGATAGTCCCTCCGTGACCATCTCCTTTGCGGCCACCCCCTCTGCAGACCAATGTCGTTCGCGAAACGGAGGCAGGAACCCCTCCGCGGGCGCGAAGTAGGACTGGTGCCAACCCCTTTGTAGATGCCCTTCACAACCATTTCCTTCGTGGCCATTTCCTCCGCAGCCATCTCATCCATAGACACCCTTTGCGGAAAGCCTCTCCACGGCTTCTCCTACATGGACAACTCCTCCGCGGATACCCCCTTCGTGTCCATCGCCTATAAGGCTAGCTCCTACGCGGCTCGCTCCTCTACGGACACCCTACGAGGCCAGCTCCACCGCGACCAGTCCCTTGCGGCCAGCTCCTACGTGGAGAGCCCCTTTGCAGACACCCTTCATGGCCATTTCCTCTGTGGCCAGCTCCTTTGCGGCCATCTCCTTCACAGACGGCTCCTCTGCGGATTCCCTTCGTGGTCGGACCCTACACGGCTCGCGCCCATGCAAAAAACCCCATGCACTCGCTGGTCCATACCGTGGGGGCTGTGCCCCCGCACCCCAGCTCGGCTTCACTACCGCCCTGCGGTCCCGGCCCTCTGGGCCAGTCCCTTCGCTACTGTCACTGACCCCCATAAAAAATGGATAGTTGCACCGTGAACTTTTCAGGACGGGTTAACAATATTTTCTACTGCACCCTTATGCCACTCCAACATCCGTCCTATACATGCCATTAGTCGAGCTACTTTTTCTGACTCTCTTATAACCCCACTACCTAGCTCCTCTTGCTGGGTTCATCCAGAAAGGGCCGCCCTTGCGTAAGTCCCAAACCAACCATTTCTAGGTCTCTCCTACCTAGTAGTCCTGACCACATGATGTTAAACTGTATGGACCTCGTCCTATCCATATGATGTTAAACTATATGGAAATAGTCCCTCCAACATGACATTAAACTGTGATGCCATTAGTCTTATCTACATGACTTTAAACTATAGTTCTCCCTATGTTCCAAACATAGGATGCCTCTTGCTCCAAACAAGAGATGACCTATGCTCCAAGAATGAGATTCTAATAGTCCTATCTACATGACTTTAAACTATAGTTCACCCTATGTTCCAAACATAGGATGCCTCTTGCTCCAAACAAGAGATTTCTTATGCTCCAAGCATGAGACGCCTAACACCATGGTTACAGTGGCATAATCTCAAGAGCGTTGGAATCTGTTCAAACATTCCATCACTCCACCTCACGGTTTGTGTGTCCTTAATTCAGATCTTCATACTCTTCCATGTCTGAAGGGACCCCCTAACGACCTGGTCCCATGCCACATCGGCTCACCTACCGTCCCGGGCCAACACCTCGGAAGACTTTGGACAACACTTCGAGTCAGGTCCTGTGTTTCGAACACGGTCAGCAGTCGACCCTCGTTTGTTTGTTCCCATTTCAGGATAACGTGATATGGATTCGGTGTTTTGAACATAGTGAACTGTTATCATCCATCACCATGCCACCCTCATTGCATTATGAATGTTGTGCATGTGATTCACACTTCTCTCTCCCTTTGTTTAGACTGATTCCAATTAACTTTTCTTATCCCTCTTATGCACTTGCGTATAGGTGAAAGTCTCAAACCACCAGTGGGTTGGGATGCCCTCATGATCAGACATGATGAAGACATTAAGGGCAGCCTCCATGGTGTAAGCCCCTAGTCTTTCTTGTGGTAGGTAGCATCCATGCACCTCCGTACTTCTCCGGTGCCAAGAACCAAGAGGGGAGATGGACATAGGGGTACCCTTTCCCTCTCCCTCTGGGCTTTTTACCATTGGGCCTCCATCCTAGAGTAAGAACCGACTTATTGGGCCTCCCTATGCATAAGACCCACTTCGCTTCCCACATACACACATTTCGCGACGTGGTCGTCAGGTCTCTGCTGCCTCTTGTTTCTCATATCGAGGATGACTCACGTGGTCTTAGAGTAATCACCGACTCTAACCCCTTGCCTCTTGTGAACTATGAGGAATTTTATCCATGTCAAGGCATGGTACGTAGGAAGCATCCACGAGGTTAGATCCCACCACCCGGCCGTTCCGACCCCCTTCACATCGGTTCGTCCTTCGTCCCGCACGACTTGAAACTGTTCCCCCGAACTACGTGGACTTTGATCCAGGTCTCCTAGGCGGGGTACATAGGAAGCCTCTTCGAGGTTCAATCCCAACAATCGGTCAATTCGACCCCCCCACGTTAGTTTACCCACATCTTGGGATGACTCAGAGTATAAGCACCATCCCAAACCAAACTACGAGGATTCTAATTCTCCTCGTAGGGATATGTAGGTAGCCTGTATCACGGGTTCGATCCAAATGATCACGTCATTATCTGTCCCCCCTGGATGACAATAAACTTCAGAGCGCCCAGTTATGAGTCTTCAAACCAGTGTCTTCTCAGTGAGTCCAAAGTCCTCAGAGTCATTAATACAATGAGGGATAGTAAACCTTGGGCCTAAATGATTCTGAATCCCCGCGTCCAGCTGACCATTGCCAACCAGGATTAATCCGTGGATACTGTGCTTCAGTATGAACCAAAGATTCGTGAACATATGAACACGTCTTAAATCTCTAAGAGAGTCCCGGAACAAGCAATAATCCCCCCACAAAAGGGTGCGATGAGCCCAAATTCTCATCCTCTCGACCAATGTGAGTTCTTAAGCATCGCCAGCCAAATCACCCGGTGAACGCCTACCTTTGGAAAGCAGGTCCATGTATCGTTGGATGTGGAACCATTGGGCGTTTCGAAACGAAGACCGATATACCCGACCTTAGCAATTGAATGGAGCTCAGCCCCCCCGTGAGATCGACAGTCAGGCGCGTCAGTCCCCTCCTGTAGAAACGGTTTGAAACAACCCTTAAGAATCCTAAAACCCCCCAAAAACCACAAAACCATAAAAACCCGTAAAAAACATAAAAACCCACAAAACCCAAAAAATTACTACAAAATATAAAAATTCATTAAACCCTTAAAAAATTACAAAACTTTAAAAAACCATAAAACCCCTAAAAAACTCAATAAAACCTCTAAAATCAAAAAAACCTAAAAACACGAAAGAACCCAAAAACTCCTCAAAATCCTTAAAAACCATAAAATAGTAAAAAATCCCAAAAAATACAAAAAAATCCATAAAAACATAAATAACCCAAAAATACCGAAAAACCCCAATAATTCCTTAAATTCCAAAAAAAAACATAAAACCCCTAAAAACATAAAAATGCTAAAAACATTAAAAGACACTAAAAACCTGAAAACCCTAAAACACCTCAAAATATCTAAAATCCATAAAAATCCTAAACAATCCCTAATAATCCCAAAAAATATTGAACTCCATAAGGACCCATAAAAATCCTAATAAAACATTTATACCCAAAAAACAATTAAAACCCATAAAAAATCTAAAAATTCTAAAACCCTAAGAGGCCATAAAAACCCTAAAACCATTAAAAACCATAACAACCCCAAAAATCTTTAAAAACTCTAGAAACCCATAAAAACCACAAATCCACTAAAAACTCAACAAACCCTTTAAACCCCTAAAAATGTGAAAACTCTAAAAAACCTTAATGACCCTAAAAAATAAAAAAACCGCTAAAATCCCAAAAAAAAACAAAAAAAACCTTAAAATCCCTTAAAAAGATACAACCCCTCAAAATACCTGAAAACCCTAAAGCCCTATAAATATCCAAAAAAACCAAAAAAGTACCTAAAAATGTAAGAAACATTAAAAAACATGAAAAACCCTAAGAAAACATTAAAAGCCTAAAAACACTTAAAACGCATAAAAACCTAAAAACCCCTAAAACCCATAAAAACATTAGAAGACCATAAAAACCCATAAAACCCCTCTAAAACTCTAAAGCCCGTTCAAACCCCAAAAAAATGTAAAAAATATCTTAAAAAACCTAAAAAACACAAAGAAAATAAAAAAATCCATAAAACTAAAAAAATCCCTTAAACCACTATAAATTAAAAAAAAACCTCAAAACCCTAAAAATCTTTAAAACCCCCCAAAAAATCATAAAAACGTAAAAATATATTAAAAACCCCTAAAAATATAAAAACCATAAAATTTATGAAAAACCCTAAGAATTCTGTAAAAACATAAAAATAATTAAAACTGCTAAAAATCCAAAAAAATGCTAAAAACTCTAAAAAACCATAAACAATCCTAAAACCCCTAAAAATAATAAAACCCCATAAAAACTATAAATACCTAAAAACCCAAAAACCCTAAAAAACCAATAAAACACTAAAAAACCTTTAAACCTATAAAAGGATAAAAAACTCTAAAAACCCTAAAAACTCAAAACCCTAAAACCCCTAAAAACATAAATCCCCTAAAACCCCCTAAAATCCCTCAATATCCCTAGAACCCTAAAAACCAAAAAAATATTAACAAAGAACTAAAATTCCCTAAAAACAAAAAAAACTTAAAAACCCCAAAGAAAACATTAAAAATATAAAAACACATAAAACCCCTAAAAAACCAAAAAATATAAAAACCCTAAAACCCCCTAAAAACCCTAAATCCATAAAAACCATAAAAAAATAAAACCCCCTAAAAATATTATAAAACTGCTAATGTTTTTGAAAATCCACTAAAACCCTAAAATCATTAAAGACTCTAAAAACCATAAAATTCTAAAAAACTCAGAAAACCCTTAAAACCAGAAAAGACATAAAACCCTTAAAACCCAAAAAAATTCCCAAAATGCCCAAAAACCATACGAATCCTAAAAACCATCAAAATGTAAAAAGAAACCCCCAAAACCCCGAAACACCTAAGAAACCTATAAAATATTAAAAACAATTTAATCACATAAAAAAACTAAAAAAACATAAAAACCCTAAACCCCTAAAAACCATAAAATCCCGTAAAAACATTAAAAATCCCTAAAAAACCATAAAAACCATAAAAACTAGTAAAAACTATAAAACCCCTTTAAAACCAAAAAAATGTTAAAAATGTTAAAAAACCATAATCCCTAAAAAACTCAAACAAATCATAAAAACACTAAAAACCCCTAAGTAAACCAATAAAACCTAAAAAAACTTAAAACACCTAAAAACCCCCAAAACCAAAAAACCCCTAAAAACAATTAAATATCCTAAAACCCATAAAAAACCTAAAAACAACTAAAAACCCCAATAAAACTTAAACCCCTAAAAATGTTTAAAAACTTTAAAAAAATTAAAACCCCAAAAAAATAAACAAAAATCATAAAAACGCTAAAAAACCTAAAACCCCCAACCCCCCCCATCAAAATCCTAAAAATCCTAAAAAACCATAAAATATTAAAAAAATCCTTAAAAATTTCATAAATCTTAAAAATACCTAAAAACCTAGAAAACCTTTAATAAAACCGTAAAAAATGAAGACACTTAAAACCTATAGAAAACTAAAAAACCCAAAAAACCCAAAAAACCCAAAAAACCAATAAAAACCCTGAAAATAATAATAAAAATAAAAACAAAAAAACCCATAAAACCCATAAAAACCCCTGAAACCCTAAAAACCCTTTAAACCCCTAAAAACATAAAAAATTCTAATAATCATTAAAAACCGTAAAAATTCAAAAAAAACTTAATAACCCAAAAATCCATAAAAACCAAAAAAACCAAAAAACCCTTAAACACCTAAACATCCCTAAAAACCATAAAAACAATAAAAATCATAAAAAATTACCTAAAATCCATTAAAATGTAAAAAAAAATTAAACCCATAAAAACATTAACAAAACCTTGAAAACCCAAAAACACATAAAAGCCTAAAATTCTAAAAACACTAAAATCCCAAAAAACGCAAAAAACCATAAAAATCCCTAAAAACATTTAAAAACCTAAAGTCCAATAAAAACCATAAAAAAACTAAAAAATATAAAAACCCTTTAAACCCCTAAAAACAATAAAAAACTCTTAATGATACTAAAAATCATAAAAAATCTAAAAAAACCCTAAAACTCAAAAAAACCCATAAAAACCTAAAAACCTCAAAATCCCTATAAACCCTAGAAAACATTAAAATCCTGAAAGATACCTAAAAATCCCTAAAAACATAAAAAACCCTAAAAAATACAAAAAAACACTAAGATAAACTTAAGAACCTAAAAAACATAAAACCCCTAAAACCACTAAAAATTCTAAAAACCCTAAAAAACCTTATAAACCATAAAAATTATAAATACCATAAAGAAACAATAAAAGGCCGTAAAACCCATAAAAATAAACCAAAAAATCTAAAAACCATTTAAAACACTAAAAATGTTAAAAATCACTAAAATCCCTTAAAACCTCTAAAAAAATCAACAAAACCCCTAAACCCCCAAAAACCCAAAAAAGAAAAAAACCAAAAAAACCCTTAAAGCCCCAAAACCCCCTAGAATCCATTAAAATTCAAAAAACCCCTAAAAATCCCTAAAATGTAAAAAAAACTTAAAAACCCTAAGAAAACCATAAAAACCATAATACACCTAAAACCCCTAAAGACCCTAAAAATGATCAAAACACTAAATAACCCAAACAAACACTAAAATCCCTAAGAAAAATAAAATCCTGAAAAAATTAAAAACTTTAAAAACCCATAATAACCCTAAAAACTACTAAAAATATCTAAGAATCCCATAAACACCTTAAAAACATAAAATTCTCTAAAACCTTTAAAAGCCTAAAAAATCAAGTAAACACCTAAAACACAAAAAAACTATAAAAACCCTAGAAACTTTAAAAAAACCCCAAAATCCCTAAAAATCCCTAAATAACCTAAAAACCCATAAAACCCTAAAAATACCTAAAAAAAGAAAAAAGGTAAAACCCCAAAAAACTTATGAAACCCCTAAGAAAACATTGAAAACCTAAAAAGACATAAAACCTATAAAAACCTATAAAATGGAAAAAATTCTATAAAAACCTAAAAACCATAAAAACCATAAGACCCCAAAAAACATTAAAAACCCTAAAAACAATAAAACACTAAAAAAAACTAAAAACTCTAAAAAAAAATTAAACCACTAAAAACGTTAAAAACTCTAAAACCATTAAAACCCTAAAAAACTCAAAAAAACTAAAAACGGAGAGACCATAAAACCCCTAAAACCCCTAAAAAGAACTAAAAACCATCAAAATCCCTAAAAAGATTAAAAACCATATAAATCCTAAAAAATACCTAAAAAAACGAAAGAACTAAACAAACCCTAAGACCCCTTAAATCCCCTAAGAAAACCATAAAATCCTAAACACACATAAAAAAAATAAAAAACCTAAAGCTACTAAAAACCTTTAAATCCATAAAAAAAGTCATAAAACACCTAAAAACCAAAAAAACCCTTAAAACCCCTAAATACACATAAAAACCTAAAAATACACTAAAAATATAAAACCCCTTTAATCCTATAAATTTTTCAAAATCTATAAAATCACTATAAAAAGATAAAAAGCTAAAAAAAATACTAAAATACCAAAAAATCATATATACCATAAAACCAATAAAATCCCTAAATCCCTCAAAATACCTAAAGAACTAAAAACCCAAAAAATTAATTGAAATACCTAAAAATTCCTAAAACATAAAAAACCCTAAAATCTCTAAAAACCCTAAAAAACATTAAAATCCTAAAAATAATTAGAATTCCTAAAAAACCTAAAAATCCTAGAACCCTTTAAACCATAAAACCCATAAAAACCTTAAAAAACTATTAAAAATATAAAAACCCTTTAAACCCCTAAAAATGTTTAACAACCCTAAAAACCTTAAAAATCAATAAAAATATAAAAACCCTTTAAACCCTTGAAAATGTTTAACAACCCTAAAAACCTTAAAAACCATAAAAACTCAAAAAAATCCTAGAAAACACAAAAATATCCATATAAACCCTAAAACACTAGAAAACCCCCCAAACCATAAAATTACTTAAAAACAATCAAAACCATAAAAAATCTAAAAAATCCCTAAAAATCCCAAAAACATAATAAAAAACCCTAAAACCCATGAAAAAACCTAAGAAAACATTAAAAACTTAGAAAGACCCCCAAAAAACATTAAAAATTCTAAAAACCCTTTAAAATGCTAAAAATATATAAAACCCCTAAAAACCATAAAAACTCCAAAAAACATAAACCCCCTAAAACCCATAAAACCCCTAAAACCCCCAAAACCCAAATAATTTATAAAGAACCTTCAAACCCAAACAAACTTTAAAAACTAAAAAACAATAAAACCCATAAAAACCCTGGATGGATTCTCTATTGCGCGGCAATGGCCTCTGGACCGAGGTGTGCGGAGGGCCTCTTCCCTAGGCGGTGCGCCAATGGAAGCCATCCCTACCCCTCCCCCTCTGGTGGGGAGGGGTGGTCTCTCTTCCCCTTCATCTCTTCGCTTCACCCCCTTCTCCTCACCGGATCTGCTTCCTCCCTTTACTCAAGTTCAGACCTTTCCTTGGGTTCTTGATCTATTCATGGAACGTCCTCAGCCCCCCCTCTCTCTGTCAGAGTTCCATGATGCCTCCAACCTCCTTAAATGGACACTTATCGTGAGATTCCACAATGGTCGACCTTTGGTTGATGAATTTGATAGATTCATTTTCGGATCTTGGGGCCTCCAAGATTGTTTGATGGTTGGGCTTATGGAAAGGCACTATATTATGATCCATTTAGCTTCTGAAGAAGATCTGATTCATGCTTGGTCCTCGACACCTCATTCTTACAATGGATTCAGATTCTTTCTTTTTCGATGGTGCTTCGATCTTCACTTGAAGCATGACTCCCCTTCTACAGATCTTTGGGTTCATTTCCCTGATATTCCTTTACCTTTTCAAAATCTATATATTTTGTGTATGCTGGGGAACCTTGTTGGTCGGTTCCTATGCGCGGATAAGCGTACGCAGGCAGTCTGTTAGCCAGTCACTCCAAGGGTCTGTATTGAGGTTGATGTCTTAAAGAAGCCGCTTGATTTTGTGTGGATCTCTGTCGGCGAGGAGCTTCAGTATAAGAATACGGTGGTGTATGAATCTTGGGTTGATTTCTGTGACTCCTGAATGTTCTTAGGGCATGTTAAGGAGGACTGTAGGCGTAAGGGTTGGAGAGGGAGTATGGTTAAGTCTGGCCAGCAAGTTGCGCACGCCCATCCTATGCAGAAACCTCCTATGGCTGCTATGGATAGTATCACTCCTTTGAAGAGTATTAAATCTCTATCCTTTGTTCTGGAAATTGATGGTGTGGAGGCCTGATGTGGTAGAAATATCAGTTTGATAGACGCTGAGCAGGCGGATGTGTCTGGTGCATGCGTCCCTCCTGCTGCGGATTTGTTGAGGGTGATTGTCTTGGTGGAACTGTCTTGTGAGGGTAACCAGGAGGTCCAATATTCACTAATAAAGGGAGGCAGAGTGGAGGGCCCTCCTGCAGTGACCACGAGGATCATTCTTCCCTTAAGAAATCAGTTTAATGACTTGGTTTCTATTGTGTTGGAGCATGAGCAGCAGGGTGGTGGTGAAGGAGGCCTCATTGTGGCAGGTGAGGAAAGCTTGCTGGCTTCAGTGCAGGTGCCCTTATCTGGATGTGTAGCTGGTATGTAGACGGAAGTAATGACTCTGCCTCTGCGACAGGCTAACATGGATGGTCTAGGGGTTTATAATGGTAGGATGAATGGGAATGGCTCACAGCTCTCTATAAATGTCATTCTTGAAGCAGATGGAAGTGTACAACCAGAGATGGTTAAGGGAGGGGACATTCAGTTGAAGAATACCCAACATCATCCACCTGAACTAATGGTTAGCGAGGTGTTTTCTAGGATGAGGGTTTATCTGGGGACCGAGACTGGTGTGCATATTGCCCAGGCTGCGAGTACTGGGGGTGTATTCACCAGGTCTTTGATGAATGCTCCTGACTCCCATGAACCAGTTCCGATCGCAGTGGATGCATCAGAGGCGCTCTTCCCCTTTGGGTAAAATGATACTAAATTTGTTGAAGATGGGATGATTAGGGACAATGAGGATTGAAACTCCAAATTTTTTGTTCTGAAAGGCATGGCCTTGGAGGACCCTAATGTGATGAAAGTATCTATGTAGATTTCCCTATTGCAGGTGGGAACGAAACCCAAGTATTTCAATGTTTTGGGGGAGTGGATCTGATGATGATTCTAGGATGAAATCCAACATGGCTCAGATTTTGAAGGAAAATACCCTACTTGGATATTTTTCCTCTTTTGGGAAAGAAAACTTTGCAGGGGACCTATCCAGGGGAGGTTTCCACCTCCCACTACTTTTTTACTCAATCAGGAGGACATTGTTACCCCTATAAATGAAAAACATGGTGATGTTGACAATGCAGTCCTGAAAGTAAGGAGGCCAAGGAATGACTACACTTCCTTTCTGAGAATGGTATCTACGAGGGCTTCCAGCAAATATTCGATGAACTCCTCTAGAATGGTGGGGTGGCCTGCTAAAAAGCAGCTGAATGTGGAGCAGGTGAAGTTAAGGGAGTATTACACCAACTGCTTGAAGCAATATGACTCTTCAGAATGGGAGTCAGCAGACACTGATGCGGCCTCCGGTTATGGTGCTGAGGGAGACCCCCTGGTGCGGACTATGATGATGATGGTGGGGAACGCTGGTAGACCCTGTGTTGGTGTTTTTCATTGTTCTTTTCTGCTTTATTCTCTCCTTTGGACATGTTATTGCTCTTTGTTTTCCTTTGGAGGCTTTGTTTTTGGGTATGGGTCGATTGACCCTGCCCCTCCTCTGTCTGTTGCATCTTTTTTCTTATTAATAAATATTAGGGGGTCGGGAATAGCCTGGACTCACACCTCTTTTTTCCCTAAAAACCCTAAAAACCCTAAAAACCCTCAAAATCCCTAAAAACAAAAAAATCATAAAAATTCCTAAAAATCTCTAAAAACATAAAAAAACCTTGAAACCCCTAAGAAAACCTTAAAAACCAAAAAAAAAACATAAAACCCCTAAAAACCCTAAATAATATTGAAAACCGCTAAAAACACTAAAATCCATAAAAACCCCTAAAAACATTAAAAATACTAAACACTATAAAACCCCATAAAAACACTAAAAACTCTAAAAATCCTTTAAACCCCTAAAAATTTTAAAAACACTTAAAAACCATTAAACACATAAAAACAAAAAATATCCTAGAAAACCAAAAAACCCAAAAAACCCAAAAAACCCTAAATACACTCAAAATCCCAATATCCCAAAATAACCATAAAATCCTAAAAATTCATAAATATCTCTAAAAATGTAAAAAACCCTAAAAACCTAGAAAAACCCTAAGAAAACCTTAAAACCCTAAAAACACTTAAACCCCTAGAAACCTAAAAATGATAAAAACCAAAAAAAAACACTAGAAACCCTAAAAACCATAAACCCATAAAACCATTAAAAAACTAAAGGCCATAAAAACCAAAAAACCACTAAAATCTCTAAAAACATCGAAACCTATAAAAATGATAAAAACCCTACAAAAATAAAAACTCAAAAAAACTAAAAAATCCAAAAAACCATAAAAAACCTAAAACCTAAAAAAATTAAAACCATTAAAATACCTAAAACCCTAAAAATCATAAAATTATTAAAAATGCATAAAATTTATAAAAATGTAAACCCCCTAAAAACCCTAAAACACCCTAATAAACCTTAAAAACCAATTTTTTTTAAAACCCCTGAAAACCAAAAAAAATTGAAAATCATTAAAACCCATAAAACCCTAAAAACCTTAAAAACACTAATAACCCATAAAACCCAAAAACCACTAAAATCTATAAAAACATTTAGATCCCAAAAAATGTTTAAAAAACTAAAAAACTATGAAAACCCTAAAAAAAGAAAAAAAACCGAAAAACCCAAAAAACCCAAAAAACCCATAAATGAATAAAAAAACCTAAAAAGCCTAAAAATACTTAAAAACTTTAAAATTAGATAAAAATAAATAATATACCTAAAAATAAATAAGTTCCCTAAAAACCTAGAAACCACTAAGAAAACCTTAAAAACCAAAAAATAGTTAAAACAGAAAATAACTAGAAAATTTGTGAAACCCCTAAAACCCCCTAAAACCCCTAAAAACCATAAAACCTTAAAAAACCTTAAAAACCCAAAACACCATTAAAATAATAAATGACCACTAGAATCTCTAAAACCCTTTAAAACCAAAAAAACATTAAATAATCTGAAAAACCTCAAACCCCTAAAAAACTTCAAAAACCCCTAAAACCCCTAAAACCCCTAAAACCCAAAAAATGTAAACACCCTAAAAACACTAAAACCCCAAAAAACCTTAAAAAACCATAAAATCCTAAAAATCACCAAATCACTAAAACCATAAAAAACCATAAAAATCAAAATATACTCTCAGCAAACCTTTAAAAACTAAAAAAAATTTAAACCCTTAAAAATATAAAAAATGCTAGAAACCTTAAAAAACCTAAAACTCTAAAAACCTCAAAAACCTCAAAAACCCGAAAACCCCAGAAAAGCACTAAAAATCCATAAAAACTATAAAACCCTTAAAACCCCTAAATGTGTTTAAAAACTATAAAAAAACTTAAAAACCATAAAAACTCAAAAATACACTAAAACACCTCAAAAAACCTTAAACCCGTAAAAATCCTAAAAACCCTCAAAATCTCTAAAAACCCTAAAACATATAAAAACTCTAACAACTCTAAAACCCCTAAAAACTTTAAAACAAATTAAAACCAATAAAAAATATAAAACACTTTAAACCCTTAAAAAAAATAAAAAAATAAAAAAACCTTAAAACCCTAAAAAACTCAAAAACCCTAAACACCCCAAAAATCATAAAACTCTAAACACCCTAAAACGCTAAAAAGCCCTAAAACCCTAAAAATAATAAAAATTATACAAAACCTCAAAAATACCAAGAAACATAATAAAACCCAAAACCATGGAAAATATTAGAAAGCTTTAAAAAAATAAAAACACTTAGAACCCCAAAATACCTAAAAACACTACAAACCCTAAAAACCCTAAAAAACAATAAAACATTAATAAACATTAAACCCCTTAAAACCATAAAATCCCTAGATCCAATAAAACCCAAAAAACCCACCAAAAACTCTAAAAATCCTCTAAACCCATAAAAAAGTTAAAAACCTATAAATAATCTTAAAACCCCTAAAAACTAAAAAAACCTAAAAACCCAAAAAACCCATAAAAACCCTAAACCCTATAAAACCCCATTAAAACCCTAAAAATCCCTCAAAACTCTAAAAACCATAAAAATAATAAAAAATCCCTAAAATACTTAGAAACATAAAACCCCTAAAAACCTTGAAAATCCTAAAAATCCCTATAAAAAACATAAAAACATAAAAACACTTTATACCCATAAAAATCCAAAATATGCTAAAGACTAAAAAAAGTAATAAAAACCTTAAAAACCCTAAAAATCACTAAAAATAAAAAAAACCATAAAATCCATAAAAATTTTAAAAATATCTAAAAACATAAAAAACCATAAAAACTGTGAAAAACCCAAAGAAAACATTAAAAAGTTATAAAACCTCTAAAAACTTAAAAAATGTTAGAACGTTTAAAAACACTAAAAACACTAAAACCCCTAAAAACTTCAAAACCCTAAAAACCAATAAAACCAAAAAAAACACTGAAATCTCTAAAAAGATTTCAAACTACTAAAACATTAAGAAACTATAAAAACTTGAAAATCCCTAAGAACTCAATAAAACCCTAAAAACAAAAAAAACCATAAACCCCATTTAAACATTAAAAAACTAAAATACTTGAAATCCCTAAAAACACTAAAAACCATAAAAATACTAAAAAATACCTAAATTCCCTAAAATTGCTAAAAACCTTAAAAACCCGGAAAAACAAAAAAAGATTAAACCCCAAAACCACTTAATACCCTTAAACAACCTAAAAATTCTAAAACCCTCAAAACACTAAAAACCCTAAAAACCATAATGACCCATAAAAACATAAAAAAACCCTAAAACCCATAAAAACACTAAAAACCCACTAAAACCACTAAAAACCCTCTAAACCCATAAAACATAAAAAACTCCAAAAACCCGTAAAAACCACAAAAAAATAAAAAAGCCTACTAAATACCCAAAAAAACTATAAAAACCCTAAAACCCCTAACCCCAATCAAAATCCCTAAAAACCCAAAAAACCATAAAAATCCCAAAAAATCCCTAATAATCCCCAAGTATTTAAAAAACCCTAAAACCCCTAAAAACCTCTATGAACACCATAAAAACATAAATACACATAAAACCACTAAAATCATAAAAAATAATAAAAAATTTAAAAACCCTAAAATCCATAAAAATTCCTAAAAACCATAAAACACTAAAAATACATAAAAACCCAAAACCGCACTTAAAATTCAGAAAACCCTTTAAACCCCTTAAAATGTTAAAAAATTTAAAAATAATTAAAAATCCTAAAAAGTAAAAAAACCCCTAAAACCCAAAAAACATAAAAACCCTATAAAACCATAACCCCCCTAAAAAATCCCTAAAAACACTAAAAACCCATTAAGTTACAAAAAAATACCTTAAAACCCTAAAAACATAAAACCCCCTAAAACCCTGAAAAACATAAGAAAAAATACCTAAAAAAACCTTAAACACCTAGAAAACCTAAAAGTTATAGAAACCCTAAAAAATTGTAAAAAAAACTATAAAACCCCTAAAAACATTAAAAACCATAAAAACCATAAAAACTACTAAAAACAATTAAAAAACATTAAACTTCAAAAAATATTAAAAGATATAAAAACCTTATAAACCACAAAAAAAACAAAAAAAAAACAAAACTCTAAACCCCCAAAAAAACTTTAAAAACCCTAAAACCCTGAAACCTCCTCAAAATACCTAAACACCCATAAAAACCCTAAAAAAATCACTAAAAACATAAAGACCCCTAAAAACGCTGACAAAAATGAAGAAAACCTTAAAAATATAAAAACACTTAAAACCCATATAACCAATAAAACCCTAAAAACCCTAAAAACCCCCAAAAAACCCCAAAAACCTAAAAACCCTAAAAACTAGAAAGGGCCTTAAAAACATAAAAACCCTAAAATCAAAAAAATGGAAAAAATAAATACTAAAAACTATAAAAACACATTAAACCCCTAAAATTTATAAATACTCTAAAAATCCATAAAAATCCTATAAAACTCAAAAAACCCCCAAAACCCATAAAAACACTAAAACCCATAAAAACCCTGAAACAAAAATAAAAAAACCAAAAACACCAAAAAATAAATAAAACCACTAAAAAACCTAAAAAATGCTAAAAACACTAAAAACCCATAAAACCCATAAAACACTATAAAACCCATAAAAACCCTAGAAACCCATAAAAACCATAAAACACCATTAAAAACTATAAAAAACCTTTAAACCCATAAAAAAATTTAAAACACTAAAAACCATAAAATCCCTAAAAAACTAAAAAATAACTAAAAAACTAAAAAAAACATAAAAACCAAATATTACCCCCAAAAAAATCCCTTAAAGCAATAAAAATACTAAGAAATCCTTAAAAATATCTAAAAGATTAAAAAACCCTGAAAACCCCTAAGAAAACCTTTAAAACCTAAAACCACTTAAAACCCCTAAAAATGTAAAGTGATAAAAGCCCTAAAAACCCTAAAAATAATAAAAACACATAAATCCTTAAAAACCCATAAAACCCCTAAAAACTAGTAGAAACTATAATAAAACCTTTAGACCACTAAAAACATTAAATAAATCAAAAAACTTTTAAAATTATTAAAAACTAAAAAATCTTAAAACCCCCAAAAAACCATAAAGACCATAAAAACCCTAAAACCCCCCCAACCCACCAAAATCCATAAAAATAAAAAAAAATCTAAAAAAAATCTAAAAATACATAGAAATTTAAAAATCCCAAAAACCCAAAATATACTAATAAAACCTTACAAACCTAAAAACACTTAAAAACCCAAAAAATAAATAACTCTAAAAACCCTAAAACCCATAAAACCATAAAAAAATAAAATACCAAAAACCCCCAAAAAATAAAATACCAAAAACCCCAAAAAACCATCAAAATCTAAAAAACCAAAAACCCCAAAAAACCCTAAAAACCATCAAAATCCCAAAAAACAATAAAAAACATAAAAATAACAAAAAATCCCCAAAAATCCCTGAAAATGATAGAAAACTTAAAAACCCTGAAAACCCATAGGAAAACCATAAAAACCATTAAACACTTAAATCCTGTAAATAAAATTATAAAAACCTAAAATCCTAAAAACCCTTAAAATCCATAAAAACCATAAAAATCATAAAAAACTTATAAAATTCCAAAAAAAATTCTAAAAATTCCTAAAAACATAGAAACTGTAAAAACCCTAAGAAAACCTTAAAACCCAAAAAACACAAAAAACCCTAAAAACCATAATAACATTAAACTCCCTATAAGGCTCTAAAACCCCTATAAACCCCTAAAAACCTTGAAAACACCTAAAAACCTTAAAAATAATAAAAATACTAAAAATCATAAAAAATATTAAAACTCTAAAAAACATGTAAACCCATAAAAAAGTTAAAAAACTCAAAGAAACCTTAAAAATCATAAAACCCCAAAAAAACAATAAAAATAACAAAATCTCTAAAAATCCATACAAAACCAAAAAACTGATAAACATACTAAAAAATCCACAAAATCCATGAAAATATTAAAAACCCTAAAAACATTGAAAACTCTAAGAAAACCTTAAAACCCAAAAAAAGTTAATAACCATGAATAATAAAAAACCTCACAAATCATAAAATCCATAAAAACCTCAAAAATCATAAAACCCAAAAAAATCAAAAAAACCATAAAACCAATAAAAGTTTTAAAATCCCACTAAAAAACTCTAAAAACCATTTAAACCACAAAAAACCATCAAAATTGAAAATTACCTTTCAAACCCTAAATATCTCAAAAAACCAATAACCCCCCAAAAAACCATAAAAACCATAAATACCATAAAAACTCATAAAACCCCTTAAAACCTAAAAAATCCCTAAAACAAAAAAAATTCATAAAAACATAAAAACAAAACCCCCCTAAAATCCCTTAAAACCCCTATGAAAACCTAAAAAACCTAAAAAAAATTTAAACACATTAAAATACAAAAAACCCTAGAAATCCTAAAAAACCAAAACAAACTAAACCCCTCAAAATACCTAAAAACACTAAAACTCATAAAAATCCTAAAAATCCCCAAAATTACAAAAAAATAAAAAAAAAAAATAAAAACACTGAATAACCCTAAGAAAACCTTAAAACCATAAAAACACTTAAAACCTATAAAAACATAAAAAATTCTAATGACCCTAAAAGACCCCAAATACCTAAAATCCATGAAACCCCTAAAAAATTAAAAAAACTAAACCCCCATAAAATGTTATAAACCTCTAAAAATGTTTAAAAATTCAAAAAAAACTCAATAACCCTAAAAACCTCAAAACCCCTAAAAATTAAAAAACCTATAAAACCTATAAAACCATAAAAAACCCCGAAAACATTAAAACCCCTAAAACCCAAAACCCATCAAATCCTAAAAAATACCTAAAAAGTCAAAAACCCTCGAAACCATGAAACTTCTTAGTAAAGCCTTAAAAACCATAAAACGCTTAGAAAACCTAAAAATGCTACAAACCTTAAAAAACACTAAACCCCCCAAATAACAAGAAAAACCATAAATCCCCAAATATCCTTAAAAACATAAAAACTATAAAAACCATAAAACCCTCTAAAAATCAAAGAAACCCTTTAAACCCATAAAAATGATAAAAACACTAAAAAACCATTAAAACCCTAAAAAAATAAAAAAATCCTAATTCCCAAAAAACCAAAAAACCACTGAAACCCTAAAAAACCCCAAAAACCTTAAATCCCTAAAAATCATAAAATCATAAAAGCCCAAAAATCCCTAAAAATGTAAAAAAACTCTAAAAACCCTGAAAAATCATATAAAAACATTAAAAACCTAAAAACACAAAAAACCCCTAAAAAACTAAAAAATAATAAAATCCTTATAAAATACTAAAAAACCTAAAAACCTTAAAAACCATAAAAAATCATGAAAATATATAAAAAAATAAAACCCAATAAAAACACAACAAATCTTTAAACACCAAAAAATGAAAAAACTATAAAAACCATAAAAACCATAAAAAGTAAAATAAAAACTAAAAACCCAAAAAACCATAAAACCCTAAATTCCCTAAAAACCAAAAACCCCTCAAGATCCCCAAAAACCCTAAAATCACTAAAATTTATAAAAATTCAAAAAACCCCTAAAAATATAAAAACCCCTAAAACCTCTGAAAACCCCTAAGAAAACCTTAAAAACATAAAAAACTTAGGACCCTTGAAAAACCTAAAAAATGATAAAAACCTACAAAAACAAAAAAAATCCTAAAAAACCTAAAAACGCTCAAAATCCCTAAAAACTTAAATAACCATTAAAATTTGAAAAAATCCTTAAAAATTCCTAAAAACGTAAAAACCCTTAAAAACCCTAAGAAAACCTTAAAAACCAAAAGACACTTAAAAACCCTAAACAACCCTTTAAGACCCTATAATCCCTAAAAACTATAAAAACCCCTAAAACCTTAAAAACACATAAAAACATAAAAACCACTAAAAATTATTAAAACACATTAAACTCCTAAAAATGTTTGAAAACACTTAAAAACATTAAAAACCTTAAAAACCCTAAAAAATCAAAAAACCCTAAAAACAATAAAAATCCAAAAAAATCCCTAAAAATACATAAAACATAAAAAACCCCTAAAAACCCTTATAAAACCTTAAATACCGAAACCATTTAAAACCTCTAAAAAACCTAAAACATGTTAAAATCCCTAAAAACCCATAATATCCTTCAAAACATAAAACCTCATAAAACCCATAAAAAAACTAAAATCTTATAAAAACCCTAAAAACCACTAAAACTATAAAACCTAATCAAACCCAAAAATAAAAATAAAAAAATTATAATATAATTAAAAACCCTAAAAACTAAAAAAGCTTAAAAATCTAAAAAAACCCATAAAACCCCTCAAAATCCCAAACAACCCTATGAAAATAATCCCTAAAATCCATAAAACCCCTAAAAAACCTCAAAACCCCTAACAAAACCTTAAAAACCAAAAAAAAATTTAAACCCCTAAAAAACCTAAAAAATGATAAAAACAATAAAAAAACAATAAAAACCCCTAAAAACCCTAAAAACCATAAAAACCCATAATGCTTTAAAAAACCCATAAAACCTAAAACCCCTCTAAAAAAATATAAAAAACCTTAAAACCCCTAAAAATGTTAAAAATTCATTAATATCATTTAAACCATTGAAGAACTCAAAAAACACCTAAACCTTCTAAAAAACATAAAAATGCCAAAATCCACAAAACCCAAAAAAAACCCTGAAGACCCTAAACCCCATAAAAATAATAAAAAACCCTAAAATTCCCTAAAAACATAAAAACCCCTAAACAACTTGGAAAACACTAATAAAACCATAAAAACCTAAAAACACTTAAAACCCCTGAATAACTTAAAAAATGGTAAAAATCCTAAAAAACCTAAAAATCTTAAAAACACATTAAAACCATCAAAATCCCTAAAATCCCAAACAATAATAAAAATCATAAAAAATCACTAAAATACCTAAAAAAATGAGAAACATTAAAAAACCTGAAAAAAAAACAGAGAAAAATTTAAAAACCAAAAAACCCTAAAAATCCAAAAAACCTCTAAAACCCCTAAATACACCTTAAAACCCATAAAAACTTAAAAACTATAAACTATAAAAACCATTTAAACAAATAAAAATGATGAAAATCACTAAATAATCTTTAAACCCCTAAAACCTAAAAAACCCTGAATCCCAAAAAACCAAAAAACCCTAAACCCCCTAAAAAAACTGAAAACACTCAAAATCCCTAAAAACCTTAAAAACTGAAAAAAATCCTAAAAAATACCTAAAAATACTTAAAAAAAAATCCATAAAAAACCTAAGAAAACTTTGAAAGCCAAAAACCAATTAAAACCCCTAAAAACCTAAAAAACTCTAAAACCCTAAATTCCCAAAATACCTTAAAAACCCTAAAACCCCTCAAAATCCCAACAAACCATAGAAAATAATAAAATTACTAAAAAGTCTTCAAAAATTCCTAAAAATGTAAAAAACACTGAAAACCTTGAAAACCAATAAGAATACATTAAAAAACTAAGACACTTAAAACCCCAAAAAACCTAAAAATGCTGAAAACACTAAAAGGCACTTAAAATCCAAAAAACCCATAAAACCCATAATTCCCCTAAAAACCTTAAAAACCATAAACCCCATAAAAACTAAAAACAACCAATATAAACTATAGAAAACCTTTGAACCCTAAATTGTTAAAAAACACTAAAAACCTGTAAAACACTAAAAAAATTAAGAAAACCATAAACCCAAAAAAAGATAAAAACCCTCAAAACCCAAAACCCCTCAAAATACATAGAGAAATTTAAACCCAAAAAATACTAAAAAATATCTAAAAACACCTAGATGCATAAAAAATCCCAAAAACATTGAAAAACCTTGAAAACTCTAATAAAACCTTTAATTCCTTAAAACACTTAAAGCACATAGAGATCTAAAAAATGCTAAAAATTCTAAAAACCCAAAAACACAAAAAAATAAAATAAAAATATATGAAACTTTAAAAACCATAAAAAACCATAAAACCCCTAATAACCCACTAAAAACTATAAAAACCCATCAAACCCCTAAAAACCTTAAAAACCATAAAAAAACCATAAAAACTTAAAAACCCATAAAACACTCAAAATGCATAAAAACCATAAAACCCATTAAACTCCTAAAAATACGTAAAAACCCCTAAAAAAATAAAAAAACCTAAAACCATGAAAACCTATAAGAAAACCTTAGAAACCTAAAATTACTTAAATCCCCTAAAAACCTAAAAACATTAAAATCCCAAAATATTGTAAAACCCCTAAAAACCCTAAATGCCATAAAACCCATTAAAAACCTTAAAAAATACTAAAAACCTATAAAAACAATGAAAAAGACTAAAAAATGAAAAATCCCATTAAACTGCTTCAAATTAAAAAAACTATAACACACCAAAAAACCCAAATAAACCCAAAAAACCCCCCAAAAGTCCATAATACCCTAAAAAATATAAAAACCATCAAAATCCCTAAAACCAATAAAACCCAATAGAATTCATAAAAATCCTTAAAAATCCCTAAAAATGTAAAAAGCCCTAAAAACAATTTGAAAACAATAAGAACCTAAAAATAGTTAAAACCCTGAAAAAAACTAAAAAACAGTAAAACCCTAAAAAACCATAAAAACCCATAAATATCCTCAAAATCTCCATGAACCCTAAAAAATCATAAAAATCCTAAAAAATATGCAAAAAATCCCCAAAAACATCAAATGAACAAAAAACCTTGAAAATTTACTAATAAAATATAAAAAACAAAAAAAATGATAAAACACCTGAAACCCCCTAAAACCCCTAAAAACCTCTAAAATCAATAAAAATCACTAAAATATTAAACACCCTAAACAGCCACAAAAAACCTAAAAACCATAATACCCTAAAAACCAATAAAATCTCTAAAAACCCTTTAAACCTATAAAAATCTTAAAAAACTATAAAAACTTTAAAACCCATTATAAACTCAAAAAAACATATAAAACCCCCAAAAAGCGCATTAAACCGTTAAAAACTATAAAAACCTTCAAATACCTAAAACCTTAAAACCCCTAAAAATCATTAAAAATCCCAAAAAACCTTAAAAAATGTAAAATACCCTAAAAACCCTAAAACCTGTAAGAAAAACTTACAAACCTAAAAAAACTCAAAACCCCTAAAAACCTAAAAAATGATAAATAACCTAAAAAACCATGAAAACCCTAAAAACAAAAAAAAACTACTAAAAACCTAAAACCCATAAAAAACATAAAAACCCACTAAAAACCCTAAAACCCCTTTAAACCCTTAAAACTATTATGAACTATAAAAAATTGAAATAAACCCTAAAAGCAAAAAAACAAACATAAAAAACAAAAAAACCCTGAAATCCTTTAAAACCCTCAAAATACTTAAAAACCCAACAAACCCCAAAAATACTAAAATATCTCTAAAAAAATATAAAAACATAAAAAACCATATTAACTATGAAAAACCCTAAAACAATAAAAACCTAAAAACACTTAAACCTCAAAAAAAAAATAAAAAATGATAAGACCCTTAAAAACCAAGAAAAACTCAAAAAGACCTAAAACTAAAAAAATATATAAGAACCCTAAAAATTATATATTTACTAAAAAATATATAAAATTAATTAAAGGCATAAAAAACCTAAAAAACATAAAAAACTGTAGGAAAACCTTAAAAACCAAAAAACATTTACCACCCCTAAAAACCATAAAATTCTAAAAACCGTTAAAACTTGTAAAAAGTTCCTAAAAACCACTAAAAACATTAAAAACATTAAAACCCAATAAAACCCTATAAAAACTCTAAAACCCATTTAAACCCCTATTTTTTTTAAAAACTATAAAAAGCATAAAAATCATAAAAACATTCAAAATGAACCTAGAAACACAAAAACCCCAATAAAACCGTAAAAACCCTAAAAAACCTCAAAAACCAAAAAATACCTAAAACCCCTGAAAGCCATAAAAATCCTAAAAAAATATCTCAAAATCACTAAAAATGTAAAAAACTCTGAAAACCATGAAAAACCATAAGAAGTCCTTAAAAACCTAAAAACCCTACAAAACCCTACAAACTGTAAAACCCACCAAAACTGTAAAAATATTTACAAACCAATAAACCCCCTAAATACCCAAACAAAAATCTATCAAACCTCTAAAACCTTAAAAATGTTAAAAAAACTCTAAAAACCATAATGTTCCTAAAAACTAAAAAAACTCTAAAACCCCAAAAAAACACCCTAAAAACAAAAAAAACCTTCAAACCCCAAAAAAAGAATATAAATTATAAAAATCTCTTAAATCCCTAAAAATGTGAATTTTCTTAAACCCTTGAAAACCGCTAAGAAAACCTTAAAAATGTAAAAACAATTAAACCCCAAAAAACCCAAAAAACACTAAAAACTCTAAAAACCCTAAAAACCATAGAAACCCCTAAAAACCTTTAAACTAATAAAAAACCATAAAAACTATAAAAAAACTAAAAACTATATTAACCCATTAAACCCATTAAAACTTTAAAAAGTATAAAACCCTATAAAATCAAAAAAACTCTAAAACCCCTCAAAATACCAAAAAATCATGAATACCATAAAAATATTAAAAATCCATAAAAACCCTAAAAATGTAAAAAACCCTAAAATCATTGAAAAACAAGATTCACAATCCAAGAACTGCTAGGAAGTGTCTTAGGAAACATGTTTTACATTATCATTTTGAGTACCCATATCTCCATAAGAAAATAAGTTATAAGGGCTATAAATGGTGGAAATAAGGAAGAAAGTAAAGAGTTGGTCAAGGTAGAAACCAAAGAGAACTTTTCTCTAAGAAATATTTCCAAAAGCTGTCACAAGGGATGAAATGTCCTTTGATAAGTCATGAATAAAGTAATAAAAACAAATTTCTCAAGAAAAACTCACCATAATAACATTACCTTCATTCTTGATGTTTAAAGAGTACAAGGGGTGACTATTTATTTCCAAAGAGTGATACAAAAGTCTAAAACTTATTTTCCAATAGTCAAAAATCCTAAATGATGATTTTAAAAATATTATCACATGACCAATACTTTAAGGGAAATTTAGAACATCCTTTTGGAAAGTAAATTCAACTATACCACCACTTTTGACTTTGAAGATTCCATAGTGGAGTGGGATTGAAATTCGTATCACACCATTGGATTGATATTTAAAAGCATGTTTTGACCTTAATTAATGAAAATATAGGTGCTAATTATTCCCCAAACCAAGGGTTTTGGTAATAACCTTAGAATTCCATGATTAAACCATTTATTTACTCTTTCATTCTCTTAATCCAATCCCTAGTCATTAGGCCACCAACTCCTCTCAATTGGTCTTCTATAATCATGCACATTCTTCCCAGCTCATCAGGTCTGCCTTTAACCCCTCGACTCCCATGTGTTACATGATATTCATCATCCACTCCCTCCTTAAAATGATTCTTTCATTTATATAAAATTTAAAAGGGCTTAATATCAACAACATTAAAGGTGACACTAACATTTCCATACTTTCCATAATTTCTTTTTATTTCACTAATCAGTCCTTTTTCACTATTGATTTTTCCATTCTCTTTATTTTTTTTCTCTCTTTTATTTTTTATATCTTGTTATAATCTCTCTCAATCCTCAGTTATACTTGATAATCTTTAAACAACAACAAGGGTTTATATATAAAAATACCCCTATTTTATTCAAAAGAATTTTTTTTGTCTTAACCCTCATGTGTAACCCTATTATAAAATTGGAAATGCATGCCCAACAAGATATGACAATGATTCATGGGAAAAATATCACATATAACCTTGCCTTCATAGTTCCAATTAAAAAATAGAACCTTTTCTTTCTTAGTCACTTCAACATCCCCACTATTATTTAACCATTACAATATATAAGGCCTAGGATTATTGGACATAGCTAAACCCAATTTGTCAACCATAAAACGACTTGTTATGGTTGTGAAAGTATCCCCATCAGTGACTATACTACATACCATATCTTTGAAATGTAATATATTATGTAACATTTTCTCCATTTTTTCTTTATCATGTTCTCCAATGGGTTTATAACACCAATAACGCCTTACCACAATCATGTATCCATGTATGCATATCTCTATTTCTACATATGAATAATACTCAAGTGGTGGTATTTTAGCTTCACTTGATCTAGCATTAAAAAAATTCTCCATCATCGAAAATAAATACGGACTTTGAGGGAAAATCTATAAATCCCTGAAATTTAAAACATTTGATATCAAATGATTTGGAAACAACCTTACCCTACATTTTACCTTTAGATTCTGGAAATAATGATTTTTCTTTGGTCGCATCCTTTGAATTCATTTTGTGTTCCCTTATATGTTCTTATGGTTTGGAATCATTTAAATTGAAATAATATTTATAATCCTTAACATAAAATATAGGGAGTATCCTTATTTCATTTACTTTACTCTCTATTTTAGTATCCATGTGAAAAATATCCTCAATATCCAAATAGTGGTGCATTTAAACTATGTCCCAAATGTCATGGTTGAGGCCATTCATAAACCATTCCATGGAATCCACTCACTCCTCATCAATATTAGTCCAAATCATAATGATCTCCATCTCTTTATGATGCTCCTCGACACTAATATCTCCTTGTTTGAAACCTTGCAACTTAAAGAACAAATCACGATAATAGTGGAAAGAAATAAACCTCTTATACAAAACCACTTTCATTTCCTCCCAGGTGTGGATGGGTCTTTCTCCACTTTTTCATCAGCTCAATTGTAGTTATTCCCACCAAATTCTAGAATATATAGTTAATTTCACAACCACCAACTTCACCAAATTTTATTCTTAATAGTTATGACAACCAAAAAAATTCTCTACCTTTCATTCCCATTCCTTGTATTTTTGGGATCATTCTTACATTGGAATAAAGGGATCCTCAACTTTACTCCTATAAGATCATTGGTTGTCTTCTACGATGGTTTATTTCTCTAAATTGGTGACTTATAGAAATACAAGTACTCCTCCTCTTCTTCAATTACCCTCTTATTTGGTGGTACTCTAGAATTGGAAAGGGATTTAAATTCATCCATCCTCACATTAAACCTTTGGAATTTCTCCTATACAACCCTCATGAAAAACATAAGGTATATTCCATTAGTGTTACTCAAATCCTCCATTTAATAATCGTACAAGACAATTTGATGAGAAAGAAATATGGACCTCACACACTCCCTCACGTGTTTACACTCCAAAATATCATGTTCTCCCATTTTCACTCAATTTTGTATTATTTAATCAAAATGTAACACACTTTCCTCTTACCACCCAACATGCATCCTATAACGTTATTACCCAATTCCAAAAAATCTAAAGGATCATTACTATGTGAAAATCCCAAACAAGAAGTAAAAGAAAAAAATCAAAATGGATTCAAGATAAAAATGTGGGAAGGATAATATAGAATATGAAGAAAAATTTTAAATCGATATTGGACTCAAGATGTTGAAATTTTTTTGAGAATTTAATTTTTTTTTCTTTTTTTATTAAATTAAGTATAAAAAATAATAAATTTCAATATATAAATGTAATAGAAGAAATAATTTGAAACATAAAATGGAATAAATGTGAGAGTTTCAATGTAAAATTCCTCCCCTACACATTGGATTGAGAAGTGATGGGGGATCTACTAGGCATTAGAAGGCATCCACAGGATACCAATGGTTGGAAATAAATTCATAGAACCTCATAAATAGTTTTGGAAATATTTTCTATTTTATGATAAATTGACTAAACCAATGATAACCATAACAACAAAAAACATCTTAATGATGCATGAATATCAAAATTATGGCCAATAAATGACTAAAACAAAAGAAAATATTAGAGTATAAGTGGAATCAATGCGACATAACCAATGGAAAAAAATGATAACAAAACCAAAAAACACCAAAGAAATCGAAAAAAACTCCCAATCTACTCTAAGATAGAAATCCATATTCTCAACCCAAGTTCTCAAAAAGAATCAATAAAGAAATACGATACATTTTCTTTACCTATTTCTCGATATATAACATCTTCAAATGCACCATAGTGTCCAAGTAGGGAGTGAGTATAAAACCCTACAAGATTTACCCAATGACTCTCCAAATCACTCCACTAGGATTAAACATGATAGTATATTAATATAAAATAGTTTAAAAACAATTTAAAGTAGTTTATATCCAACAAAAATAGTTTTCCAAAAAAAGAAATCAAATAAACCTTCAAAATCGTTTTAAGGAAGGAATCAATAACTAACACAATAATTTTTAAAGGATCATCAAAAATTATTTTAACCATTTCTTGATTTATGATTTGATATAAAATTCTCCATTTCCACACAAATCCTCAACATAAACACACACAATATCTTGGTGTTACCATTGATAGTGTAACATCACATCCATACTTCGTTCCTTTAATAGTGGTACTTCACGACCATTATCCATCCCATTCAACTAATTCACAACTGTTATACCCAAATCATATCAAACCATTTCAATAAAATCATTTCAAAATATAATTTACATGAATCAACCAAATATAAATTTAAAATCACTATTTTAAAATTATAAACAATGGTTTTCCAAAAATCCATTCAATTCCTATGATTTCCAAAACAATAATTCAGGTGATAATTCCATAAAATCAAACCATGTTTTCATAAAAATTTCAATAAATTAAATAAATTTTCAATCAATAATTCAAGTTAAAATAAATAGGATTCAATAGTGAAGTCACTTACCTATCAATTTTAAGAAAAAATAAAGAATGTCACAATAACTTTAAAAAACCGACTTAAATCTTTAAGTTTCTAACTTATATCTCATTCCCTACAATAAAAAAAAGAATATACCATCTATATTGACATTAAAAAACATGGATATATCCTCAATAAACTAGATCGATGATTCCAAAAGAGGATAAGGGAATATATCTATTGAAAACAATGATGGAAGAGAACTTACCGATGTATCTCGGTCTCTAATGCACTTGGATTCATATATGATTTACTCTTGGATTGAAAGAAATTTTATCAATCGACTTTTGAGGAATATGAGTTTGTGTTATGGAATTTTTAATATAAAAAGTGGTTTAGGAGTTAAATAATATTATATCCACAAATTTATGATCTAATTTTCTATGGTGCATGTCTAGAGGGCACATTTGGGAAAACTGTGGGCTATCCATGCAGGAGCCACTACCTCCAAAAACACCTCACATAATAGGATAACATAGTAAGAAAAATCATCTTCCAACAATGATATAGACCACTATACATCATTTCATGGTTTTTAATATGCATCTATATGATTTCTCAAAACCATGCATCTAACTGTGTGCCTCCCCAGTGTCCACTGTTTTAGTTGCACTGTTTCTTGGAGGTGTTGTACGATTTCTACTAATTATCCAAAAAAGACTAAAAAACATGGAAAATATCCTATAAACATCGTTAAACATAACCCAATAATTTTATATAATTAAAATACATAAATAATGGGTTAAGTAACCAAAATTGAGGGTGCTAAATTCTCTCCATCATTGGTCTTTTCATCCTTGAAAAATAGAAAACTATAGTTGTCCATGAAGAGTTATATCCATTGATCTATAATTTTTTACACACTCCCAGGTTTCCTCTCATATACAGATATGTTTCCATAAAACCCCCACTAGAACTATGTTTTTTCAATGAAATAATTTCTCTTTCCTATCCAGAATCTGTATTGGATCTTGATCTATCATAGCATCTATTTCCAGGACAATGTGATCCCATCAAAGCACATAGTTAGGGCCAGATTAAAACTTCTTAAATCGAGATACATGAAACACATTATTCACTGAACTGAGCCTTTATGGAAATACAAATCGATATACCACATAAAACACCCATTCAAGTATCTCAATAGGGACTATGTATCTAAGAGATAACTTTTTCTACATCCCAAAATGATGACACCCATGCCTTGGAGATAGTCTCATGAACAAATGATCACTAAACTCGAATAAAAAAATCCATAGATAATGATTTGTATACGATTTATGATGACTTAGTGTCTACTCCATCTTCTTTATAATTAAATAAATCTTCTCTATTTTAACTTGTATAAGTCTGAGTCCAAGTAGTTAAATATCACTTATTTCCACCCAAAAATATGGAGAATGAAAAGAGTTCCCTACAATTCTTAAAAAGGATCCACATGTATCGTGTCTATATAATTATTGTTATACGATAACTCCACTAATGGTATTTCTTCCAACCACGAGACACCAAAATCCATTACACAATCCCTAAGCTTGTCCTCTAATGTTTGGATCATATTTTTGGATTATATATCCATTTGAGGTTGCTACATCATTCTCATAGTAAAATAATTCTCAAGGGATTTTTATAATGATTTCAAAAAACGTGACATAAACCTAGGTTCTCTGTTAGATACAATCGAGACTGGAAAGTCATGTCCCTTTAGAAATTCTCATATATAGATTTTTGACATGTAACTCACCATATTGGATTCATGAAAATGGATAAAATGGGAAACATTGGTAGCTGATACACTATCACCCATATAGAATAATTTTTACAAACCATCCTTGGTCTACATATTACAAAAATCCATAGCTATCTACTCTGATCTTCACATAGGAATTAGTTAATACTATAGCTTACCTATTGGCTGTTGGTGTTCTAACTTAATTTTCTAATAGGTGAGGCATCTCAAAACAAACTCAACCACCTTTCTTTTCATGTTGGACCACCAATAGTTTTCTTTTAGTTCATTATAAATCTTTTTTATTCCAAGATAAAAACACATATCAAATAGTGATAATCATAAAGGAGTTGTTCCTGATAAGAAAAATGTATGACCATCTGATATCAAAACCAAAAAAACGATCTTCTATCAAGCTTTAATCCCTCAATGGTATCCCCACCATTGAGTTTTGAACTCATAGAAACACATTAAAAAATGGATTTATATTCCATTTAAACATTCTATACCAAATCAGGAACAATAGAGACCATAAATAATACAATAATACTACCTCGATCATCAAAATCCAAGAGAATATCAGCAATCACAAAAATTAGATACCATTGATATGAATCCTCTTTATATAAATGACTATATGAATTTTTTCTTAATGTATGATTACAGAAATTTTCTTTTCCAACTGTAAAAATCATGTCCAATTCAAACATTTAGAGATACACCATTCATCTTCTTTGTCTCAAATTCAAATCAGTTTGTGAGAAAATGTGTTTCAAGATCATATGATCTATAAACACCATTAAATTATCACGGAAAATATAATAATGTCCGGTCTTCAAATCATGGACCAAAACAGCTAATTCAAAATCATGTGTTGGGTAGTTCTTCTCATGAAACCATAACATTCATGATCCATAAGCAACAACATGACCTCTCTTCATGAGAACACACCCCAACCCAGATTCCAAAGCATCAAAATATACCACATAACCTTATCCTAGTTATGGAAATATCAATATTGGTGTTGATGTATGGAAAACTATAATCTCTTGAAAATATTTTTTACATTGATCATTCCATTGTAATGGGAAATTTTTACATGTCAAAGCTATCATTGGTGAATCTTTTCATGATAATTGATGAATAAAATGTTAGTAATAACTATCCAGACAAATAAAACTACATATCTAAAAGAAATTATTTGGTAGTTTCCAAGAGGTCATAACCTCTATCTTTTCAAGATCCATTGAAACACATTTTTCAGAGATAAAATGGCCAAGAAAATGCACATCTTGTATAAAAAACTACACTTTGAAAGTTTGGCATACAGAAAATGATCTCATAAGATACCCAACAATATCGTCAACTGTTGATCATGATCAACCATTGTCCTAGAATACACCAGTATTTCATCCACAAATACCACCAAAAAATAATCCCGATACCTTCAAAATATTTGATTCATCAATTAAAAAAAGATTTATACTGCATTCATAAGACTGAAAGGCATGAACACATACTTGTAATGGACATATTTTCTTTTGAAAATTTTCTTTAGAATATTCTTCTTCCAAACACTCAATTGGTGATATTCTGATAATAAAAAAAAATTAGAGAACCACCGAGCTCTAGTCAATTAATCAAACTGTTCATCAATCTGTAGAAGAGGATATTGATAATTCATTACAACTTGATTAATCTTATGATAATCCATACAAATTCTAAGAGTTCCATCCACCTTTTTCACAAACAGAACCAGTGCTTCCCAAAGATAGGTACTAGGCTGAATAGACCCTTTTCTTTCCAACTCTACCAAAAGGTCTTTCAATTCTTTTAATTTTGTGGTTTCCATCTCATAAGATGAAAGTGATATATGACTAGTCAGGGATAAGAGATCAATCGTAAACTTTAATTTTCTTGTGGTTGAAACACCTAATAAATTAACAGGGAAAAAAAATCAGAAAACTGAATAACAGTTGTTAGAAAATTGTTATTCTAGATATCATCCATAGATTCCAAGGTCAAGGCTTAAAATTTTTACAAGATATATCCAAATTATGGTTCCAAAAATCCTACACCACTTTCCTTTATATTCTGATTTACTCTAAAGAGATTCTTAATGAAATAATTAGTTTTAAAACTATCCCTTCAATTATAACAGTTTATGTGAGCTTTGATCATTTTCAACCAATATATACATAGGATTATGTCATAGAAATCAATCTTAGGCATAAGGAATTCCCAAATAAATTCATCCCCATAGATATTTAGATAACATTATTTTCACACAAAGGATTCACATTATTTTTTTCCAAGAGAAGTTTGAGGTTTCAAAATAGAGGGAATCATCTCAACATGCAAACCCAGAAGATAAACAGAACGAGAAGAAATAAATGAATGAGACACACCCATAAAAAACAAATATTACATAAGGGTATTATTAAAAAGATTTATACCTCTCACCATTTAAGGTCTTGATCGCTATTACATTATCACTTTCTAACCTCGATACAATTTCTCACACTCTATGCTTTTCTATTTACTGCACTATTGAGATTTCCCTAATTGAGGAGTCATGGTATTCTTAAAATCACCATGGATTTTTTATGTTTGCTGATGAGAGATTTTATTTGGAAGTCATTCCATCACCGCATATGATGCCTGAGAAGAATGAGATGTGTCCCTATAACTCGATATCAGATCACTGTGACAATAATGCTATAGAATTCCTATCTTATTACAAATTTGATATACTCTATGTGGTGATGTAAAATATCTCTTTATGTGACCGAGAGAACCAAATTTAAAACAATTAAGTGGACCATTTGGTTTAGGAGTAAGATTAAATGATCATTCCATCTAATTCTGAGTTATACCACCACCTTAGAAATAGGTGTCCATCTTTTGGATTATTCCTTGCATTAGAGTTCCCATAGGTATTAACATGCCTCCTACAACCATATTTTCTAAGATATCCCTTTCTTCCACTGGTGTTCTATTGACCATATCTATATAATATGATATAAAAAGTACGGTAATCATTGAGAAAATCTCTAGCCACAACCCTGATTAAAAAATTTTTGCCTTCAAGGATAGACTTGCAGTGACTTTGGATGAAAAACAGACTAATTCATAAATTTAGCCACATGCTCTATAACTATGAGGTTGTCTTTCTTCAAACGGAATAAGTCAATTGTTTATGGAAACTGAAAAGATTTAGGATATATTTTTTTTGTAAAAAAATATTAAAAAACATCTCATGTCATTCCATGGTTCCATTTATCTTAAACCTCTAAATCCCACAACTAGATTACAAAATCTTCTAACATGTACATTTCGAACTTCAGCTTCAGCACAACTTGTGTGTAAGGAAATAAAAAATTCGATTCATCCTTTTAACCACACTTCTTCTTTTTCTAGTTACGAATCACCCTAAAAGAAGGGAAGATTCTACTTCTTGAACTAAACTAAATGATCCACTTTTCATGGTTCATTGTTTTCCCTCTATGCATGGCCTAAAATGAACAGTCAATACTCTGAACCAACTATTGGTTCACTTATGGCTAAGGTGCAACCACATTCTCAGTATCATCTTATAATTTGTTTCTATGGTTCCTACCCATTTCCATTCACCATGACAAAAAAAACAATTTAGTCTCACTCTCTAGCAATTGAAAGCTTAGAAATTTCAAATTTATTAGATCACACATATGATAACAAGGATTTCCAAAATTCAACAATTTCTACTTTCAAACCATTTTTAAAAATTCCATAATTCTTTGGAAATTCAAACCATTTTCAACTATTTTAAAAAATCCAAACTTTTTCACCAACTCATAAATTATTACTCAAAATGAATTATGTACACTTAGTGGGAAGTCATTTCTATCAATTCATGTCATGCTCTCCCCATCAGCAAAACTCGATAAGATGAGGTGATAACTCCTAGAAGTGTCTCAAAACACTCATGTACCCAACTACCTAGTAAATTTAATATCAACATAAAGAAGTTCTCTTTGCCATTTTATTCTTTACATTTCATGTTCATACAATCCTATATAGTTTCTACCATCCTAAGAGACAAAAAATAAAATTTCAATGTCATAAACTGAATAAGATAATAGAATTTGTAACATCACACCCATCCTCATTGGCTTGAGAAGTGACAGTGGAGCTACTAGGCCTTAGGTGACTTCCCCAAGACACCAAAGGATAAAAATAAATGCCAAGGGCCTTATAAACAGTTAGGAAATGATTTTACCTTTTAAGAAAAAATTACCAAACCATTGATAAACATAAAAACTAAACTTATTAATGATGCATGAGTGCCAAAATGAAAGTCAAATAAGACTAAACTAGAAGACAATATCAGAGTGCAAGAGGAGTAAATGTGACATAACCAATGGAGCCAAATGATAAAAAAACCAAAAGACACCAAAGACACCAATAACAACTCCTAATCTTCTCCAATCTCTAAATCCATATTCCCAACCCAAGGTATCAAGAAGAATCTTGAAATAATTGGGATACATTTCCTTTACCTATGTATTGATATATAGCATCTATAAACACACCATAGTTCCCAATAAAGGGGTGATTATAAAACAAACCTGGATTTCTTCAATGAATTCACAACTCAGGCCACTAGGATTGAACATGTAAGCACATTTTGATACTAAACAGTTCTAGATAGAAGAAAATATTCTGACTATTTATTAAAAATAATAAAAAAAGTAAAAGAAGGAGGAAGGTGTGGTCAAACAAGGGAACTTTCCATCATCCATCAGACAAAAGTTAAATAACATAATAAGTTATCACATTTATATTAAATAGTTTAAAAACAATTTAAAGCAGTTTATATCATACCAAGAAAGTTTTCCAAGGAAAAAAATTAAACAAGCCTTCAGAACCAATTTTTTCAATGAATACAAGAACAATCAACACAATCATTTTTCAAGTAACATAAAAAAATATTTTAACCATTTATCAAACCCCTAAAAACCTTTAAACCCATAAAAACACTTAAAAAAAAATAAAAACATAGAAAACCCTTTAAACCAATAAAAAAGTTAAAAAACTATACATTTTCTAAAAAAATCATCAAAACACTTCAAACCCCCAAAAAATCATAAAATCCCTAAAAACACAGAAAACATTGAAAAAACCTAAAACTCTTAAAAACTATACGAATCCTAAAAAAATCCATAAAAATTTAAAAAACCCTAGAAACCCTAAAAATAACTAATAAAAACTTCAAAACCTAAAAACACGTAAAATGCTTAAAAACATAAAAATGATAAAACCCTAAAAACCATAAAACCCCTAAAAACCTTAAAACATGCAAAACCCTATAAAAACCATAAATAACCACTAAAAACTCTAAAAACACTAAAAACTCAAAAAAACAAAAAACACCAAAAACATATAAAGCCTAAAACCCTAAAAACCCTAACAACTCACAGAATCCCTAACCTCCTCCCAAAAGAATAAAAATCCGAAGAAATCCATAAAATTCATAAAATCTATAAAAACATAAAAACCCTAAAAAACCTTTAAACACTAAAAACCCTAAAAAACCTAAAAACCCATAAAACCCCTAAAACCACTAAAAACTTTAAAAACCCTTTTAACCCAAAAAAATTTAAAAAATATAAAAAACCTCAAAACCCTTAAAAACCCCAAAACCCCCTAAAAATCCACCTAAACCTAAAATCCCTCAAAATCCCCAAAAAACAAAAAAACCATAAAAATCCTAAAAAATCTTAAAATTCCAGATTAATATAAAAACCCAAAACCCTCAGAAAACCCCTTAGAAAATCATATAAAACTAAAATCAATCAAAACCCTCAATAAACCAAAAAAATACTAAAAATAATAAAAAACCCTAAAACCCATAAAAACATATAAAAACCATAATAACCTTAAAATCTATAAAAACCCTAAAAACCCAATAAAACTCCAAAACCATTTTAACTCCTAAAAAATTTATAAAACTCTAAAAAACCATAAAAACCATAAAAAACACAATACCTTAAAAAATCCTAAAAAAGACCTAAAATTCCATTAAAATAAAAAAAAACCCTAAAAATATTTAAAACCCTACTTAAAAACCTAAAAACACTTAATACCCATAAGAAACCTAGAAAACACTAAAATCCTAAAAAACATAAAAACATAAAGACTCCTAAAACCCTTAAAACCCTAAAACCCATAAAAACACTAAAACCCAACTAAAAACTCATCAAACCCCTAAATACATTAAAAAAATCTAAAAACCCTTAATTCCCTTAAAAAAATAAAAAATTTATAAAAACCCGAAAAACCATAAACCACAAAAAACCCAAAAAAATAGTAAAAAACCTAAAAAACCCCTAAAACCACCTAAAAATTTAAAAAACCTTGAAAACCCCTCAGAAAACCTTAAAATTCTAAAAACACTTAAAACCCCTAGAAACTGAAAAAAATGAAAACCTAAGAACCCTAAATTCCTTAAAAACCAATAAACCCCTAAAAACCTTAAAAAATACTAAACAACAAAGAAACCCTAAGAAAACATAAAAACCATAAAAACCCAAAATCCCCTCAAAATACCTAAAACCCTAAAAACCATAAAAATCCTAAAATTCCCTAAAAATCCCTAAAAACATAGAAAACTCTAAAACACATGATATTCCCTAATAAAACCTTAAAAACCTAAAAACACATAAAACCCCTAAAAAATATAAAAATTCTAATCACCCTAAAAAACCATAAACCAAAACCCGAAAGAAAAAAAAGAAAAAAAGAAAAGAAAGAAAAAAGAAAAGAAAAGAAGGCCAAAAAAAGAAAAAAGGAAAAAAGAAAAGAAAAGGAAAAGAAAAAGAAGGAAAAACAAACAAGGAAAAGAGAAAAAAAAAAGGAAGAAGAAAAAGAAAAAAAAAAGAAAAAAAAAGAAAAAACCCCCTAAAAACCTTAAAAACCCTAAACACTATAAAAATCCAAACCCCATAAAAAACTATAAAAAATACTTTAAACACCTACAAACTTTAAAAAACACCAAAAATCCTTAAAACCCCTAAAACTAAAAAACCCTCAGAATCCAAAAATTCATTAAAACCCTCAAAATCCGTAAAAAACATAATAAGCCATAAAAATCCTAAAAAAATCCCTAAAATCGCTAAAAACATAAAAAATCTAAGAAAACCTTAAAAACCTAAAACAACTTAAAACCCCTATTAAACCTAATAAATTATAAAACCTCTAAAACCCCTAAAACCCTAAAAACCCATAAAAACATAAAAAACCCCTCTAAAAACAATAATAAACCCTAAAAACTCATAAAAACCTAAAAATCCATTAAAAACTCTAAAACCCTTTAGACCCTGAAAAATGTTAAAAACTATAAAAAACCATAAAACCCTAAAAAACTAAAAAACATGAAAACCCCAAAAAACCATAAAATCCCAAAAACCCTAAAACATTCAAAAAAATATAAGGAAATATTAAAAACCTAAAAACACTTAAAGCCAAAAAGAAAACCTAAAATGCTAAAATCCCTAAAAACAATAAAAACCACTCCCATAAAAACTATAAAAATCCCTAAAACCCCATAAAAACCCAAAAACCCACTAAATATTATAAAAACACTTTATTATCTAAAAAATGATAATTTTTTTAAAAACCTTAAAAACATGAAAAACCCCAAAAAACCCCAAACCACTATAAACCACTGAAAACCTCCAAATCACTTAAAACCCTAAAAACCTTGAAAATCCAAATATATCTCTAAAATCCTTAAAACTGTGAAAACCTCTAAAAATACCTTAGAAAACCATTAAAACATGAAAACACTTAAACCCCTAAAAAATCTAAAAACACTAAATAATCCAAAACCCCAAAAATCCTAAAAATCATAAAATCCATAATACCCCTAAAACCCTTAAAACTCCTAAAACCCATAAAACACTATTTACCACTAAAAATTCTAAAAACCCTTTAAAGCCCTACAACATTAAAAAAATTTAAAGAACCCTAAAAACTAAAAATAATCTCAAAGAACCTAAAACCTAAAAAAACCATAAAAAAACCATAAAACCCAAAAAACCCTAAAGATACCCAGAACCCAAAAAACCCATAAAAATTATAAAAATTCCCTAAAATCCATATAACTGAAAAAAAACCATAAAACCCCAAAGAAAAAAATTAAAAACATAAAAACACTTAAAATCCATAAGAATTCTAAAATACACTAAAAAGTTTAAAAAATCCCCAAAACCCCTAAAAAACACTAGAAACCCTAAAAACCCTAAAAACCATAAAACCCCTAAAACCTTAAAAATGATAAATTCCAAAAAAACCTTAAAACCCGTTGATAAATCTAAAAAACCTACAAACCTACAAACCCCTCAAAATCTATAAAAACCCAAAATCTCTATAAATATCTCAAAAGGCCCTAAAAATCCATAAAAATGTAGAAAGACATAAAAAACCTAAAAACCCCTATGAAACCCTTAAAAATATAAAAATAGTTAAAATCCTAAAAAAACTAAAAAACAATAAAAACACTAAAAACCCATAAAACTTTTAAATCCATAAAACCCCCTGAAAACATTAAAAACCCTAAAACCCATAAAAACCCAAAAAAAACACCAAATTTATTCAAACCCCTAAAAAGGTTAAAATTATAAACACCTTAAAACCCGTAAAAATCATAAAAAAATCCTAAAACCAAAAAAACCACAAAACATTAAAACCCTAAAACCAATAAAATTTCAAAAACTCCTAAGAACCCATAAAAATCTTAGAAACCCCGAAAAATCTATAAAAATGTAAAAACCCTAAAAACCTTGAGATACTCTAATAAAACCATAAAAACCTAAAAAACATTAAACCCCTAAAAAACATAAAAATGGTAAAAAGACATAAAAATGCTACAAAACCTAAAAAAACTAAAAACCATAAAACCCCTAAAAAAATTAAAATCCCTTAGAAACAACTAATAACACTAAACCCTTTAAACCCCTAAAAATGTTTAAAAACTATAATAACCATAAAACCCCAAAAAATTGAAAAAAAATCCTGAAATCTCAAAAACCCATTAAAACCTTAAAACCCCTAAAAATCCACAAAACCATAAGCACCAATAATATTCCTAAAAAGAAGAAAAAATATACTTCAAACATTAAAAACCCTAAAATCCAGGAAAAACCATAAAAAACCTAAAACCACATAAATCTCCTAAAAACCCTAAAAATGCTAAAAACCCTAAAAAACCATAAAAACCATAAAACCATAAAAACAATAAAAACCATAAAACCATAAAAACCATAAAAAATCTAAAACCAATAAAATCCATGAAACCCCACTAAAACACTAATTTTTTTAAACCCTTAAAAATGTTAAAAACTCTAAAAATCCATAAAAAACTAAAGAAACTCTTAAACACCCAAAGATACCATTAAAACCTTAAAAACTCTAAAAAGCATAAACCCCCCCAAAATCCCTAAAAAGCCAAAAAATACCTAAATCCTCAAAAACCATAATAATCCTAAAATATCATAAAAACCCTAAAAACTCTGAAAAACCCTATGAAATACTTAAAAACATTAATGAAATTAAAACCCCTAAAAACCTTAAAAATTATGAAAACCCTAAAAACCATAAACCCCTAAAAACAACAAAAAACCAAAAACCACTAAAAATTATAAAAATATTTTAATCTTCTAAAAACATTAAAAATCTATAAAAAACCATAAAAACCCTAAAAAACTCAAAAAACCTTTAAAACCCCAAAAAAGAAACAGAAAAAACCAAAAAACCCAAAAAACCCCTAAAAACATTCAATATTCTTAAAAACCGTAAAACACCATAAAAATCCTAAAAATATCTAAAAATACCTAAAAACTCTATAGACACTAAAAACCCTAATATAACCCTAAATACTGAAAACAATTAAAACCACTAAAAACATCAAAATGATAAGGCCCCAATAAAACTCTAATATCCATACAAATTTTAAAAATACCTAAATCCCCTTAAAACCTTAAAACACACTAAAAACTCAAAACACCCCCTAAAAACAATGAACACCTAAAAGCCCCTAAAAACCCTCAAAATTGATATAAGCCCTAAAAATACAAAACAAAATCCCCATAAATTCCAAAAAATACCAAAAAATGTAAAAAACCTTAAAAACCCTAAAAACCCTCAAACCCTAAAGAAAAACTTAAAAACCTAAAAAAACATATAACCCCTAAAAACATAAAAAAACTCTAAAACTCCTAGAACCCTATAGAAACCATAAAACCACTAAATACCTCAAAAAACTATAAAAACCATTAATCCCCTAAAAAGTTAATAAACTCTAAAAAACCATAAACCCAAGATAACTAACAACCTCTAAAAACAAAAAAAGCATGAAACTATAAAACTCAAAATATCCTAAAACCCTAATATCCATAAAAATCCTAGAAATCCCAAAAAATTCCTATAACATGTAAAAAATCATTAAAATCCTATGGAAAATTTAAGAAACAAAAAACACTTAAAACCCATAAAAAACCAAAAAAGACGCTAAATTCTCCAAAACCCCAAAAAAAATCCATAAAAAATAAAAAACCCCTACAACCTTTAAAAATATTAAAAACCCTAAAAACCCACTAAAATCTCTAAAAACATTTTAAACCCCTAAATTTTTTCAAGAACTCTAAAAAACCACAAAAACCTTAAAATATAAAAAAAACCGTAAAAACCGTAAAAACCCTAAAATCCCTTAAGATCCATAAAGACCCAAAAACCCATAACAGTCTTAAAAATACCAGAAAATCCATAAATACACAAAATAACTAAAAAAAATGAAAAATAATAAGAAAAAATTAAAATCTAAAAACACTTTAAACCCCTAAAATTATTAAAAATGCTAAAAAACCCAAAACCCCCCAAAACCCTAAAATCCCAAAAAACCATCGAAATCCCTAAAAACTGTAAAAGACAATTAAAACCCTAAAAAGCACAAAAAATCACGAAAAATACAAAAACCCATAAGAAACCTAAAAATCCCTAAAAAAACCGTAAACCTAAAAACACTTAAAACCACTAAAACCCTTAAAAACGCTAGAAACCCTATTCGGCAGGAGTGATGGAGCCTCCACGAATAGGTCAATGACTTCGACATCTTCAACGGTGGTGGGAGGTTCAACGACGACGTGGTTTCTGTTCTCTTCGATGATTCTTGGAGGCTTGGATCGGCTTTGGCCCATCATTGGCGCAGCGTTGCAGGTCAATGGTGGAGCTGTTCAGATATGGGACTTCCATCAGGCGGCGCTTCAGTTCCATGGAGATGTAAGTCAGATCTGTGTGTTACGGTAAGTGGATTTTCATATCTGGGTCTCTTTTCTGCTATGATGAGTGTCCTTGGTGGTGTTGGTCTCTGGTGGCCTCTTGCGGCTTCTCGACGGTTGGGTTCTCCCAATGCCTTCGGCAGCTTGGTCTTCTCCGAACGGCGGCCTGGCCTCTCGGGATCCGTGATGCTGAACGGTGGGTGTGACGGGATATACAATGTTCTAGAAGTGACATGCCCACTTCCATGCTGGGATTTGGTTTTCCAGATCTGAGTCTGGGAGGGCTTTGCTGGATCTGTTGGATTTTTTATGGGTTCTGGTGGCTGCGGAAAGTGAATGTGCAGGTTAGTGATTCTGGTTCCTTAGTTTTGCCTCTAGTTTATGCTGTTGATGAATTTCTGGTCAAGTTGAGCTGCGTCCTGGATGCTATGGTGGAATGTGGTTTTTTGAGCTGTTGCTGGTTTGGTTGTGAGTCCTTGCTGAAGATGGATTTGAGGAAAAATGAGATAGAGGCTGAGGGCTGTGGTGCTGGTTTGGTTTTGAATAGCTATGGGTGCGGGATTTTTGTTCTGTTGAGTGTGCTGGATGTTGTTCTGTGTGTTGCTGGTTTCTTTTTGTTAGGAGGTGAAGATGGATGGGTCTGGTTGTGGTGCTTGTGATGTGTTTTGATGCTACTGGTTGTGATTGGATGTGATGTTGGTTTTGGTGCTGTTGGTTGGTGGGGCAGGTTGGTTTTGATGTGTTGCTGCTGTGTTGCTGTGATGATTGGATGTGGTGCTACTGGATGCTGGTACTGGCTGGATGTGACATGATGATGCTGTTGTTGTGTCTATTTTCGAGTCCTTTTCTTTCTTTGTTTTTATTTTTTTTTGCGTGGGTTGTAAGGGGTTTTTGTGTGTGGGTCGTTTGACCCCTCCCCTCCCTTGTCTGCTGTGTCTCCTTTTTTATTTCTAATAAATTTGGGGGGGGGGGGGGGGAATAGACCGACCCTCGCATCCTCCTTTACCATAAGAAAACATTAAAAACATAAAAATGATTTAAACCCCTAAAAACCTAAAAAATATAAAAACCTGAAAAAAACCCAAAAAGGCCATGAAAACACTAAAAACCTAAAAACCATCAAAATGCCTAAACCCCTAAAAACTCTCAAAGCCCCCAAAACCCTTAAAACCACTAAAAACCCATAAAACCTCAAAAATCACTAAAATATTGAAAACCCTTTAAACCCATAAAATGTTAAAAAAATATCAATACTATCAAAACCCTAAAAACACAAAAAAACCCTAACCCCCCCAAAAGAAACCATAAAAACCAAAAAAACCCTAAAATCCCTCAAAATACCTAAAGAACCTAAAAAACTATTAATCCTAAAAAACCATAAAAATGTAAATACTCATAAAACCCTAAAAACCCTAAGAAAACCTTCAAAACCTAAAAACAATTGAACCCCCAAAAAACCTATAAAATGAATAAAAAGACTAGAAAACTCTAAAATCCCTAAAAACCCATAAAATCCTTCAATCTACCAAAAAACACAAAAAACCCAAAAAACCATTAAAAATCATAAAAAATATCTATAAATCCCTAAAAATGTAAAAAACATTAAAAAACATGAAAATCCCCAATAAAACTCAAAATATTAAAAACACTTAAAACCTGTAAAAAACTAAAAAAAATACAAAAAACCTAAAAACCCCTAAAGACCCTAAAATCCTAAAAACACCAAAAAAACCCTAAAACCCCACAAGACCTTAAGAAACCCTAAAGACCCAAAAAACCCTAAAGACCTCCAAAAACTCTAAAAACCAATTTAAACCCCTAATTTTTTAAAAATATATAGAAAACCAAATAAACCCAAAAAAATAAAAAAAACTGAAAAATGCTAAAAACCATCAAAATCCTAAAAAATCACTAAAAATCCATAAAATGTAAATAACCCTAAAACCATGAAAACCCCCGCGAAAACCTTAATAACAAAAAAACATTAAACCCCTAAAATCCAAAAAATGTAAAAAAACCCTAATAACATAAAAATCCCAAAATCCCTATAAACCCTAAAAAACAATAAAAATCCAAAAAAAAGTAAAAAAAATACCAAAAAAGTTGAAAACCCTCATAAAACCTTAAAAAACATAGAACCCCTAAAAACTGATAAAGAAACCTAAAAATACCAAGACCCCCAAAAAACCATAAAAGCCTCTAAAACCCTTGAAAACCAATAAACCCAAATAAAACCCCCAACACCCCACTATAAAATCTAAAAATATTTTAAACACTTAAAAAAGTTAAAAAAATAGAAAACAATAACACACTAAAATACTCAAAAAACTCTAAATCCCTAAAAACCCCTAAAACCCTAAAATACCCTAATAACTCTCAAAATCCCAAAAAACCCAAAAAACCATAAGAATCCAAAAAAACCCTAAAATCCCTAAAAATGAAAAAACCATAAAACCCTAAAAAACCTTATGAAATAATAAGAAACCCAAAAACACTTAAAACACCTAAAAACCCAAAAAAAAGTTATAAAACGCCTAATATTCTTTAAAAACCCTAAAAAACTAAAAAATCCAAAAAATCCATAAAAAGCCTAAAAAGTCATAAAATCTTAAAAATTCCTAAAAATCCCTAAAAATTAGAAATCCTAAAAATCTTGATAACCCATAGGAAAATCTTAAAAACCTAAAAACACATAAAACCCCTAAAAATCGAAAAACACTAAAAACCCAATAAACCCAAAAAATCTGAAAAACCATAAACCCCATAAAGATCATAAAAACCCTAAAAGCCCATAGAATTTTAAAAACCACAAAAAACTATGAAACCCATTTAAATCCCTAAAAATGTTAAAATATTTTAAAAACCTTAAAAACACTAAGAAACTCAAAAAACCGCCTAAAACCCACAAACCCCATAAAAACCCTTAAAACCCAAAAAAAACCCAACCCCTAAAAATCCCTAAAAACCCTAAAAATCCTAAAAAACTATAAAATCCATAAAACCCTACTAAAATTTTAAATCCTTGAAAAGAATAAGAAAACCTCAAAAAACACTTAAAACCCCTAAAAACACTAAAAACACTAAAAACAATGAAAAGCCTATAGAACCCTCAAAATCCCTAAAAAACCTAAAGACCAATAAAAATCCTAAAAATTATATAAAAATACTTAAAATTATAAAAAAAACTAAATACCTTGAAAAACCTAAAAACATTAAAAGCCTAAAAACACTTAAAACTATTAAGAAACCACAAAAATTGTAAAAACTATAAAAACCCTAATGAGAACCTAAAAACCAGAAATCTTTAAAAACCATAAAACCTTAGAAAACCACAAAAAAACACATAAAAACCCTAAAACACAAAAGAAACTTTAAAAAAACATTAAACCCTTAATTTTTTTAGAAACCATAAACCCCCATAAGGACCATAAAAAATAAAAAAAACATAAAATCCAGAAAACCCATAAAAACTCTAAAAAATGACCCCCAAACCCTCAAAATCCATAAAAACCATAAAAGTCATAAAAATCCCTAAATATACCTAAAAACATAAAAATCCCATAAAAACTGTGAAACACCCTAAGAAAATCCTAAAATCCTAAAACATTTAATACCCCAAAAAACCTAAAAATCACAAAAACCCATAAAAAACCTAAATACACTAAAAAACCTTAAAAGTTCAAAAATCACTAAAAACCATAAAATCCCTAAAAACACATAAAAAATAAAAAAACCTCAAACACAGAAAACCTCTAAGAAAACCTTCAAAATCTAAAAAAACTTAAAAACCCAAAAATTCATAAAAAAGATAAAAACCCTAGAAAACCATAATGAACCTAAAACAGAAATAAATCATAAAAATACTTAAAAGACAAATTTTAATATCTATAAATATCTTTAAAAACAAAAAAATAGTAAAACCCAAAAAAAACCATAAAAACCCAAAAAAACCTCAAAATCCCTAAAAACGCTAAAAAATAATAAAATTACTTAAAAAACACTAAAATTCATTTAAAATGTAAGAACCCCTAGAAACTCTGAAAACCCAAAAGAAAACATTAAAAAAATAAAAAAATCTTAAAACTCTTAAAAACCCTAAAAAATATCGAAAACCTTGAGAATCATCAAAATCCCTAAAAACCCTAAAAACCCATAAAAATGATAAAAAAGTACCTAAAAATATATAAAAACATAAAAACCCTTAAAATAATGAAAAATCCTATGTAAACCTTATAATCCTAAAAAACAAAGAAACAAAAAAAATACTAAAACACTAGAAAACCGAAAAAATCATATGAACACCTCAAAATCCCCCAAAATGCTAAAAATATAAAAATCCTAAAAAAACCCCAAGAATCTCTAAAATCTCTAAAAAACTATAAGAAAAATATAAAAACCAAAAAACACATAAAACCCCTTAAAACCCCAAAAATGCTAAAACCCCTAAAAGACTACAAAAACCCTAAAACCCTGAAAAATAATAAAAACACCTAAAAACATTCGAAGGAAGGATGTTGTCACTCTCTCCTGGGGTCTCTCTCTCAGCGCTGAGTTCTCCCGGGATCCGTCATAGATATAGAGATTTTGATTCGTTGATATACTACTTCTTCCTTATACTTTCATCCTCTTCTCGTCCTTAGAGTGGGATTCACAGTTTAGTCGGGGAATTGTTCATCGTTTACAGTGGAGAGGGATCGAGCATCGTGTGGAATTCCCTTCGTCACTAGATTCTTTGCGAAAGGGATTTCATTGGTGTTTCCTTCTGCCGAATTGGCTATCTCGGTGGTGGGTGTGATTAGTTTCAGCAGAGGTGTGGCGCGATGGTCTACCATTCTCGGTTGTGAGTGGTGTAGTGTAGTGGGGTGGGCTCGGACATTTTGTGGCGTGACATTCTTTGTTAGATTACTTGGGAAAGGGTCTATGTTAGGGTTTCCTTCCAGAGGATCACCTATCTTGGTGGCGAGCGTGGCTGGTTTCGGTGGGGGTGTGGCACGATGGTCTGGCTTTCTCAGTCATCGGTGATGCAATCCTCACATCTACTTCCAGATCTGAGTTTTGTAGGGGTATGTCAGCTCTTCTGGCATCACGACGAGATAAGGTGGATGCAGAGTGCATTACGTCAAATTAGTGGTGGCGTGCTCGGTTCTCTTGTGTGGGATTCCAAATCTGTTTGTCCTCAATTTATGCATAAGATACATGTTCGTGTTTCTAGTTCCTCAGCTTCGTCTTTGTCTAACGTTGTTGATGAAGGTATAGTTATGTTGAGCAACATTCTAGTTACTATGTTGGACTGTGGATTCTTGTGTTGTGGCTGGTTTGGTTGTGAGTCATTTTTGGTGCTGGATAATGGTTTTGTTATGAGGTATTGGGAGTTTTCTGGTCATGATGTGCGGTTACTGGGTCGATGGAGGTGCTATCTAGTTCTGGGTTTGAACAAGGAGTTGTGGATGTTTCGGAATGGTTCTAGGCATTGGTGCTGGTGGTCCTTTATTTCTGGATGTGCTATTGGGTGTGAAATTATGGAAGTTGACTGGTTAAGAGGTGATGGTTGCTAGAATCTGAGTTACTGGATAATAGATTCTATTTGGCTAGGATGTGATGAAGGAGATGTTTATGATTTGGATGTTGGTGGTTCTATGTTGTGAGCGGTGGATCTGCTTGGCAAGGAGGTGATGGATGATGGAAATTATGTTGTGGTATGTTGGTTGCTACTTGGCTAGGAGGTGCTGATGGAGATGATTTTGAATTACTGTTATTTCTAGTTATTTGTGTGATTTTGGGGTTTCTTGGTGGTTTTTGGGTTTCTTGGGGGTGTCTAGGGTTTTTGGGTGTCGGTTGATTGACTCTGCCCCTCCCTTGTTTGCTTTGTCTCTTTTTTCTAATAAATTAGGGGAGGGGGGAGGAATAGCCTAGTCCTACGCCTTCTTTTCCTAAAACACTTAAAAACCATAAATTTTATAAAATAATAAAAACCCACTGAAAACTCTAAAATCCCTTTAAACCCCTAAAACCACTAAAAAATCTAAAAAAACACTGAACCCCTAAAAACTCCAAAAAACCAAAAAACAAATAAAAACCATAAAACCCCTAAAACTCTTGAAACCCTAAAAATCCATAAAAACCATAAAAATTATATAAAAGACCTAAAATCATATAAATAAGGTAAAAACTCTTAAACCCCCCCTAAGAAATCCTTTAAAACCTAAAAACACTTTAAACCCTAAAAATCCTATAAAAATTTAAAAACCCTAAAAGACCCTAAAAACCCTAAAACCCCTAAAACCATTAAACCCCTAAAACCTAGTAAAACTATAAAAACCCTTTAAACCCATATAAATGTTAAAAAACTCTAAAAAACCTTAAAAACCATTAAAAAACTAAAAAAACTCTAAAAACTAAAAAAACCATAAAACCCTAAAAACCCATAAAACCCTAAAAATCCCTAAACAAATCCTAAAAACCCCTAAAAATCTCTAAAAACTAAAAACCCTAAAACCCCTGAAAAACTATAAGAAAACATTAAATAACTAAAAACACATAGACCCCTAAAAACATAAAAACCCATAAAAACCCTAAAACCCGTAAAAACCCTAAAACCCGTAAAAACCCCTAAAAACACTATAAATACATAAAAAACCTAAAAAACAATAAAAATTCTAAAAACCCTAAAAATAATTTAGAACATAAAATCCCATAAAACCCTACAAACCCCTAATAAAATCTTAAAACCCTATAAAGACGTGAAACTAATAAAGAAACTAAAAATGCTAAAAATCCTTAAAGACCCTAAAGACCCTAAACCCCTAAATCTAATAAAACACCTAAAAATTTTAAAAATCTAAAAACCAATAAAAACCATAAAATAAAACTAAAATTAAATATCCCTTTAAACCCACAATGATGTTAAAAAACTGTAAAAACTTTTAAAACCCTAAAAAAATAAAAATACAAAAAAACCCAAAAAACCCGTTAATAATCCACAAAATCCATAAAAAACCCATAAAAATCTTAAAGAAAACCAAAAAATTATGAAAATGAAAAAACCCTAAATATCCTGAAAACCCCGAAGAAAACCAAAAAACATAAAACCACATAAAACCTCTAAAAACCTAAATAATGAAAAAATCCCTAAAAACCTTAAAAACCTAAAAAACCCTAAAAACCCTAAAAACATTAAAAACCATAAAAACCCTGAAAAACCTACAAAAACTTTAAAAACACTAAAAACTATATAAACCATTTGAACCCATAGAAATGTTTAAAAAATTGTAACAAGCATTAAAAACCCTCAAAAATCAAAAAACACCAAAAAACCCAAAAAAACCCATAAAATTCCTAAAAATCCTAAAAACCCTAAAAATCCAAAAATCCCTTAAAACCATAAAAACAAAAAATAATTAAATCCAAAAATACATAAAAAATATTAAAAACATTAAAAACAGAAAAAAAATCTTAAAAAAATAAAAAAACATAAAAACACTAAAAACCTAAAAAATTTCTAAAGACCCTAAAGAACCCTAAAAACCTAAAAAATTTCTAAAGACCCTAAAGAATCCTAAAAACCCCTAAACCCCCTAAAAACTACAAAAAATGCTAAAATCGTTATAGCACCTTAAAACATATTAAAAAAACTTAAAACCACTAAACATTATAAAACCCCTTTAAACCCCTAAAAACATTAAAAACACTAAAACCTTAAAACCCATAAAAAACTAAAAAAAACCCCTAAACGCCCAAAAAACCTTACAAACCTTAAAATCCCTCAAAATCCATAAAAACCATAAAATACGATAAAATATATTAAATTCCTAAAATCCATAAAAACATAAAAAACCTAAAAACCCTATGAAAACCTTAAAAACCTAAAAACACTTTAAACCCTAAAAAAATAAAAATGATAAAAACCCTAAAGAACCATAAAACCCCTAAAAACCTTAAAACCTCTAAATAGAATAAAACCCCCTAAAACCCATGAAACCAAAAAAATTACTAACAACTTCTAAAACCTTTATACACATAAATTTTAAAAAAAACTATAAAAAACTTTTAAAACATATAAAAATTTAAAAAATGATGAAAAAATAAAAAAAACAAAAAAACCCTAAAAACCCTAAAACCCCAAAAAATATCTAAAAACACTAAAAACAATAAAAATCCTTAAAAAACCAAAAAATACATTAAAAAAACCCATAAAATCCCAAAAATACCTAAGAAATCCTTAAAAACATAAAAAAATTAAAACCCAAAAAACCTTAAAAAATACTAAAAACGCTAAAAGACCCTAAAACCCTAAACACCCCTTAAAACCATAACATACCCTAAAACCTTACAAACTCTAAAATCCCATAAAAACCCTAAAACACACAAAAACTCTAAAGGCCATTTAAACTCTTAAAAATATTAAAAACTCTAAAAAAGTTAAAAACCCTAAAAAAATTAAAAATATCCATAAAACCTAAGAAAAACATAAAAACAATAGAACCCTAAAAAACCTTAAAAACCATAAACCCCTTAAAATCACTAAAAATCCTAAAAAACATAAAAACATAAAAAATCCTTAGAAAAACACCCTAAAACCCCCGAAAAAACCCTAAGTAAATCTTAAAAATTTAAAAACAAATAATAGACCTAAAAAACCTAAAAATCACTAAAAACCAAAAAACCACTTAAAATCTAAAAAATCCATAAAAATCCTAAAAAACTATAAAAAATCCTAAAATACCAATAAAAATGTCTAAAAAAAGTAAAAAACTATAAAAACCCTAAAAGCCACTATGAAAACCTTAAAATAATAAAAACAATTAAAACCCCTAAAAACTAAAAACCCCAAAGAAATTTAAAAATATTAAAACACATAAACAAATAAAAACCATTGAAAACTCTAAAAAAATTTAAAACCCAAAAAATGTTAAAAATCTATAAAAAACCATAAAAAAGAAGAAAACCCCTAAAAAATAAAAAAAGTATAAAAATCTAAAAACCCAAAAAACATTAGAAACAAAAAAATCCAAAAACCAAAAAAACCATAATAAATATTAAAAACCTAAAAAAATAACACCCTTCAAAAATAAAAAAAAACTAAAAATCCTAAAAATCTCTAAAAAACCTAAAAAACTGTAAAACCATCCAAATCCCAAAAAAACCATAAAAACACTAAAAAAAATTTAAAAGTTCCTAAAAATTCTTAAAAATCGTAAAAACCAAAACACATAAAAATCCCTAAAAATCCGAAAAAATGTAAAGAACTCTAAAAACCCTGAAAACCCCTAAGAAAACCATAAAAAACTAAAAACACTTTAAACCCCTAAAATCTTAAAATGTTAAAAATCTGAAAAGAAGGTAAAAACCATAAAAAACACAAAAAACACAAAAACCCATCATAATCACTCAAACACTAAAAGCAAAAAAAAATCCGTAAAAACCCTATAAATTAAAAAAATGAAAAGAACATTAAAAAACTTGAAAACCCCTAATAAAACATTAAAAACCCAAAAATAATTAAAACACTTAAAAACCTAAAAATGCTAAAAATCTTAAAAACCATGAAAAATACCCCAAAACCCCAAAACCCCCAAAACCCATAAACATCAAAGAAACCTTAAAAACATTAAAACCCATAAAATCCCATAAAAACAATAAAAACCCACTAAAATCACTAAAATTCCTATAATACCCTAAAAATATTAAAAAAAGTCTACAATCCTTAAAAACCGTAAAAACTCAAAAAACTCCAAAAAACCCTAAAAATCATAAAATTCTATAAAAACATAAAAACCAAATAAAACTCTGAATAACCCTAATAAAGCCTTAAAAACCTAAAATAACTTGAAACTCTTAAAAACACTAAAAACCCTAAAAAAACCAAAAAAACATAAAAACCCCTAAAACCCCTCAAAATCATTAAAGACTCTAAAAACTATAAAAATCCCCCCCACCTAAAATTCCAAAATTTTTTAAAAACCATAACACCCTAAAAAATTATAAAAAAACAAAAAAAACCTAAAACACATAAAATGAGTAATAAACTAAAAAAATAATAAAAACCTAAAATACCGAAAGAAACCCAAAACCCCCATAAAATCCATAAAAACCTCTAAAACCATTAAAACCCCATAAAACACCTAAAAAATACTGAAAACTCTAAAAACCATTTAAATCTATAAAAACATTAAGAAAAAACTAAAAACCCTTAAAATCCCTAAAAATCAAAATATACCTAAAACACAAAAAAAATTATAAAAAGCCTAATGAAGCTCTAAAAATACCTAAAAATATAAATAAAATACTAAAAACCCTAAAAAACCATACAAAAATATGAAAACCTAAAAAAAATTAAAACTATAAAAAAAATAAAAGCGATAAAAACCCTATAAAACCCTAAAACCCCTCAAACTCCATAAAAACAATAAAAAAATATTAAATTCCAAAAAAATCTGAAAAACAAAAAAAACCAAAAACCATTAAGATAAGTATAAAAACCTAAATATAATTAAAAACACTATAAAACCTAAAAAACACTAAAAACCCTAAAAATACTAAAAAGCGTAAAACCCTCAAAATCCTAAAAAAATCTAAAAAATGGGAAAAAACCTAAAAAATCTCTAAATATCCCTAAAAACCCTATCAAGCCCTATGAAAACCCTAAAAACCAAAAAACCAAAAAACACATAAACTCCAAAAAACTAAAAAATCTCTAAAACCCTAAAACCCCTAAAAGGACCCTAAAAACAATAAAAACACCTATAAATAATAAAATCCCTAAAAACTAAAAAAAACCATAAAACTCTAAAAATCCTCTAAAAACTATAAACCTTTTCATGTTGAAAAACGTAATAAAATATAAAAACCATTAAAAATGCTAAGAAAACTAGAAAAACCCTAAAACCCAAAAAATACATAAAACCATATAACCCCTATAAACTCTAAAAAAACCTAAAATTCCCTAAAAACCAAAATTACCCAAAATACCAAAAAACACAATGAAAAACATAAAATCCAAAAAACACTTAAAATCCCTAAAATTACATAAAACCCTAAAAACCCACAAAAACTCTAAAACCCATTTAAAGTGCTAAAAATGAAAAAAAAGTCCAAAAATAATAAAAACACTAAAAATCTCAATAAAACCACTAAAATTACAAAAAAACTAAAAAAACCCTAAAATCCCCAAAGACTCACAAAATCTCTAAAAACCATAAAAATCCTAAAATATCCCTAAAGTCCCTAAAAACATAAAAAACCCTTGAAACTGTAAAAACCCTTAGAAAAACCATAAATACCTAAAAAGGTTAAAACCCCTAAAAACCTATAAAATGATAAAGACCCTAAAAACCCCAAAAATTGTAAAAACTCGTCAAAATTTATTTAAACCATAAAACAATATAAATATGGAAAAAATTCTCAAAATCGCTAAACAAATAAAAAACCCTGAAAACCCATTATAAAACATTAAAAATTTAAAAACACTTAAAATTACTAAAAAACTAAAAAATGCTAAAAACCTTTAAAACCCTAAAAGACCCTAAAACCCTAAAATCCATAAAATCCCCTAAAACATTTAAAACCCATTAAAACTATAAAGAACCACTATAAACTATAAAACCACATTAAATCCCTAAAAACGTGAAAAAACACTAAAAACCAATTAAAACTGTAAAAACTCAATGAAAACCCAAAAAACTATAAAAAAAATATAAAACCCTAAAAACTATTAATATCTTAAAATACATTGAAAATCCGTAAAAACATAAAATACCGTAAAGCCCCTGAAAACCCCTAAGAAAAACTTCAAAACCTAAAAATACTAAAAATCCATAAAGAACATTAAATCCCTAAAAAACATAAAAACCTAGAAACCAGAAAAAATCCTCAAAACCCCTTAAACCCTCAAAACCATAAAATTCCAAAAGAACCAAAAAATCCCAAAAACATAAAAAATCCTAAAACCCTAAAAACCCTAAGAAAACCTTAAAAATCTAAAAACACTTAAAATCCCTAAAAACCTTAAAATTCTACGACCCCCAAAAAAATGTTAAGAAGACCCAAAAAACCCAAAAAATCTCAAAAACCATAAAAACCCCTAAAACCATAAAAAAGAAATATATATATATATATATATATATATAAAATCTAAAATACAACTAAAATTTATAAATACACTTTAAACCCTAAAAACATTAAAGAAATATAAGACCCTTAAAACCCAAAAAACCAAAAAACACCTAACAATCGAAAAAAATAATAAAAACCCCAAAAACCATAAAAAACCCTAAAAACCGTAAAATTTCCTAAAAAACCTAAAAACAATAAAAAAATAAAAAAAATCCCTAAAAATCAGTAAAAACATAAAACCCTAAAAATCTTGAAAAATCCTAAGAAAACCTTAAAACCCAAAATACTCTAAAAAACCCGAAAAACCTAAAAAAACACCAAAACCCTAAAAATCCTAAAAACCCTAAAACCCCCTAAAAATATCAAAATACCTAAAATCCTTAAAAACCCATAAGAATCATAATATTTACCTAAACCACTAAATATGTAAAAAGAACCAAAAAACCAAGGAAACCCCCAAGAAAATCTTAAAAATATAAAAATAATTAAAACCTCTAAATAAACTAAAAAATATTAAAAACCCTAAAAAGACACTAAAACCATACAAACCCCTAAAACCATAAAAACTACTAAAATCATTAGAATCCCATAAAGAACACAAACACCACTAAAAACTATAAAAAGCTTTTAAACTCTTAAAAATGTAAAAAAAATCTAGAAAACCTTAAAAACCCTATAAAACTAAGAAAAAACCCCTAAAACCTAAAAAATGTTGAAACCCTGAATCCAAAAAAATCCTAAAAAATCCCAAAAAAATTCCTAAAAGGTAAAAACACTAAAACCCAAAAAACCTAAAAAATCATAAATCCCAAAAAAACTTAAAACCCTTAAAAACCAATGAAATTCTAAAAACCCAGAAAACACTAAAAACCCCAAACCCCTCAAAACACCTAAAAACTATATAAAACCATACAAATACTAAAAAATCCCTAAAATCCCTAAAAATTAAACAACACAAAAAACCCATAAAACCATAATAAAATCTTAAAAACCTAAAACATTAATACCCGAAATAACCTAAATATGATAAAAAACCTAAAAAACAGAAAAGACCACAAAAACACTAAAATCCCTAAAAGGTCCTAAAAACTATTAAAACCCATAAAACACTAGAAAAACCAAAAAAACTAAAAACTATAAAAACCCTTTAGACCCCTAAATTGTTAAAAAATCTTGAAAAAACATAAAAACACTAAAAAACATAAGAAAAACCTAAAAACAATCAAAACCATACAATAAATATAAAACCCTAAAAAAACTCAAAATCACTAAATTCTCAAAAAATAATAAAAATCCAAAAACTCCCTAAAAATTCCTAAAAATGTAAAAAACCCTAAAAAGCAAAAAAAAAAACATACAAAAAATTTAAAAACCCAACAAATGCTTAAAACCCCTTAAAAACATAAAAACCCATAAAAAACCTAAAAACCCTGAAACCCTAAAATCCATATTAACCCTAAAATCCCATTAAACTCTAAATATTCATAAAAATCATAAAAATTCCCTAAAAAAACCAAAAAAAATAAAAATCCCAAAAAACACTGAAAACCCATAAGAAACCCTTAAAAACCTAAAAATACATAAAACCCCTAAAAACCTAAAAAATTATAAAACTAATATAAAACGGTAAAAGGCCATATGACACCTAAACCCCGTAAAAACCCTAAAAACATTAAAATACCTAGAAACCCCTTAAACCCACTAAAAACTGTCAAACCCAATTATACCCCTTTAAATGTTAAAAAACAAAAAACCATAAAACCCAAAGAAAAGAAAAAACCCTAAAAACCAAAAAATATCCAAAAAACGTCAAAACCCCTAAAATCCATCAAAATACCAAAAAATCCTAAAAACTAATAAAAATCACAAAAAAACCCTCAAAATTCCTAGAAACATAGCCCCCTTACAAACCCCGAAAGACCCTTTAAAAACAATAAAAATCTAAAAACACTTAAAATCCCTAAAAAACATAAATAATACTAAAACCCTAAGAAACCCTAAAACACCTAAAATTTTAAAAATCATCAAAATCCATAAAAACCCGAAAAACCATATAAATCCTAAAAAAGGCCAAAAAATACATAAAATGGAAAACACATAAAAAACATGAAAAACCCTAAGAAAAACATAAAAATAGAAAAAAGCATAAAATACCTAAAAAACCTAAAAAATTATAAACATCCAAAAAACCATTAAAAACCTAAAACCCAAAACCCCCTTAAAAACCATAAACACCCTAAAAACCATACAAACCATTATTAACCCATAAAACCCTAAAACCCGTAAAAACCCTAAAAACATTAAAAAACTCTAAAACCCTTAAAAACACCAAAAACACAATAAAACTCTAGAAACCCAAAAAACTATAAAAACCCTATAAAACCCTAAAAAACTTAAAAAATAATAAAAACCCTAAATCCCATAAATATCCTAAGAAAACCAAAAAATACCTAAAAAAGTAAACCCCCACTAAAAATTCCTATGAAAAACATAAAAAACTAAAAACACTTAAAACCCCTAAAAAATGGAAAAACCTAAAAACACATAAAACCCTCAAAATCCCATGAAACCCTAAAAACCCATTCAAAAAAAAATAACCTTACAAATATTTACAAAAATAAAAACCCAAAAACCCTTAAAACTCCAAATAAATCCATAAAAACCTAAAAACACATAAAAACCCTAAAAACCTATAAAACGCAAAAAAAACATTAAACCCAAAAAACCCCAAAACCCCAAACCCATTAAAATCTCTATAAACCTTAAGATACCCAAAAAATCCCTAAAACCCCAAAAAACCAATAAAAGAACTAAAAAAACTTTAAACCCCTAAAAACCACAAAAAACAATAAAAACCCCAAACCCCTCAAAATCATTAAAAACTATAAAAAAACCTAAAACCCATAAAAATCCTAAAAAAGATCTAAAAATCCATAAAAACATTAAAAACCTAGAAAACCATAAGAAAAACTTAAAACCTAAAAGCACATTAAACCCCTAAATAACCTAAAAAATACCAAAAACCATAAAACCCTAAAAACCCATAAAATCCTAAAAATCCCTAAAAACCCAAAAAAAAACTAAAAAATCTAAAAAATATCTAAGAATACAAAAAAAAATTAAAACCCCAAAAAACCCTAGGAAAGCAGTAAAAATCTAAAAATGTGTCAAACCACTACAAACCAAAAAAATTCTAAAAACCTTAAAAGACTTTGAAAACATAAAAAACCTATAAAACCCATAAAAACCCCCAATTCCATAAAAACCCCTAAATCTTATAAACACCATAGAAAAAGACTAAAAACTATAAAAAACCCTTTAAACCTCTAAAATTGGTAAGAAGCTCTAATAAACCTTAGAATCCTAAAAAACTCAAAATAACTGAACAACCCTAAAAACCATAAATACCCTAAATCCCATTAAATCCTAAAAATTCCTAAAAACCTAAAACCAATTAAAATAATAATAAATACCCATAAAAATCCATAAAAATTGAAAAAAACACTAAAAACCTAGAAAAACCTTAAAAACCTTAAATACCTAAAACACTTAAAACCCATAAAAACCTAAAAAATAATAAAAACCCAAAAAATCATAAAAACCATAAATCCATTAAAAACCCTAAAACCTCATAAAAAGCTAATAACTAGTTTAAAAGACTAAAAACACTTTAAACCGCTAAAAATGATAAAAAAAATACTTTGCGATATATTCACACCTTTATATACTCAAACCCCCCTAAAAACACAACAAAACCATAAAAATCCTCAAAAATCCCAAAAAATCTCTCAAAATGTGAATAAACCTTAAAACCCTTAAACTCCAAAAGAAAAATTTAAAAACCTAGACACACTTAAAATCCCTAAAAACCTAAAAACACTAAAAACCCTAAAACCCCAAAACCCCTAAAATTAGTAATAACCATAAAAACTATAAAAAAACCTAGAAACCATAGAAATCATACAGAATTACTAAAATCACTAAAAACGTAAAAATCCAAAAAAACCCTGACAAACCCTTATACAAAATTAAAAACATAAAAATAATTAAATCCCCTTAGAATCCTAGACAACTTAAAAAAATTTAAAAACCTATGTTTCTGACGCTTTCGCCGGGGCGCGCGCATCCGTCCGTCAGGCGGGGGGGGGGGGGGGGGGGGACGCGCGGCTTTGTGGCCCCGCATTCCCGCTTTCCAAAGGCGGGCGGCATTCGTTCCTTATTCAGGTACGTCTGCTCCTTGATCGAAACGGGATGATGGGATGTCGGTTCTTCCTCCTGTGGATTCCTCCTCAGAACTCGTCACCTAGTCCGGGTCTCCCTTATAGATTTAATACGTAGTTCGTGAAACTCTTCCCAGTGCCATGTTTCCATGGGTGCCGGTTAATTACGCTGCTCCTGTCGGGACATTCCAAAGGGTCCAGTCAGGGCAACAACCTTCGGTCAGGGGAGTAGTCACGTTGAGACGTCAGTAGCGTGTCTGGATGCTGGGGTACCTGGCATGTCTGTCTGTTATCCTTGATCACAAGGCTTCTCGAGGGCGTGGAAGCCCGAGGCATCCCACATCGAGCGCGGGGAATTACATGTCATAGACACGTATCTGAGGTTTTCCTCAGCTTCCCGTGTTCAACACAGGGTATGCCGCGAGTTTAACGTCCAGCGGAGACGGATGAGGGTGATCAGAACGTCCCATAGAGACGGATCAGATTGGTGTACCGCATGGAGACGACTATGGTCCCATAGAGACGGATCAGAACGCCCAATGAGGACGGATCTGAGGTGGTGCACTCCCTATAGGGGAAAAGGGTGATGAATCGGGGTGTACATAGAGGACAGCGACCCGGAGATATGATGGGGCTTACACATGGAAAGCGCCCCATGCGCCGCTAGGAGCAGCGAGGAGGTGGATGGCATGATTCCACCGGGATGTGGCGGCCCGGGTGAGAATCAGGATGGGTGATGGATGGATGAGTGAAGTGGAGGAGGATGAAATGGGGGCCATCGCAGGGGCGACGGTGAAGATGGGCTTGAGCCTTGAGGAGGCTTCCTACGTATCCCCGTGGCAGGGAATCAAAGACCTCGTAGTTCAAAAGGTGATGATCGCAATGGCTTACCACTGGACCAAGATGGGACCCGACGTGAAATGACGGGTGGGTGTGTCGGTGAGCCGACGTGGAAGTGGACCTTGGTCCAATGGGTGGTGGGCTTGAACCTTGTACAGGCTTCCTACGTACCATGCCTTGACACGGATCAAAGACCTCGTAGTTCGGAGAATACAGTTTAACGTCATGCGGGACGATAGTGAACCCTGACGTGAATGAACGACGGGTGAGCTTGAACCTCGTGGAGGTTTCCTTCGTACCATGCCTTAACATGGATCAAAGACTTCGTAGTTCAAGAGGTCACAACGGCTTACCGCTGGACTGGAATGGGACCCGACGTCAATGAGCGACGGGTGTTCTTGAACCTCATGGAGGCTTCCTACGTACCATGCCTTGACATGGATCAAAGACCACGTAGTTCAGGTGGTTTCGCCGGTGAACCGACGTGAAAGTAGACCTTGGTCCACTGTTGGTGGGCTTGAACCTCGTGGAGGCTTCCTACGTACCATGCCTTGACACGGATCAAAGTCCTCGTAGTTCGGATGGGACGGGTCACAATGGCTTGCCACTGGACCAGGGTGCAGTTTAATGTCGTTCCAGACAGGAGTGTGCAGTTTAACGTCATGCTGGACGCGGGTTTGACCCGACGTGAAAGTAGACTCGTGAGTCCACTGGTGGTGGGCTTGAACCTCGTGGAGGCTTCCTACGTACCATGCCTTGACACGGATCAAAGACCTCGTAGTTCAGGTTGTGCAGTTTAACGTCTTTGCTGGACGGGGCATACAGTTTAACGTCGTGCTGGACGTGGGCGAAACTCGACGTGAATGAACGACCGAGCAATATGGCTTGAACCTCATGGAGGCTTCCTACGTACCATGCCTTGACACGGATCAAAGTCCTCGTAGTTCGGATGGTTTCGTCAGGGTCGGTGCTCACTCTAAGCCCACGTGAGTCATGCTCGGTGTGAGAAACAAGAGGTTGCAAGGACCTGACGATCACGTCGCGAAGGGTGCGTCCGTGAGAAGCGAAGAGGGGCTTACGCGTTGGGCGGCCCATGGTGTTGGGACTTACTCCAGGATGGAGGCCCATGGCGCGACAAAGCACAGGAAAGATGGACCTTGGTCCGATGATGGGAGGTGCCTCGTTCCCTATCACGTCCTCCACTGACCTTGGTAGTGGGGAAGTACCGAGATGCACGGGTGCAATCATCCGTACCAAAGGTTAGGGATTTACGCTCTGAGGCGACCCTTCCCCTGCGAACATGTACCACTCCGACAAGGAGGATCTCATTCCATGTGCGGAAGAGTTCCATTCCCGTGGAGACGAGTGGTGTAAACAATGCTCGACCTGGGGGGACCCTTCGTGAGGGAGACGAGGTTGGGTCACAGTTTAACGTCATGTGTTGAGGACGTGGTGCTTGGCAGTTTAACGTCCTGCAGCTCGGACGAGGTGGGTTCACTCCACACCCCTAGGGCTTACATAACCGGTACCCTCTGGTCCTTGGGGAAGGGAAGGTGTCGGTAAGGCCATGGTAAAGGGGAATCGCGGGAGGAACCATCAAGAGGTCCACGTTAGCGTGGCTATGCGAAGAAGCAATAGCCGTTAGCATGCCTATGCGAAGAAGCATTAGGCGAAGCAACGCTACGGGAGGTGTTGTCCATGGGACTTTGAAATCACATCGTGCAAACCTGGAGGGTTGCACGGAAAGAGGAATCGCTAAGCAGAGGAGTGAGCTTTGCGAAGTGGGGTGCCTTGGCCTTAGCATGGGGCATAGGTGGAAGTGGGAGGTGCTTCGCGAAGTGGAACAGTGTTCGCGGAGCACTGCCTCATGAAGAAGGAGTGGTTCGCGAAGCAGGGTCCTGCCAAGCAATGTGCTTCGCGATGCATAGTTATCCTACCTTGGCATAGGGATTACTAGCATGGGTTGGGTGTTTCGCGAAGCACAAGTGCTCCGCGGCTGCCCGGGTTCCCTTGGGAATCCCCTTCCTTTGCGAAAGCCCTTGAGCTTCGCGAAGGGCATCCCTCTCGGAAGAGGGGCTCAAAACGAAACAAATTAGAGTCGTCTCGCGAAGTAGAAATACCTCGCGGAGCTCATGATTCCCGGGGCAAAGCATTCTTCGCGATTCGGGAGAGGAGAAGCTGAAGAGTCGGATTGTCCGTCCCGTGGACTCAGGGGGAGTCGAGTATTTATAGGGAAGGGGCGCCGCGAAGCAGGGCCCGCGCGCCGCCTCCGAGGCTTCGCGGCGGCTCGCGAACGTCAAACGGGTTCGCGGAGGATTACCGCCTCCGGAGCTTCGCGACGGCTCGCGAACGTCAAACGGGTTCGCGGAGGATTACCGCCTCCGGTGCTTCGCGGCGGCTCGCGAACGTCAAACGGGTTCGCGGAGGATTACCACCTCCGGAGCTTCGCGGGGCCGCCAAGGTGGGGGTGCTTCGCGGCGGGGCTTCGTGGCTGTGCTTCGCGGCTGTGCTTCGCGAGGCAGCGCGCCGGCTGTCTTTTTCGTTCCTTCCTTTCGGGCCATATTTTTGGCGCCAACAAATGCCCCCCCTCATACTTGGAGCCGCGGAGGGCGAAGGGTCGAAGTCTGAGGGACAATCGCCAAAAACTGTCGGTGGTTCGCGATGTGTCATCGCGAAGGGGGACCCGCGCTGCTCGCCGGGGCCGCGGGTCCGGACGCGCCGCCATGCTTCGCGCGGGTGAGGCGCGCCGCGATGCTCCGGGGGTCGTTGCCTATAAATAGGGGGTCCGCGTTCTTTTGTCTTTACGCGCCTTCCTTGTCCTTTTGTGCTCTCGATTTCGCGACGCTCCGCGTACTCCGCGATAGCACTCCGCGAATCGAGCTTCGCGGCGAACCGCGAGTCTCCGAATCCGCGTCCGCGCTAAGCGAACCTCTGTCTGCCTTGGCTAGACTGGAAGCGCAGTTTAACGTCGTACTGGACGAGGAGCAGCCTAACCGTGTTGGTACACATCCATCCAAAACTACTAAGCCCACGTGAGTCGTGATCGGTGTGGGAAACAAGCAGTAGTGGTGGGAATTTCCCGACGCAGAGAGGGGCAGGTTGGGGAGAAGGGATGCTCGGTGACTACCGGCCCCATGACACTAACACGATCATTCAGAGCACCTAGATGCGCGAAGAGAAAGAGCCGAGTATGGTGGAGTTCCACTTGAACATGAGGGAGTGGAAATGTGTGAATCATGACGCTCGAGATTCAGATCACGATGGTGGCGGCGTGGCGATGGAGGACTACTGCTGACCATATTCGAAACACAGCATCCTATCGCGTTAGCCTAAAGTGGGGACAAACAAATGAGGGTCGACCATTGACCATGTTCGAAACACGGGACCGTGTCACAAATGTTTTCAAATATCCGTAGGGACGTTGGCCCGAAACGATTGTAGGGCCCTTAGGTCCAGCATTCATGGAGAGCCCTTAAGCTTAGCATCCACGTCGTCCGAGGGTCCTTTTGGATGTGGAAGAGGATGAGGATCCAAATAGTGAGCTCACGAAGCTTGGTCATGGGATGAGGGGAATGTCCCTGTGAAAACCCCATGCTTCGGGCTTTTTGTCAAAACACATCTGAATACGTCAACGAAACGTATTAGAGAGGGAGCAGATTCCTTTCCCTTGGGGAGATCTTAGTTTATGGTCATAGAATTCAGACCATGGATTGGAAAAAGGGATCAGGGGACGCATGAAATCACGACCTGACGTGAATGAGGACATAGTCCTGCTTACCATGCATTCTCTGGGGAAATGCCCGAGTCGAGGGACCGAACTCAAGGGTTAGGCTGGGCCCGCGGGGAAATACCCGGGCGCTCCTACGTATCTCATAAGGATGAGAATCAAGCCATACGTAGTTATGAACATGACACGGTAGGATACCAGTGCCAGGGGAAAGGGGAAGTGCGGACGTGGCCCTTGCACTAAAAAAAGCGGAATTTGATGTTTCTTGTTTGTTCTTTAAGGTGAATGTTTTTTTTTGTGAAGCGACAGGCCTAGAACTGTAGGTCGTGATGTCGCCACAAGAATCAAGCCGTGATGGGCGTTGACAAATGGCATGGCGCGTGGCCAGTACCCAACGTGATGTCCTCTACAGCGAGGTTACCACAATGCGGTGCCGTTTTTCGTCGTGCGGCCAGGACGATAATGTCACAGTTTAGGGTCTAATGATAGGACCAAGCATGCATTTTATCGTCATGCAGCATGGACGTAGCAGAGACGATGCTAGGCGGGAAATGTGCGCAGTTTTACAAAACACAATTGACGGAGACATGATCCCACATCAGATTGTACACCATTTGGAGGGGGAAACCTTAGGCCGAGGGGCCTATACAGAGGTGAAACAGGGAGAGAGACTGGCTTCCTGAATGGGTTGTACCCGGAGACAGGGCGTCTGGGCGGTCCTACGTATCCCATGAGGATGGGAATCAAGTTGAACGTAGTCCCGAATGGATCTTAGTTTATGGTCTTAGAGCTCGGACCATGGGAGCCCCAAAGGGCGCCAGATTGCAGCTTTTTCCCCCTAGCATGCAAAGGTGCACCGAGGGATAGCGCCAAAAGTGTCGAGATTCCACCTGGACATGATGGGGTGGAAAATGATGTGAATCATGCAACCAACATTCAAGGACTGAAGGGGCTGGCGTGACGACAGGGGATTACTGCTGACCATGTTCGCAACACAGCATCCTGTCGCGTTAGCCTGAAATGAGGACTAACAAAACGAGCATCGACCGCTGACCATATTCGCAACGCGGGATTTTATCGATTTGTTGTCCGTAACCCTGGAGGGAATTGGCCCGTATCGGTAGGAGAGCCCTTGGGCGTAGTATCCAGGCCGTTCTTGGGGGCCCCTCTGGGTGTGAAAGACGATGGAAGTCCGAATAGAGGGGAACACGAAGCTTGACAAGTGGAAGGAACTTGATCAAGTTGAGTCTGACACTCTTGGTTCTAGACTAGAGTGCTCTTAATACATGGGTGAACCACTGCAGGGAGCCAAGGGACTCAACCTTGAGGGTGATCGAGAGATGGCAGATTCCCAGGGGAAGGGGGCATGGTGCCCAAAACCTTGTATCGTACCTACACACCCCCCCGCTGGAGAGGGATGGACCAAGTGGCCTAGGTGACCGGGAAATCAGGGGATCTCCGATAGGTGGGGCTGGACCCGAATCTTAGTCATTCAGGTGATCCTACGTATCCCATTAGGAGGGGAATCAAGCCACACGTAGTTCTGAAAGGTGCCTTTTAACGTCATGCAGGACAGAAGGTCAGGAGGGCTGAACCTCAGAATGGGGCGTGCATGGTGCAGCTATTGCAAACCCATCATAAATGAGGACGTAGTCCCACACTGCACCACGCAGTCCTGTGATCAGGGTCCTGAAGGCAGGACTAGAGAGGTAAATTCGCTGAACTGAAGCTGGATTCGAAGACAAGGGGTCTTGAACGTAATTCCAGATGAGAGTCTTAGTTTATGGTCTTAGAGCTCGGACCATGGGTGGTGACAACTCCCGAGTAAGCACAGATGTCAACCCAATCCCTAAGCCCACGTGAGATAAACTCGGTGTGGGAAACAAGGGGGGTATCCTCATCACAATACTTGGGGCATCCATCAAAGGGGAGTCAGCAGAGAATTTCGAAGGACACCTTTGACGTAGCTTGTTCCTCGAACGCGCAAACGTGCATGGGGGAAAAGTACCAAGATTCCCGAGACTCTACTTGGACATGAGTAAGTGAGGAAGGGTGTGAATTTTGTACCCGACATTTGGGCTTAATGGGTTGGCGTGGCGACAGAGGAAAACTGTTATCCATGACGGAAACACAGCGTCTGTATCGCGTTAGCCTGAGGTGGGAGCAACAAACGAGCATCGACCGCTGACCATATTCGCAACGCGGGATTTTATCGATTTGTTGTCCGAAACCCCCGGGGGCTTTGGTCCGTATCGGTAGGAGAGCCCTTGGGCATTGTATCTAGGCCGTTCTTGGGGGTCCCTCCGGGTGTGAAAGATGATGAAAGCCCTGATGCGGGGATACGCAAAGCCTGGAAAGCGGGTGCGGACGTGTCCGAGTAAAGCTTGGAATTCCAGGTAATAAACCAGAGTACTCTTAAGCACATTGGCGAACCGCCGAAGAAAAAGGATCGACGAAACAGCTCAGTAGGGGGGGGGGCATGGCGCAGTCATTACGAGATCATCGTTAATGAGGACATGATCCCACACCACACCATACGATCTCCTCATGGAGGAAGGATAGGCCATGGGGCCAAGATGGGATGGGGATTCCAAGAGATGGGGCTGGACCCGAAGCTTAAACATTCAGGTGATCCTACGTATCCCATTAGGATGGGAATCAAGCCACACATAGTTCTTGAAATGCAGTTTAACGTCATACTAGACGAGGAGGGGAGTAATATACCCCTAAACAAGGGAGGTGTATGGCATGGTAAAGAAGCCGTCGTGAATGAGGACGTAGTCCTACGTCACACCATACGATCCTATAAGAGAGGTCTCGGGCCACAGCCCGGAAAGGCCAAGGGGCCTGGGGCAGAGCCCTCGGTCAAGAAGACCTGACTGGTTTGTAGTTTAACGTCTTACATGAAGACGAGGGGCCAGGGGCCCAAGGAGGCCAAGGGGCCTGAGGCTGGGCCTCGCAAGGGGAGTTTCACGGCACGACACATGATCCCGACGTGAATGAGGATGTAGTCCCACACCACACCGTACACTCCGAGTAAGAACAGACTTAGGTTGTGACCTGGAAAGGCCAAGGGGCCTAAGGTCAAGCATCATTCAGGAAGACCTGACTGGTTTGTAGTTTAACGTCTTACATGAGGACGGGGGGCCAGGGGCCCAAGGAGGCCAAGGGGCTGGAGGCTGGGCCTCGTAAGGGGAGTTGCACGGCACGACACATGATCCCGACGTGAATGAGGACGTAGTCCCACACCACACCGCACACCCTTATGAGGAATCCTGGGCCGTGGCCCGGGTCGCCAGCATTGCTTGGGGGAATTTTGTCACCTTGGGACAGAATCCCAGTCAAGGAGTGGGTGAAGCTCAGTTGCGTTCATCCACGAAAGGGGAAAAAACCTCCAGGGGGAAATGTGCAGCCGGGTCGGGGCTTGCTCGACGTGGGTCGGGGCAAAAGTGTGCACCCTACCATGTCTTGACCCGGGGGGAAGATCTTGGCTTTTGGGCTGGGCCAACAGACGAAATGTCCGGGCGTTCCTATGTATCTCATAAGGATGAGAATCAAGCCATACGTAGTTCTTGAAGGCCATGTAGTTTAGCGTCGTGCGGTGAGGACGTGGGAGGGTAGAAGAACGGGAGTGGGCGCATGGTGCGACCTTTACGATCTTTGCGTGATTGGGGTTGCATGAACGGGGCCAAGGAAGCCTACTCCCTGCTATACAGAGATCCTCCAAGGAGACTATCCCAGGGAGAATAGCGGAAGAGAAAAGCTTGGGGCTGGGCTCAAGACGAAGCGTCCGAGTGTTCCCACGTATCCCATGAAGATGGGAATCAAGCCATACGTAGTTCTTGGCATGCAGTTTAACGTCATGCGGGACGACAAGAAGCACCTCCTTTGGGGACATGTACGGTACGACAAGTAGTCCGACGTGAACGGGGACATAGTCCCACACCATGCCGTACAATCCCGCAAGAGGGTAAGTTGGGGAAAGACCAAGGGGGGGCCCGAGGCCAAGCCGCGGTGGAGATGGGGCTAGGGGCCCAAGGAGGCCAAAAGGCCTGAGGCCGGGCCTCGGTCAGGAAGACCTGACTGGCTTGCAGTTTAACGTCTTGCAGTGAGGACGGAGAGGTGGTTTAAGGTCATGCGAGACCAAGTCACAGTTTAGAGTCATGCAGGACCATCTCGCAGTTTAGGGTCGTGCAGGACCATCTCGCAGTTTAGGGTCGTGCAGGACCATCTCGCAGTTTAGGGTCGTGCAAGACCATCTCGCAGTTTAGGGTCGTGCAGGACCATCTCGCAGTTTAGGGTCGTGGAGGACCATCTCGCAGTTTAGGGTCGTGCAGGACCATCTCGCAGTTTAGGGTCGTGCAGGACCATCTCGCAGTTTAGGGTCGTGCAGGACCATCTCGCAGTTTAGGGTCGTGCAGGACCATCTCGCAGTTTAGGGTCGTGCAGGACCATCTTTCAGTTTAGGGTCGTGCAGGACCATCTTTTACCCTAGGCAAAGTATCGCTTGAGGAATTTGGCATTGGTGGGAGGGGTTACACGCTCTCCATCCGTGGTCACCAAGGAGTAGGCTCCGTTGGGGTAAACCTTATGGATGATGTAAGGCCCTTCCCATTTGGGTTATAACTTGGGTGGTTTCCTACCGGGGATCATTGGCGCTCGAAGGGCCAGTACCAGGTCACCCTGTAGAAAAGAGCGGATACGAACCTTCTTGTCAAAAGCTCTCGCTATCTTGTCCTGATGCCTTTCCAGATTGTGCAGGGCACGAAGCCGGTTCTCGTCCAGTGCCTCTAATTCAGCTAGACGGATCTCGACTACCTCATCTGGTGTCTGGTGATCATAAACTGCAGTGCGTAGCGACGGAAGCTGGATCTCAATGGGTAGGACGACCTCACCTCCATACACCAGGGAATATGGGGTCACCTGGGTAGAGTTGCGAGTCGTCGTCCGGTAAGCCCAAAGGGCGTTGGGGAGCTTGCCGGCCAACTCTTCTTGTTCTGACCAACCATCTTCTGCAGAATGTTAGAGAGGGTCTTGTTGAACGCCTCGATCTGCCCATTCGCCTGTGCATGGTAGCGGGAGGTATGGTTCGACCGGATGTCGTACTTAGCGTACAATTTCTTCAATTCAGCTGCTCGGAAGTTGGTGCCGTTATCGGTGAGGACAGCGTGAGGGACTCCAAACCGGTGGATAATGTTGGAGCTCACAAATTCAACGATGGAACGGGCCTTGACCTCTTTGAGCGGAACTGCTTCTGCCCACTTGGAGAAGAAATCTGTAGCAGTCAGGATGAACCTACACTGGCGGGCTGTTGCCGGTGGATACGGTCCCACTACATCGAGTCCCCATACCGCAAATGGCCAAGAGTACTTGGTGGGGTGGAGGGGTTCTGGCGGCCGATGCAAGAAGTTGGCGTGTACATGGCACGCGTGGCATCTCTTGGCGTACCCAATACAATCGTGGATCATGGAGGGCCAGAAGTACCCTAACCTCCGGATTTGCTGGGACAGTTTCGGCCCAGCTTGATGGGCGCCACAGGAACCGGCATGAACCTCTTGCATAACTTGAGGTATCTCTACTCCTTGGATGCAACGGAGGAGGACACCATCGAAACTCCATTTATAGAGGGCCTGCTCAAGACTGGGGCCGCTCTGGAGGGTGAATTGCAGCGCGCGGCATCGTATTCGCTCGCGTTCAGCCCGGTCGTCTGGGAGCTGACCATTTTGGAGATACTCGACAAAAGGTGCTCTCCAGTCGGGGGTGGTTTCAACCACTGCGTCTGACGAACCCGGGACTCCCGATGTGGGGGGTCCGGCGGTGAGATGACTTACCCGTAGGCTATCACGGTCCTCTTGGGTGACGGGAGCAATGACTCTCCGGTGGGCCACGTGTATGACCAAATCATCTTGCTCGGGTTCTGCGAGTGACGCGGCTAAGCCAGCCAGGGCGTCCGCTTGTCCGTTCTGCGATCTTGGGACATGGGTAACCTCTGGCCGAAGAGAGAACTGGGCCATTAGGAGGAGGGTGTACTCCAGTAACGGTGCGAGCTCTGGCTTCCTGACGACGTAGTCTCCATTAACCTGTTTGATCACCAGCTCGGAATCTCCCTTCACATGTAGATGGGGGACATGGATCTCAAGGGCCAACTCGAGGCCGGTGATGAGAGCCTGGTACTCTGCCTCGTTGTTCGTACAACCTTCTGACAGCAGGAACGAGTACGGCCGGACGACTTGTGCCGGGGTAATGAAAACAATGCCCAGACCCACTCTGTTGAGCTTGGGGTCGTTGAGCCTTCTACCGGTGGGGATCCGGGAGGCACCGTCGAAATGAATTTTCCAACATGGGGCAGCATGATCGACTGATAGGATTGTCTCGTCGGGAAAATCCAGGTCCAGGGATTGATCCGCAGAGGTTGTATGGGCAGCTAGAAAGTCTGCCAACGCTTGTCCCTTAACGGCCTTCTGAGGCACGAACCTGATATCAAATTGCTGGAGAATCACCGCCCACCGTGCTAGTCGGCCAGTCAGCATGGGGCGGTTCAGGATGTACTTCAGCGGATCTACCCGAGAGATCAACTGTACCTCGTGGTGTTGCAGGTAGTGCCGCAACTTCTGCACAGTGAAGACGAGCGCAAGGCAGCTCTTTTCGATGGGGGAGTATCTGACCTCCGTATCGAGAAGCATGCGGCTGAGATAGTAGAGACTATTCTCAGTGCCCTCGTTATTCTTCTGGGCGAGCAGCGCACCGAGGGATCTCTCCAGGGCGGTCACATAAAGGACCAGCGGCTTTCTGGAGACGGGTGGCATCAAGACCGGAGGTTGGAGCAGATACTGCTTGATTTCCTCGAAGGTGGCCCGGCACTCCTCATCCCATTCGTAGGCAGCGTCTTTCTTCATGATCCGGGAAAAGGGCTTACACTTGCCGGCCAGATTCGCAATGAATCGGCGTATATAGGCTAAGTGGCCTTGCAGGCCTCGTAGCTCTCGAATGTTGCTCGGGGGAGGCATTTGGCTGATGGCCTTGATCTTCTTCGGGTCGATCTCGATACCTCGGTATCTGACAACGAAGCCCAGAAACTTCCCGGAGGTGACTCCGAAGGCACACTTCAGCGGGTTCATCTTCAGGTGACGGGAACGGAGGAAACCGAACACTTTCTCAAGGTCTTTGAGATGGTCCTGGTGCTGGCGCGATTTGACTACAAGGTCATCCACGTAGCATTCCACCAATGTCCCGAGGATCGGTTTGAATATGCGATGCGTGGCCCTCTGATAAGTGGCACCTGCATTTTTCAAACCGAATGGCATTACCCGGTAGCAAAAGGTACCCTGGGGAGCCCTGAAGGCAGTGGACTCCTCGTCTTCGGGGTCCATCCGGATCTGGTTATACCCGGAATACCCGTCCATGAAAGAGAGGGATTGGAACCCGGCCGTGGCGTCAATCAACAGCTCCGTTACTGGGAGTGGGAAGTCATCCTTTGGGCAGTGGCGATTGAGATCGCGGAAGTCGATGCAGACTCTGATCTGCCCATTCTTCTTCCTGACTGGCACAATGTTGGCGAGCCATTTGGGGTACTGGACCTCCTTAATGAAGTTGGATTTGATAAGCTTGTCAACTTCGGCCTCGACCATAGCACCATGAGAAGGGTTCATTTTCCTGGGAGGCTGCTTGAACCCACGGTGTTTTACCGGGAGACCAAGGCGGTGGACGGCTACCTAAGGATCTAGCCCTGGCATCTCATCGTAACTCCAGGCAAACACATCGCGGTGCTGTTTGAGGAAGTCCACGTACTGCTGCCGCTCCTCAGAGGGCATGGCGGCACTGACCAATGTAGGTCTTGGATCTGCCTCGCTACCAAGGTTCACCTGTACCAGTTCATCAACCGTGGTAGAGACGCCTTCTTCAAAGGCTGGGGGAGCATCCTACAAGTCTTCCTCCCCAGCCGTGGGGGAACTTCCCACGACGGGAGATACTTCTGGGTTCTCAAAACCCGAGGGGCAACTGGTGCCGGATTGGGCAGCAGCGGTCATCATATCAGGAGACTCACTTGTCGTTGAGACCGTAGCAATAAATGCATTTGATCCGATCCCATCTGGCCTTCGGCCTAAGGGGCCACGCATGATGATATCAAAGCAGTGGTGACGTGTCGGCCCGAGTCGGTTGATCCCATCCCGGCGAAAGAGACACGTATGGCGCACCGCCGTCGCCATCAGCTTGACGTCCCGGTACCGTACAGGGGTAGGAGGTTCCAGGATGACCCGAGCCTGGTTGATGTAGGAGTACGAGGTGATCTTCCACCGTCGCTTGGACATGGGAACATGCCTTCCTTGCGTACCCGAAACAACAAAACATTGTCCCATGTCGGGGGTTGTGGCCTCCAACCGGTGGATCGGGAGGATGTAGGCGTCGTCCATGCTTGCCCAAGGATCACTTGTGATCGGGGCGGGCTCATCCTCGCTTACCAGGATTTGCTTGTCCTTACTTTTGTAATAAACCGCATCCAAATAGCGGGCCTCACAAGAAGCGAAAGGGGACGCGTCTCCTTGGATCACGCCTACTCGACCGTTGAGCGAGTACTTAAGGCACTGGTGATACGCCGAGGGAACCGCTGCATGTAGATGGAGCCATGGCCTGCCCATCAATGCGTTGTAGGCTGTGTCCTGAGAAACAACCATGAACTCGGTGCTGGCAATTAAGCCACCGAACTGGGTCTTCAGACGGATCTTGCCGACCGGGGTTTGCTCTGTCCTGTCGTACCCCTGGATCCTGAGGTCAGAGGGAGTCAAATCACCTTCGGACAGACCCAGCTTTCGCAGCGTCCGGGTCGGAATTAGATTGATTCCAGAACCCGTGTCAACGAGGCATCGGCGGACTTCCACACCGTTGAAGTGGCCAGTGATATACAGTGGGCGAATGTGACCCTGTATAGGAGGGTCTTCATCTTCACCGGAGAACGAGATGACCGCCTGACATTCGGCGCCTTCAATCGTCTCGGTATGGAAGGCTTCCGCAGCCGCCACTTCTGTCTCGAACTGGAGGGGGCTCCTTAGGGCCTCGGAAAGTGCCTCGCGCATTTCAGATGACAGGCGGAGGGCCTCGAGGATGGAAAGCCTCGCCGGGATGCCGGCCAGATGCTTCAGAACATTGTACTTTCGTGCCAAACGCAAACCTCTTCTTACAGGAGGTCGTTCGGCATTTGGACGCACAACGGGTCCGGCTGGCTGAACCGGCGAGTAACTAGTACTGGGTACATCTTGCTGCCTACCAGTAGAATCCTGGAGAGTAGTCGCCGGGCTAGGATCGGACAGCAGAGGTTGGCCTGTTGCTGGGCAAGACTGCCTGTGATATGAACGAGGCGACTCTCCCTGATCCAGCAACACGAACGGCGGTGGAGGTAGAGCCGAGGGTGCTGGATAGGTCTGCGCGTGCTGAGATCTGCGCTGAGCCTGCTGCCTGGTCTCGGTAGCGTGCACGTCTTGGCCGCAAATGCCGGCTGACGTACCTCGATGATGGGCACGGTTGCGATTCCGCCGACGTTGACGTCGGCTGGAAACGTTGGGGAGGTCTGCCTGGGGTTCCCCCTCGTCGGGGGTCATATAGGGCTTTACCAGCTCCACGGTGTTAACCGAAGCGTACCCTTGACTATCACTCGAAGAGTCATCCACCGCTGGGCGGATTCTGGGGGGAATGCCCATTTCGGGAGGCATAAAGTCACCGAGAGTGCGGGATGACGACGACACTGGCGGTGCATGTTGCTTCTTCTTGCGTCGCCGCTGCTTGCCCTTTTGGGCAGAGGTCGACGGTGAAGGCGATGTTGAGGCACCAACTACTTCTGAAGGTTCCGACTGCTTCAGGCGTGCCCGGATGATACCCTGGGCACGGACGACGGTTTTTCGAGCCATCCAGTCGTCGTATTTCTGGGACCCGCGGCTAGGGACCTGCTGCCACTCACCTTCGCCGTCGCTGCCGATTTCTGATCCCGCAAAGACGCCTGCCACTTGCGCTGGCGCCGGGCCCAACTTGACTATGTTGTTGTTAACCTGGTCCTGAAGCCAGTCTTTAAACACATAGCATCGCTTGAGGGTGTGCCCCAGGATTCGATGATAAGGGCAGCAGTTGGGGTGATCGGTGAGATGCGCCTCTGCCGGCCTCCTGCACTCAGGCAAACGCACGATCCCTTGCTCTAGAGCACTTCGGAAGTAGCCAGGGACCTGATTTTCGTTGAACGAATAGGTATGGTACTTTCTTTCCGGGTAAGGAGCCCTGGGGGCCTGGTCCTGTCGAGGGACCGGAGGGGCCTGCCGAGGAGGCGGCGCCTGGTTGTCGCGCCTAGGTGGCGGTGGCGCATTGCGCGGGGGAACTTGTCGGTTCTGAGGCGGTCGCTGCTGGGCAGGAGCCTGCGCTTGAGGTGGAGGACCTCTGCGGGGTTGCGGGGGTGGTGCCGCCGGTAGCAATTCCAGCTGCCTCGGGGCTTCTATTTGAGCCACCGCGGTGGGTTCAGCCCTGGCGGCCCTCCTGGCTGGGATCATAGGGGGCAGCAAACGTGCCTGGCTAGCCTGTTGCAGGGCCTCCTCGAGGCGCTGGGCCTTATCCGAGAAATCCCTGAACCCTCCAGGGTAGTTTTGGGTAATCAAGGAGGGTACCAGCTCTGTCTTGACGTTCCCCACACACATCGTCAGTAATTGCTCCTGAGTTAGTGGAATATCGAGGGAATACGTAAGTCCTTTCCACCGGGCGATGAAGTCTGCAACCCGCTCATCAGGCCTCTGTTTGCACTTGAAGAGGTCCGCAATGCTGGTCTTTCACGTGGTGGAGCTGAACTGGTATAGGAACTGCCGGCGAAGATCCTCCCAAACGGTCACTGATCCGATGGGGAGCTGACTGTACCAGACGAATGCCGGACCTTCCAATGTCTGTACAAAACATCGGAGCTTAGTGGCTTCTTGCTGAGCCGGGGTCCCCAGCATGGGGCCACACCTGGAAGAGAAGTGAGCCAAGTGCTAGGGTGGGTCCCCTATCCCGTTAAACGGTGAGAAAGTGGGGTTCCCAAAACCCGGAGGCGCGGGCATATCATCCACCCACGCGGGGTAAGGCTTGCCATCCGGTGGGACCGCCACCTGCCGCGTTTCCAACGCCTCGAGGCGGGCAGTGAGTGCCGCAATAAGGTCCTCCGGGTGGGGGTCCCTGTCTTGACGGGGATCCCTAACCACAAGCGCATTTCCAGGTTCTTCAACGTGGTAGACGGCTTCGGCCGCTCGTGGGTCAATTGGCTGGACGACCTGCTGGGCGACTGGGGGAACCCGGGTTGGATTCTTCAGATTGCCCCGTCGCTCAGGGGGGTTCGGCGAGACGTATCGCGCCCTCTTGCCATATGTTCCGGCTTCCGCCCTGTCCGTGACAGTAGCATGATCAGGGTTTCCCAGAGGCATCTCACCGGGGGGAAATTGTTCCTGCCCCTGCTGCCCCAGCCTGGGATTACCATAGTCGGGTCGCCACTCTGCGGCACGCTCGGCCAATAGTTCGTCAACCAGCCTCTTCTGCTCGGCAAGCTGCTGACGCAACGTGGCCTTCTCAGGATCCTCGTCTGTCTTCTGCATAGAGGCGGACGGGTCGGAGTGCTTGACTATTCCGACATGCTCCTTACCCTTTCCAGTGCTTCGACCAAGTGCCAGTGACTCGGTGGGCATGGGGAGGCCTAGCAGGTTCCTCTGCTGACAGGTGACTCTCCCTGATGGGTCGAGTAGTGGCGGTACGCCCTCGGATGGTAAGTCCCCATCAAGGAACTCAAGCTCATCTTCCTTATCCACAACGTCGGCCATGTGGACTGTGACCCCCCTTGAGGGCATATCCTCGATGTCGCATAGCGAATCAGGCTGTCGTCGGATAGGGTCAAAGAGGAGAGCGGCATAGCATCCCCAGCCACGGACTTGCACATGGGGGGTGGCTTCCCTGACGATCTTGCGGAGTGCCTTGAAACTCTGAACGCATTTTCGTTGGAGGGCACTCTGGTGACCGGGCGACTCGGGGTGCTGGGCCACAAGGAGCGCCGCTGCGTCAATCAGGCGGCACTGTTTGCCAATCTCCTCGAAGTGCTCTCGACTCCGGGGGTACACTACCCATTCCCAGCGAAGGCGGAAGTGCGTCGCCCACAGGGTTCGGCAAAAGCACCCCACTTCTTCAGGGGTAAGCGACTCAGGTACGCGGAAATTCAGTGCCGCCGTGGGCCAGAACTTTTCTGGGAAGTAGTCCGCTGCAAGAATACTCCAGAAGCTCCTGGGTTCGTCCTCGGGGTTCGGCCCTACATTTCCCCACTCATCAACTGGGGGCGGCTGAGGGACCGGTAGCGGTACCGAGGCGGACCTCTGGGATAGCAAACTCGGCGGTGGAGAATACGGTGCGCGAGCAGACTGGCCACCGAATTCTGGGCCTTCCTCTGAAGAGCGAGGTGACCTGACCACAACGTCACGATAGGACGGGCTAACAGCCACTGCTTCGGGTACGGGAATTTCCGTTACCGGTGTCTGGTCATGTCGTGGCTCTACCACCGTTGACCCCCAAAATAGCTCCTCGCGATCCCGAGTAGAGGTAGAGGGCGCTTCGGGTGACGATGGCGGTGACTGCGCGGTCGAAACCTGCGAAGTTATCAAAATCTCTTCCTCCTGAATGTACCTGCGGAGAGAGACGGGAATCCGGTGGCCCTCAAATTCTGGAAGAACGAGGCTGACGCGTCTGGTTCCTGCCCCAGTCCTTGATACGAAGGAGCTGGGAGAAGGTTCCATCGCTGAATCGCATTCCACTTCTGAATCGGAGAAGCGGGCAGGTTTGATTTCCCCCTGGGCCTTCCCAGGATTCTTCTTGTGGTGGTGACGACCTGCTCTTCTGCCCCTGGGTGGCTCTTCGGGACAGGGTTGACCCCTATCAGGCAGCCTTGGGGCGGCGCTGGCGCCGTGACGAAGAGGGCCCCCACTTGAGACAGCCGGGGCGCGAGGGGCACTAGGGCAAATGTCGAAGGGTACATGGGGAGGACCTCCATGAACAGTACCCGTGTGGGCGGGGCCTCTGTTGGAACTGGCAGGAGCATGGGGAAGACCTCCATGGTCGATGCGAGTGGAGCGAGGCTGACCTTCACTCCTTGAGTTGCTGGGGCGAGGAGGACCTTCTCCAGTCGCGGAGAGGACGTAGGGGGGACCCCCACGTTGAAGAAGGACCGGATGGACGGTACCCTCAGAAGGATGGACTCCATACCCTATACAGCGGGCGCGGGAAATGTTTCCGCGCGGAGCATCACTGCCACGGGGCAGGTCTTCCTGTAGGATGGGGGCAGCACGAGGCATGCCTCCATGGCGAACCTCGGAGCGGGAAAGGCCCACGCTCTGTGGAGTAGTGGCACGGGGAGGACCTCCGTACAGGGTGGCATCACCGCGGGTTAGCTCGCGGCGATCAATTCTTGGGCCTGCAACCCGGAGAGTCAACCCAGCCTGCCCGCGGGGCGGTTGGGGTCTCGATCCTGGTTGGGCGAAGGGGTGCCCCTGCTCAATGTGGGCGGGGGCTTCATAATGTACGTCGGTGGTGGCTCGGGCCACTGTAGCCGTCGACGTGGACGCGGCTAGGCGAGCGTCCTCAGCCCGGGCCCGGCGCTGACGTCGGGTCAGGCGGGCCGGTGCAGGTGGTGCAGGGACGTAGTCTGCCTGCACGTAGTCTGCCTGTCCTCCCTGCGGGGCCGGACGGTGGCGCTGACGTAGCCGGGCGGGAGCTCTCGCCTGGGGCCCCTGGGTCGGGGCCCTGAGCGGGCTGAGCCGGACCGCGCCTGCCTCTTCGGCGTAAGGCGAAGAGTCGTCAAGGCGTTCCGGGGATAGGCTCCCGAAACGGTTGAATGTTGAGGTGGGGAGCAGGGGCTCCCTACGCGGCCTGTTAGGGCGGCGTTGACGGCGGGGCCTGGAGGCCTCCAGGTCCAAGCGGGCCATATACCTAGTCGGGATGACCCCTTCCTCCTCGTACCTACGCATGAGGCTATTGATCACCCTTCGTTGGATGACCTCTGATGGGGAAAGGGGACATGGACGTCCCACATTCCATGATGTGGCAGCCGTCGTGGTGCTGCCCCTGCCCCTGCGCGGGCGGGGGGCGGATGGTGACCGCATCCCTGAAGTAGCGACCTGGTTCCTGGCAAGCGAAAGGATCAATTCATCAGTACTGAGAGGAAAAGGATCGACGGCCAGTGCCCCAGCGCTCTTCCATCCCCCATGTCTGTGGGAAGGATCCACGCCAACACGCTGCAGAGCGGAGTGCCCCACGTTCTACTACCCCGACTGCCGGTGAGTTTCACGACAGGCCCGCCATTTGCTTGGCGGGACCAGGCAATGGATATCTGAATCCGGTGACACGTCAATCTAATGGTGTCTCGAACGCTACTAATCCCCATGCTGAGGAGAAGACTTTCACGTCGGGTTCACCATTTCTGTTTCCGACGCTTTCGCCGGGGCGCGCGCATCCGTCCGTCAGGCGGGGGGGGGGGGGGACGCGCGGCTTTGTGGCCCCGCATTCCCGCTTTCCAAAGGCGGGCGGCATTCGTTCCTTATTCAGGTACGTCTGCTCCTTGATCGAAACGGGATGATGGGATGTCGGTTCTTCCTCCTGTGGATTCCTCCTCAGAACTCGTCACCTAGTCTGGGTCTCCCTTATAGATTTAATACGTAGTTCGTGAAACTCTTCCTAGTGCCATGTTTCCATGGGTGCCGGTTAATTACGCTGCTCCTGTCGGGACATTCCAAAGGGTCCAGTCAGGGCAACAACCTTCGGTCAGGGGAGTAGTCACGTTGAGACGTCAGTAGCGTGTCTGGATGCTGGGGTACCTGGCATGTCTGTCTGTTATCCTTGATCACAAGGCTTCTCGAGGGCGTGGAAGCCCGAGGCATCCCACATCGAGCGCGGGGAATTACATGTCATAGACACGTATCTGAGGTTTTCCTCAGCTTCCCGTGTTCAACACAGGGTATGCCGTGAGTTTAACGTCCAGCGGAGACGGATGAGGGTGATCAGAACGTCCCATAGAGACGGATCAGATTGGTGTACCGCATGGAGACGGCTATGGTCCCATAGAGACGGATCAGAACGCCCAATGAGGACGGATCCGAGGTGGTGCACTCCCTATAGGGGAAAAGGGTGATGAATCGGGGTGTACACAGAGGACAGCGACCCGGAGATATGATGGGGCTTACACATGGAAAGCGGCCCATGCGCCGCTAGGAGCAGCAAGGAGGTGGATGGCATGATTCCACCGGGATGTGGCGGCCGAGGTGAGAATCAGGATGGGTGATGGATGGATGAGTGAAGGGGAAGAGGATGAAATGGGGGCCATTGCAGGGGAGACGGTGAAGTTGGGCTTGAGCCTTGAGGAGGCTTCCTACGTATCCCCGTGGCAGGGAATCAAAGACCTCGTAGTTCAAAAGGTGATGATCGCAATGGCTTACCACTGGACCAGGATGGGACCCAACGTGAAATGACGGGTGGGTGTGTCGGTGAGCCGACGTGGAAGTGGACCTTGGTCCAATGGGTGGTGGGCTTGAACCTTGTACAGGCTTCCTACGTACCATGCCTTGACACGGATCAAAGACCTCGTAGTTCGGAGAATACAGTTTAACGTCATGCGGGACGATAGTGAACCCTAACGTGAATGAACGACGGGTGAGCTTGAACCTCGTGGAGGTTTCCTACGTACCATGCCTTAACATGGATCAAAGACTTCGTAGTTCAAGAGGTCACAACGGCTTACCGCTGGACTGGAATGGGACCCGACGTCAATGAGCGACGGGTGTGCTTGAACCTCATGGAGGCTTCCTACGTACCATGCCTTGACATGGATCAATGACCTCGTAGTTCAGGTGGTTTCGCCGGTGAACCGACGTGAAAGTAGACCTTGGTCCACTGTTGGTGGGCTTGAACCTCGTGGAGGCTTCCTACGTACCATGCCTTGACACGGATCAAAGTCCTCATAGTTCGGATGGGACGGGTCACAATGGCTTGCCACTGGACCGGGGTGCAGTTTAATGTCGTGTCGGACAGGAGTGTGCAGTTTAACGTCATGCTGGATGCGGGTGTGACCCGACGTGAAAGTAGACTCGTGAGTCCACTGGTGGTGGGATTGAACCTCGTGGAGGCTTCCTACGTACCATGCCTTGACACGGATCAAAGACCTCGTAGTTCAGGTTGTGCAGTTTAACGTCTTTGCTGGACGGGGCATACAGTTTAACGTCGTGCTGGACGTGGGCGAAACTCGACGTGAATGAACGACCGAGCAATATGGCTTGAACCTCATGGAGGCTTCCTACGTACCATGCCTTGACACGGATCAAAGTCCTCGTAGTTCGGATGGTTTCGTCAGGGTCGGTGCTCACTCTAAGCCCACGTGAGTCATGCTCGGTGTGAGAAACAAGAGGTTGCAAGGACCCGACAATCACGTCGCGAAGGGTGCGTCCGTGAGAAGCGAAGAGGGGCTTACGCGTTGGGCGGCCCATGGTGTTGGGACTTACTCCAGGATGGAGGCCCATGGCGCGACAAAGCGCAGGAAAGATGGACCTTGGTCCGATGATGGGAGGTGCCTCGTTCCCTATCACGTCCTCCACTGACCTTGGTAGTGGGGAAGTACCGAGATGCACAGGTGCAATCATCCGTACCAAAGGTTAGGGATTTACGCTCTGAGGCGACCCTTCCCCTGCGAACATGTACCACTCCGACAAAGAGGATCTCATTCCATGTGCGGAAGAGTTCCATTCCCGTGGAGACGAGTGGTGTAAAAAATGCTCGACCTGGGGGGACCCTTCGTGAGGGAGACGAGGTTGGGTCACAGTTTAACGTCATGTGTTGAGGACGTGGTGCTTGGCAGTTTAACGTCCTGCAGCTCGGACGAGGTGGGTTCACTCCACACCCCTAGGGCTTACATAACCGGTACCCTCTGGTCCTTGGGGAAGGGAAGGTGTCGGTAAGGCCATGGTAAAGGGGAATCGCGGGAGGAACCATCAAGAGGTCCACGTTAGCGTGGCTATGCGAAGAAGCAATATCCTTTAGCGTGCCTATGCGAAGAAGCATTAGGCGAAGCAACGCTACGGGAGGTGTTGTCCATGGGACTTTGAAATCACATCGTGCAAACCTGGAGGGTCGCACGGAAAGAGGAATCGCTAAGCAGAGGAGTGAGCTTTGCGAAGTGGGGTGCCTTGGCCTTAGCATGGGGCATAGGTGGAAGTGGGAGGTGCTTCGCGAAGTGGAACAGTGTTCGCGGAGCACTGCCTCGCGAAGAAGGAGTGGTTCGCGAAGCAGGGTCCTGCCAAGCAATGTGCTTCGCGATGCATAGTTATCCTGCCTTGGCATAGGGATTACTAGCATGGGTTGGGTGTTTCGCGAAGCACAAGTGCTCTGCGGCTGCCCGGATTCCCTTGGGAATCCCCTTCCTTTGCGAAAGCCCTTGAGCTTCGCGAAGGGCATCCCTCTCAGAAGAGGGGCTCAAAACGAAACAAATCAGAGTCGTCTCGTGAAGTAGAAATACCTCACGGAGCTCATGATTCCCGGGGCAAAGCGTGCTTCGCGATTCGGGAGAGGAGAAGCCGAAGAGTCGGATTGTCCGTCCCGTGGACTCAGGGGGAGTCGAGTATTTATAGGGAAGGGGCGCCGCGAAGCAGGGCCCGCGTGCCGCCTCTGAGGCTTCGCGGCGGCTCGCGAACGTCAAACGGGTTCGCGGAGGATTACCGCCTCCGGAGCATCGCGGCGGCTTGCGAACGTCAAACGGGTTCGCGGAGGATTACCGCCTCCGGTGCTTCACGGCGGCTCGCGAACGTCAAACGGGTTCACGGAGGATTACCGCCTCCGGAGCTTCGCGGGGCCGCCAAGGTGGGGGCGCTTCGCGGCGGGGCTTCGCGGCTGTGCTTCGCGGCTGTGCTTCGCGAGGCAGCGCGCCGGCTGTCTTTTTCGTTCCTTCCTTTCGGGCCATATTTTTGGCGCCAACAACCTATAAAGACTATAAAACCCCCCAAAAAGATAAAAACTGTAAAACCCCTAAAACCATACAAATACTCTGAAACACTTAAAACCCTAAAACCACTAAAAATTATAAATAGACGTTAAATTCCTAAATTTTTTAAAAAAATATAAAAACCACAAAACCCTTAAAACCATGAAAAAACAAAAAAACCCATAAAAACCATAAAAATTGAAAAACCCCCTAAAATCCTGAAAAACCCAAAAACCCATAAAAATCCAAAAAACCCCTAAATTCCATAAAATGTAAACAAACATAATAACCTTGAAAACGCCTATAAAATATTAGAAACCTAAAAACACTTAATCCTCCTCGCCAATCTAAAAATTTTAAAAACCCTAAAATACCCTAAAATCCCTAAGACACTCTAAAAATACAAAAAATCCCTAAAAACCATAAAAATACTAAAGAACCATTAAAACCCTAAAAACACTAAAAAAGTAAAAAAACATATTAAACCCCTAATATTGTATAAAAATATAAAAACAATAAAACCCTAAAAATATCAAAAATTGTAAAATCATGAAAACCATATAAACCCAAAAAACTTAAAAACCACCAAAACCCTCAAAATCCCTAAAAAAACCTAAAAAACCATAAAAATCAAAAAATCCTTTTAAATAAAAAAATTTAAAAACCCAAAAAAACGTTATGAAAATATTAAAAGCTCAAAAAAACTTAACAAAAATATAAAAAACACTAAAAAAATTATAAAAACGAAAAACTGTAAAACCACTAAAAACCATAAATCCATAAAAATAATAAAAACACGATAAATAAATAAAAACCCTAAAAACCAAAAAAATGAAAACCAACTACAAACTCTAAAACCCCTATAATCCCCAAAAAACATTAAAAACTCTAAAAACCCATAAAATCCATAAAAACTAAAAAAACCCTAAAAACCTAAAAAACCAAAAAACCTTAAAATCCCAAAAAACCCTCAAAATCAAAAAAATCCTAAAAACTGTAATAATCCAGAATTCCCTAACAATACCTAAATACCTAAAAATCCTAAAAAATATGAAAAACCCTTAGAAAACCTTAAAAAAATAAAAACCATAATAAGCCCTAAAAACCATAAAAAAACCCCAAAAATGATAAAAAACCAAAAAATCCAAAAAAATCACTGAAATCATAAAAACCATTAAAAACTATATAAAACTCAAAGAAAATCTTAAAAACCTGAAAACACTTCAACCCCATAAAAAACCTAAAAACATTAGAAACCCTAATAGACCCTAAACCCCCCCAAACCCTAAAACGAATAAGAACCCTATAAAACCATAAACACCCTAAATATAGTAGAACCCTAAAAACCCACTAATACATCACATGTAAAATCAACCACGAAAAAATTTAAAAAACCCTTAAACCCATAAAAATTATAAAAACCATTAAACCCCTAGAAAACTCAAACAAACCTTAAAAACCCAAAAACATTTAATACCAGAAAACCCCATAATCCTCTAAAAGTCCCTAAAAACACTTAAAACCCATAAAAATTATTAAAAATCCCTAAAAATAACTAAAAAGTTAAAAAAAATATGAAAACCCCTATAAAAAACATAAAACCTTAAAATACCTAAAACCCTTAAAAAATAAAAACACTAATAAAACTAAAAATCTCTAAAACCATTAAAATTAATAAAAATCATAAAACACTTAAGAACCATAAAAGACCCTAAAGACCCATAAATATTGTAAGAACCCACAAAAAATTCTAAAAACCATTTAAACCCCCCAAAAATCTAAAAGTCTAAAAAAATTTTCACCCACAAAAAACTAAAATAAAATCCCTAAAAACCAATAAAACCATTAAATCATAAACACTAGAAAAATCCAAAAAATAATAAAAATCCTTAAGACCATAAAATCCATAAAATCCTAAAAAAATCCCAAAAAACCCTAAAAATGCAAATAACCATAAAATACAGAAAACCCATAATAAAAACCAAAAAATATAATAATAATTAAAACCCCCAAAAACATAAGAAATGATAAAAAACCAAATATCCCTAAAAACCCTAAAAACCCTAAAACCCCAAAAAACCATAAAATCTTAAAAAATCCTAAACAATCCTTATAAATTCTAAAAAATGTAAAAACCCATAAATACACAAAAAACCCTATGAAAACCTTAAAACCCTAAAAATAATTAAAACCCCTAAAACCAAAATGAATGCAAAAAACCTAAAAGACCCAAAAAACCCTAAAACCCAAAAAACCCAAAAAACCATAAAAAACTAAAAATTGTAAAAACCACTGAAACCTATAAAAACACTAAACCATTGAAAACTCTAAAAACCTTTAATCCCTTAAAACATGTAAAACCAATAAAACCTATAAAACACTAAAAAACATGAAAAACCCATAAAACACTAGAAAACCCATAGAATCCAAAAAATCCATAAAAATAATAAACCCACTCAAAATCACAAAAAAACTAAATCCCCATAAAACTCCTAAAAATACTTAAAAATATCTAAACACTTAACAAACATTAAAAACACCAAAACCCCTTATAAAACAATAAAAACAAAAAAACACTTAAAACCTATTAAATACATTAAAAACCCTAAAACCCCTAAAAACATTAAAAAAGAAAAAAACTCTTTAAAAACAAAAAAACCAATAAAAACATTAAGAATCCTTGAAACCCCAAAAAGTTAGAAAACTTTAAGAACCTTAAAACCCCCCAAAAAACTCAGAAAACCCCTAAAAATTAAAAACCCATATAACCCCTAAGAACTCAAAAAAACCCTAAACTCATAAAATTTATCAAGCCCCAAAAGACCATAAAAATATTAAAAAACATTAAAAATAATTAAAATTTTATAAAACCTTGAAAAAACCTAGAAATACATAAAACCCCTAATAACAAAAAAATGATAGAATTCTTAAAAACCATTAAAAACCCTATAACCCCAAAAAACCATAGAAACTATTAAAAACCATAAGAAACCTAAAACCCTACAAAACCCCTAAACACGACTAAAAACTCTTAAAAATAAATTAATCCCCTAAAATGTAAAAGAACTTTAAGACCCTTAAAATCCCTAAAAACTCAAAAAGCCCTAAAATCCCCAATAATCCATAAAACCCTAAAATCCCGCAAAATCCCTAAAAAACCCAAAACCATAAAAATTCTAAGAAATCCCTTAAATTATAAAAAATATGTAAAAAAACCATAAAATGTAGAAAAACCCTAATAAAACATTAAAAACATAAACTCACCTAAAACTCCTAAGAACCTAAAAAAATAATAAAAACCTAAAAACCCACCAAAACCATAAAAACTATAAAACCCCTAAAAACCATAAAAAACCTAAAAACCTATAACACCCCCAAAACAACTGAAAAATCAAAAAACCCTTTAAACCACTAAAATATGAAAAAATATAAAACAAATCAAACCCAAAAAACTCAAAAAACCCTAAAAACCTTAAAAAACCTCAAAATTCCTTAAAACCAAACCAAAAATAAAAAATCCCCAAAAATCCCTAAAACCCAAAAACAACCTAAATCTCCTCAGAAAACCTTAAAAACCAAAAAACAATTAAACACTAAAAACCCCTAAAAATGAGAAAACCCCTAAAAATACCTAAAAGCCATAAAACCCCTAAAAAAAGTAAAAATACCTAAAACCCCATGAAAACCCTAAAACCCCATTAAAAACTCTAAAAACCCTTTAAACCCCTAAAAATGTTAAAAACTATTAAAAATCCTAGAAACCCTAAAAAAATCAAACAAAACATAAAACCCCCAAAGCCCCTAAGAAAACCTTCAAAACATAAAAATATTTAAAATCCCTAAAACACAGAAAAACATGAAAACCCTAAAAACTCTTAAAAATTATAAAATCCATAAAACCCCCTAAAAACATTAAAAAAATTATAAAAACCCTTAAAAATAGTAAAACCAAAAAAACTCTAAAAACCCTTTAAACTTAGAAAAATATTAAAAAACTCAAAAAAAAACATTAAAAACACAAAAAAATTAAAAAAAAACTAAAACCCACCAAAACACCTTAAAATCCAACCCCCCCTAATCCTCAATATCCTAAAAATCCCAAAAAACCATAAAAATCCTACAATTACCCTAAAAATTACTAAAATATTAAAGGTCACAGAATCTTTTAAAGTCTCTAAAAACCCTTATAGAAACATAATAACAAAAAAACACTTAAAACCCCTAAAAACCTAAAAATTGTAGAAACCCTAAAAATAAACCTAAAAACAAAAAAAATCCCTAAAACCCATAAAACCCATAAAAGCTCTAAAATTATATTATAAAACCGATTTAAACCCCTAAAAACATTAAAAACCTCTAAAAATTATTAATAACCCTAAAAAACTAAAAAAACCTAACACCCCAAAAATTCAAAATACCCTAAAAACTCTTAAATACCCTAAAAAAACTCAATAGCTCTAAAAACCCTGAAAACCATAATATTATAAAAAATCCCAAAAAATCCTAAAACCTCTATGAAAACCTCAGAAACCTAAAAGTACTAAAATACCCCAAAAAACTAAAAATTCTAAAAACCAAAAAAACAAAAAAACCAAAAAAACCCCTAAAAACAATTAAAAACCTCAAAAACCCCATAAAAACACTAAAAACAACTAAAAACACTAAAAAAATAAATACACTAAACAACCATTAAACCCCTAAAATTGTTAAAAATCTCTAAATACTAGAAAAACCAGAAAAACCCCCAAACCCACTAAAAACTCTAAAAACTAATTAAGACCCTAAAACGTTAAAAAAATCTAAAATCGTTTAAAATACCTTAAAAAAATCCAAAAACCCCAAAAACTAAACAAACCAAAAGAACCCTCAAGTTTCCAAAAATCCCTAAAAATCATTAAAATCCTAAAAACACCTAAAAATCCCAAAAAATATAAAAAACCTCGAAAACTACTAAGAAAACCTAGAAAACCTAAAAATAATTAAAACTCAGAAAAACTAAAAAAACTATTAAAAAACTAAAAAACCCTAACAAAACCTAAAATCTCTACAAACAATAAAAACTATAAAAATCTTAAAAAACCAAAAAATCTTCAAAAACATCTAAAATGATAAAAACCCTTTAAATCCCTAAAAACATTAAAAAAATATAAATAAATTAAAATTCCCAAAAAACTCAAGAAAACCCCTAGAAACACAAAAAAAACTCTAAAAAATAGAAAAAAAATTTAAAATAACTAAACATCCTTAAATACCCTAAAATCCTATACAAAAAATAAAAGCATCTAAAGACCCCTAAAAAAGTAAGAAACCTTAAAAACCCAAAAAGAATCCTAAGAAACATTAAAACCCTAAAAACACTTAAAACGCAAAAAAACCAAAAAATTAGTAAAACCCCTAAAAACATAAAAGGCATAAAACCACCTAAAAACCATAAAACCCCTAAAAACCAAAAGAACCCCAAAAATAACTAAATACTCTAAAAACACTTTAAGCCCCTAAAAATGTTTAGAAACTCTAAAAATCTTTTTAAACCCTAAAAACTTGAATAAAACTAAAAACTAAAAAACATTTAAAATCCTAAAAATCCTAAAAAACACTAATACACCTAAAAATCCCTGAAAACCCAAACAACCATTTAAATCCTAAAAAATACATAGAAATTTATAAAAATGAATGAAACCAAAAAAACTCAAAATCCTTAAGAAAACCATAAAACTCCCTAAGCCCTTAATAAGTCTAAAAACATAAAGATGCTAAAAACTCTAAAACACTAAAAAATCCTAAAAAACATAAAAAAAATAAAACCCGTCATATCCATAAAAACCCAAAACCCCAAAGAACCACTAAAAAATCTAAAAACCCTTTAAACGCATAAAACTGTTCGAAAATTGTAAAATCCCTATAAAAACCTAAAAAGGAAAAAAACCCTAAAATCCTAAAGAACCATAAATACCCTAAAAACCGTAAAACCATAGTACCCTAAAAATACCTAATAACCTTAAAACCCTCTAAAAAAATCTAGAACCACCCTAAAAATACCTAGAAACTTAAAAAACCATAAAAACATTGAAAACTCTGGGTGCTTCTAGTTATTCTCAGAGGTTGCAGGAAGCACAATCTGTGTGTTCCCGGTTTGCGAAAAAGTTCCAGGTTCATTCTTATGTCCTGATTCTCACTGATAAAACTAGTCTGTTTTTTTTTGCTATGATCTGGTTTCGGTCTATGTTGTCCTGCGGTGACAAAGTGGTTTTTTGGTCCCGCGTTTCTTGCTGAAGGGTCTGGTTGGATCCTTTTTCACTTATCGAATTGGTGTGGTGGTTGATGGGTTGGCTGTGCGTCGATGCTTTTGTTGTTTGTTGGTTTGGATATGAGGTTTTTACTGCTGTTCGTGCTCTGTGGTGTTGATGGAGGTGTTGTGTCGACTGCGGATTGTCTCTTATCTTGGATGCTAGTGATTCAATTCCCATTGTTTTGCTGTTGGGTGTGACATGATGGAATGCTGGCTGTTATATGGCTGAGATGTGATGAAGTTCTTATTCCTGTTTCTACTGCTGGTGGTCCTGTTCCAATGGAGAGGGACCTGACTCATGTGGTGGGGCTGGATGATGTGGGAGCTGGTGATTTTGGGGATTACAGATGTGTTTCTATAAATGAATGTGATGAAATATGCTGGTGTAATGTAATAGCAGTTGTTATTCTCTTGCTGTTGGTAATCTGATGTGGTGTCTGTTCTTTGGTGGTGGCCACAGCTGGTTTTCGGCCACCAATTGGTGGAAGATGTTGTTTCTTGATGGGTACTACTGTGATGGTGATTGGAATGAGGCTGCTAGAGGTTGATGGTGGTGATTTTGTGGTGCTGAAGTTGGGTTGATGAATTTTCTGAAGATGGCTTTGGTGTTGCTGGATGTGAGTTGATGATTGGTGGCTTTGGTGCTGATGGATGTGAGTTTCTGATTGGTTGGGAGGTGATGTTGGGAACTTTTTTCTATTTTCTCCTTGTTTGGAATTTTGTTTCTTTTGGTGGGTTTTCTTTTTTTTCGGGGTCTTTGGGTTTGGGTTTGTAAAGGGTTTTGGGTGTGGTTTGTTTGACCCCTCCCCACCCTTGTCTGCTGAGTCTCTTTTATTTAATAGGGGTCGAGAATAGCATGGCCTCAACCACTTCTGTCATAAAACCCATAAGACCCACAAAAAACACTAAAAACTTAAATAACCCTTTAGACCCCTAAAAACGTTGAAAACCTTAAAAATCCTTAAAAAAAACTAAAAAACTCAATAAAACCTAAATAACCAAAAAACCCGAAACCCCTAAGAAACCTTAAAAATCTAAAACCCTTAGAATCATTAAAAACGAAATTTCCATAAAAATTATAAAAATACCTTAAGAATACCGAAAAACATAAAAAACTCTTAAAAACCCTAATAAAACCATAAGAACCTAAAAAAATATAATACCCATAAAAAACTAAAATACGCTAAAACCCCTTAAAACTCAGAAAAACACTAAAAACAATAAAACCATTTAAAAAACTAAAAAAATTATAAAACCCCATAAAATCCTTAAAAACCCTAAAAATTCTAAAAACCATTAAACCCCTAAAAATGATAAATACTCTAAAAAACCTTAAAATACCTAAAAAACAAAAAAAAAACCCAAAAATGAAAAAAAAACAAAAAATCCATAAAAAACCTTAAAAACACTAAAAATCACTACAAACGCAAAAAATCATAAAAATCCATAAAATAACAAAAAACCTAAAAAACATAAAAACCCCTAAAAACCTAGAAAAACCCTAAGAAAAGCTTAAAATCCATAAATAAAAAACCCCCTAAAAATCATAAAACTCTAAAAAAATCCTTAAAACCCAAAGAACAAAAAAAACCTCTTAAAAACATTTAAAACCCCTAAGACTCATAAAAACCATAAAAACCACTAAAATCTCTAAAACCCCATTAAACACCATAAAATTTCAAAAAAAAATCTAAAATGCTTAAAATCCCTAAAAACTAAAAAAAACCAAAAACCCAAAAAATAACCCTAAAACCCAAATTACTATAAAAAACCTCAAAATCCCTAAAACCCTAAAAAAATAAAAAACCTAAAAATGAACTAAAAATACCTAAAATGTAAAAAAAAATGCAAAACCCTAACAAACCAAAAATACCTAAAAACACTTAAAACCCCAAAAAAATCCTAAAAAATTGAAAACCCAAAATATCAATAAAACATTAAAACCCTAAAAACCCATTAAAACCTATAAGAAGTCTAAAATCCCCTTTAGGCCCTTAAAATTTTTGAAAACTCTAAAAAACTTAAAAACAAAAAAAACCCTAAAAACCATAAAAACCTGATATAGATTAGATTCAACCCAAGGAGAATAATTTTCTGCTGGACCAAAATTTTTGAGCCTAATTATTATTCGAATTGGACCAGCCTACACTTTTTGACATCCAACAACATGGTGGGCCAAAATAAACGTTTTTGGGGACCGAAATTACTTATACACATGGAAAATGAATGAAATTCATATCAACACATTAAAAAAGAGAGAGAACCTAGAAAAAAGAATCATTAATAAGGATTTTCTACTTTGGTTAGTGGGGTCATTAAATTGAATAAGAAATAGTTTTTATGCTTTTTATGTTCCTTTTGAGTTCCCCGTGCCTTTTAATTATATTTGGTTTATTTTACTCCTTTTATTTTGTCATTATAATGTGTTTTCACCCCTTTGCAATATAGGAACATGAATCTGACTATTTTTTAAAGCATTTTGTGCATCATTAATTCTTCAACCACTTCCCTTTTCCCAGAATTTGGAGTGAAACTCTATTTCTGGTGAATTTTATTTAAGCTTGGAGGAAAATTGGTGAGTGGTTTTTCCTTTAATCCTTGGTCATTTTAGATACATTTCTCTGCTTCATCTTCACTTACAAATTTCATGCTTCCAGTGACATATCCATTTGGTATCAGGGTAGCAGGATCCAATCAGTAAGTTCTATCACATTATTCTTATCACTCTCGAAAATGCCTTGTAATAGAGAATATTTTATTCCTCGGGAAATTTCAAACACATAACTATAATAACTAATTGCTCAAATCAGTGAGAAAATTTATTAACTATTGATAGCATGATTATGTGATTCCTCGGGAAATTTCAAACACATAACTATAATAACTAATTGCTCAAATCAGTGAGAAAATTTATTAACTATTGACAGCATGATTATGTGATTCCCCTCCACTGCAAAAACATCCCTGATGTCCATCTTCGCGTAATAGGGTAAATATAGCACAATTTTATAAATATCACAAAAATAGAGATGATTCTAGTGATTCAAATATTGATATGAAATGAATAAGAGAAGACAAAGATATTAAAAGGGGATTGAATATTTACATTCAATATTTTTATGGGAGTATGAATCTGGATGATTTTCTAGATTGGATATCAAAAATTGAACGATTCTTCATATTTAAGAATTGTCCGGATGAAAAGAAGTGAAAGGTATCCATTCTAAAATGTAATTATTTTTAATATATTTTGTTGGGAAATATGAATAAATAGTGGGAATGTGATGGGAAAGACAAAATATGTTCATGGGATAAGATAAAAAATATTTTGAGAAGATGATTTCCCCTCGATAATTATAAATAAGAGATTTATTTTTGAATTAAAATGTTGCAATAAAGAGATAAATCAATTGAAGAAAAAATTTGAAATTTTTATCATTTATTTATGCAATGTTATTTTGTAGTGTGAAAATTGGAAATATTTTCAAGGTTTTTGGACATATTAAATGAATAGATTGTACATTAAGTGGATTTACAACCATTCTTCTCACTTGACGATGTCTGAAAGCTTTATATCAAGGTAGAAAAGAAAAAATAGACCTCAAAGGCACCAAAACTAAATAAATACCATTGAGGTACATATTTTTATAAAGTAATTTATTCTACTAAATTTTTTGTTGGTGAGAAGGAATTTTGGAAGAAAAAGATGGTAAAAAAAGGGAAAGGGGGTGTATAAAAACCAAATGCAAAATCCCACACCTTTGAATGTGGGAATTAAAAGAACTTAAAATGTTATTGGTATGGTCATTTTCAGGAAAATTTCCCTAAAAATATAATTATTAATATAAAGGGGATGAAATTTATTGAAATGGAAATAAAAGAGGATGAACCTGGAGGAGAAGTATGTGAAAATGAAGATAATGTTGTGAATGAAGATGATGTGAGTAACATGATTGTGCTATAAAGTGTTTTGGAAGATCAAATCTACCTTAAAATATATTGATGAGAAAACTTGTTCCAAACTCATTGAACCATTAATAAGTTATTTTTATTGGTTATTTTTTATAGCGGGGGATGTAAAAATGTTTCTTCGACAACACTAGTGTAGAAATTTATTTTTACAACTCAGAATCATCCTTGATCGTACAAATTACAATGGTTTAACAATGGGAACAAAGTTTGAGTAAAAAACAGGTTTTATTTTATTTTCTATTAGTAATAACTATGTTTATGGGGGTATTATATGATGTTATTCAAATGTATTATTGTTACTTCTTTTGGGAAGGCCTTGATTGTTTGACAAGGAAATGAAATATGATGGGAGTAAGAATATATATTCATTTTGGTATGGGGACAAGAATATCACACTTTCTCCATTGAATCCATCTCAAAATCAAGAAGAAAAATCTATTATAGACACACCCAAAGAAAAAAAAAATTGTCAATACTATTCAATTGGAGAAAGAAATAAATAATAAAAAGTTCGCTTTCTGTTTATTAATGATGGTAAAATCATGTCATGAAAAGAACATCCATCACCATTAGTAATCATGTTTTTTGTTTGAAGAATATCATGATGTTTTTATTAATGATCTTCCAGTACGATTGCCGACCTTTAGAGGCATTGAACACCAGATAGATCTTGTACCAGTTGTACAATTACTAATTAACCAACATATTAGTATACTCCAAGAGAATAAAAGTAATTACAGCAGCTCATGGATTAATTGATGGATAAAGGATTATAAGGCCAAGAATGAGCCAATGTTTATTTCTATAATTATTGGGGCCAAGTTAAGATGGTTTGTATTGCATGTGTATTGATATTAAAGTTATTAATAATATTAACATCAAATACAGGTATCCCATTCTATGAATCAACGAGTTTTTCAATGAATTACATGGGTCATCAATATTTTTGAATGTTGATATTCAGAGTAGATATCAAAATATTCGAATAATGTAAAAGGATGAGTGGAAAAAATCATTCAAAACCAAAGGTGGATTCTTTGAGTGCCTAGTCATGCCATTCATCCACTCAAATTCTTCTAGTACTTTCATGCGACTCCTGAATAAAGTTTGGAAATAATTTATTAGTAGATTTTTTGTTTTTTATCTAGATGATATTTTCATTTACAATAAGGATGTTGAATGACATGTGGATAATATTTGGTAGTTGTTTGGAATTCTATGAGAATAAAGGCTATAGGAAAATATAGATAAGTGTAAGTTATTTTCAATGAAAGTGGTTTTTTTGGGATATGTCATATCCATGTAAGGAATAATGGTGTATCAATAAAAAGTGGAAGCAATCGAGTCATGAAAACAACCATAATCTATCACAAAAGTAAGTATTTTTCTGGGTTGGGAATATTTTTATCATTGCATTATTTCTAATTTCAGCACTACCATGGGACATATCACTGAATAATTGAAAAATGGGAAATATTAGTGGTAAAAGGAATGAAATGAATCATTTAAATTCATTAAAAAAAGTTGTATGAAGCACCAGTTTTGGCATTACCTGATTTTTATAAAGTCTTTGAAGTGGAGTTTCATGAAAGTAGAGTTTGAATGTGCATTGTTCCCATCCAAATAATGCATCCTATTTCATATTTCAATGCTAAAATTAATGATTCAAGGAGGAATTATAGAACCTATGATAAATAATTTTATGCCCTTGTGAAATCCATAGATCATTGGTCTCGTTATTTGAGATAAAAATAGATTGTTCTTCATTCTGACCATCAGGCATTAAGATTTATCAAAGGTCAACCTGAGCAATGTTTGAGGCATGAATAGTGGGTGTAATTCATACAATAATTCTAATTTACGTCAAAATACAATAATGAGAATAATAAATCAGTGGAGAATTCATTATCTTGAAGGAATGCATCACTTACCATTCTTGATGATCAAATTATGGGATTCCATCTTATGAAAGAAGATTATCAACATGATATGGAGTTAAATTCAATTTTAATCCAATTTAAAAATGGTTTTGTGGTGGATTATTTTGTATAATATTGGTTTCTATTTAATAGAAACAATTTGTGTGTTCTAATGGGTAATTATAGGGACTTTCTCATTCAGGAGGCACATTGAAGGGGGTCTTGATGTCCATTTTGTAATTCGTAAAACCTTGGAAATATTAAAGGATCATTTCTACTAAATGAATATTCAATCAGATTTCTGAGAAATTATTTCATGATAAGGCACATTTAAAAGAGAAAAGTTTCATTTCAGGATTTTTTTATACAGTCCATTAACTATTTTCAAGTATCCATGGGAAGATCTCATTAATGATTTCATTGTGAATTTTCCAAAGAATAAATTACTAAATGATTAAATAATGGGTGTTATTGATAGATTTTATAAGATATACCATTTCATAATTTTCTATAACACTAACGATGCAGTGAATGTGGAAAAATTATTTTTCAAAGAGATAGTTTGCATTTATTAAATTCTTTATAGAAATGATTCAAATAGAGCAAGTAAAGTTATCAGTCATTTTTTGAGACATTATAGAGAAAATTCAGCGTGAAGATTCATTTCAGAACTTCCCATAACCCTCAAACTGATTGGAAAATTGAAGTTACAAATTATACAATGTAAACTATTCTGAGAACATTAGTGAACAAGAATACAATAAATTGATATTTACAACTTCTATAAGATGAATTTTTATTCAATAGATCTCCTTGTGCTGCAACTTGACATTCTCTATTCTAAGTGGATTATGGAAACAATCCAGTCACTCCTATAGAATTCTACTCTTTCCATCTTATTTTTTTGGTAAATATTGATGTAGAGCATCTGGAAAAGAATATGAAGAAGCTTCATGAATCTATTCATGATCAAATGTAGAATTCCAATAAAGCATACAAGAGGCGATCTAACAAGCATCTAAAGCAAGAAATTTTCCAACCTAGAGACAATGTGTGGATTCACCTTCATAAAGAGAGATTTCCATCCAAAAGGAAATGAAAGATGGATCCATGAGCGGAAGGTACTTTCAATGTTTTTTGATGAGCGGGAAAAATTCATAAAAAATTGATTTAATCAATGATTTTGGAGACATTTTTCCAATTTTCAACAATTGGTACGTGTCTCCATACATTGAAGATGACAATTACATGTATTTGAGGGAAAATCCTCTATAATTAGGGGGATGATATTGATCAGATTCAATCTGAGGAGAAAATTTTTGGGCTTGATAAAAAGTTTAATCCCAATTGTTAATCGAATTTGACCAGTCCTCACTTTTTGACATCCAACAACATGGTGGGCAAAAAAACAATTATTTGGGGCCCAAAATGATTTATCCACATGGAAAAGGAATGGAATTCGTAGAACCACATTTAATATGATAGATAACCTGGAAAAAATATCATTAATCTCTTTAATTTGTTTTTATATTGTGTTTTTCACTCTTTTTTAATGGAGTAAATTGAATATGAGGAATTTTTGAAACTTGTTATACATCCATCTTTCTTTATCATCTTCCCTTTTCATAGATCTGGTGGTGCATCTCCATTACTGGTGACATTGTCTTTACGAATGGAGAAACCTTGGCAGGTGGAATTTTCTAGCCTAGTTCATTTAGGCTATAATTTATTACATCATCTTCACTTAATCATTTCATGATTTCATTGATGCATCAAAACTATAATATCCCTAAAAATAATAAAAAACAATAAAAACCCAGAAAAGCCATTAAAACACTATAAAACCATAAAAATAATAAAAATCCATAAAAAAGTAAAAAACACCTGAAAACTATAAAAAATCACATGAAAACCTTGAAACCCTAAAAACACTAATAATGCCTAAAAAAATAAATGGTAAAACCCATAAATACCCATAAATCCCTAAAAACCATAAGCCCCTCTAAAAACCTTAAAAACATTAAAAAAATTAAATCCCTATAAAAACACTACAAAACAAAACTCTAACAACCCTTTAAACCCCTAAAAATGATAAAAACTCTAAAAAAAATTAAAAACCCTAAAAACCTTTAAACCCCTAAAAATCCCAAAAAAATTATAAAATCCATTAAAATCCTAAAAGGCTAGAAAAATCCCTAAAACCATAAAAATACCTAAAAACTATGAAAACCCATAATAAAACCTTATAAACCTAGAAGCACTTAAAAACCCTAAAACATAAAAACATATAAAACTGTAAAAACCCAAACAAACACTAAAAACCCTCAAAATCCCTAAAACCCTAAAAATAATAAAAATAAAAAATCCCTAAAAACCCTAAAAACGTAATAAAATATAAAAACTATAAAATATACATAATTAATCCTTAGAAACCTAAAAAAATTAAAATCCCTAAAAACCCAAAAGCCACAAAAACACCTAAAAACCCCAAAAATAATAAAACACTGAAAAAACCTTCAAAACCCCTTAAAAATCCATAAAAACCACAAAAAACTCTAAAAACCATCTAAACCCCCAAAATGATTAAAACACTAAAAAACCATAGAAACCCTACACAACTCAAAAACACTAAAGAACCTCCAAAAATTCATAAGACCCCTAAAAGCCTTCGAATTCCATAGAAACCATAAAAATCCTAAAAAATCACTAAAATCCCTAAAAACATAAAATACCCAAAAAACCATGAAAAAACCATAAAAACCTAAAAACAATTAAAACCCATAAAAACCTAAAAATGCTAAAAACCTAAACAAATCTAAAAATCCTTAAAACCCTAAAAAAACTAAAACCCCGAAAAACTTAAAAACCTACAAAAACTGTAAAATCCAACTAAAGACTTGGAAAAACCCTTAAACCTATAAAAGCATTAAAAAAAATATAAGAATCCTAAAACCCCCAAAAAAACCCTGAAAAACCCAAACCCCCCTAATAAACTCGAAGCCCTCAAATCCATAAAAACCATAAAATCCAAAAAAAATAAAAAAATCCCTAAAAATCCAAAAAACATAAAAAACCCAAAAACCCATGGAAACCCCTAAGAAAACCTTAAATACCCAAAATCACTTAAAACACCTAAAAACCTCAAATTGGTAAAAACCCTAAAATATCATAAAAACCATAAAAAACATAAAACCCCTAAAAATGTAAAAAAACACTAAAAAAATATAAAAGCCCAAAAATATCACTTTAAAATATAAATACCCTTTAAACTAATAAAACATTGTAAAACTCAAAAAACCTATAAAAAAACCCTAAAAATGCTGAAAACCATAAAAACTCTAAACCCCTCAAAATCCCTAAAAATCATAAAACAATAAAAATACAAAAAACAAATACCTAAAATCCCTAAAAACATAAAGTCCTTGAAAAACATGAAAACCCCATAAGAAATCCTTTAAAACCTAAAATAACTTAATACCAATAAAAACCTAAAAATTCTCAAAACCGTAAAAACCCAAAAAACCCCCAAAAAATAAAACACCTAAAAACCATAAAACCCGAAAAACACCAACTCTACTAAAAACTCTAAAAACCATTTAAACTCCTAAAAAAATTAAAAACCTTAACAATCCTTAAAAACCTGAAAAAATCACAAAAAATCCTAAAACACCAAAAAACCAATAAAACCCAAAATACCCTAAAAACACTAAAACCCCTCAAAATCCCTAAAAACCCTTAAAAAAATACCAAATCCAAAATGATCCCTAAGAATCCTTTAAAACTAAAAAATCCTTAAAATACAAGAAAAAAAATGACGAAAACCTTATAAACCTAAAATTACTTTAAACCCCTAAAAACCTATAAAATGATATAACAACAAAAAACCCTAAATACCATAAAAACCCTAAAAACCATAAAAACCCAAAAATCCAATAAAAACCAAAAAATCCCACTAAAAATTCTAAAAACCCTTTAAACTCCTAAAAATGTTTACAAAACCCTAAAACCCCTAAAAAATAAAAAATAAAAAATAGAAGCCCTATAAACCCTAAAAACCGTAAAACCCCTAAAACCCCTCAAAATCCCTAAAAATCATAAATACCATAAAAATTAAAAAAGGCTTAAAAATACCAAAAAATATAAAAATATAAAAAAACCTAAGAAAACCTTTAATCCCAAATAATACTTAAAATAACTAAAAACATAAAAACCACAAAACCCGCCAAATCCTCTAAAACCCACAAAAATATAAAATCCTAAGAACACCTTAAACATCTATAAAAACATAACGACCCCTAAAACCAAGAAAACCCTTAAGAAAAAACAAAAAAAACAAAAAACACTTTAAACCCCTAAAAACAAAAAAAATTCTAAAAACCCTAAAAACCACCTCAAAACCCTAAACCCCCTAAAATCTCTAAAAAAATTAAAACCCTAAAACCCGTAAAATCCCTAAAAACCAAAAAAACTCAAAAAACCCTTAAAACCACTAAACACATTTAAAAAATCTAAAAACCTTAAAACAAAAAAACTCAAAAAATCCTAAAAACCTATAAAAAACTTAAAAACTCTTAAAACCCTAAAACCCTAAAAATCCCTAAAAACCCTAAAACCCCATAAATATAAAAAAATACCCCAAAATCACTAAAAATGTAAATAACACTAAAAACCCTGAATCGCCCATGTAAACCTTAAAAACATAAATAACTTTAAACCCCTAAAAACCAAAAAATTCTAAAAACACTAAAAAATTAAAAATCTCTAAAAATATTAAAAACCCTAAAACACTAAAAAAAACTAAAATGTATTTAAACCCATGAAAAAATTGTAAAAACCTAAAAAACCTTAAAAACCCTAAAATCTAAAAAAAATACCTTAACAACCCAAGAAAGCATAAAAACCCTAAAAACCCTCAAAATACCTAAAAACCCAAAAAACCAATAAAAATTATAAAAATCACTAAAAAACCCAAAAAATGAAAAAGACCCCAAAAACCCTAAACACCGTATAAAAACCTTAGAAACCTAAAAACAATTAAAACCCCAAAAATATAAAAATTCTAAAACCCGAAAAACCCCTAAAAACTCTAATATTTTTAAATAATAATAAAGATCCATAAAAACTCTAAAACCCACTAAAATCATTAAAATCCCATTAAACCTCGAAAAATGTTTCCAAACACTAAAATACTTTAAAACCCCCAAAAACTAAAAAAACTTCTATAAACCCAAAAGAAATAATAAAAACCCAAAACCCCCAAACCCCCCAAAACCCCTCAAAATCCATAAAAACCATAATAAACCATTGAACAGAAAACACAAAAAATCCATAAAAACATAAAAAGTCATTTAAACCCCAAAACCCCCTAAGAAAACCATTAAAACCTAAAACCACTAAAAATCCCCTAAAAACCTAATAACTCTAATAACTCTAAAGATCCCTAAAAACCATAACCCCCTAAATACCGTAAAAATCCCTAAAAACCTATAAAACCCTAAAACACTAAAAACTATAAAAAAACTCTCAAACCCTTAAAAAGGTTAAAAAAACACTAAAAACAAATTAAATCCCTAAAATTCTAAAATAATTGCATAAAAACCCAAAAAACCCAAAACCATAAAACACTAAAAACACTAAAAACCCATAAAATTCCTAAAAAATCCATAAAATCCCTAATAATCTAAAAAACGGTAAAAAATATAAAAACCCTAAGAAAACATTATAAACCTAAAAACACATAAAATCCATAAAAACGAAAAAATATTTAAAATATTAAAAAACTATAAAATCCCTTCAACTATTAAAAACACAAAAACCCATAAAAAACCCTAACACACATAAAAACACTAAAAACCCACTAAAAACTCTATAAAACATTAAAAACCCTAAAACATTAAAAAACTCTAAACACCATTAACAAAACATAGATAACTCAAAAAACCAATAAAACCCCCAAAAAGGTGGAAACCCCAAAAACCCAAAAAATTCCTAAATAAGGCCACAAAAATCGTAAAACCTAAAATACCCTAAAAACCTTGAAAAACGTAAAGAAAACCTTTAAACCTTCAAACAATTATAACCCCTAAAAACCAAAAATCCCTAAAAAAGTAAATAACCCTAAAAACATTAAAAACTGTTGAAATAAAAAAAACCCAAAAACTGTAAAAACCCCTAAAAATCATAAAATCTTTGAAAACTCATAAAAACTGTCAAAACCACTAAAAACTCTAAAAACCATTTAAACACTTAAATTCTTAAAAAACATTAATCATCCTAAAAAACCCTAAAAACTAAAAACCCCCCTAAAACAAAATTACCATAAAACTTTAAAACCTCTCAAAATACCTAAGAAGCATAAAAACACAAGAAAATTCTAAAATCCATAAAATCCAAAAAATGCAAAAACCCCTAAAAACTTTGAAAACACTAAGAAAAATTTAAAAACATAAAACACTTAAAACCCCTAAAAACCTAAAAAATTATAAAAACACAAAAAACCATAAATCCTCTAAAAGCCATAAAACCCCAAAAAAGATTAAAAACCCATAGATCCCATAAAAACAGTAAAATAATAAAACCCTACAAACACTTTAAATCCCTAAAAATGTTAAAAAACATTAACAAACCTTGGAACCATAAAAACTCAAAAAAAAAGACAAAAACCGCCCAAAAAACCAGAAAAACCCTAAAACCCCTCAAAATCTGTAAAAACCCTAAAAATTGTAAAAAAAAATCATAAATTCATAAAAATCCATATAAATATAAAAAACACCAAAACCCAAAGAAACCCTAAGAAAACATTTAAAACCAAAAAATACTTACAACCCCTAAAAACCTAAAAAATGAAAAAAAAACCAAAAATACCTAGGAAACCATAAAATCTATAAAAACCATAAAAACCTCAAAAAACCTTCAAACCCCAAAAAACAATAATAACCCAAAAAACCCCTAAAATATTAAAACCACTTAAAACCCTAAAAATATTAAATAACTCTTAAAACCCTTAAAACCCCTAAAAAATCTAACAAACGCTAAAACCCTAGAAAAACTATAAAATCCCTAAAAACCTTAAAATCCCCTAAATACCCTCAAAATCCCTAAAATAACTAAAAACCATAAAAATCCAAAAAAATCTATGAAAATCCCTAAAAATATAAAAACCCTAAAATACCCTATGAAAACTTTAAAAGCCTAAAAATACTTACAACCCCTAAAACCTAAAAAATCTATAAAACCATAAAAACCCTAAAACTATAAATACCCTAAAACTGTAAAAATAATTAAAAACATTGAAAACCCTAAAAAAATAAAACTCTAAAAACCAAAAACAACTCAAAAAACCCTTTAAACCCCTAAAAACAATAACAAACTCTAAAAATACTTTAAACCACTAAAAAATCAAGAAAACCCATAAAAACCCAAAAAACTGTAAAAACCCTAGAAAATACTTAAAAACACTACAAAACTATAAAAATATTTAAAAACTATATAAATCCCAAAACATAGAAAACCCCTAAAAACCTTAAACACCCCTAAGAATATATTATAATCCTATGAACACCTCAAAACCCTAAAAACATAAAAAACCATGAAATCCTAAAAAACACTAAAAACATTAAAAACCCAGAAAAACCAAAACACACAAAAAACCTTACAGAACACTAAAAACACATAAAAACTTAAAAACCACTAAAAACTATAAAAACCCTTCAAATCCCTAAAATATTTTAAAAAATCTAAAATCCTTAAAAACATAAGAAAATCAGAAAACCCAAGAAAAAAAACATAATTCCCTAAAAACAATAAGTATCATCCAAAATCATAATATACCTAAAAATAAAAAGAAATAAAAAAAATCCATAAAAATAAAAAAATACATAAAAAACACTAAAAACAACAAAAAACCCCCTATGAAAACCTAAAAATGAAAAAAAAACACAAAACCCCTAAAAACATAAAAAATTATAAAAACCCAAAAATAATACTAAAAACCCAAAAAACCAAAACATCACCTTAAAACCATAAAGAATCCCAAAAACTCTATAAAAACCATAAAACCCACTAAAATATATAAAAGCACTTTAAAACCCTAAAAATTTTTAAAAACAATTTAAACCCTTAAAAAAATATAAACTAAAGAACTCAAAAAACATTAAAAACCATAAAATCTTAAAAAACTAAAAAACCCTAAAACCTTCGAAATCCCTAAAACCAAAAAATTCTAAAAGACTCATAAGAATCCCCAAAAACGCAACAAACCCTAAAAACTATGAAACCACTAAGAAAAACTAAAAAATATATTTATAACACCTAAAAAACCCTACCCTAAAAAACCATAAAACCCTAAAAACCCTAAAACCCTAAAACCACTAAAAACCACAAAACCCCCAAAACACATAAAACCTATAAAAACCACTAAAACCTATAAACACCCTTTGAACCCCTAAATATATTTTAAAACTAAACAAAACCTAAAACCCTAAAAAATAAAAATAAATCCAAAAAACCATACAAACCCTAAAAACATTAAAAGACACAAATCCCTTAAAAACCCTAAAAATCGATAATATTCCTAAAATCCCCAAAATTCCATAGAAACATAAAAAACAGCTAAAAAACAATGAAAACCCCTATGAAAACCATAAAAAAATAAAAACACTTTAAACCCCTAAAAACCCTAAATACACAAAAACCTAAAAACTCTAAAACCCATGAAACCCCTAAAAACATTAAAAAACCCTAAAACCCCATAGAACCCACTAAAAACTATAAAACCCATAAAAACAAAAAAAATGGTATAAAACACTAAAAACTATAAAACACTAAAAACATCAGAAAACCCCATTAAACATAAAACCCCTAAAAACTCATAAAAACCTAAAAAATACAAAAAAAATCCTTAAAAACAAAAAATACCCAAAAAATCCTTGAAAACCCAAAGATAACCTTAAAACCCAAAAACACTTAAAAATCCAAAAAACCGAAAAACGCGAAAAACCCTAAAAAACCTGAAAACCCCAAAAAAACCCAAAAACCATAAAAACCACCAAAAACCATAAAAACCCTTAAAACCCCCCAAAAAACCCATAAAAACTGATAAAAAAAATCTAAAAACCTATTAAACCTATAAAAGCATTAACAAATTCAAAATACAACAAGACCCAAACTACTCAACAAAACCCAAAAAACCCAAAATCCCATAAAACTCAAAAACCACCTAAAAAGCATAAAATCCCTCAAAATCTCAAAAAATAGTGAAAGTATTAAAAATCCTAAAAAGGAGGAAAAATCTTTATAAATTAAAAAACTCAAGAATCCCTAAAAACCCCTAATAGAACAATAAAAACCCTAAAAACCTAAAAACATTAATAACACTAAAACAACCAAAGAAACCCTAAAACCCTGAAAACCATAAAAACCCCTAAAACCATAAAACCCATAAAACCTTAATAATTAATTAAAAACTCTAAAATCAATTTAATACAAAAAAACATTAAAAACTCAAAAATCTTTAAAACCCCTAAAAAAATCAAGGAGAGGATGTCGCTGCTCTTTTCAAGTTCTATCCCGTTTTCGCGTTTTCCTGGTTTCCATCTCGGCGGTTTTGCTGCTTCCTTCAAGATCGTGCGATGTGATGCAGTTGCAGTGCTTAGCGATGGGGATTCTTGCTGGCATGGTTCGATGTTCACGACATTATTCATGTGGCTCGAGGCTCGCGCGGTGCTGCTTTCAAGGATCCACCTTGACCTCTCTGGCAGAGTAGTGTTCGTGTGGCTGGAGATGCGGCTGTGGGCGTCGGAGCCTCTCTTTGATAGATATGGGCTCTGGTTCCCGATTCTGGTCAGTTTCACCCTATATGTGAAGCGGTGTGGTGTGGGCGTGACAAATTTGGTCGCTTATAGGGTTTCAAGACCCACGGATCTGGCAGTGGCGATACTCGATCTGGGTGAAAAGCTCAGATCTGGTTCGCCCGGCGTGCGACGGTTCGGATCCATGGAGATGTGGGCCAGATCCAGTATCTTCTAGGTGAGGCGTTGCACTACCATGGTGATGCCTTTCTTTGCGACGAGTTCCTGGTGGTTCTTGGCTTCCTCAATGGCTCCCAAGCGGTGGCATGGAGAGGCCATGCCTTAGTTGATGTTGTGCGGTGGGACATTACTGATCCTTGAAGCTGTGTGGGGAGCGACTATTTTGGTTTGGCTTGGGAAGTCAGGCGGTGGTGCTGGTTTCCCACTTCGGACCTCATCACAGAGGCAGGTTTGTTTATGGGTTTCCTTTATATGTTATGATCCTGTTGCTGGTCTGGATAAGTGTTGTGTTCTGGGATCTCTATCTGGCTATGGTGGATGCTTCACGGATTGTGGTGGGATTGGTTTGGTGCTGGTTCTTTGTGCTGTTTTGAGGTATCGGTTGCCGCCTGCTCTTGGTGTGCGAGTTCTATGGTGCTTGCGATGGACCTCTATAGCCGGGAGGTGCTGGGTTCTGGATTTTGTGAAAATGGATGATGGCTGCTGGATGGATGTGAGCTTTGGTGATTGGTGGTTGTGCGATTTTAGTGATGATGGTTATGCGTTGTTGGTGGTTTCTTATGTTGGTGAGAAGGTGTTGGATTCTGGTTTTTGTGAGGTTGGCTACTGGTCACTGATTGGTGGTGAGCTGCTGAATGCTGGTAATGGTTGTGATGTTGATGCTGGTGGTTCTGTGACTTTGGTTGCTGGCGGTTATGTGATGTCAAATGCTGGTGATTCTGGATGCTAGTTGCTGCTTGGATGGGAGGTGTTGAAGCTGCGGATTATGGTCGCGATGCTGGTGGATGTTGTTTGCTGTTTGAATTGGTATGCTGGTCGTTGGTTAGCTGTGAGCTATTGGATGCTGATTGATGCTAGATAATGGTGGTGGCTACTTTGCTTTGTGTCTTTTCTTTTTTTCTTTCTTTATTTTTTTGGGGTCTTTGTCTTGGGTCGTTAAGGGTTTTTGGGTGTGGGTCATTTTGACCCCTCCCCTCCCTTTTCTGTTGTGTCTCTTTTTTCTTTTTAATAAATTTGGGGGGGTCAGGAATAGCCCGACCCTTGCATCTTCTTTTCCCTAAAAAACTCAAAAAACCCCATTAAAACCCTAAATACCTAAAAAAACCCTAAAACCCTAAAAAACCCTAAAACCATAAAAACCCCTAAGAATACTTAAAAACCCATAAAAATAATAAAAATTCTCTAAAAACCCTTGAAATGTAAGAAACACTAAAAACCCTTAATAAAACCATAAAAACCTAAAAACACTTAAAACCCCTAAAAACCTAAAAAACACTAAAACCAAAGAAAACCTAAAAACCCATAAAAACATTTAAAAACCCTAAAACCCATAAAAACCCAAAAATCCCACTAAAACTATAAACACCCTTTAAACCCTAATAATGTGTAAAAACAATAAAAACGCTAAAAAACAAAAAAACCAAGGAAATTTTATAAAAACCAGAAAACTATAAACACATAAAACTCATAGAAACCCAAAAAACTATAAAAATCACTAAAACACCTAAAAACCTTACAAAGCAAAAAAAATATTAAAAAATCCTTAAAAATATAAAAATACTAAAAATCTTGAAACACCCTAAGAAAACCTTAAAACCCTAAAACACTTAAAACCCCTAAAAACGTAAAAATGAAAAAACCCTAAAAACCTTAAAAACAATAAAACCCCTAAAAACCATAAAAACCCAATAAAACCCATAAAAACCAAAAATCCCACTAAACACTCTAAAAACCCTTTAATCCCCAAAAAAGTCAAGAACTCTAAAAATCCATTAAAATCCTAAAAAAACATAACATACCCAAAGTAATCCAAATAATCATAAAACATAAAAAACCCAGAAAAAACTCAAAACCCATAAAACCCTAAAAACACTAAAAATCCTAAAAAATCCCTAAAAATCCCTAAAAATCCGCAAGACGTGAAAAACTCTAAAAAACCAAACAAAACCTTCAAAACCTAAAACAAATTAAATCCCTAAAAAATATAAAAAATAGAGAAACTCAAAAATCCCAAAAAAACTTAAAACCCCTCATAATCCCTAAAATCCTCAAAAATAATAAAAATATTAAAAAATCCCTAAAAATACCCTAAAACGTAAAAAACTAAAAAACCCTAAGAAAACATTAAAAGCCTAAAAACACTTAAAACCCATGAAAACTGCAAATTGTGAAAAAACCCACAAAAAACTCTAAAAACCTATTAAAACCCTAAAAACATTAAAACAACTTTAAAACACCTTAAAACCCCCAAAAGTAAAAAAAGTACTAAAATCCAATAAAAAAATAATAACCCTAAAAATCATTAAAACAAAAAATACACTAAAAAATAAAAATAAAATCTTAAAAACATAAAATACCCAAAAAAACTATAAAAACCCCTTAAAAAACATTGAAAACATAAAAACAATTAAAAACCCTAATTTTTTTAAAAATGATAGAAACACAAAAAATACTAAAACAAATAAAAAACACTAAAAACCACAAAGAACCATAAAAACCAATAAAACCCTAAAAACCATAAAAACCATAAAAACCCTAAAACCCAGAAAACCCCTAAGAACCCCCAAATTCCTAAAACCCGTAAAATAATATAAAAATACTTAAAAATACCTAAACAACCCTAAAATCAAAAGAAAACCTAAAACCCATAAAAACCCTAAGAAAACCATAAAAAATAAAAATACTAAAACCTGTGAAGACCCAAAAAAGATAAAAACTCTAAAATACCCTAAAACCCCTAAAAACCATAAAAAACCAAAAAACCATAAAAATAAAAAAACCTATAAATCCCCTAATAACACTAAAAAAAAATCTAAAAACCATTTAAATCACTAAAAAAATTTAAAAAATCTAAAAAACATTAAATCCTTAAGAACTCCAAAAACCACTAAAAACAGAATAAAACATAAAAGCCCTAAAAAATTAAAAAACCCTAAAACCCCTCCAAATCAATAAAAACATCAAAACCCATAAAAATCCTAAAAATCCCTAAAAATCCAAAACAGAAGAAACCCAAAAAAAACTCTAAAAACTTATGAAAACCTTAAAAATATAAAAAGACTTAAAACCCCTAAAAACCCTAAAAATGTTAAAAACCCTAAAAAACCTAAAGTAAAACCGGAAAACAATAAAATCCTCTTAAAACCATGAAAAACTATAAAAACCAATAAAACCCACAAGATAATCTAAATATACCTTAAACCCCTAAAACACTAAAAAATACAAAAAATCCTAAAAATTCCAAAAAAACTCAAAAACCCCTAAATACCCAAAAGACAATAAAAACCCTAACACCTTAAAAAAACCAAAAACCCCTTAAAATCCCTAAAACCCATAAAACCCATAGAAATCCAAAAAAAGTCGTAAAATAACAAAAAATGTAAAAATCCTTAAAATCACCAAAATACCCTAAGAAAACCTTAAAAACCTAAAAACACATTAAATGCCAAATTTTTTTCTGATAAAACACTAAAACCCTAACTAACCCTAACAACCAAAAAACTCTTAGAAACCTTATCCTCCCACCCCAAAACCCATAAACCCCCAAGAAAATCACTAAAAGCTCTAAAAAACATTCAAACCCCAAAAAATGATAAAAAATTTAAGAAACATTAAAAACCTTGAAAAATAAAAAAAAACAATAACATTCCAAAAATCCATAATAACATAAACCCCTAAAATACTAAAAACCATTAGAATCCCTAAACACCATAAAACCATCAATTCAAAAAAAATCCCTAAAAATACCAAAAAACATAAAAACCCTAAAATCTCTAAAACCCATAAGAAAACCTTAAAAAGCTAAAAACACTTAAAACCCCTAAAAACCTAAAAATGCTAAAAACCCTAAAAAAACCTTAAAACCATGAAAACCCCTGAAAACCCAAAAAAGCCTAAAAATACATAAAAACCCTAGAAACCACTAAAAACTATAAAAGACTCTTAAAACCCAAACAATTTTAACAAACTCTAAGAAAACATAAAACCCAAAAAACCCAAAAAACCCAAAAATCCCAAAAACACTTAAAAACCCTAAAAATATAAAAAAATCCAAAAAACAATCAAAATATCTAAAAACCCTAATAAACCATAAAACCCGTAAAAGGCCATAAAAATCCTGAAACGTATAAAAAACACAAAAAACATTGAAAACCCTATGAAAAATATAAAACACTTAAAACACTTTAAACCCCCAAAAACATAAAAAACACTAAAACCCTAAAAAACCTAAAAACCCCTAAATCCCCTGAAAACCATAAAAAATCCTAAAAACCATAAAAACTATAAGAACCCATAAAAACCCTAAAACCCACTAAAAACTCTAAAAACCCTTTAAACCATTAAATCCGTTGAAAACACTAAAAACCACAAAACCTACAAAATTCAAAAAACCCTGAAAACCCAAAAACTTGAAAAACCAAAAAACCCTACAAACCATAAAAACCATAAAACTCTAAAAATTCCTAAAAACCCTAAAAACCCATAAAAATTCTTAGAAATCCAGAAAAATTCATAAAATCATAAAAAACCCTAAAAACCCATAGGAAAACCTGAAAACCTAAAAATAATTAAATACCATAAAAATGCTAAAACCCCTAAAAATCCATAAAACACCTCAGAATATCTAAAAACCAAAAAATGGAAAATTTTGAAAAAATCCCTGCAAATCCATAAAAATTTAAAAATCTCTAAAGCCCTTAAAATCCCATAAAAAATATCTTAAAATTCTAAAAACACTTAAAACCCGTAAAAACTAAAAAAATGCTAAAAACTCTTGAAAACCCTAAAAAGACCTTAAAACCCTAAAAATCATAAAAATGCTAAAATCCATAAAAATCTTAAAAACCCATAAAAACACTAAAACCACTATAAACACTAAAAACCCTTTTAACCCCTAAAATGTTAAAAAAACTCTAAAACCATAAAAAGTCAAAAAAAATTCTAAAACCCCAAAAATACCATAAAAACTCTAAAAGCTCTAGAATCCATAAAAAATCCCTAAAAGCCATCAAAACCCCCTAAAATACCTAAAAAATTAAAAAAATCATAAAATCCCTGAAAAAAACTAAGAAAACATCTAAAACATAATAAAACATAAAAACCCAAAAAACCAAAAAACCATAAAAAACCATAAAAACCATAAAAATCCCTAAAAACATTAAAAACCCTAAACCCCCTAAAAACCACAAAAAACTCTAAAGAACATTTAAACCCTAAAAGATTTAAAAACTATAAAAACAGAAAAGCCTAAAAAAACTAAAACAAACCCACCTAAAACCCCCAAAACCATAAAAACCATAAAAATAGTAAGAAATCCTAAAATCCCTCAAATTCCCAAAAAACCATAAAAACCATAAAATCTTAAAAAATACCTAAATATACCAAACAGGCGATTATAGAGAGCTCTTCAATGTGGTACTTTACTGACCCACCTTATTGTATTCCGTTCTTGGACTCAGATCGGAAGGGCGATGTGCATACTCGCTCTTTCAGGCCCATCTTGTAGTTGCCGTTTTCTTTTTAATTACGTTTGGGGGGCTAGGCTTGCCTAGTCCCGAACCTCTTCTGACCTAAATATACCAAAAATAAAAAAACCCTAAAACCAAGAAAACCCTTAAGAAAACCTTAAAACCCCTAAAACACTTAAAACCGTTAAAACACCTAAAAACTGATAAAACCATAAAATACCCTACATAATCGTAAAACACTAAAAACCAAAAAAAGTCCCAAAAAACCTTAAAACCCTAAAAACACATAAAACCCCTAAAAAAATAAAACTATAAATACCCTTTAAACCCTAAAAAATGTCGAAAAACTCTAAAATAAATTAAAACCACTAAAAAATGAAAAAAATAAAAAATCCAAAGAAACCATAAACCCTTAAAGAGACTTAAAATACTTAAAAACTCTAAAACGAATAAAAATTTGAGAAAATCCATAAAAATTACTAAAAATATAAAAACCTCTAAACACTATAAACTCATAAGAAAACTTATAAGACTTAAAAACACATAAAAACCATAAAACCTAGAAAATTCAAAAACCCCCCAAAACTCATAAAAACCCTAAAAAACCTAAAACCTCTAAAAACCATATAAACCAATAAAAGAATTAAAAAGTTTGAAAACCCATAAAACCCCCAAAACACAATAAATAATCTAAAACCCCTTTAAACCCTTGAAAACATCGAAAAACTCTGAAAACTAGTTAAACCCCTCAGAATCCCTAAAACCCCATAAAAATCCATAAAATCCCTTAATATCCCTAAACTCATAAAATAAAAAATCCCTAGAAACCCCTATAAAAACCTTAAAACCAAATGAAAATAAAAACCCATAAAACACTAAAAACATTAAAAACCCTAAAAACCCTTAAATACCATAAACCCCCCTAAAACCTTAAAAACCTTAAAACCCATAAAAACCCTAAAAACCCACTAAAAACACCAAAAACCTTTAAAATGATAAAAACTATAAAAAACCATAAAAACCTTAAAGAACTCAATAAACCCATAAAAACAAAAATAACTATAAAAACCAAAAAAACACTTAAATTTTCTAAAATCCATAAAAACTATAAAAATCCAAAAAACTACCTAAAAATCACAAAAAACCTAAAAAACCATAAATTCCTTGAAAACCACCCAAAAAGAAAACCAATTAAAACCCCTACAAAACCCAAAAAAAACTAAAACCCAAAAAACGATGAAAACCCAAAAAAACCTAAAAACCATAAAACCCCTAAAAATCTTTAAAATCCTAAAAACCCATGACAACCCAAAAACAACTAAAAAATCTAAAAACCCTTTAAATTTCTATAAATTTTAAAAATTCTAAAAAACATTAAAACCCCCAAAAAAACCCCCACCCCCCCAAAAAACATAAATAAAATATAAAAACCCTCGGAATCCCTAAAACCCTAAATAACCATAAAAATCCTAAAAAATCCCAAAAAACATAAAAACCTCTAAAAACCCGTAAGTTAATTTTAAAAACCTAAAAACACTTAAAATACCAAAAAACAGTAAAACCCTAATAACCCTAAAAACCATAAAACCCATAAAACCCTGAAAGCCATAAAAATCCATAAAAACCTAAAAAAACACTAAAACCCATAAAACCCAGTAAATCCTATTAAACCCCTTTAAATGTTAAAGAAGGTTAAAAGACTCAAAGTAACCACAATAACCCCAAAAACATAAAAAACCCATAGGCACCCCAAAAAACCAAAAAATCACTGAAAACCCTAAGAAATCCCATAAAACCCTAAAACCATAAAAACTGTAAAAATCATATTAAATCCCTAAAAACATAGAAAACCCTAAAAAACATGAAAATCATATGAAAACCAATAAATCATTAAAGACCTAAAAACCTTTAAAAACAAAAAAGATGTAAAAGGCCCAAAAAACCCAAAAATCCCAAAAAAACCTAAATAACGATAAAAATCCCTAAAAAGTTTAAAATACCCGAAAACCCACAAAAAAATATAAAAACCCTTTGCACCATAAAAAATGTTAAAAACTCTAGATAACATTAAAAACCTTAAAAAAATGAAAAAACCCCTAAAAACATACAAAATCAACAAAACCCTAAAAACCCAAATACCCCACAAAATCCCCAAAAACTTAAATACTAATAAAATTCATAAAAATACTAAAAATCCTTAAAATCCAAAAAACATTAAAAAACCAAAAACCCTGAGGACCCTAGGAAAACCTTCAAAAATAAAATAGACAAAACCCTCCTGAAAAACTAAAATCTCAAAAAACACTAAAAACCCTTAGAAATCGTTAAAAATATTAAAAAACATAAAATCCCCTAAAAACCTTAAAAATCCAATAAACACCATAAAAAACCTAAAAACCATTAAAAACGTTAAAAAGCCTTTAAATCCAAAAAACATTGAAAAAATATAAAACCTATAAAATCCTAAAAACTCAAAAACCCTAAAAACCAAAAAGACCTATGAAAACCCAAAAACTCGAAGACCCTAAAAAATATCTGAATACACTGAAAACCAATGAAATCCTAAAAAATACATAAAAATATCTAAAAACATAAAAAAATAAAAAAACCTAAAAATCCAAAAGAAAACCCAAAAAATAAAAACACATAGAACTAATAAAAAATCAAAAAACATGAAATATCCTAAAACCATAAAATCACTAAAACCCCAAAAAAACCTTAAAAACCATAAAACTGAATAAAAACCTAAAAACCACTAAAAACCCTAAAAATATTTAAACCCCTAAAAATGATAATTAAAACTCCAAAAAACCATACACACCCTAAAAACTCAAAAAACCCAAAACCCCCAAAAAACCAATAAAAATCCGAAAAACACTAAGACACTCAAAATTCCAAATACCACTAAAAACCAATAAAGACCATAAAAACCATAAAAAACCCTAAAAATCCTCATAAACATTAAATTCAATAAAGAAACTGAAACCTGCTAAGAAAACATTTAAAACCTAAAACACATAAGACACCTAAAAACCTAAAAATGATAAAAACCATAAAACCCTAAAACCTAAAAAACCTTAAAAACCCCTAAAAACCTTAAAAATCCATAAAAAACCTAAAATCCACTAAAAACTCTAAAAAACGTTAATACCCTAAAAACATAAAAAAACTAAAAAATATTAAAAACTCTAAAAACATGAAAAAAACACTAAATCCCAAAAGATCCAAAAAACCCGAAAAAACCCCTTAATACCTAAAAATACCTTAAAAACCTATAAAACCATAAAAATCCAAAAAATCCCTAAAACACCTAAATTTAAAAAAAAATTATGAAAAACTCTACGAAAAATGTAAAAACAAAAATAACACTTAAACCCCTAAAAACCTAAAAAATGTTAAAAACCCTATAAAAAACCTAAAAACAATTAAACCTCTTAAATCTATAAAAACCCTTTAAAATCCATTAAAACTCATAAAACCACTAAAAACTCTAATATACCTTTAAACCTATGAAAATGTTAAAACCACTAAAAAGCATTTAAAACTCTCAAAAACTATAAAAAACTAAAATAATCAAAAAAACCTATAAACCATAAAACCCCTAAAAGCCTTCGAAACCCACAAAATCCTTAAAAACACTAAAGACCTTAAAAATCATAAAAAATACCTAAAAATCCCAAAAATTTAAAAAAAACCAAAACCTCTAAAAACCCCTAATAAATATTTAAAAATCTTAAAACCCTTAAAAACCAAAAAAAAATAAAAAACATAAATACCTAAAAACCCTAAAACCCTAAAACCCCTAAAATCCATTAAACCCCTAAAAAAATAAAAAACCCTAGAAACCTATCAAACCCCTAAAACCCAGCAAAAACACTAAAAAACGCTTTAAACCCCTAAAAATCAAATAAACTATAAAACCAAAAAAATCCAAAAAAAAACTCAAAAAAACTCTAAAATCCCAAAAAAATCCATAAATACGATACAACCCCTAAAACGCCATCGAAATCCCTAAAAACCAAACAACCATAAAAATCCTACAAAATCACTTAAAATTCTTAAAAACATAAAACAAAAACCACTAAAAACCATTAAAAAACTTATAAAACATTCAATACATAAAAAAACTTAAAACCCTTAAAAACATAATACTACTAAATCATAAAAACTCATTGAAAAATCAAAAAAACGTTTTAAGCCCCTGAAAATGATAAAAAACACTTACACCCTATAAAAAACCAAAGAAGGTCAATGAAAAACTCTAAAAAGATGAAAAATTCATAATATCCCTAAAAACCATTAATCCCATAATACACCTAAAAATATAAAAAAATTATAAATCCTCAAAAAATCCTAAAAAATCATTAAAAATACTTAATACATAAAAAACATGAAAAACCTAAAAACCTCTAATAGAACCTCACAAAACAAAAATAATTTAAATCCCTAAAGATCCTAAAAAATGGTAAAAACCCTAAAAACACATAAAACCCTTGAAAACTGTAAACCCCTCAAAATCCATAAAACCACAAAAAACCATAAAATCAAAAAAAACCCGAAATATCCCTAAAAACCCTGCAAAATCCTAAAAAAACCTTTAAAACCTAAAAGAACTTAAAACCCCTACAAATCCTAAATTTTCTTAAAAATCCTTAAAGACCATAAGAACCGAAAAATCCCTAAAACAATAAAACCCTATAAAACCCATAAAACCCTAATAACTATAAAAACCCATTAAACCACTAAAAATAATAAAAAACTCTAAAAAACCTTAAAAACCCTAAAAAATAAAAAGTACCCTAAAATCCCAAAAAAACCTAAAGACCTTAAAAATTTAGAAAACCTAGAAACCCCTCAAAATTTATGAAAACCCTAAAAAGCATAGAAATTCTAAAAAATAACAAAAAAACAAAAAAACATGAAAACTATGAAGAAAAACATAAGAAAAATATAAAAAACCTAAAAAAAAACTTTAAACACACAAAAAACATAAAAACCCTAAAAAACCATAAAATAACCCTAAAAAACCGTGAAACCACTAAAAACTTAAGAAAAACCCTCATAACATTATCAAAACCCAAAAAATCCCAAAAACCTTAAAATTCCACAAAAAATCTAAAAACCATTTAAACCCCTAAAAGTTTAAAAAAAACTCAAAAAGACCTTAATTCCCCCAAAAAAATCAAAAACCCCTAAGTATCCAAAAACCCATTTAAACGCTAAAAACCCTAGAAACCTCCAAAAACCCAAAAAATACTTTAAATCACTAAAAACACATAAAATACATAAAAAATCATAAAAATACAATAAAAAAAAACCCTTAAAAACCCTAAAAACTCCAAAGAAAACCATAAAAACCATAAAATAGTTAAAACCCCCCAAAAACTAAAAACGTATAAATACCCTAAAAAGCCATTAACACCCTAAAAAAATAAAAACCATAAAACCCATATAAAATTGAAAAAACTCTAAAAACCCATAAAAACCTTAAAAAATTCTAAACACCCAAAAACTTCTTTAAACCCCTAAAAATATCAAAAATCCTCTAAAAACATAAACCCCATAAAACACTAAAAACACTAAAATCCCAAAAAATCTCTAAAGACCCTAAAAAACAATAAAAAGACTAAAAAACCTAAAAATCCCTAAAAAAACCATAATACCCTAAAAACCTCAAGAAAACCTTAAAAACATAAAAAAACATAAACACTTAAAAAATCTAAAAAATTCTAAAACCCCAAAAAACCCTAAAACCATAAAAAACTCAAAAACCACTCAAAAACCCTAAATACCATAAAAATATTGAAAAATCCCTAAAATCCATGAAAGCGTAAAAAACCCTTAAAACAGTAAGAAAAACATAAAAATATAAATACATAGAAACCCCCTAAAAACCAAAAAATTGCAAAAAACTGTAAAATACCCTAAAAACCCTAAACCACTAAGAAACATCAAACCTGTAAAACCTTAAAACCCATAAAAACCCATAAAACCCTCAAAACCACTAAAAAAATCTAAGACCCCTTTATACACATAAAACATTAAAAAACTCTAAAAAACATTACAAACCCTAAGAAACTTAGAAAAATCTTTAAAACCCAAAAACTATACAATTATAAAACTCATCAAAACCCATAATAATCCACAAAATCCCTAAAAAATTATGAAAATCCCTAAAAAATAAAAAACCTTAAATCCAAAAAATCTATAATGAAAACCTTAAAATCATAAAAACACATAAAAACACTAAAAAACCTAAAAAAATAAGAATCCTAAAAATACTAAAAAACCTAAAAACCCTTAAAATCCCTAATACCCAAAAAACCCCATAAAAAACCTAAAAAATACCTAAAAATTCCAAAAACATAAAAGAAACTAAAACCCTAAAAAACCATAAGAAAACATTAAAAACCAAAAAACACTTAAAACTTATAAAAACCTAAAAATGGTAAAAATCATAAAAACCCTATGAAAACCTAAAAACCCTAAAAACCCATAAAAATCCGTAAAATCGTATGAAAACCCTTAAAAACTCTAAAAATTATAAAAACCCATTAAACCCCTAAAAAGTTAAAAACTCTAAACAACCTTAAAAACCCTAAAAAACTCAAAAGACCCCTAAAAACTAATACCATAAAAACCAGAAAAATACTAAAAACATAAAAATCCTTATAAACCCTAAATTCCATAAAAATCTTACAAAATCACTAAAAAACCCTAAAAAAATAAATACCCATAAAAACCTTGAAAATTATTAAGAAAATCTTAACAATCTAAAAACACCTAAAACCCCTAAAAAACATAAAAACATTAAAAAAACCCTAAAACCTAAAAACACGTTAAAAACTAAGGATGAGTCACATTAAGGTTGGATTAAAATTACTCCAAATAAGCATTATTACAGGAAGAAGGAACCATTTAGAGTTCCTTATTTTGATCAGAAAGATAAACTATCATCCTATGTTTTTTATAAGATGGTGTATTTTACTAATATTTCTTACTATTTGGGTAGGTTTAATTTCCTTATGGTATTGGTCCTTTAGTTGTGGAAGTAACTTCCTCCTTCACTCTTGTTTTGGAGGTTCATATTCCCTTGTTTAAGACTATTATAAAGAATTTTTGTCTCCCTATTAATACTTCTTTTGATTGATTATTGAAGGAAATACCCTAGGTAACAAATTGATCTTGTTCTTCCCTGGTATTTGGGCCTTCTTCTAGTGAGATAAATACCTTTGATGATCCTAGTCTTGATTCTAGTGTGCATAGAAATTTGGAAGGATTTTGTTTTTTTCATTGTTCCAGAAGTTCTAACTTGGGTCCGCTTTAGTACCCAGGTATCTTGGATGTGTGATTTATTTGTTCATGACTTAAATCTATGGGTTATGATGGTGTTTTTGTGGTTCCTAATTCTTTCCCTTTTCCTGATGTGTTAAATTAATCTATAATATCTGATCCTGATTCTGTTTTTAAGGACATGGATAGATATGGTGTTGGTTATGTGTCTAACTTATCTAGACTAAGTATTATTCTTCCCCCAAGAATTAAGGAAGATATGTATTCTTTTCATTTCCCTAACTATGCATATCTTATTAGTCCTTAATATTCTTCATTAAGTGATATTCCCATTAAGAATAATCTGATTAAGGTTGATGAATGTGATCTGAAGAGGATTTTAGAAAAAAATGGACCTGAGGATAATGGTTCTGATACTCCCTTTGTTGACAATGTTTAACTTCATAGTTTTAAAAATTAGACGTCTCAACACTCCTAGTATTAAAAGTGAGGTTCGAGGCCTCATTTTCTTTCATAAATTTTCATTTTTAGGGATTTTTGAATTTAAGGTTAAAAGGGACAACTATGATTCCATTGTGAGGAATATTTCTCCAAATTGGAATCATTTTGATAGAATTTCCTTTTCTTCCACCAAACACATTTTAGTGTATGGTATCATTTATTACAGCATATTGAGACATAGTTTGAGTCATTTTAGATTTTTGAGTGCCTGGTTAGGGAAATTAAAGTGGTTGTTTCCTACTTGATTTCCTTTATTTATTGTTCCAATTCAGTTAGTGATCAAAGGGTTCTATGGGAGTACATTGGATTCTAGGTTTTGTATGAATATGAGTATCCCTGTATCTTTCTTAACGATTTTAATGTGGTTAGATTCCTAGAGGGCAAATTTGTAGGCCAGTAGGATTGAACCTCTTCCATGGAGGACTATAATTCGGGCATTGTTGATGCTAGTCAGGATGATATTAGTTTCTTTGGGATGAGGTTTACTTAGAGGAAAGGTTTTTCTAGGGTTTTAAGGAATCTATATAGGGTTGTGTTCAATTCATCTTGGATTTCTAGCTTCCCCTCTTGGATAACTGATTTCCTTCCTTTTGGTATTTCTAATCATACCTCAATTATTATCAGATCAAGAGATTTTATTTACTCTGCAAAGTTATCATTTGAATGTTTTAATCATTAATTATATTATGACTAATTCATGTCTTATGTCTCCAATTCTTGGAATATTTGAGTCTTAGGTTCTTATATGTTCCAAGTTTACCAAAAACTGAATATGGTCAAACAAGCTCTCCAATCTATGCATACCCAAGTGTACGATCATCCTTATGCTGAAATTTCTTGGATAAGGAAGGAATCACTTGACTAAAAATAATATTTTGTTCTTAATGGCCCTTATAATTCCCCAATTCAATAGAAATTTCGTTGTAAGGAAAGGATAAAACTGTTGACCATGAAGGAAACCCTCTCGACCATAAAAAAGAGTATGATTATTTGGATTAAAGAGGGGGACCTTAATTTATCCTCCTTTTTCAACTCAATGAAATATGTATTTAATTCGTCTAAATTGGTTCTTATTCAAAAGTATGTTGGTTCAATTATTTCAGATCAAGGTGATATTATTTGTGAGGTTATTGGGTTTTTTTAGTATTTTATTTGAGGTTATCATGTTGTGACCTATTTGGGGAGAGTGAGCTCGGATCCCTTTTTATATCACTCTATTACTTATTCCACTTTCAATTAACTGGATAAATTTGTGGATCCAGTGGATGTTTATTGTGTTCTTTTTTCTCTTCACCCTAGAAAAGCTCTGTGTCATGATGGATTTAATTCATTTTTCTTCTGTAGGTCTTGGTCGGTGGTTGGTTTGATGTGATAGATATTATTTTATAATTATCTAGACATGGAAAATATCTAAGGGAATCTAATAGATCTCTTATTTCTTTGATTCCCAAGGTGTTTAAAGCTTTTTAATTTTCTGATTTAATGCCTATTTAGTGCTAAAATTCTATTTATAAGTGAATCTACAAGATTTTAGTGGCCATATTGAGAATGGTTGTTCCTACTTGTATCAATAAGTCATAATCTACCATCATTTAAGATAGAAATATTTCTAATAGTATTTATTTTTCTCAATAGTTTATATGGGGTTACCACTTAAATTTAGTTATTCCTCAATGTACATTTAAGATTTACCTTTTTAAGGCCTTTGATTTTATCATATGGTAATTCCTTTATAATGTTATGGACCTTCTTGGTTTTACAGTCAGGTTCACTTCATAGATTAAGTGTTTGGTCTCTTCTCCTATATTGTTTGTGAATATTAATGGGGGTTTTCAAGGATATTATCCTGAGAAGAAAGGATTGAGGCAAGGGGATCACCTTTCTTTCTTTCTTTTTGTGATTTGTATGGATATTTTTTCTCATATATTAGACTTTATTATTTATTATTATCACTCTTTCTAGTTTAACTGGATATGCAGTAAAACTTCCATTTCTCATATTTTCTTTTTATATTATCTTATTTGGTTTTCCTTTGGTTATTTGGATTCTTTTTTGGTCTAAAATCATGACTTGGGTCTCTTTTCATCCTTGTATGGGATGTTTTTTATCTTCTTGAAATTGATGATGTTATCATCTAGTGTGTCCATCAAGGTTAAAAAAATTAATTGATTATTACTTGGTAATTAGTGTAAGTTCATTATTTCTTTGTTATCTTGGTGTACCTCTTATTACTACTAGATTAAGAGTTGTGGACTATTCTATTTTGGAAGATTAAATTGGTAAGAAAAGAAAGGTTTTGGAAAATAATTTTATTTATATTGTGGGCCTCTTGTAGCTTCCTCAATATATTGTTTTTCCATGAAATATTATTGGTTTTATCATTTAATATGTTCTAAAAAAGTTATTAATTATATTGAAGATAATTTTAGGAGCTTCCCTTAGAAGGGCCCTTCCTTTCCCATGTCTGGGGCCAAACCAACATGGACGTTGGTGGATAGATCTAAAGAGAGGAGAGAATAATGGATAATTTTTTTTGGTGAATTCAATAAAGAAGTTATGTTTAGAAATGTTTTGGACATTTTTTCACCCTCCTCTTCTTTGGTTTGGTTGGATTAGGCTCACAATTTCTACCTGTTTGCTCCAAATTTTGGGTGGCCAAAGTTCCTTGGAAGTGTTTGTGGAATCGGAAAAAGTTATTAGGGGATATGGGAGTTTATCAAGGACCATATTTCTTTTTATATTGGAAATAAATTGTTTATCTACCTTTAGATTTATTCATGGCATCCCAAGGGTCCTATATGTTTGTCCAATGATGATCGTATTATTTATGACTCCAGGATCTGTAAAATCTTCTTGAGTTTCTAACCTTATTTCTGATAGGTATTGGTTTTCTGCTATGGGAGTTTTTATTAAATTTTGAGATGTTATAGAGAAAATTATTTTACATCCTTATCCTGGTGGTAATAATGATGGTAACTTCTGGAATAGGAATATTGATGTTTCCATTAATAGTTTTTTGGGAGGAGAAGAAACCAAAATTTAGTATTGTTTCCTGTAATTATCTTCTCTGGAATCGAGTCACCCTAGATAGGTACTCTATTATTCTTTGGTTGGTGATACTTGACCATTTTCCTATAGAGGACAAGTTTTAGTGCAGAGGAATGGATTTTCCCAATTTCTATTTTCATTATCTAACATCCCTTGAGTGTATTGATCATTTTTTTCAATTGTGAGTTCTCTCAGAACCTTTGGTATTCCTTCTTAAGCCTATTGAATTTAGTTTTTTTTCAGATCATACTCATTCTAATTTTGTTAGATGGTGTTCTAATATATTTACTAAGGATTCCTTACTGAGTGTTTTGGTGAAACTTGGGATTTCCACCATGGTGTATCTTATCTGGAAGGAATATAATTATGACCTTCATGGATTTGTCTTTAACTTTGGTAGTTATATTTGGATTATATTTGATATTTATTTCCATTATTTAATCCTTTATTGTAATAACTTTATTAATATTAAGGGTATTCATGAGCTAGTTCACTGGTGGAACATGTAGGGATCTCTTTTTAGATGTGGTTGATGTTCCTATGGTTCCTTCTACATTGTTCTTTGAGGCTATTTTCTCATGGATTCTTTAGTTTTTCTGATGCTTTTTGGTGTATTGGTTGTTATGGGATCAAGGTTATAGTGCTGTGGATGTCTGGTTGTAGGATCCTTTTGGCTAGGGATGTTGTTGGGTGTTGGAACTGAGTCTATATGGTGAAGGATTGTATTTGTGGATGTGGATTGGATATTTTTTGGTGTTGGAGTGTGGTTGGCTGGATCCTCTTCAATTTCAGAGGGGAAATGTCTTGTTTTTATTTGGTTGGTTTTTTTGGGTTTTTAGTGGATTAGTATTTTTTAGTGGTTGGTGGTTTTGTTGGAGTTTTCGTCTTTTTGTTTATCTACTGGTAATTATTTTATGGATAGTCCTAGGATGCATTGGATGGTGGGAAGCTAGCTAGGGGTGATGGATCTGTGCAGGCTTGGTGTTTGTATGGGGTTGTTGAAGGATGGTTGGGATGATTATTGGGTATTTGGCAGGTGTGGTTGTATGGATTTGGATGGACATGTATCCAATGGTTCCTCCATATCATGGGCTTCATGTAATGTGGCTATATAGAAGGTTGAAGCTATCTAAATATGTTGGGACTTGTGTGGGCTATTGATCTATTGGGATTCATGTGTATTGGTGGTTTTTTCTGGACCCGGGGTGTTTGTCTATCGGTTTTTCACATGTGTGGATATATGGATGGCATGATGGATCTCTATTTGTGCTAGTTTTAGCATATTGGTTCCCAGTGGCTGGATCTTTTTTAGAACCTAATTAAAGGAGGTTATATTTTGGGATGGTCTTTGGTGTGTGGTTGGATTTGGATGCGTGTTTTGATATTTTGTGTGGAACTATACCTAGATTCTCTTGGTTGCTGGATTTAGTTGGTCCTTGTGGATTCAGTTGATGGAGTTTTAGTTCCTTGTGTAGTTGGTTGGTGGAGTAAATTTAGGGTAATCAGGCTATGATGGTGGTTTTGGGTACGCGTTTGTGGGGTTTCTAGGTTTTTCAGGGGCAGGTTTCATGGGATGGGTTGGATTTTTCTTTGGTCTCTTTTTCTAGGTGCTTTGATGCAATGTTGTTGCATGGTGGTTTTGGGGTTATTAGTGGGGTGTTTTTGTGTGTGTTTGTGTGTGGGTGGTGGATTGTGTGTGTGTGTGTACAACTTGTGTGTGTGTGATGTCCAGGAGGCTAGTGGTGGTGCATGTTCTTGTGGGTGGTGATGTGTGTGTGCGTGTGTGCGGGTGTTTCATATTGATAGCATTTTTTCTCCTCAGGTTTTGTTTTAATTTTATGCCTTCCTTTTTTGGGTTGTCTCTCAAAGTTCTCACTAGGTTTGTGCTTGGTCCTATTGTGGATCCTTTTACGGGTTAGATGGGGTTTTGTGTCGGGCTTGTCTACTTTTGGATATTATCTAGTTCTCCTGCTACTGTTGTTAGAGGTTGGATGTAGGCACTGGTTGTAGTGTTTATCGATGTTGGCCTTGTGGGTATGGAGGTTTCACAAGGTTCTCGAGCCATTCTATTATTTTGGGAACTTGGTTGCTCTGTGGGCCTCCTGGGTGTGCTTGGTTTCCATGTTTGGTTGAATGGGATTACAAGGTTATCGAGCCCATTTTTTTGGTTTTGGTTTGGATATACTTTGTGAGATTTCTCAGTTCTTTCTATTATATGCTCCCATCGGGTTTCTTGGTATTTGGGTTCACCTCTGCATTTATGTTTCTTTTGGCCTCTTGGATAATGGTTTTTTCAAATTCATGTGATTGTGTTATACTCTAATTCCCTTTATCTTTATATACTTTCTCCTATTTTCCTTGTAAAAAACAATAAAAAAAACAAAACACTATATAAACACTAAAACCCTAAACCCCTAATAATCCCAAAGCCCTCCAAAAACCTAAAAACTATAAAAATCATAACAAGCATAAAAATAGATAAGAGTCCCTAAAAATGTAAAAACCCAAAAATCCATGAAAAACACTAAGAAAACATTAAAAACCTAATAACACTTAAAATTACAAAAACACAAAAAATTCTAAAAACACTAGAAAACCAAAAAAAGCTAAAAACAAAAAAAATCGCTCAAAATCCCTAGAAACCCTAAATACTAGAAAAAAATTTTAAACCACCAAAATACATAAAAATAAAAAAAACCATAAAAACCCAAAAACCCCTAGAAAAATCATAGCAAAACCATAAAAGACTTAAAACCCTAAAAGAAATTAAAAATTATAAAACACTAAAAACCCTAAAAGACCCTAAAACCCTAAAAATTATAAAATACCCTTAAGACTTAAAAAACATTAAAACCCATAAAGTCCGTAAAAATCACTAAAAAATATAAAAACCATTTAAACCCATAAAAATGATTAAAATATCAAAAAAATCCTAACAATAAAGAAAAACCCTAAAACCCAAATAACCCATGAAAACCCTACAAACACTAAAAAACAATATACCCTTCAAAATCCCTAAAAATTGAAAAAGCCATGAAAAATCTAAAAAATCCCAAAACATGTAAAAAAAAACTAAAACTTCTGATAAACCGTAAGAAAACACTAAAAACCTAAAATCACTTAAAACCCCAAAAAACATAATACTGTTAAAAAAACTAAAAAACCCTCAAATTATAAAAGACATAAAACCCTAAAAATACCTAAAAACCCAAAAAACAATAAAAGTCCTAAAATTTCCCAAAAAAACTAAAAAATATAAAAACCCTAAAAAACCCTATAAAAAACTAAAAAAACAAAAAACTCATAAAACCCTTAAAAAACTAAAAATATTAAGAACCCTAAAAATAATAAATGAAAATAAACGCCCCTAAAATCCATAAAACCCCTAAAAACTTAAAAAATCGTAAAAACCCTAATATACCCAAAAAACACATTAAACCCCTAAAAATGTTAAAACATATAAAAAACCATAAAATCCCTAAAACCCCAAAAAACCCCTAAAACCGATTAAAACCCAGAACACCTAAAAATTCTAAAAACCCTAAGATCAACCAAATTCTCTAAAATCCATAAAAAAATAAAAAACCTAAAAATGAAATAAAACATAAAAAACCCTAAAAACATTGAAAATCCCAAATGAAACCTCAAATACTAAAAACACTTCAAACCCCTAAAAAACCTAAAAAATCTACAAACCCTAAAAAATCATAAAAAACCTAAAACCCCCAAACCCAAACCATAAAAATTATAGAAAATAAATAAAAACATAAAACCCTTAAATACAATGAAAAACCCCTAATAAAACATTAAAAAACTAAAAACACAAAAAACCCCTAAAATCTAAATATGAAAAAACCCCAAAACCCCTAAAACCCCTAAAACCCCCCAAAAACCATAAAACTCCTAAAATATTAAATCCTTAAAAACACTGAAAGACATTAGAAACAATTGAAACTAATAAAAATGTTAAAAAACTATAAAAACCTTAAATATCATAAAAAATAAAAAAACACACACTAAAATCCCAAATAAACCTCAAAATCCCTAAAAACCATAATAATCCATAAAAATCAAAAAATCCCAAATAACCTAAATAACCCTAAAATCCTTGAACACCCCTAAAAATCCATAAAAACCTAAAAATAGTTAAAATCACTAAAAACAAAAAAAATGCTAAAACCCCAAAAAAAACCTAAATACCATAAAAACCATAAAACCCTAAAAATTTTAAAAACCCTAAAACCCCATAAAAACCCTAGAAACACACTAAAAATTCTAAAAACCCTTTAAACCCCTAAAAATGATAAAAACTATAAAAACACATAAAACCACAAAAAATCAAAATAACTTAAAAACAAAAAAAACCATAAAACCCTAAAAAATCCTAAAACCCCTCAAATCCATAATAAACCATAAAACCATAAAAATCCTAAAATCCCTAAAATCCCTAAAAAAGTAAAATACCAAAAAAACCATGAAAACCTCTAAGAAAACATCAAAAAAATAAAAATACTTAAACATCCTAAAAACCAAAAAATTCTAAAAACCCTAAAGATTATAAAAACCCTCAAAATCCATAAAAACCCTAAATAATCATAAAAATAAAAAATACTTAAACCCTAAAAATAAAAAACTACCAAAACTCTAAAAAACCCCAAGAAAACCACAAAAACCAAAAATCACTTAAAACCCCTTAAACCCTTAGAATGATAAAACCCCTAAAAATCTCGGAAAACCCCTAAACACCATTAAAACCCTTAAAACACTTAGAAACTTTAATACTCCATAAAAACCCTAAAAACCAGTAAAAATATAAAATTCCTTTAAACAACTAAAAACGTTTAAAAACTTTATAAAGCCTTAAAAACCAATGGAAAATCAAATTAAACCCAAAACCCAAAAAACCAAAAAAACTATAAAAACCATAAAACCCTAACCCCCCCTCAAAATCCATAAAATCCATAAAAACTCTAAAAATAGTAAAAAACCCAAAAATACCTAATTTTTTTTAAAAAACCCTTAAAAACCTAAAAAACACCTTAAAATTCATTAAAAAACCGAAAACACTAAAAAACCCTAAAAACCAAAAAAATAATAAATACCCTAAATACCCCCAAACACCTAAAATCCATAAAAATCCTAAAACCCCCTAAAAACCATAAAAACCATAAACCAAAAAATACCATAAAACAAACTAAAAAATATAAAAACCATTTAAACCCCTAACAATATTAAAAACATTAAAAAAACGTTAAAACTCCTGAAAAAATCAAAATATCCTAAAACCTGTAGAATCTATAAAACCCTCAAAACCCAAAAAACCCCACAAAATCCTTAAAAATATTTAAAAACCCTTGAAATTTTTTAAAAATGCAAAAAATCCCAAAAAACATAAAAAAACCTAAAACACTAAAAACTCCTAAGAAAACCGTAAAAACCTAAAAACACATAATACCTCCAAAACCTAAAAAATGGAAAACCCCCCAAACCACTAAAAGATCCTAGAAACCCTAAAATTCTTAATAATAATAAAAACCCTTATAAAACTTAAAACCCTAAAAATAACTAAAAACTATAAATACCATTTAAACATTAAAAAAATTTAAAAAGTTTGAAAAAAAATTAAAACCACTTAAAATCAAAAAATCATTAAAACCAATAAAATGCTAAAAACATAAAAAACTCGTAGAAACACCCAAAATATCTAAAAACCCTAAACACCATAAAAATTACAATAAACTCTAAAAACATATAAAACCAAAAAAACCCTTGAAAAACCATAAGAAAACATTAAAATACTTAAAACACCTTAAATCCTCCAAACCCTTCAAAATCCCTAAAAACCCTAAAAATAGTATAAATGTTAAGAAATCCATAACATACCTGAAAACCCCTAAGAAAACCTTAAAAATGTAAAGACACATAAAACCCCCCAAAAAACTAAATAACTCTTAAAACTTGATATAATCCTGAAAATAATAAAAATACTAAAAACCCAACAAACCATTAAAGTACCCTAAAAATCCATAAAAACCGAAAAATCCCACTAAATACTCTCAAACCCTAAAACCGATCAAATCCCTAAAAACACTAAAAACTATACAAAACCTAAAAATATATAAAAACCCCCAAAACATTTAAAAAACTAAAAACCTAGAAAGTCCCTAAGAAAAACTTAAAAATACGAAATCACTTGAAACCCCAAAAAATAGTAAAAATACAAAAAATTATAAAAACACAAAAACCCTAAAAACCTTTAAAATAGATAAAAACCCTAAAAACAATAAATCTTAAAAAAAATCCCTAAAACCCCATAAAATCTCTAAAACCACTAAATAATTCCAAGAAAATCTTAAAAACCTAAAAAAACTTAAAACCACTAAAAATATATAAATTTTTTAAAACCCTAAAATCCCTAAAAAGACCCTAAAAAAACTAAAAACACCTAAAACCATAAACACACTTAAAAACCTTTAAACCGTAAAAATCCATTAAAAACCTAAAACCTTTAAAACTCTATAAAACCATTAAACCCCTAAAAACGTTAAAAACTCAAAAAATCCATCAAAACCATAAAAAATACCTAAAACCCCAATGAAACAATAAAAAACATAAAAAACCTAAAAAATATAAAACAATAAAAATCTCTAAAAATGTAAAAAACATAATAAATCTTAAAAATCCCAAAAATCTTCAAAAACCATAAAAACCATGAAATCTGTAATAAATTTTTTAAAAACTAAAAACACATAAAACCCATAAAAACCTAAAAAACCTAAAAATCCTAAACACCTAAAAACCCTGAACACCATAAAACCAGTAAAAGCCTTATAACCCCTGAAAGCCCATAAAAACCATAAAAGTTATAAAAACACTTTAAACCACTAAAAACATTAAAAAACTCTAAAACCCAAAGAAACCTAAAAAAACACAAAAAACACCTAAAAAGTCAAAAAACTATAAAATCCTTAAAAACCCAAAAATACCCTGAAATACCACAAAATAACTAATAACCCTAAAAATGATTAAAATCTTAAGAAATATTTAAAAATCACTAAAAATGTAAAAAAACCCCTAAAACAATAAAAACCTAGAAAAAAACCCTAAGAATACCTTAAAAACCAAAAAAACATAAAACCCCTTAAAACATAAAAATTAAAAATACCCTAAAACTCCAAAACCCCCAAACCCCCCAAAAACCCTAAGGACTCTAAAGTTCCATAAAAATCCTAAAAAAGATCTAAAAATCCCTAAATACTAAAATCCCTAAAAACCTTGAAAACCCATAAGAAATCCTTAAAACCCTAAAACACACCAAACTTCTAAAAACACCAAAAACCCTAAAAACCCTAAAAACCCTTAAAAGACCCTAAAACCACTAAATACCCCTAAAATTATAAAAACCCCTTAAAAGGCATAAGAACCTTAAAAACCCATAGAAACCCTAAAAAACACTAAAAATATAAAATCTCTTTAAACCCCAAAAATGTTTAAAAACACTAAAAAACAATAAAGCCCTAAAATACTAAAAAAACCCAAAAAACCCAAAAAACAAAAAAAACCCAAAAAACCCCATAAATCTCTCAAATTCCCTAAAACCCTAAAAACAAAAAAATAAAAAAAATCACTAAAAATCCCTAGAAACATAAAAACCCTAAACCCATGAAAAAACCCTAAGAAAAACATAAAAACCTAAAAACACATAAAACCCCTAAAAACCTAAATAAATATAAAAACACTAAAATAACCTAAAAACTCTAATGCCCCTAAATACCACAAAACCCCTAAAAACCATAAAAAAATAAAACCTCATAAAAACCTAGAAATCACTAAAAAATATATAAACCCTTTAAACACCTAGAAATGATAAAAAACTATTAAAACCCTTAAATGCCTAAAAAATCAAAAAAACCCCTAAAAAACTAAAAGGCCATAAAACCATGAAATACTTAAAACACTAAACCCATCCAAATTAGTAAAATCCCTGAAAAACCATAAAAAACCTAAAAAACCTTAAGAAAACATGAAAACCCTAAAAAGACTTAAACACCCAAAAATGAAAAAACCATAACCCCCCCGCAAAACAATTAAAACCCTAAAAACCATAACACCCCCTAAAAAACTTAAAAAATCCAAAACCCCATCAAAACCTGAAAAAACACTAAAAACCTTTTAGTCCCTTTAAAATTATAAAAAGCTCAAAAAACCCTTAAAAGACTAAAAAAATAAAAAACCCTAAAAAACCCAAAAACTGGGTAACCCTAAAAATTCAAAAACACCTAAAAACACTCAAAATCCCTAAAAACCCTAAAGAACCTAAAAATTCTAAAATCAGTAAAAATCCTAAAAATATAATAAACCCTAAATTCCCCAAAACCCTAAGAAAACCTTAAAAACCTAAAAATAATTAAAAACCCTAAAAAACATAAAAATGATAAAAACCCTAAAATATCCTAAAAACCCAAAAATAACTCTAAACCACCAAAATCTATAAAAACCATAAAAACAAAAAAATTAAAAAATCCATAAAAATACATAAAAAGTAAAAAAACCCTAAAAGTCCCTAAAAATCCTAAAACCCTTAAAAACAATAAAACCCATAAAAACCTTAAAACCCATAACAACACTAACAAAACCCTTAAAACTCTAAAAATAATTTAAGTTCCAAAAAATGATTATAAACTCTAAAACTCCTTAAAATACCTAAAAATAAAAAATCCCATAAACCTGCCAAAAATGTAAAAAAACATAAACCCCCCCAAAACCTAAAAATCCCTGAAATCTCTGAATAACATAAAAGTCTTAAAAATCCTAAAAATCCATAAAATATTAAAAAATATAAAACTCTAAAAACCCTATAAATCCACAAAAACCTAAAAAATATAAAACCCCTAAAAACATTAAAAAAACTATAACCCCAAAAAACACTAAAAAGACCCTAAAAACCTAAAAATAATTCAAAACCCCTATAAAACATAATAACACTAAAAAATTAAAACCCCCAAAACACAACTAAAACCTCTAAAAACTATTTAGTACCCAAAAAATATTAAAAAACCCAAAAAACATAAAAAAAATAAAAACCTAGAAACCCTAAAAAACCTTAAAAACCCTCAAAAACATTAAAAACCCGAAAAAGTCCTGAAAATACCTTAAAATACCTAAAAATAGAAAAAACCAGAAAAACACTAAGAAAACCTCAAAACACACAAAACCCCTAAACACCTAAAAAATGATAAAAACCATAAAAGACCCTAAAACCCTTAAAACCTATAAAAACCATAAAACCACTAACAACCTTAAAACCCCTAAAATAACCTAAAAACCCTAATAACACTAGAAACTCTAAATGCATTCAGACCCCTAAAACATTAAAAAACTCTAGAAACCTTTAAAACTCAAATACTAAAAAACCCCTAAAACCCAAAAAACAATAAAACTCTATAAAATCTAAAAACCATAAAAAGCCTCAAAATCCCTAAAAACCCAAAACACCCATTAAAGTTATATAAATTTCCTAAAATTCCTTAAAAACATAAAAAATCTTAAAAAACCTAAAAACCCCCAATGAAATTAAATGATACCTAAAAAAATAAAAACCACTAAAAACCAAAAAAAAAACAAAAAACATTTCAATCCCTTTAAAAACCATAAAACCCTAAAAAAAATAAAAATACCTAAAACCCCATAAAAAATAAAAACCATTAAAAACTATAAAAACAATCAAAACCACTAAAAACATTAGAAAACTCCACAAAAAATGAAGAAATCTAAAAAACACCAAGGAACCCTAAAATGCAAAATAAAAACAAAAAAAAACCCTAAAAACCCTAAAAACCCATAAAAATCCCTAAAACCCCGAAAGCAATAAAATTACTAGAAAAACATAAAATCCCTAAAAATGAAAAAACCATAGAAAAACCCAATGAAAAGCATAAAAACATAAAATCACATAAAATCCATGAAAAACTAAAAAAATCTAAAAACCCTAAAATACCCTAGAAACCCTAAAACCCATAAATACCACGAAACCTCTAAAACCCAAAAAAACCTAAAAATCACTAAAAAATATATAACCCCTTTAAACACCATGAAATGATAAAAAAACTATAAAACCCTTAAAATCCAAAAAAAAAAATAACCCAAAAAATACCATAAAATAATAAAACCCTAAAAACACTAAAACCCCTCCAAATCACTAAAAACACTAAAAATACATAAAATCCAAAAACTTTTAAAAAATATAGAAAAAACTAAAAACCCTGAAAACCCTAAGAAAACCAGAAAAATATATAATGACTTAAAACACATAAAAAATTTATAAAATCCTAAAATCCCCAAAAAACCATTAAAACCCTAAAATCCTCTAAAAAACATAAAAACCCTAAAATCCCATCAAAACCAAAAAATCCACTAAAAACTCTAAAAACCATTTAGACCCCTAAAAATGTTAAAAAAAATCCTTAAATACTAAAAAACTAAAAAAAACCGAAAAAAACTGAAAACCGGGTAACCATAAAAATCCTAAAAACCCTAAAACTCCTAAAAAACCTCAAAATACTGAAAACCCTAAAGAACCTAAAAATCCTATAAAGGTTAAAAAAATCCAAAAAATGTAAAAAACCTTGAAAACCCTAAGAAAACCATAAAAAACCTAAAAACACTTAAAACCCCAAAAAACATAAAAATGATAAAAACCCTAAAAAATTCAAAAAACCCAAAAATAGCCTACACCGCCAAATTCTCTAAAAACTATAAAAACCCTAAAATTTTTAAAAATACATAAAAATAACTAAAAAGGTAAAAAACCCTAAAAACCCTAAAAACCCTAAAAAACCCTAAGAAATTCTTTAAAACCAAAAAACTGATATAGTCACTAAAAATCCTAAAATCCTTAAAAACCATAAAACCCATAAAAACATTAAAACCCTAAAAACCAATAAAAACCCTAACAAAACACTTAAAACTCATAAAGACTTTTAAACTCCAAAAAATGTTTAAAAACACTAAAAACCCTTAAAATACCTAAAAAATTAAATAAAAACCCTAAACCCCCCCAAAATCTAAAAACCCTAACCCCCCCAAACTAAAAATATCTAAAAATAATAAAAATCATCAAAGTCCTAAAAATCCAAAAAATCCAAAAAATATTAAAAACCCAATAATCCTGATAACTATAGAAATCCATAAAAACCTAAAAAAATTAAAACCCATAAAAATATTGAAAAGACTAAAACCCCTGAAAACACTAAAAAGACCATAAAAGCCTAAAAATAATAAAACCCCCAACAAACCATATAAACAATAAAAAAATAAAAACCCAAAATACCACTTAAATCTATAAATACTATTTAGTACCCTAAAAATGTTAAAAAAGTCTAAAAACATAAAAATCCCTAAAAAATGAAAAAAATTCCCAAGAAACCAAAAAACCCTAAAAAACCTAAAAACCCAAAAAACATAAAAACCCTCAAAAAGCCTAAAACCCCATAAAAGTTCTAAAAATCTATAAATATATCTAAAAACATAAAAAACATGAAAAAACACTAAGAAAATCTTAAAAACCTAAAACCACATAAATCCCCTAAACACAAAAAAACACTAAAAACCCTAAAATTCCTCAAAACCCTTAAAACCTATAAAAACCATAAACCCCCTAAGAAAATTAAAACCCCTAAAAGAACCTAAAAACGCTAAAACCGACTAAAAACTCTATAAGAATTTTGACCCTTAAAAATATTTAAAAACTCTAGAAACCTTAAAAACCCTAAAAACTAAAAAACAACTAAAACCCAAATAACCATAAAAACCATAAAAACCATAAAAACCCTATAAACCCTAAAAAACACAAAAACACTAAAAGTCCCTAAAAACCCAAAACACCCATTAAAGTCATCTAAATTCCATAAAAATACTAAAAAACATAAAAAACCCAAATACATAGAAAAACCAAAAGAAATCCTAAGATACCTAACTACAATAAAAACCACCAAAAACCTAAATAACACGGAAACCCTTAAAACCCTAAAAAACATAAAACCCCTAAAACCCATAAAAATCCCTAAAACCCCATAAAACCCATAAAACCACTAAAAACTTTAAAATGCCTTAAAACCACTAAAAATATTTAAAAACTCTAAAAAAATTAAAAACCCTAAAAAACACAAATAATCACTTTAAACAAAAAATTAAACACCCTATAAACCCTAAACCCATAAAATTCCCAAAAGCCTTGAAAACCCATAAAAATCCTAAAAAATCCATAAAATCCATAAAAATGAAAACAACCTAGAAAAACCCAATGAAGAACTTGAAAATCTAAAAACACATAAAACCCCTGAAACCCAAAAAAAATCTAAAAACCCTAAAATACCCTAAAACCCCTAAAACTCCTCTATACTATGAAGCCCCTAAAACCCATAAAAAACCATAAAACTCCATACAAACCTATAAATCACTAAAAAAATATATAAACCCTTTAAACACCAAAAAATGATAAAAAAACTAAACAACCCTTAAAATCCCTAAAAAATATCAATAAAACCCCTAAAAAACCAGATTACCAAAAAACAATAAAACCATACAACCCTAAAAACACTAAAACCCCTCAAAATCTCTAAAAAAACTAAAAACCATAAAAAAAAACTAAAACTTAGTAAAAACATAAAACATCTAAAAACCCCAAAAAACCTAAAGAAAACCTTAATAACTTAAAAATACTTAAAACACCTAAAAAAATTTCTAAAAACCATAAACCCTGAAAAAAATATTAAAACCCTAAAAACTATAAAAACTCGTAAATACCATAAAAAACCCTAAAAACCCCTAAAAACCTAAAAACCCACTAAAAACTCTAAAAACCATTTATACCCCTACAAATGATAAAAAATTTTAAAAATACATTAAATACTAAAAAATAGAAAACCCTAAAAAACTAAAAAACTGGGTGACCCTAAAAAAATCCTAAAAACCCTAAAACTCCTATAACACCTCAAAATCCCTAAAATCCCTAAAACCCTAAAAAACATGAAAATACACTAAAAATCATGAAAATGTAAAAAACCCTAAAAACCCTAAAACCCCTAGGAAAAACTTAAAAACTGAAAAACAATTAAAACTACTAAAAAACATAAAAATTATAAAAACCCTAAAAAACACATAAAAACACCAAAATAACCCAAAACCCCCAAAATCTCTAAAAACCATAAAAACATAATTTTTTTTAAAAATCCATAAATATACCTAAAAAAGTAAAAAAATCCTACAATCTTGAAAAAAACCTAATAAATTCTTTAAAACCAAAAAACCCTGAAAGTCCCTAAAAATCCTAAAACCCTTAAAAACCATAAAACCCATAAAAACCTTAAAAACCTAAAAACCCATAAATACCCTAACAAAACACTTAAAACCCTAAAAATATTTTAATCTCCAAAAAATGTTTAAAAAATCTAAAAACCCATACAATACTCAAAAATAAAAAAACCCTAAACCCCCAAAAATCTAAAAAAAACACAGAACCCCCAAAAACCTAAAAATCTCTAAAAACCCTAAAAATCATAAAAGTCCTAAAAATTCCTAAAAATAAAAAAATATTAAAAACCCTAAAACCCTAAAATCCATAAAAACCACAAAAACCAAAAAAACATTAAACCCCTAAAAACATTAAAAACACTAAAACCCATGATAATAATAAAAGACCATAAAACCTAAAAATAATAAAACCCCCTTAAACCATAAACACCCAAAAAAATAAAAACCCAAAAATACCACTAAAATTTTAAAAAACTATTCAGTACCATAAAAATGTTAAAAACTCTAAAAACATAAAACCCTTAAAAAACTAAAAAAATCCCAAAAAACCAAAAAAACCAAAAAAACCAAAAAAACCAAAAAAACACAAAAAACCTAAGAACCCAAGAAACCTTAAAACCCCACAAAAACCATAAAAACCAATAAATATCCTAAAAATACCTAACATTCCCTAAAAACATAAAAAACCTGAAAAAAAACTATGAAATCCTTAAAATCCTAAAAGCATATAAAACCCCTAAACACATCAAAAATGCTAAAAACACTAAAATACCTTGAAACCCTTAAAACATATAAAAAACATAAAACCACTAAGAATATAAAAACCCCTCAAAGCGCCTAAAAACCCTAAAAACCACTAGAAACTCTAAAAGCATTTATACCCCTAAAACATTAAAAAAACTATAAAAACATTAAAAACCCTATAACCTAAAAAACTCTTAAAACCCCAAAAAACTATAAACCCTATATACCCTAAAAACCATAAAACCCCTCAAAATCCCTAAAAACACAAAATACCCATTAAAGTCATATAAATTCCTTAAAAATACCTAAAAACATAAAAAACCATAACAACCCAGAAAAAACGAAAAGAAATATTTATATACCTAAAAATAATAAAAACCACTAAAAACATAAAAAACCATAGAAAACTCTAAAAACCCTTAAAACCCTAAAACCACTAAAAACAAAAAAAAACTATAAAACCCCATAACACCCTAGAAGACACTAAAAACTCTAAAAATCCTTAAAACCATTAAAAACATTAAAAAAACTCTAAAAAAAATTAAAATCTCTCAAAAACACAAAAAAAACCCTAAAATGAAAAATAAAAAAAACCATAAAAACCATAAAACCTATAAAAATCACTAAAACCCAAAAAAACATAAAACTCATAAAAAATTTATTAAATCTCTAAAAATTAAAAACCCTTGGAAAACCCAAAACAAACCATAAAAATATAAAAATAATTACAACCCCTAAAAATCCTAAAAATCCAAAAAATCTTAAAAACCCTAAACCCCTAGAAGCCATAAAAACTCCTAAAACCATAAAACACATAAAAACCCATAAAAATCATAAAATAACCGAAAAATATCAGAATCCTTTTATCCCATGAAAATGTTAAAAAATTCTAAAAAACCTTAAATACCCTAAATATCCAAAAAAATAGTAAAAACCCAAAAAAATAATAAAAACCATAATAACCATAAAATCCCTCAAATCCCCAAAAACTATAAAAATAAAAAAATGACATAAAAATCCCAAAAAATAAAAAAAGCTTAAAAACTATGGAAACCCCAATGAAAAACTTAAAACCTAAAAACACTTAAAACCCCTAAGAAAATAATAAATGCTAAACACCCTAAAAACCATAAAACCACTAAAACCATAAAAAACTTTAAACCCACTCCCCCCCCAAACCACTAAAAACTATAAAATCCCTTTAAATACACATAAATATTAAAAAATATAAAATCCCCCTAAAATATAAAAAGTGAAAAATACCCTAAAACCCACGAACTAAAAAACCAAAAAACTCTTAAAATCGTCATAATCCATAAAAACCCTAAGAAACAAAAAAATCATAAAAAATCCCTCAAAACCCATTAAAAAGTAAAAAAACCCTAAAACAACTGATAAAACCTAAGAAAACCGTAAAACCTATAAAAAATTAAACCCATAAGAACCCTAAAAATTATTAAACACCCTAAAACCCTAAAAATTGCAAAACACCCTAAAACACTAAAAATTATTGAAATCCCTAAAAACCCATTAAAATAATAAAAACCCAAAAGATATAAAAAAACATAAAATATCATAAAAAACATTAAAGTTCCTAAGAAACCCATAAAAACCTAAAAACACTTAAAAACCCTAAAAACCTAAAAATGCTAAAAAATCTAGAAACAGTTAAAAAGAAAAAAAACCCAAAACCCCCTAAAAACCATAAAAGCTCCAAAAAAAACCAAAGACCCATAAAAAAACCCTAAAAAACCTTTAAACCCCTGAAACCATTAAAATCATTTGAAACCCTAAAAACTCAAAAAATCCATAAAAAACAAAAAACCCAAAATAACTCATAAAAACCCTCAAAATCCCTAAAACCCCCAAAAAACTGTAACAAAATCTTTAAAACATGAAAAGACCCAAAAGCCATATATCCTAAAAACCTAAAAAATCTAAAAACCCTAAAACCCCCTAAAAATCCCTAAAATCCCTAAAAACCATAAATCCCAAAAGACATTAAAATCCATAAAAATCAATAAGAACACTAAAAAATCACTAAAATCTATAAAAAACTATAAAAACTCAAAAAACCATAAAAAGCAAAAAAACCAAAAAACCCCTCAAGACCCTAAAAACCTTGAAATCCCTAAAACCCAAAAAACCATAAAAACCTAAAAAATACCTAAAAACCTCTAAAAATGAAAAAACCAAAAATCCCATATAAAAACATAAATGAATAAAAACACTTACTACCACTAAAAACAAAAAAAACACTAAAGATTGGAAAGACACTAAAAACCTTTAACCCCTAAAAACCAAAAGAACTCCTATAATCCTTAAAAAACCCTACAACCCCATAAAACCCTAAAAGCACAATAAAAACTCTAAAAACCCTTTAAACCCCCAAAACATTATAAATATATAAAAACATTAAATCCCTAAAAAATTAAAAAGCCAACAACCCAAAAAATCATAAAATATTAAAAAGCCTAAAAAATACTAATACCCTCAGAATTCCTAAAACTCCTAAAAACCATTAAAATACTAAAAACCCCTTAAACTTCCTAAAAACATAAAAAACCCTAAAAACCCTAAAAAAATATGAAAATTGTGAAAATCTAAAAACACTTAGGAACCCTAAAAACCTAAAAACACTAAATCCCCTAAAAACCATAAAAAACTGAAAAAAAACCCAGGAAACTATAAAAAACGAACAAACCCAAAAACCCCCCCCCCCAAAACAACTAAAACCTCTAAAAACCCTTAAACCCCTAAAAACAATAAACTAATCTAAAAACATTTAAACTCCAAAAAACAAAAAAAAACCCTAAAACCCCAAAAATGAAAAACAAAAAACAAAAAACAAAAAAACCAAAATCCCCTCAAAGTTCCTAAAAATCAAAAAAACCTATAAAAATACTAAAAATCCCTAGAAGTCCATTTAAAGGTAAAAGACACAAAAAAACTGAAAAAACACTAAAAAATACTAAAACTTAAATACAGTTAAAACCCCCAAAAAACCTAAAAACTCTAAAAAACCTAGAAACCCTAAAAGACCCTAAACCCCTAAAAACCATAAAACCCCCCAAAACCAAAAACACCCTAAAACCCACTAAAATCTATAAAAAACATTAAACATTTAAAAATGTTAAAAAATCATAAAAACATTAAAAACCCAAAAATCCAAAAAGAAACCCTAAATCCCAAAAAACCATAAAAACCCAAAAAACGGTAAAGCCCCCATAACCCCTAAAAACACTAAAAACCATAAAAATACTAAAAATACCTAAAAATACCTAAATTCATAAAAACCCTAAAACCTCAAATAAATACATTAAAATCTAAAAACATATTAAACTGCCCAAAAACCTAAAAAACACCAAATCCCTAAAACCCCTAAAAATACTAAAAAACCCCTAAAACCCAAAAAATCTTTAAAAACCCTGAAAATCCTAAAAATCCTAAAATATCCCTAAAATCACTAAAAATGTAAAAGGACCTAAAAACCATGAAAATCTATAAGAAAATCCTACAATCCAAAAAACAATTAAAATTTCTAAAAACCTAAAAAGTTATTAAAACCCTAAAAACCCTAAAAACCTTAAAAAAAATTAAACCCCCCCCCAGAAAATTGTTAAAACCCAATAAAAACTAAAAATCCTTTAAACCCCTAAAAATGATAAAAAACACTAAAACCCATAAAAACCTAAAAACCCTAAAAAACCCAAAAAACACTCAAAATCCCTAAAAACCCAAAATTCCAAAAAACAAATTCCTTAAAAAACTCTAAAAATCCATAAAAATGTAAAAACCATAAAAATCCCTAAGAAAAACTAAAAAAATACAAAACACTTAAAACCCTTAAAAACCTAAAAACATTATAAGGCCTAAAAAATAAAAAACACTCTAAAATTTTTAAAAATCCCTAAAAACCCAAATAACCAAAGTATCCAAAAAAGCCCTAAAAATATTTAAAATCTTAAAAAACATTAAAAACCGTAAAAATTCTAAGAAAAACATAAAACCTAAAAACACTTAAAACTCCTAAAAACCTAAAATATGCTAAAACACCATAATCGACCCTAAAACCCTAAAAATGTTAAATACCCCTAAAATGATAAGAAAACATAAAACACATAAAAACCTTAAAAACCACTGAGAACACATAAAACCCTTCACTCCTTTAAAAAAATTTAAAAACTCTAAAAAACCTTTAAAACCCTAAAAACTAAAAGAACCACCGAACCCATAAAAAACCCAAAAAACCCAAAAAAAACACCAAAACCCCTTAAAATCCCTAATAACCCTAAAATACTAGAGAAACACTAAAAATCCCAAAAATATCCATAAAACACAAACAACACAAAAAACCATGAAAATTCATAAGAAAACCTTAGAAAACTAAAAACAATTACAACCCCAGAAAAACAAAAGATGCTAAAAATTCTAAAAAACCATAAACCCACTAAAATCATTAAAAACTCTAAAACCCCATAAAACCCTACAAACCACTAAAAACTCTAAAATATTTTTAAACCATTAAAAAAATTTAAAAAAAGTATAAAAAGATTAAAACCCTAAAAAACTCAAAAAAACCTAAAAACCTAAAAACCATAAAATTTATAAAAATACCAAAACACCAAAAAACCATCAAAATTACTTAGAACCCTAAAAACCAAAAAATTATTTAAAAAACCAAAAATCCCTAAAAATATAAAAAAACTCAAAACCCTGAACAACCCTACAAAAACCTAAAAATCCTAAAAAACATAAAACCCCTAAAAACCTAAAAGCGCTAATAACCATAGAACCCCAAAAAACCCTAAATTCAACAAACCCCCTAAAAATATAAAAATCATAAAACCCTAAACATCCCTAAAAAACATTAAAACCCCGAAAACCCTGAAAACCCTAAAAACCCCTAATAAAAATTTAAAAACATAAAAACAATTAAAACCCCAAAAATACAAGAAAAAATGCTAAAAAATCTAAAACCCATAAAAATCCCCAAAAAACCTAAAACCCCCTAAAAAAATAAAATACCCTAAAAAAATTAAAAACCCTAAAAACACATTAAAACCCTAAAAACTGCTAAAAATGTAAAAACCTTTTAAACCCCTAAAACGTTAAAAAACTATAAAACACTTAAAAACATAACAGAATAAAAAAACCGAAAACCCTAGAAAACTTAAAAACCCTAAAAAAACCAAAAACCATAAAAATCCCAAAAAATCCTAAAAAACAATCAAATCCCCGAAAATCCAGAAAATCCCTAGAAATGTAAAAAACCCCTTAAACCCTTGAAAACCCTTAATAAAATATTAAAAACCTAAAAAAATGTAAAACCCCTAAAAACCCAAAAAATGATAAAAACCCAAATAACCTTTAAATTCCTAAAAGACCCTAAACACCTCTAAAAACCATAAAAACCCCTAAAAATTTTAAAAAACCAAAAAACCTATAAAACCCCTAAAAATTATCTATAAACTCTAAAAACCATTGAAATCCCTAAAAAGGTTTAAAAAAGCTAAAAAAATTAAAAATCTCAAAAAACTCAAAAAACCTACAGGACTAAAAAACACATTAAAGACCTTCAAAATCTCAAAAACCCTAAAAAATATAAAAATTATAAAAAAACCTAAAATCCATAAAAATGTATAAAACCTTGAAAATACCTAAGAAAACCATAAAAAACATAAAACATTTTAAACCCCTAAAACATTAAAAAAATTCTAACATCCCTAAAAACCCTAAAAACCATAAAATCCCCCCAAACCCCTCAAAACTATAAAAAACCCTAAAACCCCATAAAAACCCGAAAACACATAAAACTAAAAGAACCATTTTTACCCCTAAAAATGTTTATAAAAATCTAAAAACCTAAAAATTAATAAAAAAATAAAAAACCACTAAAATAAATAAACCATAAAACCCAAAACACAAATAAAAACCCTCAAAATCACAAAAAAGCCTAAGTAACCATAAAAATACTAAAAGGCCCTGAAAACCAATAAAAATATAAAAACACTTTAGAAAATAGTGTAAACATAAAAACTACAAAAAAACTAAAAAACATATAAAACAATAAAAACCCAAAAAAACCTTTAATATCCTAAAACCCTTTAAACCCCCCAAAATCCCTAAAAACACCAAAACCCATAAAAGTCCTAAAAATCCCTAAAATGAAAAAAATGTAAAAAAAAAACCTATGAAAAATCCTTATAAAACCATAAAAAGAAAAAGAAAATAAAACCCTTGAAAACTAAGAAAAAAGAAAAAACCCAAAAAACACTAAAAACCCGAAACACCCTAAAAACCATAAAAACCTTAAAAAACCATAAGAACTATAAAAACCCTAAAAATAAATAGAAACCCTAAAAAATAATAAAAACACAAAAATATTTTAAACCATATAAAAAGTTAAAAAAATAAAAAAACTTTAAAAAAATCCAAAACCCCTAAAAACCCCCCAAAACCATCAAAATACCTAAACCCCAAAAAACAATGAAAATCCAAAAAAACCCTAAAAATATCTAAAATGAAAAAAACCCTAAAGAAGCTAAAAACCTTAAAAAAATTATATTAAACCCTAAAATAATTAAAATCACTAAAAACCAGGAAATGCTAAAAACCCTAAAAACACTAAAATACCTAAAATACTAAAAACCATAAAACCCCTAAAAACCATAAAAATAATAAAAACCCATAAAAAACCCAAAAATCACTAAAACTATAAAAAATATTTATACCCCTAAAACGTTACAAAAATCTAAAAAACCTTATTAACTGTAAAAAATTAAAAAAAATCCAAAAATCCCAAAAAAATGATGGAAACCCTAAAACCCCTTAGACTCCCTAAAAACCATAAAAGACTAATAGATCCTTAAAAATCCCTAAAAATGTGAAACCTACTAAAAACCTAGAAAAACCCTAAGAAAACTAGAAAACACAAAAAAAAACACATAAAACCCTTAAAAACCTAAAAATTGTAGAAATCCTAAAAAACAGTAAAAGACAAAAAAAACCTTAAAATCCCATAAAACAATAAAACCCCCTAAAACCTTTAAAACCATAATAACCCTAAAAATCACAAAAACATTAAAAACCCTTTAAAAACCCAAAAGACCATAAAATCCATACAAAATTAAAAAACCATAAAAACCCTCAAAATACCTAAAAGACACTAAAATACCATAAAATCCTAAAAGGCCCTAAAATTCTCTAAATATATAAAAAACCCGAAAAACCTAGAAAACCCCTAAGAAAACCTTGAAATACTAAAAACACTTAAAATCCCTAAAAAACAAAAAACACCAAAAAACCAAAAAACCAAAAAACCCATAAATCCCATAAATACTTTAAAACCCTAAAACCTCATAAAATCCATAAAACCAACTTAAAAATATAAAAACTATTTAAACCTCTAAAAACATTAATAATCAATAAAAAACCATAAAACCATAAAAAAAATCAAAAAACCCATAATACCCCACAATAAGAACCCTAAAAACCAAAAAACCCTAATAAACCCTCAAAATCCCTAAAACCCTAAAAATACTAAAAATCCTAAAAGTTTATAAAAATCCATAAAAACATAAAAAACCCTAAAATTCTGAAATCCCAAAAAAACCCAAAAAACCAAAAAACATTTAAAACACCTAAAAACCTAAAAACAAAAATACCACATAAAACACATGAAAACCCTAAAACCCTAAAACCATAACAACCAATAAAAACCATAAAAACCCTAAACCACTAAAAACACTAAAACCATTTAAACACCTAAACACACTAAAAACACTGGAATAACATAAAAACCCAAAAACTAAAAAAACCCCTAAAACCTTAAAACCCCCCAAAATACCTAAAAACCATAAAACCCATACAAATATTAAAAAAGAAAAAAATTCCCTAAGAATTTAATAAATCTTAAAAACCCTGAAAACCCCTATGAAAACCTCATAACCTAAAAACACTCTAACCCCCCCCCCCCAAAAAAAAAAAACTAGAAAACCCTATAAACCCTAAGATCCCCTAAAAAATTAAAAACCATAAACCCCGAAAAACCATAAAACCCTAAAAACCCATCAAAACCCAAAACACCACTAAAAACTATAAAAACCATTTAAACCCCTAAAAACATTCAAAAACTCAAAAAACCTTCAAAACACTAAAAAATCAAAAAAACCTAAAAATAAAAAAACCCTAAAATTTATAAAACCACTAAAAAATCCTAGAAATAAAAAAAACCTAAAAAACCTAAATCCATAACAATCCTAAGAAAGCCCTAATAATCCCTAAAAATGTAGAAACAATAAAACCACTAAAACCCCTTAAGAAAACTTTAAAAACCTAAAATCACTTATAACCCCCAAAAAACCTAAAAATTATTCACATCCTAAAAACCCTAAAAACACTTAAAACCCCTAAAAACCCTCAAAATCACAAAAATCCTAATAAATCATAAAATCCAAAAAAAGTCCTAAAAATCCCTAAAAACATAAAAGAAACTAAAAACCATGAAATCCCCTAAGAAAACATTTAAAACCTAAAAACACTTAATCCCATAAAAACTAAAAACTATAAAACCCTAAAAACCCTAAATATACCCTAATAAACATAATACCCCATAACACCCTAAAATCATATGACATCTCACCCCTCCTCATTATCTTAAGTCGAGGTTGAAGTGCTACTTGGCCTTAAGTGACCTCCCCAAGATGTCAAATGCTGATAATAAATATCAAGGGCCTAAGAAATCATGTCGGATGATTTTCCCTTTTAAATACAAAGAGACACAATAAAACACACCATAATCAAATTCACTATATGATGCATGATAAAAAAAATTTACAACTGAAAATCATACCAACAATGACAATAAATAATCATAATAATACCAAATCAGAGTACCAAATGGAAGGCTAAATCAAAATATTTCAAGGACTCAAAAACATAGCTCCCAAGCTCCACACCAATCTCCAAGACCCAACACCACAAGACTACCACAACATCACAATTAACCACTAATGAAATGAGATGCTATAATTTTACCCATGTCCTGATAAACGACATCTACTGGAGCACCAATGTTCTAAAGAAGGGGGTGAGTAAGGATACTCAGTAGGAATTCCCCAAATGATTTCCATAATCACACCACAATGATAGAACAATTTATCACAATGATATAAACCATTATACAAAACTATTTAAACATTTAAACAATTTCCAACAAGGAAAACACATCCTTTCCAAAACATTACACCAAAACCAACACATTTTAATGGAATGAAACCAATAAGTCATAAAACAATTTTCCCATTTCATGTTGTCATAAACCATTTCATTTCTTAGGACCCAATACGTGCACCTCAACAACAAACCCAACTCAACCACCCATTCTCAGTGTTACCATTGATATTGGGACATCATATCCAAATATCATCCCATTTTTATTATAGCACTTTAGGAACACATCCATCCCTTTGACGGTGGTACTTCAAGACCACTAAACATACCCATTACAAATTAGGATTAACCATTTAATAAAAACCATGATAAATATGCTTTTGAAAACCACTTAAATAAAATTAACCCTTTTATAGAAAACACCTATAAGACAACATTTATTCTAAAAAAACATTTTAATAAAACAATGCCAAACCCATTTCAACACCCATGCCAAAACCATTTCCAACCATCCATGCTAAAAGCATTAAAAAAAACAATATTTTTATTGGAAAACATTTTCACAAACTATTTCCATAAAGAAAACCGACCTACAAATTTTAAAATCATTATTTTAATATCCATCAATGAGGTGTATTCCAAAAAAATATCAAAGTTTCCCCCAAATCTACGAATCCTCACATAATGGGTTTCAACTAAGCTTTACACATTGATTTCACAATCAAGTTCAAGAAAAACAACTAATTTGAAATTAATCCTTCTAGTTCTAGAAAGAGGAGATGAGAGTGAATCCACCTTCCTTTAAGGTTTCTAAGAAATTTATTGACGACAGAAATGATCACCAAATCTATGTAAAAAATCTACGAAGCCACCATAGGTCCCTTCCCCACACATCAAAAAAGAAAAAATCTAACCATTATAGGTATAAAAAACCCTAGATTTATTTGGGATGGAACCATATCTATGGAACTTGGATATAGAGAAGAGTATATATTAGAAAAACCAAGAAAAATACCACAAAAAAGACTTACTAAAGAATATATGACTTAACTACACCATGAAAAGCCTTCGAATCACTTTTGAAACAAGTGGGTGAGGTTCTGTATCCTTGCAGAAAATAAAATCCTAAGTGATGGTCAAAATGGGGATCAAATGGGGGGTTTCATGGTTAAAATCATGTGAGTTCCATTTTTAAAAACCCAATTTTTAATCCATTCCCATTTATTCGAACTATTAGGAAAGTCGTGCACTAACCGTGCACCCTCTACTACCTTAAGAGGGTGACTCGAATGGTTGGTTCGTATGGTTAGAAAAATCATGCGGCAACCATGCAAAAGATCATTGTCCAAGATTGATGGTTTACCTGTGGTGGTCCCATGGTTTAGTCAACTATGCAACTAAAATGTGCACCAACCCAGAGCCCACTACCTCAACTTTCACAGATTCTTGGAGGAGTTGCATGATTTCAACTAATGGTACTCAAACATGTCCTCCTTAGAAAATCCCCAAAAAATCCCAAAAACCATTCAAAATCTCCCAAACATTACCCAAACACTTTATATACCTAAAAATAACGAATAAAATTGTTACATACTAGAAACCATGGGTGTTATATTCCCCCCATAATTGGGATTTCCATCCCCAAAATGTATAAAACCATAACTTTCTTAAAAAATTTGGGGAATTACAGGTCCATTTCCTTCTTCAATTCTCAAGTCTCCGCCTAAATTTGACCATGTTTCCACAAAACCCACATGATACTAATTCTTTTTCTCTGAAATATGTTCTCTTTCCTATCCACAATCCGTACTTTCAAGTTCACCAAAGAATCATCCGACTATAGCTCAACATGATTCCATCGAATCACATAGTCAGGATCTAACTGATATTTCTTCAACTGAGATACATGAAACACATTATGTAGCATACTAAATCAGGGTGGAAAGGCCAATAAATATGCCACCTCTCAAAATCAATCAAGTATCTCAAAAGGACCAATGTATCTTGAAGATAACTTCTATTATTTTCTAAATTGATAATGTCCAAGACTATGAGATGTTCTCAAGAACACTTGATCACTCACCTAAAATAGAAACAGTTGTCGATGGTGATCTTCATATGAATACTAATGGATTTTTCCCATCTCCATTCTCTTCCTGATCAACTAAATCTTCTCCATAGTCTCTTGGAAAAGTATCTACCCAATTATCAAAGTCTTAGATGTTTCCACCCAACAAAGTGGATAATGAAATAGACATGCATACAATGCTTCAAAAATATACATATGTATCGAGTCATGAAAACTATTATTATATGATAACTCCACAAAGGGTATGTGATCCTCCCATAATCCACCCAAATCCATCAAAAAATCCCTCAACATGTCTTCCAACATTTTTATTTTCCTTTTGGATTTCTCATCTGAATGAGGATGATACGCTATACTCATGGTCAACTAAGTCCCAAGGTCTTATTATAAGGATTTACAGAAAGGATACATGAACCTTGGATCTCTATTGGATACAATCAAAATTGGTACACCATTCATATTTACCACATCACATATATAGATTTTGGATAGTTCATCAACCATAAGAGATTCATGAATATGGATAAAATGGTCTGACTTTGTCAGTCGATCCATAATCACCCATATAGAATCATGTTTTCTAATCATTCTTGGGAGAACTGTAACAAAATACACAGCTATCTAATCCCATTTCCACACTAAGATAGGTAAAGACTAAAACATATTTTCTAGTGGATGATGATCTGCCTTAACTTACTTACTTGTCAAACATCTGAATACAAAATCAACCAGTTTATTTTTCATACCCACCCACCAAAATTGTGCTTTTAATGCTTTATACATTTTATTAAATCCAGGATGGACAGACCATATGGATTGATGATATATACCAATATGTTTTTCCTAAAAATCTACTTATACAACAATCTAGTTATAAACCACAGCATGGAATTCCTATCCATTTCCCATTCCTAAATGCTCTCCCTACCATTGAGTTTCGACCTCATAACCACACACTCCAAATCATAGGCCCACATCTCTTCAACCATTTTAATTAAAAAAATAATGAACAAAACTATAATGAAAACCTATGAATCACCTTGTTATTCAAATTCGAAACGTATGTCATCTGTGTCTGGCATCAATTTATATTGATCCGAAGAGTCTTTTTCCACCTAAGCATATGAATTTCTACTTAATTAATTCACCAATAATTACCTTTTCCCGGTGTATATATCAAGTCAAATTAAACAATTTATAGATATCTGATCCATATAATTTTCCACACATTACCATAACTTTTTGATAAAATGTTCTTTAGACTCTTATGGTTAGTAAACACCGTGAATTTCTCACTGAAGAGGTAGTGACACCAATTTTAAAAATCATTCACTACAACATCAAATTCCAGATCATGTGTTGGGTAGTTTATCTCATGCATCTTCAACTGATGTGATCTATATGCAACCAAATGATCTCCTTTCATGAGGACACAACCAAACCCTAATCCCAAAACATCATAATACACCATTTTCCCTTTTCCTGGTTATGGAAAAACTAAGATTGGTGATGATTTAAGGTGACCCATATGCTCTACAAAATACTTTTGACATTTCCCATTCCATTGAAATTGAACATTATTCCTTATCAGGGATTTCATCAGTGAAGGTAGTCATGATAATTCACAAACAAAGCATTTGTAATACCTAGATAGACGAGATAGACTTCATATATCAAAGACATTCTTTGGAGGTTGAAAAGTGATAACAACCACTATATTCTATGGATACACTGAAACAACTTTCTCAGAAATATCATTACCATGGAAACATACCACTTGTATACAAAAATCACACTTTGAAAAATTGGTATATAACTCATGATATCTCAAGATTTCCATCACTGTTTTTTAGTTCTACTCATGCTCCACCCTTTCCCTTGAATACACCAATATATCATTCATAAACACCACCACAAAATAATCTAGATATATCTAAAATATCTGATTCATCAATTACATAAAGACTACTGGAGAATTTGTAAGACCATAGGGAATCACCACATACTCATAATGGAAATATCTACTCTAAAAAAAGGTTTTTAGAATATCCTCATTTTGAACCTGCAATTGGTGGGACATGATCACAAGTTAATTTTGGAGAACCATTGTGCTCCCCTCAATTGATCGAAAATATCAACAATGTGTGGAAGTGGATACTGATTATTTATCATAACATAGTTATGTTTGTGGTAGTAAACACAAAACTAGAGAGTTTTATCCACATTTTTGATAAAAAAAACATTTACTACCCATGGAAATGTGTTAGGATAGATTAACCCATTGTTTTATAGATATTTTAAATAAAATTTCAATTCCCTCAATCCTGTTGGTTCCATCTAGTAAGACAGAAGGGAAATAGGACTAGAACTTGGATGGATATCAATCTTAAACTCTACTTCTATTATGGGTGGAAATTCTAATAATTTTCAAGAAATAAATCTAGAAACTGATAAAAAATGCTAGAACCCAACTATTATCAATCTCTTATATTGATGCCAAATGTGAGGAAACCAACTGATATGAGATCATTCCAACTTCTGGTTCTAATAATCTTGTTGCACCCACCATTACATTACTCTATACCCTAAATAACATTATGAAAACCTTAGAAACCTAAAAAAACTAAAAACCTCGAAAATCCTAAAAATACTAAAAACCCTAAAAGACATAAAAAACCAAAAAATCCCAAAAAACCATAGAAACCACTAAAAATCATTAAAAATACAAAAAATAAATAAAATACTAAAAACTCTAAAAACCCTTTAACCCCCTAAAAACATTAAAAAACTCTAAAAACCTTAAAACCCCTCAAAAGCTAAAAATACCATAATAACCAAAAAAAATATAAAACCTTAAAAAGACATAAGAATCTTGAAAAAGGCCCTAAAAATCCATAAAAACATAAAGAAACCCCAAATCACAAAAAAAAATTAAAAATTGAAAACCGTAAAGCACTTAAAACCCCAAACAAACATAAAAATTGCTAGAAACCTTACAAAACAAAAAAAACCATAAAAATCCACAATGTCCCTAAAAATAATAAAAATATAAAAAATCTCAAAAAGCACTAAAAATACATAAAAATGTAAAAATTCCTAAAAACCCTGAAAACACAAATAAATCCTTAAAAACATAAAAACACTTAAAATCCTTAAAAACATAAAAAAAAACCCTAAGAACCCCTAAAAAGCCCCTAAACCCTCTAAAATCCCTACAAACTTCTGAAAAACACAAAACCCATAAAAACCATAAAAACCACTAAAAACTCTAAAACTCCTTAAAACCCCTAAAATGATAATAATAAAACATTAAAATCATAAGGACTAAAAAAACCTTGAAAACCCAAAATACCCATAAAAACACTAAATCCCAAAAAAAACATTAAAATACTAAAAAATCTCTAACAATTCCTAAAATCATAAAAACCCTAAAACCCTGAAAAACTCTAATAAACCATAAAAACCTAAAAACATATATAACCACTAAAAACCTAAAAACAGTAAAACCATAAAAACTATAAAACTGAAAAAAGCCCGTACAAATCCCTAAAACCCCATAAAAAACCTAAAATCCCACAAAAAACACTAAAAACTTTTAAACACCTAATTTTATAAAAAAACTATAAAAATTATTAAAAACCCTAAAAAATAAAAATAAACTCAAAAACTGAAAAAACCATAAAAACACAAAAAACAAAAAAACCCTAAAACCCCTAAAAAATAATAACCCTAAAAACATAAAAATTATTAAAAATCCATATAAATCCTTAAAAAGTTAATAAACCTTGAAAACCCATTGGAATCAATTAGAAACCAAAAAAATATCAAACCCATAAAAGCCTAAAAATAGTAAAAACCCTGAAAAACCAAAAAAAACCCTCAAAAACCTAAAAACCCCAAAAACCCTTAAAAACCATAAAAAACCTTGAAAATCATAAAAAATACCAAATTTCCAAACAAACTATAAAATCCTAAAACCCTAAAAATCATATGAAAACCTTAAAACACCTAAAAAAATAAACGTACTAAAAACCTAAAAACCCTAAAAACCCTTAAAACAAAAAAACCCCATAAAACCTTAAAACCACAAAAAAACAAAGTCCCTAGGGGTTTTCTAATTAGGATCTTGAAGCACTCAGAATCCATATGCTCACAATGGATTGAGGGTTGCGATTTGGAACCATGTTCTCCTTGTGTTTTGATTGGTTGTCTTTATTGGATGATTCTTGTTCGATGGGTCTCTTTGATGGATGGTTTTTGGGTTCAAATTTGTGGTTTGTCCTAGGGGTTCTCATGGATTGTTTCAGATAGTGGAGGATTTTCTATTATTTTCTTTGTTTGGTATTGTGGTGGGTATTATGTTTTCGGGACCAAGGGTGATGGTCCAAGATTCATGGTTGAAGGAGTGACTTCTCATTGACTTTCAGTTATAGGAGGCTAGTGTGGTCAAAGTTGCTTATAGTTTTTTGAATTTTTGGATAAGGTATGATGAACACCAGAGCTCATGGTTCGTCATGTTCCCAACTGTTTGGTTTTCATTACTAAATTAGTGGGCGGGGGGGGGGGGAGGGGTTGTTTGGTGTGTCTACTATTGGTTTTTAGACTATCATCGCCAATTGTTTTGTCAGAGTTATTGAGGAGGAGTGCATCAGATGACATGGGTTGTGTGTTAAGGCCAGGTACACTTTATTTTTTTGAATTATTCTTTCTATTGGATCATTGTTTTGTTATCTAGTTGATACTTATTTGGGTTATATGTGGTCTTGTAGATGATGAATGACTTTTTATCACGTGAGGTTTGATGACTGATGGTTTTGTTTGTAGTTTTATTTCATCTAATAATTTGTTAGAGGGTTTATTGGTGCTTTGTAGGCCCCTGGTTCATCATACCTCATCATTTCTTATGGCATGTTAAGCTTAGGGTTGGTTATTTGGTCCACTAGTTTTCCATCCATCAATAATAATTTTGAGTTCTTCTCATGGTTGTTGATGGAATAAGGGTTTGGAAACCTTTATTATGACAAGTGCACATGGGGTGATATGAGATTCATGTCAGTGGTGGGTGGTTTTGATTTCATTGATTTTGTATGGTTCTTGGATCGATGTTGTGGATTTGGTCACTCCCTTTCAGTACCATTGGTTGTTGTTATCCGTTTTCTAGGATGGCCACATGTTGTGGTTTCCCATTTATTCAAAATTTTGTGTGCTGGCCTTCTCTTTCATTTGATGGTTCATTGGTGAACCTAGTTTCGTTTTCCCATTGGTCGGAGTGTCCCATATTTCATCATCCTCCTCAGGGAATTTTTTTCTACAGATTGTGTCATCTGGTTTCACAGAGGAGGTATACATGTGGATTTTTTTAGAGTTTCATTTGTCTGCCTTCACTAATGATGTCGGTTTTTTTGGCTCTCTTGTGTCGGGATTGTGGATCCCTTTACATCCCATTTATGTGAGGGTGTTATGTTTTATTCTATCTATTAGATAATTTTTCCTTACAATTTGTTAGAAAATGGTTCACCAGTCAGTGATGGTGTGATCATTACTCTTAGTGGGATTCAGGTTGGTGGTGTCAATAGCTTCTGTAGTAGCATCAGAAGAATCATAATACGATGTCGGGATGCTTCGGTTTCTGGTGTAATGATGCTTCAATTGGATTGGATATCATTTATATTTTTTCTCTGTCTATTTTTGGCTGGGTTCCAAGAAGAATTTTTGGTCGGGGGGGCCTACAGTGTTTTTGGTTACAGAGGGGGCTTGTTGTTATGTCGACTTGGTTGTGGTAGAGAGATATGGTTGTAGATTATAGGGAGGTGGATGGGTGGGGATTTACCTTCATTCTGGATTTTATAGAGAATCTCTTTCTGGGAAATCAAGATTTTGGGACCTGTAGGATGGCTTGGTGTTGGGATTGATGGAGTGGTGAAATACTTAGTGGGATAGATGTAAATGTGGATTGGATGAAGTTGGGATGCAAGGGTTGTAGGGATGATGGTAAAGCTGGAGGTAAGGGATTCTTTGGTTCTAGATGTTTTTTTTAAAGTAGCACTGGGGGTTGAAATTTTTTTGGATGGTGTTGGGGTTTGTGATTTATATAGCTGTAGGTGTATTAGTGTTCGGTGATGGGAGCTATTTTCTTCTCGAGTAGGTTTTGGGTATAGAAAATTGGGGGCTGGGGTGGGGGGATGTCTGGTTGTAGTGTTAGTTTCACTATTGTCAGATGATGGAGTAGAGGATGAGACTGTTGGCAGCTATGTTGGGAGATATTATAGGATGCTTGTCTTATTGCAGATATGGATGTTGTGCTGAGAATTAAATAGGGGTGCTGAATGTTTTTTTAGGTTTCTAGGAGATTATCAGGTTGGGATGTATATGTAGGGTGATGGGGGATCATGTTGGGTGCTGGGTGTTGTTGGGAGATTTTTTTTGCTTGGTCTAGAAATAGAGATGAGAGTTGGGTGATGAGCGATGGGTGTTGGGTGTTGGGTTTGTTGGGCTTCATGAGGTTTCTTGTGCTTTTTTAGGAATTGTTTTTGATGGGATTCACAAGGTTTATAAGACCGTCTTCATGGGGATGGTTTTTTGGGTTTCATGAGGTTTATTGGGCCATTTTATTGGAAATCGTTTGTTTAGAATTTGTGAGGATTCTCAAGCCCATCTTTAAATAGAGGCCTTAGATGGGCTACACATGGTTTCTCAGGCCTATTTTCAAGAGTTTGATTGTTTGGGCTTCATGAAGGTTCTCAGGGCCATTTTCCTTTTTTTTGTTATTGGGGGACTTTGGGCCAATTGTTTCACCCTTTGGATGACTACATTGTACTTCAATTCCTTCTTTTATATATTACATTCTATTTCCCTGAAAAACCCCTAAAAATATATAAATACCCTAAAAAGCCACTAAAAACTCTAAAAACCAGTAAACCCCCAAAAACATTGAAAAACTCTAAAAAACATAAATTCCATAAAAAATCACAAAAAATGTAAAACCCCAAAAAATCATAAAAACCAAAAAAACATAAAAACCCTAAAAATCAATAAAATCCATAAACAAAAATCCCAAAAAATCCTAAAAATTTAATTTTTTTTAAAAACCCTGGAGAACCCTAATAAAACCATAAAAACCTAAAAACTCCAAAAAATATAAAAAACCTAAAAAATGTTCAAAACCCTAAAAAAACCCAAAAAACCCCAAAAAATTCCCAAAATCCTTAAAAATCCAAAAAATCCCACAAAAATCCTCAAAAATACCTAAAAAACCCTAAAATCATAAAAACCCCTAATACAATGGAAACCATAAGAAAACCATAGAAATAAAAAGACCCATAAACCCACTAAAATACCTAAAAACACAAAAAACCCTAAAGTCACTAAAAACCCTAAAAATACCTAAAAACCATAAAACCCCTAAAAACATAAAGAATAAAAGAAAAAGGAAAGATGTTTCCACTCTCGCCTGGGCTCCCTCTCCCGACATCGCGATTGACATCATCTTTTCATGGCAGATTCATCTTCCAGTCTGATTGTGATGAAAATTAGCTTATCAGTTGCGGTTTGCTTTAGAGTATGGTGCTGATCCTTAACAGAAAAGGGTTTTGGAGTCTCTCAGTGGTGTCGGTCTTTGGAGCTGTTTCTTTTTATGGCATCAGATGTTCTGCTTCTTGTTCTACTTCATGTTTGGTGGATCTGGATGTGTGGACAATGGATCCGGTCCCTGCGACCAAAGGCTAATTTGGGCTTCCCCTTCTCAGATCGGCGTGGTATTCGAGGGGATCTAGAAAGGGCAGCGTTGACTTGGCTTGGATCCGGCGACAACTTGCCTTGGTTTTGGTAGATTTGAAATCTGCTCTTCCTAAGGTGAAGCCTTACATCTTGTCTGTGCTTTTTGGATCTGGGTGTCTCTCGAGGAGCCCCGACGCGGTGGGATTCAGCGTCATTGAGCTGGGGTTGTATGCTTCTCAATGGCGTGATTATTTATGTGAAGGAATAAGGAATTTGATGATCACTGCTGCTATGGGTTGGTGGCTGATAAGGGTGAAGATGTAGGTTTTCTTTTCTGATTTCGTTTTCCTATTCTTGGATCTTGCTGATGATGAATGTATGGTCATACTGTGCTGTGTTCGTTTTGATGGGATGATGGAACTGGTTTGGTCAGAAAGAGTTGGTCGCTGGTTTCTGTGTTTTTATATGATGTTTTCTACTGGTTGTTGGTTCTTTTATAAGTTGCTGCTGAATTTTTATCGGATATTGAGTTTCTGGATGATGAGCAGCTAGACTTTGGGTACCGCTTCCCTTGAGTGGAGGTGGTGGGTGCTGGAAATCTGGTATGGTGGTGCTGATTAGTGTTGTATGAAAGTGGAATGGTTGGGAGTTTCTGATTTCTGTAACGAAAATGCTGTCGGCTAGCTTGGGTGTGATGCTGGATGTGGCTGGATGTTTGGCTGTGATTTTATGACAGATATGGATTTCTGCGGTGGGTTTGGTTGTGGGAATCTGCTTGTTCTGGCTATCGGTAGGGAAGAAGAGTTGTTGGGGTCTGGAGGCTGGTTGATGTTATGGGATGCTTGTACTGCTTGGCTGGGTGATGCTGTTGGAGATACTGCTAAGCGATGTTATAGCGGTGATGGATAGATTATGTTGGATGCTGGACTTGGTGAGATTGGAGGCTGGTTGCTACTTGGTTGTGAGCTGCTAGATGCTGGTTGATGCTGGTGACGATGATGGTTTCGACTTGGTGTTCTCTATTTTCTGTTTGGGTTTTTTTTCTCCTTTTCTTTTTTGATTTTTATTTTTTTTGGCGTGGGTTGTAAGGGGTTTTTGGGTGTGGGTCGTTCGACCCCTCCCCTCCTTTGTCTACTGTGTCTCTTTTTCTTTCTAATAAATTTGGGGGGCTGGGAATAGCCCGACCCTTGCATCTTCCTTGCCCCTAAAAACCATAAAACCCAAAGAACCCTTAAAATCCTAAAAACCCACTAAAAACTATAAAACCCTTTGAACCCCTAAAACATTAAAGAATACTAAAAACCTAAAAACCCTAAAAACCCTAAAACCCTAAAAGTCCATAAAAACAATATCAAACATAAAAATATTAATATAACCTACAAATTCCTAAAAACCCAACAACACTAAAAACCATGAAAACCCTAAGAAAACATTAAAAATCACACATAAAACCCCAAATAAACCTAAAAATTTATAAAAACCCAAACACCCTAAAAAACTTAAAAACCATAACTCCCCCCATAAAATCCAATAAAACCCTTAAAAACCACTAAAATCTTTAAAACTGTTTAAACCCCTAAATTTTTTAAAAACTCTAATTATGTCGAAAACTCTAAAAAACTAAAAAAAACTGTAAAACCCAAAAAACCATAAAAACCATAAAACCCTAAACCACTAAAACTATAAAAATCCCTAAACCCCTAAAAACTGTTAAAATCCTAGAAACCCCAAAAAATCACTAAAATTTTTAAAATCCTGAAAAAACTAAAAAACATTAAACTAATTAAAACCCTAAAATTCTATAAAACCCCAAAAGAATATAAAAAACTGAAAACCGAAAAAAAAACCTTAAAACCCTTTAAAAATATAAAATCCATTAACAACCTTAAAAGCCCATAAAAAAAAGAAAAAAACTAAAAAATAAAAACCATTCAAGGCCCTAAAACGTTAAAAAACTCTAAAAAACCTTAAAACTCTAAAAACTCAAAAAAACATAAATACCCAAAAAATCAATAAAACCCTAAAAATCCAAATGATGTAAAAAACAATAAAAACCTTAAAAATACCCCAGGAAAACCCTAAAAACCTAGAAAAATTAAAACCTATACCAACCTAAAAAATAGAAAAACCCTTGAAAACCCTACAAACACTAAAAACCACAAAACCCCCCAAAACCATAAAAATATTAAAAACCCATAAAAACACTAAAAACAAACTAAAATATATAAAGGCCCTTTAATACCATAAAAATGTAAAAAATTCTAAAAAACATTTAAAACCCTAAAAACCCAAAAATCCCTAAAAACCCAAAAAAATATAAAACCCCAAAACCCCCCTAAAATCCATAAAAACCACTAAAAAGCATAAAAATCATAAAAATACACTAAAAACTCTAGAACCATTTAAAACTATAAAAACATTAAAAATATATATAGAAAACCATAGTTAAAATAAAAACTAAAAATACCCCAAAAAACCCAGAAAACCAAAAAACCCAAAAAAACGCTAAAACTGCTCCAAATCGATAAAAACTAAAAAAAAAACCAAAGGGAAAAAATCTCTAAAAATCCATAAAACATTAATGAAACTAAAACCCTTAAAACCCTAATAAAACCTTAAAATCCTAAAAACACTTAAATCCCCCAAAAACATAAAAATGCTAAAAACCCAAAAAATCCTAAAAGCCCAAAAAATCCTAAAAATCCACAAAAACCCTAAACCCCGAAAAATCCCAAAAACAAAGAAACCCTAAAACCCCATAAAAACCCAAATAAAATCTTAAAAATTAGAAAAAAGAAAAACCTTGAAAGGCCTGAAAAATGTTAGAAACCCAAAGAATCCTAAAATATAATAAAACCCTAAAAACCCTAAAACCATAACCCCCCAAACCCTAAATACCCTAAAAATGATAAAAATAACTAAATTCTTAAAAAACCCTTAAAACACTTAAAACTACTCAAATTGTTAAAAAACTATAAATCCATAGAAACTCTAATGAACTAAAAAACCCAAGAAAACCCAAAAACCCTAAAAATCCCTAAAAAACTAAAAAACAATAAAAATCCTAAAAATCCATAAAAATACCTAAAGTAATAAAATACCTAAAACCCTAAGAAAATCATAAAAATATAAAAACATTTTATACCCCCAAAAACCATAAAAACACTAAAAAAACTAAAACCCCCAAAAAACCAAAAAAAACCTCAAAGTCCCTCAAAATCCGTAAAAACATTAAAATACTAAAAAATATATAGAAATTCCTTAAAATGTAAAAAACCATTAAAACCGTAAGAAAACATAAGAAAACCTGAAAACCCAAAAAACACTTAAAACCACTGAAAAACCTATGAAATGATAAAAACTATAAAAGAGAATACAACCCCTAAAAAGCACTATAAACCATAAAAACCTCCTAAAAACCTTAGAAAACCCTAAAAATTAATAAAAAACTAAAAACCACTAAATACTAAAAACCCTGAAACACTTAAAAATGATAAAAATTCTAAAAACAGTAAAAACCATAAGAAAACACAAAACCCCTAAAAAAATACCATAATGACCCAAAAAACCCTAAAACCATCAAATCCCTAAAAACCCTAAAATCCTAGAAAATCCCAATAAATCCCTTTAAATCCAAAAAAACCAAAAAATAATACAAATCCAAAAAATCCCAGTAAATAAATAAAAAGGTAAAAAACCTGAATTTTTTTTAAAAACAATAAGAAAACCCCAAAAACCAAATAGGCTTAAAAATCATTAAAACATAAAAAATCATAATAACCCTAAAACACTAAAAATCGTAAATCCCAGAAAATTCCCTAAAACCCCTAAAGTCCACAAATATCCTAAAAGCCCTAAAAATTCCTATAAACATAAAAAACCCTAAAACCCTTGAAAACCCATAATAAAACCTTCAAAACATGAAAACAATTAAAAAACCAAAAAATATAAAAAATGTTAAATATCCTAAAAACCATAAACACCGGTCAAAATTCCTAAACATCCTAAAAACAATGAAAATCCTAAAAATCCATCAATCCATAAAAAAGTAAGTCCTGAAAATCCCTAAAAATAAGAAAACTCCTAAAAGGCCCTAAATCCCTAAAAACAACTAAAAATCATAAAAACCATAAAACCCTTAAAAATCCATAAAAACCCTAAAAATGACTAAGAACTCGAAAAACCCTTTAAACCCGTAAAAACTCGAAAAACTCTTAAAACCCTTAAAAAACTAAAAAAACCCTAAAAACCAGAAAACAACCATCAAAATGCCAAAACCCTTAAAAACCATCAAAATACCTAAAACCCCTAAAAAACTATAAAAACCTTCCAAAACCCTAAAAATCCATAAAACATAAAATACGCTAATAGCCCTGGAAGCCACAAAAGTACCATAAAACCCTATAGAACCCTGAAAATCCCTAAAAACCCAAAAAAATCATACAAAACCAAAGAATAAAAAAAAGTACCCAAAAACATAAAAACAGTAAAAAACCCAAAAAAACCAAGGAACCATTAAACACTTGATTACATTTAAAACCCCAAAAAACCTAAAAAAATGTTTAAACCCCTAAAAAACCCTAAAAAACAACACAACAAAATCTTAAAACCCTTTAAAACCCATAAATCCTAAAAAATCACTAAAAACTCTAAATACCAGTTAAACCCCTAAACACATTAAAAAAAATCAAAAATAACTTAAATTTTATAACAAATTCAAAAGAACCCTAAAAAAGAGAAAAACCATTGAATCCCTAAAACCTTCAAAATCCCAAAATTCCCTAAAAACCCTAAAAATCTTAAAAAATCCCCAAAAATCCATAATATGTTAAAAACCTTGAAAAACCATTAGAAAAACTAAAAAACTAAAAGTGCTTAAAACCTCTAAAAACCTAAAAAATGCTAAAATCAATAAAAACCCTAAAAACCACATGAAACCCTAAAACCCTCAAAATTCAAAAATACCATAAAAACCCAAAAAAAATGTAAAAATACCCTAAAGATCCCTAAAAGCATAAAAACCTGAAAAACCTTGGGAAACGCAAATAAAAACATAAAAATCTTAAAACTCTTAAAACACGTAAAAACTTAAGAAACACTAAAAATCATAAAATACCCTAAAATAGCAACCCCCAAACCTTTAAAAAAACTAAAAATTTATAAAACCCATAGAAAACCTCTAAAACTCTAAAAACATTAGAAATCACAAAGAACGTTAAAAAACTATAAATAACCTAAAACTCAAAAAACCACTAAAAACCCAAAAAACAAAATAAAAGTATAAAAATTGAAAAAAATCCCTAAAAAATTCCAAAAAATGTAAAAACACTAGAAAAATAAAACCACGAAAGAAATAATTAAACCCTATAAACACTTAATGCCCCTAAAAACCTAACAAATGCTAAAAACCCTAAAAATCCCGAACCACCCTAAAAACCATAAAATCATAAAATCCCTAAAATGATCTTAAAAAGGGAAAACCCCTCAAAACTATTAAGACACTAAGAAAATCATAAAATCCTAAAAACACTACAAACCCATAAAAAACCTAAAAAATGATAAAAACCCTAAAGAACCTTAAAAACAGTAAAAACCACAAAAACCATAAACCCCCTAAAAGTCATAAAAACACTTAAAACCAATAATGTACATAAATAACCACTAAAAACCAAGAAACCCTTTAAACCCCAAAAATAATAAAAAAAACTTTAAAACCCTAAAAAACTCAAAAAAAACTGAATACCCCAAAAAACCAAAAAACTCTTAAATATATTAGAAAACCCTAAAAACCCCATAGTTACTAAAAATCCATAAAAATTCAAAAAAAGTAGAAAAATACATAAAAATGTAAAAAACCTCAAAAACCAAAGATAACCAAAAAACCAAAAAACACTTAAACCCATAAAAACATAAAAATACTAAAAACCCTAAAACCCCTAAAATACCCTAAAAACCTAAAAACTGCCAAAAACCATAACATCCCCTAAAAACATAAAAAACCTAAAACCTAAAAAAACCCCATAAAAACCCATTAAAACAATTAAAACCCATTAAACCCCTAAAATATTACAAAAATATAATAAACCTTTAAACCCCTAAAAACTCAAAAAAAACTATAAAAAAACATAAAACCCTAAAACCCCTCAAAACCCTAAAAACCATAAAAAAGTATACAAATCCTTAAAACCCCTAAAATCCCTAAAAACATAAAAAACCCAAATAACCCTAATAAAACCTTAAAAATATAAAAGCACGTAACACCCCTTAAAAATATAAAAACCGCTAAAACACTATAAACCCTAAAAACCATAAAAACCTATAAAAACATTAATAACCAATAAAACCCCTTAAAAACCCAAAAAAAACCTCAACAAATATAAAAAACTCTATAGAATCATAAAATACAAAAAAAATCTAAATACCAAAAAACACTAAATATCAAAAAAACCTAGAAATCCTGAAAAATCTTGAAAAATGTAAAAATCTCTTAAACCCCCGATAAACCCTAAAAACACTGAAAAACCTAAAAACCCTAAGAAATCTCAGAAACCCTAAAAACTCTAGAAACATTAAAAATACCCTAAAAATATAAAAACACAAAAAACCATCAAACCTCTAAAAAACTTAAAACCATTAAAAACCCATAAAAACCCTAAAACACTAAAAATTCTAAAAACACATTAAACCCATCAAAACGTTACAAACTCAAGAAAACCACAAAAAGTTAAAAACTCAAAACCCCCTTAAATGCCCAAAAAAATCCAAAAAAATTCTAAAATACCTAATTTTTTTTGAAAATCCATAAAAACCCTAAAAACCCATAAAATTCCTAAAAAACCCTAAAAGTCCATAAAAATGTAAAACCCTAATAACCCTAAAAAATCCTAAGAAAACCTTACAAACATAAAACCTCTTAAAACCCCTCAAAAGCCTAAAAACCCCTAAAAACACCAAAAAACCCTACAACCCAAAAAACCCAAAACCCAAAACCCAAAAAATCTTCCAAAATCATAAATATCCAAAATATCACTAAAAATCACTAAAAACATAAAACACCCTAAACACCCTTAAAATCCTAAGAAACCCCTAAAATCATAAAACTCATAAAATCCCTAAAAACATTAAAAACACTAAAAATACTAAAAGCCCTAATAATCAATAAAAACAAAAATATCCTAAAAACAATGAAAATACCTTCTAGAAACATAAACAGCTAAAAACTATTAAAACTCCTAAAAAAGATAAGAGATGCGAAAAACCTTAAAAGAACCTAAAAACAGTAAAAACCCTTAAAGGCCCTTAAAAATCATAAAAAAACCCCAAAAACCTCAAAACTATAAAAACACACTAAAATACCTAAAAACCCTTTATACTCCAAAAATGTAAAAATACACTAAAAACTATTAAAATTCATAAAAACTCAAAAAACTGCTAAAACCCAAAAATCCATAAAAACCTAAAAACCCGTAAAAACCCCAAAAAACCCTCAAAATCCATAAAAATGCTAAAAACCATAAAAATACTAAATATCCCTATAAACATAAAAAACCTAAATCATTAAAATCCATAAGAAAAACAAAAAATCATAAAAACACTTAAAACTTCTAAAAACCCATAAAATCCTAAAAACCATAAACGCATAACAATTTAAAAAACCTAAAAACCCAAATAACCTTAAAAACACTAAAAAATAAAAAAACCTTTAAGCCTAAAAAAACATTAAAAAAATCTAAAACCCTTGAAAACCATAAAAAAATCCCAAAAAATCAAAAAAACCCTGTAAACCCTAAAAACCTTCAAAATCCATGAAAACCCAAAAACAATAAAAATTCTAAAAAATCCAGCAAAACCCAAAAAATGTAAAACACCCTATGAACTCTGAAAACCCCTAATAAAACCAAAATAACATAAAAATATAAAAACCCTAAAAGGCTAAAAATACTAAAAAAAAAACCCCAAACCCTCTAAATCCGTAAAACAATAAAAACATAACAATTCAAAAAAAAATTGAAACATCCATAAATTATAAAGAACCATAAAACCCAGAAAACCCCTAAAAAAACATTAAAAATGTAAAAAAACTAAAATGCCTAAAAACATAAATAGCCTGAAAAATCTTAATACCCTAAAAATATCCTATAAACCATAAAACCCACAAAAACCCATAAAAATAGCTAAAATTCATAAAAATCCTAAAATCCCATAAAAAACATAAAACCCCACTAAAACCTTTTAAAACCCAAAAAATTTTAAAAACTATAAAAACAAAAAAATTATAAAAAACTTAAAAACCCAAAAAATAATAAAAATCCTAAAAACCCAAAATCCCTCCAAATCCCAAAAAACAATAAAACCCATAAAAATATTATAAAATATCTAAAAATAAATAAAGACATAAATAATATAAAACCCTGAAAACCCTAAGAAAAACATAAAACCATAAAATCACTTAGAACCCCTAAAAACATAAAACACCAAAAAAATGTTGAAAATAGAAAATCCTTAAAGCCCTAAAAACCCCTTTAAACACCTTAAAACCCTCAAAATACCTAAATAGATTTAAAACTATAAAAATCCTTAAAAAACTTAAAATTCCTTAAAAACATAAATAACCAAAAAAACTATGAAACCTCTAAGAAAAATATAAAAACTGAAAAACACTTAAACCCACAAAAAACCAAAAAAAGGCTAAAAACCCTAAAAATTCCTAAAAACCATCAATATCCCTAAAACACCTAAAAACCATAGTAATCCTAAAAATTCCCTAAAAATAAAAAAAAACATAAAACTCATAAAAAACCCAAAAATCCCCTATCAAACCATAAAAACATAAAAAAATTAAAATCCCTAAAAAACTAAAAAATATTATAAACCTCAAAAAAACCCTAAAACCCCTAAAACCACCTAAAAACTAAAATAATCCTAAACAAAATAAAAACAAAAAAAATCTATAAAAACCCACTAAAGAATCTAAAATAACTTTAAATATATAAGCACTTTAAAAATTATAAAAAACATTAAAACCCTAAAAATTATAAAAAAAACCAAACAACCTAAAAACCATAAAAACTATTCAAACCATAAAAGTCCTCAAAATCCCTGAAAACCATAAAAATAATAAAAAACCTTAAAAAATCCCTAAAAATCAATAAATAAATAAAACCCTCCTAAAAACCATGAAAACCCCTAAGAAAATCATAAAAAAATAAACATACATAAAACCCCTAAAACCCTAAAAACATAACAAACCAAAGAAAAAAGAAAAAAACCCATAAACCACTCCAAATCCCTAAAACCCCTTGAAACTCAGGGAAGATTTCACCACTATTTCTTGGGGTATATCTCTTAGCACAGTGCTCTTTTGAGATTACTCCTGGATATAGTGGCTTTTCTTCAAAGATCTACTCCTTTATCCTTCCATTTTCTACCTCCTCTCCTCCTTAGAGTGGGTGTCACTGTTTGGTTGGGGGTGGTGGTCATCGCTTACAGTGGTGAGGGATCAGTCTTTGTGTAGAGAGCATTTCTTTTTCATATTCCTTGAGAAAGGGCCTACGTTAGGTTTTCCTTCTGGAAGATCAGCTATTTTGGTGGAGGGTGTGACTGGGTTCGGCAGAAGTACGACGTGATGGTCTAGCTATCTTAGTCGTCGATGATGCGATGTTTTCATCGGATTCCTTGAACCTGCTGTAGGGTTTCCTTCTAGTGGATCAGCTGTCTCGATGGAGGGCGTGACAGGCTTCGGCAGATGTGAAAAAAGATATCTTGGTTGTGGGCATTGTAGTCCTCACTTAAAACCACAGAAAAACCTATGAAATGATAAAAACTATAAATGAGCTTAAACCCCTAAAAACAACTAAAAATCATAAAACCTCTTGAAAACCATAGAAAACCCTAAAAACTAATAAAAAATTAAAACCACTAAAGAATACAAACCCTTCAAACACATAAAAATGATAAAAACTTTAAAAACCATAAAAACCATAAGAAAACACAAAAAAACCCCCTAAAACCAATAATACCATAATGTCCCTGAAAACCCTAAAACCATAAAATCCCAATAAACCTAAAAACAATAAAATCTTTGAAAATCCCAAAAAACTATAAAAATCCTAAAAAACTATAAAAATCCAAAAAAATCCCAATAATTCCTTAAAAATGTAAAAAAACCCTAAAAACTCAGAAAAACCATAAGAAAACCCCAAAAACCAAAAAGGCTTAAAAACCATTAAAACTTAAAAAAATAATAATAACCCTAAATACACAAAAAACCATAAAACCCCTCCACAACCCTAAAACACCTAAAGTCCATAAAAATCCTAAAAGCACTAAAAATTCCTATAAACAAAAAAACCCTAAAACCCTTGAAAACCCATAATAAATCCTTCAAAACATAAAAAGGATTAAAACACCAAAAAAATATAAAAAATGTTAAATATCCTAAAAACCATAAACACTGCTCAAAATACCTAAACACCCAAATAACAATGAAAATCCTAAAAAATACATAAATCTATAAAACAAATAAATCCTGAAAAACCCTAAAAATGCTAAAACCACTAAAAGAATGTAAATCCATAAAAACCACTAAAAACCATAAAAACCTTTAAACGCATAAAAATCCATAAAAACCCAAAAACAACTAAGAACTCGAAAAACCATTTAAACCTATTAAAACTATAAAAACCCATTAAAACCCTAAAAAACAAAAAAACCCTAAAAACCAAAAAACAACCATCAAAATGCCAAAACCCCTAAAACCATAAAAATACCTAAAACCCCTAAAAAACTATAAAAACCCTCCAAAAACCCTAAAAATCCCTAAAACATGAAATACCCTAACATCCCTAAAATCCCCAAAAGAACCCTAAAACACTATAGAACCCACAAAATCCATAAAACCCCCCAAAAAATCATACTAAACCTAAAAATACCTAAAAGTATCCAAAAATATAAAAATACTAAAAAACCCAGAAAAAAATAAGGAACCATTAAACACCTAATTACATTTAAAGCCCCAAAAAACATAAAAATGTTTAAAATCCTAAAAAAACTAAAAACACATAGAAAGATTAAAACCCTTTAAAACACATAAAACCTAAAAACTATAAATACCTATAAAACCCCTAAAAACATTAAAAAAATCTATAATACCTTAAATTTCCTAAAAAATTGAAAAGAACCCTAAAAAAGAAATATCTATTGAAACCATAAAACCCCTAAAAATCACTAAAATCCCTAAAAACCAAATAATCATAAAAAATATCCAAAAATCCAAAAAAAGTTAAAAACCCTGAAAAACCATAAGAAACCCTAAAAACCTGTAAATTCTTAAAACCTATAAAAACCATAAAACGAAAAAATCCATAAAAACCCTAAAACCCTAAAACCCCATAAAACCCTCAAAACCATCAAAATTAAAAAATACCATAAAAAGAAAAAAAATGTAAAAATACCCTAAAATCCCTAAAACATAAAAACCTAAAAAACCTTGGGAAACCCTAATAAAAATGTAAAAACCAAAAAATACTTAAAACACCTAAAAACTTAAGAAACACTAAAAACTGTAAATGACCCTAAAACCCTAACCCCCAAAACCATTAAAAACCCTAAGAATCTATAAAACCCCTAAAACCACTAAAACTCCAAAAACACTTTAAACCACGAAGAACGTTAAAAAATCAAAATAACCTAAAACTCAAAAAAAATCACTAAAAACCGAAAAAACACAAAAAAAGTATAAAAATTGAAAAAACTCCCTAAAAAATTCCAAAAAATGGAAAAAAATTGAAAACTTAAACCACCAAAAAAACATTAAAACCCTATAAACACTTAATGACCCTAAAAATCGAAACAATTGCTAAAAACCCTAAACACCCTAAAAACCATGAAATCATAAAATCCCTAAAATTTCCTTAAAAAGTTAAAACCCCTCAAAACAATGAAACCCCTAAGAAAATATTAAAATCCTAAAAACACTACAAACACATAAAAAACCTTAAAAATGCTAAAAACCCTAAAGGATCTTAAAAAACCTAAAAAAACCATAAACCCCCTAAAAATCATAAAAACATTTAAAACCCATAATGTACATAAATAACCACTAAAAACCAAAAAAACCCTTTAAAAACCAAAAATGATAAAAAAAACTATAAACCCTAAAAAACTCAAAAAACACCTAAAACCCCAAAAAACCAAAAAACCTTAAATATCTTAAAATACCCTAAAACCACCATAATTTCTAAAAATCAATAAAAACATAAAACACCTAAAAAACTTAAGCAAATATTAAAACCTAAAAACACTTAAACCCATAAAAACATAACAAATGCTAAAACCCCTAAAACCCCTAAAAAGACCCTATGAACCTGAAAACCCCTAATGACCATAACATCCCCTAAAAACATAAAAAACCTGAAACCCAAAAAAACCCTTAAAAACCCACTAAAAACAATTAAAACCCCTAAAATTTTACAAAAATATAATAAACCTTCAAAACCCAAAAAACTCGAAGAAACCATAAAAATAAAAAAAAACATAAAACCCTAAAACCCCTCAAAATCACTAAAACCATAAAAAACTATAAAAATCCTAAAAAATCACTAAGAACCATAAAAACCATAAGAACATTAATAACATATAATACTGCATAAAAACCCAAAATAACGACTAAAAATATAAAAAACCCAATAAAATCCAAAAAATTATAAAAAACTCTAAATCCATAAAAACCATAAATATCATAAAAAGGTAAAAATCCTGAAATTTTTTGAAAATGTAAAAATACCTTAAACCCCCCAAAAAACCCAAAAAACACTGAAAATCCTAAAAAACCCTAAGAAATCTCAAAAACCCTAAAAATTATAAAAACCTTAAAAATACCCTAAAAAATATAAAAAACACCTAAAAACTATAAAACCTCTAAAAACCCTAAAAACCTATAAAAACCTATAAAAACCCTAAAACAATAAAAATTCAAAAAACCCATTAAACCCATAAAAACGTAAAAAAATATAAAAAACCATAAAATATAAAATCTCAAACCATCCCTAAAAGCCCAAAAAATCCAAAAAAATCAAAAATTCCTAAAAAACAATTTTTTTTGAAAATACATAAAACCCAAAAAACCCATAAAATTCTTTCAAAATGCTAAAAATCCCTAAAAATATAAAACCATAAATCCCTAAAAAGTCCTAAGAAAACCATAAAAACATAAAACCTATTAAAACCCCTTAGAACCCAAAAAACCCAAAAAACACCAAAAAAAATATAAAACCCTAAAAACCCAAAAACCAAAAAATCTTTAAAAAATCATAAATATCCAAAAAGCCTCTAAAAATCACTGAAAAGATAAAAAACCTAAAAACCCATAAAATCCTAAGAAACCCCTAAAATCTGAAAACTCAAAAAATCCCTAAAAACCATAAAACACTAAAAAATCTAAAATCCACTATAAAAACCTAAAAAACCTAAAAATCCCCCAAACCCTAAAAGATATAAAAATAATAAAAGCCCTACTAATCACTAAAAAAGAAAAAACCCTAAAAACAATAAAAATACCTAATAAAAACCTAAAAACCTAAAAGCTATTAAAACCCATAAAAAGTTGAAAGATATGAAAAACCATAAAAGAACCTAAAAACCGTAAAACCCCTTAAAAAGTCCATAAAATTTATAAAAACCTTAAAACCCTAAACACTATAAAAACACACTAAAATCTCTAAAAACTTTTTATACCCCAAATAAATAAAAATACTCTAAAAACACTAAAAATCCATAAAAAACTCAAAAAATTCCTAGAACCCAAAAATCCAAAAAAACCCGAAAACCCCTAAAAATCCTAAAACCCCCAAAAATCCATAAAAATGCTAAAAACCATAAAAATCTTAAATATTCCTAAAAACCTAAAAAACCTAAATCCTTAAAATCCATAAGAAAACCATAAAAACATAAAAACACTTAAAAACAATAAACCCCCTAAAATCCTAAGAACCATAAACCACAATAAATGTTAAAAACCCAAAAAAAAACCCAAATAATGCCCTAAAAACCACTAAAAATAAAAAATAAAAATACCCATTACGCCTAAAAAATTTAAAAAAACATCAAAAACCTTTGAAAACCATAAAAAATTAAAAAAATAAAAATCCCAAAAAATAATAAAACCCCTTTAACCCAAAAAACCCTGAAAACCATCAAAATCCCTAAAAACAGTAAAAACAATAAAAATTATAAAAAAACCAGCAAAATGTAAAAAATGTAAAACACCCTAAGAACATTGAAAACACCTAATAAAACCATAATAACCTAAAAACTCTAAAAACCCTAAAATGCTAAAAATGCTAAATACCCAAAACCCTCAAAATCTGTAAAATAATAACACCATAAAAATACAAAAAAATACATAAACATCCATAAATTATAAAGAACCCTAAAACTATGAAAAACCCTAAGAAAACCATTAAAATTTAAAATAAATAAAACCTCTAAAAACCTAAAAAGTGAAAAAACCATAAAACCCCTAAAAATATACTATAAACCATAAAACACACAAAAACCCATAAAAACAACTAAATTTTTTAAAAATACTAAAAACCCATAAAAACCTTTAAAACTATATAAAACCATTTAAAACCCAAAAAAAATTAAAAACTATAAAAACAAAAAACAATGTAAAAAACTTAAAACCCCAAAAAAACAATAAAAATACTAAAAATCCAAAAATCCCTCAAAATACCAAAAAACAATAAAAACCATAAAATTCCTATAAAACCCTAAAAATCCCTAAAGAGATAAAAAAAATAAAACCCTGAAAACCCCTAAGAAAAACATAAAACGATAAAAGCAATTAAAACCCCTCAAAACATAAAAACCTAAAAATTGATGAAAACAAAAAATCCTTAATGTCCTAAAAAACCCTTTAAACACCTCAAAACCCTCAAAATACCAAAATAGATTAAAAACTATAAAAATTATTGGAAACCCTTAAAAATCCTTAAAACTAAAAGTAACCCTAAAAACTATGAAAACACTAAAAATATAAAAAGAAAAAAACACTTAAACCTCCAAAAAATCAAATAATGCTAGAAACCCTTAAAAAATCCTAAAAACAATCAATATCCCTAAAAGACCTAAAAATAATAGTAATCCTAATAATTTCATAAAAATATAAAAAACATAAAACACATAAAAAAACCCAAAATCCCATATGAAAACCCTAAAAACATAAAAACTATTGAAATCCCTAGAAAACTAAAAAACAATAAAACCCTTAAAACACTCAAAAGACCCTTAAAACCCTAAAAACCCCTAAAGACTAAAAGAATAAAAAAATATAAAAACACAAAAATCCCTAAAAACACACTAAAGAATCTAAAATAACATTAAATTTATAATAACTTTAAAAACTATAAAAAACTTAAATCCCTAAAAATTATAAAAAAAAACCAAACAACCTAATAACCATAAAAACCATTGAAACAATAAAAATCCTCAAAAATCATCAAAACCCTAAAAACTATAAAAAACCTACAAAAATACTTAAAAACCAATAAATACATAAAACCCCATAAAAACCATGAAAACCCATAAGAAAATTGTAAAAAACTAAACACACATTAAACCCCTAACACCATAAAAAAATTAAAAACCCAAAGAAAAAAGAAAAAACCCATAAAACCCCTCCAAATCCCTAAAACCCCTTGAGACTCAGGGAAGATGCCAGCACTCTCTCTTGTGGTATCTCTCTTAGAACTACACTATCTTGAGATTACTCCTGGATATCGCGGCTTTGCTTCATCGATCTACTGCTTTATCCTTCCATTTTCGGCCTCCTCTCCTTCTTAGAGTGGGTGTCATGGTTTGGTAGGGTGTGGTGGTCATCGCTTATGGTGGCGAGGGATCTCTCCTTGTGTGGTGTGCCTTGCTTCATCATATTCTTTAAGATATGTCTTGCATTAGGGTTTCTTTCTGGAAGATCAACTGTTTTGGTGGAGGGTGTGAATGGGTTCGGTAGAAGTGCGACACAATGATTTAGCTTTCTCAGTCATCGTTGATGTGGTGTTTTCATCAGACTCCTTGAACCTGCTATAGGGTTTCATTCTAGTGGATCGGATTTCTTAGTGGCAGGCGTGACTGGATTCGGCAGATGTGAGACATGATATCTCGGCTGTCGGAATTGTAGTCCTCACATAGGATTCTAGATCTATATTTGGGATGGGTTTTCCGGATCTTCTGGATTTATGATAGGATACAGTGGATGCGGAGGGTGTTACATCAGATTGGTGGTGGTGTGCTTGATTATTTTTTATGGGATTTCAGATCGTCTTATCACCGGTTTGCACAGAAGATGATTGTTCATGTTTTTAGTTCCCCGGCTTCGTATTTGTTTTTACGCTGTTGATGACAGGATGGATAATTTGTGTTGCATTTTGGTTGTTATGGTGGACTATGTATTCCTGAGTTTTGGTTGGGTTGGTTGTGAATTTTTCCTCGTAGTGGAGTTTGGTTTTGTTGAGTGGCGTTTGGAACTTTCTAGTTATGAGGTGAGATTACTGGGCTGCTGGAGGGGTTATATAGTTCTCAGTGTGAACAAAGAGTTATGGGTGCTGAAGATTGGTTCTTGGTATGGGTGTGAGTTATTTTCATCCTATGTTTCTGGATGTACTTCTAGGTGTCAAATTATGGAAGCTGATTGGTTAGGAGGTCATGGTTTCTTAGATCTTAGTTGCTGGGTGACGGTTGCTGCTTGGCTGATTGATGATGAATGTGATGGTTAGAAATTTGATGCTGGTAGTTCTTTGTTTCTGGTGATGGATCTACTTGGAAAGGAGGTGATGTATGATGGAAACTGTGTTGTAGTCTACTGGTTGTTGATTTGTTTGGAGGTGCTAATGGAGATGTTTTTTAATTTCTTCTATTTGTACTTTCTGTGTGCCTTTTGGGTTTCTTGTGTGTTTTCTGATTTCATGGGGTTGTCTAGGACTTATGGGTTGTGGTTTGATTGACCACTCCCCACCCTTATTTTCTTTGTCTTTTTTCTAATAAATGGGGGGGGGGTATAAATAGCTTGGTCCTGCATCTAATTTTCCCCAAAACCCCTAACAAAAAAAAATCCTAAAAAGGCACTAAATATCACTAAAAATTTGAAAAACCCAAAAAACCTTGGAAAACATGAAGAAAAACTTGAAAACCAAAAAACATTTAAAACCCTTATAAAATCTATGAAACGGTAAAAAACCCTAAAGCCCTATAAAATAATAAACTACCATAAAAACCTTAAAAAACCTAAAAACCCATCAAACCCCTAAACAACTAAAAACTCTAAAAACCCTTAAACAACACAAACATTAAAAACCTCTAAAAACCATAAAACACATAAAAACCCGAAGAACCCAAAAAGCTCAATAAAAAAAGAAATCCCTAAAAACCCATAAAAACCAAGAAAATACAAAAAACCCTAAAAATCCATTAAAATAGAAAAACACTAAAAATTCCAAAACACATAAAAATCTATAAAACTCTAAAAAACTCTAAGAAAACAACAAAAACATAAGAAAACATAAAATACCTATGAACATAAAAATGCTAAAAACCCTAAAAACCCTAAAACCCATCAAAATCCATAAAAAACCTAACAGACATCAATATCCTAAAACCCCCAAAAATACATAAAAAGGGAAAAACACAAAAATACATGACAAAATTAAAAGAAAACCAAAAAACATATAAACACTTAAAACCCCTAAAACATAAAAAAATATAAAAACACTAAAAGACCTATATCCTTTAAAAAACCATAAAAACCATAAATCCACTAGAAAATATAAAACTCCATTAAACCCCTAAAAACATTAAATTAATCTAAAACCCGTAAAACCCATAGAAAACTCAAAAACCCCTAAAACCCCAAAATAACATAAAACCCCTAAAAACAATCAAATTCAATAAAACCCCTAAAAACAAAAAAATATCAAAGAAGACCTTAAAATCTATTAAAACATAAAAAATCCTAAAAACCCAAGAAAAACCTAAGAAACCCCTAAGAAAACAAAAAACACTTATATCCCCAAAAAACCTAAAATTGTTTAAAAAATAACAAAAACCCTTAAAATCCATAAAACCATAAAAACCATAAAAATTTCTAAAAGTTTGTAAAAATCCCCAAACATTTAAAAAACCTTATAAACCTTGAAAATCCCAAATAAAATCTAAAAACATAAAAACTAATAAAACCCATAAAAAACTAAAAACACTAAAAAACCAAAAAACCCTAAACACCTAAAAATCCCTGAAATCCCTCAAAATACCAAAAACCCCTAAAAAATATTAAAAAACCCTTCGCATCCCTAAAACATGAAAAACAATAACAAGCCTAAAAACCCTGAAAAAAATTAAAAACAAAAAAACACTTAACAACCTTTAAAAACCTAAAAACACTAATATCCCTAAAAGACCCTAAAAAGGTTAAAAAACCTATAAACCAATAAATCCAAAAAAAAAACCAAACCTCAAAAAACCAAACAACCATGAAATAACTAAAAAGTATTCAAAAAACCTTAAATCCCTACAAACCTAAAAAAATATTAAAATCATAAAAAATACCTAAAAATCCCCAAAAACATAAAACTATCTAAAAACCCTAAAAACACTTAGATAACATTAAATACCTAGAAACACTCAAAACCCATAAAAACATAAAAATAATAAAAACCTTAAAACCTTAAAACCCCAAAAAACCATAAAACTCCTCAAAATCCATAAAAACTAGAAAATACAAAAAATGCAAAAAATCCCTATAAATCACTAAAAATATAAAGAAACCTAAAACTCTAAAACCCATAAGAAAACCATAGAAACCTAAAAAAATTTACACCCATAAAACCCTAAAAAACAAAAAAACCATGAACACCCCTAAACCCCTCAAAATCCCTAAAAACCCAAAAAATTCTTAAAAATCCTAAAAAAATACTTAAAAACCATGAATAAACATTAGAAAATATTTAAACACCCCAAAACACATAAAACCCTTAATAATCATAATAATGAAAAAAACCTAAATAATCAAATCCCTTAAAAACTCTACCCCCCAAATATATAAAAAACCTAAAAAAATTCAAATAACCCCCCTAAAATACATAAAACACAAAAAACCCTATTAACCATTAAAAAAAAACTAAAACATAAAAACCGAAAATCACTTAAACCCTTAAAAAACCTAAAAAACACTAAAAATTATAAAAAATCCAAAAGAACATAGAACCCTACAAGCCCTGAAAATCCCTATAAAACCCAAAAACACATAAAAATCCTAAGAGGCCCTAAAATCCCAATAAATTTAAAAGACTTGCTAAATTATGAAAAAGCAAAGAAAACCTTACAAACCTAAAAACACTTAAAATCACTAAACACCTAAAAAACATTGAGATCCCTAAAAGACCCTAAAAACCATAAAAACACCTAAGAACCAAAAATCCCCTAAAGACCTTGAAAACAAAAAACCCATAAAATCTCTAAAAACCGCAAAAAACATTACAAACTATAAAAAACCTTTAAAACTGTAAAAAGCTCAAGAAATACCTAAATACCAAAAACCCAAAAACCCACCAAAATCCCATAAAATCCTAAACACCCCTAAAACCCCTAAAAATCCAAGAAAAGGTAAACACCCCTAAAAACCCAAAAAAACCCCCTAAGAAAACCTTAAAAAAATTAAAACACTTAAAACCCCTAAAAACCCTAATAATGATACAAATGAAGAGAAACCTAAAAAACGAAAAACCCCTCGAATCCCTAAAACCCTGAGAAGGTATTAAAATCAAAAAAATTCTAAATACCATAAAACACCAAAGAAAACCTTAAAAACCTAAAAAACACTTAAAACCCCAAAAAAACCCTTAAAAATGCTAAAATACTTAAATACCCTAGTCCGACCCTAGAAACCCAAAAACCCCCCAAGAATCCATAAAAACTCCGTTAAATCATAAAAACACAGAAACCCATAAAAAACTAAAACCCACAAAAACCCATAAAATCCCATTAAACCCCTAAAATTTTAAAAAATATATAAATTAACTTCAAACCCCTAAAAATCTCAAAAAAAAAACCATAAAACAATAAAACCCTAAACCCTATAAAAATACCAAAACCTCTCAAAATAATTAAAACCCCTTAAATCCATAATAATGATAAAATCCCTAAAAATATCTAAAAATGTAAAAAAAAACCAAAAAAACCATAAAACTCAAAAAACACTTAAAACACATAAAAAATGCTAAAACCCTAAAAACCAAAAAACCGAAAACCCCATAAGACCATAAAAGTCATAAAAGACATAAAAATCTATAAAAACATAAAATACCATAAAACCCTAAAATGATAAGAGAACCATAAAACCCTAAAAAAAACATAAAACACGTAATAACACAAAAAACTCTAGAAACACTAAAATCCCTAAAACCTAAACCCCCTAAAAACCATAAAAACCCATAAAAACATAAAAAACCTCTTAGAACCCATAAAACCCAAAACAAATAAAAAAAAAAACTATAAAAACCCATTAAACTCCTTAAAACATTAAAAAACTATAAATAACATTAAAACTATATAAAACTAAAAAAACCCTAAAACCCAAAAAATCATAAAACTCTAACAACCTTAAAAAACCCAAAAAACATCAAAATCCCTAAAAATAAAAAAATCCCAAAAAACCCTGAAAAAACCCCAAAAAATTACCAGAAAATCCCTAAAAATGTAAAAAAACATAAAAACTAAGAAAAACCCTTAGAAAACCTTTAAAAAATAAAAACATATTGAGCCCCTAAAAACAAAAAAATATGATAAAAAACCTGAAATACATTAAAAACCCTTATAACTAGAAAAACTATCAAAATCACTGAAAACACCAAAAAAAATAAAAACGTAAAAAAATCCCTAAATATACCTGAAAACGTAAAACCCCTATAATTCTTGAAAACCCCAAAGAAAACCTTAAAAACCAAGAAAATAGTTTAAACCCCCTAAAACCCCAAAAAAATGCTAAAACCACCAGACAACCCCAAAAGACCCAAAACCCTTTTAAAAGAATAAAACCCCTGAAAACCTTAAAAACATATAAAACCCCATAAACCACTAAAATATATAAACATAATTTAACCCCTAAAAATGTTATAGGAACTGTACACACATTAAAAACACTAAAAACTCAAAAAAACCCTAAAAATTTCAAAAAACCCCTTATACTCAAAAAAACCCTAAAAACTTTGAAAATCCCTAGAAACCCTAAAAATAAAAAAATACTAAAAAAATCCCTAAAAATCCCTAAAAAAATTTAAAAATTGTAAAATCCCTAAGAACCACCATGAAAAACTAAAAACCCATAAAACACATAAAACCCCTAAAAATTCAAAAATCAATCACAATAAAAAAACTCTAAAAACACATAAAAATCCCATAAAATCCATAAACAAATTAAAACCCCTTAAAACCATGAAATCCCCCAAGAAAACCCTATAAACGCACATAAAACCCTTAAAAACCATTAAAATTCTAAAAACCCTAAAAGTCCCTAAGACCCTAAAATCCCTAAAAACTATAAACACCCATAAAAACATAAAAACCCTATAAACCAATAAAACCCTAAACCATAGTAAAAACACTAAAAACCCTTTAAACAACTAAATTTTTTAAAAACTCTAAAATACCATAAAACCCTAAAACCCTCAAAAACCCTAAAAATCCTACAAAAATATAAAACAACTAAAAAAATCCTAAAAATACCTATAAAATTTAAAATCCTTAAAACCCTGAAAATTCATAAGACAAAATTAAAACATAAAAACACTTAAAACCACTAAAAACATAAAAAATACTAAAAACCATAAAAATCCCTGAAACCCTAAAAACACTAAAAAACATAAACCCCTAAAAACATAAAACAACCTTAAACCCATTAAAACCCTAAAAACCCAGTAAAAACTATAAAAACCTTTTAAACCACAAAAAATGCTGAAAAAAATCAAAAAAATCTTTTAAAACACCAAAAAACTAAAAAACCCTAAAAACCCAAAAAAACCCAAAACCACTTAAAACCCTAAAACCTAAGAAAAAACCATAAGTAACACTTAAAAAAACTAAAAAATATAAAAACCACTAAAAACACTTAAAACCATCAAAAACTTTTAAAAACAGAAAAACATCAACTTCCATAAAATCCATAAAACCTCATAAAAATCCAAAATAAGACCTAAAAACCATAAAATATAAGAATAAAAAAAACTTATAAACCCTGAGAAAATAATAAAAACCAAAAAATACTTAAAACCCCAAAAAACCAAGAAAGGATAAAAACCCTAAACACCAAAAAAGGTCAAAAAATATAAAACCCCTCAAAAAATAAAAAACAACAAAAAACATAAAAACCCTAAGAATAAATAAATATTCTAAAAAACCACTATAAACTATAAAAACCATTTAGACCCCTAAAATTTTAAAAACCTATAAAAATACTTAAAACTCTAAGAAACTCAAAAAATCATAATAACCCAGAATACCATAGACCCTAAAAAACCTTAAAAATGAAAACCCCTCAAAATCCAATAAAACATATAACCCCATAAAAATATAAAAAAATACTTAAAAATTCTGAAACAAAAATTAAAAACATTGAAAACCCATAAGAAAATGGTAGAAACCTGAAAAAACATAAACCCTTAAATACATAAAAAATGATAAAAACCAAAAAAAAAAATCCTAAAACCCTTAAAACCTCGAAAACCCCTGAAAACATAAAAAACCCTAAAAACCAAAGAAAACCCGTTAAACAACTAAAATTTTAAGAAACTATACAACCATTTAAAACTGTAAAAAACTCAAAAAAAAACCTAAAAACACACAATAATAAAAAATAACCTAAAACCTCTAAAACCAGAGAAATCACTAAAAACCATAAAAATCTAAAAAATTATGAAAATCTACTATAAACATAAAAACACTAAAACCCTAAAAACTCTTAAGAAATACCTAAAAACCTAAATACTATTAAAACACCTAAAAACCTAAAACACTAAATGCCCTAAACCCCCCCTCTAAATTCTAAAAAACCCAAACTCTTAAAATTCCAGAAACACTAAAACTATAAAAATCCAAAAAGATCTATAAAATATTTAAAAACATTAAAATCCTTAAAAACACTGAAAATCCCAAAGAAAACTTTAAAAAACTAAATTCAATTTAAACCCATGAAACTGTGAAACATGCTAAAAATAAATTTTTTTATTAAAAACAATTAAAATCCCTAAAAAATTTAACAAAACAATTAAAAACCAAAGAAATACCTAATATTTCAAAAAATTCTAAAACCCCCCAAAAAATTGAAACCCCTAAGTAAATATTAAATAACTAAATACACTTAAAACCCATAAAGCCATAAAACCCTGAATAACAATAAATGACCCTCAATAACCCACATAATCCATAAACATCTATAAAATTCATTTTAAAAACACTAAAAATCCACAAAAAACATTTCAAAAACCAAAAAAACCTGATTTTTTTTAATAAAACCTTAAAAACATAAAAACCTATAAAACCCCTAAAGACATAAAAAACTTGAAAAAACCTAAGAAACCCTAAAAACCCAGAAATAACATTAAAAACCATAAAACCCCTAAAAAACTAAAAAACCACTAAAAATATAAAATTCATTTAAACCCCTAAAACATAAAAAACTATAAAAACCATAAAAACCATAAAACACAAAACAATCCTCAAAATCCCCAAAACACTAAAAAACCATAACAATCCTTAAAAATCCCTAAAAAACACAAATACATAAGATCCATACAAACCTTAAAAACCCAATGAAAACCTTACAAACATAAAAACACTTAAACCCCCCAAAAACCTAAAAAGCTAAAACCACTAAAAGACCTAAAAACCAAAAAACCAAAAAACCCTAAAAACAGAAAACCCCCCAAAATCGCTAAAAAATCATAAAAAAATAAATTCAACTAAAATATCTAAAACCCTTTAAACCCCTAAAAATGTTTAAAAAAATTAAAAACCTTAAAAATTAAATAAAACTAAAAATACTAAAAAACCATAAAAACCCTAATAACCATAAATATTCACTAAAACTAAAAAAACAATTCTAAAAATCCCTAAAAACATAAAAAACCCTGAAAACCTCTATGAAAACCTGGAAAACCTAAAAAAATGAACATCCCTAAGAAAAAAAAAATAGTAAAAAAACTCTAAAAACCTAAAACCCTAAAAATCCTAAAACCCCTAAAAATCCATAAAATTCCAAAAAACCCATAAAATCCCAAAAAATGATAAAAATATCTAGAAACATAAAAATATACTCAAAACACTAAAATCTACTAAGTTAACCTTAAAAAATAAAAATATTTTAAATCCATAAAAAATCTAAAAACAACTTAAAAACCAAGAAACCCTATAAAACCTAAAATCCATAAACCCCCAAAAGCATAGAAACCCATAAAACCCCATAAGAACCCTAAAAAAGAAAAAAAACTCAAAACTTTTTAAAACCCTTATAGTGATAAGAACTCTAAAAAACCATAAAACCCCAAAAATCTCAAAAAAACCCTAAAAATTCAAAAAATGAATAAAAGCTGAAAAACCCTACAAATACTAAGAATCCTTACAAACCCTAAAAACATTAAAAAACAAAAAATCCCTAAAAATACTTTAAAACATAAAATCCTTAAAAACCTAAAATACCCTAAGAAAACCTTCAAAACATAAAACAGTTAAAACCCTTCAAAATCCCTAAAAACCTAAAAATAATAAAAATCAAAAAATACCTAAAAATACATTAAAATTTAGAAAACCCTTAAAACCATGAAAACCCATAAGAAAATATTAAAAACCTAAAAACCTTTAAGACACCTAAAAGCTGGAAAAAATGTAAAACACCTAAAACCCCTAAAAAACCTCAAAATCCCTAAAAACCATACAAAAGAAAAAAAATCCAAAAAAGACTAAAAATCCATAAAAACATAAAAGATAACCACTGAAACTCCCAAATAAGATATTAAAAACCAAAAAACACTTAAATCCCTAAAAAGTAAAAATGAAAACAACCCTAAAAAACCCTAAAACCCCTAAGAGAAAAAAAACAAAAAAATCCTAAAAAATACTAAATCCCCATAAAACCCCTTTAAACACAAAATCTCTACTACTATTTTAAACCCCTAAAATCATTACAAACCCTAAAAACCCATGAAACCAATAAAAAATCAAATAAACCTAGAAACCCAAAAACCTATAAAAACTCTAAAAACCCTAAAAACCCTGAAACCCCTCAAAATCCCTAAAAACCCAAAAAAACCATAACATCTCTGAAAACCAAAACAAACAAAAAAATCTACAAAACTTATGTAAACCTTAAAAACCTAAAAAAAATTAAACCCCTAATAAACATAAAAAACTATAAAACCCCTAAAAACCTCAAAATCCCTAAAAACCCAAAAAATCTATAAAAACCCAACAAACAAATAAAAATCATAAAAACTCACTAAAAATATCTTAAAAAGTAAAAACCCTAAAATCCTAAAAACATTAAAATCCCCACGAATGTTTCAAAAACCTAAAAACAGTTCAAACCTCTAAAAACCATAAAACCCCTCAAAAACCTTAAAAATCCTAAAAACCATAAAAATCCTTAAAAACCTTTAAAAATCCCTACAAATCCCTAAAAATGTAAAAAAACCCTAAAATCCATGAAAACCTCTAAGAAACCCATAAAACACTAAAAACACTTAAACCCCTAAAATCTATAAAAATGTTAAAAACACTAAAAGCATTGAAACCCTAAAAACACAAAAAATAATTAAAATCCCTAAAACCATAAAAAACATAAAAAATCAAAAAAAAAATCACCAAAATATAAAAAATAATACAAACAATAAAAAACATTAAAAAAATAAGAACACATAAAACCCCTAAAAACATAAAAAACCCTAAAACCTTAAAAACCCTAAAATCCCCAAAGAACCAACAAAACCCCTAAAAAGCATAAGACAACTAAAACCCTATAAAATCCCTAAAACCACAAAAACACTAAAAACTAATCAAACTGCTAAAACATTAAAAACTATAAAAAAACACTAAAAAACTAAATACAACCATAAATCCTTGAAACACCTCAAAAACCCTCCAAACCATGAAAACCCCTAAAAATCCTAAAAATAAGTAAAACCTCAAAAATGTAAAAAATCCAAAAAAATCATGAAAACCCCAAAAAAACATTAAAAACCTAAAAACACTTAAACTCCAAAAAAACTAAAAAAATTATAAAACAACTTAAAAAACATAAAAACCCTAAAAACCTAAAACCCTTCAAAATCTATAAAAACCCTAAAAACCATAAAAAAATTAAAAAATCCCTAAAAATCTCTAAAAACATAAAAAATCCTAAAAACCATGACAATCCTTAAAAAACCATAAAAACCATAAAAACCTAAAAACACTTAAAAACCCTAAAAAAATAAAATGATTCCAAAACCCCAAAAACCCCTTAAACACCCTAAATATGTTTAAACTCCTTAAATCCTTACAAACCCAAAATACCCCATAATAACTATAAAAAATCAGTAAAAACACTAAAATCCATTTAAAACTCTAAAACGTTATTAACTCTAAAAATATTTGAAACCCCCAACAAAATTTAAAGCAAAGTATTAAAAATCCAAAAAAACCAAACATCCACAAAGAACCATTAAAATCCCTGAAAACTCTAAAAAACATTAAAATATTTAGAAAACCCAAAAAATATATAAAAACATAAGAACCCTAAAAATACTTAAAAAACATAAAATAACAATAAAAACATTATAAAAAATTAAACCCCTAAAAGCCTAAATATGCTAAAATCCCTAAAACCCCTAAAAACGGTAAAACCTCACAAATTACATAATATCCTAAAATCAATAAAAATATTAAAAATCTATAAAAACCTAAAACCCCTAAAAACATAAAGAACCCTAAGAAAACCAAAAAAATCTAAAAAACATAATACCCTTAAAAAACCTAAAAAATTATAAAAATGATCAAAATGACCATAAAACCCATAAAACCTACTGAAAAACATAAAACACCTTGAACCCTTAAAAACCCAAAAACAACATAAAAACCCTAAAAACCACTAAAAACACCAAAAACCATTTAAATTCATAAAAATGATAAAAATATCTAAAAAATCATAAAATCCTTAAAATACTAAAAAACCCCTAAAAACCATAAAAACCCTAAAAACACTAAAACCCGCCCAAAACCCCTAAAAAATATAAATAACCATAAAAATCCAAAAAATAGCCCAAAAAATTCATAAAAATGAAAAAACCCTAAATCCCTTGAAAAACATAAAAAAATATAAAACCCATAAAATTTCTAAAAACTCTAAAACCCCTAAAACCACAAAACCCTTAAAAACCATAAATAACCTAAATACCCATAAAACCCAAAATGATATACTAAAACACTAAAAACCATTTAAACCCCTAAAAATTTCAATAAAATTTAAAAAACCTGAAAAATCCAAAAAAAACAAAGAACCCAAAAAACCAAAAAACCCACTAAAACCCTAAAAACCGTAAAAACCCTAAAACACCTAAAAACAAAAAAGTCATAAAAATCGTCAAAAAAATCCCTAAAAATAGATTAAATCATAAAACCCCCTAAAAACCTAAAAAACCCTAAGAAAATCCTAAAAATACTTAAAATCAATAAAAAACTGAATAAACAATAAAAAACCTAGAAACCGTAAAAACCCTAAAACCCTCAAATCCATTAAAACTCTAAATGACCACAAAAATCCTAAAAAACTCCCTAAAAATCTATATAAATATAAAAACCCTAAAAAAATTAAGAAAACCTTAAAAACCTAAAAAAAATAAAACCCCTAATAACCTTAAGAAAACCTTAAAAACTTAAAAACACATAAAACCCCAAAAACCCTAAAAATATCATAAACCATAAAACACTAAAAACCTATAAAGAACTTTAAACCCACTAGACTCTTGAAACCCTTTAAACCACTAAACATGTTAAAAACACTAAAAACCCTAAAAACATATAAAACCACTAAATATATTAAATCACTAAAATCATAGAAAACCTATAAACCCATAAAAACCCATAAAAACCTTAAAAACCCTAAAAACCCATAAAAACCCTAAAACCACAAAAAATCTGAAATACTGGTAAACCCCTAAAAATGTGAAAAAAACATTAAAATACCGTTAAAACCCTCAAAATCCCTAAAAACCATGAATCCCCTAAAAATCCTAAAAATCAAAAAAATTTAAATAAGCTAAGAAACAATGAAAACCCCTAAGAAAAACTTAAAAACATAAAACCCACTGAAACCCCTAAAAAATTAAAAATGGTAAAACACTAAAAACCCTCGAAATCACTAAAAGCCACTAAAAATCCTAAAAATTCAAAAAAATCCCAAAAAACATAGACAAACCTAAAAACCATGAAATCCCCTGTGAAATAAATAAAAACCTAAAAACACTAAACCCCCCCAACACCCTAAAAATGCTAAAATCCCTAAAAGATCCTCAAAACCCTAAAAACATCTAAACCCATAAAAACAACTAAAAACCTTAAAAACATATAAACCCTAAAATCTCATAAAAACCACTAAAAACTTTGAAAACCCTAAAAATTCTAAAAAATCCATGAAAATACCTTAAGACATAAAAACCCTAATACCCTAAAACCATAAAAACAACAAAAAATCATAAAAAACCTAAAAACTTTAAACCCATTAAAAACATAAAATATCTAAAAATCTAAAAAATCTAGAAAACTTAAAAATCCTTAAAACCATTAAATCCCCAATTTTTTTAAAACATCTGAAAACCTATAAAACGACTAAAAACCACTAAAAACTCCAAAAATCATTTAAATTCCTAAAAATGTTAAAAATCCCTAAAACCCCTAAAAAACAAAAAAAAAAATCTAAAACCCTAAAAACCCTAGAGAATCATAAAACCCTAAAATTCCTAAAACTACAAAAATCAAGAAATATCCTAAATAATCCCTAAAAATCCATAAAAACATAAAAAACCATAAAAACCCAAAATAATCCTAAGAAAACCATAAAAACCTAAAAACACTTAAAATACCTAAAACCCAGATAAAATTTCGAAAACCCTAAAAACCAATAAAAACACTAAACACCCCTAGAAACCCTTAAAATATATAAAAACCCTAAAATCCTTAAAAATTCTTAAAAATCTATAGAAAAGAAAAAAAATCCAAAAAATCCTGAAACACCAAATAAATCCTTAAAAACCTAAAAAACATAAACCCCAAAAGACCTATAAACACATTAAAAACCTAAAAGAATATAAAAAACCCGTAAAGCCCATAAAAAACCCCCCAAAACCCAAAAAACCATAAAAAATGATAAAAACCTTAAAACCCACTAAATCATATAAAAAACCTTTAAACCACTAAAAAGGATAAAAACATTAAAAACCATATAATCATAAAAAAATAAAAAAACCCTAAAAATGAAAATGCGTAAAGGTATAAAAAAAATCATAAAACCCCCAAACACCTTAAAAGCCATAAATATTATAAAAAAATTTCAAAAAACTCTAAATCTATAAAAATCCTAAAAAAGCCCTGAAAATCCCCAAAAAACGTAAAGACTCTAAAAACTCTAAAAAACCCAAACAAACCCCTGAAAACCTAATAACACCTAAAACCCCTAGAAACAATTAAATCCTCCAAAACCTTAAAAAATAAAAAAACCCCATAAACCCTTAAAAACCTAAAAAAACTCTAAAACTGCTTTAAACCCCAAAAACATTAAAACTATAAAAACTATAAAACCCCTAAAAACATTAAAACTTTAAAAATAGTAAAACCCCTAAATAATTCTAAGAACCCAAAATACCCAAAAAACTATAAAAACGACAAAACCAATAAACCCTCAAAAACCCTAAAAACCCAAAAAATACGTGACAATACTAAAAATGTCCTCAAAATCCCTAAAAATGTAAAAAACGCAAAAATGCCTAAAAATTTATAAGATAACCCTAAAAACCTAAAACATGTAAAACCCCTAAAAAAAGAAATGAAAAAACCCTTAAAACCCTAAAAAACTCAACAAATCTAAAGAATCTTAAAAACACTCAAAATACCTTAAAACTCAAAATACCCAAAAAATAATAAAAAATCGCTAAAAACAGTAATAATGAAAAAAACCCCAAAAACCCAAAAAACCCGTATGTAAACATTAAAAACCTAAATGCAATTAAAACCCCTAAGAACCTAAAAAAATGCTAAAAACCACAAAAAAACTTAAAATCCCTAAAACACCTAAAAACCATAAACCCCTAAAACCCTTAAAAACACTAAAATTCCACCATACCGCTAAAAACCCATTAAAGACTCTAAAAACCCCTTTAAACCCCTAAAATTTTAAAATACTCTAAAAACCATTAAAAATAATAAAAAATCAAAAAAATCTAAAAACACTAAAATAAAAAAATACCCTAAAAATCCAAAAAACATAAAATCCCTAAACATCCAAAAAATCCTAAAAACTATAAAAAATCTATAAAAATCCCAAAAAATATAAAAAATCTCAAAAACCTTTAAAACCAATAAAAAAACCATAAAAACCAAAAAACACTAAATCCCCTAAAAAACATAACAATGTTAAAAACCCAAAAAAACCAAAAAAACAAAAAACCCCTAAAAACCATAAAAAACATAAAACACCATAAAAAAAAATCCAAAAATACACTAAAAACTCTAAATACCCTTTAATCCCTTAAAATGCTAAAATATTTAAAAACCTAAAAATACTGAAAACTCATAAAAAACCTAAAAACCTAAATAAACATAAACCCCTAAAACCCATATAAACCCTTAAAACCCTTAAAAAACCTAAAAACAAAAAATATAAAAAAACATAAAAGAACATGAAAATTCAAAAAATCATTAAAAATCTTGAAAAACAAAAAAAACCCTAATAACATGTAAAACCCTTAGAAAACCATAAAAACCAAAAATCACATAAAACCCATAAGAATAAAAAATGATTATAAAAACCCTAAAAACCTACAAAACATTAAAACCCCTAAAAATAATTAAAAACGCTTTAATAGCATAAAAATCCAAAAAATCCCTAAATATAAATAAAATGATAAAACCTTAAAAACCCTAAAAACACTAACAAAAACATGATAACACATAAAACATAATCCCGCAAAAACATAAACTCTCTAAAAACTCAAAACAAATAACACAAATTATAAAAACTGGAAAAACCATAAACACACATGAATGCTTTAAAAATAATAAAAACCAACAAAACCCCTAAAAACCCATTAAACCCCGAAAACTCATAAAGATCCTAAAACATTAAAAAATGTAAAAATAGATAAAAACCCTAAAAAATCTCCAAAAAGACATTAAACCTTTAAACTTTTTATAATACACTAAAAAAAATAAACCCATAAAAATTGAATAAAACCCCTAGAAACCCAAAATACAATAAAAACCTTAAAACCCTAAAACCCATAAAACCGTCAAAATACCTAAAAATCCTAAAAAACATAAAAATCCTAAAAATCCCTAAAAACATAAAACTCCTAAAAACCCTATAAAAGCTTATGAAAACGTCTAACCCTAAAAACACTTAGAACCCCTAAAAACCCTAAAAAATGTAAAACCCCCTAAAAACCTAATAACCCATAACGCCCAGAAAATCCCCACAAACCCTAAAAATCGTAAGAGTCCTAAAAAATTCCAAAATATCTAAATACTTAAATAACCATAAATCCCTAAAAACCCTAATAAAACTATAAAAATTGACAAAAAAAGACTTAAAATCCCTAAAAACCTAATTAAATGATAAAAATCCAAAAGGACCCAAAACCCCTAAAAATAATAAAAACACCCAAAAACCACAAAAACCACAAAAATACCATAAAAACCCTAACCCCCCCCCCCCCAAAAAAAAATTCTAGAAACCAATTAAATCCCCAATAATATTATAAAAACTCTAAAAACTCTAAAAACTCAAAAAAACTATAGCAAACTAAAAAACCTAAAAACTCCAAACAACCCTAAAACCCCTCAAAATACCTAAAAACCCATAAAACCCCCAAAAATTCCAAAAAATCCAAAAAATAGAAAAAACCTAGAAAACATGAAAAACCCAAAGAAATCCATAAAAAATTAAAAATACTTTTAACCCTAAAAATCCTAAAAATTTATAAAAACCTTGAAGACCCCCAAAAACCATAAACCCCAAAAAAACCATAAAAACAAATTAAAACAATAAAAAAATCTTAAAACCCATAAAACCAAAAAAATCCAGAAAAATCTATAAAAACCATTTAAATCCCTACAAAAGTTAAAACACACCAAAAAAACAAAAAAATATAAAAAAACTCAAAAATACCCAAAATGCACAAAAAAACATAATACCCATAAAAACCTTAAAAACACCAAAAAACCCAAAACTACCAAAACCCCAAAAAATCCTAAAAATACCTAAAAATCCCTAAAAATATAAATAAAATAAAACCATAAAAAACATAAGAGTAAATTAAAATCGAAAAATTACTTAAAACCCCTAAAAACATAAAAAATGCTAAAACACTAAAAACACTAAATCCCCCAAAATCCCTAACTAACTGAAAACACCACAAAAATCCTAAAAAAACCCTAAAATTAAAATAAACATAAAAAAACTAAAAACCCTTAAAATAATAAGAACACCATAAAAACCTAAAAACACTTAAAACCCTCTAAAAATCTAATAAACGCTAAAAACACTAAAAATCCTAAACACCTTAAAAACTATAACATCCCTAATAACCTTAGAAAACCATAAAATCCAATAAAAGCCCAAAATATCTAAAAACAATTCCCTAAAAACATTAAAGAAATCTAAAAACACATAAAAAACTTAAAAAACTCAAAAAACCCAAAAAAATAAAAAAAACCACAAAACCCCTAAAAATATCAAAATACATAAAAATTCTAAAAACAAAAAAAAAATCATAAAAATCCATAAAAATTTCTAAAAATTTAAAAAACATAATAAATCCTTAAAAAATACAACACTTAAAACCCCTAAGAAAGATAAAAAACAAAAGAAAACATAAAAAAATGTTAAAAACCCCTAAAACACCTAAAACACCAAAAACTCTTAAAAATTCTAAAAATCCCCAAAATTCAAAAGAGCACATAAACATCCTAAAAATACCTAAAATTTCCTAAAAATGTAAAAAACCATAAAACTCAGAGAAACCAAAAGAAAACCATAAAAACCTGAAAACACTTAAATCCCCTAAAAATCTAAAAAACACTAAAAACGCTAAAGGACCCTAAAAACCAAAAAAACGTGAGAAACCATAAAAAAAACCTTGAAATCCCTAAAAACCCATAAAAACTTTAAAACCCGACTAAAAACACTCCAAAAACATTTTAAATCCCAAAACATGTTAAAAACAATAAAAAAACATTAAAATTCTAAAATCTAAAAAAAACCCGAAAAATAAAAAAACTATAACAGCCTTAAAAGTCATAATACTATCAAAAGCTCTAAAACTCTAAAAATGAATAAAAATAATGATAATGCCCCAAAACCATATAAATGTAAAAAACCCAATAAAATTTGAAAACCCCAAAGAAAGCCTTAAAAACACAAAAAGACATAACACCCCTAAAAACCTAGAAAAACTAGAAACCCTAAATACCCTAAAACCCCTAAAAACCATTAAAACACTAAAAACCCATAAAAACCCGAAAAACTCAATAAAATCTCAAAAAACCCTTTAAACCCCTAAAATGGTAAAAAATTCCAAAAAAACGTTAAAACCCTAAAAATATAAAATACCCTAAAACCCAAAAAATTGTAAATCCCTAAAACCATAAAAACCCTAAAAACAATTAAAAATCCTAAAAACCCTAAAACCCATAAATATCCTAAAAAATCCTAATACAATCATTACAAACCTAATAAATACTAAAAATCTTCAAAACCACTAAGAATAACAAAAAAAAACATAAAACACTTAAAACCCCTAAAAATCCTTAAAATGATAAAAACCCTAAGAAAACCTAAAAACCATACAAACCATAAAACCCTAAAAATCTCTAAAAACCCTAAAATCCATAAAAATTATAAATTATTTCAATAAATATATAAAAATGTAAAAAACACTAAAAACCCTGAAAATCCCAAAGAAAACCTTAAAAACCTAGAAACACTTAAACACCCTAAAACCAAAATAATGCTAAAAACCCATATAATCCTAAAAATTCATAAGAACTTATAAAAATAATTAAACTACTAAAAAATCCATAAAAACCATAAAAAACTAAAAACCCTAAAACCCCCCAAAAAACCTTAAGGTAACTTTAAAAACATAATAATACTTGACATCCTAAAAACCCTAAAAAATTATGAAAAACACTAAAAAACCTAAAAAACCCTAAAAACCAAAGAAAAACCATAAGAAACCAGAAAAACATAAAAATACTAAAACCCAAAAAACATAAAAACCCAAAAAAAAATCATAAAAGTCCTTAAACCATTGAAAACATTAAACACCCCTAAAAAATAAAAAACACATTAAACCCCTAAAATATATATAATAATTTAAAACCATGAAACCATAAAAACCCTAAATCCCTTAAAAACAATAAAACCCCTAAAAAATATAACCCCTAAACTCCTGAAAATAATAAAAACCACTAAAAAAACTAAAACCTCTTTAAAATCCCAAAAATGATAAAAAAGTCTAAAAAACAATGAAAATGCTAAAAAACCCAAAATCCCTCAGATCCCAAAAAAACCCAAAAATAATAAATTACTAAAATAGCACTTAAAATATCTAAAAAATGTTAAAAATAACAAAAACCAAAAAAATAACTAAGAAAACATTAAAATCTAAAAACACATAAAACCCCTAAAAACATAAAAACACTAATAATGCTAACAAACCTAAAAACTCCTAAAGACCCTAAAAATACATAAAAACCCAAAAAAACCTAAAAAATACTAAAAAAAATACTTAATCCCTAAAAACATTAAAATCATTAAAATACCTTGAAAACCAAAACAGAATAAAACAACATAGAAATACTTTGAAACCCTAATAACCCCAAAAAACATTAAAAACCCTAAAATGCCTTAAAAACACTAAAAACCACTAAAAACCATAAAAACCACTAAAAACCTTAAAACCCCCAAATATCATTAAAACCCTGAAAACCCACTAAAACTCTAACAACCTATAAAACCTATAACCGAGATAAAAAAAATCTTAAAAAACATAAAACCCATGAAAAACTCAAAAAAGCATACAACCCAAAAAAACAATAAAAACAATAAAAACCCTAAAACCCCTAAAAACCATTAAACCATAAAAGTTTAAAAAAATCCTGAAATACCTAAACCTTGATAATCCTTAGAAAGCCTTAAAATCAAAAAAAAACATTAAACCCCTAAAAAACTAAAAACCCTAAAAACAATTAAAACCCCTAAAAACCTAAATAAACCCTAAAACCCCCCGAAACCCTTAAAACCACAAAAACTCTAATCACCCTTAAAACCTTAGATACATTAAAAACCAATAAAACACAAAAATAAATTAAACCCCCAAAAAAACTAAAAAATAACCTAAAAACCCAAAAAACCCTAAAACCCATAATACACCCTCACGACCCTCAAAACCCAAAAACACTAGAAATCCATAAAAATCCGAGAAATCCCTAAAAATCCCTAAAAACATAAAAAACCTAAAACCTCTGAAAAACCAAAAAACACTTAAAACCCTAAAAACATAAATAAATCTAAAATCCCTAGATACAGTAAAAACATAAAAACCCCCCAAATATCAAAAAAATCCTAAAAAATTTATAAAAGTTATTAAAAACGTAAAAAATGATAAAAACCCTATGAGAACCTTAAAACCCTAAAAACTATTAAAACCCATAAAACCCTAAAAAATGCTAAAAACATAAAAAATCTAAAAGACACTAAACCCTATAAAAGCCCTAAAAACCATAGAAATACTAAAACCCCCCAAAACCCTAAATGACTGACTAAAAACTATAAAAACACTTTAAACACCAAAAAATTAGAATTCATTAAAACCCAAAAAAATAAAACAAATATAAATCCCTAAAAAATTAAAAACCTTAAAACCCGAACAATCCAAAAATAACATAAAATCCAAAAAATCCTAAAAAATCCTAAAAATCCTAAAAAGATCCCTAAAAACCTTAAAAACCTAAAAAACACTAAAAATGAGGGAAAAACTAAAAAAGACATAAAACCCTTAAAACACTTAAAATGCTACAAAAATAAATTCTAAAAACTCCAAAAAATAAAAAACCCTAAAAATCACCCAAACAACTCAAAACACTAAAATATCATAAAAAAAAATTTTCCAAAAAATATCTAAAAACATAAAAAATCTATAAAAAACCTTAAAATCCCTAAAAAACCATAAAAACTAAACACACATAAAACACCTAAAAGCCCTAAAAATTTCTAAAAACCATAAAATTCCATAAAGCATATAAAAACCATAAAACCACTATGAACCTTAAAAACCCAAATAACTCTAGAAGACCACTAAAAATATAAAAACCCATTAAATACATAAAACATTTAAAACTCTAAAAAACCACAAAACGCTAAAAAGTAAAAAAAAACCTAAAACCCCAAAAAAACCAAAAAACCACCCCCCCCCCAAAACACTTAAAATCCATAAAAAAACATAAAAATCCAAAAAAACCTAAAAATCAAAAAAACATAAAAACACTTAAAAACTATAAAAACCCCAAAAAACCTAAATAAAAATAAACACTTAAAAAAATAAAAATCTAAAAAATTATAAAACCCATAATAAATCCTATAACCGATGAAAACTCAAAAACCCCTCAAAATCCCTAAACACTCTAAAAACCCATAAAAATTAAAAAATCCATAAAAATACCTAATTACATAAAAACCCTGAAACCTATAAGAAAAATTTAAAAACATAAAAAACAATTAAAACCCTAAAAACCTCAATGAGTGCTAAAAACCCTTCAAACCCATAAAAACCATAAAACCCACTTAAAATAAAAAGAATAAAAAATAGATATAAAAATGTTTAAAGTCCACAAAATACTCTAAAATCACTTTAAACACCTAAAAATGCTAAAAAACAAAAAAACCATAAAACCCATAAATACCCTAAAACCCTCAAAAACTCCCAAAAACCCTAAAAACACTGAATAACTATAAAAAATCTAAAAATCCAAAAAATACCTAAAAATATAAAAACCCAGAAAATCCCTATGAAAACATTAAAATTCCAAAACTATTAAAACCCCTAAATAATTATAAATACCGTAAAAACCTTAAATACCCTAAAACCCCTCAAAATATGTAAAAATTTTAAACAACCATAAAGATTATAAAATCCTTAAAAATAAAAAACCTAAAAACCTCTAAAAGACCCTATGAAAACCTTAAAAACCAAAAAATACTTAACATTGGTAAAAACCCTAAAAAATAGATTAAAACAAAATAAACCTTACAAAACCTTAGAAACCCTAAAACCCTCAAATACTTTTAAAACACTAAATGACCATAAAACCCTAAAAACTATAAAAGAAATCATTAAAAACATTAAAATACTATAAAACCCCTAAAAAAATAAAAAACACTATAAATCCTAAAAAATTCTAAAAATAAAAAAAATGATTAATATCCTAAAACTCACTAAAATCCCTCAAAATCTAACAAACCATAAAAACAATGAAAACCACTAATAAAAACATAAAAACCAAAACACACTTAAATCTCATAAAAACTCTAAAACATCTAGAAATTCCAACCCCCCCCCCCCCCCCAAATAAAAAACCCTAAAAACCCTAAAAACCCCTAAAACCCTTAAAAATCCAAAAAACACACAAAAACCATAAAATTCACTAAAAACTATAAAAACCTATTAACTAGATTAAAATGTTAAAAAACAATATAAAACTTTTCAAAACCTTAAAAACTTAAAAAACCCTTAAAAAAACAAAAAAACCATAAAAACAAAAAATAACCCCAAAACTACTCAAAACCCTAAAAAGCCTAAAAAACATAGAAATAACATAAAAAATCCATAAATATGCAAAAAACAAAATAATATCTGAAAAACGCTAATAAAAACATAAGATCCTCAAAAAAATTAAATCCCTGAAAAAGCCTAAAAACACAAAAACCCCTAATACCCTAAAAACCATAAAAAACCTGAAACCCCTCAAAAACCCAAAAACCGAAAAAATAGTATAAATCTTAAAAAATCAAAAGGAAAACCAAAAAATGTAAAAAACCATAATAACTTTTAAATCCCAATGAAATTTTTTGAAAATCGTAAATCACACAAAACCCCTAAAAACATAAAAATACTTAAACCCTAACATACCCTAAAAACACTAAAAACCCTTAAAAAAACCATAAAACCTTAAGAAACCCCTAAAACCCATAAAACAATAAAAAAATCTAATAACTCTAAATACCCTTTAAGCTACTAAAAATATTAAAGAATTAGAAAATCCCAAAAAAAAAATCAAAAAAGCCCAAAAAAACCATAAAAACCCAAAACAATAAAAAACCCATAAAATCATTAAAACCCTAATAGTTGATAAATATCCTAAAAAGGCCCAAAATCCTTAAATACGTATAAAACCCTAAGAACTATTAAAATCCTTAAGATAACTTAAGATACCTAAAAACACACAAAACACCTAAAAATAAAAATGCTAAAACCTAAAAACCTTAAAAACCCAAATCCCTCAAGATTCCTTAATCCACTAAAAACCATAAATATGCTTAAAATTCCTAAAAATCCCTAAAAATGTGAAGAAACCTAAAACCCTGGAAAATACTTGGAAAAACTTAAAAACACTAAAAACACTTAAAACACCTAAAAGGCCAAAAAATTATAAAAACGTAAAACCCTAAAACCGTAAAAACCGTGAAACACCTAAAATCCTTGAAAACACTAAAAACTAATAAAATCTATAAAAAACCACTAAAACTAAATTTTTTAAAAGAAATCCTAAAAAACTCAAAAAACCCTTAAAACCAGAAAATCCATAAAAACTTTAAAAACCATAAAAACCATCAGAATACCACAAAACAATAAGAATATATAAAAATTACTAAAAAATACCTAAAAATTCCTACAAACATAGAAGACACTAAAACCCTTAAAAACAATTATAAAACCTTAAAAACCTATCAAATAATTAAAACCCCCAAAAACTAAAAAACCACTAAAAACCGTAAAAACCCTAATAAACCTAAAAAATAAACCCCATAATATCCCCAATATCCCTAAAAACCCTATAATCCATAATAATTGAAAAATAGACATAAAATCCCTAAAAATTAAAAAACACTGAAAAACCCAAAGAAAACTTTTAGAAAAATTAAAACAATTAAAACCCCTAAAAAACTAAAAAACCTGAAAGGCTTTAAACACTTTAAACCCCCTAAAAACCATAAACCCCATAAAAACCTTAAACAATCCTATAACCCCATAGATATCGAAAATCCCACCAATGACCCTAAAAAACAGTAAACCCCTAAAAATGATAAAAACTCTAAAAAACCTTAAAAAATCTAAAAAACCTAAAAACCCAACCCCCCCCCCCAAATATTCCAAAAAACTCATAAAACCCTAAAAATAAGAAAAACCCTAAAAATCCCAAAAAACCAAAAAAACCATAAAAAATATAAAATATCCCTAAAAATCCCTAAAACATAAAAAACCATAAAAAAACCTAAAATAACCTAAGAAAACCATAAATACCTAAAAACACTTAAACCAAATAAAAACTAAAAAAACGCTAAAATCCCTAAAAACCCTAAGTCCCAAAAAATCGTAAAAAACCTAAAATAACATAAAACCCTAAAACCATAGAAAAATATGAAAACCCTTTAATCCACTAAAAATTTTAAAAAACTGGGAAAAACAATAAAAAACAATAAAAAATCAAAAAAACACCTAAATATCAAAAAAAAACATAAAAAAATAAAAACATACAAACACTAAAACCCCTAAAACCCCTAAAAACCATAAAATTCCTATTTTTTTTAAAGAATCCCAAAAAAAAGAATAATTCTTAAAAACCATAAAAAACCCTAAGAAAACCTTAAAAGCCTAAAAAGACATAAAAACACAAAAAACCTATAAAACCCTAAAAACAAAAACCTAAAATCCCTAAAAACCATAAAACTCATCAAATTACGTAAAACCCATAAAACACATAAAAATCTAGAAAATGTCCTAAAAATCAATAAAAATTTTAAATACCCTAAAAACCATGAAAAACCAAACAAAACCATAAAAACCTAAAAACACTTCAAACACCTAAAACCTAAAAAATGATAAAATTCCTAAAAAAAATAAAAACCATAAAAACCCATGAAAACTATAAAACCCCTAACAACCCATAAAAACTGAAAAACACAAAAAACTATATAAAAATCAAAAACCCCTAAAAACCATAAGAAACCTAAAACCTCTCAAATTCAAAAAAACCCTAAAAACCATAAAAATTATCAAAACCACTAAAAAATCATAAAAACATAAAAAACCCCTAAAATCTATAAAAACCCTAAGAAAACCATCAAAACCGAAAAACACTAAAACCCAAAAAAATTATAAAAACCAAAAAAACCTTAAAACCCACAAAACTCTCTAAATCCCTAAAAACCCTAAACACTAGAAATATACTAAAAAGAATTAAATATCCCAAAAAATATATAAACCCTAAAAACCCTGAGAAACCCTAGGAAAAACCAAAAATAAAATGGGAAGAAAAATATAAAAATAAAATAAATAACTAAAACCCTCAAAACTCTAAAAACCGTAAAAATCAACTAAAATTCTAAAAACTATTTAAACCACAAAAATATTAAAATCCATAAATACAAAAATAACCCTAAAAACTAAAAAATACCCCTTAAAACCCAAAAAACTAAAAAACCCTATAAACCCTCAAAAACCATAAAAACACTAAAAACCATAATAACACCAAAAATTCCCTAAAAATCCCAAAAAACATAAAAAAAATACTCAAAACCCTAAGAAACTATAGGAAACCCTTAAAAACGTGAAAGCACTTAAAATCCCTAAAAAACTCAAAAACCCTTACAAGACATAAGAACTATAAAAACCATAAACCCGCTCAAAAATCATGGAAAATGGTAAAAACAATTAAAATCCTAAAAAAATACCTAAAAATCCTAAAAATATAAAATATCATAAAAACCTAAAAAACCTAAGAAAAACATAAAAAACCCTTAAAACCCCTCAGAAACCTAAAAAAACTAAAAACCCTAAAACCCTAGAAAACACTAAAAACCCTAAAACCCCATAAAAGGCAAAAAACCCTAACATTCCTAAAAACCCAAACCCCTCTAAAAACACTAAAAACACTTTAAATACCTAAAAATGATAAAAAAAAATATAAAGTCCTTAAAAGCCATAAAATACTCAAAAAAACCCAAAAACAGAAAAAAATACCCTAAAACCCTAAAAATCCTTAATAACCCAAAAAACCACAACAATCGTAAAAATGCGCTAAAAATCATTAAAAATGTAAAAAACATTAAAAAACCTAAAAACCATAAAAACCCTAAAAACCCCTATAAAAACATTAAAAACCTAAAAACAATTAACCCCCCCCCCCCAAAAAAAACTAAAAATCTATAAAACTCCAAAAACACTAGAAAACCCAAAAAATCCCCAAAAAGCAATAAAAATCCGAAAAAACCTAAAAACTCTAAAATTCACTAAAAATATGAATAACCCTAAAAACACTAAAAATCCCTAAGAAATCAATAAAACCCTAAAAAACATTAATCCTCTAAAAAACATAAAAACACTAAAAAAATTAAATAATCTAAACACTCATTAAACCCATAAAAACCAAAAAAAATCTAAAAAACTTCAAAACCCTTAAAAAATAAAAAATCCTAAAAACTCAAAAAACCATAAAATCCCTAAAAACCCTTAAAATCCCTATAAACACTAAAAACATAATATCCTAAAAAATCCCTAAAAATACTTAAAAACATAAAGAAACCTTAAATAACCCTAAGAAAACCATTAATCCCTAAAACTACAAACACCCATAAAACCAAAAAAAAATATAAAAACACAAAAAATTCTTAAAACCATAAACCCTTAAAAACTATAAAAACCATAAAGCCAATATAAACACCAAAACCAACTAAAAGCTCTAAAAACTGTTTAAAATCAAAAAATAGTAGAAAACTATAAAAAACCATAAAACCCCTAAGAACAAAAAAACCATAAAACCCCAAAAAATCCATAAAACCCATAAAAACCCTAAAAACCAAAACCTCAAACTCCCTATTACCCTAAAACCATAAAAATCATGAAAAAGTCCTAAAATCCATTAAAATGTAAAAAAAAGCCTAAAACACTTATAAATACCTATGAAAAGCATATAAACCTAAAAACACATGAAATTCCTAAAAATATGAAAATTATACCACCCCTTTAAAACCCTAAAACCCCTAAAACACTCAAAATCCCTAAATATATTAAAAACCAAAAATAATAATTAAAAAGAACTAAAAATCCATAAAAATAAAAAACCCTAAAAACCCTAGAAACCCCTAAGAAAACATTGAAACCCTAAAAACAATTAAGACTAATAAAAAACCTAAAATCCCTGAATCCCTAAAAAACTATAAAATCCTTAAAACCCATAAAAACCATAAACACCTAAAATTTTTAAATATACTAAAAACCCATAAAAACACTAAACCACTAAAAAATCAAAAATCCTTTTAAAGAACTAAAAATGTTAAAAAACATTAAAAACCATTAAAACCCAAAGAAACCCCAAAAAACCATAAAAACCCATAAAAACCCTAAAAACACTAGAAAACCCCAAACCCCATCAAAATCCCTAAAATCCATAAAACTATAAAATAAAAAAATTGCCAAAAAAATCCCAGAAAATGTAAAAACCAATAAAACCCCTAAAAAACCCTATGAAAACCTTAAAAACATCAAAACATTTAAAACCCCTAAAAGCCTAAAAAATACTAAAAACCCTAAATGTCTGTAAAAACCCTAAAAACCCTATGAACCCAAAACCTTTAAATTCTTAAAACCATAAAAACATTAAAATCCTAAAAAAGGAATAAACATCCCTAAAAACAATTAAAACCCTGAAAAATACTAAGAAAAGCTTAATAAAGTAGAAAAACTTAAAACCCATGAAAAATATAAACAAATTAAAAATCCTAAAAGACCCTAAAATCTATAAAACAACTAAAAAACATAAAACTGGTGAAAATCTTAGAAACCGTAAAAAACCATAAAAAACCTAAAATCCACTAAAAATATAAAACCCTTTAAAAACATTAAAAACATTAAAAATTCTCTAAAACATACAAAAACCCAAAACCCTGTAAATCCACAATAACCCTAAAATCAATAAAAAACTGAAAAAATCTCTAAAATCCCTAAAAATATAAAAAACCCAAAAAACTCTAAAAGAAATAATGAAAACATTAACAACATAAAAACAAATAAAACTCCTAAAACATAACAGATACTAGAAACCCCAAAAATTCTAAAACCCATAAAAACACTAAACACTATAAAACCCATAAAACCATAAAAACCCTAAAACACCTAAATGGCACTAAAAACTATAATAACCCATTAAAACCATAAAAAATTAAAAACCCTAAATCCCTAAAAACTAAAAAATTCCCAAATCCTCAAAAAACCACAAAACCCAATAAATCCCAGAAACCCTCAAAATCCCTAAATCCTTAATAACTAAAATAAATCAAAAAACAATCCATAAAATCCCTAAAAACAAAAAATAACCCTAAAAACCCCAAATAACCCTAAAAACCCCAAATAACCCTTAGAAAACCATAAAAACCAAAAAACAATTAAAACACCTGAAAACCTAAAAGCACATAAAACCCTAAATCCACTAAAAACCCAAAATTCCATAAAAATACAAAAACCTTGAAAACCCATAAAAAATGATAAAAGCACAAGAAACCCACTAAAAAATCTAAATAACCTTTAAACCCCTAAAATCATTAAAAAACTCTAAATAACTGTTAAAATGATGAAATTTTTTAAAACCCCTAAAAACAAAAAAAACTATAAAACCCCAAAAACTCAAAAACACAATAAAAAAACCTAAAAACCATCAAAAACACTAAAACCATAAAACTATAAAAATCCAAGAAAATACCAAAAAAGTATGAAATAAATTAAAAAAACCTAATAAAACCTTCAAATCATAAAGCACTTAAAATCCCGAAAATAATAAAATTTGTTAAAAACCCTAACAACCCAAAAACCCTAAAAACCCTCGACATCGTTAGAAACCCCTAAAATCCCTAAAAATTGTAAAAATCCTAAAAAATCCCTAAAAATCACTAAAAACATAAGAAAATACTAAAATCCTGAAAATATCAAGGAAAAATCTAATACCCAAAAACACTCAAAACCCATAAAAACCTAAAAATGTTAAAAACACTAAAAACCCTAAAAACCAAAAAACCCCTAAAAATTACAATCACTAAAACCCATAGAAACCATAAAAAACTACTTAAGAGAGTAAAAACCATTTTAACCATTAAAAATATAAAAAAATTCTTGAAAACCTTAACAACCCTAAAAACACTAAAAATAGTAAAAATAAAAAAAACTATAAAAACCCTAAAACCCTTAGAAATTTAAAAAAAATAAAAACCCAAAAAAATCCTAAAACTCTCTATAAATACTAAAATCATAAAAATCTTGAATAACCCTATGAAAACCCTAAAAACCTATAAACTCTTAAAACCCATAAAAAACACAAAAAATGCTCAAACCACAAAAATCCTTAAAAACACTAAAAAGAATCTAAAAACCCTAAAAACAATAAAAAACCTAAAACCCCGAAAAATCATAAAATACTAAAAAATCCCAAAAAAACAATAAAAATATAAAAAAACACTAAAAACCGTTAAAAACTCTAATAATACCTTAAAACATAAAAATAAATAAAACTCCTAAGAAGCCTAAATAACGCTAAAAACCATAAAAGACCCTAAAAACCTAAAAAAACCTAAAAAAAATAAAAAACCTTAAAAACCCAAAAAACCTCTAAAAACCCCTAAAAATGACTATAAACACTAAAAACCCTTTAAACCCATAAAAATGTTAAAAAACTCCAAAAACCATAAAGACCCTAAATACTCCAAAATAACCCAAAAATACCATAAAACCATAAAAAATGTAAAAATTACCAATAAATCCCTAAAAAGGCAAAAACCCCTAAAAACCTAGTTAAAAAACAAGAAATCATTAAATACCTAAAATTACTTAAAACCTTTACAACCCTAAAAAACATTAAAAACCCTATATACCCTAAAAACCTAATATACCATAAAAACCCTAAAAATAATAAAAACCCATAAACCCTAAAAACCCACAATGTACCTCCTTGAAGTGAAAATATGGCCGATATTCTCTCTCCCTCTCCGCTCTGCGATGGTGACTTTCCTCTGCTGGATTAAAGACAAAAGTGACCTCTACGACTTGGCCTCCCCCCCTGAGGGGTAGGGGTCCTCTTCGGTTCTCGATGAAAGAATAGCCTTAATTCCATTCTCAGATCTTGATTTTCTCCCTTCTTTTAAATGTATTAATCTCATCCCCACGGTTTCAGTTCTGTTTGAAGGTCATCTGATTCTAAAGTTGTCAATTTCGGAGTTCAATGAGGCTTCAACATTGCATAATCAGACTCTGGTGGCTCAATTCTCTAACTAGTGCCCATCTGGTGGATGATTTTGATAGATTTGTGTTCGAACAGTGGGATCTCTAGGATAGGGAAACGATGTTCTTGGTTGATTCCTTCCATATTTTGATTCTCTTTGCTTCTGAGGAGAAACTTATCCAGGCCTGGTCCGCTGCCCCCCGCAGATGTGACGGTGCACGCTTTTATCTCTTCAGGTGGAGCTTTGATCTTCATTTACGTCAGGACTCACCTTTGGTTTATATTTGGGCATGATTCCATGAAATCCCTCTTCCCTTAAATTTTTTTTTCAATTATTACAATGCTGTGAATTCTTGTTGGAAGATTTCTGTGTGTGGATAGCCGGACCCGAGCCCTCTATCACCCGGTTGCTCTGAGATTCTATATTGAGGTTGATGTTTCCAAACAACCAGTTTATTTTGTCTTGATTGAGATTGGATAAGAGCTGCAGTGGAAGAAACCTGTGGTTTTCGAATCCTGGGTGAATTATAGTGAATCTTGTCTGACTCTTGGTCATCTGAAATGGTTGTGTCGTCATGGGGGCAGTGATCACTTGGTTGCTGAGATTAATGTATGTGCCACCCCCAAGGCTTGACCTGGCTTCTGACCATGGGGATGGACCATACCCTGATAAAAATGTGGGGGAGATTCACCCAGGGTTCTTGGTAAAGGACTGTTTCAATCGGTTGAAGGCTGATTTAGGACAGGCCGGTGCTGCCCCTTCGTCCAGTGGGGTGGGGGAGGTGGTTCCTGGGAAAGATATGGATGTTGATGTCTTCTTTCAGATAGTTTCAAGTGGGGTGTGTAGTGACATCCCCAGTATATTTTCTGAGGGGATAAGGATGGAGGGGTTGCTGACGAATGCTGCTTCTACTGAGGAAAATGGTCAGGATTTAGAACAGGACCCGGTTCTAACTTCGAATCAATTTGCAGTGCTTTATCCAGTGGAGGGGGAGTTTCTGGAGTCACTGCATCATGCTCAGGATGATGAGGAGCGGCAGGTCTGTGACTTCCACTTAGAAGAGACGGCCTTAAATACCCCAGGTGATGATTTAGGTGGGGCTAAGGCCACCCCATACTTCCATTTGCTGGAAGAGGAGCTGTGTGATGCGGCCCCTTATACTGTTGAGCGGACTATGGTGCAACAGAGTTTGGGAATAGAGCTTGTAGTCCTCAAAAAGCTACCTCCCTGTGTTGAACTAGTTGAGATTATCGTGCTAGACAGTTCTGAAATTCCCCTGAGCAACACCGACATGAGATTCTACACCAGCACAAACCGAATGTGATTTTTGACAGCGAAAACATATATGAAAATGTTAAATATGATATTTTTCTTTTAGGACTGTAATGACTTCATTGATGCGAACACACCCAAGAATTGGTGGAGGAGGACCTTGAGGGATGGCTCAGTTCCTCCTGACTCGGATCCAAGAGGAGTGTCTGAGCCTGTGGCTACTGATTCCAGGCAGGAGGGGAGCCCTAAGGTGGTGAGTGCTGATGATGTCCTTCATAGCAGGAGGAGGGGGAGTTCTTCCCCTGCCAAGAGGAGGGAAAAGAGAGACTATTCATCCCATCCAAAACCAATGGTAACAGGGGCCTCCTCGAAGGCTTCCAAAGCTGTGGTGGATACTCTCGCCAAGGATCGAACAAATAGAAAGCTGGAAAAAAAAGACTCAGGAGGTATTGTACTGACTTCCTCAAGCAGTATGAGTCATCTGAATGGGAGATGGTGGACTCAGATGCCTTCTCTGGGTATGGTACTGATGGGGATCCATATGGTGATGATGCAACCTTTTTGGTGCAGCGACTGAACCTCTTGGTGATTTTGGTGGCGACATTGAAAAACTTGTTCCTTGTTTGGGTTTTTTCTCTTTTCTTTTTTGATTTTTCTTTTTTTTGGGGTCTTTTACATCTTTGTTGTAAAGGGTTTTTGGGTGTGGGTGGATTGACCCCTCCCCTACCTTGTCTTCTGCATCTTTTTCCATAATAATCTTTGAGGGGGAAGGGAATAGCCTAGCCATACACCTCTTCTTCCACTAAGTACTATTAAACCCCTTTAAACCCCCCAAAAAGTTAAAAACTCTAAAAAACCTAAAAACTCTTTAAACCCCCCCCCCAAAAGTTAAAAACTCTAAAAAAACTAAAAACTATTTAAACCCCTAAAAAACTAAAAAAATAATAACACTAAAAAACCCTAAAACCATAACCCCCAACCTAAAAAACCCTAAAACAGATAAAACAACTAAAAACTCTAAAAACCCTTCAAGCAACTAAAAACGTTAAAGAATGATAAAAATCTTAAGGACCCTAAAAACCCAATAAAACCTAAAAAATACCTAAACCCCAACAAAATTCCTAAAAACCCAAAAATTAAAATCCCTAAAAATCCATAGAAACATAAAAAATCCTTAAAAACTTGAAAACACTTGGAAAACCTGAGACCATAATACCACTTATAACCCTAAAAAAACTAAAAAATTCTAAAACCTCGAAAACCCCCATAAAACCATAAAAACCCCTAACTCCCAAAAATCCCTAAAAACCCTAAAAAAACATAAAAATCCTAAAAAATCCTAAAAAATTCAAAAAAATGTAAAAATCCTAAAAAACCCTGAGAACTCCTAGGAAAACATTAAAAACATAAAAAAACTTCAAACACTTAAAAACGTAAAAACCATAAAAGACCCTAAAACCCCATAAAAAACTAAAAACCCTAAAACCATAAAATACATCAAATAACATAAAACGCCTAAAACACGTAAAACCACTAAAACTCTAAAAACCATTTAAATCCCTAATATTTCTTAAAAATATTAAAAAACATCAAATGCCCTAAAAATTGAAAAAATTAAAAAACCCTAAAAATCCAAAAAAACCCATAAAAACACTAAAGTATTAATAAACCCTAAAACCCCTAAAAAATAGGAAAACATTTAAAACCTAAAATAAACTAAAAAACCCTAAAAAACCTAAAAAACACTAAAACCCATATAAACACTAAAACCCAAAAAAACAATAAAACCCCATATAATCCCATAAAAACCCATAAAACATGAAAAACTGATTAAAAACTATAAAGATACTTTAAACCCATAAAATACTTAAAAAAAATCTAAAAACCCATCAAAACATAAAAAACGCAATGAAATGCCTTAAAACCGAAAAAACCCCAAAAACATAAAAACCCAAAAAATCCCCAAAATCCAATTTTTTTTTTAAATCATAAAAATCCAAAAAAAAATCTAAAATGACCTAAATCATAAAACACCCTAAAACCATAAAATTCACTATAACAACCATAAACACTTAATACCCCTAAAAACCTAAAAAAAGTTGAAATCCCTAAAACCCTAAAACCCCTCAAAATCTCTAAAACCCTCTAATGACCATAAAAATCCAAAACATATCCCTAAAAATCCCTAAAAACATAGACAACCCTAGACCCACTAAATTCCAAATGAAAACATTAAAACCCTAACAACTCATAAAACCCAAAAAAACATAAAAAACCCTAAAACCCTTAAAACCCATAAAAAAGATCCAAAAACCATTAAAACTACAATACCACTAAAAACCATAAATACCCTAAAAACTCCTAAAACCCCTAAAAACTCTAAAACCCATTTATACAACTAAAAAAGCTAAAAAAACTCAAAAACACTTTAAACCCACAAAAAATTCAAAAACCTAGAGATCATAAAAAAATTTAAAACCCTATGAATGCCTAAAAAGCCTTAAAATAATAAAAATCCACAAAACTCAAAAATTCACTGAAAACATAAAAAAACAATAAAATCCATGAAAACCCCTAAGAAAACCAAAAAACACTTAAATCCCCTAAAAAACAAGAATCAAATTGATAACACCCCTAAAAATCTATAAAACCCCTAAAAACTCTAAAAATATCTAAAAACACTAAAAATACCAAAAAATCTGAAAAAATCCTAAAAGTCCATAAATGTTTAGAAAACACTAAAAATAATGAAAACCCCCAAGAAAACCATAAAACCCTAAAATCGCTTAAAACCTCTAAAACCCAAAAAATTAAAAATACCCTAAAAACTAAAAAGACCATAAAACCCTAAAACCATTAAACACCAGAAAACCCGTAAAACCCTAAAAACCAAAAGATCCATAAAAACCAATAAGAACTTTAAAACCCCATTAAACAGATTAAAAGATTAAAAATCTTAAAACCATAAAAACCCAAAAAAACACCAAAATTCCCTAAAAACCATAAAAACATAAAAATATAAAAATCCCCAAGAACGCTAAGAACATGAAAATCCATAAAAATCATAAAAACTATAGCAATCCTAAAAAAGAACCCCCCCCCTAAAAAAGCATTAAAACCCATAACACCCCTTAAAAACCTAAAAGTACATAAAAACTATAAAAAACCTAAAAACCATAAACACATAAAAATGAAAAAAACTCAAAGAATTTATATCCCTACAAACCCATCAACCCATCAAAATCCATAGAAACTCTAAAAAACTATAAAATCCTAAAAAATCCCTAAAAATAAAAAAATATGTAAAAAAATGTAAAAACCCAGAACACCCCTAAGAAAACCTTAGAAACATAAAAAATTAAAATTCCTAAAAATTGAGAAGACACTAAAAACATAAAAACCCCTAATAACCAAAAAACCCTTAAAACATTAAAAATCCCTAACACCCATAAAAACCCTAAAACCATTATAAAATCTAAACACTATTTATATCCTTAAAATGTTAATAAATTTTAAAAACACTTAAACCCCCTAAAAATTCTAAAAAACTATAAAACCCTGATAAAATTATAAAATCATGAAAACCCAACAAAACCCTAAAAATCCTTAAACTCCCAAAGAAAAACAATAAAAACAGTAAAAATCCTAAAAACTGCTAAAATTCCAAAAAATGTAAAAAATCCTAAAAACTCTAAAAACCAAAAGAAAACCATAAAAACCCAAAAACACTAAAAAACTCATAAAATCCTAAAATATTTCTCAAAACCCTAAAACCATAAAACTGCTAAAACATTAAAAAAATAAAAACAAATAAATACACAAAAAACCACTAAAAATTCTAAAAAACAATAAACACCTCAAAACATTAAAAATACTAAGAAAACATTTAAAAAATTATTTAAAATAAAAAAACATTTAAAAAAGAAAAAAAAGTTAAAAACCGTAAAAAACCAAAATTTGATAAGACACTAAACACTAAAAAAAACGCTGAAATCCCTAAATGCCATAAAACCCCTAAAAACCATAAAAACTCATAAAAACCCATAAAACCTATAAAAATATAAACCCTACTCAAAACTCTAAAAAATAATTAATCCCCTAAAAACATTAAAAAACTCAAAAAAAATTAAACCCTAAAAAACTCAAAAAAATATTAAAACCCAAAAAAAACCATAAAAACCAAAACCCCTAAAAATTCACTACAAACCATAAAAGTAATAAAAAACATAAAAAATCCCTAAAAATATCTAGAAACACAAAAAACATTTAAAACCTTTAAAACCAATGGCATACCTTAAAAACCTAAAAAACCTTAAAACCCTAAAAGATCTAAAAATCCTAAAACCCCTAAAAATGTTAATAAGACTATAAAAACTCCAAAACCCATAAAAACCACAAAATCCATAAAAACCCATAAAACACATAAAAATCCTTAAATCACTAAAAACTCTTAAAAACCATTTGAACCCCTAAAATATTAAAAAAAACAAAAAAATATTAAAAAACTTTAAAATAATCAAAAAATCCCAAAAATCCCAAAAAACCCAAAAAACCCAAAAAACCATAAAACCCCCCAAAATAACTATGAACCCTAAAAACAATAAAAATCCATAAAATACCTAAAAGCATGTAAAGATTTTTAATACCCAACAAACATAGGAAAAACCTAAAAAACCTCAAGACATAAAAACAATTATAACTCCTAAAAAACCTAAAAAGTGGTAAAAAATATAAAACCTTATAAACCCCTAAAAACCCTAAAAATACATAAATTCTATAAAAACCAATAAAAATCCTAAAAACCCATAATAGACCCTAAAAACATAAAAAAATCATAAAAACCTTGAAAAAAATAAAATAAAACCTTAAAATATAAAAACCACTTAAAACCATAAAAATAGTAAAACAAGCTAAAAACATAAAAAAATATAAAAGGCCATAAAAACTCTAAAACCCCAATAAACAATAAAATCCATTAAAACCATTAAAAACATAAAAAACAATATAAAAATATAAAAACCCCTTAAAATCCTAAAAACATTAGAAAACACAAAAAATATATTAAAACCCTAAAAATAAAAAAACCTCTAAACTCAAAAAAAATCATAAAACCCTTAAACCACCATAATCCCTATAAAACCTAAAAAATATAGAATATCTAAAAAATCCCTAAAATCCATGAAAACATAAAAAAACCAAAAACCCTGAAAACCCATAAAAAAACCTTAAAAAACAAATAAAACATAAAACTGCTAAAAAAACTAAAGAATGCAAAAACCCTAAAACCTTGAAAACCCAGTAAATCCCTAAAAACCCTACAGAAAGATGGTTGATCTGCTCTCTAATGATTGTGACTTTCCTCTGGTAGATTGAAGATGACGACGACCTCTGTGACTTGGCCTCCCCCCCCCCCCCCCCCGAGGGGGAGGGGTCCTCGCCAGTTCTCGATGAAAGCAGAGCCTTCATTCCTTTCTCATATCCTGATTCGCTCTATTATTTTCCACATATTAATCTCAGCCCTAATGTGGAAGGTCTGTTTGAAGGTCATCCGAAGCTATAGTTGTCAATCTCGGAGTTCAACGAGGCTTCGACCTTGCATAATCGGACTCTGGTGGCTCGATTATCTAACTAGCGCCCTCCGATAAATGTTTTTGATAGATTTGTGTTCGAACATTTGGATCTCTAGGATAGGGCAACAGTGGGCTTGCTTTATGCCTACCATATTTTGATCCACTTTTCTTATGAGGAGGACCTTATCTAGGCCTGGTCCGCTGCCCATGCAGATGTGACTGTGCACACTTTTCTCTCTTTAGGTGGAGCTTTGATCTTCATTTACGTCGGGACTCGCCTTTGGTTTCCATTTGGGCACGATTCCATGAAGTCCCTCTTACCTTCCAAATTTTTTTAATTCTTACAGTGCTGGGAAATCTGGTTGTAATATTTCTGTGTGTGTATAGCCGGACGCGATCCCTCTGTCACCCGGTTGCTCTGAGAGTCTATATTGAGGTTGATGTTTCCAAACAAATAGTTTATTTTGTCCGAATTGAGATTGGTGAAAAGCTACAGTGGAAGCAACCTGTGGTTTTTGAATCCTAAGTGAATTACTGTGAATATTGTCTAACTCTTGGTCATGTAAAACAGGTGGGTCATCCTGGGGGAAGTGATCGCTTGGTTGCTGAGAGTAATATTTGTGCCACCCCCCTAGGTTGGACCTAGCTTCTCACCATGGGGATGGACCATACCCTGATAAAACTGGGGGGGAGCTTCACCGAGGGGTCTTGGTAAATGACTGTTTCAATTGGTTGAAGGCTGATTTAGGATGGGCAGGTGTTGCCCCTTCATCTAGTGGGGTTGGGGAGGTGGTTCCTGGGAAAGATAAGGCTGCTGATGTCTGCTTGTAGATAGTTCCGAGTGGGGTGTGCAGTGACATCACCAGTCTAGGTTTTGAGGGGATGAGGATAGAGGGGTTGCTGACGAAAGCTGCTTTTGCTGAGGAAAATGGTAAGGAGTTTGAACAGGACCCGGTTTTCACTTTGAATACATTTTCATTGCTTGATCTAGATGAGGGGGACTGTCCGAAGTCACTGGATGATGCTCAGTCTAATGAGGAGCGATAGGTCTCTGACTTCCACTTATAAGAGATGACCTTAAATACCCCGTGTGATGATTTTGGTGGTGCCAAGGCCACCCCATATGTCCATTTGCTGGAACAGGAGCTGCGTGATGTGACCCATTCTGTTGCTGAGCAGACAGTGGTGCTACAAAATTCGACAATGGATCTTGTGGTCTTTGAAAAACTACCTCCCTGTGTTGAACTCGCTGAGATGATCATGTTGGACGGTTCTGAAATTCCCCTTGAGCAACACCGACATGAGATTCTACAGCAGCCTAAACTGAAGGTGATGTTTGACTGTGATAACATTGATGAGAATGTTAAATATGATTTGGTCTTTGGGGACCACAATGACATAATTGATGCGAACATGCCCCAGAATTGGAGGAGGAGGACCTTGAGGGATGGCTCAGTTCATCCTGACTCGGATCCAAGAGGACTGTCTAAGGCCGCGACAGCTGATTCCAGGAAGGAGGGATCCCTAAGGTGGTGAGTGATGATGACGTCCTTCACAGCAGGAGGAGGGGGAGTGATTCCCCTACCAAGAGGAGGAAAAGGAGAGACAATTCATCCCTTCCATAACCAATGGCAACGAGGGCCTCCTCAAAGGCTTCCAAATCTGTGGAGGATGCCCTCGCCAATGGTCGAGCAGATAGGAAGCTGGAGAAGAAGCGACTCAAGAGGTATTGTAATGACTTCCTCAAGCAGTATGAGTCATCTAAAAGGGAGACAACGGACTTGGATGCCTCCTCTGGGTATGTTGTTGATGGGGATCCATATGGAGATGATGAAACTTTTTTTTTGGTGTAACGACTAAACTTCTTGGTGATTTTGGTGGCGACGTTGACTGACTTGTTCCTCGTTTGTGTTTTTTCTCATTTTTTTTATTTTTCTTTTTTGGGGGTCTTTTGAATTTTGGTTGTAAAGGGTTTTTGGGTGTGGGTCGATTGACCCCTCCCCTCCCTTGTCTGGTGCATCTTTTTCAATAATAAACTTTGAGGTGGCCGGGAATAGCTTGGCATTACACCTCTTCTTCCTTGAAAACCCTAAAAACAATAAAAATCGTAAAAATCCCTAACATCCCTAAAAACTTAAAAATCCCTAAAACCCTAAAAAGCCCCTAAGAAACCATTAAAACCCATAAAAACCTGAAAAAACATAAAACCTCTAAAAAATATAAACACCCCTAAAAGAGAAAAAAACATACAAAAGAGACCATATAAACAATAAAACCACTAAACCCATTAAACCCATAAAAAATATAAATCGCCTATAAACTCATAAAATAACTAAAAGCTCTAAAAACCCTTTAAACCCCTAAAAACGTTAAAAAAATTCTAAAAAAACCAAAAAAAACTGAAAATATAAAAAAATACTACAACCCACCCCCTCCCCCCAAAAACCCTAGAAACCCTGAAAACCCTAAAAATCCCTAAAAATCCATAAAATAAAAAGAAATAAAAAAAATCACTAAAAATCCCTAAAAAACATAAAAATCACTAAAAACCTGAAAACCCCTAAGAAATCCTAAAAAACGGCCAAAATACTTTAAACTCCTAAAAACTAAAAAACCCTAAAAACATATAAAACCTCTAAAAACCTTAAAAACCCTCAAAATTCTAAAAAAACATATAAAACCATAAAAATTTCTTACAACATAAAATACACTAAAACCCTAAAACCCTAAAGTAACACTTAAAAACCTAAAAACACATAAAACAAGTAAAAACCAACAAATGGTAAAACACTAAAAAATGCCTATAGGAACCTAAAACACCTAAAAACACCTAAAAACCATAAAACCCATAAAAAACATAAAACCCCAAAATATCCATAGAACCCTAAAACCACTAAAAACCCTTTAAATAATTAAAAATGGTAACAAACTTTAAAAACCCATAAAAATCCTAAAAAATCAAAAAACCATAAAAAACTAAAAAATCCTAAAAATACCTAAAAATCACAATATCCATAAAAATAATAAAAACCATAAAACACATAAAAAGCATAAAAATCACTAAAAGCATAAAAACCCTAATAAAACTAGAAATCCCTTAAAAACCTTAAAAACCTAAAAACACATAAAGTAACTAAAAAACATTAAAACCCCATTGAAACAATAAAAATACCCTAAAACACATTTAACACTCTAAAATGAAAAATCCCAAAAAAATCATTCAAATCCAAAAAACCCTAAGAATTCTTAAAACCCTAAAAAACCCTATGAAAACCTTAGATACTAAAACAGTTAAACCGCCTAGAAACATACAAAACACTAAAAAATTCAAGTAATCCTAAAATACCATAAAACCCTAAAACACATAGAAACCCCTATAAACTTTAAAAACCCTAGAAACCCATAAAAACCAAAAAAACCACTAAATCTATAAAATCCGATAAAACCCCTAAAAATGTTAAAAACTCTAAAAATCCATAAAAATCATAAAACACTCAAAAATCCCTAAAAACCATAAAAACCCTAAAAAATTACTAAAAAGTCACATAATATATAAAAACCTAAAAAAACCATAAAAATCCATAAAACCATAAAAATCCATTAAAATTCCGAAAAATCCATAAATATATAAAAAACACTAAAAGCCTAAAAACCATAAGATAACATTAAAAACCAAAATACACTTAAAAAACCTAAAATATTTAAATGGTAAAAACCCAAAAAACTCATAAATACACTAAACCCCCCTAAAAACTTCAAAATTCCTAATATCCGTAAAAACCATATAAGTTAAAATAAGTCCAAAAAATCACTTAAAATGTAAAAATCGTAGAACCATGAAAAACCATAATAAAACATTAAAAACCTAAAAACACATAAAACCCCTAAAAATCCAAAAAAGAGAAAAACCATAAAAGTCTATAAAACCCTAAAAACCCACAATACATCCTAAAAACCTAAAAACCCCTAAAACTCTAAGAACCATTAAATTTTTTAAAAATTCATCAAACTCTAAAGATGTTAAAAATTCTGAAAACCCGTTAAACCCTAAAAAACACAAAGAAAAACATAAGGATGGAGGTTGTCTCTCTTGAATCCTCTCTTGCTCAGGCTTCCCTACGATTCCCTTCATAGTGTGCTTCCACTGGCGTGGAATTTCCTCCCCGGATGCTTTGGGTTTTGTAGCGTTGGATTTCATAGCGTCGCTACTTCCCTTGGTTGTGTTCCTCTTTCGGATCGGTGGCTCGCTTGAAATATAGATTTCTCGGGTGTTGTCTTCAGTTGATGGCTACAAATTTTGACGATCGGGTCTGATCTAGTCTCCCATGTGTACAATGCTTCAGGTTCATGGAGGAGTGGGCCAGATCTGGTCTTTCCGAGGTGTGGCTCTGCATTTCCATGGTAGAGCCATCCAGATTTGGTTTTTTGAAGAAGAGAGTCGGATTTGGGTGTTTTGAGTTGCTAAGTTGTAGATATATATCTCTTCGGGTTCGATGGACCTTGACGGAAACCTCAAGTTTTATAGTGGTAGGTGAATTATATATTTTTTGTGGATTTTCCTTCTCCAGGTAGTGGAATGAAGAGGCTTGGCCTAGGAATTTTTGAAAGCTGTGTGGTGGGAGCTGGCGGCGTTCTTCGGATCTAAAGTCCTTTAAGCGATGCTTGGTCCGTGGTAGGAAGTCTCGGTATTGATGTTTCGGGAAACTATGTGGGGAGCCGTTGACTTAGTTTTTCTTGGTTCGTCATGTGATGGGGCTGATTTTTGGACTTTAGAGCAGTCACAGGTTCATTTCTGGGACTCTTTTTTGCTGCATGATGTTGATTCTGGTTTGGATCACCGTTGCATTCTGGGTTGCTTATCGGGCTGTGGTGGATGGTCTATGGAGTGTTGTGGGATTGGTTTGGTGCTAGTTGATGGTCATGGTGCGAGGTGCAGGATGTTGTCACTTCATGGTGTGCAATCTCTGGGTGGTTGGAGGAGTAGATTAGTAATGGGTCTTCATAAGGAATTTTGGGTGCTACGGATTTGTCCTCGGCGAGAGGGCTACTAGTCCTGTTATGCTAGTAGTGCAGTTATATGTGAAATTCTAGATGAAAATTGCTAGATGTTGGGTCTTCATTGGTTTGAAGGTGATGGTTTCTGGATATTGGGCCGCTGGTTGTTGTTTGCAGATTATCGAGGCGGTGTAAGATGTAGTGTCGCTGCGTAATCCGAGTGCTGGTTGGGTGTGTGGATGAATCAGTTGTGAATTTGTGGTGGTACTAATTATTTGTTGTGACTGGTCTGCACTATATGATTGGTTAGGAGATACTAGATGCTTGGTTATGTCATGATGCTTTTGATGGAGGTTGGAAAATGGGAAGTGGTATGCTAGGGGATGTCTGTCAAGGTGGTTCTGTATTAGAATTTGAGCTACTAGATGTTGTTTGATACTTGACTGGGAGGAAAACCCTAGTCCTAAAAAGTTTTGAAGGAGATTCCAGATGCTTGGTTAAGTCATGATGGTTCTGTATTGGAATTTGAGCAGCTGGATACCGGTTGCTGCTTAGCTGGGAGGGGCTGAACCTGTGTTGTTGAATTTGCTGATGGTGGTTTTGATGCTACTGGATGCTGGTTGCTGATTGGTTGGGAGGTGATGTTAGGGAAAATTCATTTTTTCTTTTTTATCTGGGTTTGTGTGCTTTTTTGGGTTTTTCTTTTTTGGGGTCTTTTGGGTTTGGGGTTATAAAAGGTTTTTGGGTGCGGGTCGTTTGAACCCTCCTCTCCCTTGTCTAGTGCATCTTTTTTTAATAAATATTGGGGGGTCATGAATAGCCTGACCCACGCATCTTCATTTCCCAAAAAAACAAAAAAACCCATAAAACCCAAAACAACAATCAATAATACTAAAAATCCTCAAAACCGTAAAAACACTCAAAATTTTTAAAAACCCTAAAAACATAAAAATCCTAAAAAAGCCCAAAAAATCCATAAAAATTTAAAAAACATAAATCCGAGAAATCCTTTAAGAAAACCTTTAAAAACACTTAATACCCCTAAAAACCTAAAAACACTAAAACCATAAAAGACCCTAAAAACCCTAATACCCCTAAAAACCATAAAAACCATAAACTCCCTCAAAAACTATAAACCCCTAAAACCCACTAAAAACTCTAAAAAAATTTAGAACCCCTAATAATGTTAAAAATACTAAGAACCTTAAAAACCTAAAATAATTAAAAAAATATAAAAATCCCCAAAAGTCTAAATATCCTAAAACCCTAAAACCCCTCAAAATCCCTAAAAACACTAATGAACCCTTGAAATCCTAAAAATCTGTAAAAATCACAAAAAATGTAAAAACCCTAAAAAAACACTAAGAAAAAATTAAAAACCTTACAACACTTAAAACCCCTAAAAAGTAAAAAATTCTAAAAACCCTACAAACTCTCTAAAACCTAACCCCCCCCCCCTCAAAATCTAAAAAACCCATAAAATCACTAAAATAAAAAAAATCCTAAAAATACCTAAAAACGTAAAAATACAAAAAAAACTTGAATACCACTAAAATAATTTGAATCCTAAATACACTTAAAACCCCTAAAAACCTAAAAACCCATAAAAATCCTAAAAAATATCTATAAAGTCAAAAAACAATAAAACCCTCAAAAACACTAAGAAAACTCATATAAACACTTAAAAACCTAAAACTAGTTAAAATCCCTAAAAACCTAAAATACACTAAAAACCCCAAAAAACCCTAAACCCCCCAAACCATAGAAACCTTAACAAATCATAAGAATCCCTAAAATCACTAAAGACTCCAATAACCATCAAACCCCTAAAAAGTTTAAAAACTCAAAACTAAAATATAAAATCCCTTATAAAACTAAAAAAAATCCCCTAAAAATCCCCTAGAAAATCATAAAAAACCTACAACCCTAAAAATCCCGAAAACCCCTCAAAATCCATAAAAATATGAAAACCCATAAAAATAATTGAAAATACCTAAATATCTCTACAAACCTTAATAAACCTAAAAACCCACAAAAAATATAAGAAAACCATAAAAAACATAAAAACATTTATAACCCCTTAAAACTTAAAAAAATAATAAATACCATTGAAACCCAAAAAACCCAAAAAACCCTAAAAAAAATTAAACCCCTAAAAACCATAAAAAACTAAAAATAATTAAATCCATAAAAAATAACTAAAAACACTTTAAACCCTAAAAAGATTAAAAATTCTAAAACCATAAAACTTCCAAAAAACACTAAAACCACAAAAAATCAAAAAATCCCTAAAAACACCAAAATTTCTAAAACCCATAAAACCCTAAAAATATTTAAAATCCCTAAAAATCCCTAAAAACCATGAAACCCCCTAGGAAAACATTAAAAACCAAAAAAAATTAAAACCCATGAAAACCTAGAAAATGTTGAAAACCCTAAAAGTCCAAAAACCATTAAAATCCATAAAAATATAAAAACCCTAAAAACCCATAAAACCCACTAAAAAATCTAAAAAACCTTTAAAACCCTAGAAATATGAAAAAATACCAGAAAACCTTAAAAACACTAAAAACTCAAAAGCCCCTAAACCCTTAAAAATCCCTAAAAACTCTAAAAAACCCTACAACCCTCAAAATCCCTAAAAACCCTAAAAACCATAAAAATCCTAGAAAAATCCATTGAAAATTTAAAAATGAAAAAAAAACAAAAACCAAAAACACCCATAAGAAAATATTAAAAACCTAAAAATGGTTAAAATTCCTAAAAACTTAAAATTGTTAAAAACCCAATGAAACCCTAAAACCTAAAATCCCCCAAACCCTCAAAATGACAAAAACCACTAAAACCCATTAAAATACAAAAAAAATCCAAAAAATCCCTGAAAACATAAAAAACTTTTAAAACCATGAATACCCTAATAAATACTTAAAAACCTAAAAAAATTGAATCCCCAAAACAACTTAACTACAGTAATAAAGTTAAAACACATAAAAGTCTCTAGAACCCCCTAATAACCATACAAAAGCAGTAAATCCTAAAAAACCCTAAAATAGAGAAAAAAACCCAAAACCACTAAAAACACTAAAAATCCTGTAAACTACTAAAAGCATTAAAAAACACTTAAAAACCATAAAACCCAATGTAACCACAAATATAGACAAAAAAACATAAAAAATAATAAAACATTGAATTTCCCTAAAACCTATAAAACAATCAAAATCAATAAAAACATGTAAAAATGATAATAAATCCATAAAATCCATAAAAATAGAAAAATACGTAAAAATACTAAAAACCCCAAAGAAAACCACAAAACCCCTTAAAACCCTAAAAATACTAAAAACTCTAAATAACCTGAAAAATTATAAAAAACGCTTACACCCTCAAAATCTATGAAAACCATAAAAACCATAAAAATCCCAAAAAATCCCTAAATTTTCAAAAAAACATAAAAAACTCGAAACCATGAAAACCCCTAAGAAAACCTAAAAATCCAAAAAAGCACATAAACCACCTAAAAACCTAAAAAACATTAAAAACCTAAAAAATCGTAAAAGACTCTAAAACCCTAAAAACCCTTCAAAACCAATAAAAACATTAAAACCCTTTAAAACCATAAAAAAATCTAAAAAACCATAAAACCCTTTAAACTAAAAAAATAATCAAAAAACCACAAATAAGCATAAACTCCTCAAAAACCCATAAAACCTTCAAATCCCTAAAAACACTAAACAACTATATAATCCTAAAAAGACATGAAAATCCATAAACTATAAAAACGCTAAAAAACACTAAGATAAATTTAAAAATTTAAGAACAGTTTAAACCCCAAAATCCTAAAAAACACAAAAAAACCCAAAAAAACCATAAAAAAGTAAAACCCCTAGAAATCCATAAAAACCATAAAAATTGTAAAATTCCATCAAAGTCCCTAAAAAAATAAAAACCCTAAAATCTGTGAAAACCCATATGAAACCCTAAAAACATATAACCACTTAAAACTAGTGAAAACTTAAAAACTCTAAAATCCCTAAAACCCCAGACAACCAAAGAAAACCTAAAATCCTTAAAATCTATAAAACCCTAAGACCTAAAAAACCTAAAAACCTGTAAAACCATAGAAAAAGAACAAAAAATCTAAATACCCTTTAAAACCCTAAAAACGTTGATAACATAAAAAAACCTTAAAACCCTATAAAATTCAAAAAAACCCTAAAAACCAAAAAAAACCAAACAACCCTAAAAACTCTAAAAAACCATATAAACCTAAAAAATTATAAAAAACCTGAAAAATCTCTCAGTTTCCCTAAAAACATAAAAAAATCCTAAAAACACTGAAAACCCCTACGAAAACCTAAAAAAACATAAAAACACGTAAAACCCCCAAATACCAAAAAAATATAAATACCCTAATAACCATAAAAAAACTAAAAACCATAAAACCCCTCAAAACATAAAAAGTCCAAAAAACCCATGAAATCTTGAAAAACACACTAAAGACTCTAAAAAATCATTAAACCCATAAAAACTTTAAAAAAACTCTAAAAAATCCTAAAAACTAAAAAACAAACAAAAAATCATAAAAACACTATAAATCATAAAAAACACTAAAACCCCCAAAATTCCCTAAAACCCCCCCAAACCCATAAAAATCCAAAAAAAAAAGACTTGAAATCAATATAAATGTACTATCCAAAACAATTCCTTAAAAACCATAAGAAAAATTAAAACCCTAAAAAAACATAAAATCCCGAAACAAAGCTAAAAAATATTGAATGCCCTAAAAACCCCCAGAGAACCCTAAAAACCATAACAACCACAAAAAATATAAAACCACATAAAACCTTAAAAACCATAAAAAAACAATAAAAATCATAAAACCCTACTAAGAACCATAAAAACCCTTTAAAACTCTAAAACATTAAAATAAATCTAAGAACCCTTAAAACACTAAAAACTAAAAAACCATAAAATCCAAAAAAATAAAACCCTAAAACTCCAAAAATCCCTCAAAATCCATTAAAACCTTAAAAACCCAAAAAATTACAAAAAATCTCTAAAACATAACAAACCCTAAACCCCCTAAAACCTCTAAGAAAACAATAAAAACCTAAAAACACTTAAAAACCCTAAAAAACCAAAAAATTCTAAAAACAATAAAACCCAAAAAACCTAGAAAACCAATAAAGCCCCCCCCCCAAATAAAACCCCTAAAAACCTAAAATCCACTAACAACTCTAAGAATAATTTAAAACCCTAAAATTTTAAATATCTCTAAAAAACATTGAAAACCAAAAAATCAAAATACCCTAAAAACGCATAAAACCATACTAACCATAAAAACCATCAAAATCTCGAAAAAACCATAAAAACCTATAAAATTCATTAAAAATCTCTAGAAATGTAAATACCCCTAAAAAAATTGACAAAAAATTAAGAAAAAAGAAAAAACCGAAATATATTTTAAACCACTAAATGACATAAAAAAACTAAAAACCATAAGAAATAAAAAAACCTAAAACATTAAAACCGATAAAAACCACAAAAAACAAAAAAAAAACCATTAAAAAAATAAAAAACAACAAGAACTCTAAAAACCCTTTATAGTCCCGAAGTTTTTAAAAATGCTAAAAAGCCTAAAGAACCTTAAAAAAATCAAAAAAACCAAAAAACTCAAAAAATACAAAAAATGAAAAAATCACAAAACCCCAAAAGCCTAAAACCCATAAAACCCTCATAACCCCTAAAAGACGTGAAAATCCTTAAAAACACCTAAAACCTCTAAAAAGATAAGAAACACTTAAAACCCAAAAACAACTTAAAGAAACCTAAAAAACCAAAAAACACATAAACCTATAAAAAACATAAAAAAAATAAGAAAACCTAAAAAAAATAAAAACCATTAAATCCAAAAAAACACATTAAAACTATAAAAACCCAAAAAACTACTACAAACTCTAAAAACCCATTAAACCAATAAAAATGCTAAAAAATCTAAAGGACCTATAAAACCCTAAAATAATCAAACAAACCCTAAACAATCACAAAAACCATAAAAACCATAGAAACACTAAATACCATTAGAAAACATAAAATAATAAAAAATTAAAGCCCCTAAAAACATAAAAATAAAAAAACACTAAAAACCCTAAAAGACACTAAAACCCCAAAGGCTCTTTAAAATAATCAAACCCCTAAATCCTTAAAAATCTCTAAAACCGAATAAAAAACATAAAAACCAACTAAAACTATATAATACTTTTAAATCCCTAAAAATGTTAAAAACATTAAAAAACATATAAACCCTGTATAGAACAAAAGAACACCAAATACCATACAAAACCGAAAAATCACTAAAAACCATAAAACAATAAAAAGGTAAAAAATACATAAAACCCATAAAAATCCATAAAAATCCAAAAAAAGACCAAAAAATTAATAACAATATAAATAACATGAAAACACTAAAATAACAGAAGAAAAAAATTTAAAATAAAAAACTCTTAAAAAACCTAAAAACTGTAAAAAATGATTAAAAACCTAAACCACTAAAACCCAAAAAAAACCCCAAAACCCCTAAAAACTTCAACACTCCTAAAATTTTGAAAAACCCTAAAAACCCCCAAAAACCTTAAAGAATCATTAAAAAAATCTAAAAACCCTTTAAACCCCAATAAATGCTAAAATATCTAACAAAATTAAACCGCTAAAAACCTAAAATAAAATATAAACCCAAAAAAACTATTAAAATACTAAAAACGCCAAAATACCTAAAAAACAAAAACCCATTAAAATCCTAAAAAATAACTAAAAATTCCTGAACACGTAAAAACCCTTAAAATACTAAAGAACCATAAAAAACATTAAAAACCAAAAAAACACTTAAAACTAAAAAGAAAAAACTGCTAAAAACCCTACCCCCAAAATCCTAAAAACCCTAAAAACAATAAAATCCCCTAACACCCTTAAAAACCCATAAAAACCCATAAAAACCCAAAAATAACTAATAATTATAAAACACATTTAAACCCCAAAAAATGTTTTAAAACTCTAAAAATCATAAAATATTTAAAAAATCAAATAACCTCCCTCAAAAACACAAAAAACCATAAAAAACCATAAAACCAACCTTAAAACAAAAAAACCATAAAACCATAAAATACCCTAAAAACCATAAAACCCCTAAAAACCCTTAAAAATCCTAAAAAAAAATAAAAACCTATTAAAACCACTAAAAATACCTAAAAAGGTGAAAAAACCCCTAAAAAACTCAGAAACCCCTAAGAAAACCTAAAAAACCTAAAAACACAAAAACCCCCTAATATCCTAAAAAACAATAAAAACCCAAAATAAATTAAAAATCTTAAAACCCCTAAAAATCATGAAAAACATTAAAACTAACAAAAATACTAAAATAATAAAAACAATAAATACACATTAAACCCATAAAAACATTAAATATATCCTAAAACCCTTAAAAATAATAAAGAAATTCATAAAAATATAAAAAACCCCTCAAAACCATAAAACCCATCAAAATCCCAAAAAACCATAAAAACCCATAAAAATCCTAGAAAATCGGTAAAATCTATAAAATCCAAAAAATCCAAAAAATTATTAAAAACCCCTAAAACCCTAAAAAATACTAAGAAACCCATAAAAACCTTTAAAAACACAAAAAAGATAAAATTACTAAAAATCCAAAAAAATAAAAAATTCCAAAAAAGCCTAAAAACCCTAGTAACCATAAAAACACCTAAAACCCTCAGAACCTCTATATCCCCATAAAATCCCTAAAAATAACTATGAAATCTAAAAACCTTTTAAACCCCAAAAATGTAAAAAAGTCAAAAAAGTCTTTAAACCCTAAAAAAGTCAACCAAAAACCCTAAAAACCCAAAAATTGTAATAACAATAAAACTCTAAAAACTCTAAAAACACTCAAAATCCCTAAAAAGATAAAAAAACCCATTAAAATATTTAAAAAAAATAAAAATATATAAAAACATAAAAACCCTGAAATCCATGAACCCCCCTAAGAAATCCTTAAATACTTAAAAAATGTCAAACCCCTAAAAATCCTAAAAACCTTGAAAAACCTAAAACCACTAAAACATAAAAATCTCTAAAAACCCATAAAAACCTTAAAACCCACTTAAAACTCTAGAAACCCTTTAAACACCTAAAATTTAATAAAACTCTAATAATCTGGAAAAACTAAAAAAAACCCTAAAACCCATTAAAACATTAAATAGCTTAAAAAACCCTTTAAACCCTCAAAAACACGAAAACCAAAAAAAATCATAAAAGAGCACTAGAAATAACTAAAAAAACAAGAAGACTAAAAATATTAAAATATCACAAGAAACATTAAATACATAAATACCCTTAAAATCCCTAAAAATCTAAGAAAAACCTTAGATGGCAGCGCACTCCCTCGGATCTCTCCCTCATTCGACGCCTCTTCCAGGTTTTTCCCTAGATTCTTCTCACCGCTTCAGTTTTTTATCTTTGCTTTCTGGTTCTTGGTGATAGGATGCGCTACTCGGTCTCATTGTGGTGGTGGCCTTGGTGCTTTGGGAGCCTAAACTTCCCCGAATGGCTCTGTTCGTGGCACCGGCTTTAGATCCTTTTGAGGATCCTAACTAGGTTTTGAGATTTAGTCGCAGCTCATTTTCATCCATGGATCGGGGTCGCGATTGTAGTTCTGAAGTGTCTGAAGATGGGTCAACATGGTCAAGGACCTCATTGGATAAGGTTGTAGCATATCGGTAGAGTGTGGCGAGGGCCTCCTTGGAAGACAGGGGATCATTTATTGTGGGAGTTTGGTCTTCTTCGGCAGATTCCTTTTGGGGGTTTAGCTTCTACGGTGTCTATTTTCGATGGAGGAGTGGCGTGATGCTCTAATTATCTTGTTCTTCAGTGATGCAGATGCTTGTAGATCTGAGGTCTGGCATGATTTTGTGGCTATTTGGTTTTGCGACGGAGGATTCTAGTTTTGGAAGGCTTTTCATCAGCTTGTCTGTGGTGCGGGCTCTCCGATCTGCTAGTCAAAGGTGTGTTCTAAAGATGCAGGTCCGTTTTCCTGGTTCCTTGGATTTGTTTTTTGCTTCATGTTGTTGATGCAGGATAGATTAAGGTGTGATGCGATCAGGGTAATTTGTTAGTCTGTGATTTTATGGAGTACCAATGTAGTCTTTTTGGTTCTGTGTATGGATAGATTGGTTGTGACATACTGCTTGTTCTAGATGATGATTCTGCTGCGAGGGATGGAGCACTGTCTGGTGGGATCACTAGGCTGTGTTGCATTCTACCTGCTTTGTTGGACTTTGGTTTTCTATGTTGTGGCTGGTTTGGATGTGAATCGTTGTGGGTGCTGGATTTTGGTTATGTTGAGTGGCGTTGGATGTTGTTTGTTTCTGGTTGTGAAACTTGGTGTGAAATTCTTGATGTTCATTAGATAGGAGGTGATGGTTTCTGGTTCTTGAGGGTGATGGCTGCTACTTGGATGAGATGTGATAAAAGTTACTGGTGCTTGATGATGGTTGTTTCTTTTTTGAGAGGTGGTGAATATGAGTTTTATGTATTTGATGCATGTGGTTCTGTGATGCTGGTGGTGAATTTTCTTGACAAAGAGGCGATGGATGATGAAAATGGTGTTACGAGAAGCTGGTTGCTTTTTGGACCGGAGATGCAGCTGGAGATGCTTCTGATTTTCCAATTTTTCTGGTTTTGTGTGTCTTTTAGGATTTTTGGGGACTCTTGGTTTTTATGGGATTGTCCATGGGTTTTGGGGGTGGGTTGATTAACCCCGCCCTCCCCTGTCTGTCGGGTCTTTATACATAATCTTTTTTAATAATAAATTTGGGGGGGGGGGTCAGGAATAGCCTGGCCTCCGCAACTTCCTTGCCCTAAAAATCTAAAAACATGCTAAAAACCCTACGAACCCAACAACTTAGAAAACCCTAAAACCCCAAAAAATAATTAAAACCGTAAAAATCCATAAAACAATTAAAACCCACAAAACCCTCTAAAAAAATTCTTAAACACCTAAAATGATTAAAAGGCTGAAAAACCTTAAAAACCTTCAAAAACTCAAAAAAACCCCTAAAACCGCAAAAACAATTGGAAATATTAAAAACCATAAAACCCATAGAATCCCTAAAAATCCATGAAATCCCTAAAAAACCTTAAAACTACTAAAAAAAGACCTCAAATTCCCTAAAAACACTAAAAACCATGAAAAACACTATGTAAACCTTAGAAACCTAAAAACACTTAAAAACACTAAAAACACTAAAAAACAATAAGCACCCTAAAACCCTAAAAACATCCAAATCCCTAAAAACCCTAAAAATCATTAAAATCCAAAAAAACATAAAGATCCCTAAACAAGTAAAATACCCTAAAACCCAAAAAACATGAAAAAACCTAAGAAAAACATAAAAACCTAAAAAATGAAACCCCTAAAAACTAAAAAGGCCATAGAGAACCTAACAAATCCTAAACCCCTAAAAACCATTAATCCATTATAAAACATAAAACCCTAAAAACAAATAGAAACCCTAACAGCCATTAAAAATCCTTTAAAAAAATAAAACATTATAATCCTTAAAATACTTAAAACCCTAAGAAACTCAAAAAAATCCTAAAACCCCCCAAAAAATTCTAAAACCTCAAAACCCCCTAAATCCCCTTAAAATATATAAAACTCAAAAAACCATAAAAATCCTTAAAAATCCAAAAAAACTCTAAAAACCCTGAAAACCCCTATGAAAACCAAGACATAAAAAACCAATGAAAACCCCTAAAAATATAAAAAATGCTAAAAAACAAAAAACCCTAAAACCACTAAAAACCCTAAAACCCGTTAAAATCCATAAAATCCTAAAAGACCATAAAAACTAAAAAATACATAAAAAATGATAAAAACAAAAAAAACCCTAAAAAACATGAAAACCCTGGGAAATCCTTAAAATCCTAAACATAATTTAAACCCCCCCTAAAACCTTAAAATTGGTAAATACAATAAAAACACTAGAAATTATACAAATCATTAATCTTTTAAATAACTTAAATACACACAAATCTTCATAAAAATACTAAAAACATACAAAAAATAATAAAACCCTTTTGACCTATCAAATTTTATAAAACTCTAAAAAACTATAAAAAACTATAAAAAATCTAAATATTTTAAATTCAAAAAAACTCCCAAAATCCCAAAAACCCTAAAAGACCACAAAACCCTAAAAGACCCTAAAACTGCTAAAAGTCTGTAAAAACTCTACAAAACCATGAAAATACTAAAAAATTCCAAACAAATTATAATAATTTTAAAAACCGTAAAATGCCTAAAACCCCTAATAAAACCTAAAAAACTGAAATATAGTTTAAACCCCTAAAAACAAAAAACACCACAAACCATAAAAACACCATTTACCCTAAAACCCCTAAATACCCTCAAAATACCAAAAAACCCATTAAACTAGTAAAAATTCATAAAATTTCATAGAAACATAAAAAACACTAAAAATCCTGAAAACCCAAAAAAAACCTTAAAACCCTTAAAACACAAGAAACCCCTAAAAACAAGAAAAAGATAAAAACCCTAAAAACCCTAAAAACCGATAAATCTTCTAAAATCCTTATAAAAACATAAAACACCATAAAAACCCTTGAAAACCACTAAAAATGGAAAAATTATAAAAACCATAAAACCCCTAAAAATAAAAAAACCAAAAAACCCAAAAAACCAAAAAACCCTCAAAATCCCTAAAAACCCTGAAAATCAAAAAAGGCCTGAAGATGCCCTGAAAATCCCTAAAAAGGGAAAAAACCTAAAAATATAGAAAAAACCTTAGAAAGAACTGAAATCCTAAAAAACACTTAAAACAACTAAAATTCTATAAACCAAAAAAATCCTAAAAAACAAGAAAATCCCTCAACAAATCCCAAAATACTCTAAAAACAAAAAATCCTAAAAAATTCCTAAAACACTAATAATGTAGAAACATAAAAAAATCCTTGAAAAATCGAAAGAAAACCATAAAAAATTAAAATCACATAAAACCTTTGCAAACCCTAAAAACACATAAAAAACCTAAAAACCTAAATACGCTAAAACACCTAAAAACCCTAAAAAGATTCTAAAAACCTAGAAACCCCTAAAAACCATATGAACCCATAAATACTTTAAGAATAAAAAAAATTCCATAAAACCTTAAAAACCTCAAAAAACTCAAAACACACTTTAATACCCTAAAACATTAAAAGTCTATTAAAAACCATTAAATACCAAAAAACTCAAAAAACAACCCTAACCCCCCTAGAAAAATAACCAAAAAACCATAAATTAACTGAAAACCCTATAAAACATAAAACCCTAAAACCCTATAAACATCCTAGAAATCCATCAAAATTCCTAAAAAATTAAAAACCCTGAGAACCTTGAAAATCCCTAAGAAAACTATTAAAATCTAAACACACATAATGGTGATGGTTTCTGCTTGGATTTGTGTTTTTTGTGTGTTTGATTTTGATTTTCCTTTTAACTATTTTGGGTTTCTTTTATGGGTTTGGGGCTGTTATGGGTTTTTGGGTGCGGGTCTTTTGACTTCTCCCTTCACTTGTATACTACGTCTTTTTCTTCTAATAAATATGGGGGGGGGTCGGGAATAGCCCGACCCTTGCACCATCCTTGCCCTTAAGAAACCAAAAAAAAATAAACCCCTAAAAAAACTAAAAACCCCTAAAAATATAAAAACCCTAAAAAACGTAAATACCACCAAAACCATAAAAACTATAAAACCACAAAAATACTAAAAACACTTTAAAACCCTTTAAATGTTAAAAAACTCTAAAAACCCTTAAAACCCCAAAAGAATTAAAAAACCCCAACACCCCCTCCTCCGAAACCTTACAAAACCAAAAAAACCCTAAAATACATTAACCCCTAAAAATACCTAAAAACCATTAATAACATAAAAATACTAATAAATCCATAAAAATCACTTAAAATATTAAAGAACCTAAAAAATTGAAGAAAATTGTGAATCCCTAAAAACATGAAAAGAACTAAAAATACAAAAAACTAAATAAAACAACGAAATCCTTAATAAAATTTAAAAAAAACTCTAGAAACTCCTAAATATTAATAAAAAATATAAAAACCCATCAACACCATTAAAATGTTAAAAAATCAAAAAAACCCTAAATACCCTAAAAACTCAAAAAACCCCTAAATCCCAAAAAAAACCAAAAAAACAAATAAAAACCCTAAACACTTTAAAACCCCTCAAAATCCCAAAAACCCTATAAAAAATAAAAATCCCAAATCCGCTAAAAATCCCTAAAAACAAATAACCCTAAAAACCAATAAAAACATAAGAAAACCTTAAAAACCTAAAAACAAATGAAACCCCTAAAAACCTAAAAAGCGCTAAAAACCCTAAAAACCCTAAAAATCCCAAAAAACACTCAAAATACCTAAACCTCCCAAAGAAACCATAAAAATCATAAAATATCCATAAAAATGCATAAAAACCTAAACATACCATGATACTCTGAAAACCCTAAGAAAACATTAAAATCCTAAAACACTTTAAACCCCTAAAAACCTAAAAAATGTTGAAATCCCTAGATAACCCTAAAAACATTAAAACTCCTAAAACCATAAACACCCCTAAAAACATAAAAAACAATAAAAACCATAAAACCCACTAAAAAATATAAAACCCCTTTAAACCCCATAAAACTTTAAAAAACTATAAAATTCCATTAAAACCCCCAAAAACACAAAAAAACCGACAGACCCAAAAAATCATAAAAACCTAAATAGCCTAAAAACCCTAAAGCCCCTGAAAATCCAAATAATACTATAAAATATTAAAAAAACTATAAAAAAACCCTAAATACATAAAAAACCATAATGTCCCTGATAACCCCTAAGAAAAAAATTAATAATTAAAAACATTAAAACCCCTTAGAAAATAAAAACACTTTAAAACCATAAACACACTTATAACACCATAAAACCCTTAAAAAACACAAAAAACACTTAAAACCCTTTAATCCCATAAACACGTTAAAATATCTAAAAACCATAAAAACCCTTACAACTAAGAAACCATCAAAAAACCCAAAAAATCACAAAACCCTAAAAACTCTGAAACACCCCCAAACCCCCCAAAATCTCTAAATATCCTAAAAACCCAAGAAATTCATTAAAATCCCAAAAAATCCCTAAAAACATAAAAATCCAAAAACCTTAAAAACCTTATATAAAATCTTATAAACCTAAAAACACTTAAAACCGCTACAAAACCTTAAAAATAAAAAACCCTTAAAATCCTTAAAACCCCTAAAAATCCCACAAAATAATAAAAATATATAAAATTACTAAAAGCATAAAAACCCTAAAAACCATAAGAAAAAAATCAAAATTTTAAAAACATTTAAAACCCCTAAAATACCTAATAAACACTAAAAAGATGAAAATAACCTAAAAACCCTTAAAAACCCTAAAAACACTAAAAACCTGAATACACCTAAAACCATAAAAACACTAAACCCCTTTAAAAAACACTAAATACTTAAAATATACTTAAAACATATATGCATGTTAAAAATATAACAAAATCTACAAACCCTAAAAACTAAAAAACATCAAAACCCCAAATAAATAATAAAAGGCCTTAAAATCATAAAAACCCTAAAAACCCCAAAAAAATAAAAAACCATAAAAATCGAAATAAAAATCCTAAAAAATGAAAAAAAAAACATACCACACTGAAACCCCCTAAGAAAAACTTAAAACCAACAAACACTTAAAAAACCTAAAAACCTAAAAAAACTAAAAACCTTAAAAACACTAAAACCCCTCAAAATCCGTAAAAACACTATAAATTTAAAAAAAAAATTCTAAAATACCCTAAAATTAATTAAATTTTTTTAAAACCCTAAAAATCCTAAAAAACCCTAAGAAAACCATCAAAACCAAAATACACTTAAAACTGCTAAAATCACAAAAAACACTAAAACCCCTAAAAACCAAAAAATCCCTCAAAACCCCTAAAACCCCATAAATGTACTAAAAATACCTAAAAATAGATAAAATGTTAAAGATCATAAAAACCCTGGAAGCCACTAAGAAAACCATAAAAACCAAAAAACACTTAAAACTGGTAATAAAATCTATAAAAATATAAAAACCCGAAAAACCATAAAAGTCCCAAAAACCCCTAAAATCATAAAACCCCATAAAAATTAAAAACCCTAAAATCAAATAAACACCCTAAAAACTATAACAATTACAACCATTTAGGTCCCTAAAAACTCATAAAAATTAAAAAAAAATCAAAAAAATCAAAGAAAAACTAAAAACCCATAAAAATTATAAAAAATCTCTAAAAATAAATAAATACCTTAAAACCTATGAAACAATTGGAAATCCATAAAAACCAAAAAACAATTAAAACAACAAAAAATCCCCAAAAATTTTAAAAACCCAAAAAACCCTAAAATCCAATAAACCATAATAACCCTAAAAACAATAAAAACCTTAAAAATACCTAAACACATAAAAACTCATAAACCACCTAAGATAACCATAAAAAACTAAAACATTAAAAACCAATAAAAACCTAAGAAACCATAAAAACCCAAAAAAATCCTGAAAAATCCAAAAAAAAATCATAAAAATACTTAAAATACATAAAAATTACAAAAAATAAAATAAAACACTAAAAAAAATGAAAAACTCTAATAAAAAACCTTAAAACTGAAAAACACTTATAAAGCCTAAAAGTCCTAAAAAATATAAAATCCCTAAAAAATTCCAAAAATTACCCTAAAAACACTGAAACTCCTAAAAACCATAAACCCCCAAAAAACTATATAAACACATAAAATTCCATAAAATCCCTAAAAACCATAAAAACTATAACAACCCATTAAACCCCTAAAAAAGTTTTAATACTCAAAAATCCTAAAATCCAAAAAAAATCAAAACCCCCCTAAAAACCCATAAAAACCTAAAAACCTAAAAACCCATAATCCCTCAAAATCCCCAATATCTTGGAAAACTCATTAAAGTTATTTAAAATCCCATAAAACCCATAAAAATGAAAAAATACTTATAAAAAATAAGAAAACCTAAAATCATAATCCCTAAAAAACCTAAAAACCTTAAAATCCATAAAACCACTTAAAAATTATAAACCCCTGAAAACCTTAAAACCCAAGGAAAACATAAAACCCCTAAAAATCAGTAAAAACTATAAAAACCCTTTAAACCCCCAAAAAATTTCAAAAAATAAAAATAAAAACATAAAAAACTAGAAGAAACTAAAATATGCTAAAACCCTAAAAACCCAAAAAAACAAAACAACCAAAAAATCCCTAAAAACAATAAAAATCCTAAAAACACCTAAAAATACATAAAAACATAAAAAACACTAAAAACCTGTAATATCCAAAGAAAATTACAAAAACCTAAAAATACTTGAAACCCCTAAAAACCTAATAAACAATAAAACCCTAAACAAATCTAAAAATCCAAAAAAAAAATCCCTAAAAACCATCCAGAATCATAAAAATATTAATAAAACGAAACTAAATATCCCTAAAAATGAAAAAAAACTAAAAACCATGAAATACCCTAAGAAAAGATTGAGACCCAAAAAACACTTAAAACCCATAAAATCCCTAAAAACGCTAAAAACCTAAAAAACTAATAAACCATTAGAAAACATTAAAAATAATAAAACATTTTAAACCCCTAAAATACTAAAAAACCTAAAAACCTAAAAACCCTAAAACCCCCGAAAAAGCCTTAAAATCCTTAAAAACCAAAAAACTCATAAAAATATAAAAAATACTTAAAATCCCTAGAAATGTTAAAAACTATAAAATCCCAGAAAACCTAGAAGAAATCCTTAGAAGAATAATTAAAAACCCTAACAAACCTAAAAATTCAAAATCCCCTAAAACCCCTCAAATATTCTGAAACCCATAAAAAATATAAAAACCCTAAAACCATAAAAACCCTAAAACCCATAAAGACCCCTAAATCCCTTAAATATCAAAAAACTCTTCAAACCCCTAAAAATGTTTAAAAAACTCTAAAAAACTGTAAAATAATAAAAAACTAAAAATACCATATAAACTCAATAAACCAAAAAACCCCAAAAAATCTCAAAATTAATAAAACCCTAAAACCCAAAAAATCATAAAAAGGACCTAAAAATCTATAAAAACATAAAAAACCCCAAAATACACTAGAAAAACCAAAGAAAACTTTAACAACCCTAAAACTTATAATCCCATAAATACCTAAAAAATTTTAAAAACCCTAAAAAACTATAAAAAGACACTAAAACCACTAAAAAACCCAAAAACAAAAACCACCTAAAAATCCTAAAAACACATAAAATTCCTAAAAACCAATAAACTCCAAAAACCCTTTAAATCCCTAGAAATGTTAAAAAACTCCAAAAACCATAAAACACTAAAAACACAAAAAACCATAAAACCCCATAAAACCCTAAAACCCCATGAAACCCCTCAAATTACTTAATGCCTAAAAAAACCATAAAAATCATAAATCCCTAAAAATACTTAAAAATGTAAAAAACCCTAAAACCCTAAAAACCTATAAGAAATCTTTAAAAACCTAGAAACACATAAAAAACATTAAAAACATAAAAAATGCTAAATATCCTAACAAATACTAAAACCCTTGAATACCATAAAACCACTAAAAATAATAAAAAGTCTTAATATCCCATAAACCCCATAAAAATCACTAAAAACCATAAAAATGCTAAAGACTCAAAAACAACTTAAAAACACAGAAAAACTAAAATACCTAAACCCAAAAAAAATTTAAACCCCCTCAAAATCCCTTAAAACCCAAAAAACATAAAAATAAAAATTCATAAAAATAACTAAAGACATAAAAAACCCTAAAAATCCATTAAAACCCCTTATAAAATTATAAAACCCTAAAAACACATAAAACCCCCAAAAGCCAAAAAAATGCTAAAAACCCAAAAGACCATCAAAACTCTTAAAACCCAAAAAACTCCAAAAAACGTTAGAATCCATAAAAACCCTTTAAACCATAAAAAATACTAGTAATTATAAAAACCCTTTACACCCCTAAATTTTTTAAAAATAACTACAAACATTTAAAACCCTATATACTAAAAATACACTAAAATAACAAATAATTACAAACCCAAAAAACTATCAAAAAATATAAAACCCTAAAAAAGGATAAAAATACGAAAAAATACCTAAAATCCATAAAATTATTAAAACGTTAAATACCCTGAACTACCGTAAGAAAACCATAAAAACCTATAAAAATATAAAACCCAAAAAGTCTAAAAATTCCTAAAGACCCTAAAAACCCTAAAACCATAAAAACCCTCATAATCTCTAAAACCCATAAAATTCCATATAAATAATAAAAAATCCCTAAAATGAAAAAAACATAAAAAACATAGAAACATTGAAACCCCTAACAATCCTAAAAAGACCCCAAAAACCATAAAACCCCTAGAACATTAAAAAAACTTAAAAAATTAAAACCCTAAAACCCACTAAAAATATATAAAAACCCTTCAAACCCCTAAACATATTAGAAGACTATAAAAATGTTAAAATCCCTAACAATTTCAAATAACCCTAAAAACCCCAAAAAACAACAACCCCTAAAAACACTCAAAATCGATAAAAACCCTAAAAATCCATAAAAATTCTAAAAAATCACAAAAATTACTGAAATCATAAAAAACCCAAAAAACACAACCCCCCCCAGAATACCTAAAATCCTAGAAAACATAAACCCCATAAAAAACCGTAAAAGTCTTAAAGCCCTAAAACCTCTCAATTTCCCTAAAATCCCTAAATACCCATAAAAATCATAAAAATTCCCTAAAAATACCATAAAAAGTAAGAAACCAAAATAATCTTGAAAAATAATAAAAACCTTAAAACCCAAAACACATAAATCCCCTAGAATCCAAAGAATGATAAAGCCCCTAAAAATCCTGAAAATGAAACTAAAACCCCTGAAACACCTAAAACCATAAAAACACCTAAAAACCATAAAAACTATAAAAACCCAGAGAAAACTAAAAAACCCTAAAATCCCATTAAACCCCTAAAAACATTAATATCTTTGGAAATCCTTAAAACCACTAAAAAACTAAAAAAACCCTTAAATACCTAAAAATTAATAAAAATCTAAAAACCCCTCAAAATCCTTAAAATAATAAATATCTATAAAAACCAAGAAAAAGGATATGAAAACCTTTAAAACCTAAAAACCCCTAAAACCCATAATATGGTAAAAACGCTAAAAATACTTAAAAACCCTTCAAAAATAAAACCTCAAAATGTCACTAAAACCCCTAAAACCCATAAAAATAAGAAATAATCCCTAAAATGACCCAAAAATGTAAATAACCTAGAACTTTGAAAACCCAAAAAAACTATATAAAACAATAAACAATTAAAACTCTTAAAAACCTTAAAAATTCTAAAAACCTAAAAGACCCTAAAAACAATAATACACACAAAAAATCCTAAAAACCATAAAAAATTAAAAACCCTTTCAACCTCAAAAAAAGTTAAAATTTTTAAAAATACTTAAAAATAAGAAAAAATCAAAAAAAACCCTAAAAACAAAAAAACCAGGGAAAACATAATATCCCTAAAAAAACCTCAAAAGCCTCAAAATCCCAAAAAAACATAAAAACCATAAAATGGTAGAAACCCTTAAAGACTATGAAAACCCATAAGAAAACCTAAAAACACTAAAAAATAGAAAAACTATAAAAACCCTAAATAACAATAAAACCTTACAAAGACCCCGAAAACCATAAAACACTGAAAAACCATTAAAAACCCCCAAACCCCATAAAACCAATGAAACCACAAATACTCCAAAAAAATAAGCCCCAAAATTTTTTAAAAAAACTAAATATAACAAAAAAAAACAAAAAAAAAACCTAAAAACAAAAAATCTCAAAATCCCTTAAAAACCATAGAAATATATTAAACCCTCATAATCCTTAAAAACCCAAAACCCATAATAATACTAAAAATATTAATCCCCTAAAAAACCTGAAAACCCCTAAGGAATCCTTAAAATTATATAAACTCTAAAAACCCCTAAAAACATAAAACTACTGAAACCATTAAAAACCCTAAAACCCCTAAAATCGTTAAAACCCATCTAAATCCCTAAAAACCATACCAATATTAAATAGGACCTATAATTCCTAAAAATTAATAAAAAACCTTAAAATCCATAAAAACCCCTAAGAAAACATTTAAGGCCAAAAAAAAATCTAACCCCTAAAAAAATTATAAAACCCTTAAAAATAATAAGACCCCTAAAAACCCTTAAAACCCTCAAATCCCCCAAAAACTCTAAAAAACATCAAAATCGTAAAAAAACCTAAAAACCCTTAAAAACATAAAAATTCCCCAAAACCATGAGAAACTCTAATAAAACCATATCAGCCTAAAAAATTAAACCTCTAAATATATAAAAAATTATAAAAGCTGAAAAATATCCTAAAAACCCTAAAAACCATAAAATCCCATAAAACCTTAAAAATCCCTAAAACCCCATAAAACCCAAAAACACTAAAAAATCTAAAAACACTTTAAACACATAAAATTGTTAAAATCCAATGAAAAACTATAAAAACAAACAAAAACACAAAATAACCCTAAAAGCCTTAAAAAATCACAAGAATTATAAACACCATAAAAACCCCTAAAACCCTCAGAATCCCTAAAAAACATAATAACCCATAAAAATAAAAAAAAGGAAAAAAATCCCAAAAAACCTAAAAAACCCAAAAAAATCATTGAAAACCTAAATAAATCCTTTAATGTATAAAAATACATAAAACCTCTAAAAACGCATAAAACCTCAAAACAACTATAAAATCTAAAAAACCCTAAATACATAAAAATACTAAAAATCCATAAAATCTATAAAAACATAAAAGAACCATATAACCATGAAAACAAATAACAAAACAGTAGAAATATAAAAATAAATAAAAAACCTAACAAACCTAAATAATTCAAAAAAATCTAAAAACCATAAATAGAAATGAAGAAACCCTAAAAACCTTAAAAACTATAAAAACCCCTAAAAACCTTTTAAATCCATAAAAACACTTAGACACAATAAATTATAGCTAAATTCTCTAATTCTTTTTTAACCCCATAAAATGTTAAAAATTATAAATAACCTTAAACCCACTAAAAATAAAAAAAATATATAAAAACAAAAAAAAACAAAAAACTCCTAAAACCCTTAAAAATTCATAACAGCCTCAAAATCCTCAAAATCCGAAAATCCCAAAAATTTAAAAAAATGTCTTAAAAATATCTAAAAATTTAAAATACCATAAAAAACCTTAATAAATTTTTAAACCCTAAAAACAATTAGAAATGCTAAAAAACCTAAAAAAGATAAATATCCAAAAAACCTAAAAACTATAAAAGTTGCTAAAAACCTTTAAAACACATAAAAGAACATTAAACCTTAAATAACCATTAAATAATTTTAAAACCCTTTAAACCCCTAAAAGTTTTAAAAACAGTAAAATAACAATAAAACCCATAAACAACTCATTGAGAACCCCAAAAAATAAAAAACAAAAAAAACCCTAAAAATCCTTAAACCGTCAAAATACCTATAAACCTTAAAACCCTAAAAATCATTAAATTCAATAAATATCCCTAAAAACATAAAAACCATAAAAACCCTGAAAACCCCAAATAAAAATTTAATAACTTAGTAACACTTAAAACCCCAAAAAACATAAAATATGCTAAAACCCTTAAAAAACAGGGAAAATCCTCAAAATCCAAAAAAAAATTAAAACCATAAAAATACTAAAAAAATATATACAAACCCTACAAAGGAAAATAACATTTAATTTTTAAAAACCCCTAATAAAACATTAAATATCTAAAAAAATTGAAACCCTAAAAACAAAAAAAAAAGTAAAAATGCTAAAAAAACCCCGAAAAACCGGAAAACCACTAAAAACCATCAAAATCCATAAAAACCATAAAAACCATAAATATTATAAAAAAGCATAAAATACGTAAAAAATAAAATAATCCTAAATACCCATAAGAAATTATTAACAACATAAAATCACATAAACCCCCTCAAAAACCAAAACATGCTTAAAATGCTAAAAGACCCTAAATACCCCAAAACCCCTAAAAACATAAAATCCCAAAAAACCCAAAAAACCAATAAAAACAATTAAAACCCATAAAAAAATTTCTATAAACCCATTATACATTAAAAAAATAAAAAAAATATTAAAAAACCTAAAAAATAATAAAAACCAAAAAACCCAAAAAAACCATAAAACCCTAAAAACCACAAGAAACCCCTAAAACCAATCAATACTATTAAAAATCTAAATATCATAAAATTCCTAAAAATAACTAGACATCCCTTAAAACATAAAAAAAATCCTTAAAACACTAAAAAGGCCATTATAAAATCTTGAAAACTTTAAAACTCTAAGAAACCCTAAAACTTAAAATATACTAGAATCCCCAGGAACCCTAAAACCCAAAAAATACCTAAAATCCATAAATATCCATAAAAATCCAAAATAATCCCTAAAACCCTAAAAACCTAAAAATCTGCAAAACCCTAGAAAAACCCAATGAAAACTTTAAAGACATAAGAAAAACTTAAACCCCTAAGAAAACTTAAACCCCTATAAAATAATTTAAAACCTTTAAACCAATAAAAAAATTAAGAAACCTAAAACCACTAAAAACACTAAAACCGTTTAAAACCATAAACTGTAAAAAATATATAAAACCACATAAAACCCTAAAACAGAAAAAAAACACCTAAAAACAAAATAAAACCATAAAATGCTAAAATCCAAAAAACCCTCATAATCCTTAAAAACCATAAATAATCATACATATATTAAAAATCCCTCAATATTACTAAAAACAAAAAACCCCTTAAAACACTAAAAACCCATTATCAAATCTTGAAAAATTCAAAATACATTAAACTACTAAAAATAAATAAGCACTAAAAAACATAAACCCCCTCAATATCCCTAAAAACTCCAAAATCCATAAAAATACTTAAATAACCAAAAATGCCTAAAAATATAAAAACACATAAAAATTTGAAAAATCACGAAAAAAAGTGACAAAACTAAATATACTTAAAACCCCTAAAAACCATAAAAATGGTAAAACCCCTAAAAGTCCCCAAAAACACTAGAAAACTATAAAACCCATAAAAACCATAAAAATCCTAAAAACTCATAAAACTCTCTAAACACTATAAAAACAATTTTAAACCCTAAAAAATTAAAATATCTACAAAATAAAAAAAACCCTAAAACCAAGGAAAAACCAAAGAAAACCCTAAAAACTCTAAATCTATAAAACCCTAAAACCATCAAATTCCCCAAAAACCATAATAAAACAAAAAATTATTTAAAAATCTATAAAAAAACGAAAATTCTTTAAAACCCCTAACACCCCTGTAAAACGCTATGAAAACCATAATAACCTAAAAATACTTTAATCCCCAAAGAATCCTATATAACTATAAAACATCCTAAAACCCCTAAAAACTATAAAACCCTTAAAACCATAAAATCCCATGACAATGTTTAAAAAACTCTAAAAATCCATTAAAAAAATTAAATACTTAAAAAAATGTAAAAAAATAAGAAACCCAAAAAACCCAAAAAACCCTCAAAATCCCTAAAACCCCTAAAAACCATAAAAATCCTATTAAATGCCTAAAAATACGTAATATATTAAAAATTCCTAATAATAGAGAAATATCCTTAGAAAACCGTAAAAATGTAAAAACACTTGAAATCTCTAAATAACCTAAAAATGTTAAAATCTCTAAAAAATCCTAAAAACCGTAAAAACTATTAAAACCAAAAAAACCCTTAAAATCCCTAAAAACCCTAAAACCATTCAAACCCAAAAAAATCATAAATATCCCTAAAAACCTAAAACCCATAAAAACCAATAAAAACCCATAAGAAAACCTTAAAAACCTAAAAACACTAAAACACCCAAAAAACCCAAAAATGAAAAAACCCTAAAAGACCTAATAACTATAAAACTTCTAAAAACATAAAAACCCCATAAAAACCCTAAAAACTACTTAAACTCTAATAATCCTTGAATCAACAAAAAATTTTAAAAAATCTAAAAATCATAAAACACCTAAAAAACTCAAAAAATCTCTTAAAACCTAAGAAAACAAAAAAACCCCTAAAAACCCCATAAACCCTAAAAATCCAAAAAAAACCATAAAAACCATAAAAATCGTAAAAAATCTATAAATACGTCAAAATCCCTAAAATTACCAAAAAAATTAAAAAACCCTAAAACATTGAAAACCCATATGAAAACCTTACAACCCTAATAACATCTAAAAACCATAATAGACCTAAAAACTGATGAAACCTCAAAAACGCTAAAAAACATTAAAAACACTAAAACCCCTAAGAACCATAAAAAATTTAAAAACTTAAAAAACACTAACACCCCATAAAAACCCAAAAAACACTATAATATTTAAAACCCCTTTAATCCCCTAGAAACGTTAAAATAATCTAAAAAACAAATAACCCCCTAAAAATAAAAAAGACCAAAAAACCAAAAACGACCAAAAAATCCGTAAAAACCCTAAAACAACTCAAAATTAGTAATACCTTGGAAAAGCATAAAAATCCAAAAGTAATAACTAAAATCCTTAGAAACATAAAACCCCCTAAAAACACCAAAAACCTAATGAGAAAAATATAAAACCTAGAAACACTTAAAACCCCATAAATCCTAAATTTTATAAAGACTCGAAAAATTATAAAAACCCTAAAACCCCTAAAAACCATAAAACCCCAAAAAACCTAATGAACCCCTAAAATCCAATTAAAACCCTAAACCACTAAAAACTTTAAAAATGTTAAAAAATACTAAAAACTCATAAAGACCCTAAAATTACAAAAAACCATAAAATGAAAAAAACCATAAACCCTCAAAATCCCTAAAAACCAAAAGAACTATAAAAACCCAAAAAAACCCTATGAAGGAAGGAAGACATAAAATACTAAAATACCCTAATAAAACCTTAAAAACTAAAAAAATACTTAAATCCCTAAAACCTAAAAATCCTAAAAACACAGAAAACTATAAAAATACCCCCACAAAGACCCCAAAACATTAAATACCCTAAAACCCATAGAAATCCTAAATAACACTAAAAAAATATAAAACCATATAAACCCCCAAAAATATTAAAAACACTAAAAACCTTATACCCATAATAAACTCAAAAAACCCTAAAAACCCATAAAAACCATAAAAACCTAAAAACCTAAAAACCCTAAAAACTAAACCCCCCCAAATGACCTAAAAATCCCTAAAAATATAGAAAAACCCTAAAAATCCTAAAAATCATAAAAAACCCAAAAATTCCATAAAAATATAAAAAATTACCTGAAATCCATAAAAACTAAAACAAAACCCCAAAACCCTAAAAACCCATATAAAAACTCTAAAACTATAAAAACACTTAAAATCCATAAAAAGGTAAAAATTCCAATACCCCTAAAAAAATCCTAAAAAGACCCTAAAAACACATGAAGTCTTTAAATAACATAAAATATGCTAAAAATCCTAGAAACCCTAAAACCCTTAAAACACATAAAATTTCTAAAAACCAGAAAAACAATAAAAACCCAAAAATTCCTAAATATCCCTAAAAACATAAAAACCACAGAAACCCTAATAAAAACATTAAAACCTAAAAAAACTAAAACCCTTAAACCCTTAAAATGAAAAAGACCTAAAAAAGAACAAAAAAGACCCCTAAAAGTCTTAAGAAATATAAAAACCCAATAAAACCCAAAAAACCCACATAAAACTCTAAAAATCTTTTAGCCACCTAATTTTTTTATAAACTCTAAAAACATTTTTACCCCTAAAACCCATTAAACCCTCAAAAAATACAAAACCATAAAATACCTAAAAATTATAAAAATCCCTAAAAATCAATAAAAAAGTACAAAAACCTAAAAACCCCTAAAAAACCATATAAAATCTGAAAAAATAAAAACATTTAAAAACCATAAAAAATGAAGAAACCTTAAAATCACAATAAATACATTAAAAACCCTAACTACCATAAAACCCCTAAAACACAAAAATAACTAAAAACCCATAAAAATCCAAAAAAACTACTAAAACATAAAAAATCCTTAAAACTTATAGAAATGTTAAAAACTCTAAAAATCAATAAACCCCTAAAAACTCTAAAACACCTCAAAATCACTAGTACCCTGAAAAACCATAAAAATCCTAAATGATCCCTAAAATACCTAAAAAAATAAAAAACACCAAAACCCCAAAAAACGATAAGAAAACATTAAAACCTAGAAATACTTAAAACCCATTAACACCAAAAATGCTAAAGACTAAAAAATCCTAAAAACCCTAAAACACAAAAAACCCAAAAAACCCCATAAAAGACCTTTAAAACCTTAAGATCACCTTAAATCCCATAAAACTTTGAAAACCACTAAAAACTCTAAAAATGTTAAAAAATCTAAAAAACCATAAAATTGATAAAAAAACTTCAAAAAACCCATAAAATTAAAAAACCATAAAACAATAAAAATCCCTAAAAACCAAAAACAATCCAAAAAAATTAAAAATACCTAAAATTGTAAGACTCCCAAAAAACCACAAACACCCCTAAGAAAACCATAAAAACCTTAAAACAAATAAAACCCCTAAAAACCTATAATGTCTAAAAACCCAAAAACCATAAAATAACCTAAAGGGCATTAAAAACCATAAAGACTCCTCAAAACATTAAAAAACAACAAAAACCCTAAATACCACTAAAAATAAAACTACCATTTAAACCCTAAAAAAGTTGAAAACTCTAAAAACCATAAACCCTTAGAAAACTCACAAAAACCCTAAAACCCCATAAAACCCTAAAAACCTCAAAAACCATAATAAAAATCCAAAAAAGACTAAAAATCCCTAAAAAGACTTAAAATCCCTAAAAAATAAAAAGGCCAATACCACTAAAAATACAAAAAACGCCCTAAAAATTGATCAAATATCTAAATAACCTAAAAAAGGATAAAAAATCCTAAAAACCACTAAAACTACTAAAGCACATAAATACTATTAAAATTACTAAAATCCACTTAAACCCAAAAAAATCCAAATTACCCTTAAAAACGTAAAAAACTCTAAAAACAATTAAAAAACCTAAGAAAACCTCTAAAAACTAAAAACATTAAAAACCCATAAAACCCAAAAAATGAAAATACCCTAAAAATACCCAAAAACCATAAAACTCTTAAAAACATAAAAAACAACTTAAAACTCTATAAATACTTCAATAAAAAAATGATAAAAAGTCTTAAAACCTTAAAACCACTAAAAAACTCAAAACCCACTAAATGCCCAAAAAAAAATAACCCCCCAAACCCTCAAAACCTACAAATCCCTAAAAAACCATAAAAATCCTGAAAAATCCATAAAAATGTAAAAATCCCTAAAAATTATGGAAACCCAAAAGAAATCCTTAAAACTCTAAAAACACATAAAAACCTTAAAATCCTAAAAAATAAAGAAAACCTAAAAACACTATAAAAAAATTAAAAACCCTTTAAAACCCTAACAACCATAAAACCACTAGAAACATAAAAAAATACTAAAAACCCATCAAAACCAAAAAACCACTAAAAACATCAAAACCCCTATAAACCCCTAGAAGTGTTAAAAAAACTCTAAAAACATAAAACCCCAAAAACAAAAGTAGCCCAAAAGCCCAAAATGACAAAAAAACCTATAGAAACCCTAAACCCCCTCAAAATCATTAATACCCTGAAAAAAAAATTTAAAAAATTCCTAAAAACATAAAAATATCCAATAATCCCTAAAACACTAAGAAAAAATTAAAACCTAGAGACCCATGAAACATCGTAAAACACTAAAAAACCCCCTTAAAACTTAAAAAACACCTAAATACTTGACGAAACACTAAAATCCCATAAACACCCTAAAACCACTAAAAAAATCTAGAAATGTTAAAAAAAACTCTAAAAACCCATAAACACCCTAAAAACCACAAATAAAACCTGAACACCAAAAAAATTAAAACCCTAAAAATCCTTAAAACCCAAAAAACCCAAAGAAAAAATACCCTAAAAAGGTTAGAAGCACTAAAAACCATGAAAACCCTTAAAAAACCTTAAAACCCTAAAAAACATTAAACCTCTAAAAACCTAAAAACACTAGAAACCCAAAAACCCATAAAAATACCCTAAAATCCCCAAATAACATTAAAATTCTATAAAAACAATAAAACCCACTAAAAACACTAAAAACCCTTAAACCCTAAAAAATGTTAAAAACACTAAAAAACAATAAACCCCTATAGAACTCAAAAAAAACCTAAAACCCCATAAATATCATAAAACCATAAAAACCGTAAAAATCCCAAAAGCCCTAAAAATTGGCAAAAATCCTAAAAAGAATTAAAAATCCAAAAAATTGTAAAAAACCCTAAACACCTCAAAATTTATAAAAAACCATAAAAATCCTAAAAAATACCTAAAATCCCTAAATACATAAAAAAACCCTAAAACTCGATATGAAAAACATAAAAACCATAAAATACATTAAATACATAAAAACATAAAAACTTTAAAATCCCTATGAAATCCTAATTAGTCCCTAAAAACACCTAAAATCTCTAAATAACCTCAAAAATTCTAAAAAACCCTAAAACCCTAAGAACACTTAAATTCCCTAAATCCCCAAAAAAACATAGAAACCAAAAAACCTAAATATCACTAAAAACAAAAAACCCCTAACAACCCTTAAAAAATCATATGAAAAACTTTAAAACATAAATACACTAAAAACCACAAAACATGAAAAACCATAACCCCCACTAAACCCTCAAAATCCCCAAAACCTAAAAACCTCATAAATATCCTAAAAAAGTCCTAAAAATCCCTGAAAATGTAAAAAACCCTTAAAGCCCTGAAAATCCTTATGAAATCCATAAAAACCTAAAAAAGTTTAAAACTATAAAAACCTAAAAAACAATAATTACATTAAAAACCATGAAAATCCTAACAACCATAAAACTACTAAAACCTAAACTACACTAAAAACCCATAAAAAACCAAAAACTCACTAAAAAATTTATAAAAAATTTAAACCCATAGAAATGATAAAAAAACTCTAAAAACATAAAACTCCTAAAAAGAAAAAATACCAAAAAACCAAAAAATATCAAAAAAAACCTAGAAACCCTACAATCCCTAAAAATTACTAATACACTAAAAACCATAAAAATCCTTAAAAAATCCCTAAATATCTCTAAAAGTATAGAAACCCTAAAACCCCTGAATGGCCCAAAAAATCCTATGAAAACTTTAAAACCTAGAAACACTTGAAACCCCTTAAAACCCTAAAAACATCCCCTAAAACCGTAAAACCCCCTAAAATCATTAAGAATCCATAGAAACCATAAAATTACTAACAATATTTAAAAGTTAAAAAAACTCTAAAAAATTAAAAACCCTAAAAACTTCAAAAAACCCAAAAATAAAAAATCGATAAAACCCTCAAAATCCTTAAAAACCAAAAAAACCAAAAAATACAAAAAAAAATTATAAATCCCTCAAAAGGTAAAAAGCCCTAAAAATCCAAATTAAATCCTTAAAAACCAAAAAACACTTAAATCCCATGAAAATATAAAAAAAAATAAAACCCAAAAAACCGTAAAAATACCCTAAAAACTCCATAATACCGTAAAGACCCAAAAAAATTAAAAACCCTAAATACCACTAAAAAATCTAAAAACCCTTTAAACCCCTAAAAATTTACAAACTCTAAAAAACCATAAACCCTAAAAAACTCACAAAAACCATAAAACCCCATAAAAACCATAAATACCTTAAAAACCTTAAAACCCTAAAAACAAAAATAATTCTAAAAAGGCCTAAAAATCCCAAAAAAAACACAGAAAACCATATGAAAACCTTTAAAACCTAAACATACATAAAATCCATAGAAATGTAAAAACACCAATAACAAAAAAAAATCCAAAAAGACCCCAGAAACACATGAAATATCTAAATAACCTAAAAATTCTAAAGCCCCAAAAAATCTAAAAAACCTAAAAACCCCTAAAATTCTTAAAAACACATAAAAACCATAAAACCCCAAAAAATTAATAAATATCCCTAAATGAAAAAACCCTTAAAACCCTTAAAAACAAAAGAATAAATTTAAAACATAAAAACAATAAAAATCCCTAAAACCCTAAAAACCCTAAAAGACCAAAAAACCATAAAACTCTGATCAAAGATAAAAATTCAATAAAAACACAAGAAACCACTTAAATCTAAAAATTCTTCAAAAAAAATTCTAAAAACAATAAAAACGTTAAAACCCCTAAAAACTCAAAAAATCCTTTAAAAACCCAAAAAAATCAGAAAAAAACCCTAAAAACCCCTGAACCCTAAAACCCCCAAAACCCTAAAAACTCATAAAAATCATAAAAAATCCATAAAAATAACAAAAAATGTAAAAACCCTAAAACCTTGAAAACCCCTAATAAATCATTAAAACCCTAAAAACACTTAAAAACCATAAAAAACCTAAAAATGATCAAACCCTAAAACAATATAAATACATTAAAAGCCAAAATAAACATTAAAAACATAAAAACCTCTTTAAACGCCTAGAAATGCTAAAAAACACTAAAAAACATAAAACCCCTGAAAACACAAAAAGCACAAAAAACAAAATAACAAAAAACCCCATAGAAACCCTAACACTCCTCAAAATCAATAATACCCATAAAAACTATAAAAAACCAAAAATAATCCCTATAAATCCCTAAAAACATAAAAAACCCCTGAAAACCCTGAGAACCCTTAAAAACACTGAGACAACATTAAAACCTAGAAACACTTAAAACCCCTTCATAACCCAAAAACAACCCCTAAAAACCATAAAACCCCTAAAAACCTTAAGAACCCCTAAAATCCCATAAAAACTCTAAAACAATTAAAAACTCTAAAAATGTTTAAAAAAACTCCGAAAAACCATAAAGACCCTAAAAAACTAAAAAACCCAAAAAAAACAAAAAACAAAAAACCATCAAAATACAAAAATTTAAAAAAACCATAAAATTAAAAAACAATAAAAATACTTTAAAAGGTAAGAATCCTTGAAAACCCTGAAAACCCCTAATAAAACCTTACAAACCTAAAAACAATTAAAATCCCTACAAACTAAAGATGCTAAAAAACAAAAAAAACAGTACAAATACCAAAAATGCCCCTTAAAACCATAAATACAGAAAAAAAATTAAAAACCCTAAAACCACAAAAAACTATAAAATCCCTTTAAGCCCAAAAAAATATAGAAACATTAAATAGAACTTAAAACCATAAGAAACTCCCAAAAAACACTAAAACCCCATAAAAAACCTAAGATCCCTAAAACTCCTAAAACCCCTAAAAATTCCAAAAACCCTAAAAACCCCAAAAATCATAAAAATACGTAAAAATACCTAAAATGTAAATAACCCTAAACCCTTTAAAATCCGTAAAAATCCTAAAAATACATAAAAATCCTAAAAAGAATTTAAATCCCAAAAAACATAAAAACCCTAAAAACCCATATGAGAACATTAAAAACATAAAAACCCTTAATACCCCTACAAATGTAAAAACAGAAATAGCCCTAAAAATTTATTAAAAAGACCCTAAAAGCCCTAAAATCGCTAAAAAACTTAAAAACCATAAAAACCATAAAAACCCTAAAATCACTAAAAACACTAAAAACCATTTAAACCCCTAAAAAGATTTGGAAAGAAAAATGAAAGATGCCACCGCTCTCGCCTGGGCTCCCTATCCTGACATCGTGATTTCCAGTATCTTTTCATGGCTAATTCTTCTTCCTGTCTGTTCGTAATGAGGATTGTCATGTCAGTTGCATCTTTCTTTGGTGGGCGGTGTAGATCCTTGATAGCAGAGGGTTTTGGAGGCTCTCAGTGGCGTCAGTCTTTTGTGGTGTTACTTTTTATGGCATCAGATGTTCTGATTCTTGTTCTGCTTCAAGTTTGGGGGATCTAGATGTGTGGACAGTAGATCTGGTCCCTACAGCCAAAGGATACTTTGGGCTTCCCCTTCTCAGATCAGCGTGGTCTCCAGGGGGATTTGGCAAGGGCGGCGTTGAATTGACTTGGATCTGGCGACGACTTGCTTTGGTTTTGGAAGATTTAAAATATGATCTTCTTAAGGTGAAACTTTACGTCGCATCTGCGCTTTTTGGTCTCGGGTGTCTCTCGAGGAGCCGCAATGCGGTGGGATTCGGTGTCATTGAGTTGGGGTTGGGTGCTTCTCGATGGAATGATTGTTTTTGTGAAGGAATAAGGTATTTGATGCTCACTCCTACTACAGGTTGGTGGTTGATAAGGGTGGATATGCAGATTTGATTTTCTAATTCTGTTTTTCTGTTCTTGGATCTTGCTGCTGATGAAGGTATGACCATACTATGCTGTGTTCGTTTTGATATGCTGGTCTTCATGTTTTTGAATTGTGGCTGGTTTGGTTTTGTGTTGTTTTTACTGCTGAATGATGAGTTTAAGCAGTTTTGGATGACGCAGAATGGGTTTAGGCGTGGTTCCTGGTGTTCTTTTGTTTCTGTTTTTGATGGGATGATGGAACTGGTTTGGTCAGGCAGAGTTGGTTCATGGATTCTGCAATTTATATGATGTTTGCTGCTGGTTTTCGGTTCTTTCATAAGTTGCTGCTGAATTTTGATCGGATATTGAGTTACTGGATGATGAGGTAGTGTACTTTGGCTACCGCTTCCCTTGAGTAGAGGTGGTGGGTGATGGAAATCTGGTATGGTGGTGCAGATTGGTGTTGGATGAAAGTGGAATGGTTTGGAGTTTCAGATTTCTGTAATGAAAATGATGTCGGCTGGCTTGGTTGTGATGATGGATTTGTCTTGATGTTTGGTAGTGAGTTTCTGACAGGTATGGCTTGCTGCGGTGGGTTTGGAAGTGGGCATCCTCTTGTGCTAGCTGTTGGTAGGGAATAATAGTTTCTGGGGTCTGGAGGCTGGTTGATGTTATGGGATGCTTGTTCTATTTGGCAGAGTGATGCTGTTGGAGATACTACTATGCGATGTTATGGCGATGATGGCTGGATTATTCTGGATGATGGACTTGGTGAGATTGGAGGCTGGTTTCTGCTTGGTTGTGAGCTGCTGGATGCTGGTTGATGTTGGAGATGATGATGGTTACTACTTGGTGTTCTGTGTTTTCTATTTGGGTTTGTTTTTCTCCTTTTCTTTTTTGATTTTTCTTTTTTTTGCATGGGTTGTAAGGGGTTTTTGGGCGTGGGTCATTCGACCCCTCCCCTCCCTTGTCTATTGTGTCTCTTTTTATTTCTAATAAATTTTGGGGGGCTGGGAATAGCCCGATCCTCGCATCTTCCTTTCCCTAAAAACGTTAAAAAAATTTAAAAAACCATTAAACCCTAAAAACTCAGAAAACACCTTTATCCCCAAAAAATTAAAAACCCTAAGGACACTAAAACCCCCCAAAACGATTAAAATACCTAAAACCCATAAAACCCATAAAATCATAAAAAACACCTTAAAATTACTGAAAATAGAAAGACACTAAAAACCTAAAAACCCTAAGGAAAACTTAATAAAATAAAAAAATTAATCCCCTAAAACCTGAAAACGCTAAAAACATCAAAAACCATAAAACCCCAAAACACCTAAAAACCATAAAACCCATAAATTCCATAAAGTCCCCTAAACCCCATAATACCACATAAACCACTAAAAATTATAAAATCCATTTAAATCCATAAATACGTTAAAAATTATAAGAAACAACAAGAACCTTAAAAATCGAAAAAACTCTAAAACCCCAATCTGAATGGGAAACTGCTGATGAATCAGACTATGGGAATGACATGTCTTATTATGATCTGTAATGTTGAGTTTGATGGATGGGGGCAAGTTTCTTTGTTTGAACTCGCCCGCCTCCTTTGTACCTTTTTCTTTTATTTAATAATTAGTCAGAGGCTTAACTTCTTGCTGATCTTGCTTGTCTAAAACCCAAATGAACCCTAAAACCCTCAAAATCTACAAAAACCCTAAAATAAATTAAAATACTAAAAAATAAATAAAAAACCTAAAACCGGAAAAGGCCCTAAAGACATGAATAAACCATAAGAAAACATTTAAAATAATTACAACACCTAAAAAACCTAAAAACTATAAAAATCCTAAAATCTCTAAATCCCTAAAATCCCTTTAAAACACATTAAAATCCCTAAAAACCTGTAAACCATAAAATTATGAAAATCTCTAAAATCCATATAAACCTTAAATACCCTAAAAACTCTGACCATCCATAATACAACCATAAAAACAAAAAAAACACTTAAAACCCCTAAAGACCCTAAAAATGCTAAAACCCCTATAATCCATAAATACCCTAAATAGCCTTAAACCATAAAATCCCTAAGAACCATAAAAAACACCAAAACCCATAAATAAACTAAAAATCACATAAAACTCTAAAAACTCTTCAGAGTCCTAAATTTTTTGAAAACTCTAAAAAACCCTAAAACCCTAAATAACTCCAAAAAAACCCCTAAACCCTCAAAACCCATAAAAAATCCTAAAAACCCCAAATCCCCCTCAAAATTCCTAAAACCATAAAAAGCACTAAGAACTACAAAACTCCCTAATAATGCAAAAACCACTAAATAACCTAAAATCCCCTAATAAAACCTTTAAAGCCCAAAAATATTAAAACTCCTACAAACCTAAAAAATGATAAATACTCCTAAAACACCCTAAACCAGATAAAGACCATAAAATCCCTAAAAACCATAGAAAAATGTAAAATCCCATAAAAATATAAAAACACTAGAAACTATAAAAATCTTTTAAACCCCTAGATATTTTTAAAAAAATTCTAAAAACCATAAAAACCCTAAAAATTCAAAAAATCTGATAAACCCAAAAAAATACAAAGAAACACTAAACAACCTCAAAATTTCTAATACATTAAAAAACCAAATAAATCAGAAAAAGATATACAAATCACTACAAAATGTAAAACCCCTAAAAACATACGGAAAAAATTAAAAACCTATAAAAACATAAAACCCCATAATTACATAACAAAACAATAAAAAAGATTAAAAACTCTAAGCCCCCTAAAACCATAAAAACACAGAAAAATCACTTGAAACTCAAAAAACATTAAAAACACTAAAACAGCTTAAAACCACAAAAAATTTAAAAAAACTGAAACCTAGAAAAACATACAACCCATAAAAACCATTAAGCCCTAAGAAAACCTAAAACCCTTAAAATCCCTAAAACCCTAAAAACCCATATAAATCTAAAAAACCCAATAAGTCCCTAAAAACATAAAAAACCAAAAAAAAACCAAGAAAACCATAAGAAAACATTAAAAACATAAAAACATAAAACCCCTCAAAAAATTTAATAAAGCTAAAAACCCTAAAACACTAAAAGACTCTATAACCCCTAAAACCCATAAAAACATTACAAAATCAAAAACCCATAAAACCCTAAAAACAAAGTAAAAACTATAAAAACCCCTTTAAACCAATTATAATTTTAAAATGATCTAAAATATCAAAAAACACTAAAAAACTAAAAAATGCCTAAAATCCCAAAAGAACCCAAAACCCACTCCAAAAAATCTAAAAACCAAAAATCCATAAAATTTCTATAAAATCCATAAAATCTATTAACATGAAACCCCTAAAAACCCTGAAATAAAATAGCGAATCATAAAAACTTCAAAACACTTAAAATCCTTAAAAACTAAAACATCTAAAAACCCTAATACCCCCAATATAGATAAAAATCCTAAAACTCCTCGAAATAACTAAAATCCAAAAAAATTATTTAAATCACTAAAACATTTAAAATGTATGAAACCCTTAGAAACCTAAAAAACCAAATAAAACCATAAAACCTAGAAACACTAAGAACCCTATAAATCATAAATACTCTACAACCCCTAAAAATCGTAAATAAACCCTAAAACCCATAAAAACCATAAAAACCATAAAACCATAAAAACATAAAAAACCCATAAACCCCTAAAAACTACTAAAAACTTTCAAAAACCTCTAAACCCATAAAAACATTAGAAAACTCCAAAAAACCATTAAAACCCTAAAAAACTATAAAACCCTAAAAACCCTAAAAACCCTAAAACACCTAAAAATATCTAAAACCCCTTAAAATGATAAAAATATTTAAAAATACTTAAAAATAATGGAAAACATAAAAAACTCTAAAAACTATGAATATAAATAAGAAAACCTTCAAACCTATAACACATAAATACCCTAAAAGAAAAAAAATGCTTAAAATAATAAAACCCTCAAAATCTCTAAAAACTATAAAAACCATAAAAATAATTTGAAAGCACTAAAAAATTAATAAAAATGTAAAAACCCCCTAAAATCATGAAAAAACCTAAAAAACCTAAACAAACCTTAAAAACACTTAAACCAACTAAAAATCCTAAAAATGGTAAAAACCCTAAAAATCCATCAAACGACCCTAGAAACCCTACACGCACTGAAAAACTATAAAAATCATAAAAAAATAAAAACTATAAAAAAACATATAGAATAAAAAAACTCTAAAACCCTTTAAACTGCTGAAAACATTAAAAAACTCTAAAAAATCTAAAAACCATAAAAAAATAAAAAACCCTTAAAAATAAAAAAACCCAAAAAACCACTCAAAACACAAAATACCCTAAAAATCCTTAAAAACCCATAAAACAATAGAAATAAAAAAACCTAAAGATCCCTAATTAAGTAAAAAACCATAAAACCCCTAAAAAACGAAGGAAACCTTAAAAAACTAAAAACACTTAAATCCCCTAAAAACCTAAATATTGGTGAAAACACTAATAAACATAAAAAATAAAAAACCTTAAAAACACTAAAACACATAAAATCCTTACAAATCCATAAAGATCGTACAAATACCTAAAAATCCCTTAAAATTTAAAAACCCTAAGACTCTGAAAACCATAAGAAAAAATTAAAAACCTAAAAATACTTAAAACCCCTAAAAACCAAAATAATGAAAAAAACCCAAAAGACTACTTAAAAGACACTAAAAACCCCAAAACCCCAAAAAAAACTCTAACATCCCTAAATAACATAAAAAACCTTTAAACCCTTAAAATGTTAAAAAACTCCAAAAACCTTTAAAACCCAGAAAAAATAAAAAAAACCATAAAAATTACTAAAAACCAAAAAAACCGCTAAAATCCCTTAAAATATTGAAAATCCTCAAAATCCCTAGAAACCATAAAAAAAATATGAAAAAATCCGTAAAAACATAAAAATCATAAAAACCCTAAAACAACCTAAGAAAACATTAAAAACCAAAACCCATTGAAACCCAAAATACCTAAACTATGCTAAAAACCCTAAATGCCCTAAAGTCCTAAAAATCCCTAAAAACCATAAAAACCATAAAAATTCAGAAAAGTCCAAAAAATACCTAAAAATGTAAAAACCCTAAAAACACATAAGAAAACCATAATACCAAAAAACACATTGATTCTAAAAAACCTAAAAAATACTAAAATCCCTAAAAGACCATAAAGACCCTAAAACCCCAAAAACCCAAAATAACACATAAAATCATTAAAACTCTAAAAAATGCCTAAAAACCCAAAAAATACTAAAAACCCTAAAACCCCTTTAATAACATAATGTTTTAAAAAAAACTAAAACCATCTTGAATCCCTAAAAAAACTAAAAAAACTTAACCCCCCCCCCAAAAAAAAATATAAAAATCCTAAAAAATCTAAAAATTCGTCATAATCCCTAAAACCCATCAAAAACTATAATAATACAAAAAAACACTAAAAATTCATACAAAAGTAAAAACCCCTGAAAAACACTTAAAACCCTAATAAATCTTTAGAAACCTAAAAACTATTATAATCCCAAAAATCATAAAAAACATTAAAAACCCATAAAATGCCGAAAACCCCTAAAAACCTTGAAAACGCTCAAAATCCCAAAAAACCATAAAAATACCTTAAAATGTAAAATCCCTAAAACCCCTAGAAAACCCTAAGAAAAACTAAAATACCAACAACATTTAAAACCCTAAAAATAAAAAAACCTAAAAACCCTAAAAAAATCATGAACACCTAAAAGGACATAAAACCCTCAAAATACCTAGAATCACTAAAAACCATAAAAATCCTAAAATCCCTAAAAACCTAAAAATTCAAAAACCCTAAAAACCTAATAGAATACTAATAACACCTTAAAAACATTAAAATAATTATGACACCTAAAAACTAAAAAACCCTAAAACCCTTAAAAACCCTAATAGTCTCAAAAAAACCCCTTAAACCATAACCCTGAAGCCTTAAAACACCATATGAGCCCATAAAACCCGAAAAAATCACTAATTGCTCTAAAAACATTTAAACCACTAAAAATGCTAAAAAACACTAAAAACCCTAAAAACCTTAGAAAACCAAAAAAAACATAAAAACCCAAAAAACCAAGTGTACCCTAAAAACAATAAAAAAACCCCTCAAATTCCAAAAAACCCAAACAACAATAAAAATCCAAAAAAATATCAAAACATTTATAAAAATTGAAAATCCATAAAAAAACCTGAAAACCCCAAAGAAAACCTTAAAAACCTAAAAAGAATTAAAACCCCTAAAACCCAAAAAAAATATAAAACCACTAAAAAACCTAAAACCCTGAAACCCTAAAAATCCTTAGAAACTCTAAAACTATTAAAATAATATAATAGAACTAAAAATCGTAAAAATGTAAAGGAACCCAAAACCCATAAAACACTATGAAAACCTTAAAAACCTAAAAAAATGTAAACCCTAAATAAACTATAAAATGATAAAACCCCTAAAACCCTAAAGAACCCTAGCAACCCCAAAACCCATAAAAACTATAAAACCCCTAAAAACATTAAAACACATAAACCCCATAGAAACCCTCAAATACAACTAAAAAAGTCTAAAAATCCTTTAAACCCCTAAACGAATTAAAAAACTATAAAAAAATTAAAACACCAAAAATATAAAAAAAAACTAAAACCCCCAAAAAAATGATAAAACCCTAAATATCCCAAAAAATTCTTAAACCCCTAAAAATCATAAAATATCCTTAAAATTCCCTGAAAATCTCTATAAAATAAAAAAACACTAAAAATACATAAGAAAACCTTAAAAACATAAAAACAAATAAAATCCCCTAATAACCCAAAATATGTAAAAACTCTAAGTACCGTAAAACCCCTAAAACCCTTTAAAACCATTAAAAGCGCATAAAACCCAAAAAACCCCATTAACCCCTAGGAATGTTAAATAAACTCTAAAAAACCTTTAAAACCCCTAGGAATGGTAAATAAACTCTAAAAAACCTTTAAAACCCCTACAACAATTAAACCCCCAAAGAACCTAAAGAACAATAAAAACTGTAAGAAACCATAAAACCCTTGAAATTCCAAAAAAAACCCAAAAATCCCTAAAAATTCTGAAATATCCATAAAATCACAAAAAAAAATTAAATACCCTAAACACCCTGAAAATCGCTAAGAAAATCTTACAAACAAAAAAACACTTAAACCCATAAAACATAAAAATGTTAAAAACCTAAAAAATATCATAAAACCCCAAACCCCCTTAAAACCATAAATCCCTTAAAAATATTAATAAACAATAAAAACCCATAAAACCCCCTCTTAAATCCCTAAATACCATAAAAATTAATAAAAATCCTAATAAATCCCAAAAATCCCAAAAAATGAAATAAATACTAAAAAACCTTAAAACCCCTAAAAAATCCTCACAAACCTAAAAAGACTTAAAACCCACAAAAAATGAAAAAAACACTAAAAACCCACAAAACCCTAAAACCCTAAAAAAATCCTAATACCCATAAAAACCCTTAAAATCCCTAAAAACCCTAAGGAATCCCTAAAAACTCTCAAAATCAATAAAAATCGTAAAAAAATAATAAAAATCCTAAAAACCCTTAAAATCCTTAAAAATATATAAAACCCTAAAACCCTATGAAAACATTAAAATCCTAAAAATTATAAAAACCATTAAAAGAACATAAAACCCCCCAAATCCATAAAATCCCCTAAACCATATAAAAACCATAAAAATTCCATAAAACCACAAAAAACACTAAAACTATAAAAACCCTTTAAAATCCTAAAAATATAAAAAAATTAAAAACCACCCAAAACTATAAAAACTCAAAAAAACCAACAACCCCCCCCCCCCCAAACCCCAAACCCCCCAATATCCCAAAAACCCCTAAAAAATAAAATTACAAAAAATCCCTAAAATTCCTTAAAAACCTAAAAACCCTAATAACCCTAAAAACACCTTAAAATCATTGAAATACTAGAAACAAATAAAACCCCTAAAAACATAATAAATTCTAAAAAACCTAAAACCCTAAAACCCCTAAAAACAAAAAACCCTCAAAATCCATAAATCCCATAAAAATACATAAAAATCCTTAAAATAACAAAAAAACAATAATAATAGAATAAACCCCCCAAAACCCAAGGAAAAACAAAAAAATTTCTAAAACCCATAAAAACCCTAAAAAGACTATAAAACCCCAAAGCCTCCAAAAACCGCAAAAACCCCAAACACCGCTCAATCCCATAATATCCCTAAAAACCAATAACACCCTATTAAAATACCAAAAACTCTAAACACGCTTTAAATTCATAAAAGAGTTAAAAACACAAAAAATCTTTTAAAACCCTCAAAAACTCAAACAACCCATAAAAATCATGAAGACAAAAAAATCCCTTAAAACCCTAAATTACTTCAAAAACACTAAAAATATCTAAAAACACAAAAAACACAAAAAAAATCTAAAATATACATAAAAATAGCTAAAAATGTAAAAACCCCTTGAACCCTTGAAAACCCATAGGAAAACCAAAGAAACATAAAATACTAGAAACCCCTAAAAAATTTTAAATACCTAAAAAACCGTGAAAATAGTAAAAAAACCCCTAAAAGCCCTAAAATCATTCAAACCCCTGAAATACAATAAAAATCTAAAAAATCCCAAAATTTTTAAAAAATGTAAAAACCCTTAAAAAGACCCAAACAACCTTAATATCTTATTAAAACCATTGAATCCCCTAAAAACATTAAAACACCTAAAACCCATAAAAACCTAGAAACCCACTAAAAAATCTAAAAAACCTTTAAACCTCAAAAAAATTCCAAAAATATAAAAACTATAGAAACCCTAACAAACTCAAAAAACCCCTAAAACACCAAAAAACCCATAAACCCCTAAAAACCCTAAAAAACTCAAAAACCTTATATCTTAAAACCATAAAATCATTAAAAATACCTAAAATCCCTAAAAAAATAAACACCCCTACACCCTTACACCCCCTAAGAAATCCTTATTAACCTAAAAAAACTAAATTGACTAAAAACACTAAAAACCTAAAATCCATAAAAAACCCTAAAAACCCTAAAAACCCTAAAAACCATAAAGACCTTAAAAATAGATAGAAACACTATAAACCCATGAAAATTATAGAATACCCAAAAAATAATTAAAAACATAAAAAAATCCTAATAACATTGAAAACCCTTAAGAAAATATTAAAAACCTAAAAATATTTAAAACCCCTGAAAACCAAAAAATCGATACCAATCCCAAAAGACACAAAGAACCCTAAATCCTCTAAAATTGATAAGACAAATTCATAAAAACTTTGAAACACCTAAAACCCCATAAAATCCATAAAACCACTATAAAATATAAAAAACACTTTAATTCCCTAAAAATGTTTAAAAATATTAAAAATGGTGGAAACCCTAAAAACGTAAAAAACCATAAAATGCAAAAAAAACTATAAAACACCAAAAACCCCTCAGAACAACAAAAACCATAAAAATCCTTAAAATCCCTAAAAATCAATAAAAATATAAAAATCCCCTTAAAATCCTGAAAACACCTAAGATAACCTCAACAACTTGAAAAACACATAAAACCCTTACAAACCCTAAAACAACAAAAAACCCCAAAATTCTAAAACCCATAAAACGAATAAAACCTTAAAACAAAAAAAACCCATAAAAACCTTAAAATCCAATAAAAACTCTAAAATTCCATCAAAACCATAAAAAATTTAAAATAAGAAAAAACACATAAATTCTAAAAACTAAAAAAACCCATAAAACCTAAAAAACCCCTAAACCCAAAAAAAAACCAACAAAACCAAAAAACCCTAACAACCCTCAAAATGGTTAAAAACCATTTAAATATTAAAAACGCCTAAATATCCTTAAAAATAGAAAAAATAATAAAATACCTAAAAACCATAAGAAAACCTTAAAACACCTACAAACACTAAAAATGAATAAAACCCTTAAAAACACAAAACCCTAAAAGTCTCTAAAAATCAAAAATCCTCAAAAAACAATAAAAAACACCCTAAAAACCATAAAAACCATAAAAACTGTAAAAAACTATAAAAACACATAAAACACTAAAACTATAAAAACCTTTTAATCCCCTAAAATTTATAAAAAAAATATAAAAACCCTTAAAAACCTAAAAAACTTAATAAACCCCTAAAAACACAAAAAAACCATTAAACTATTCAAACAATAAAACCCATAAAACCCCTCAAAATCTCTTAAAACATTAAAAACCATAAAAACCCAAAAAATACATAAAATTTAAAAAACCTAAAACCTAGAAAAACCCCATGAAATCCTTGAAACTCTAAAACACTGAAAACCCAAAAAAACCTCAAATACGTTAAAACCCCTAAAATGACCCTAAAATACCTACAAACATTAAATACCTTAAAACCATAAAAAAATTCCGGAAAACCCATAAAAACATAAAAACAAAATAAAAAACCTACAAACCCTCAGACCCTTAAAAATTTTAAAAATAATAAAAACCATAAAACCTAAATTCTCAAAAAAACCCTAAAAGGCAAACAAAATCCAAAAAACTCCAGAACCCAAAAGCCCACAAACTCTCAATATCCCTAAAAAATCTAAACCCCATAAAAATACCAAAAAATATTTAAAATACATACAAACTTAAAAACCCCAAGAAACCCTAAAAACCCCTAATAAAAAAATTAAAACCCTAAAAACACATAAAACCTGTAAAAACTAAAAATGCTAAAAATCCTAAAAAGTCACTAAAATAATTAAAACTAGTAAAAAAACTAAATCCTTTAAAAACAATAAAATCCCTAAAAAGTTTGAAAACTAATAAAAACTATTAACCCCTTTAAAACCCTAAAAACATTAAAACAATCTAAAAACCCATTAAAACCCATTAAAACTAAAAAAATCATAAAACCACAGAAAATAATAAAACCCCTAAAACCCTAAAAACCATCAAAATAATTGATTCCCTAAAACTATAGAAATTCTAAAAAATATTTACAACTCCCTAAGAACATAAGAAACCATAAATCCCTGAAAAACCTTATGAAAACCATAAAACCCAAAAAAGAATTAAAACCCCCAAAACCTAAGAAAATCTAAAACCCCTAAAAACCATAAAATTCCTAAAACCCATAAAACCTTAAAAACTCCTAAAATCCCTTAAATCCATTAATATAATCAAAATCCCTAAAAATCCCTAAAACTTAGAAAACCCGGAAAAAAAACCCTTATAAAACATTAAAAATATAAAAACACTTAATGACCCTAAAAACATAAAAATGCCAAAAACCAAAAAATAACCTTTAAGTTCCCTAAAAACACTAAAGCACATAAAACTTTTAAAAACCATAAAGCCTCAAAATACTTCAAACCCTTAGAAACCCATTAAAACCTTAAACCCCACTAAAAACTCTAAAAAAACCTTTAAACCCCAAAAAACATTTTAAGACTATAAAAAATAAAAAAACCATAAAAACTCAAAAAACCATAAAATCCTAAACAATCCATAATTAACCCTAAAAACCCTAAAATCCCTCAAAATCCCTAAAGACCATAGAAACCTATAAAAATCATAAAAATCACTTAAAATTCCTAAAATATACAAAAAAAAAAAAAAAACCTTAAAACCCCTCAGAAAACCTTAAAAACAAAAATACTTTAGAACCCCTAAATATAATAAAAACACTAAAATTCAAAAAAACCCTTAAAACTGGAAAAAAAACCCTTAAACCCCTCCAAATACCTAAAACCCAAAAAACTATAAAATCAAAAAAATTCATTAGAATCCAAAAAATAATAAAAACACGTAAAAACTGTTGAAACCCTAAGAAAACAATAAAAACCTAAAAACACTTATAACCACTAAAATCCTAAAAATGCTAAAAAACCTAAAAACCCATAAAAATATCATAAAACCATAAAAACCTAAAAACCCTAAAAAACCTAAAACCCCTAAAAACTATAAAACCTCTACAATCCATTAATAAATATAAAAACCCTTTAAATACCTAAAATCATTAAAAATATAAAAAACCTTATAAACCATGAAAAACTCAAAAAACACTAAAACCCCAAAAATACTGTAAAAGCTCAAAAATCCAAAACCCCTAAATTTCCATAAGAAATAAAAACAATGAAAATACTAAAAAATCCCTAAAACATAAAAACCCTAAAACCTTGAAAAATCCTAAAAAACCTTAAAACCTAAAAAAACATAAAAACCCTAAAAAACCGAAAATACTAAAAAACCTAAAACCCCCAAAACCTTAGAAAGCCTAGAAACCCATTAAATTACCCAAAATCATAAAAATCTCCAAAAACAATAAAAATCGTAAAAATCCCTAAAAATCCCTAAAAATAAAAAAACTAACCAAAAAATCCCTAAGAAATGTTTAAAAACTAAAATTTATTAAAACACCAATAAACCTAAAAATTTTACAAATGATAAAAACATAAAAAGACCCTAAAATCTAAAAATTGTAAAAACCCTTAAAAACCACATAACCCCTAAAAACTCAAAAAAGATAAAAAACCCTTTAAACCCATAAAACATTAAAAATATATAAAAATCATTAAAACCCTTAAAAACCAAAAAAATCCAAAAAACCCATAAAAACCCAAAAAAACCATAAAAACCCCAAAATGCCCTCAAAATACCTAAAACCCCCAAAAAAAATTCCTAAAAAATTCCTAAAAATCACCAAAAATGTTACAAACACTAAAAAAACTGAAATCCCATTTTGAAACCTTAAAACACTTAAAACCCATAAAAAATAAAAATTCTAGAATCTCTAAGAACCCTAAAACCCTTAAAGTCCTTAAATGCCCTAAAAACCCTAAAAACCCTAAAAACCAAGAAAAACCTAAAAACATGTTAAAAACATAAAAGAACCAAAGAAATCCTTAAAAACCTAATAACACTTTAACCCCCAAAAAACCTAGAAATCCTAAAAAACCAAAAAACCCTTAAAGACCCTAAAACCCCTAAAGACCATAAAAACACTTAAAACCATAAAAACCCTAAAAACCCATAAAAATCCTAAAACCCCACTAAAACTACAAAAATTATTTAAAACCCATAAAACATACAAAAAATATGAACATAATTGAAATCCCTAAAAACACAACCCCCCCAAACCCTAAATCCTTTAAAATCCATAAAAATCCAAAAAACCATAAAAATCATAAAATACCTAAAACCATAAAAATATAAAAAACCCAAAAAATACTAAAAACCCCTTAAAAACATAAAAACATAAAAACAATTAAAACCCCTAAAAAACTAATAAATAATAAAAACCTAAAACCCTCAAAATCCATAAAAATGATAGAAACCCATAAAAATCAAAAATTTCCCAAATAAATCCCAATAAACATAAAAGCCCTAAAACCTTAAAAACCCCTATGATAACCCTAAAAACCTAAAAAAACTTTAAATTCCATAAAATCATACAAAACTATAAAAAATAAAGCCCCAAAATACCCATTAAAACCTTGAAAAACCGCTAAACACTCAAAAAATATTTTAAAACCCAAAAAACATTAAAAAACATTAAAATCACTTAAAAATATAAAAATACTCACCCCCCGAAACACTAATAACACTAAAAAAACCTCAAAACCCTCAAAATTAAAAAAAACCTAATAAACATTAAAAATCATTAAAAATACCTAGAAATTAAAATTTTTATAATCCCTAAACCCATGAAAAACCTTAAGAAACAAAAAAACCTAAAAAACTAAAAACCCATAAAAACCTAAATAATGCTAAAAACCATAAAAACCATGAAATCCTTTAAAACCCTAAACACCATAAAAACTCCTAAAACCAAATAGTAAACCCCCCACCTAACCCCCTAAAACCACTAAAAACTATACAAAACCATAAACCCATAAAAACTAAAAATACGCAAAAAACCAAAAAACCTAAAACCCCCTAAAAATAATCAAATTTTATAAAACCCCAAAAAAAGAAATAACAATCCAAATTAATCCCTTAAAATCCCTAAAAACATAAAAATAATTAAAAATACTAATAAAACCTTAGAAAACATTAAAATCCTAAAAACACTTACAACCTTTAAAAACTTAACAAATGTTAAAACCCCTAAAAACCCTCCAAACACCAAAAAACCATTAAAATCAATAAAAATCCCAAAAAATACGAAAATCCATAAAAATCCAAAAAATAAATATAATACCATAAGACATAAAAAACCAAAAAACCCTTAGAATCCATAATAAAAACATAAAAACTTAAAAAAAAAGTTCAACAACCATGAAAACCATAAAAACACTAAACCCCCAAAATACACTAAAAGAATTTAAAAATATGTATTCTAGGGAACCTTGTGGGTCGCTTCTTCTACCCTGAAACAAGAAATCAGGCCGTTTTCCATCCAGTTTCTCCACGGGCTAGAGTGGAGTTGGATGCTTCCAAAGCGCTTGTTGACTTTGTTTGGATTGTTGTTGGTAAAGAATTATGGTATAGGAAACCTGTTATCTTTGAATCAACGATGGTATTTTTTTCTTCTTACAAGAAGGTGATCCATTTTACTACTAACTGTAGGCATGGCAGAATAAGTAGAGAGGTAGTGGCACTGAATCATAGAGTTCCTGATTCTGGTTTTCCGGTGCGATTTGACGTGCTTTCATAGGATCAAGTGGTTGTGCCCTCTGATGGGGTACCCCTGGAGTGAGGTTCGAAGCCTAAACTGAGGGTCTCAGATGTTTTTGATAGGATAAAGTGGGAACTTGGATTCATGGGTGACAAGGTGACGATGAATTCTTTGGAAGGGGTAGTGATGTTGTTGTGCAGGGAAACATGCATTAGACATTGGTTAATAATGGGATGGTGGTGGATGGTGACTTGAGGGATGTGGTGCATGATGTAATTAATGGAAAATCTAGGATCTAGGTACCCGCTGGTGTTTCTTGTGAGGGGGAAGAAATGGGACTATAGGAAAATTCAACCGCGGTGCGGGCTAGGTAAGAGGAATTGGATGCCTCAGTGTCTACAGGACATTCAGGTGTGCCTCTCACTGGGAATGTGGGAGGGGTGGCAGAGATGCAAGAAAAGATTCATGTAAGTGGGAAAGATGGTAGAAGAGTGGAGAAATTTTTGGCTTCCCCCCCTTGTGTAATAGGTTTTCAAGTCTCGAGGTTTTATCTGAGGGTGTGGCTGTGTAAATGGAGGTTGTGGTTGAGTTGGGGATGGTGGAGGAACAAGGGGAAGTGTCCAACATGGAGGGTGGGACCTGGACTTCCAAGGAGAACCCTTAAATGATTTGTGATGCTCTAGTTCTAGGATGGGGATGCGGTATTTTGATGAGGGGAATGTTGTGTTAGCATCTAATAGAGCAGTTGAGAAGGTGGAGAATGGGCACATAAACATAGACGGCGGTTTTGTGGACTAGGGGCTTGCGGCCAGGCATGCTGGCACTGCTGCGGGTGTCCTTGTTGAAGGGAAGGTGCATGAGCTAGGGGAGGGAGCTGATCAGAGAGATGCATCCCACTTTAGTTAGGCGCTGGGGGAGGAGGCTAAGCAGGGGTAGGTGCACAGACAAGGGGAGATGGGGGAGCAGTGTTCTGTGGTGATGGAGGGTTCCCCTTGGCATTGGCAGGGGCCTTTGGCTTTTGTGGTACATGAAGGGGTTTCTGTTGGTGAATCTTTTTAGGGAGCTCTAGCTTGGTATGCTCAGGAGAAGGGGGAGGCTACTGAACTTAAGGAGGTGATAAAGCTGGTTTTGGAGGTCTGAAAGCTTCCTAGGGAGGAGGAGTGATTTCAGCTGGCCCTGGCTAGTGTGGAGTCTCCCATCGTGCCGCGTGGGGTTCGTGTTGACTGCTCCCTAAATCAAGAAGCCTCCTTCATTCTTGATCAAGTCTTTTTCCAGGAGGATTCTCGACAGATGAATTATAAGATGGATATGATCATTAAGGATAGGGCCTTACTAGAGGTGGCCATTCCATATGGGAAGGAAAGAAATCCTGCAGGGGTCTCTTTAGACCCCCAAAAGAGAAAGCCGAGGAAGGACTATTCAACTTTTCCAAATACAGTGTCCACAAGAGCCTCTTGTAAAGCTAAGGAAGTTTCCTCCGGCTGGGGAGGCTGGTCTACCAAAGCGCAACATAACGTGGAACAACAACATCTCAGAGATCAATACACTTCCTTACTAAAGCATTACAAATCATCTGAATGGGAGTCGGTGGAATTAGATGCCTCCTCTGGTTATGGTGTTTTTGGGGACCCTTATCGGGATAGAGATGTTGATTTTTACTTCCTATTTATTTCTCTTTTTCTCTTTGAGTGTCTTGGGTTTTTGGTGTCTTGGGGTGTCCAGGGTTTTCAGTGTGGGCTGTTTGGCCCCACCCCACCCTTGTCTGTCTTTCTTTTCCTTTTGAGGATTGTTTTTTTGGGTAGGGTTCGATTGACCCTACCCCTCCCTTGTCTACAGTGTCCTCTTTTTCATAATAAATTTTGGGGGGATAGGCTAGCATATTCCTGTACCTCTTCTACCCTAAAAAATAAAAGAAACCATCAAAACACCCAAAAAATATAAACTCTAATCTCCCCAAACCCTCAAAATCCATAAAACCCTAAAAACCATACAATACTAAAAAATCCTTATAAATCGATAAAAACGAAAAACACATAAAAAATAATAATAGCCATATGAAACCCTTTAAAAGTGAAAATACACTTACAAACCATAAAAAACTTAAAAAAATCCAAAAACCCTAAAACACTAAAAATTTCCAAAAACCCTTTAAACCCCTAAAACCATAAACCCCTAAAAACCATAAAAACCATAACAACCTTTCAAAACAAAAAAATATAAAAAATTTAAAACCCATTTAAACCCCTTAAACTATTAAAGAATCTAAAAACCTTTAAAACTATAACAGCACAAAACCCCACAAAACCCCATAAAACCACACAAATTCACTAATACCCCAAAACCAATAAAAAATCTAAAGATCTGTAAAATTTCCTAAAATTGTAAAAACCCTTAAAAACCTTGAAAACCCCTAAGAAAACATTAAAACCTAGAAAAACTTAACACCCCTTAAAACCCTAAAAATTCTAAAAACCCTAAAAACACTAAAAACCTAAAAACCCCTGGAAATCATAAAAACCCCTAAAACCTTAAAAACCCCTAAAAACACATAAAAACACCAAAAAACACTAAAAAAATCTAAAAATATTAATAAACACTAAAAACCAAAAAAAGCCTAAGAAACTAATAAAACCCCCAAAACACCAAAAAAACCTTTATATCCTTATAAACCATAAAAAAAATCAAAATCCCAAAAACCATAAAACCATAAAGTCCCAAAGAACCTAAAAAACCGTAAAAAGTCCAGAAAACCTAAAAAACCTGTAGAAACCATAAGAAAAACTTAAAAACCTAAAAAACACTTTAAACCTCTAGAAAAACATAAAAATACTAAATCCCCAAAAAAAATCCTAAAAATGCCTAAAAACCAATAAAACCCAAAAAGACCACTCAAGACATTATAAAACCCTAAAAACACATAAAACCCCTAAAACCTACTAAAAACTCTAAACACCCCTTAAAACCCTAAAAATTATAAAAACTATAAAAAAACCTTAAACCCATAAGAAACTCAAAAAAACCATAAAACCCCATAAAAACCAAAAAATCCTAAAACCATAAAAACCTAAAAACCATAAAAACTCTAAAACCCCTAAATAATCTATAAAAATCCCTAAATATATATCAAACACTAAAAACCCAAAAATACCCTAAGAAAACCATAAAAACCAAAAAATATAGATCCCCTTAGAAACCTAAAAAATAGTAAAACCCTAAAAACCCTTAAAACCCTAAAACCCCTAAAAAATCAAAATCCCTAAAAATAATAAAATCCATAAAATCATAGGAAATACATACTATAACTAAAAATGTTAAAAACCCCGAGAAACCATGAAAAACCATAATAAAACCTGAAAAACCTAAAAAAACTTAAAATACCTAAAAAAAAGTAAAAACACAAAACACCTAAAAATCGTAGAAATAATGTGAAACCCCTAAACCCCCTATAAACATTCAAAAAAATAAAACCCCAAAAACTGATAAAAAATTATAAATACCCTTGGAACCATAAAAAATGTTATAAAACTCTAAAAAATCATAAAAAACCTTATAATTCCAAAATAAACCTAAAAACAAAAAAAAAAACATAAAACCCTAAAAGACTAAAAACTATAAAAACCATAAAATTCCTATAAAGACTAAAAATTAATTAAAATTCAAAAAAGACCTAAAAATCCCTTACAATATAAAAAACGATAAATACCATGAAAATCTAAATAAAACCTTACAAATCGTAAAACACATTAAATCCCTAAAAACCTAAAAAAATCTCAATGCCATAAAAACCAAAAGGCCTAAAAAAATTTAAATACCACTACAAACACAAAAAACCATTAAAACAAATAAAAACAATAAAATCCATTTAAACCCCTAAAATGTAAAAATGTTGTAAAAAATATAAAAAATCATTATAAATGGGGTTTGTCTTAGTGGTAAGCACCCCTTAAATCTACATGAAAAATGGGGGTTCAAAACCCATTGGGCGCAGGCACTGTAGCATTCTGTAGCAGTGGCAGGAACTGTAGCGGTGGAAGGGGCACTGTAGCAGCGGTAGAGCACTGTAGCAGTGGCGGGTACTGTAGTAGAAATATTCACAGAATGGGCTTTGGGCAAACAAAACGGGTCTACAGGCCATGTAATGGGCTAAATTCCCACTGGGACATTGGTCTATGTATGGGTCTCCCTCTACCCAGTTAAAGAGCTCGTTGCTTTATATTAATAATAAATGAGGCTTCAGCCACAACATTTTAAAAATAAAAAATAAAAAATCTTTAAAAACTCAAAAAAATCCTAAAATACAAAAAATCATAAAACCCTAAAAACCCTAAAATACTCAAAATACCAAAAACCAATAAAATCCATAGAAATCATAAAAAATCCCTAAGAATATATAAAACCATAAAAACATCAATAAACTGTATGAAAAACCTTCAAAACCATAAACTCTTAAAATTCCTAAAATACATAAAACAATAAATCCCATAAAACCCTAAAACCCCTTAACATCTCTAAAAACACTAGAAAACCTAAAAATAATAAAAATTCCTAAAATCCCATAAAACAAAAAAAAAATCTACAAAAACCCTAAAAACTTCTAAGAAAACTATAAAAACAAGAAAACACTTAAAACCCCTATAACATTAAAAGCACTAAAACCCATGAAAATAGTAAAGAGATCCCAAAACCCAAAAAAACAATAAAAACACACAAAAAAATTAAAAAATACTAAAAACTCATAAAGACCCTAAAACCTCATAAAACTAAAAAAATATTCAAATCCCTAAAAATCATTAAAACATTTAAAAAAACATAAAACCAAAAAATACTAAAAAAACACCCAAAAATCCCAAAAACCATAAAACCACTAAAATCCCTCAAAATCCCTAAAATCCTAAAATCCCAAAAAAACCCTAAAAAATACCTAAAAATACTAATAATCAAAAAAACCATGGATATCCAAAAAAAACTATACAATTCATTTAAAACCTAAAAGATCTTAAAACCACTAAAAACCTATGAATTGATAAAAACCTAATAAACACACCAAACCCCATAAAACCCCTAAAAAACATAAAACCCTTAAAACCAAAAAAACACTAAAACCCCATAAAAAACCTAAAACAAACTGAAACTATAAAAACCCTTTAATCATTTATAAACATTAAAAAATTCTAAAAATCCTTTAATTTGCCCCTAGTTGATGATCATGTTGCTATGGTGGTAAGGGATATTCCACTATTGGTTGTTCGAAAGTCTTCTCCTGAACCAAGGGATTGAGATGTGTTTGATAGGTTGAATCGTGAATTGGGAATTGTGACTGGTAAGGGGTGATGAAAGCTAAAGAAGGATGTAATTGACTGAGGATAGTAGATATGCGGTAGATGTCTCCTCATGTGTCATGCCTAAATTATAGAGGTTTAGAGGAGGCCAAAAATTCATCAGATCAACTGGAAGTGAGTGAGGGTAGTTCTGGTGTCCCTTTTCACAATCAGTGTGATGAATTGGTTTCTGAGGAGCTGGTCCATGAGCAGCAGGTTATGCAATCGATGATGGCTGGTGACATTGAAGAACAACTTGGGAAGAATTATTGCTCTAGGATTGAGGATGCTACTTTTGAAGATAGGGGTAATAGTTTACAAGATGTTTTGACCTGTAGTGATGTTGTGATTGCTGGTAGAGGATATGATGATTATTTTGTGATGCATGACACCCATGTTTCTGTAAATAGATCTATGGTTCATACTGTAGTGGATGATACTTTAGTGCTTGACGGAGTGCATTCCCCTTGGTCTGCTTGTAATGGGAGTGAGTTTATAGGTGTTGATGTGTAGGTACCCCTGCCCAGTTGTGTTTCTTGCGCTGAGAGTGAGACAAGGCCAAGTGAAGATGCCATTGCTTTTTAGAGGTCGCACGTGTTTAGATGATTGCTCGTAAAGAGGATTATGTCTTTTATTTGATTCTGGTTGATCTAGGTAACACTGGCTTGGAGGTTGTTAGGAGTGGTACACGTATTGAGTTGGGTCGTTGTCTTTTAGTGCTCTTGAGAATAATTTATGGATGGATTTCCCTTGGATCAGACTAATGGCCAAGGGTTTGTGGTCCAATACATGGAGTAATATGAAGTTCGGGCTAACTATACACTAAATCAAGAAGACACTTACATTCCCTGACATAAAAGTATTCTCTAGTAGGAGGGTAGTAGGTTGAGATTTAACAATGCTATTATCATTAAGAAGAGGGCTTTGATAGAGGAGATCATTCCATATGGGAAGGAAAATAAATCTATATGTGTCACATCAGAGCCTCGAAAGAGGAAGCTAAGGAATGATTACTCTAGTTTTTCAATGGCATTTTCCACCATAGCCTCCTCCAAGGCTCCAAAGAAAAATTCTTACTGGGTAGGGAGGCCTGCCACGGTGCAGGTAAATATGGAGCAAAAAAGGATCAGTAAATACTACATTTCCTTATTCAAGCAACATGAATCTGAATGGGAGTAGGCAGATAATGATGTGGAATCCAGATATGGTTCTGATGGAGACCCTCATGGTGCAGCTTCATATTATGACGGTGGTGGGGGGATGTTGATATCGATGAAATTTAACTCATTTTTGGTTGGTTTGTTTTTCTTCTTCCATTCCTTGTATGTTTTTTCTTCTTACTAATATATTTTGGGGGACCAGGAATAGTCTGGTCATGCACCTTTCTCACCCTAAAGCCCCTGATAATCCCAAATTTCCTAAAATCTATAAAAATTATAAAAAACCTCAAAAACCATAAAAACATTGAAAACAAATAATAAGACATTAAAAAAACTATAAATAATTAAAACCCTTAAAACCCTAAAAATTATTCGATCCTAGAAACCCTAACACCCCTTAAAATGATAAAAACCCTAAAAATATTTAAAACCCCTAAATACCCCTAAAACCCTTAAAACCAACTACTACCCACAAAAAACTCAATTTTATTAAATAAATCAAAAACCATAAATCCCTTATAAAACTAAAAAAACATAAAAACCCTCAAAATCCTTTAAAACCCTAAAACCAATAAAAAACCAAAAAACTCCAAAAAATCCCTATAAAAGTAAATAAATCAAAAAAACTCTGGAGAACCAATAATAAAATCTTTTAAAAAATAAAAACAAATAAAACCCCTAAAAAATAAAAAATGTCAAAACCATAAGAAATCTAAAAAGCCCTAAAAACCTCTAAAACCCATAAAACCCATAAAACCTTAAGAAACCTTTAACCCCTAAAACTGGGCGTTTTTGTCCATATTTTTCTTCCCTTTGAATGGGTGATGTTCGGAGTAATATCCTAGTTGTTGGATGATATTTTTAGTGGAAGTGATGGTTGATGGATGTTGAGCTACTAGTTATTGGTTGCCACTTTCCAAGAAGACTGGAGGTGGTAGGTGCTAGAAGATTGTTATGGTTGTGATAATTGGAATTGGTGCTGCTAGTTGTTGGAACTAAATCGGGGCACTGGGAGATGTTTGGTGATCAAAAGAGGTGCTAGTTGTTTTAAAATGAGGCATTGGATCCTATATGTTAGATGTATGGAATTTGATAATGTTGATGTTTATGATTTTAGTGCTGGTGGTTATGTGTTGCTGGCAGTGGATTTGCTTGGGAAGGAGGTGAAGGATGATGAGAAATGTGTTGTGGGATGCTGGTTGTTAGTTGGTTGGGATATGATGATGGAGATGATTCTATTTTTCAGTTTTTTCTGTTTTTGTGTGTCTTTTGGGTCTTTTGGGGACTTTTGAGTTTTGTGGGGACGTCAAGGGTTTTTGGGTGTGGGTTGATTGACCCCGCCCCTCCCTTGTCTGTAGTGTCTTTTTTTCTAATAATTTTTGTAGAGGCCAGGAATATCTTGGACTTTTACCCTCCTTGCCTAAAAAAATAAAACCCTAAAACCCAATAAAAACTCTAAAAATCCATTTAAACCCCTAACAATCTTAACATTCTCTAAAAACGGTAATAACCCTAAAAAAAATAAAAATTCTAAAATCCATAAATCCTATAAAAACCCTAAAACCCTAAAAACATATAAAACCTAAAAAAATATTAAAATCCTAAAACATCTCTAAAACCCATAAAAATGTAAAAACCCTCAAAACCTTGAAATTCCCTATAGACCCTTAAAATCACTAGAACCATTAAAACACATAAAATCCAAAAAAATAACTAAATCCCTAAAAACTTAAAAAACCCCTTAAAAACTAGAAAAAATCTAGGAAAACTATAAAAACCAAAAAACACTTAAACCCCCTAAAAAACAAAAAAATAAAACCCCTAATTTTTTTTAAAAAAATACCCTAAAAATCATCAAACCCCTAAAAGACATAAGACCCGTAAAACCCCTAAACACCTATTAAAAACATACAAAACCAATAAAAACACTCAATAGTTTAAAAATCAAAACTCTAAAAAACAATAAAACCCTAAATCACTGAAAAACCCTAAAACACTAAAAACCCTAAAACTCCTAAAACCCTAAAAATCCAAAAAACCCTAAAAACCCATAAAAATCTAAAATAGCATTGAAATACAAGAAAACCTAAAAAATATAAAACCCCTAATAAACCTAAAAAATTCATAAAACCCAAAAAACCTTGAAAAACCTCAAAAATTCCTTAAGCCCATAAATAAATAAATAAATATATAAAAATACCGAAAAATCCCTTAAAATGTAAAAAATGGAAAAAATATTGAAAAATTATATGAAAATCACAAAAACCTAGAAACACATAAATCCTCTTTGAACCCTAAAAAAATGCTAAAAACCAAAAAGCCTTAAAATGGCCTAAAAACAACTAAAACACCTAAAAACCATAAAAACCCCTAAAATCGTAAAAACTATAGAAACCCTGAAAAACATAAATACTCTAAAACCCTATAAACCCCTAAAAACATTTAAAATCTCAAAAAACATTATAAACATTAAAAAACTAAAAAAAATATAAAAACCAAAAAAAATATTAAAAAAAATAAAAACAATAAAAACCCTAACAACCCATAAAAAAAGCTCTGAAAAACATAAAAACCTAAAAAAATTAAACCCCTAAAAACATAAAAACCCTAAAAACCATAAAATCCCCTAATACCTCTAAAAAATTCAAAAACTATAAAAAAGAATAAAAATATTTAAAAGCCCTTAAAATCCTTAAAAATGTAAAAAAACACTAAAAACCTGGAGAAAACCCTAAGAAAACCTTAAAAAAAAGTAAACACTCAAAACCCCTAAAAAAATAAAAATGATAAAAACCATAAAAACCATAAAAACCAAAAAAAAAAGTCTCTAAAAAACCTAACCATACAAGTCCATAAAAAACATAACACCCCAAAACGCCCTTTAGGCCTAAAATTTTTTAAAAAAGAATTAAAAAACTCAAAATCTTGAGATATTTAAAAAAACATAAAACCGCAAAAAAACCAAAAAATTCTAAAATACAAAAATCCCAGAAAAATCCTGAAAATCCTTAAATACCAAAAAACAATAAAATTCCTAAAAAATTCATAAATATGCAAAATCTATAAAAACCCTAAAAAACACGATGAAAAATTTAAAAACCTAAAAACACTTGAAAATCCAAAAAAATCCTAAATAACTCTAAAAACCTTATAAATCTTTAAACACCCTCAAAATCCAAAAAAACCCTAAAAACCATGAAAATTTGGAGAAATAAATAAAAATCCCAAAAAAAGAATTTAAAACCCCCTAAAAACCAGAAAACACTATGAAATTCGTAAAAGCAAAAAAAAACACTTAAAAACTCCAAAAACCGAAAAAATCCAATATCCCGAAAAAGACCATGAAAACCCTAAAATCCCTAAAGACCATTAAAACCCCTAAAACCAGTATGAAACCCTAAAACCCCACAAAAACCCTAAAACCACAAGAAACTCTAAAAACCCATTAAATCGCTATTTTTTCCAAAAAAAAATTTTTTAACCCAAAAAAAATTAAAAGAAGAACTAAAAACCCCCAAAAACCCTAAAAGACAAAAAAAATCCATAAAACCGTCAAAATCCCTAAAAAAAACTAAAAAACTAAAAATATCCTAACAATTCCCTAAAATCCCGGAAAATAGTCCAAAATCTAACAACCCTGAAAAACTATAATAAATCCTTTAAACCCAAAAAAACTATTAAAACCCCTAAAAACATAAAAATCCCTAAAATCCCTAAAACCCAAAAATCCCCTAATAACCATAAAACCCATCAAAATACCTAAAACCATAACAATTCTAAAGAGGCCCTCAAAATCCTTAAAAATATAAAAAAGCCCTAAAAACCCTAAAAAACAAAATAAATCCTTAAAAACCTAATAACACATAAAACCCCTAAAAAACTAAAAAAAGTTAAAAAACCTAAAACCAGTAAAAGCCCTAAAATCCCTAAAAAACCTTCGAAATCCCTTAAAACCCTAAAAACAAAAATTCATTAAAAACTATAAAACCCCAAAAAACTATATAACATAAAACACTTAAAAACCATGAGAAACTATAAGAAAACCTTTACAGCCAAAAAAAAATTTAAAATACCTGAAAACTGAAAGACCTCTAAGAACCCTAATATACTCAAAGAAACCAAAAAACCCAAAAAAAACCACTAAAAACCTGAAAAACCCTAAAATCCCATAAAACCCCCAAAACATACTAAAATCTCTAAAAACCCTTTAAAACCCCTAAGATTTTTAAAACCCCTAAAAATATTAAATATATTAAAAACTCAAAAAAAAACTAAAAACCAAACAAACCATAAGTACCCATAAAATTGAAAAAACCCTAAATACCATCAAAACCACTAAAACCCTATAACCCATAAAAAGCATTAAAATCCCTCAAAATACCTAAAAAAATAAAAACCCAAAAACCATGAAAAACAATAAGAAAACCCTAAAAACCTAAAAATACATAAAACCCCTAAAAACACACAAAAACACTAAATACCCAAAAACCACAAATACCTAAAAATCCCTAAAACCCCAAAAACCCATAAAAATAGTAATTTTTTTTAAAAATCACTAAAATCATAATATAAACCCTAAAACCCTTAAAAACATTAATAAACCCCCCAAAACCAATAAACGCTTAAAACCCCTAGCAAATCTAAAAACGATAAAACCCCTAAAAACCCTTAAAAGTCCATAAAACCCTAAAAACCTTAAAAACCCATAAACCCCTAAAAATATTTAAAACCCATTAAAACCCATAAACACCCAAAAATAAACTAAAATTCTCAAGAAACCCTTTAAACCCCAAAAATCATTAAAAACTCTAAAAAACCTTAAAGCCCTAAAAACTCCAAAAAAAAATCTTAAAAGCCAAAAAAACCATAAAAACGCTAAAACTAATGAAAATCACTTAAAATAATCAAAATACATAAAACCATAAACCCCTAAAAAATCCTAAAAATCTCCAAAAATACAAAAGTCCATGAAAACCCCTAAGAAAACCTTAAAATCTAAAAAACATTTAAAACCCCTAAAAAACCTAAAAAATGCTAAAACCCCAAAAAACACTAAAAAACCTAAAAACCATAAACCCCCCAAAAAACCATAAAAAATTCCAAAATTCCATTAAACCCTAAAACCCATTAAAAAATAAAAAAACCTTTAAACAACCAAAAAATGGTAAAGAAGTTTAAAAAACCTTAAAACCCTCAAATGACTAAAAGAATGAAAAAAGCATAAAAACCATAAACCCTTAAAACCCCTAATAACCTTCAATATTTCTAAAAAATCTACAAACTATAAAATTCCTAAAAATACATAAAATTACTAAAAACATAAAGAACCCTAAAAACCCAAAAAAATCAAAAGAAAACATTAAAAACCTAATAACACATAAAACCCCCAAAAGTATAAATAATGATAAAAACCTAAAAAACCTAGAAAACCCTCAGATTCCCTAAAAACCCAAAAACATAAAACCCTAAAAAATCCCTAAAATCCCTAAAAACGTAAAAAACCATAAAACCAAGAAAAATCCTTAGAAAACGATAAAAGGTTAAAAAAACATAGAACCCCTAAAAGTATAAAAAAATGGTGAAACCTATAAAACACTAAAAACCCCTAAAAAAAATAAAAATCCAAGAAATCCCTTAAAATCACTAACAATGAAAAAATCATAAAAAGCCAAAAAACCACTAATAAATTCATAAAAACCTAAAAACACTTTAAACCCCTCAAAAAACCTAAACAAGCTAAAATTATAAAAATATTTAAAGGCCTAAAAACCCTAAAAACCCTAAAACCCAAAAACCCATAAAAACACTAAAACCCCATAAAATCCCTTAAAAAACTAAAAACACTAGAAACCCTTTAAACCCATTAATCTATATAAAATCAAAAAACCCATAAAACTTGAAAAAATTTAAAAAAAAATCATAAAAACCCCCAACACTCCATAAAATCACGAAAAAACTAAAAATCCCTAAAAATACTAAAAAAGGCTTAAAAATCCATAAAAAATGTAAAAAACCTAAAGCACTAAAAACCCTTAATAAAACCGTAAACCCTTAAAACACTTAAAATCCATAAAAACACTAAAAAATCTAGAATCCCCAAGAACCCTAAAACCCTCACAATCCCTAAAAATTATAAAAACCCATATAAATCCTACAAAAATACCTAAAAATCACTAAAACCCTAAAACACCATAAAAACACTGAAAATTTCAAAGAAAACATTAAAAACCTAAAAAAAATTAAACCTCCTAAAACTGAAAAAATGAAAAAACCTTAAAAACACTAAAAGACCCTAAAAACCTAAAAACCCCTAAAACCATAAAATAAACTTAAAAAAATAAAACCCTAAAACCACTAAAAACTCTAAAAACCATATAAAACCCTAAAAACTGTAAAAAAACTTGAAAACAAAATAAAAATCTAAAAAATAAAAAAAACAACTTAAAACCCAAATAAACACCAAAACCCACAAAACCCTCAAAACCCCTAAAACCTAAAAAACCATAAAATTCCTAAAATCACTCAAATTTCATAAATAGGTAAATACCCTTAAACAAACTGAATAACCCATATAAAAACTAAAAAAAACTAAAAACACTTAAAATGCCTAAAACCCAATAAACACTAAGAACCCTAAAATCCATAAAAACCCTCAAAATCCATAAAGACCCTAAAATCCATAAAAATCCAAGAAATACCTAAAAAACCCTAAAAAATAAAAAAACCCTAAAAACCCTAAAACCCTAAAAACCCAAAAAAATTCAAAACTGAAACCAATTAAATCCCTAAAAAACTATTAAAATGCTAAAAACCCAAAAAGACCCAAAAAAGTCATCAAACCATAAAATCTCCTTGAAAACCTAAAAATACTAAAACCCCACTAAAAACTCTAAAAATATTTTAAACCCCAAAATTTTTTTACAAAATCTAAAAAAAAATTTAAAACCTAAAAACTCAAAAACCCCTAAAACCGAATAAACCCCATAAAACTCCTAAAACCCCACAAATCCTTAAAAATCCCAATAAAACATAATTTTTTATCAAAATTCAAAAAAATTTCTAAAAGCATAAAAATTCCTAAAAAACCTAAAAGACCCAAAGAAAAACATAAAAACCTAAATAACATTAAAACCTCTAAAAACCTTAATAACACTAAAACCCCTAAAAACTAAAAAAACCCTAAAACCATAAAAACCCCTAAAACAATAAGAAACCCTGAAACCCCATAACACACCTAAAAACAAATAAAAATATAAAATTAATTTAAATCATTAAAAAACAAAAAAAATAACACTGTAACCCTAAAACTCAAAAATCCCTAAAACCCTAAAAATCCCTAGAAACACTCAAAATCCCAAAAACCCAAAAAAATCCATAAAATTCTAATAAATCTCTAAGAATTCATAAAAAAATTAAAAATCCATAAAAACCCTAAAATCCCTAAAAAACATTAAAAACCTAATACACATAAAACCTATAAAAACACTAAAAACCCTTAAGACCCTTAAAAATCTTTAAGACTCTTAAAATCCAAAAAACCCAAAAACCCTAGAAACTATATAAATCTGAAAAAATCATCAAAATTTATAAAAATATATAAATACCTAAAAACCCATAATAAACCTAAGTAAACCCTAAAAACTTAAAAACACTTAAAACACCTAATATGCTAAAAAGTTCCTAATAACACTTAAAAACATAAAAACTCCTAAAAACATAAAAAATCCATAAAAACCCAAAAAACTACTTAAAACTCTAAAAAATTTCAAACCCCTAAAAAAGGAAAAAAAGACTAAAAAACTTGAATCCCATAAAACTCATAAAATCCTAAAAACAGAAAAAAAACACAAAAACCCTAACCCCCCACCAATCCTAAAAACCCTTAAATCCATACAAATTCACAAAAAACCTTTAAAACCCCAAAAAATCCATAAAAACATAAAAAAAATAAAAACAATGAAAAATCCTAAGAAACCATAAAAACCTAAAAATAATTAGAAATTATCAAAAAACAAAAAATGTAAAAAGCACTAAAAACACTAAAAACCCCTAAATGCCTTAAAAACCATAATACCATTAAAAACCATAAAGATCCCTAAAAATCCATAAAAACTAAAAAAAACAATTAAAAAATATAAAAACCCAAAAACCCCAAAAAACCACAAAAAACCTGAAACCCTTGAAAGTCAATAATATCATAACAACCCATAAAAATCCAGAATTTTCCTAAAAATACATAAAAGTGTTAAATATCTTGAAAACCCTAAAAAACCTGAAGAAAATATTAAAACCTATAAATAATTAAAATCCCTTAAAAGCCAAAGATCACTTGAAACCCTAAAAACACTAAAAACCCTAAACCACTAAAATCCGTAAAAATTTATAAAAACGTCCAGAACCTCAAAAATCCCATAAAAATCCTAAAAGTCACTAAAAACACTAAAAAGGGTAAAAACCACTAAAACCCCATAAAACCCTAAAAACCCCATAACAAACAAGAAAAAATATAAATACTAAAAAATATTAAAACAACCAAAATCCCTAAAAACACTAAAAATCAATGAAAATCCGAAAAAACTAAAAACCCTTAAAATTATAGAAAACCTAAAAACCAAAAAAACCCCCAAGAAATCATTAAAAACCTTAAAACAATTAAAATTCCCAAAAATATAAAAAACATTAACAGCATAAAAAACCCTAAAAGACCCTAAACCCCCCTAAAACCCAATAGGACCCCTAAAACATAAAAAATACCTAAAAACACATAAAAACTCTAAAAAACCACTAAAATCTGTAAAAAACCATAAATTTTTTAGAAAAATATAAAACAACTTAAAACCCCTTAAAACTCAAAAAACCCTAAAATCCCATAAAAAGCACGAGACCATAAAAACCCTAAAACCCATAAAACCATAAAAGAGCATAATAACCCTAAAAAATACCTAAAAATGTAATAAACACTAAAGACCCTAAAATATCATTAGACAACCATAAAAAACTAGAAAAACACTTAAGACCCGGTAAAAACCTAAAATTCGTAAAAACCCTAAAAAACCACCAATCCCCTAAAAACCCTAAAGACTCTAAAAAATCTAAAATGCTAACAATATATTTTTTTAAAAAAAATATAAAATACCTAAAAATATAAATAACCCTAAAAACATGAAAACCCCCATCAAAACCATAAAAACCTAAAAATATTTAAAATCCATAAAAACCTAAATATGCCAAAACCCCTAAAAAAATACTAAAAAGACCATAAAAACCCTAAAACCCCCAAAACCCATAAAATCCCTAAAAAACATAATAGAAAATAAGAAATATGAAACCAATAAAAACTTTAAAAACACTTTAAACCTCTAGAAATAATAGAAAGCTCTAAAAAACCTCCAAAACCTTAAAAACAAAAAAAACCATAAAATGATAAAAAACCAAAAAAAATAAAAACCCCTAAAACAAATTAAATTCCCTAAAACCCCTAAAAACCCATAAAAATCATTAAAAATACCTAAAAATCACTGAAAAAATAAAACCCCAAAAATCCCAAAATACCCTTAAGAAAACCTTAAAAATATAAAAATATTGTAAACCCCAAAAGAACATAAAAAAATCTAAAAACCCTAAAACCCAAAACACATAAAACCACTTAAAACCTAGAAACACATAAACACCCATAAACCATTAAACCAATAAAAACTCTAAAATCAATTTAAATCCCTAAAAATGTTAAGAGACTCTAAGAAACATTAAAAACCTTAAAAACCTTAAAACTCAAAAAACCCTAAAACCTAAAAAACCCATAAAACACTAAAAACCTCTAAACTCTCAAAATCTCTAAAATCCCTAAAAATAAGTAAAAACATAAAAAAATTCCTGAAAACCTAAAAAACTAAAAAACCATGAAAACCCTTATAACCCATGAGAAAACCATAAAATTCTAAAAACACTTAACACATTGAAAAACCTAAAAATGCTAAAAACACAAAATAGCATAAAATTACTAAAAACCGTTGAAATAACAAAAATTATAATAACCATAAAATATTGAAATACCCTAAAAAACCTAAAATTTAAAAAACGCATTTATAAACTCTCAAACCCTAATAAACCCTTAAAAACCAAAAAACACTTAAAACACCTAAAACCTAAAAACACTAAGACCCCTAAAAACACTAAAAACCCTAAACACCCCTAAAACCTATCAAAAACCCTAATAAACTTAAAAACACTAAAACCCATAATGACCCTAGAAACCACTTAACAATCTAAAGACCCTTCAAAACCCATAAAAGTTTAAAAAACTCTAAACAATCAAAAAGAAAAAACCTAAAAAACTAAAAAACGCGCAAACCAAAAAAAAAACATAGAAACCATAAGAACCTCCAAAATCCCTAAAAATATCAAATAACATAGAAACCTTAAATACCTTGAAAAACCATAATAAAACCTTAAAAACCACAAAACTCTTTAAAGCCTAAAAACCCTAAAAAATACTCAAACCCCTAAAACCCTAAAAAGACCCTAAAAACCCTAAAACCACTAAAAACAATAAAAACCCCTAAAAACCATAAAGAAACAATAAAAACCATAAAAACCCTAAAACCATTAAAAATAAAAAAATCCCATTAAACCCCTAGAAATGTTAAAAACTCGAAAAACCTAAAAAAACCAAAAAATACAAAAAAACCCAAATGCCCATAAAAACTCTAAAAATCATAAAACCCTTAAAAATCCCTAATACCCGAAAAAACCATTAATATCCCAAAAAAATCTTTTAAATCCATAATAATTAAAAAACACTAAAAACCTGGTAAAAACATAGGAAAACATTAAAAATATAGAAACACTTAAAACCCATTAAAAACATAAAAACTAATAAAATCCTACAAACCAAAAACCCTTAAAAACTTTATAAATCCATAAAATTGTATATAAACAACTAAAACCCACTAAAAACACTAAAAATATTTAAAAACTCTAAAACAACTTAATAAACCTAATAACTAAAAAACATAAAACCAACCAAAAACCATAAAACCACTAAAATCTTTTAAAACCCTCAAAATCCCTAAGAACCCTAAAAACTAATAAAAACCCAAAAAATTCCTAAAATCCCTAAAATGATAAAAACCCGATAAAACCCTGAAACCCCTTAATGAAACCTTTAGAACCTAAAAACACAGAAAACCCCCTAAAAACCTAAAAAAACTAAAACCCTAGAAAGACCCTAAAAACTCCTAATACCCTTAAGAGCTTTGAAAACCATTAAGAAACACCAAAACCCCAGAAAACCCTAACAACCTAATAAAACTCTAAAAACCCTTTAAACCCATAATAATCTTAAAACACTCTAAAAAACCATAAAACTAATAAAAAATACAAAAAACCATAAAAATTCCAAAAAAAACTAAAAACCATTAAAACTTCTAAAACCCTCAAAAACATAAAAATCCTAAAAATCCCTAAAATACATAAAAATGAAAACATAAAACCACTTGAAATAACATAAGAAAAAAATTCCAAAACTAAAAACACTTAAACGTCCTAAAAACCTTAAAAAACAACATAAATCCCTAAAATCCCAAAAAAACATAAAAACCATAAAAACCATCAAAGTTACTAAAAACCCATAAAAATCCTTAGAAATCCCTAAAATTCTTGAGAACATTAAAACCCTGAAAAAAACAAAGAAAATAATAAAAACCTAAAAAAATATAAACCCCAAAAACACATAAAAACACTCAAACCCCTAACAAAAATGCTAAAAGGCCTTAAAACCCCTAAAACCTACTAAAAACCCCCAAAATCCAATAAAACCCCCAAAAACCCATACAAATATTAAAAATCTCTAAAAATCCCTAAAAACTAAAAAACCCAAAAATCCTAATAACCCTAAAAAATCCATAAAAACCTAAACACCATAAAACCCCTAGAAACCTAAAAAACAATAAAAATCCTGAAAATCACTAAAACAACCATAAAAACCCCAAAAACCCAAAAACACCAAAAACACATAAAATCCCTAAAAATCTTAAAAAAATTAAAACTATAAAATCCAAAAAACTCTAAAAACCCTTTAAAACCGTAAAAACATTAAATAAAATCTAAATACCCTTAAAAACCCAAAAACTAACAAAACCCTAATAACCCAAAAGTCCAAAAAACCTAAAATCCCTAAAAACCCAAAAAAACCACCAAAATCCTAAAAATCCATAAAAATATACAAAACCCTAAAACCCTAAAAATGATAAGAAAACCTTAAGGAACTAAAAACAATTATAACCTCTAAATACATAAAAATTTATAAAAACCCTAAAACCCTAAAAACAATAAAAATTATAAAAAATACCTACAAACCATAAAAATGAAAAAAACCCCTAAAACTCTAAAAATCCCTAATAAAACCATTAAAATTTCTAGACACTTAGAACCCCTAAAAATCCTAAAAAAAAATTAAAACACAAGAAATCCTAAAAAGACCCCAAAACCATAAAAACCAAAAATACCCCTTAAAAACCTGAAAACCCTTTAAACCCCAAAAATCATTATAATACTCTAAAAACCCATAAACCTCGAAAAAATAAAAATCCCCTAAAAATCCAAAAAAAACCATATAAACCCAAAAATCCATAAACAACACAAAAGCCTCAAAATCCCTAAAAACTATAATAACAATAAAAATCCTAAAAAATCTCAAAATACCTAAAAACCCTTCAAAAACCTTCAAAACCCTAAGAAAACCTATAAAACATAAAAACTGCTGAAATTCATAAAAACATAAATAATGATAAAACACTATAAAACCATAAAACCATTGAAATGCATTAAAACGTAAAAAAACCATAAAGCTATTGATAAATTCCTAAAAATACCTAAAAAATAAAAAACCATAAAAATCCTTAAAAACTTTAAAAACCACTCAAAATACCCTAAAACCCCTAATGACCATAAAAATTATAAAAACCCATAAATCCTTAAAAAAATAAAACACTATAAAACCCCAAAACCACTAAAAACTCTAAAATCACTTTAAACCCCAAATTGTTTTAAAAACCCAAGAAAAAATTAAAACCCCAAAAAACCAGAAAAAAATCCTAAAAACCCAAAAAACCCAAAAAACCTAAAAATCCTAAAACCCCTCAAAATACATAAAAAGTCAAAAACCAATATAAATCTTAAAAATACCCTAAAATACCTAAAAACGTAAAAACCCATAAAACCCTAGAAAACACTAATGAAATACTTTAAATCCTTAAAACACTTTAATACACTAAAAAAATAAAAAATTCTACAAACCAATAAAATCCATAAAGCCCTAAAACCCTCAAAATCCTTAAAAACCATAAAATCCGAAACAGGCCCAAAGCTCCCAAAATAATGTAATAACACCTAAAAACAATGAAATAAAACAATAAAACCTCAAAAACCTAAAACAATTAAATCCCCAAAAAACCTCAACATGATTAAACTCCTAAAAACAAAAAAAAACACAAAGACCCCAAAAACCTCAAAATCCCTAAAAACCTAGAGATGGCAGCCTACTCTCCTAGTGGTTCTCTCTCATCGAGGTGCTCCCCTCTTGTAGCCTTGGTAATCAGGATCTCTCCACGGTGGTTGTGTCTTGATTTGGAGGTTCTTGGTGGTGTTGGCCCTTGATGGTGGTGGCTTCAGGAGACTCTCGACGGTTCCCATCTTTGGAGGTGTTCTGGTTTTTTGCTGATCAGAATGGTTGCTGGTGTCGTTCTTCGGCGGTGTTTGGGATATGGGTGCGAATGGATTTGGCAGGTCTGGTTTGGACTTTTGATGATAGTTTCAGGCTCTTGTTCAGACAAGAAATGAACTAGATCTATTCAGCCATAGTGTCAGAGCCCCCTACGAATGGGTCAACGACTTCGACATCTTCAGCGGTGGAGGGAGATTCATTGGCAGCGTGGAATATGGTCTCTTCGATGATTCGTGGAGGGGTGGACTGGCTATGGCCCATCCTTGTCATAACATTGCAGGACTATGGTGGGGTCGTTCAGATCGGGGATTTCCATCGTGAGGCTCTTCGTTTCCATGGAGGTGCGGGTCAGATCTGGGAAATACGGGTTCTCCCAATATCTTCGGCGGTTTGTTCTTCTCCGAACGGTGGCCTGGCCTTTTTGGATCCATGATACTGAACGGTGGGTGCGGTGGGATCTAAGATGTTCTGGAAATGGAATGCCCGATTCCATGCTTGGATCTGGTTTTCCAGATCTGATTCTGGGAGTGTTTTGCTGGATCTCTTTTCTTTTTGATGGTTTCTAGGGGCTTCAGAAAGTGAACGTGTAGGTTTTTGCTTCTGTTTCTTACTTTCGCCTTTGATTTATACTGCTGATGAGTTTCTAGACAAGCTGAGATGCGTCCTGGATGCTATGGTGGAATGTGGTCTTTTGAGCTGTTGATGGTTTGGTTGTGAGTCGTTGCTGAAGTTGGATTTGAGGCAAGATGAGATGGAGGTTGATGGATGTGGTGCTGTTTTGGTTTTGAATAGCTATGGGTGTGGGATTTTTGTTCTGGTGAGTGTGCTGGATGCTATCTGGTGTGTTGCTGGTTGATGTTTGTTAAGAGGTGAATCTTGATGTGTCTGGTTGCGGTGATTGTGCTGTGGTTTGATGTTGTTGGTTCTGGTTTGCTGTGATGTCGGATTTGGTGCTGGTGGTTGTTGGGGCTGGTTGGTTTAGATGTGTTGCTGCTGTGTTGCTATGATGATTGGATGTGGTGCTGTTGATGGTTGTTGGGGATGGTTGGTTTTGATGTGTTGTTGCTGCTGTATTGCTGTGATGATTGGATGTGGTGCTGCTGGATGATGTAATGCGCTGGATGATGGAAGTTGTGATGCTGGATGTGTGGATGCTGCTTGGATGTGCTATTTGGTATTGGTGCTGGATGCTGGTGTCGGCTGGACAAGATGTGTGGATGCTACTGTTGTGTTTTTTTTGTCTGTTTCTTTGTTTTGTTTTCTTTTTTGATTTTCTTTTTTTGGGTCTTTTGGTGTGAAGGGTTTTTGGGTGTGGGTCATTTGACCCCTCCCCTCCCTTGTCTGTAGGTCTTTGAGTATTTTCTTTTAAAAAATTTGAGGGGGGGGGGGGGGGGGGTGCTAGGAATATCCTGGACCCGAGCCTTCCTTTGCCCTAAAAACCTAAAACCCCAAAAAGAATCCATAAAACCATGAAAACCATAAAAACAGAAAAGACCCTAAAATACTTGAGAAAACATAATAAAACATAACATCCTAAGAACAATTAAAACCCCTAGAATCCTAAAACATGATAAAAAACCAAAAATCCCAAAAAAAACCCAAATACGATAAAACCCCTAGAAACATTATGAAATCATAAAATCCAATAAAACCCCCCAAAACACTAAAAACTATAAAAACCCTTCAAACCCTTGAAAATATTAAAAAACAATAAAAAACTTAAAAACTCTGAAAAACTAAAAAATGAAACCTAAAACCACAAAAAAACAAAAGAAACCTAAAACCCCCAAAAACCCAAAAACCCCTGAAAATCCCTAAAACCCCTAAAAATCAATAAAAATCCTAAATACCCTAAAAATAACTAAAAGTGTAAAAACCCCTAAAAGCACTAAACAAAGCCAAACGAACCCTTAAAAACCTAAAAATACTTAAACCCACGAAATCCCTAAATAATGCTAAAATCATAAACCCCCTAAAACCACAAATGCATCAAAATATGTAAACACCCTAAAAATCATAAAAAATACTGAAAAATCACTAAAAATCCCTAAAATCATAAAAATACAAAAAAACTATGAAATCACTAATGAATACATAAAAACCTAAAAGCACATAAACCCATAACCAACCTATAAAACATTAAAAACTCTAAAACCCTAAAACCCCATAAAACCATAAGCCCATGAAAACCCATAGACGCCCTAAAATACGCATAAAAACTTTAATACCCCTTTAAACCCCTAAAAATGTTAAAAACTCTAAAAACCCATAAACCCCCTAGAAAATCAAAAAAACCCCTAAAACCACTAAAAACCCAAAAAACCCAAAAAACCCCAAAAAACACTAAAAAATATTAAAATGCTTCATAATCCTAAAAACCATAAAACCATAAAAAATGCTGAAAACTTCCTAGAAATCTCTAAAAATGAAAAAAAACAGTAAAAACCCAAAATAAAACCATAAAAACATAAAAACACTTAAACCCCGAAAAACCCATAACCCCCTAATAACCTAAAAATCTAAAAAACCTTTAGAACCCTGAAGAAAATTTTAAAAACCTAATAACAATTAAAACCCCTAAAAACATAAAAATGATAAAGGCCCTAAAAACAAAGAAAACCCTATGAATCCTAAAAGCAACATTAAAAATCATGAAAAACTACTAATGAAACATTAATAAACTAAAAAAACACAAAACCCATAGAAAAAACACTAAAATCACTAAAAACCCCTAAAACTTCCAAAACCCCTAAAAACCATAAAAATTCAAAATAATCACCAAAGCCATAAAAATCCCTTAAAATGCAAAAAAATCCAAAAAACACTAAAAAACTAATGAAATTTTTTAAAAACGAAAGGCACATAAATCCCATAAAAAAACTAAACACGCTAAAAAGTGTAAATAACCCTAAATACACTAAAAACCCTAAGAACCCCTAAAAACCATAAAACTGCTAAAAACCACAAACCCCCTAAAAACCAAAAAAACCCCTTATAAACCACTATAAACTCTAAAAAACATTAAACACATTCTTTTTTTTTAAAAAAAACACGATAATGTTGAAAACCACTAGAAATAAAAAAAACCAAAAAAACCAAAAAAAAATTTAAAAACTTTAAAAACCCTAAAGACCCTCAAAATCCATTAAATCCCAAAAAAACATAAAAATCCTAAAAAATCCCTAAAAATCCCAAAAAACATAACAATCCCTAAAAATATTGAAAACCTATTAGAAAACATTATAACCCAAAAACACCTAATAACCCGAAAAACATAAAAAATGCTAGAATCCTTAAAAACCCTAAAACCCTCAAAATCCCTAAAAACACATAAAAATCCCAAAAAAACTCTTAAAAGCACCAAAATACCAAAAAACCTATAAAACCGCTAAAATCTCAAAGAAAACCTTAAATACCTTAAAACACTAAAACCTCTTAAAACCTGATAAATGATAAAAACCATAAAAAACCTAAACACAATAAAACCACTAAAACCACCTAAAATTTAAAAAAAATCAAAAAAAAAGAAACATAAAAACCCAAAAACCCTTAAAAACCACTAAAAACTATACAAACATTTTAATCCGAAAAAACATAAAAAAACTCAAAAACCCCATAATACAAAAAAACCCCTAAACACCAAAAACCCAAAAAACAATAAAAACCCTATAAATACGTAAACACAAAAAAACCCATAAAAACTACTAAAAAGTACTCAAAATCGCAAAAATTGTAATAAACACCAAAAAAACTAAAAAAACCTAAATTAAAATTTAAAAGTATAAAAACTCTTAAAATCGTAAAAACTAAAAAAATACAAAAAACACTAAAACCCTAAAAAACCACAAAATCCCTATAAACACTAAAAACCATAAAAATCATAAAAAGTCTATAAAAACCACAATGAAAACCATTTAAACCTAAAACCAATTAAACCCCCTAAAAACCATAAAAACACAAAAGCCCTAAAAGTTCATAAAAACACCTAAAACTATAAAAACCCCTAAAACAGATAAAAAAACCTAAAACCCTGTCAAAACCATAAAAATATATAAAAAACTGTAAAAAAACTATTAAACCAAAAAAATTAAAAAAACTCTAAAATACTTTAAATTAACCAAAAAAACTCAAAAAAACCCTACAATCCCAAAAAAGTCTAAAACCTAAAAACCCTAAAACCCCTCAAAATCCCGAAAAACCCCAATAAACCCTAAAATCATTAAAATTAACAAAAAATACATTGAATCATAAAAAACCAAAACCCCCTAAAAACCACTAAGAAAAAACATAAAAACCAAAGGACACTTACAATCCTTAAAAACCATCATAACACTAAAAACCCTAAATATCCTAAAACCCTAAAACTTTAAAAACCCCTCAACCATAAAAACCTAAAACCAAATAAAAAACCCATAAAACTCACTAAAAATATTCAATCCATTTAATCCACCAAAAATGTTATGAAAACTCTAAAACACCTTTAACCCATAAAAAACTCAAAAAACAGTAAAACTAGAAATCTAGAAACCCCTAAAAATCCCTAACCCCACCAAATCACTAAAACCCATAAAAATACATTAAAATGTTAATAAATCCCCAAAAATCACTAAAAATATAAAAATACTAAAAAACCTAGAAAAAACCTAAGAATCCTAAAAAACCTATAATAATTAAAACCTCTAAAAACCCTAAAAACGTAAAAAAAACCCCAAAAACCTTAAAACACGCAAAATCCCAAAAACTCTAAAATCCATAAAAATCCTAAAATATCCATAAAAACATTAAAAAACCCTAAAACCCTATGAAATCCTTAAATAATAAAACACTTAAACCCCCTAAAACCACTAAAAACACTAAAACGCTAAATTCCTAAAAGACCCAAAAAACACCTAAAACCATAAAACTTCTAAAAACATAAAAAATTGATAAAAAACAAAAAAAAACACTTGAAACTCTAAAACCTTTAAAACCACTAAAAATGTAAAAAACCTATAAAACCCATTATAACCCCAAAAAACTCAAAAAATTCAAAAAACCCATATTAACCATAAAAACCCTAAAACCCCTCAAAATCCTCAAAATCCCCAAAACCCTAAAAACATAAAAATCCTAAAAATTCCTAAAAACACTGAAAAAATAAAAAACACTAAAAACCCTGTAAGGCCCCAATAACACAATAAAAACCTAAAAACACTTAAAAACCTGAAAAATAAAAAATAAAACTAAAAATAGTAAAAAAACTAAAAAACCCGTAAAAACCATAAAAATCAATAAAAAGCACTAAAAACACATAAAAACCGAAAAAACACTAAAAACTATAAAACCCCTATAAACCCTTTGGAAAGTAATAAAACTATAAAAATCATAAATCTCATAAGAAACAAAAAAAACATAAAACAAAAAAACCATAAAATTCTTAAAATTTCCTAAAAATTCTTAAAATTTAAAAAGTCCTAAAAACCCTAAAAATCCCAAAGAAAACATTAAAGAACCAAAACAATTAGAACCTATTATAAATATAAATGCAATAAAAATACTAAAATTCTTAAAATCCTAAAAACAATAAATCCTCTAAAACCATAAGAACCCCTAAAATCTTGTAAAAATCCCTAAAAACCACTAAAAAATATAAAAAAGTTAAAAAATCTAAAAACCATGATAACTCAAAAAAACCCTGAAAACTCAAAAAATCATAAAACACTAAAAACCATCAAAAAGAAAAAAACCATAAAACCCCCATAAAAATAAAAAAAACTAAAAATATCTTAAAAGGTAAGAAACCATAAAACTCATAAAACCCATTAGAAAACCATAAAAACCAAAAAACAAAAAAACCCAAAAAATATAAAATAGGCTAAAAAACCAAAAACCAAAAAACCCTAAAACCCCAAACACCATAAAGACCACTAAAATCATTAAAAACCCTAAACACCCCTAAAACCCACTAAAAATATAAATCCCTTTAAAATCATAAAAATGTTTTAAAACTCTAAAAAACATAAAACCCCTAAAACAATAAAAACAACCCTAAAACACCACAAAATCCATAAGAACTCTAAACCCCCCTAAAACCCTAAACACCATATAAATCTTAAAAAATCATTAAAATTGTAAAAAACATTAAAAACATGAAATACTATATAAAAAAATTAAAAACCTAAAAATACTTAAAACCATTGAAAACCCTAAAACACTAAAAACACTAAACTCTTAAAAAACCCTAAAAACCCCAAAAAATCCCTAAAACCCCTAAAAAGTAGAAACAAATCATAGAAAATACCTAAAAACAAAAAAACTAAAACCCCTTACAAATCATAAGAAAACCTTAAAAAAATAAAAACACTTAAACCCCCTAAAAACCTAAAAAATTCAAATCCCATAAAAAATCCTAAAAACACCCTAGAACCCCTAAAACCCCTAAAAACCATAAAACCCACCTAAAAACATTAAAACCCTAAAAACCCCTAAAATTATTAAATTCTATAAAAACCTTTTAGAAACCTAAAAATGCTAGAAAACTATACAAAAAATTAAATCCCCTAAAAAAATAAAAAACCTAATTCCCCAAAAAAACCATTTTCATCCCTAAAAACCCTAAAAACCCATTAAAATCCTAAAAAATCTAAAAAAAATACCGAAAAATCAATAAAAACATAAAAAACTCTAAAAACCCTCAAAATCTCTAAGAAATCCTTTAAAACCTAAAAAACCTTTAAACTCATAAATTTTCTCAAAAATATAAAAACCATAAAAATCCCATAAAAACACTAAAAAACACAAAACCCCTAAACACCTTAAAAACCATAAAACCCTAAAATCAAAAAAAAACCAAAAACCATTTAAACCTCTAAATATTTTTAAAAACTATAAAACACATAAATACCTAAAAAATCAAAAATACAATAAAGCCTAAGAAGCCAAAAAACCTAAAAACTCATAAAACCCGATAAAACACTTAACATCCTTAAAACCCATAAAAAGAAAAAAAATTGAAAAAATCACTAAAATCCATAAAAAACTAAAAAAAATAAAAAAACTTGATAAAAAATTAAGAAAACACAAAAACCTAAAAGAACAGAAGACCCCTAAAAACCTAAAAATATTAGAAACTATAAAAACACTAAAAACTATTAAAATCTCTAAAAACTTTAACAACCATAAAAAACCTAAAAAAATCCCAAAAATCTATTAAAATGTAAAAGACCCTAAAAACGCTGATAACCCATAAAAACCATGAAAACCAAAAAACACTTAAAATCCCTAAAAACAAAAAAAATGCTAAAATCCCAAGAAAAGATCCTAAAAACCCCTAAAACCCAAAAAAAATCCTAAAACCTTAAAAATCCCTAAAAACCCATAAAGACCCTAAAACAACATAAAACTCTAGAAAATATTCAAACCCCAAAAACGATAAAAACTCTAAAAACACATAAAACCCCTACAAAGTCAAACAAAACACCAAAAACCAAAAAACCCCAAGCACCCCTAAAACCCCTCAAAATCCATAAAACCCTAAAAAAATAAAAACATAAAAAATCCCCAAAAACACTAAAGATATAAAAAAACGTAAATTACCTAAAAAACCTAAAATGATCCCTAAAAACAAAAAAAATATTAAAACCCCTAAAAACCTAAAAATTTCTAAAAACCCTAAAAATACTGAAAATAACCTTAAAAACCCTAAAACCCCTAAAAACCATTAAAAAACCAAAAACCCATAAAAACATAAAACCACTAAAACTATAATAATCCTTTAAACCCCTTGAAATTATAAAAAAACACTAAAAACCATTAAAACCATAAACCCCCCCCCCAAACCCTAAAGACCCATAAAACCCTAATAACCTTAAAAATACCTAAAACCCATTAGGATTCTTTTTTTATGTAGCCTAGATCTACACTTGAAATGTGGCTCCCCTTCTACGGATCTTTGGGTTCTTTTACTTGATCTTCATTTACCTTTTCAAAACCCATCTATTTTGTGTATGCTAGGGAACCTTGTTGGGCGGTTCCTATGCGCAGATTTGTATGCAGGCAGTCTTTCACCCAGTCGTTCCAATGGATTGTATTGAGGTCAATGTCTCAAATTAGCTTCATGATTTTGTGTAGATCTCTGTCGACAAGGAGCTTCAATATAAGCAGCCGATGATGTATTAATCCGGGGTTGATTTTCTGTGACTCCTGCATGTTCTTGGGACATGTTAAGGAGGACTGCAGGGATAAGGGGTGGTGAGGGAATATGGTTAAGTCTAGCTAGAAGGTTGCAAACTCCTAGCCTATGCAGCAACCTTCTATGGATGTTGTGGATAGTATCACTCCTTTGAAGAGTAGTCAATCTCTATCCTCTGTTCTGGAAATTGATGGTGTGGAGGCCTAAGGTTGTAGCAATATCTATTTGATGGACGTTAAGCAGGCAGATGTGTCTGGTGCACACGTCCCTCTTGCTGAAGATTCTCTAAGGGTGATTGGATCGGTGAAACTATCTAGTGAGGGTCACCAGGAGGTCCAATATTCACTAATGAAGGGAGGCAGAGTGGGTGGCCCCATTGCAGTGACCACAGGGATCATACTTCCCTTAAGAAATCAGTTTATTGCCTTGGTTTCTGATGTGATGGAGCATGAGTAGCAGGGTGGTGGTGAAGGAGGCCTCATTGTGGCAGGTGAGGAAAGCTTACTGGCTTCTATGTAGGTGCCCTTATCTGGATGTGTTGCTGGTAAGAAGACATAAGCAATGACTCTACCTCTACGAAAGGTTGACAGGGATGGTTTTGGGGTTGAGAATGGGGTGATTAATGGCAATGGCTCACAACTCCCTATAAATGAATGCTTGAAGTAGATGGAAGTGTATAACCTAAGATGGTCAAGGGAGGGGAAATCCTGTTGAAGACTACCCGACATAAACCACATGAACCAATGGTTAGCGAGGTGTTCACTAGGATGAGGGAGGATCTGGGGACCAAGACTGGCGTGCATTTTGCCCAGGCTACAGGTAATAGGTATGTATTCACCAGGTCTTTGATGAACCACTACTAGAAAATGGACATATCTCCACGGTTTTGGAGAAAACCATGGGGATAGACCCCCCTATACCCATGGTTTTTGAAAATCGTGGGTATAGGTGTCTATTGAAGACCTATACCCATGGTTTCCCAAAACCGTGGGCATAGGGGGGTCTATCCCCACGGTTTTCCCAAACCGTGGGGATAGGACTCGGCTAAAATTCTTATACCCACAGTTATGAAAAACCGTGGGTATAGGTCACTTTTGTGTGCACAAGAAATTTTTTTTTCCGCAGGAAAGAATTTTTTTTTGGCAGGAACCCTATACCCACGGTTCTTCCCTCTATACCCACAGTTTTTATAAATATATTTTACTATATATATATATATATATATATATATATACATATAGGTGATGTTAGGGTAGTGGTTAGATGCGGTGTTTGCAGTGGAGAGGTCGCGAGATCGAAACTCAGCGCCTGCATTATTTTAGGACCTATACCCACAGTTTTGAAACCGTGGGTAAAAGCCGTTGACACAGTGGCAATTGGATATGTTTTGGTGACATGGTGGTAGGGAACCTATACCCACGGTTTTGGAAAATCATGATTATAGGCTGGGGACCTATCCCGACGTCTTTCCAGCCCATGGTTCCCAAAACTGTGGGTATAGGCTATACCCACAGTTTTGGGGGCTATACCCACGGTTTGGAACCGTGGGTATAGGCTGTTTTTCCAGTAGTGAACGCTCATGAATCCCATGAACGAGTTCCAACCGTAGTGGATGCATCAGAGGCGCTCGTCCCCTTTGGGTCACATGATTCTAAATTTGTTGAAGATGGGATTATTAGGGACAATGAGGATGGGAACTCCAAATTTTTGGTTCTGAAAGACATGGCCTTAGAGGAACCTAATGTGATGAAAGTACCTATGCATATTTCTCTATTGCAGGAGGTAATGAAACCCTAGTGTTCAATGTTTTGGGGGAGTGGCTCTGATGATGATTCTTGGATGAAATCCAACATGGCTCATATTTTGAAGTACAAGGCCCTACTTAAAGATCTTTCCTCTTTTGGAAAAGAGAAATTTGCAGGGGGGGGGGGCTGTCCAGGGAGAGGTTTCCACCTCCCACTTCTTGTTTACTCAATTAGAAGGACAATGTTATCCCTATCCAGGACAAACATGGGGATGTTGACATGGCAGTCTAGAAAGTAAGGAGGCCAAGGAAGGACTACTCTTCTTTTCCGAGAATGGTATCTACGAGGTCTTCCAGCAAAGCTTCGAAGAACTCCTCTGGAAAGGTGGGGCGGCCTGCTAAGAAGTAGTTGAATGTGAAGCAGGTGAAGTTAAGGGAGTATTATACCAACTGCTTAAAGAAATAAGACTCTTATGAATGGGAGTCAGCAGACACGGATGTAGCCTTCAGTTATGGAGATGAGGGAGACCCGCCTGGTGTGGACTTTGATGATGATGGTGGGGATGGCTGGTAGACCCTGTGCTAGTGTTTTTCCTTGTTCTTTTCTACTTTCTTCTCTCATTTGGACATGTTCTTTCTATTTTTTTTTCCTTTTGAGGCTTCGTTTTTGGGTATGGGTCGATTGACCCTACCCCTCCTCTGTCTGTTGCGTCTTTTTTTGTATTAATAAATGTTAGGGGGTCGAGAATACCTAGGCCTCACACATCTTTTGCCCCAACAGCCTAAAAATCTGTAAAAATCCTAATAAAGACCTAAAACTTCCTAAATAAGTAAAAAGAAAAAAAACCCGGAAAAAGAGTAAAAAATATTAAAAATCTAGAAACACATAAAACTCCTTAAAACTTTAAAATGCTAAATGCCTTAAGTCCCCTAAAAACCCTAAAAACTATAAACCCCTATAATCCTTAAAAACTCATAAAATCCGATAAAAAAATAAAAAGTCTAAAAATGTTAAAAACTATTAAACACCATAAAACCCAAAAAAAAAATAAAGAAACCTAAAACCTAAACAAACCATAAAACCGAAAAAACCCTATATATCCCTAAAACCCCTCAAAATCCCTAAAAACCCATTAAAAAAATAATAATCCAAAAAACCACTGAAAATTCCCTAAAAACTCTAAAAAACAATTAAACCCATAATAATGTAAGACAAATATAAAAACCAATAAAACCATAAAAACTAAAAAAACTCATAAATCCCAAAAATCCCAAAAAATGTAAAAACTCTAAAATCCATCAAAACAACTAAATACCTAAAAACCCAAAATAATATTACAAAATCTCTTAAATCCATAGAAATAATAAAACCCTAAAAACTCTAAAAAACCATAAGAAAACCTTAAAACCTAAAAACACTTAAAACCCTTAAAACCAAAAAATTATTAAAACACTAAAACCCTAAAATACAATAAAACACTTTTTTTAGGTGTTTGACATGTTTTTAGGTTTTAAGGATTTATTCATTTTTTAGATTTTTGGGGGTATTTATGATTTTAAGGATTTTTAGGGGTTTTTTTTTGGATTTTTATGGGGTTTTAAGGTTTTTAGGGTTTTAAAGGGTTTTTAACGTTTTTAGGGTATTTAGTTATATTTATTTTTTACTATTTTAAAGTTTTTTTAACTTTTTATTGGGTGTTTTCGTTTTTATGGTTTTTTTACATCTTAGGAATTTTTAGGGATTTTTTATGTTTTTTTGTTTTTATGGGTTTTATGTTATTTGGTGTTTTTAGGGATTATAGTTTTTTATGAGGGTTTAGGGTATTTTGAATATTTTAAAGGATTAAATGATTTTTAGTGTTTTTAACATTTTGAGGGGTTTAAAGGGATTCTGGTGTTTTCATTGGTTTTTATGGTTTTTTAGAATTTTAGAGGTTTTAATGGTTTTTAAAGGTTTTACTATTTTCAGGAATTTTAGGGGTTTTACGGTCTCTTTAAGCATTTTAACGACTTTTTATGCTTTGTAACATTTTTAGGTTTTATTCGGGGTAATAAGTGATTTTATGGTTTTAAGGATTTCTCAAGGTTTTTCATGGTTTTTAGTGGTTTTTAATTCTTTATGGTTTTTAGGGAATTTTTAGCATTATTTTTTCGTGTTTTTTGTTATCTTGGGGTTGTTAGGGGGGTTTTGGATTTTTTAGGGTTTTTAGCATTTTTATGTTCTTAGGGTTTTTAATAATTTCTTGGGTTTTAAGGGTTTATTTGGGGTCTTGACAGTTTTTAGGGTTTTTTTATTTTTTTAGGATTTTCATGACTTTATAGGACTTTTATGGTTTTTTGTTCTAGGGATTTTGAGGATTTTTTTTGGGTTTTTAGGGGGTTTATGGTTTTTGGGGTGGGGTTTTAGGGTTTTTTAGTTTTTTAGGGGTATTAATGTTTTTAGAGTTTTTTAACATTTTTATGGATATAAAGGGGTTTCTGAGTATTTAGTGGTTTTTTGGGTTTCTATGGGGTTCCATTATATTTTAACATTTTTATTGGTTTTTCGGATTTTCATGTTCTTTTTATGGTTTTTAGGGCTATTATATTTTTATGATTTTAATTGTTTTTAGGTTTTTAGGATTTCATATGGGTTTTTAAAGTTTTTATGCATTAATGGATTTTTAAGAATTTTTTAGGATTTTTATTGTTTTTAGTATTTTTATGGTTTTTAAGGTTTTTATGATTTTTAGGTCTTCCTGTCTTTTTATGTTTATTTTGAGTTTTTAAGGTTTTTTACAGTTTTATAAAGTTTTTATGGATTTAAGGTGTTTTTAGAGTATTTAATGGGATTTAGTGGTTTTTTGGGGATTTAGGGTTTTTATGGTTTTTAGGGATTTTTTATTGTTTTTAGGGGGTTTTATGTTTATTTTTAAAATTATAGGCATTTTTTATGAATTTTATGTTTTTAGGGGTTTTAGTGGTTTTTTATTTTTATGGTTTTCATATATATTTTTGGGTGTTTAGGGTGTTTTATATTTTTTAAATTTTTAGGACTTTTTTAGGATTTTGATGTTTTTATGATTATTTTTGGGATTTTGAGAGTTTTTAGGATTTTTGGGTATTTTAGAATTACTTAGGTTTTTTATGTGTAATAAGTGTTTTTACGTATTTATGGTTTTATTAGGTTTTTTATGGGTTTTCAGGTTTTTTACATTTGGGGGTTTTTTAGGTATTTTTTGGATTTTTATGGGTTTTTATGGTTTTTTGGGATTTTGAGGGAATTTAGGTGTTTTAGGGTTTTTATGGGTTTTCAGGTTTTTTAGTTATTTTTGGTGTAAAGGTTTCTTGTATTGATTTAATATTTTTTAGGTTTTAAAGGAATTTTAAAGATTATATTAGTTTTTTAGGGTTTTTGTTGGTCTTTAGGGGTCTTAATGTTTTTTCAGGTTCTTATAGGTTTAGGGTTTTTAGGGTGTTTAAGGGTTTTAGATTTTTTTTATATTTTAGGTGTCTTATGTGTTTTTAAGTTTTTTGAGGGTTTTTAGGGGGTTTTAGGGTTTTTTAACATTTTTTTGGGATTTTTATCCTTTTAGGATTTTTATGGTTTTTGGTTATCTTAAGGGATTTGGAGGCGTATTAAGGTTTTTTAGGGTTTTTTGTTTTTTTGGTTTTTTGGGAATTTTTATTCTTTTAGGTTTTAAGGATTTTTTATTGTTTCTTAACGTTTTTAGAGGTTTAAAGGGTGTATTGAGTTTTAGTGGGGTTTTTTTAGTTTTTAGTAGTTTTTAGGTTATAAATGTTTTATGTGTATTTATGGTTTTAGGGATTTGAGGTTTTTAGCAATTTTATGGAATTTTTGGGAGTTTTATCACTTTTTAGGTTTTTAGTGGTTTTAGGTGTTTTTAGGTTTTTATGGTTTTCATAGGGGATTTAGGGTTTTTTTTGGATTTTTACATTTTTGGGATTTTTATGACATTTTAGGATTTTTATGGGGTTTATGGTGTTTTAGGAATTTTTATGGTTATTATGTTTTTTAGTGGTTTTATATCATTTGAGGTTTTTTAGAATTTATTAGGTTTTTAGGGGTTTTAGCTGTTTTGTGTTCTTTAAGTTTTTCTTAGAGGTTTTTAGATTTTTAGGTTTTTTTACTTTGTTATGTATTTTTTGATATTTTTAGTACTTTTATGTTTTTTAAGGTTTTTAGCATTTTTATGGATTTTGAGGGGTTTATTTTTTTATTACATTTAGGGGTTTTATGTTTTTTTTGTTTTTTTTTGAGTTATTTTGGGTTTTTAAGGTTGTTAGAGTTTTTAAGCATTTTTAGGGAATTGAAGGATTTTTAGATATTTTAGTGTGTTTTAGAGTTTTTGTGGGTTTTTCTAATTTCTAATATTTTTAGGGGTTTTATGATATTTATTGGATTTTTTGTTTTTTGGGTAATTAATGGTTTTTAGTGTTTTTTGGTTGTTAAGGGTATAGTGTTTTTTGTTTTTTTAATTTTCATTGGGGTTTTGAGAGTTTTTATGTTTTTTCAAATTTTTAGGGATTTTTCGTGCTTGTTTAGGATTGTTTATCAGTTTTGGGGGGTTTTTTTTGAGTTTTGTAGGTTTTTAGAGTTTTTGGGGTTATTTGGTTTTTTTGGGTTTTAGGTTTTTTTTCCATTGTTAGGGTTTTTACAGTTATTTATATTTTTTTTTAACATTTTAGGGGTTTAAAGGGTTATTAGAGTTTTTAGTTATTTTTAGGTTTTTTTGTTTTTATGGTTTTTTGGGATTTTATGGTGTTTAGTGGATTTAGGGTTTTTAATGTTTTTAGCACTTTTAAGGTTTTTAGGGATTTTTTTTATCATTCATGTTTTTAAGGATTTTTAGGGGTTTTATGGTTTGCAGGGTTTTTTAAATTTGAAGGATTTTAGTGATTTTTTTGAATTTTTATGGTATTTTAGGGTTTTAATGGATTTTGAGAGTGTTTAGGCTTTTTAGGGGTTGTTTCGTTTTTTGGGGTTTTAGGGTTTTTATGGATTATTAATTTTTTTAAAAGATTTTAGGGGTTAAATGTTTTCTAGACATTTTAGGGGATTTTGGGTGTTTTTTGTGGTTTTAGGGGGTTTTATGGTTATTAGGGGGTTTTTTGATTTTTTATTATTTTTAGGGTCTTTTATAGTTTTAGGGTTTTTAGGGTTTTTTAGGGGTTTTAGGGTTTTTCAGGATTATAGGAATTTTGAGGCCTTTTATGGTTTTCATTGTTTTTTGGATTTTTAGGGGTTTTTAGGTATTTTAGGGGTTTTAAGTGTTTTTTATATTTTTAATCTTTCTTAGGGTTCTTTTGTTTTAGGGTTTTTTTTACATATTTAGATATTTTTAGGGATTTTTTTGAGATTCCTATGGTTTTTAGGGTATCTAGATATTTTTATGGTTTTATGGGTTTTTGATGTTTTTAGGGGTTTTTTGTTGTTTTAGTGTTTTTTAAAAACAAATTGGGGTTTAATGGTTTTTTAGAGTTTTTAGTGGGTCCTAGGGGTTTTATGTGTTTTTAAGGTTTTTTATGGTTTTAGTGTGTTTTAGTTTTTTACTATCAATTTATCATTTTTAGGGTTTTTTTCATTTTTAGGTTTTTAGGCGTTTTATGTGGTTTTAGGTTTTTAAGGTTTCCATAGGGGTTTTCAGAGTTTTTAGGGTTTATTTTATATTTTAGGGATTTTTAAGGGTTGTTTAGAATCTTTATTATTTTTATGGTTTTCATGGATTATGAGGGTTTCTATGGGTTTTAGGGTTTTTTTTTGTTTTGTTTGGGTTTTAGAGTTTTTTTGTTTTTTGCGGATTTTATGGTTTATAGTGTTCATAAAAATTTTACAGGCCAAAAGGTGTTGCTCAAGTTTTTTTGTGGGTTTTTCGGGTTTTATAGTTTTTTATTATTTTTTATGTTTTTTAGAGGTGTTATGGTTTTAGGGTTTTTTAGGTTTTCAGAGGACTTTTGAGGTTTTTAGGGTTTTTAGCATTTTTGGGGTTTTAGATCTTTAAATTGATTTTTTTCATTTAAGGTTTTCTTAGGGGTTTTCAGGGTTTTTAGGGTATTTTATGTTTCTAGGTATTTCGTTGTTGTTTTTAAGATTTTCTTGCTTTTAGGATTTTGAGGGTTTTTGCGGGGTTTTATGGTTTCTTAGGGGGTTAAGGGTTTTTTGGTATTTAAGTGATTGTTAAGTTTTTAGGGTTTAAAAGTGTTTTTAGGTTTTTAAGGTTATCTTTGGTAATTTTTGGTTTTTAAGGTTTGTTATTTTTTAGGGATTTTATGGATTTTTTCTTGGAATTTTATGGTTTTTGGGATTTGGGGATTTTGAGGGGTTTTCTGGGTTTTTAGGGGTTTTTTTAGTTTTCTGGGATTTTAGGTTTTTTTGTGCTTTTTATGGTTTTCTAGGTTTTTTAGAGTTTTTTAACATTTTAGGGTGTTAATGGGTTTTCATATTTTTTTGTGGTTTTGTAGGGTTTTTATGGTGTTTTAGAGATCTTACGGTCTTAATGGTTTTGTGGGTTTTTAGGGTCTTTTATGGGTTTTTAGGGGTTTTTTATGTTTTTAGGTTTTTAGGGGTTTGATGTGTTTTTAGGTTTTAAGGATTTATTCGATTTTTAAGGTTTTATGGGTATTTACGATTTTAGGGATTTGTAGGGATTTTTTAGGATTTTTATGGGGTTTTATTGTTTTTTGGGATTTGAGGGTTTTTAAGGGTTTTTAGGGGTTTAAAGTATTTAATTATTTTTAGTTTTTACGATTTTAATGTTTTTTTAGCTTTTTATGGGGTTTTTTGGTTTTTTGATTTTTTTACATTTTAGGGATTTTTGGGGATTTTTTAAGAATTTTTGGTTTTTATGGGTTTTAGGTTTTTTAGTGTTTTTAGTGTTTACAGGGTTTTATGAGGGTTTAGGGTATTTTTATTATTTTAGGAGGTTAAATGATTTTTAGTGTTTTTAACATTTTCAGTGGTTTAAAAGGATTTCGATGTTTTCATTGGTATTTAGGGTTTTTAGAATTTTAAGGGTTTTAACGGTTTTTAGAGGTTTTATCGTTTTTAGGCGTTTTAGGGGTTTTAGCGGCTCTTTAGGCTTTTTAATGACTTTTTATGTATTCTACCATTTTTTGGTTTTATTCAGGGTAATAGCTGATTTTAGTGTTTTAAGAATTTCTCGAGGTTTTTTATGTTTTTAGGGGTTTTAATTCTTTAAGGTTTTAGGGAATTTTTAGCATTAATTTTTATCATTTTTATTTATTTCAGGGGTTTTTGAATTTTTTACAGGTTTTAGTGTTTTTATGTTCTTAGGGTTTTTATCAATTTTTAGGTTTTTAAGGTTTTATTTGGGATTTTGACAGTTTTTAGGGTTTTTGTTTTTTAGGGATTTTTAGGACTTTTTAGGATTTTTATGGTTTTTTTTGTTCTGGGGATTTTGATAGTTTTTTGGGTTTTTTGGGGTTTTATTGTTTTTTTGGGGGAGGGGGTTTAGGGATTTTCTAGTTTTTTTTTGGATTTTAATTTTTTTAGAGTTTTTAAAAAATTTATGGATTTAAAGGGTTTTTTGAGTATTTAGTGGTTTTTAGGGTTTCTATGGGGTTCAAGTGTATTTTAACATTTTTAGGGGATTTTTGGATTTTCATGTTCTTTTTAGGGTCTTTAAGGCTATTAGGATTTATATGGTTTTAAGTGTTTTTAGGGTTTTTAAGTTTTCATAGGGGTTTTTTTGGGTTTTTATGCTTTTAGGGATTGATAATCATTTTTTAGGATTTTTATTGTGTTTAGTATTATTAGGGTTTTTTGGGTTTTTATGATTTTTATGTTTTCCTGTCTTTTTAGGTTTATTTTGAGTTTTTAAGGGTTTTTAGAGTTTTCTAACGTTTTTATGGATTTAAGGTGTTTTTTGAGTATTTAATGGGATTAAGTGTTTTTTTTGGGATATTGGTTTTTTTGGTCTTTAGAGATTTTTTATTATTTTTAGTGGGTTTTATGTTTTTTTTGGATTTTTTGGCATTTTTTTATGAAATTATGGTTTTTAGGGGTTTTAGTGGGTTTTTATTTTTATGGTTTTCTTAGAGATTTTTGGGGTTTAGGGTGTTTTATATTTTTTGGTATTTTTAGGTCCTTTTAAGATTTTTATGTGTTTTTTTTGGGATTTTGAGAGTTTTTAGGGTTTTTATTTTTTTAGCATTACTTAGGTTTTTTAGTGTAATAAGTGTTTTTATGTATTTATGGTTTTGTTAGGGGTTTTTATGGTTTTTTGGGATTTTGAAGTAATTTTGGGGTTTTAGGGTTTTTATGGTTTTTTAGGTTTTTGGAGTTTTTTTGGGTGTAAAGGTTTTTTGTATTTCTTTAATATTTTTTAGGTTTAACGGAATTTTAATGATTCTATTAGTTTTGTAGGCTTTTTTGGGTTTTTACTGGTTTTAATGCTTTTTCAGGTTCTTATGGGTTTATGGTTTTTTGGGTTTTTAAGGGTTTTAGATTTTTTTTTGGATTTTAGGTGTCTTATGTGTTTTTAGGTTTTTAAGGTTTTCATAGGGGTTTTCAGGGTTTTAAACATTTTTAGGGATTTATTCCTTTTTTGGATTTTTATGGTTTTTGGTTGTTTTTTGGGATTTTGAAGGGTATAAAGATTTTATATGGTTTATTGGTTTTTTGGGTTTTGTGGGTTGTTGGGAAATTTTAATCTTTCGGGTTTATAGGATTTTTATGGTTTTCTTAATGTTGTTAGGGGGTTAAAAGCTTTTTAGTGTTTTAGTGGTTTTTTGTGTGTTTTAAGCACTTTTTAGGTTCTAAATGTTTTTATGGGTATTTATGGTTTTTAGGGTTTAGGGTTTTTAGCACTTTTTTATGGAATTTATGGGGGTTTTAGCACTTTCTAGGTTTTAGGGGTTTTAGGTGTTTTTAGGATTTTATGGTTTTCTTATGGTTTTTAGGGTTTTTTTAGGGTTTTTACATTTTTGGGATTTTTAGGACATTTTAGAATTTTTATGCAGTTTATGGTGTTTATGGTGTTTTAGTAATTTTTAGAGTTATTAGTGGTTATATAGTTAATATATAGTTTGAGGGTTTTTATCATTTATTTGGTTTTTAGGGGTTTTAGCTATTTTTTGGTTTTTAAGTTTTTCTTATAGGTTTTTATATTTTTTAAGGTTTTTTTTAATTTATTAGGTATTTTTAGATATTTTTTAGTACTTTTATAGTTTTTATGGTTTTTTGGGTTTTTTGTGATTTTTAGGGGTTTCATTAGGGGTTTTAGGTGTTTTTTAGGTTTTTTGAGTTTTTTAGGGTTTTTAAGGTTGGTAGAGTTTTTAAACATTTTTACAGTATTGAAGGATTTTTATACACTTTAGTGTGTTTTAGGGTTTTTTTTTGGGTTTTTTGGGTTTCTAATATTTTTAGGGGTTTTATGGTTTTTAGGGGATTTTAGGGTTTTTTAGGTAATTAATGGTTTTTAGTGTTTTTTAGTTATTAAGGGTGTAGTGTTTTTTAAGTTTTTCTATGGGGTTTTCAGGGTTTTTTGGTTTGTTCATTTTTTTGTATTTTTTGTTCTTTTTTTGGATTGTTTAGGAGTGTTGTGGTTTTTTTAGTTTTGTAGGTTTTTAGAGATTTTAGATTTTTATGATTTTTTGGGGTGTTAGGGTTCTTTTTCAGTTGTTAGGTATTTTACGGTTCATTATAATGTTTAACGGTTTTAGCGGTTTAAAGGGTTTTTAGAGTTTTCAGTTATTTTTAGGTTGTTTTTTGTTTTTATGGGTTTGAGGGTTTTATGGTGTCTAATAGTTTTAGGGTTTTTAGTGTTTCTATCACTTTTTAGGTTTTTAGGGATTTTTAGTGTCATTCAGGGTTTTAAGGTTTTGTTAGGTGTTATATGGTTTTTAAGGGTTTTTAAAATTTGAATAATTTTAGGTATTTTTTAAAATTTTTATGGTATTTTTGGGTTTTAATGGATTTTGAGGGTTTTTAGGGTTCTTAGGGGTTTCTTTTTGGTTTTTTGGACATTTTAGGGGATTTTAGGTGTTTTGGGGGTTTAGGGGTTTTTATGGTTATTATTGGTTTTTTGGGATTTTTAGGATCTTTTAGGGTTTTAGGGTTTTTAGGGTTTTTAGTGGTTTTAGGGTTTTAATATTTTTATGATTTCCTTACAGTTTTTTGGGTTATATATGTTTTTAGGAATTTTTAAGGATTTTTTGGATTCTTGTGGTTTTTAAGGATTTATGGATTTGGAGTGATTTATAGTTTTTAGGGTTGTTTGGAGTTTTAGTGTTCCTTATGTCTTTTTGTGTTTTTAGGGTTTTTATGTTTTGAAAGTTTTCTTAGGGGTTTTCATAGTTTTTAATAATTTCTTTTGTTTTTATGGATTTTATTAGATTTTTTAGGAATATTACGGTTTTTATGATTTTAGGGATTATGAGGGGATATGGGGGTTTTAGGGCTTTTAGAATGTTTTGGATATTTGTGGATTTTTTTCGGGTTTTTAGGGTTTTTTGAGTTTATTATGGTTTTTATTGTTTTTCAGAGTTTTTTTAACATTCCTTTGGGTTTTAAAGGTTTTTTTAGTTTTTTAAGTTGTTATTAAGTTTTTATGGGTTTTTAGGGTTTTTTATGGTTTTAGGGGTTTAATGATTTTTATGGTTTTCGGGGAGTTTTACGATTTTTAAGGATTTTATCATCTTTTAGGTTTCTTAGGGGTTTTATTTGTTTTTAGTTTTGAAAGGGTTTCTTAGTTTTTTTTAGGATTTTTAGAGTTTTTACCTTTTTAGGTTTTTGAGTGATTTTTTTTATTTTTATGGTTATTTAGTATTTTTATGGATTTTCATGTTTTTAATGTTTTTATATTTTTTAGTATTTTTATTGTTTTTCTGATTTTTAGGTGTTTTTGAGTTTTTTGTTGTTTAAATTAGTGATGAAAAATCGGATTGTGGCCTATGAGATTCACCGGTATGGGGAAGATGCGGGGTAGGGCAGGCCTAAAAATTTTGACCATTTAGTGTGTGGGCTAATGTGGGTTGAGCCTGCGTGGGTGCGGGCTAATGTGGGTTCAGCCCATGTGCGTGCAGACTTACCTACAAGCCTAATGTAAATAAATATATTTTTTTACAATATATGATTCATTAATAGTTTATTTTTTTAAATAAAAAAATATGATTAAGCCTTTAGATATTATTTCTCATCGTACTTATCTTTCTAATTCACCATTCATTCACATGTGAATTTTAAATTGGTTTATATTTATTGTCTTAATATGATATTATAAAATTTAAAAAATGGTGTACAACCATGAAAGCGGAACACGATGCAAGAGTTTTTAAAATCATATTCACTTGATGTGTCATCCCACCTCTAGAGAAATGGAACTCATATCCCCTTAACATGGTTTGAATTCTAAAATAGTTATTGTAATCATAATATTTTTTGGTTCGATTTAATTTTTTTATTATTTAATTTTAAATTTTTATTAAGAAAATAGGACTAGAAATCATGGGAAACCTAATAGCCTACTATGAATCTAGTTGTTTGAAAAACTTTCATTCATTCCAAAAAATTTCATCACCACACGACCAACATTATCATTTGTCGCCCGTCACTGATCACTCACCTAATTTTCATTGCATCTGTTCACCACCACATCATCATTACCACATTCCACCATTAACAGATAAAAAATGTTTCATCACATCATCCATTAAAAACTCTAGGTATTTTCAATACATACTTCTCCCAATAACAAATATTAAGAATGAGAAAAATAAAATATTTATATGATTATAAATAATATATATTTCTTCAAATACAGGCAACCTGCAGGTAGCCCGCGGGCTTATGTGGGGGTGGGAGGCTTTGAATTTTTTATTTGTGTTATATGCGGGCTTTTGCGGCCAAACCAGTGTGGGCTCAAACCCGTGCAGGCTTGGCCCGCCTCGCCGTAGCTCACCCGTTTCTCATATCTAGTTTAATTTTTTTTATATTTTTTTTATTATTTTTATGGGTTAAAAGGTTTTAAATATTTGTTAGTAGGTTTTAAGGGGTTTTATTGATTTTATGGGCTTGAGTTGTTTTAGGGTTTTGGGGTCATTCAGAGTGTTTAACATTTTTTAGGTTTTTTATCATTTTTAATTGTTTTTAGGATTTGATGGTATTCTTATGTTTTTCAGGGTTTTTATGTATTTTCATGTTTATACAGTTTTTATGTATTTTTAAGAATTTTTATGTGTTTTAAGGTTTTTAATGATTTGTAGGGGTTTCTGGGATCTTAGAGTTTTTTAGGGGTTTTTGTGTTTTTAGGGTTTTTATGGGTTTTAAGTGTTTTTAGGTTTTTAATGTTTTCTCAGGGTAATAGAGGGTTTTTATAGGATTTTATAATTTCATGTATTTTTTGGGATTTTTTTAATATTTTTATTATTTTTAGGGGTTTTAGAGACTTTGAGTCATTTTAGGGTTTTAGAAGTTTTGTGGTATTTTTAGGTTTTAGGATTTTTTTTGATTTTTGAGTGTTTTAAATGTTTTTTGGGGGGTTTCTTAACATCAATAGTGGTTTGAAGGGTTTTTATAATTTTCATTGGGTTTTAATGGTTTTTAGAGTTTTTAAGGGTTTCTTTGGTATTTAGGGGTCTTAGGGGGTTTTAAGGTCATTTAGGGTTTTTTAGGGATTTATCAATTTTAGTTTTTTAGAGGTTTTCACTGTTTTTAGTTATTTAAGGTTTTATTATTTTTTTAGGGTTTTAGGGTTTTTTCATTTTTTAGGTATTTTTATGCCTTTTTAAATATTTTTATGTTCTTTATGATATATACATTTGTTGTGTGTTTTTATTTTTTTTTACATTTTGTAAGGGGTTTTTGAGTTATTTGGGGTTTTATGTGTTTTTAAGGGTTTTGAAGTGTTTTTAGGTTTATTAGTTTTTAATATGGGTTTTGAGTGTTTTTATTTAATTTTTTAGGGATTTATTGGGGCTTTTTAAAAAAATTTTGTTTTTTAGGGTTTTTAGTGATATTGATGGGTTTAGGGTTTTTTTTGGGTTTTATGATTTTTTTGGGTTTTAAGGGCTATTTTTTGAGTTTTTTATGATTTTTATATTTTTTAGAGTTTTCTTGGTGATTTTAAGGGTTTAATGGTTCATTGAGTTTTTAGTCATTTTTAGATTTTTTAGTGGGTTTTGAGTTTTTTATGTTTTTAGTGGGTTTTTATATTTTTTAGAGGTTTCTTGGGATCATTTTATAGGTTTTATAATTTTTTAGATTTTTTGGTGATTTAAGTGTTTTTATTTTTTTTAATTTTTTCTTTGGGGTTTTCAGGGTTTTTATGTATTTGTATTGTTTTTTAGGTTTTTATGTTTTCTAGGGTTTTAGTGATTTTGATGGGTTTGTGGTTTTCTTTGGGTTATTAGGGTTTGTATGGTTTTTTGGGTTTAGATGTTTTTTGAGTTATTATAGTTTTAGTGGGTCTTTTAGAGTTTTTATGGGTTTTCAATTATTTAGCATTTTTAGGTGTTTTATATTTTTTTTATTTTTTGTGTTTCTTAGGGTTTTAGATTTTTTGTACTTTTAGGGGTTGTAAATATTTTTAGTGTTTTATGGATTTTACGGGGTTTTAGGGTGTTTAGGGTATTTTATTTTTTTATAGATTTTTATGAATTTTTTGGATTTTTATTTTATTTTAGGGTTTTTAGGGATTTTTAGGGTTTTTAGGGATTTTTAGGGATTTTCGGTTATTATAGAGTTTCTTTGAGTATTTATAGTTTTTATGGATTTATAGTGTTTTAACTTTCTATTGGTTTTTATAGTTTTTTGTGTTTTTGAGGGGTTTTTAGGTTTTTAGTGGTTTTTGTGTTTTTTTATCCTTTATAGTTTTTTAGCATTTTTAGGGTTTAGTGGTTTTCTGTGTGTTTAGGATTTTAGGGATTTCCTAGGTTTTGGGGGGTTTTATGTTTTTTGGATTTTTAGGGCTTTAGTGTTTTTATTGTTTTTAGGATTTTTATGAATTTTACATAGAGTAATGATTTTTATGATTTTTACGGGGTTTTAGTGCTTTTTTGGTTTTTAGTGGTTTTTAGGGTTTTTAGGGATTTTAAGTGTTTTTAGGTAATTAAGTTATTCATAGGGTTTTTCATGTTTTTTATGGTTTTTTATGATTTGAGGTGTTTTTATGATTTTTATGATTTTCTGGGTTCTTTGGAATTTTAGGGGTTTTATGTTTTTATGGTTTCTTGGGGGGTTTTAGGGTGTTTTTTTATGTTTTTTTAATGTTTTTTTACAAATGCTTAATGTTTTTAGGTGTTTAAATGGATTTTAGAGTTTTTAATTATTTTGTGGTTTTTTAGGATTCTACGGGGTTTATGGTTTTTAGGTTTTTAGCTGTTTTATCATATTTTAGTTTTCGTACGTGTTTTATGTTTTTTAGGGTTTTAATGTTTTCTTATAGTTTTTCAGAGTTTTTAGGGTTCTCTATAAATTTATGGATTTTATGAGATTTTTATAATTTTTTAGTTATTATTGTCACTAGGGATTTCTAATGGTTTTTAGGGATTTTTAAGGATTTTGGGTTTTTTGTCTTTTTATGGGGTTTTGGGGGTTTTTTGTTTTTTTAATTTTAATTTTTTTATAATGTTTTTATAGATTTTAACATTTTTGTGTTTAAAGTGGTTTAAGAGTTTCTCGTGGTTTTATAGGTTTTATGGCTTTTTCAGGTTTCTTAATATTTTTGTGATTTTTGTGGATTTATGGGTGTTATGGGTTTTAGGTTTGTCTTAGAATTTTTAGGGATTTTTATAGCATTTTTGTCATTATGGGGGGGGGGGGGGGTTATGAGTTTTTACGTTTTTATGGCTGTCTTGGATTATTTAGGTTTTTTATGTTTTTTGTTATTTTTACACGTTTTTTTGGATTTTTATTAGTTTTTAGGGTTTTTAGGGATTTTGAGTGTTTTTTTGGGTTTTAAGGGGTTTCAGGGTTTTCATCGATATTTAGGTTTTTTTGGTTTTTAAGGGGTTTTAGGGTTTTCATCGATATTTAGGTTTTTTGGAGTTTTACCTGTTTTTTTATTTTTATGGTTTTCTTTGTGGTTTTCAGTTTTTTTAGTTTTTTTTACTTTTTTAGGAATTTTTTGGACTTTTATAAGATTTTTATGGCATGTTTGTGTTTTTAGGTATTTTGTGGGTTTTGGGGCCTTTAAGGGGATTTTAGAGTTTTTAAATGTTTTAGGGGTTTAAAGGGTTTTTAGAGTTTTTAGAGGTTTTTAGGTGTTCTATGGGGTTTTGGGGGTTCTAAGGATTGTGGGTTTTTGAGGACTTTTAGGGTTTTTTTCGTTTTTGTGTTTTTAGTGTTTTTAGTCTATTTAATGGTTTTAAGTGTTTTTTTTGTTTTTAAGGAATTCCTAGGATTTATAGTGGTTTTATTGTTTTTAAAATTTTTTTGTTATTTTTACATTCTTTCTATGGTTTTGTTGTTTTTAAACAATTTTAATGGTTTTTATGTGTTTAAGGTTTTATCAAGGATATTTAGGGTTTTCAAGGTTTTTTATCTTTTTAAGGATTTATTGGGATTTTATAGGATTTTTAATTTTTTTGGGGTTTTAGGGGTTTTGAGAGTTTTAGGGTTTTGGGTTTTTTTTGAGTTTTTTACTATTTTATGGGTTTTTAGAGTTTCTTAACATTTTAGGCATTTAAAGGGTGTTTATATGTTTTTATTGTTTTTAAATTTTCTCATTGGTTTGAATTTTATAAGGGATTTTATGTTTTTAGGGGTTTTTAGGGGTTTTAGGATCTTTTATGGTGTTTTAGGGGTTTTAGGGGTTTTAGGAGTTTTTAGGAATTTATGGTTTTATTTGGGTTCTTACGGTTTTTAGGGTTTTAAAATTTTATGGTATTTTTATTTATTTTTTTGGATTTTAATTGTTTTTAGTATTTTTAGTTATTTTAGGGTTTTGGGTGGATTTTAGGGTTTTCATGGTTATTTGGAGGTTTGGGTTTTTTTTAGTTTTTTAGATTTCCCTTCATTCTTAGGGTTTAAAAGTGTTTCTTATAGTTTTTAGTGGTTTTTAGGGTTTTTATGTTGTTTTATGGTTTTTAAGGTCTTCAGAGGTTTTGTAGTTTTCATTATTTTTAAGTTTTTTTATATTTTTTAGTGTTTTTATGTTTTTTCAGGGTTTAAATGTGTATTTAGATTTTTAAGGTTTTATTAGGATTTTTCCGAGTTTCTAGGGTTTTTATGTTTTTTGATATTTTATGGTATTTTTTATATTTTTATGGGATTTTAGTGTTTTTATGGATTTTTAGTGTTTTAGAGTTTTTATGGTTTTAGGGTTTTTAGTGTTTTAGGGGATTTAACAATTTTATGATTTTTAAGGTCTTTTTAGGGATTTTTAGGGTTCATGGTCTTTTATGTTTTTTTATGTTTTTTAATTATTCTTGTGGTTTTTATGGTTTTATGGGGTTTTTAATGGTTTTAGGGTTTTATGGTTTTTTTGTTTTTATGGGTTTTTGGAGTTTTTTAATGATTTTTTGGTTTTTATTATTTTTTAACATTTTTATAGAGTTAAAACGTTTTTATATTTTTGACTAGTTTTTTATGGTGTTATGGATTTTTTTGGGTTTTAAAGGTTTTAAAATTTTTAGGGTATTTATGGCTTTTAAGGATTTTTATATTCTTTAGGGGTTTTCATGTTATTTTATTTCATAGTGGTTTTAAGTGTTTAGAGGTTTTTATGGTTTTCTGAGAGTTTTTCATCAGTATTAGAGCTTTCATGTCTTTTGGTATTTTGGGATTTTTTTATGCTTGTTATGGTTTATGATTTTTAGGGATTTTGAAGGTTTTTATGGTTTTTAGGGGTTTATGAATTTTTTATGTTTTTAGAGCTGTTTTGAGTTTTTAGGGTTTTTAATGTTTTTAGAGTATTTTTATGTTTATAGGATCTCAAAGTATACAAGTATTTTAATGGGTTTTTTGGGTTTTTATGGTGGTTTTTTGATTTTTACGGGTTTTGGAGTTTTATACTTATTGGGTTTTAAGGTTTTTTGTGTTTTTATGGTTTTTAGGGTGTTATAGTTTATAGGGATTTTAGGTTTTTTAGTATTTTTTATATTTATTCAGAGTTCTAAGTGTTTTAGGTTTTTATGGATTTCTTTGGGGTCTTTTAGGAAATTTAGAGTTTTTACATTTTTAGTCAATTTTAGTGATTGTTAGAATTTTTATTATTTTTAAGTATTTCAAAGACTCTGAGGTTTTTTGGGGGTTTTTTGGATTATAGAGTTTTTAGGGGTTTAGTAATTTTAAAAGTTATGAGGTTTTTAAGGTTCTCTTAGTTTTTTCTCGATTTTTTGGTTTTCACATTTTTAATAACTTTTAGGGATTGTTTAGGATTTAATGGTTTTTATGGTTTTAATGGATTTTGAATATAATTTTGTGGTTTTAGGGTTTTAAAGGTCTTTATGGTTTTTTTTGGTTTGTAGGGTTTTTTTAGTTTTTAGTGTTTTAAATGTTTTTAGAGTTTTTTAACATTTTTAGGGTTTCAATTTTTTTTTAGAGTTTTTAGTGATTTTTTGGTTGTTTTTTTGGGGTTTTAAATGTTTTAAGGTTTTTATAGGATTTTATGATTTTTAGGATTTTTAAGGGTTCTAGAGTTTTTCAGGGTTTTTAGCAATTTTAATATTTTAGGGGTTTAAAGAGTTTTATGGTTATTTTATTTTTATTATGGGTTTTTTAGTTCATTACAGTTTTTTATATTTAAAGGGATTTTTAAGGATTTTTAGATTTTTAATTGTTTTTTGGGTTTCTGGGGATTTTGAGGTTTTTTTTGTTTTTTGGGGTTTTATGGTTTTTTGTGTCTTAATGGGTTTTTTAGTTTTTTAGATTTTTAATGATTTTTAGAGTTTTTTTATGTTTTTGGGGTTTAATGGGTTTTTATATTTTTAGTGGTTTTTAGGTTTTTATGGGTTTTGAGGGTTTTTATGGTTTTTATGGGTTTAACTGTTTTTGGGGTTTTTCCCTTTTAGGCTTTTTTATAATTTTTAGGTTTTTTTTATGATTTTAAGTGTTTTTAGGTATTTATGGATTTCTTAGGGTTTCTCATGGTGTTTGGGGTAATTTTTGTGTTTTTGGTATTTTTTGGATTTTTTTATGTTTTTTATAGTTTTTTTCGGGGGGGGGGGGGGTTTGGGTTTTTAAGGGGTTTTAGAGTTATTTGGATTTTTAGGGTTTTAGGATTTTTAGCGTTTTTAGATTTTTTATGTTTTAAGGTATTAAAGTGTTATTTGGTTTTCTTAGTGGTTTCTGGGTTTTTAGGGTTTTTTATATTTTTAGATATTTTTAGGGATTTTTTAGGATTTTAAGGGTTTTAGTGTTTTAATTATTTTTTGGGATTTGGGTTTTTTTTTTGTTTTCAAGATTTTTATGGTTTTTTGTGGTTTTAGGATTATCTATATTTTTTTGGGGTTTTATTTTATTTAATATTTTTTAACATTTTTAGGGATTTAATGTGTTTTTAGAGTTTTTAGTGGTTTTTAGTGTTTTATTGGTTTGGGGGATTTTTATGGTTTTTAGTGGTTTTAGGTTTTAAGTGTTTTTAGGTTTTTTTTGAGTTTTTTAAGATTTTAAGGTTTTCTTAGTTTTTTTAGGGTTTTGATTTGGATAATTATGGGTTTTTAGGTTTTTAGGATTTTTTTGATTTTTTGGGTTTTCAGGGGTTATTTTTTTTTAAGGTTTTAATGTTTGTTAGAGTTTTTACAAAAAATTTGGGGTTTAAATGGTTTTTATAGTTTTCATTGCGGTTTTATGGGTTTTTAGTGTTTTTATGTATTTAGGGGTTTTTTATGATTTTTAGGGGGATTTAGGGTTTTTAGGTTCTTTTAGGAGTTTTAACGCTTTTTAGGGTTTTTAGGAGTTTTATACAATTTTTTTAAGGTATTCTTTTTTTCATGTTTTTTATATTTTTATATGTTTTTAGTGATTTTTTGGGATTTTTTAGGATTTTTATGTTGTTTTAGGGGTTAAAATTATGATGAGGGTTTTGTGGTTATTTTGAGTTTTTAGGGTTTTTAAGGTTTTTTCATTTTTATGGTTTTAGGTGTTCAATGTGTTTCTAGGTTTTTATGATTTTTGTAGGGTCTTTTTTGTATTTTAGGGTTTTTTACAATTTTATGGATTTTTAGGGATTTTTTTGTATTTTTATTCAGTTTTAGGGTTTTATATATTTTAAAGTTCTCTAGGCATTTTTTTGGTTTTTATGGGGTTTTTTGGGTTCTTTGGTTCTTTAAAGTTTTTTATGCTTTTAAATGTTTTTATAGTTTTTAGGGGTTGAAATGGTTTTTAGTGTTTTAGTGGGTTTTTAGTTTTTGTATGGGGTTTTTGTGTCTTTTTTTGGGTACTTAGGGTTTTTTAGTTTTCTAGGATTTTTTAGTATATTTAGGGTTTAAAGTTTTTATTAATGGGTTTTAGGGTTTTTTTAGTTTTTTACATTTTTAAGTATTTTAGGTATTTTTAGGATGTTTAACAGTTTTTTTTGGAATTTTTAGGGTTTCATGGTTTTTTTGTTTTTTAAGGACATTGATTGTTTTTTTGGGTTTTAAGTTTTTTCATTTTTTTAGAGTTTTATTCTTATTTAGAGTTTTTTAACATTTTTAGGTGTTTAAATGGCTTCTATAATATTAGTGTGTTTAGGGATTTTTTTGATAGTGTTTTTAATGTTTTTAAAGGTTTTTATTGTTTTATAATTTTTTAGGTAATTAGTGTTTTTAGCGTTTTTAGGTTGTTTCTGGTTTTTTATGTTTTTAGGGATTTATTTGGACTTTTACAAATTTTTATGGATATTTTGGATATTTTTGGGATTTAAAGGGTTTTTAGGTCTTTAAGGGATTTTTTTTTTTTTGGTTTATTGATGTTTTTTTGGGTTTTAAAGGTTATTTGGAGTTTTTTAATGTTTAAAGTTTTTTGTAGTTTTTTAAATTTTTAGTGGTGTAAATGGTTTTTAGTGTTTTCTGTGAATTTTAACGATTTTATCATTTTTATGGGTTTTAGTTATTTTTTAGGTTTTTTAGTCTTTTTAGGGTTTTTGGATTTTTTTTGTTTTTCATTTTTCTAGGGGTTTTAATGGTTTTATGTTTTTGAGGTTTTCTTAGGGTTTTCTCATGGTATTTATGGTTTTCTTATTTTATTAATTTTTAGGTATTTTTTAATATTTTTATTGGTTTTTAAGGTTTTTTGGGATTTTCAGTGGTTTTAGGGTTTTTAGGTTTTAATGATTTTTTGGGTTTTAAATGGTTTTTAGTGGTTTTGCATTTTTTACGTTGTGCAGGGATGTTTATGGTTTTAAGTGGTTTTTGGGTTTTTAGGGTCTTTTAGGTTTTTCAGGGTATTTAGAGTTTTTAGGATTTTAGGGGATTTATGTTTAGTGGTTTTAATTTTTATTAGGTTTCTAATTTTTTATAAGGGTTTCTAGGGTTTTTAGATGGTTTTACATTTTTATGGATTTAATAGGATTTTTTTTAATTTTTAGGGTTTTTAACAATTTTGTGGTTTTTAGATTCTTTTAGGTTTTAGGGATTTTATCATATTTTGGCTTTTAGGGGTTTTTAATTTTTTTTATGTTTTTAATGTTTTCTTTGGCTTTTCATAGGTTTTCATGGTTTTCTACATTTTAAGGGCTTTTTCAGAATTTTTATAGGTCTTAGGGTTTTTATTGGTTTTGAGGGTTTTCTTGGTTTTCTTGGGTTTTTCTATTTTTATGTTTGTAGGTTTTTTAGTTTTGTTGAGATTTATAGGTTTTTAGGGGTTTAATTGTCTATTAGATTTTTAGTGGTTTTATGGTTTTTTAGTTTTTGTATGGTCTTTATTGGGTTTTATGGGTTTTAAATTTTTAGGCTCTTTTAAGGTTTTTATCATTTTTAGGTTTTATAGGGTCTTTAAGTTTTATTAGGTTGTTAAGGTTTTCTTAGGGTTGTTCAGTATATTTAAGGATTTTAAAATTTCATGGTATTTCTAAAGAATTTTTTATTCACTTGTTGGTTTTAAGAGATATTGAGGTTTTTTGGTTTTTTGGTTTTATCATATTTATTTTCTTTAGGGGTTTTTATGATATTAATGTTTTTTGGGGTTTTGGGGTTTCAGAGTTTTATGGTTTTTTTAATATTTTTAGGGATTTTAAGGGGTTTTTTTAAAGTTTTTATGTTTTTATGGTTTTTTGGGATTTAAGGGATTATGAAGGTTTTTAGGATTTTTATGGTTTTTTGGTTGTTCAGGGTACTTTTTAGTTTTTTAGGGTATTGTCGTTTTTTTAACATTTTTAAGGTTTTTAGGAATATTTTTCATTTTTAGGGATTTTAAGTGTTTTTAGGTTTTTATGGTTTCTATAGGTTTTTTAGTGTTTTTAGGTTTTTTTTCATTTTTATGATTTTTAAGGCTTTTCAATATTCTTATAGTTTTTAGGGTTTCTAGTGATTTTAATGGTTTTTTGGGTTTTATGGTTTTCTTAGAGGGTTTTAGTTTTTTAGGTTTTTTTAGGTATCCTTCGGGAATTTTATGGTTTTATGGTTTTTATGGTTTTTATGTCTTTTAGAGTTTTTAGGGGTTTTAGGGATTTTGATGGAATTTAGGGGTTTTTATGGTTATATTTTTATTTTTATTTTTATGGGTATTTACAGTTTTTTTAGTTTTTAGTGTTTTAAGGTTTTTTCGAGTTTTTATCATTTTAGGTGTTTAATTTTATTTTAGATATATTTTTTTAGTTTTTCAGTTTTAAGGGTTTTAGTGTTGTTTATGATTTTAAGGTGTTTCTTTTGTTTTTATGGGTTTTGGGTCTTTTTACTAGTTTTTATTTTTTTTATAATTTTTTAGGTTTTGAGGCGTTTTAATTGTATTTTTGTTTTTAAGGTTATCTTAGGGTTATTAAGGGGTTTTAGGGTTTTTATATTTTAGATATTTTTAGAAATTTTTATGATTTTTAAAGGCTTTTATGGTTTCTGGGGTTTTTAGGATTTTCATCATTTTTAGGTTTTTAGTGGTTTTAAGTGTTTTATGTTTTTTAAGTTTTTTTAGGATTTTTATGTTTTTTATGTTTTTAGGTATTTTTATGGATTTTTATGATTTTTATGGTCATTAGTGATTTGGTAGTTTTTGAGGGTTTTTAGGGGTTTTATGGTTTTAGTGTTTTTTTAGGGTTTTTTAGTTTTTAGGGTTTTATGGTTTTTTTGAGTTTTTATCATTTTTAGGGCTTCAATGGGTTTTTTGTGTTTTTAGTGGGTTTTCTCAGTTTTATCCGAATTTATGGTTTTTATAGTTTTTTATGGTTTTTAGGGTGTTAAGGGTCTTTAGATTCTTTTAAAGGGTTTTTTATATTTTTTTACCTTTTTAGGATTTATAGTGTTTTTATATGATTTTATGGTTTTTTGGGTTTTTTTGGGTTTTTATGATTTTTAGCGAGGTTTCTGGTTTTGAGTGGTTTTTAGGGTTTCAGGGAATTTTAGGGTTTTTAGTATTTTAATCAATTTGTGTTACTTTAAAGGTTTTATTTACTATTAGGTTTTTATGTTTTTATTTGGGTTTTCAAGGTTTTTAATGTTTTTTATCTTTTTTTTTGTTTTCTTGGGAATTTTTTTATTATTATGGGTTTTAGGATTCTTATTGATTTTAAATGATTCTAGGGATTTTACTGGCTTTATGGTTTTTATTGTTTTATGGTTTCTTTGGGGATTTAAGTTGTTTTAGGTGTTTAATATTTTGTTAGGGTTTTTTAGAGTTTTTAGTTTTTTAGTGTTTTTTACATTTTAGTGATTTTTATTCATTTTTAGGATTTTTATGGTTTTATGGATTTTGATGGTTTTGTATTTTTAATTGTTTTAGGTTTTTAGTGTTTTTTAGCATTATTCGTTTTTTTGTTCTAAGTGTTTTTATGTTTTTAAGTTATTATAAGAATATTTGAGGGTTTTAAGGTTTCCTACATTGTTAAGGATTTTATGTTGTTTAGAGTATTTTAACATTTTTTGGGTTTTAAAGGGGTTTTAGAGTTTTTAGTTCTTTTTATGTGTTTTTGGGTTTTTAGGGTTTTAGGGGTTTTAGGGTCTTTTATGAATTTTAGTACTTTTTTGGGTTTTTAGGGTATTTAAGTGATTTTTTGTTTTTTAAGGTTTTCTTAGAGTTTTAATGATTTTTAGGGTTTTTTATTACTTAAGGGGTTTTATGATTTTTTAGAATTTTATTTTCTTTAGGGTTTTTAGAGAATTTGAAAGGTTTTTAGTGTTTTTTAATTTTTTTTTTTGGGGGGGGGTAGGGTTTTTCTATTTTTTATTGTTGTTAAGGGTTTTTAGAGTTTTTTAAAAAATTGGTGTTAAAGGTATTTTCATAGTTTTTAGTGGGTTTTAATGTATTTATGTGTATTTATAGATTTTTTTGGTTTCAAGGGTTTTACATAATTTAGATATTTAAAGGTTTTTTAGAGGTTTTAGGGTTTTTATAAATTTTAGATTTCTTAGTTATTTAAATCCCATTTGAGGTTTTAATCTTTTATTATGTTTTTTTCAGGTTTTTTAATTTTTTTTTGAGAATTTTATATATTTTTAGGTTTCTATGGATTTTTAGGGTTTTTAGGGATTTTAAGGGGTTTTGGGGTTTTTTTTGGGGTTTTTTGTGTTTTTTTAGTTTCTAGATTTGTAAGGTTGTTAGAGTTTTTAACATTTTTAGTGGTTTAAAGTGTTTTGTAATTTTTATTTATTCTTATTTTTTATGGCATTTAGGGGTTTTAATGATTTTTGGTGGTTTTGATGTTTTTAATGGTCTAAAGGTTATTAGGTTCTTTTTGGGTTTTTATCATTTTAAGGTTTTTTATATGTTCTAAGTGGTTTTAGGTTTTTAAGGTTTTCTTAGGGGGTTTCATAGTTTTAATAGTTTTTTATGTTTTTATGGTTTTTAGGGATTTTTAAATTTTTTAATGGGATTTTATAGTTTTTTTTAATTTTGATGTTTTTAGTGTTTTTTGGGTTTTTAGGAGGTTTTACCATTTTTATATTTTTAGGGTTTTAATTATTTTTTGTTTTTTCTAGGTTTTTTGGGTGTTTTGGGATTTTATAAGTTTTTATGTCTTTAAGTATATTATTTATTTTTAATAATTTTTATGGTTTTTAGGGTTTTTAATGATTTTGAGGGTCTTTTAGATTTTTTATGATTTTGAGGGGATTTTTAGTTTTTTGGGAGATTAAGAATTTTTTAAAGATTTTTATTTGTTTCAAGGTTTTTCGAGTTTTGAACATTTTTAGGTCTTTAAAGAATTTTTATACTTGTTAGTGGTTGTTAGGGTTTTCATGGGGTTTTATTGTCTTTTAGGGTTTTAGTGATTTTATCATTATAGTTTTTTAAGGGTTTAATGTTTTCTGAGGTTTTTACAGTTTTCTTATGGTTTTTTTGGGATTTTATGTTTTTATTAATTTTTATTACTTTTTTTTAATTTTTTATGGTCTTTAGGGTTTTTAGGGATTATAATGGGTTTAGTGTTTTAAGGGTTTTAGTTTCTTTTGGGATATGGTTTTTTATGTTTGTATGTACTATTCGTGATTTTTTACTATTTTTTGGTTTTTATGTTTTTTAGGGATTTTGATGGCTTTTAGGGGTTTTAGTGTATTTAGTGGTTTTATGGATATGATATTTTATAGTTTTTAAGGGTATTAATTTTTTTTAAATTTTCATTTTTTCTAAGGGGTTTTCTGGGTTTTTAGCGGGTTTTATGTTTTTTTGGATTTTGGGAATTTTTTGGATTTTTTTTTGGTTTTTAAAGATTTTGAGTGATATTTGGGTTTTTAGTGTTTGGGGGGTTATGGTTTTTTGGGTTATGTTTTTTTTTGGGTTTTAGGGATTTTTCATTTTGTTGTTTTATGTTTTTAACGCTTTTTGAGTTTTTTAATTTTTTTGGGCTTTAAATTATTTTTATACTTTTTATTCATTTTTAATATTTTTTAGGTTTTATGGGGTTTTATGGTTTTCAAGGGTCTTTAGGGTTTTTATGGGTTATATATTTTTTATGGTAATTTGGGGTTTCTTGTTGTTTTTATCATTTGATTGGTTTTTAGGGGTTTTAAGTGGGTTGATTTTTTTTATGGTTTTCTTAGTGTTTTTTGGGGTTTTATGGGTTTTTATCGGTTTTTATCTTTTAGGGATTTTCGTGGATTCATTTGTATTTCAGATTTTTATGACTTTTAGGGTTTTTAGGGATTATAATGGTTTTAGGTTTTTTATAGTTTTAGGTTTTTATGGTTATTTTGAGTTTTAAGGGTTTTTTGAGTTTTTAAGGTTTTAATATTTTTAATGTTTTATAAAATTTTATATGTTTAAAGAGATTTTAGTGTTTTAGAGGGGTTTTATGGTTTAGATGTGTTTTTAGGGTTTTTAATGTTTTTAGGGTTTTTTGTTTTTATTGGTTTTATAGTTTTAGGGTCTTCTTAATGATTTTAGGGTTTTAGAAACTTTTAGGGTTTTAAGTGTATTGTGTGTTTTGAGGGTTTTAAGTTTTTTTAGGGTTTTTTCATATTTTATGGATTTTCATGGACTCTTTATTATTCTAATATTTTTAGGGATTTGGGTTATTTTAGTTGTTTTAGTGTTTTTAGTGATTTTTAGATTTCTAGAGTTTTATGTGTTTTAGCTTTTTAAGGTTTTCATTTTTTTTGGGGATTATGTGGTTTTTTACAATAATAAATATTTTTAGGGAATTTTTAGGATTTTTATTTGTTTTAGGGATTTTTTGGATTATGATGGTTGTTAGGGTTTTTATGTGTTTAGGGTCTTAGGGTTTTTTGTGCTTTTTGGGGTTTTTTGAGTTATTTAATGTTTTAAAATTGTGAGAGGTTTTTAACATTTTTTGGGGTTTAAAAGAGTTTTATGGGGTTTTAGGGTTTTAAATGTTTTTAGGTGTTTTTACAGTTTTTATGGGGTTTTAGGTTCTTTTAGGTTTTAGGAATTTTGTATGTTTTTTAGGGTTTTATATGTTTTTATGTTTTAAATATTTTATTATGGATTTTTTGTGTTTTTATAATATTTATTTTTTTTAGTATTTTTATCCATTTCTAGATATTCTAAGGGTTTTTAGAGTTTTTAGGGTTTTTAAAAGTTTCAAAATTCATTTATAAAGTTAGGGTTTTATGTTTTTTTAGTTTTATATGCTTCTATTTAATTTTTTCCGTGGTTTTATGGTTTTTTACATTTTTCAATATTTTTTGGTATTTTTAGGTTTGTTATGGTTTTTACGGAACTTGAGGGTTTTAGGTGTTTTGGGTGTTTATTTTTCTTTGTTTTTTTAGTGTTTTTTGAGTTTATTATGGGTTTTATAGTTTTTTATAGTTTTTCAAAGTTTTTGGGGTTTAATGGATTTTTATATTTTTTACTGGTTTAGGTTTTTTATGGGTTTTAGGGGTTTAATGTTTTAGGGGTTTTTTGTTTTTTAGGGTTTTTAGTGTTTTTAGATTTATTAGGTGTTTTAAGTATTTTTAGGTTTTTAATATTTGCTTTCAATTTTTCACAGTTTTATGTATTTTTACATTTTTAGGGTTTAACGAAATTTTATGGTTTTTATCATATTTTGGGTATTTAGGGATTTTGAGGTTTTTGAGATATTTTTTGGTTTCCTAGGTTTTTAGAGTTTTTTTAGTTTTTAGGGGTTTTATGTTTTTAAATGTTTTTTAACATGTTTAGGTGGTTTAAATGGTTTAATGTCTTTAGTGGGTTTTTAGGGTTTTAATGTTTTTATGGTTTTAGGGTTTTAGGGAAATTTTTTAATTTCTTAAGGGTTTTATTGTTTCTTAAGTTTTTATGAGTTTTAAGTGTTTTTTGGTTTTTATGGTTTTCTTATGATTTTTGGGTTTTTAGAGTTTTTTATGTTTTAGAGATTTTTAGGGATTTTTTTAGATTTATATGGAATATTTATTTTTTAGGGTTTTTTAGGGTTTTTAGTTTTTTTAGGGATTTTATCATTTTCTATTTTTAGGGGTTTTATATGTTTTCAGGTTTTTAAGGGTTTCTTATGGGTTTTTATTGTTTGAGGGTTATTTATGTTTTTATGGAATTTTAGGGATTCTTTATATATTTTTTTGATTATTAGTGTTTTTAGGGATTTTGAGTGTTTTTTGGAATTTATCAGTTTTTTTGGGTTTTATGCGGTTTGAGGAGTTTTTTTTGAGTTTCTAGGGGTTTCATATTATTTTAGAGTTTTAATTTTTTTAGGGATTAAAGGGTTTTTAGATTTTTTAGAGTTTCTCGTGGGTTTTTGGGTTGTTATGGGGTTTTAGAGGTTTCTAAGAGTTTTAGGGGTTTTCATGTTTTTAGGGTTATCAATGTTTTTTAGAGTTTTTAGGGTTATTAGTATTTTTTTTGGGTTTTATAGAGTTTTATTTTATTTTTGGTTGTTATGGGTCTCATTCTGGTTTTTAGGGGATTAATGTTTTTTTCCTTAAGAGATTTTTCTGTTTTTAAGGATTTTAGGGGGTTTTAGGGTTTTAATAAGGTCCGTAGGGTTCTTTTATTTTTTGGTTTTAATGGTTTAATGGGTTTTTATAGTTTTTTAATGGTTTTAAGGGTTTAAAGGGTTTTTATAGTTTTTATTGTTTTTAGGGTTTTTATGGGTTTTAGGGTTTTTTAAGGCTTTGACTGGTTTTATGGTTTTTACAGTTTTTAGGTTCTGTAGGTTTTTTTGTTTTTTTGTATTTTTTTTGTTTTTAGTGATTTTTAGTGTTTTAGGTTCTGGGTTTGTCATATGTTTTTCCAGTGTTTTAATGTTTTTACATTTTTAGGTATTTTTTAGTATTTTTTAATTTTTTTTTGGTTTTTAGGGTTCTCGAGGATTTTTTGCATCTTTAATGATTTTTAGGGTTATAGGATTTTTTGGGGTTTTAGAATTTTTTGGTTTTCAAGGGTTTTATGTGTTTTAATGTTTTTAATGTTTTTAGGGTTTTATAGAAATTAGGGGTTTTTCATTTTTAGGGTTTTTAAGGATTTTTTTAGTATTTTATGGTTTTAGGGTTTTTAGGGAATTGGATAATTTTTAGGGTTTTGGTTGTTTTTAAGGTTTTATGGTTTTTGTAGGATTTTAGGGTTTTTAGAGTTTTTTAATGCCTTTAGCAGTTTAAATGGTTTTTAGAGTTTTTAGTGGATTTTGGAGTTTTTATGAATTTTTAGAGACTGTAAGATTTTAAGCACTTTTTATTGATTATAGAGATTTTATGGTCATTTTTGTTTTTATCATTTTTTAGGTTTTTTTGGGGTATTAAGTATTTTTAGGTTTTTAAACATTTCATAGGGTTTCTCAAGGTTTATTCTATATTTTATGTTTTTAAGTATTTTTAGGTTTTTTAGGATTTTTATTGGGTTTTATGGTTTTTAAATATTGTGATGGTTTTTATGGTTTTATAGAGTTTTTGGGTTTTTATGTTTTTTTATGATTATAGGGTTTTTATGTTTTTAGGGTTTTATGTTTTCTTAGATATTTTAACTGTTTTTTTTGGTTTTAAGGAGTTTTTATTGATTTTATTGGGGTTTATGGGGTTTATGGGGATTTAGTGTTTTTGAAGGATTATAGGGGTGTTTATGGTTTTTTTGGGATTTAGGTTTTTGTTTGATTTTAATGTGTTTTTTATGGTTTAAAAGTTTTTCAGCGTTTATAATGTTTTTAGGGGTTTAAATTATTTTATGGTTTGTGTGGGTTTTTAGGTTTATAAATGTTTTTAGAAGTTTTATGGCTTCATGGGGGTTTAGGATCTTTTAATGTTTTTAACATTTTTAGGTCATTTAGGTGTTTTGAGTGTTGTTAGGATTTTAAGGTTCTCTTATTATTTTTAGGGATTTTTGGATTTTTATGATTTTATTGATTGTAGGGATATTTTAAGATTTCTTTTGGTTTTTAGTGTTTTAGGTATTTCTATGGTTTTTAGGGATTTTAGGGTTTTTATGGGATTCTGGGTTTTTAGAGTTTTTTAGTTTTTTAGAGGTTTTAAATTTTTTATGTATTTAAGGTTTTCAAAGGGGGTTTCAATATTTTTAGGGAATTTCTGGTTTTGAGGGATTTTATTGAATTTTTTGATTTTTATGTTTTTTTTTTGTTTTTAGGTTTTTAGGGGGGTCATGGTTTTTATTTTTTATTGGGATTATAACTATTTCTTGGATTTTATGGTTTTCCTAGTTTTTTTTGGGTTTTTACGGTTTTTAAAATTATAATGGATTTTTAGGTTTTTTTTATAATTTTTATGTGTTTTTATGATTTTTATGGATTTTAGGGGATTTAAGGGTTGGGGGGGGGGGTTAGGGGTAAATGGGTTTTTAGGGTTTGAAGGGTTTTTTTATGTTTTTAGTATTTTTAAGGTCATTAGTGTTTGTAATGGTTTTTTTGGGTTTAAAGGGTGTTAAGTGATTTTTAGGGTTTTTAATTAGTATTAGTGTTTTTAAGGTTTTTTGGCGGTTTTAGGGGTTTTTAGAGTATTTAATTCTTTTAGGGTTTTTTATGTTCTTAGATTTTTTCATTTAAAGGTGTTTTATGTTTTTTAGAATTTTATGTCTTTATTAGGGTGATTTGTGTTTTTTGGGTTTTTTTTGGGGTATATTGTAATATTAAAAAATTTAATAGGTTTACAGAGTTTTTAGGGATTTTTTTATTTTAAGAGTTTTAGGGTTTTTATCGTTTTTATCTTTTTTTTGTTTTTAAGTGTTTAAAGTGTTTTTGATTTTTAATATTTTCTTATGTTTTGTCAGGTTTTTTTTAAGTATTTATTGATATTTAGGTATTTTTTAACAATTATTATGGGTTTTTAGGGTCATCATGGATTTTGATGGATTTTTGGGTTTTTTGGGTTTTGAGGAGTTTTTTTTTGTTTTTTTTGGGTTTTTAGGGGTTTTTAGTTTTTTTGGTTTTTAGGTTTTTCTACCATTTCTAAATATTTGTAGGGGTTTCAGTGGTTTTTATATTTTTAGTTGGTTTTTAGTTTTCTGGGTTATTTAGGGTTTTTAATGTTTTAAATGTTTTTTTAAATTTTAGGGGTTTCTATGGATTTGAGGGTCTTTCTAGGGGGATTTATAAATTTTTATGTTTTTAGGGGTTTTAAGTAGTTTTTTGTTTTTATAGTTTTTTTAGGGTTTTTTTGAGATTTTTTGAGTTTTTACATTTTTATGGATTTTTGGATTTTTAGTGTTTATGGATTTCCGGATTTTGTGGATTTTGAGGGGTTAAATGGTTTTTAGAGTTTTTAGGGTTTGTATCATTTTAAGGTTTTAGGGTTGTAAAGTGTTTTTATGGTTTTTAGGTTTTCTTGTGGGTTTTAGGGTTTTTATAGTTTTTTACATTTTTAGGGATTTTATGTGTTTTTAATATTTTATGGATTTCGTATGGAATGAAAAGTTTTAGGGTTTTTCCTTTTTTATGGGTTTTTTGTGGAATTTCTATGATTTTCATAGTTTTTTCTGTTTTTAGGGATTTTTTTCCTTTTAGGGTTTTTATCTTCTCATGTATTCTATGGTTTTTAATGTTTTTAGGTTTTATGATTTTCAGGGGGTTTTCATGGTTTTTAGGGTTTTTATGATTTTACGGAATTTTAGGGCACTCCTAGGAATTTTATGGTTTATGGGTTTTTAAAATTTTGAGAGTTTTTAGTTGTTTTAGGGTTTTTGGTTTATTGTGGTATTTGTTTGGGTTTTAGGGGTTATTTTATGGTTTAATGGGTTTTAAGGGTTTATAGAGTTTTTAAACATTTTTTGAGGTTTAAAGGGTTTTTATTTTTAATTGATTTCTAGGGGTTTTTAGGTTTTTAGAGTTTTTAGGGTTTGTGGGGTTTTTAGTTTTTTTTGGGTTTTATTATGGTGTTTAGTTTTTTTTTATTTTTTATGTTTTATGGGTTTTAAGTGATTTTAGGCGTGGAAGGTTTTCTTAAGGGAATTTAATGTATTTAGTGTTTTTATGTTTTATGGATTTTTAGGATTTTTTTTGTTTTTACGGTTTTTAGGGATTTGAGGGTTTTAGGGTTTTAAGAAGTTTTTGTGTTTTTGGGGTTTTAATTTTTTGTAGTATTCTAAGGTCTTCCTATTGGTTTTCAGGGATTTAGGGTTTTTTACATTTTAGGGATTTTTACAGATTTTTTATGATTTTTATTGGTTTTTAGGGTTTTACAGATTATGAGGGTTTTAGATTTTTTTTTGAGATATTAGGGTTTTTTAGTATTTTAAGAGGTTAATTGGTTACAATTGTTTTAAATATTTTTAACAGTTTAAAGGGTTTTATATTTTTTAGTGGTATTTTACAATTTTTATGGGTTTTTACGGTTTTTACGGTTTTTAGGGGTTTATGGTTTTTAGGGAATCAAGGGTTTTTCGTCTTTTTAGGATTTTTGTGGGTTTTAGTATCATTTTTGTTTTTAGAGGTTTATAGTGTGTTTAGGGTTTTAATGTTTTCTTAGTGGTTTTCATGATTTTAGGGTTTTTGATGTTTTTATGGCTTTTAAGGGATTGTTTTAATATTTTTATGGTCTTTAGTGATTTTGGAGGGGGGTTTATGTTTTTAGGGATTTAGGGTTTTGTAGCTTTTTTAAAATTTTATAGGGTTTTAGGGGTATTATGTTTTATAGGTTTTTAGGTTATCCTAGGTGTTTTTAATAAATTTTATGTTTGTTTATATTTTTGTGTATTTTTAGAGATTTTATATCCTTTTTATAGGGTTTTATGGTTCTTAGCGATATTGAGGGGTTTTGGGGATTTTTAGGGGGTTTAGGGGTTTTATGAAATTTTTCTGTTTTTCGTAATTCTTTGTTTTTAGGTTTTAAATATTTTTTGGAGTTCTTATCATTTTTAGGGGTGTATGGGATTTTATGTGGTTTTTAGGGTTTTTATTGATTTTAGGGTTATTTAAGGTTTTAGGGGTTTATTGTTTTTAGAGTTTTTGGTGGTTTTAAGTTTCTAAGGTTTTTATATGGTTTTTATGGGTTTTAGGCATATTTACATTTTTAGAAATTTAAAGGATTTTTTGGGATTTTTTTGGGTTAGTAGGGTTTTTTTTATTTTGAGGATTTTTTAAGACTTTTTGGGTGTTTAGGGGATTTATTGTTTTTAGAATTTTTTATGTTTTTATGGGTTTTAAATTTTTTTTGGTTTTCAAGATTTTAATTTGGTTTCTAGGACTTTTAGGATCTTTTACATTTGTAGGGATTTTTAGTGCTTTTTAGGAATTTAATTTTTTTAGGGTTTTTAGGTATTTTTTAGATTTTATGGTCTATTAGAGGTTTTAGGTATTTTATATATATTTTTTTGTATTTTAATGGGTTTATTGAGTTTTTCAGGGCTTTCATGGTTTTTTAGAGTTTTTAAAATTTTTAGGGGTTTAAATGGTTTTTATAGTTTTTAGTGGTTTTTTTGTTTTCTAATGGTTTTTAAGGGTTTGGGGGGTTTGGGGATAATTTGGGGTCTTTAGGGTTTCTATGGGTTTTAGGGGTTTTAAGGGGTTTTCATATTTTTGAAGGGGTTTAAGTGTTTTATTGTTTTTACAGTTTTCATAGGGTTTATCAGGGTTCTTCTAGGTTTTTATGTTTTTAATTATTTTTAAGGGATTTATGTTTTTTTTTTCATTTTTATTGTTTTTAGGGATTTAGAGAGTTTTCAGGGTATATAGGGGTTTTAAGGGTTTAGGGTTTATTGGGGTTTTAGGGGTTTGAAGTATTTATAGGTTTTTATGGATTTTTAGTTTTTTAGAGGGGTTTAGTTTATTATGGATTTTTAGGGCTTTATTAGGGTTTTATGGGTTTTTAGAAATTTTGAGGAATTTTTGGGTATTTTGGGTTTTTCATTTTTTATGGTTATTAAGATTTTTTTAGTTTTTTAGGGTTTTTATGGGTTTTAAGAGTTTTATTTAACATTTTTGTGTGTTTAAAGGGTCTTTAGAGAATATAGTGGGTTTTAGGGTTTTTATAGTTTTTTATGGGTTTTTAGGTTTTTAGTGTTGTTTTTGGGTTTTTGGGTTTTTTTGGTGTTTATGGGTATTGAGAGTTTTTCAGTTCTTTTGGTTCTCTTAAGGTTTTTCATGACTCATATGATCTTTTACATTTTAAGGGATTTTAGACATTTTTTAGGATTTTTATGAGGTTTTAGGGTTTTATGTTTTTTTAAGGTTTGCAGGGTTTTTATGGTTTTTAGCATTTCCATGTTTCTTGGGGTTTTAAGTGTGTTTTTCTTTTTCCCATTTTCTAAGGTTTTTTAGGGTTTTTACGATTTTTTACATTTTTATCGATTTTTAGGGAATTTTTAGAGTTTTATGGTATTTAATGTTTTTAGGGATTTTGATGGTTTATAGGGTTTTTAGAGATTTTTGGGATTTTTGGTTTTTTTAGGTTTTTAATGTTTTTTGAATTTTTTGGGTTTTGAAAGTATTTTAGTGTTTTTAACATTTTTATAGGTTTAAATGGTTTTCATATTTTTAGTAGATTTTTTGGTTATTTTGGGTTTTGAGGGTTTTCAAAGGTTTTTAGGGGTTTTAGGCTTTTTAGGCTTTTTGGGGGGTTTTAGGTTTTTAGGGAATTTAAGTGCATTTTTTTGATTTTAAATATTTCTTAGCGGTTATCATGGGTTTCATGTTATTTTATTTTTTTAGAGACATTTAGAAATTTTTTAGGAATTTTATTTTTTAGGGTTTTTAGTTATTTTGAGGTTTTTAGGGTTTTTATGTGTTTTTATGTGTTTTTTTTGGGTTTTTAGTGGTTTTTCAGTTTTTTATTTTATTTAATGTTATTATATTTTATTAATGTTTTTAAGGGTTTAAATGGTTTTTATAGTTTTAGATGTTTGGGGTGGGGGGGGGGGTTGGTTTTTATGTTTTTTTAATACTTTTAAAGGATTAGGGTTTTTAGGGTTTTTAAGGTCTTGAAGGGGGTGTTCGGTTTTTTAGATTTTTTTAATATTTTAGGGGATTAAGTGTTTTTTGTTATTATGTTTTTCTTATTATTTTATAAGGTTTTATATTTTTTACATATTTAGAGATTTTTATGGATTTTTTAGGATTTTTATTACATTTTGGGGTTTTAGGGATTTTCTAGTTTTTTATGTTTTTTTATAGTTTTTTGCGTTTTATGGTTTTTTTGAGTATTTTAGGGTTTTGATGGTTCTTAGAGATTTTTTAAAAATTGAATGGTTCCATGGGTTTTTAGTGTTCTTAGTGTGTCTTTAGAGGGTTTATGGGTTTTTTGGGGTTTTTATGGATTTTTGGGGTTTTTATGGTTTTAGGGGGTTTTAGGGGATTTTTAAGGGTTTTATAGTTTTTAGGTTTTTAGGGGTTTAATGTTTTTTTTAAATTTTTGCAATTTTTTTACAAGGTTTTCATGTTTTTTTATGTTTTTACATATTTTGAGGTCTTTTTTTGATGTTTGTGGCATTTAGTCTTTTAGGGATTTTATGGGTTGTATGGTTTTTATATGTTTTTTTGGGTTTTGAGGGGTTTTTAGTGGTTTAAAGTTTTTTTAGATATTTTTAGGGTTTTGAGGGTTTAAACTATTTTTATATTTTTAAGTGGGTTTTATGATTTCTATTTGTTTTTAGGGTTTTTATGGATTTCAAATGGTATTTATGGTATTTAGGGTGTTTACACCTTGAGGTATTTTTAGGGGTTTTTAGGATTTTTATTGTTTTTAGATATTTATTTATTTTGCGTGTTTTTAGTGGTATTTGGGGTTTTTAGGGTTTTATCATTTTTTATCTATTTAGTGGTTTTAATAGTTTGTAGGTTTTGTAGATTTCCTTTGGTTTTTTAGGGTTTTGGAGTTGTTTAGATTTTTATAGGTTTTGAGGTATTTTTTTTTGGGTTTTTTGGGTTTTTAGTGTCGTAGGTATTTTTAAGGGTTTAGAGTTTTAAAGGAGTTTAGAATTTTTATGTTTTATGTTTTTTTGGGTATTTGGGTTTTGTCTTGAGAGATTTAGGGTTTAAAATCTTTTTAGAGTTTTTAGGCCTTTTGTTATTTAAAGAATATTTAGTATTTTTAGTTGTTTTTTATAGTTTTTATGGTTTTAAGGGTTTTATGGGGTTTAGGGTTTTCAGGGTCTTTTAGGGGTTTTAGGGATTTTATAATTTTTTAGGGGGTTTATGTGCTTTAATTTTTTACGGTTTCCTTATTGTTTTATGGGCTTTAGGGTAATTTACATTTTTGGGACTTTTAGGGTTGTTTTATGATTTTTAGGGAATTTTTGTGGTTTTATGGATTTTAAAGGGTTTTCGGGTTTTATGTGTTTTTAAGGTATTTTGGGGTTTTATGTTTTTATAGATTCTTAATGTTTTCGTAATATTTTTCATGGTTTTAGGGGTTTTTACATTTTTTGAGATATTTAGGGTTTTTTGTATTTTCATGGTTTTAGGGTGTTTAGGGAATTAGTATTTTTTCAGATTTTTTAGGGTTATTGTGGTTTTTTGATTTTTTAGGGTTTTTGAGTTTTTTAGGGTTTTAATGTTTTTTATATTTTTTTAAAGTTTTAGGGGTTTATAAGGTTTTTGGTGTTTTTTGTGGTTTTTTGGGTTTTATGCTTTTTAGAGTTTCTTGGGTTTAATTTTTCATTTATTTTTTTAGGTTTTTGATGGTCCTTAAGTGTTTTTGGGTTTTAATTTTTTCTTAGGGGTTTTTTCGGTTTTTAGGATATTTTACATTTTGGGGTTTTTTATGGATTTTTTGAATTTTTATGGATTTTATTGTTTTTGGGGGGTTTTATTTTTTTTTATTTTTTAGGTGTTTATGTTTTTTATAATTTTTCACATTTTTTAGGCAAAGAAGGCTTGGGTCCAGGCTATTCCTGGCTCCCCCCAAAATTTATTAAACAAAAAGACACAAACACTGCAGACAAGGGAGGGGAGGGGTCGAACGACCCACACCCAAAAAACCATACAACCCACGCCAAAGAAAGAAAAAGAAAGAAAGAAAAAGACACAAAAACAGACAAAACCACAGCATCATCACGTCACATCCAGCCAATACCAGCATCCAACAGCACTACATCTAGCGTTAACCAGCATCCAGCAGCTCACAGCTAACCAACAACCAGCATTCAGACTACAGCAGCAAACAACATCCAGCAGCAGCAACCAACCAACCAGCATCCACAACAAACCAGCAACCAGCATCCTCATTTTTAGACAGCCAGCACCTCTTTCGACCACCAAACATCTCCCAGCATCCCACTTACACTCCAGCAGCACAGCAACAAACTCATCCACAGCAGCAGAAAATACCAAATAGCCACACGTCATCCAGCATTCACCATACACCATCCACTCAAAACCAACAAAATACCCACATCCAGCACCCAGTACATTCTCACCAAGAAGGTCCCTTTCCAACAGCATAGAACAAACAACCTCAACAGATCATGAATCATCGCCACCCAACAGAACCGGCATCCAGCATCCACAACAAAGCCAAAAAACAAGCCAAAAAGCAGCACCAATCCTTCTCCCCAACAACAGTTTTGGGGGTGGCCACGAATGAAAAATCCAACCAAAGTCTAGCCGAAGCAGCAACACAGAACCAGTCCAGCCACCAAACAAGAACACGCAAGCCAGCAAAATCAGTCGGACACAGGACATAGCGACTATACCTTCGTCAGCAGCAAGATCAATGAGCAAAAAGCCTTCACCTCTTCGGATCCGGATAGACAGTGTCGAACCAAGCGCAACGCCAATGATCGCGCGAAGTAGATGCAAAGCCCGACGAACCCGTTTGTCACCAGGTGGTGGCCATACCTCCCCCCGACACCAGAAAGTCTCGTCGCACCAAAAAACCAGCAAACCGAACCCTTCTATTCGGCAAAGCAACCATCTCATCGGCGTTGACTTCACCGTCGACAACATCAGGTGTTTTAATTTTTTATAGGGTTTTTAGTATTTATTAGGGGGTTTTAGGGTTTTTATGGGGTTTTATGTTTTTAGGGATTTTTTAGGATTTTTAGGGGTTTTTTTGGGTTTTTTGGGATTTTAAGGGTTTTTAGGTTTTTTTTGGTTTCTAGAGTATTTTAATGTTTTTTATGGTTTAATGATTTTTATAGTTTTTAACATTTTTAGTGGTATAAAGTGATTCTATAATTTTAATGGTTTTTTAATGTTTTTATGTGTTTTTTTGGGTTTGTACGGTTTAAATGGATTTTATAGTTTTTAGGGGTTTTAGGGTTTTTAGGTTCTTTTGGGTTCTGAGATTTTTTAGGTTTATCTTGGATTTTATTTTTTTTTACATTTTTATGGTTTTCATATATATTTACAAGCTTTTCATGGTTTTTTATATTTGTAGTATATTTGGGGATATGATTAGGTTTTTTTGGGGTTTAGGGATTTTGAGGGGTTAAGGGTTTTTAGGTTTTCTAGGGTTTTCTGTGATTTTTATATTTTTAGGGTTTTTATGTGTTTAAAGGTTTTTAATGTTTTCTTAGAGGTTTTAATGCTCTTAGGGTTTTTTATGATTTAGGTATTTTTTTACAATTTTTAGGAATTTTGTTGGTTTTTTAGGTTTTTAGTGATTTTGATGGGTTGTAGTGTTTTTAATTTATCCAGGTTATAGGTTTTTTTAGTATTTAGGGGTTTAAGGTTATTTAGAGTTTTTAACGTTTTTAGCGATTTAAATGGGTTTTAGAGTTTTTAGTGGTTTCTTAGAGTTTTTATGGGTTTTGGATTTTTGTAAGGGTTTTAGGGTTTTAGTGTTTTTTAGGTTTTAGGGGTTTTATGTTTTTAATATTTTCTTAGGGATTTTCCGGGTTTTTGGTTTTTTTTATGTTTTTATGGATATTTTGGATTTTTTTCGGATTTCTATGTTTTTAAGATATTTTGGGTTTTGGGGGGTTATTTAGGGGTTTTAGTGATTTGATATTATTTTTTGTTTTTATGAATTTCTAGTTTTTAGGGATTTTATGATTTTTTGAGTTTCTTAAATTTTTAATGGATTTAAAGGATTTTAGATTTTCAGGTTGTTTTTATGTGTTTTAGGGGTTTTTTACGGTTTTAATGTTATTTTATTTTATTTTATTTTTAAGGAACTTTATATTTTTAAAATTATTTAGGGGTCTAACTGGTTATTAATGTTTTTAGGGGTTTATTATGTTTATTATGTGTTTTCTATATTTTTATGTTCTTAGGATGTTTAGGGTTTGAAGGTTTTTTAAGGTTTTTAGATTTTTAGGGTTTTTAATTATTTAAAGGTTTTTAAGGTTTTTTTAGGGGTTTTAGGGTTTTTAATGATTTTTTGGGGTTTTTTGTATTTTTAATGATTTTTAGGGTTTTTATATATTTTGAGGGTTTTAGTAATTTTAGGTTTTTTAGGGTTTTATGGTTTTTGTTGGATTTCTAGTGTTTTTTATTTTTACGATTTTTTAGTATTTTTATAGTTTTAAACATTTTTATGGAAATAAAGGGTCTTTGTAGTTTTTAGTAGATTTTAAAGTGTTTATGGGACTAGGGTTTCAAAAATAATTGGTGGTTTTAGGGATTTTTGGGTTTTATGGTGCTTAGGGTCTTTTAGGGTTATTAGTGTTTTAGTGATTTTTTCTTTTTTAGGGTTTTTAAGTGTTTCATGGTTTTAAGGTTCTATAAGGGATTTAAGGTTTTTTGTGTTTCAGGGTTTTTTCGATATTTTTATGATTATAATGGATTTTTGAAGATTTTGTTGCTTTTATGGGTTTTATGGTTTTTAGTGTATTTTGGGTTATTTGGGGTTTAATTTTTTTATGTTTTTAATATTTTCTTAGGGTTATATAGGGTTTTTATGGTTTTTTAATTTTTAGGAATTTTTTAGTATTTTAAGGTTTTTTATGGTGTTTAGGGTTTTTAGGCATTTTTTGGTTTTTTATGGTTTTTATGCTTTTGGGGTTTTTAGGTTTTTTTTGAGTTTTTTTGGGTTTTATGGGTTTTCTATGTCTCTTAATGTTTATAATGGTTTAAATGGTTTTAATAGTTTTAGTAAGTTTTTTAGGGTTTTTTTTTGTTTCTTACAAATTTTAACCATTTTTGGGGGTTTTACGGTTTACATGGGTTTTAAGGGGTTTTACGGTTTTACGGTTTTTATCATTTTTTATTTTTATTGGGGTATTAATTTTTTTAGTTTTAAAGGGTTTATTTGGTTTTTTAGAGGTTTTATAGGGTTTTTAGGTTTTTATAGGTTTTTAATTTTTTTAATTTTATGGATTAATTTTTTAGGGATTTTGAAGGGTTTTAGGGTGTTTAATTGTTTTATGGTTATTTTGGGGTTTTCTGGGTTTTTTGCTTTCTTATTTTATGTTTTTTTAGGTTTTGAGGATTTTTTGAGTATTTTAATGTTGTTAGAAGTTTAAAGGGGTTTTTATATTTTTCAGTGATTTTTAGAATTTTGATGAGTTATTAGGATTTTTGGGGGTTATTTAGGGTTTCAGGGTTTTTAGGGGTTTTTATGGTTTTTAGCTTCATTTAGGGATTTTAGGGGTTTTAAATGTTCTTAGGTTTTTTTAGGTTTTTTGGGGTTCTTATTTTTTTTATGTTTTTTTATGTTATTAGGTAATTTTTGGTTTTTTATAAGAATTTTATGGTTTTTATGGTTTTTAGTTATTTTGAGTTTTATAGGGTTTTTAGGTTTTTATGGGTTTTGGGGTTTTCTACTTTCTCTAGTTTTATGGATTTTTGGGTTTATAGGGACTTCGATTATTTTTATGGTTTTTAGGGGTCTTAAGGTTTTTTCAGTCATTTTGGGTTTTTTAGTTTTCTAGGGTATTTATGATTTTTTATATTTTTTTAAAATTTTAAGATTAAAGTGTATTAATATTTTAGTGGGTTTTAAGGTTTTTTTTGGGTTTTTTGGATTTTTTAATGTTTTTACATTGTTTTATTATTATTAGGTCTTTTATTGTATTCATTAACTTTTTAAAAATTTTAGAATTTTTAGGCTTTTAGGGGTTTTATATGTTTTATGTTTTTAGTGTTTTCTTAGGGGTATTTTATGTTTTTTAGATTTTTTATGTTATTTATGATTTTTAGGGATTTTTTAGGATTTTATGGATCTTTAGGGGTTTTAATGATTTTAAGACTTTTTAGGGTTCTGAGTGTTTTTTGGTTTTTTGGTGTTTTAAGTGTTTTTTGGAACTTTATAGTTTTCGTAGTGTTTTTAGGGACTTTAGGGTTTTTACATTTTTATATATTTTTAATGGGTTTTTTGTATTTTGATATTTTGATTGTTTTTTTTATTTTTACGGGTTTTATGGGTTTTATGGTTTTTTTTGTTTTTAGTGGTTTTCCGAGTTTTCTTTTATTTTTAAGGTTTTTAAGTTTTTTAATGTTTGTTGGGGTTTAAAGGGTTTTTAATGTTTATAGTAGTTTTTTAGGGATTTTAATGGTTTTTACGTTCTTATGGTTTTTAGGGTTTTATGGCTTTTAAGGATTTTAGGATTTTATAATTTTTTATTTTTTTGGGCTTTAAGTGTTTGTAGGATTTTAAGCCTTTCTTAGGGTTTTCATGGTTTTTAGGCATTTTATTTTCTAGGGATTTTTTGGGATTTTTCTGGATTTTTAATGTTTTTAGAGGTTTTAGGGATTTTGGGGGGTTTTCGATATGTGTAGGTATTTATGGTCTTTTTAGTTTTAAGGTTGTTTTTAATTTTATTTTGGTTTTAATATTTTTGGATTTTTTATAATGTTTTTAGGGGCTCAAATGTTATTTAGAGTATTTAGGGGTTTTTAGGGTTTTTGTTGGTATTTATTGTATTTATGGTTTTTAGTGGATTTTTTGGTTTTTATTGTTTTAATGGTGTTTAGGGTTTTAGGGTTTTTAGTGTTTTTAGGGTTTTATGGGTTTTAGGGTTTTTTTATTTTTAGGTTTTTTAGGGGTTGTAATTGTTTTAGGTTTTTATAGTCTTCTTAGGTTTTTCAGGGTTTTTTAGGTTTTCTTATATTTTTATGGATATTTAGATCCTCTTTGGGTTTTAGGGTTTTTAGGGGTTTTGGGGTTTTGAAGGGTTTTAGGTTTTCTTAGGGTGTTTAGTGTTTTTATGGTATTCTTTGTGGTTTTCTAGTTTTTTTTTGTGTTTTTATGGGTTTAACAGTTTTTAAATTTTCCTTAATGTTTTTAGGGGTTTAAAGTGTCTGTAGAGTTTTTTTTGTTGTGTTTTAGTGTTTTAATGTGTTTTTATAGTGTTTAGAACTATTAGAAATATTTTGGCTTTTAGGTATTTTAGGGGTTTTTAGGGTTTTTAAGTTTTTTTAGAGTTTTCATGTTTTTTAGGGGTTTATGATTTTTATTATTTTAATGTTTTAATGGTGGTTTTATGAGTTTTTTTTTCTATTTTAGGTATTTTATGAAATTTCAGTGTTTTATGGATACTGAGGAGGTTTAGTGTTTTTATGATTTTTTTTTATTTTTTGATTTTTTAGGGTGGTTTTAATTTTTAGGTATTTTATGGTTTTTTATATTTTTATAACATTTTTAAGGGTTTAAAGTGGTTTTATAATTTTAATGGTATTTTAGTGTTTTATGGGGTTGGTGGTTTTATGTTTTTAATAGTTTTAGAGTTTTTAGGTTTTTTAGCAATTTTTAGGTTTTTTAGGGGTTTTATGATTTTAGGGGTTTGTGGTTTTATTAAGTTTTTTAAATGGTTTTTAAATTTCTCAAGAGTGTTACGGATTTTTTTGGATCTTTATTGTTTTTTGGGTATTTATGTATTTTGAGGGCTTTTAGGGATTTTAGGGATTTTATTTCTTATTTGTGGTTTTCAGTTTTTTTTATTTTTTTAGTGTTCTATGTTTTTTTTATTTTTTTATCATTTTTATGGGATTAATTTTTTTAGAGTTTTTAGTTTCTATTAAGGTTTTTTGGGTTTTTTGGGTTTCTAAGGTTTTTATGGTTCTTACTGAATTTAGGGTTTCTAGGTATTTTAGGGTTTTTAGAGAGTTTTCAGGGTATATAGGGGTTTTAAGGGTTTAGTGTTTATTAGGGTTTTTAGGGGTTTGAAGTGTTTTTAGGTTTTTATGGATATTTAGTTTTTTAGAGTGGTTTATGTTATTATGGATTTTGACGGCTTTATTAGGGTTTTATGTGTTTTTATAAATTTTGAGGAATTTTTGGGTATTTAGGGTTTTTCGTTTTTTATGGTTTATAATATTTTTTTAGTTTTTAAGGGTTTTTATGGGTTTTAAGAGTTTATTTATCATTTTTGTGGTTTAAAAGGGTCTTTATAGAATATAGTGGGTTTTTGGGTTTTTATGGGTTTTAAGGTTTTTAGGGGTGTTTTGGGTTTTTGGGTTTTTAGGGTGTTTATGGGTATTGAGAGTTTTTCTGTTTTTTTGGTTCTCTTAAGGTTTTTCATGACTCATAGGATTTTTTACAATTTAAGGGATTTTAGACATTTTGTATGATTTTTATGAGGTTTTAGGGTTTTATGTGTTTTAAGGTTTGCAGTGTTTGCATGGTTTTTAGAATTTCCATGTTTCTTGGGGTTTTAAGTGTGATCTTGTTTTTACCATTTTCTTAGGGTTTTTTTAGGGTTTTTACAATTTTTTATATTTTTATCGGTGTTTAGGGAATTTTAAGAGTTTTATGGTTTTTAATGTTTCTAGGTATTTTGATGGTTTATAGGGTTTTTTGGGATTTTTGGGATTTTTGGTTTTTTTAGGTTTTTATGGTTTTTTGAATTTTTTGTGTTTTGAAAGTATTTTACTGTTTTTAACATTTTTATAGGTTTAAATGTTTCTTATATTTTTAGTTTATTTTTTTCGTTATTTTGGGTTTTGAGGGTTTTATAAGGTTTTTAGGGGTTTTTAGGCTTTTTAGGGTTTTTGGGGGGTTTTAGGTTTTTAGGGCATTTAAGTGTTTTTTTATTTTATATTTTTCTTAGGGGATCTCATGGGTTTCATGTTCTTTTATGTTTTTAGATAAATTTAAGAATTTTTTGGGAATTTTATTTTTTAGGTTTTTTAGTTCTTTTGAGGTTTTTAATGTTTTTATGTGTTTTTTTGGGTTTTTAGTGGTTTTTCAGTTTTTTATTTTATTTAATGTTTTTATTTTATTAATGTTTTTAATGGTTTAAATGGTTTTCATATTTTTAGATGTGGGGGGGGGGTTGGTTTTTATGTTTTTTTAATACTTTAAAGGTTTTATGGATTTTACAGGATTTAGGGTTTCTAGGGTCTTGAAGGGCGTGTTCGGGATTATAGATTTTTTTTTATATTTTAGGGGTTTAAGTGTTTTTTTGATATTATGTTTTTTATATTATTTTATAGGGTTTTATATTTTTTACATATTTAGATATTTTTATGGATTCTTTAGGATTTTTATTCCTTTTTTTGTTATTAGGGATTTTGTAGGTTTTTATGTTTTTTATAGTTTTTTGTGTTTTATGGTTTTTTTGAGTATTTTAGGGTTTTGATGGTTTTTAGAGATTTTTTAAAATTTGAATGGTTCCATGGGTTTTTAGTGTTTTAGTGTGTTTTTAGAGGGTTTATGGGTTTTTAGGGTTTTTATGGATTTTTGGGGTTTTTATGGTTTTAGGGGTTTTTAGGTGATTTTTAGGGGTTTTATAGTTTTTAGGTTTTTAGGGGTTTAATGTTTTTTTTTAAAATTGTTCCATTTTTTTACAAGGTTTTCATGTTTTTTTATGTTTTTACATATTTTGAGGTCTTTTTTGGATGTTTGTGGCTTTTATTCTTTTAGGGATTTTATGGGTTGTTTGGTTTTTATATGTTTTTTTGGGTTTTGAGGGTTTTTTTAAATTTTTAGGGGTTTAAAGGTTTTTTAGATATTTTTTGTGTTTTAAGGGTTTAAACTATTTTTATATTTTTAAGTGGGTTTTATGATTTTTATTTGTTTTTAGGGTTTTTATGGATTTTAAATGGTTTTTATTTTATTTAGGCTGTTTACACCTTGAGGTAATTTTAGGGATTTTTAGGATTTTTATTGGTTTTAGATTTTTATTTATTTTGAGTGCTTTTAGTGGTATTTGGGGTTTTTAGGGTTTTATCATTTTTTATCAATTTAGTAGTTTTAATAGTTTGTAGGTTTTGTAGATTTCCTTTGGTTTTTTAGGGTTTTGGGGTTGTTTAAATTTTTATAGGTTTTGAGGAATTTTTTAGGGTTTTATGGGTTTTTAGTGTTGTAGAGATTTTTATGGTTTTAGAGTTTTAAAGGAGTTTAGAATTCTTCTGTTCTATGTGTTTTTGGGTTTTTGGGTTTTGTCTTGATACATTTAGGGTTTAAAAGTCTTTTAGAGTTTTTTGACATTTTTTTATTTAAAGAATATTTAGTATTTTTTGTTGTTTTTATAGTTTTTATGGTTCTATGGGTTTTATGGGGTTTAGAGATTTTAGGGTCTTTTTAGGGGTTTTGGGGATTTTATTTTTTTTTTTGTTTTTAGGGGTTTTAAGTGCATTAATTTTTTACAGTTTTCTTATTGTTTTTTGGGCTTTAGTGTAATTTACATTTTGTGACTTTTAGGGTTGTCTTATGATTTTTAGGGAATTTTAGTGGCTTTATGGATTTTAAAGGGTTTTCGGGTTTTATGTGTTTTTAAGGTTTTTTGGGGTTTTATGTTTTTATAGGTTTTTAATGTTTCGTATGATTTTTCATGGTTTTAGGGGTTTTTACATTTTTTGAGATATTTAGGGGTTTTTTTGTATTTTCATGGTTTTAGGGTGTTTAGGGAATTAGTATTTTTTTTAGATTTTTTAGGATTTTTGTGGTTTTTTTATTTTTTAGGGATTTTGAGTTTTTTAGGGTTTTAATGTTTTTATATTTTTTAAACGTTTTAGGGGTTTGTAAGGTTTTTATGTATTTTAGTGGTTTTTTTTTGGGTTTTACGCTTTTTAGAGTTTCTTGGGTTGAATTTTTTTTTGTTCTTTTTAGTTTTTTATGGTCTTTATGTATTTTCGGGTTTTAATTTTTTCTTAGGGGTTTTTGGGGTTTTTAGGATATTTTGCATTTTGGGGGTTTTTATGGATTTTTTTATATTTTTATTTATTTTATTATTTTTGGGGGGTTTTATGGTTTTTTTAATTTTTTAGGTGTTTATGTTTTTTATGATTTTTCACATTTTTTAGGGTTTAAAGTGTTTTTGAGTTTTCTGTTGCTTTATGTTTTTATTGGTTTGTATGTTACTTTAAGGTTTAAGGGGTTTTTGACGGTTTTTAGGGTTTTATAGGGTTGTTAGGGTTGTTCGATTTTTATTTTTTAGGTGTTTGAATTTTTTCAAGGGTTTTTAGTCTTTCTTAGGGGGTTTTAGGGTTTTTATGGGGTTTTATGTTTTTAGGGATTTTTTAGGATTTTTAGGGGTTTTTTGGGTTTTTTGGGATTTTAAGGGTTTTTAGGTTTTTTTGGTTTCTATAGTATTTTAATGTTTTTTATGGTTTAATGGTTTTTATAGTTTTTAACATTTTTAGTGGTATAAAGGGTTTCTAGAATTTTTAATGGTTATTTAGTGTTTTTATGTGTTTTTTTGGGTTTGTAAGGTTTTAATTGATTTTATGGTTTTTAGGGGTTTTTGGGATTTTAGGTTCTTTTGGGTTCTGCGAGTTTTTAGGTTTATCTTGGCTTTTAATTTTTAAAAACTTTTATGGTTTTCATATATATTTACAAGGTTTTCATGGTTTTTTATATTTTTAGTGTATTTGGGGATATTTTTAGGTTTTTTGGGGTTTAGGGATTTTGAGGGGTTTAGGGTTTTTAGGTTTTCTAGGGTTTTCTGTGTTTTTTATTTTATTTTTGGGTTTTTATGTGTTTAAAGGTTTTTAATGTTTTCTTAGAGTTTCTCATGCTCTTAGGGTTTTTTTTATGATTTAGGGGTTTTTTCAATTTTTTAGGATTTTTGTTGTTTTTTTAGGTTTTTAGCGATTTTGATGGATTTTAGGGTTTTTAATTTATCCAGGTTATTGGTTTTTTTCTTTTTTAGGGGTTAAAGATATTTAGAGTTTTTAACATTTTTAGCGGTTTAAATGGGTTTTAGTGTTTTTAGTGGTTTCATAGAGTTTTTATGGGTTTTGGATTTTTTAAGGGTATTAGGGTTTTAGTGTTTTTTAGGTTTTAGGGGTTTTATGTTTTTAATATTTTCTGACAGATTTTCAGGGTTTTTGTTTTTTTATGTTTTTATGGATTTTTTGGATTTTTTTTTTCAGATTTCTATGTTTTTAGGATATTTTGGGATTTTGGGGGTTCTTTAGGGGTTTTAGGGATTTAATATTGTTTTTGATTTTTATGGATTTTCAGTTTTTAGGGATTTTATGATTCTATGAGTTTTTAACCATTTAAGGGATTTAAAGGATTTTAGAGTTTCAAGTTGTTTTTATGGGTTTTATTGGTTTTTTACGGTTTTAATGTTATTTTATTTTATTTTATTTTTAAGGAACTTTATAGTTTTAAAATTATTTAAGGGTTTAACTAGTTATTAATGTTTTTAGGGGTTTATTATGTTATTTATGTGTTTTCTATATTTTTATGTTTTTAGGATGTTTAGTGTTTGAAGGTATTTTAGGGTTTTTAGATTTTTAGGGTTTTTAATTATTTAAAGGTTTTTAAGGTTGTTTTAGATGTTTTTAGGGTTTTTCATGATTTTTTGGGGTTTTTTTTGTATTTTTATTGATTTTTAGGGTTTTAATATATTTTGAGGGTTTTTAGTAATTTTTGGTTTTTTAGGGTTTTATGGTTTTTGTTGGATTTCTAGGGTTTTTTATTTTTACGATTTTTTAGGATTTTTACAGTTTTAAACATTTTTACGGAAATAAAGGGTCTTTGTAGTTTTTAGTGGATTTTAAATTGTTTATGGGACTAGAGTTTTAAAAAAAATTAGTGGTTTTAGGTATTTTTGGGTTTTATGGTGTTTAGGGCCTTTTAGGGTTATTAGTGTTTTAGTGATTTTTTTCTTTTTTAGGGTTTTTAAGTGTTTCATGGTTTTAAGTTTCTTATAAAGGATTTGGGGTTTTTTGTGTTTCGTGGTTTTTTCGATATTTTTTTTATGATTATAATGGATTTTGGAAGATTTTGTTTCTTTTATGGGTTTTATGGTTTTTAATGTCTTTTGGGTTATTAGGTGTTTAATTTTTTTATGTTATTAAGATTTTATTATGGTTATATAGGGTTTTTAGTGTTTTTTATTTCTTAGGAATTTTTAGGTATTTTAAGTGTTTTTATAGTGTTTAGGTTATTTAGGTATTTTTTGGTTTTTTATGGTTTTTATGTTTTTGTGGTTTTTAGGTTTTTTTTGAGTTTTTTTTTGGGTTTTATGGGTTTTCTATGTCTCTAATGTTTATAAGGGTTTAAATGGTTTTAAGAGTTTTAGTAGGTTTTATAGGGTTTTTTTCTTTCTTACGATTTTTAACCATTTTTGGGGGTTTTATGGTTTACATGGGTTTTAAGGGGTTTTAAGGTTTTACGGTTTTTATATTTTTTTTATTAGGGTCTTAATTTTTATTAGTTTTAAAGGGTTTATTAGGTTTTTTCACGGTTTTTTAGGGTTTTTAGGTTTTTAGGGGTCTTTAATTTTTTTAATTTTATGGATTATTTTTTTAGGGATTTTGAAGGATTTTAGATTTTTTAATTATTTTATGGTTTTTTGGGTTTTTTTGGGTTTTTGGGTTTCTTATTTTATGTTTTTTTGGGTTTTCAGGATTTTTTGAGTTTTTTAATGTTTTTAGAAGTTTAAAGGGTTTTTTATATTTTTCAGTTATTTTTAGGATTTTGATGAGTTTTTAGGATTTTGGGGGTTATTTAGGGTATTAGGGTTTTAGGGGTTTTTATTGTTTTTATGGGTTTTGTCTTCTTTTAGGTATTTTAAGGGTTTTAAATGTTCTTAGGTTTTTTAGGTTTTTTGGGGTTCTTATTTTTTTATGTTTTTTTATGTTATTAGGGATTTTTGGGTTTTTATATGAATTTTATGGTTTTTAGGGTTTTTAGTTATTTTGAGTTTTATAGGGTTTTTAGGTTTTTATGGGTTTTAGGGTTTTCAACTTTCTCCGGTTTTATGGATTTTTAGTTTTTTAGGGAATTCGATTGTTTTTAAGGTTTTTAGGGGTCTTAAGGTTTTTTCAGGCATTTTGGGTTTTTTAGTTTTCTAGGGTATTTATGATTTTTTATATTTTATTAACATTTTTATGATTGAAGTGTTTTTAAATTTTAGAGGGTTTTATGGTTTTTTTGGGTTTTTTGATTTTTTAATGTTTTGACATGGTTTTATTATTATTAGGTCTTTTATTATTTTCATTAACTTTTTAGGATTTTTAGAATTTTTAGGCTTTTGGGGTTTTATATATTTTATGTTTTTAGTGTTTTCTTAGGGGTTTTTTATGGTTTTTAGAGTTTTTATTTTATTCAAGATTTTTAGGGATTTTTTTATGATTTTATGGATCTTTAGGGGTTTTAAGGATTTTGAGACTTTTTAGGGTTTTGAGTGTTTTTAGGTTTTTTTGGTTTTTTAAGTGTTTTTTTGGATCATTATAGTTTCCGTAGTGTTTTTAGGGACTTTTTGGTTTTTGAATTTTTTTATATTTTTAATGGGTTTTTTGTATTTTGATATTTTGATTGTTTTTTGGATTTTTAGGGGTTTTATGGGTTTTATGGTTTTTTTTGTTTTTAGTGGTTTTTTGAGTTTTCTTTTATTTTTAATGTTTTTAGTTTTTTAATGTTTTTTGGGGTTTCAAGGGTTTTTAATGTTTATAGTTGTTTTTTAGGGATTTTAATGGTTTTTAGCATTCTTAAGGTTTTTAGGGTTTTATGGTATTTTATGATTTAAGGATTTTATAATTTTTTATTTTTTTGAGATTTAAGTGTTTATAGGATTTTAAGATTTTCTTAGGGTTTTCATGGTTTTTAGGAATTTTATTTTCTAGAGAATTTTTTGGGGTTTTTCTGGATTTTTAATGTTTTTTGGGGTTTTAGGGATTTTGGGGGGGTTTTCGATATGTGTAGTATTTTTATGGTCTTTTCGGTTTTAAGGTTTTTTTAATTTTATTTTGGTTTTAATATTTTTGGAGTTTTTATAATGTTTTTAGGGGCTCAAATGTTATTTAAAGTATTTAGGGGTTTTAGTGATTTTGAAAGTATTTATGGTATTTATGGTTTTTAGTGGGTTTTTTCGTTTTTATTGTTTTAATGGTGTTTAGGGTTGTAGGGTTTTTAGTGTTTTTAGGGTTTTTGGGGTTTTAGGGTTTTTTGTGTTTTTATGTTTTTTAGGGGTTGTAATTGTTTTAAGTTTTTATAGTCTTCTTAGGTTTTTCATGGTTTTTTACGTTTTCTTATATTTTTATGGATATTTATATCCTTTTTGGGTTTTAGGGTTTTTAGGGGTTTTGGGGTTTTGAAGGGTTTTAGGTTTTCTTAGGGTGTTTAGTGTTTTATGGTATTCTTTGTGGTTTCTAGTTTTTTTTTTTGTGTTTTTATGGGTTTAACGGTTTTTAAATTTTTATTAATGTTTTTAGGGGTTTAAAGGGTCTGTAGAGTTTTTTTGTTGTGTTTTAGTGTTTTAATGGGATTTTATGGTGTTTAAAACTTTAACAATATTTATGTTTTTAGGTATTTTAGGGGTTTTTAGGGTTTTTAAGGTTTTTTAGAGTTTTCATGTTTTTTAGGGGTTTATGATTTTTATGATTTTAATGTTTTAATAGTGGTTTTATGAGTTTATTTTTACTATTTTAGGTATTTTATGAAATTTTAGTGTTTTATGGATATTGAGGAGGTTTAGTGTTTTTATGGTTTTTAGGGTTGTTTTTGTTTTTTGGGATTTTATGGTTTTTTATATTTTTATAACATTTTTAAGGTTTTAAAGTGGTTTTAGAATTTTAATGGTGTTTTAGTGTTTTATGGGGTTTGGGGGTTTTATGTTTTTTAAGAGTTTTTAGAGTTTTTAGGGTTTTTAGCAATTTTTAGGTTTTTAGTGGTTTTAGGATTTTAGTGGTTTGTGGATTTATTAGGTTTTTTAAGGGTTTTTAAATTTCTCAGGAGTTTTACAGATTTTTTTGATCTTTTTTGTTTTTAGGGTGTTTAGGTATTTTGAGGGGTTTTAGGGATTTTAGGGATTTTATTTCTTATTTGTGGTTTTGGGATTTTTTATTTTTTTAGTGTTCTAAGTTTTTTTTTTATTTTTTATCATTTTCATGGGATTAATTTTTTTTACAGCTTTTAGTCGCTCTTAGGGTTTTTTGGGTTTTTTGGGATTCTAAGGTTTTTATGGTTCTTACTGAATTTAGGGTTTCTAGGTATATTAGGGTTTTTAGCTTTTTTAGGGTTTTTAGCATTTTTAAGGTTTTATGGGTTTTTAGTGTTTATATGGTTTTATAGTTTTCTTAGGGGTTTTCGGGTTTTTTAGGATTTTTATTTTTTTGTTATTTACAATTTTTTATAGATTTTTATTATTTTATCAATTTTTAGGTATTTTGAGGGTTTTAGGGTTATTTAGAGTAATTTAGGATTTTTAGGTTCTCTATGGTTTTTATGGATGTTTATCTTTTTTTGAGTTTTTATGGGTTTTAAAGAATTTATAATTTTTTATTTCATTAGTATTTTAAAGGATTTTTAGATTTTTTTAGTGGTTTTTAGGGTGTTCATGGGTTTTCAGGGATTTTTATTGTTTTTAGGGGATGTTGTGGTTTTCAAGGATTTTCAGGGTTTTTTATGATTTTTAGAGTTTTTTTAGTTTTTTAGTGTTAAAGTGGTTTTAGGATTTTATGTTTTTCCTATTTTTTAGGGTTTAATACGTTTTTACATTTTTATAGATATTTTGATCTTTTTATGAGTTTTATTATTTTTTTATTATTATAGTATTTTTTGGTTTTTAGGGTTTTTATAGTTTTTATGGTTTTTAGAGTTTCTTAAAAATTTTAGGGGTTTAAATCGGCTTTAGAGTTTTTAGTTTATTTTAGGATTTTTTTGGGTTTTTAGGGTTTTTAATGTTTTTAGGGATTTTGTGGTTTCTAGGGTTTTTAGTCCTTTTAGGGTTTTTAGTGTTTTTAAGTTCTTTATCGTTTTAAATTTTATTTATGTCTTTAACGTTTTTAGGGTTTTTTAGTGTTTCTTACAATTTTAAGTATTTTTTTGTATTTTTATGATTTTTAGGATTTTTAGGGATTTTGAGGGGTTTTAGGGGTTTTAGGTTTTTTAGGTTTTTTGGGCTATTACTTTTTTAGGTGTTTTAAGGGTTTTAATAGTTTTTAAATGTTTTTAGAGTTTTAAAGGTTTTTTTTTATTTTTATCAGTTTTATATGTTTTATATTTTAATGATTTTTAAAGATTTAGAGTTTTTTTTTGGAATTTTTTCTTTTAAGGGGTTTTTTGTATTTTCGATTTTTTTGGGGATTTATGTGTTTTTAGGTTTCTAGGGTTTTATTATGGTTTTTTAGAGTTTTAGGGTTATTTACATTTTTTTTCAATTTATGGGTTCTTTAGGAATATTATGGGTGTTTGCGGTTTTTATAGATTTTGAGGGGTTTTGTGGTTTTATGGTTTTTTGGGTTTTTAATATATTCTTTGTTTTTTTATTGTTTTAATTTATTTCTACGTTTTTATGGATATTTATGTATTTTTAGTTTTTTTATGGTTTTTTATGGTTTATACATCTTTTGATGTTATTTTGGGTTTTTTAGGGTTTTAAGAGTTTTTATGGGTTTCCATTTAGATTTTTAGGGTTTTTTGGGGTTTTAGGCTTTTTAGAATATTAAAGGTTTTTAGGGGTTTATATGATTTTTTGAGTTTTTGTTGGTTTTTAGGGGTTTTATGTGTCTTTATGTTTTTTATGATTTTTAGTATGTTAAAGGGTTTTTAAGGACTATTTGGGTTTTTAGTGTCTTTATGTTTTGTATGGATTTTAAGTGGTTTTATGTTTTTATGGTTTTCATAGATTTTTTAGTTTTTTTATGTTTCTAGGGATTTTGGGATTTTAAGTATTTTTTGTTTTAAGGGGTTTTAGGCATTTTGAGGGTTTTTGGGTTTTTTTGGGTTTTTATGCTGATTTATGGTTTTAGAATTTTTTAGGTTTTATAAGGGTCTTAATTGATTGTGGATTTTTAATATTTTCTTAGCTGTTTTGAATTTATTTTGGTGTTTTTAAATTTTTAGGGTTTTTTATATTTTTTAGGATTTTTAATGGTTTTCAGGGATTTAGTGGGGTTTTAGGGGTTTCTTTGTGAGTCCATTAGGGTTTTTAAGGTGTTTTAGAGTTTCTTAACATGTTTAGGGATTTTAAGGGTTTTTAGTGTTTTTAGTTAGTTTGTAAGGGTTTTAGGGGTTTAAAGGTTTTTATAGGTTTTTAGAGTTTTTTATGATTTATACGGATTTAATTTTTTTATGTTTTAGAATTTCTAGTGGCCTTAAGTGTTGTTAACTTTTTAAAGTTTTGTTAGGGTTTTTAGCATTTTAAGGGGTTTTTATGTAATTATTATTTTTTAGGGAATTTTAGAATTTTTATGGGTTTTATGGTTTTTTGGGATTTTGAGGTTTTTATGGGTTTTTTGGATTTTATGGTAATTTTGTGTTTTTAAGGGTTTTTTGGAGTTTTTTATGGTTTTGTGGTTTTTTTATTTTTTTCATGTTTTTATTGTTTGGAATGGATTTTAGAGTTTTAACATTTAAAGGTTTTTATTTATTTTTATTATTTTTAATGTTTTTAAAGGTTTTATGGAATCTTTTGGGGTTTTTAGGTTTTTCTGGGTTGGTAAGGATTTTTGTGTTTTTTACAGGTTTTATGGTTTTTTATATCTTTTTAACATTTTATGGTTTTAAATGTTTTTTAGGGTTTTTAGTGGTTTTTAGCATTTTATGGGGTTTTGTTGTTTTTAAGGATTTAGGGGATTATCATGTTTTGTGTTTTCAGGGTATTTTAGGGTTTTATCATTTTTTTAGGTTTTTATGGGTTTTATGTGTTTGAGGTATTTATGTTTTTCTTATGTGTTTTTAAGGTTTTAGGGTTTTAAAATTTTTTAGGGATTTTTCCGTGTTTTTTTTGTATTTTTTTGAGTTTTTGGAGTTTTTTGTGATTTTGATATTTTTAAGGGTTTTTAGTGTTTTTTTGGGTTTTAATAATTTTTACCTTTCTAATGATTTTTAGGGTTTGTTAGGGTTTTAAGGGTTTTTTACATTTTTAGTGATTTTTATCATTTTTTAGGAATTTAATGGGGTTAAGGGTTTTATGGTTTTTTAGGGAGTTTAGGGTTTTTTTGGTTTTTTGGGTTTTTAGGGTTTTTTCGGTTTTTAGGGGTTTTTATATTTTGTTGTGTTATTTTGAAATTTTAATATCATAAATGGTTTTTTAGTTTTTGGGTGGTTTTAGTTTTTTTATGGGGTTTTACGGTTTTATAAGGTTTTAGGGGTTTTTATGTTATTAGAGTTTTTAGGGGTTTTTGGGTTTTCTAGGATTCTTAACACATTTTATGTTTTTTAGGATTTTTAAGTATTTTTATGTTATTAAGGTTTTCTTATGGGTTTTCAAAGGTTTTAGGGTTTTTATGTTTATATATATATATATATATGATTGTTATTGTATTTTAGTATTTTTATAGACTTTGAGGTATTTTTATAAAGTTTTTGGTTTTTAGGGTTTTTATGTTTTTTATTGTTTCTTAAGTTTGTAGAGGTTTTAAGTTTTCTACAATTTTTAAGGGTTTATTATGAATTTTTGGGGTCTTAAGGGTTTTTTTTTATTTTAGGGATTTTTTTATGATTTATAGAATTTTTATGTTTTTTAAGGTTTTTATGGTTTTTGAGTGTTTTAAGGTTTTTAAGGATTTTTGGTGTTTTCTGGGTTTTCCTGGTTTTCTGGGTTTTCAGGGGTTTTTAAACATTCTAGGGGTTTAGAATTTTTTTGAGTCCCTTAAAATTGTTAGGGATTTAAAAGGGTTTAAAAGTTTTTAGTGGTTTTCAGGTTTTTTCATGTTTTCGGGTTTTTTAGTTTTTTATGGTTTTGATGTTTTTCAGGGATTTAGAATTTTTATCATTTTTATGTTTTTAGGGGTTTCAACTATTTTTAGATTTCTAATGTTTTCTTAGGGTTTTTTCTTGGAATTGATGGTTTTAATTGTTGTTTGGGAATTTCTAAGAATTTTTAGTTTTTTTAATATTTTTAGGTATTTTGAGCGGTATTGGGGTTTTTTAGTGTTTTTATGGGATTTTAGGATTTTTTGTGTTTTTAGTTTTTTATAGGTTTTTATTGTTTTTAGGTTTTTACGTTTTTAAAAATTTCTTATGGGTTGTCATAGTTTTTAGGGTTTTTTACATTTTAGTGTTTTTTAGTTCTTTTTTAGGATTTTTTTGGGTTTCTATGGTTTTTAGGGTTTATGATGGTTTTTACTGATTATTATGGGTTTTAGGGTTTTTTTGGTTTTTTTATTTTTTAGGGTATTATATGTTTTAAGAGTTAATTGATGTTATTATTGGGTTAAATGGGTTTTATAGTTTTTGTGGGTATTTAGGGTTCTTATGGGGTTTTCATGTTTTTTTTCAATTTTTTTGCGTTTTTATGGTCTTTATGGTTTTTATGGTTTTTATACTTTCAGGCGTTTTATAATTTTTAGGTTTTTAGGTGTTAAATTTTTTTTTGGTTTTTAAACATTTATTTGGAATTTTTATGTTTTAGGAATTGTTACGTCTTTAGATATTTTTTTGGATTTTTATAATTTTTATGGTTTTTTAGGGATTAAGAATTTTTTTTGGTATTTAGGGTTTTTAAGTGTTTTCGGGTTTTATGGTTTTTTAGTGCTTTTCATGGTTTTTAGGGTTGGGTATATTTTTAGTGATTTTTTGAACTCTTTTAAAAAAATTAGTATTTTTTAATGTATTTAGAATTTTTGAGGGTTTTAGTGTTTTTAGGGTTTTTACTGTTGTTAAAGTTTTTATTAGAGTTTTAGGATTTTTTTTATATTTTGGTGTTATGATGTATTTTATAATTTTCTTATCATTTTTAGGATTGTAAATTTTGTTAGTGTTTTTTAGTGTTTTTGGTGGGTTTTATGTTTTTTTAGATATTTGTTTTTCAGGGGTTTTTATTTTGTTACGTTTTTTTCATTTCTTAGGGTTTTTTGATATTTTAACGTTTTTGGGATTTCTAGGGGATTTATGTCTTTTTTTGTTTTTATGGTTTTCTTAGGTTTTTAAGGATTTTATGGCTTTTTACGTTTTTTGAAAATTTTAGGGTTTTTTGGATTTTATCGGGTTTTATTGATTATAAGGGGTTTAGGGGTTTTAGTTTATTATAATTTTTTAGGTATTTCATGGTTTTATCTAATTTTGTTTTTTTATATTTTTCATAGGGTTATTCAGGGTTTTTATGGTATTTTAAATTTTTAGGCATTTTTAGGGATTTTTAGGATTTTTTATGGTTTTTTGGGTATTTAAGGGTTTTAGGATTTTACAGTTTTTAGAGATTTTAGGGATGTTGTTTTGTGTTTTTTAGGGTTTTTAGAATTTTTGTAATGTTTTAGGGAAAAGATGGCTCGAGACCTGGTGAACCTGTTGCCCCAATATTTATTGAAAATGAGAAGAAAACAACATAACATTACAAGGATGGATTACAAAACCGAGAGTGGAACTCACCCTTCAAATCAAACTCTACAAAGTGAGATAAAACCAATGGGGAAATGAAAGACCACATCAAACACCTCTCCCTGATTTCTTGCTTTGAGAAAGCATCTGAAACCGAGTTCGCCACTCGATAATCATGGGTGACATTAAGGTTCATCCCTTGAAAAAGGGTGAGTCATTCCATCCATTGGGGAAGAATCCTCCAAGGGACACTCTCAGAATTTTTTATTTACGACCTCCACCGCAAGCATTGAGTCTGATTCAATCTAGAGGAGTCTCCATCCAATCTGAACATGAATTAATGTTTTAGGGGTTTTAATGGTTTTAATGTTTTTTTTGGGTTTTTTTGGTTTTGTATGGTTTTATAGGATTTTATTAGTTTAGTGGTTTTAAGGTTTTTAGGGTTTTTTTTTGGGTTTTTAGCATTTTTAGGTTTTTAGGATTTTAAGTGTTTTACTATTTTTATGGTTTTCATTAGTTATTTCAATTTTTTAGTGATTTTAAGGTATTTTTATTATTTTTATGTTTTTAGTGTTATTATTGATTTTTATGGGTATTGGGGTTATTTAGGGGTTTTAGGGTTTGGGGGGTTTTATGTGTTTTTATGTTTTTAATGTTTTCTTAGGGGTATTAGTGATTTTGTGTGTTTAGTGATTTTTAGAATTTTTTTAGGATATTTAGGATATATAATCCTTTTTACCATTTTTGAGTGTTTTAGGGTTTTATTTATTTTTTCCATTCTTTTTTAATGTTTTATGATTTTTTAGTTTTTTAGGTATAATGTTTTTTTATAGTTTTCAAGATTTTGGGGGTTTTGAAAAAAATTTAGTGGTTATTTATGGATTTTATAAGGTTTATGGTTTTTAGGATTTTTAAGGGTTTATGGTTATTAGAATTTTTAAAGCTTTTATATTTTATTTTTTTATTTTTTAGGGGTTTAAATTTTTTTTAGGTTTTTAAGGTCTTCTTATGGGTTATCATGGTTTTTAGGGTTTTTATGTTTTTTGGTATTTTTAGTGATCTTGTGGATTTAAATGGGGTTTTAGGGGGTTTAGGTATTTTGATAATCTGTAGGGTTTTTAGTGTTTTTACGTTTTTATAGGTTTCAATTGTTTTTAGATTTTTATGGGTTTATCGTGGTCTTTATAGGTTTTAAGTTATTTTACTTTTTTTGGTTATTTTTAGGGTTTATTTTGGATTTTTATGATTTTTTCATGTTTTTGTAATTTTTATGTTTTAAGGGTTTATTAGGGTATTTTAGGGTTTTAGGGGTTTTTACATTTTAGTTTTTTTTTATTTTTAAGGTTTTTAGGGGTTTTACAGTTTTATGGTTTTTTGGATTTTAAAATATTTATGAGTTTCTTAGGGTTTGAAATTTTTTTTAGAGTTTTTTATCTTTTTAGTGATTTGAAGATTTTTATAGTTTTTTGTGGTTTTTGGGGTTTTGGGGGGTTTAATGGTTTTTATGTACTTTAGAATATTTTATGCTTTTCTTGAGATTCTTATGGGTTTTCAGTGTTTTTATATTTAAGGTTTTCATAAGGATTTTCAGGTTTTTTAGGGTTTTTACATTTTTAGGGATTTTTAGATAATTTTGATTATTATTATGGGTTTTCGGGGATTTGGGGATTTTGAGGGATTTAATGTTATTTTGGGTTTTTTGGGTTTTTATAGTTTTTTTGGGTATTTGGTGATTTATTTTTTAAGGGGTTTTAGAGTGTTTATTGGGGTTTTATGATTTTATGGGTTTTTTAATGTTTTTTGTGGTTTTTAGTATTTATGGTTTCTAAGGTGTTTTTTTTATTAAGGGATTTAGTATTTTTAGGTTTTAGGTGATTTATATGTTTTAAGGTTTTTATGGGTTTCTTAGGGTTTTGTTTTTCAAAAAAAACATTAATTTTTATGTTTTTATGGATTTTTTAAGGTTTTTTTAGAATTTCATGGTTTTAGGTATCTTTGGGTTGTTGGGGGGTTTTTGGTTTTTTTGGGTTTCTTGGATTTCTTGAGTTTCTTAGGGTTTTATGTGTTTTTGAGATTTTAATGATTATAGAGGTTTACATGGTTTTTGTTTTTTAGTGGTTTTGAGTGGTTTAATGGGTTTTTATTGTTTTTATAGATTTTAGGATCGATAATGGTTTTTAGGGTCTTTAGAGATTTTGAGTATTTTAGGATTTTTTGGTTTTGGGGTTCTTTAGGGTTTTTAGTGTTTGTTAAGGTTTTAGGTATTTTATGTGTTTTTCTATTTTTAATGTTTTCTTAGGGGTATTTAGGGATTTGAGTGGGTTTTTAGGATTTTTTTTTTATTTTTTGGATTTTGTGAAATTTTGACAATTTTTATAGTTTTTTATTGTTTTTATGGGGTTTTAGCATCTTTTCATTTTTATATTTTTAGAGGATTTAAGATTCTTCTTAGGTTGAGGTTTTTCAAAGGAGCTTTCATGTTTTTTACATTTTTTTGCTTTCAGATAATTTGTGGATTTTTTTTTGATTTTATTGTTATTTTGGATTTTAGGGTTTTGTTGAGTTTTTAGTAATTTTATAAATATTTAACATTTTTAAAAAAAATTAGGTTTTATGGGGTGTTTAGAGTTTTTATTTTTTTATGGTTTTTATGGGGTTTTAGGTTTTTTAAGGTTTTAAGGTTTTTAAGTATTTTATAGGTTTTAATGTTTAGGGTTTTAAGGGGTTTTTTAAATTTTTATGGATTTTTTGGTATTTTTTACAATATTTATGGATTTTTACAGTTTTTTTGGGTTTTTTAGGAATTATTGTTTTTTATAGTTTTGGGGGTTTTATGGTTTTTTTGGTATTTATGGGTTTTTAGGGTTGGTATGGTGTTTTAGAGTCATTTCTCGTTTTTAGGGGTTTAAAGGGTTTTGGAGTTTTTTGTTTTTTTGGGGTTTTAAGGATTTTGGGGGTTTTAAATGTTTTTAGGGGGGTTTATGGGTTTGTTAGTGATTTTTTTGTTGTTATAGATTTTTTTTATTTTATTTGATTTTTAGTTTTTTAGGATTTTCAATGTTTTTAGATATTTTTAATGTTTTAGGGGTTTAAAGGGGTTTTAGAGTTTTTAGGGATTTTTGAGGGTTTTATTGGTTTTTAGGGTTTTTTATGTTTTTATGGGTTTTGTGGTTTTTAGTGTTTTCAATGTTATATGGTTTTTATCATTTGTTATATTTTTAAGGGTTTCAAGTATTTATGTTTTTTATGTTTTTCTTATGGGTTTTAAGGTTTTTTACATTATTTGGGGTTTTAGGGGTTTTTTGTTTTTTTTTGTTTTTTCAGTTTCTTTTGTTTTTATAGTTTTTTAGGGTTTTTAAGGTTTATAGAGGTTTAAATTGATTTTGTCTTTTTAGTGGTTTTGAGTGGTTCAATGGGTTTTTATGGTTTTTACAGGTTTTAGGATCCATTATCGTTTTTAGGGTTTCTAGTGATTTTGGGGGTGTTAGCTTTTTTTGGGATTGGGGGTTCATTAGGGTTTTCAACCTTTGTTAAGGTTTTAGATTTTTTATATGTGTTTAGGTTTTTTAATTTTTTTCTTCGGGATTTTTCATGGATTTTAGGGTTTTTTAGAATTTGTGTTATTTTTATGGGTTTTTGTGATTTTGACAATTTTTTTAGTTTTTTAGTGATTTTAGGGGGTTTTATGGTTTTTTCCTTTTTAGGTTATTGGGGGGTTTAAGCGTTTTATTGGGTTTAGGGTTTTCATAGGTGTTTTCTATGTATTTTATGGTTCTTAGGGATTTTATATTTTTTTTTGGATTTTATGGTTTCTTTGGATTTTAGGTTTTTTTGAGTTTTTTGGTATTCTATGGACATTTAACATTTTTTAACATTTTTTTGGTGTTTATGGGGTTTTTAATGTTTTTATTGTTTTTTAAGTTTTTATGTTTTTTTGGGTTTTGAGGTTTTTAAGGATTTTAGAGGTTTGAAGGTGTTGGGTTTTGGGTTTTTTATATTTGATTGTTTTTAAGGGCTTTTAATTGTTTTAGGTTTTCAAAGCTTTCGTTGAGTTTTCTAGGGTTTTTAAGGGTTTTTGCTTTTTTATGGATTTATTGGTTTTTTTTAGCATTTTTATGGATTTTTAGGGGGTTTTGGATGATTTTGAGGGTTTATGGTTTTTAGGATTTTTTAGGGTTTTATGGTATTTTTGGGTATTAGTGGTTTTCATGGAGTTTCAGGGTTGTTCTGGTGTTTTAGAGTCTTTTATCATTTATATGGTTTAAAAGGGTTTTGGATTTTTTTGCGGTTTTTGTGTTTTATGTATTATTGGGGTTTTAAATTTTTTTAGGTGTTTTATGGATCTGTTAGGGATTTTTGGTTGTTATGGTTTTTTTATTTTATATTTTTTTTGAGTTTTTTTGGATTTTTAATGTTTTTAGATATTTTTAAATTTTTATGGGTTTAAAGGGGTTTTTGATTTTTTTAGGGGGTTTGCGGGTTTTTATTAGTTTTTATTGGGTGTTTATGTTTTTATGGGTTTTATGGTTTTTAGTGTTTTAAATTTTTTAGAGTCTGTAGCATTTTTTATATTTTTATGGGTTCTAAGTGTTTATGTTTTTAAGGTTTTCTTATAGATTTTCAGGGTTTTTAATTTTTTTTGGGTTTTTAGGGGTTTTGGGTTTTGGGGTTTTTTCGGTTTATTTCAGTTTCTTTGTGTTTTTATGTTTTTTAGGGTTTTTAATGTTTATAGATGCTTAAATGGTTTTTGTGTTTTTATTGGTTTTTAGTGGTTCAATGTGTTTTTTATGGTTTTTACAGGTTTTAGTATCCATTATGGTTTTTAGGGTGTTTATAGATTTTGATGGTTTTAGCTTTTTTGGTATGGGGGTTCTTTAAGATTATTAGCATTAGTTAAGGTTTTATATTTTTTTATGGGTTTTTAGGTTTTTTCAGGATTTCTTAGTAGTCTTCAGTGATATTAGGGTTTTTAGGATTATTGTTATTTTTTGGGTTTTTTGGAATTTTGACAATTTTTAGAGTATTTTAGTGTTGTTAGGGTTTTTTAGGTTTTTTTCATTTTTAGGTTTTTAGGGGGTTTATATTTTTTCTCGGGTTTTTGGTTTTTCATGGTTTTTACGTTTTTATGGATTTTTGTGGATTTTTTATAATTGTATGGTGTTTTTGGATTGTAGGGTTTTTTTTAATTTTTGACGGTTTTTTGGTGGTTTTAAGGATTTTTTAACAATTTTCGTGGTTTATAGGGTTTTCTGAGTTTTTAGTGTTTTTTTTCTTTTATGCGATTTTAGTGTTTTAAATTTCTTTTAGGATTTTAGAGGTTTTAATGTTTATGGTTTTTGGGTTTTTTATGTTTGATGGTTTTTAGGGTCTTTAATTATTTTACGTTTTCAAGGTTTTCATAGGATTTTATAAGGTTTTTAGGGGTTTTTAAATATTTTTGGATTTTTGAAATTTTTTAAGATTTTTAGGAATTTTTAGTGTTTTTTGGGATTTTGAGGGTTTAGGGTTTTTTAGGGTTTTATGGTATTTTGGGGTTTTTATAGTTTTCAAGGTATTTTTCGGTTGTTATGGTATTTTAGAGTTTCTTATCATTTTTAGGGCTTCAAAGAGTTTTTTTGTTTTTAGTGGTTTTTAGTGTTATATGGATTTTTTGGGTCTTAAATGTTTTTAGGGGTTTTATGGATTTGTTAAGGATTTTTTTGTTGTTATTTTTTTAGGATTTTTGAGTTTTTTAGGGCTTTTATTGTTTTTAGATCTTTTTAAAGTAATAGGTTTTTAAAGGGGTTTTCGAGTTTTGAGGGGTTGTTTATGTTTTTAGGGGTTTTATGGTTTTTAGTGTTTTTAATGTTTTAGGATTTTTAGCATTTAGTATATTTTTAGGGGTTTAATTGTATGAAATTTTTAAGGTTTTCTTTGGGGTTTTCAATGTTTTTAGGGTCTTTTATATATTTTTGAGATTTTTTTGTTGTTATTAATATTTTTATGGTTTTTGAGGTTTTTAGGGATTTTGAGGGGATTTAGGGTTTTTTAGTGTTTTAGGGGTTTTAGAATTTTTGAGTTTTTTTGGAGTTTTATTTTTTTAGGTTTTTAACGTATTCTTATGGGTTTTTTTGGGTTTAAAGGTTTTAAAAATATTTAGGTATTTTTATATTTTTTCGATTTTTATGGTTTTTAGGATTCTTATTGTTTTCAAGGGTTTTGTGGTTTTTTTGTGGTTTTATGGTTTTGTTAGTTTTTCAGAGTTTTGTGATTTTTAGTTTTTATAGTTTTTTATGGTTTTCTAGTGTTTTTTAGTTTTTCATGTTTTTTAGGGGTTTCATAGGTTTTAGGATTTTAAAATGTTTTTTTGGGTTTTTATGGTATTTTGGGTATTTAGGGGTTTTAGGGTTTTCAGAGTTCTTATTGTATTTTAGTGTTTTTACTTTTTTACGTATTTCTTGGTTTTTAAGGTTTTCTTATGGTTTTTGGGGATTTTTATGTTTTTTATGTTTTTAGTGACTTTTTGGGATTTTTTAGAATTGTTAATATGTTTTATATTTTTTATGGATTTTGAGGTGTTTTAGGTTTTTTAAGGGTTTTAGGTTTTTTATCATTTCTTATGTCTTCTAGAAGTTTTATGTTTTTTATGTTTTTTGTATTTCTTAGGGGTCTTAAGGGTATTTAGGGATTTTTATGTTTTTTAGAATTTTGGCACTTTTTTATAAATTTTATGGTTCTTAGGGTTTTTAGGGGTTTTGATTGTTTTTAGAGTTTTTATGGGTTTTTTGGGTTTTTTGGATTTTTTGAGTTTTTTAGGTGTTTAATGTTTTTTAGATTTTTTTTACATTTTAAATTTTTTTAATGGGATTTTAGAGTTTTTATTTGTTTTATGGTTTTTATAGGGTTTTGGGGATTTTTAGGGTTTTTTTGGTTCTTAGGGTTTTTATGGTTTTTATCATTTTTAGGTGTTTTATTTATTTGGTTTTTTACATTTTCGGGTTTTTTTATTAATTTCAGGGGTTTTATATTTTTTGGGATTTTTTTGGGATTTATTAATATTTTTATTACTTTTTGGGATTTTCAGGGGGTTTTAGGGTTTTTAGGGTTTTTTGCATTTTTATGTTTTTTTGGGGGGTTTTAAATGTTTTTAGGCGAGGTTTTATGGGTTTGTTAGTGATTTTTGTTTTTGTTATAGATTTTTTTATTTTATTTTTTTTAGTTTTTTATGATTTTAAAAGTTTTAGATATTTTTAAAGTTTTAGGGGTTTAAAGGGGTTTTAGAGTTTTTTGGGGTTTTTGAGGGTTTTATTGGTTTTAGGGGTTTTTATGTTTTTCTGGGTTTTATGGTTATTAGTGTTTTAAATGTTATAGGGTTTTTAGCATTTGTTATATTTTTAAGGGTTTCAAGTATTTAAGGTTTTTATGTTTTTATGGGTTTTCAGGGTTTTTACATTTTTTTGGTTTTTAGGGGTTTTTTGTTTTTTGTTTTTTTTGGTTTTTTCAGTTTCTTTTGTTTTTATAGTTTTTTAGGGTTTTCAAGTTTTATGGAGGTTTAAATTGTTTTTGTCTTTTTAGTGGTTTTGAGTGGTTCAATGGGTTTTTATGGTTTTTACAGGTTTTAGGATCCATTATGGTTTTTAGGGTTTCTAGTGATTTTGGGGGTTTTAGCTTTTTTTGGGATTGGGGGTTCTTTAGGGTTTTCATCCTTTGTTAATGTTTTAGATTTTTTATATGTGTTTAGGTTTTTTAATTTTTTTTCTTGGGGATTTTTCATGGATTTTAGGGTTTTTTAGAAGTTGTGTTATTTTTATGGTTTTTTGGGATTATGACAATTTTTATAGTTTTTTATTGATTTTAGGGTGTTTTAGGGTTTTTTTCCTTTTTAGGTTATTGGGGGGTTTAAGTGTTTCATTGGGTTTAGGGTTTTCAGAGGTGTTTTTTATGTATTTTATGGTTTTTAGGGATTTTATAGATTTTTTAGGATTTTATGGTTTCTTTGGATTTTAGGTTTTTTTTTGAGTTTTTTGGTATTCAATGGACATTTAACATTTTTTTAACATTTTTTTGGTGTTTATGGGGTTTTTAATGTTTTTAATGTTTTTTAAATTTTTATGTTTTTTATGGTTTTGAGGTTTTTAAGGATTTTAGATTTTTGAAGGTTTTGGGTTTTTGGTTTTTTATGTTTGATGGTTTTTAAGGGCTTTTAATTGTTTTAGGTTTTCAAAGCTTTCATTGAGTTTTCTAGGGTTTTTAGGGGGTTTTTGCTTTTTTATGGATTTATTGGTATTTTTTAGCATTTTATGGATTTTTAGGGGGTTTTGGAGGATTTTGAGGGTTTATGGTTTTTAGGTTTTTTTAGGGTTTTATGGTTTTTTTGTGTATTAATGGTTTTCATGGAATTTCAGGGTTGTTCTGGTGTTTTAGAGTCTTTTATCATTTATATGGTTTGAAAGGGTTTTGGAGTTTTTTGCGGTTTTTTGTGTTTTATGGATTATTGGGGTTTTAAATGTTTTTAGGTGTTTTATGGATCTGTTAGGGATTTTTGGTTGTTATGGTTTTGTTATTTTAGATTTATTTTGAGTTTTTTAGGATTTTTAATGTTTTTAAATATTTTTAAAATTTTATGGGATTAAAGTGGTTTTTGATTTTTTAGGGGGTTTGAGGGTTTTTATTAGTTTTTATTGGGTGTTTATGTTTTTATGGGTTTTATGGTTTTTAGTGTTTTCAATTTTTTAGAGTCTGTAGCATTTTTTATATTTTTATGGGTTCTAAGTGTTTAAGTTTTTTAAGGTTTTCTTATAGTTTTTCGGGGTTTTAGGTTTTGTTGGTTTGTTAGGGGTGTTTGGATTTTTGGGTTTTTTTGGGTTTATTTCAGTTTCTTTGTGTTTTTATGTTTTTTAGGGTTTTTAATGTTTATAGATGCTTAAATGGTTTTTGTTTTTTAGTGGGTTTTAGTGATTCAATGGGTTTTTATGGTTTTTACAGGTTTTAGGATCAATTATGGTTTTTAGGGTGTTTATAGATGTCGGGGGTTTTAGCTTTTTTTGGTATGGGGGTTCTTTAAGATTTTTATCATTTGTTAAGGTTTTAGATTTTTTATGGGTTTTTAGGTTTTTAAGTATTTCTTAGTAGTGTTCAGGGATATTAGTTTTTTTTGGATTATTGTTATTTTTTGGTTTTTTTGGAATTTTGACAATTTTTAGAGTATTTTAGTGTTCTTAGGGTTTTTTAGGTTTTTTTCATTTTTAGGTTTTTAGGGGGTTTATGTGTTTTCTTGGGGTTTTGGTCTTTCATGGTTTTTATGTTTTTATGGATTTTTGTGAATTTTTTATAATTGTATGGTGTTTTTGGATTGTAGGATTTTTTTAGTTTTTAAGGTTTTTTGGTGGTTTTAAGGGGTTTTTAACAATTTTCGTGGTTTATAGGGTTTTTTGAGTTTTTAGTGTTTTTTTTCTTTTATGGGATTTTAGTGTTTTAAAGTTCTTTTAGGATTTTAGAGTTTTTAAGGATTACGGTTTTTGGGTTTTTTATGTTTGATGGTTTTGAGGGTCTTTAATTGTTTTAGGTTTTCATGTTTTTCTTATGATTTTATAAGGTTTTTAGGGATTTTTAGTGTTATTTGGGATTTTGAGGGTTTAGGGTTTTTTAGGGTTTTATAGTATTTTGGGGTTTTTATAGTTTTCAAGGTATTTTTGGGTTGTTATGGTATTTTAGAGTCTCTTATCATTTTTAGGGGTTCAAAGAGTTTTTTTTCTTTTTAGTGGTTTTTAGTGTTATATGGATTTTTTGGGTTTTAAATGTTTTTAGGGGTTTTATGGATTTGTTAAGGATTTTTGTTGTTGTTATTTTTGTAGGGTTTTTGAGTTTTTAGGGCTTTTATTGTTTTTAGATCATTTTAAAGTAATAGTTTTTTAAATGGGTTTTCGAGTTTTGATGGTTTTTTTACGTTTTTAGGGGTTTTATGGTTTTTAGTATTTTTAATGTTGTAGGATTTTTAGCATTTAGTATATTTTTAGGGGTTTTAAGTGTATGAAGTTTTTAAGGTTTTCTTTGGGGTTTTCAATGTTTTTAGGGTCTGTAATATATTTTTGATATTTTTTGGTTGTTATTAGGATTTTTATGGTTTTTGAGGTTTCTAGGGATTTTGAGGGGATTTAGGGTTTTTTAGTGTTTTAGGTGTTTTAGAATTTTTGAGGATTTTTGGTGTTTTATTTTTTTAGGTTTTTAACGTATTATTATGGGTTTTTGGGGTTTAAAGGTTTTAAAAATATTTAGGTATTTTTATATTTTTTGGATTTTTATGGGTTTTTAGGGTTTTTAGGATTTTTGAGGGGTTTTCGGATAGTTATTGTTTTCAAGTGTTTTGTGGTTTTTTTGTGGTTTTATGGTTTTGTTAGTTTTTTCAGAGTTTTGTGGTTTTTAGTTTTTATAGTTTTTTATGGTTTTCTAGTGTTTTTTTAATTTTTCATGTTTTTAGGGGTTTCATTGGTTTTAGGATTTTAAAATGTATTTTTGGGTTTTTATGGTATTTTGGGTATTTAGAGGTTTTTGGGTTTTCAGAGTTCTTATTGTATTTTAGTGTTTTTACGTTTTTATGTATTTATTGGTTTTTAAGGTTTTCTTATGGTTTTTGGGTCTTTTTATGTTTTTTATGTTTTTAGTGACTTTTTGGGATTTTTTAGAATTGTTAATATGTTTTATCTTTTTTATGGATTTTGAGGTGTTTTAGGTTTTTTTAGGGGTTTTAGGTTTTTTATCCTTTCATATATCTTCTAGAAGTTTTACGTTTTTTATGTATTTTGTATTTCTTAGGGGTTTTAGGGATTTTTAGGTTTTTAAGCGTTTTTGGCACTTTTTTATAGATTTTATGGTTTTTAGGGTTTCATGGGTTTTGATTGTTTTTAGGGTTTTTTAGGGTTTTTAGAGTTTTTATTGTTTTTTTGGGTTTTTAGGATTTTTTGAGTTTTTTAGGGATTTAATGTTTTTTAGATTTAAATTACGTTTTAATTTTTTTTAATGGGATTTTAGAGTTTTTAGTTGATTTATGGTTTTTATAGGGTTTTGGGGATTTTGAGGGATTTTTTTGGGTTCTTAGGGTTTTTTATGGTTTTTAGCATTTTTAAGTGTTTTATTTTTTTGGTTTTTTACATTTTGGAGGTTTTTTTATTAATTTCAGAGGTTTTTATGTTTTTTGGGATTTTTTGGGATTTTTTTTGATTTTTATTTCTTTTTGGGATTTTGAGGGGTTTTTAGGGTTTTTATGAATTTTTGCATTTTTAGGTTTTTTGGGGGTTTTAAATGTTTTTAGGGGGGTTTTATGGGTTTGTTAGTGATTTTTGTTATTGTTATAGATTTTTTTATTTTATGTTTTTTTAGTTTTTTATGATTTTAAATGTTTTTAGATATTTTTAATGTTTTAGGCGTTTAAAAGGGTTTTAGAGTTTTTTGAGGGTTTTGAGGGTTTTATTGGTTTTTAAGGGTTTTTATGTTTTTATGGGTTTTATGGTTATTAGTGTTTTCAATGTTATTGGGTTTTTTTCATTTTTTATATTTTTAAGGGTTTCAAGTATTTAAGGTTTTTATTTTTTTTAGGGCTTTTCAGGGTTTTTACATTTTTGGGTTTTTATGGGTTTTTTGTTTTTTGTTTTTTTTTGGTTTTTTTCAGTTTCTTATGTTTTTATAGTTTTTTAGGGTTTTCAAGTTTTATAGAGGTTTAAATTGTTTTTGTCTTTTTAGTGGTTTTGAGTGGTTCAAAGGGTTTTTATGGTTTTTACAGGTTTTAGGATCCATTATGGTTTTTAGGGTTTCTAGTGATTTTAGGGGTTTTAGCTTTTTTTGGGTTTGGGGGTTCTCTAGGGTTTTCAACCTTTGTTAAGGTTTTAGTTATTTTATGTGTTTTTAGGTTTTTTAATGTTTTCTTAGAGATTTTTCAAGGATTTTAGGGTTTTTTTAGGATTTGTGTTATTTTTATGGTTTTTTGGGATTTCGAAAATTTGTATAGTTTTTAGTGATTTTAGGGGGTTTAGGGTTTTTTCCTTTTTAGGTTTTTGGGGGGGGGTGTATGTGTTTCCTTGGGTTTAGGGTCTTTAGAGGTGTTTTTTAGGGATTTTATGGTTTTTAGGGATTTTATATATTTTTTAGGATTTTATGTTTTCTTTGGATTTTATGTTTTTTTTTGATTTTTTGGTATTCTATAGATATTTAACATTTTTTAACGTGTTTTTGGGTTTTATGGGGTTTATAGTGTTTTTATTGTTTTTTATGTTTTTATGTTTTTTTAGGGTTTTGAGGTTTTTAAGGATTGTATAGGTTTGAAGGTTTAGGGTTTAGGGTTTTTTATGTTTGATGGTTTTTAAGGGATTTTAATTGTTTTAGGTTTTCAAAGTTTTCGTAGAGTCATCTAGGATTTTTAGGGGTTTTTGCATTTTTATGGAATTTTTGGTATTTTTTGCATTTTTATCGATTTTTAGGCGATTTTGGAGGATTTTGAGGGTTTATGGTTTTTAGGTTTTTTAGGGTTTTATGGTATTTTTGGGTATTAATGGTTTTCATGGAATTTCAGGGTTGTTATGGTGTTTTAGAGTCTTTTATCATTTATATGGTTTAAAAGGGTTTTGGTGTTTTTTTGCGGTTTTTTGTGTTTTATGGATTACTGGGGTTTTAAATGTTTTTAGGTGTTTTATGGATCTGTTAGGGATTTTTGGTTGTAATGGTTTTTTTATTATAGATTTGTTTTTGAGTTTTTTAAGATTTTTAATGTTTTTAGATATTTTTTAATTTTTATGGGTTTAAAGGGGTTTTTGATTTTTTTAGGGTGTTTGAGGGTTTTTACTAGTTTTTATTGGGTGTTTATGTTTTTATGGGTTCTACGGTTTTTAGTGTTTTTAATTTTTTAGAGTTTGTAGCCTTTTTTATATTTTCATGGGTTCTAAGTGTTTATGTTTTTTAAAGTTTTCTTATAGTTATTCAGGGTTTTTGTGTTTTTTTGGGTTATTAGGGGTTTTTGGATTTTTGTGTTTTTTGGGTTTATTTCAGTTTCTTTGTGTTTTTATGAATTTTAGGGTTTTTAATGTTTATATATGCTTAAATGGTTTTTTTATTTTTAGTTGTTTTTTGTGTTTCAATGGGTTTTTATGGTTTTTACAGGTTTTAGGATCCATTATGGTTTTTAGGGTGTTTATAGATTTCGGGTGTTTAAGATTTTTTTTGTTTGGGGGTTATTTAAGATTTTTATAATTTGTTAAGGTTTTAGATTTTTATGCGTTTTTAGGTTTTTAAGGATTTCTTAGTGGTGTTCATGGATTTTAGGGTTTTTAGGATTATTGTTATTTTTAGGGTTTTTTAGAATTTTGACAATTTTTAGAGTATTTTCATGTTCTTAGGGTTTTTAAGGTTTTTTTCATTTTTAGGTTTTTAGGGGGTTTATGTTTTTTCTTGGGTTTTTTGTTTTTCATGGTTTTTACATTTTTAAGAAATTTTTAGGATTTTTTATAATTTTATGGTGTTTTTGGATTTTAGGGTTTTTTTAGTTTTTTTAGGTTTTTTAAGGGTTTTAACGATTTTTTTAACAATTTTCGTGGTTTATAGGGTTTTTTTAGTATTTAGTGTTTTTTTTCTTTTATGGGATTTTAGTGTTTTAAAGTTCTTTTAGGATTTTACAGGTTTAAATGTTTATGGTTTTTGGGTTTTTTATGTTTGATGGTTTTTAGGGTCTTTAATTGTTGTAGGTTTTCAATTATTTCCTAGGATTTTATAAGGTTTTTATGGGTTTTGACATTTTTTTGGATTTTTGAGATTTTTTAGGATTTTTAGGGATTTTTAGTGTTTTTTTTGGGATTTTGAGGGTTTAGGGTTTTTAAGGGTTTTATGGTTTTATGTTATTTTGGGGTTTTTATAGTTTTCAAGGTATTTTTGGGTTGTTATTGTATTTTAGAGTCTCTTATCATTTTTAGGGGTTCAAAGGATTTTTTTTTCGGGTTTTAGTGGTTTTTAGTGTTTTATGGATTTTTTGGGTTTTAAATGTTTTTAGCGGTTTTATGGATTTGTTTGGGATTTTTTTGTTGTTATTTTTATAGGGTTTCTGAGTTTTTTAGGGATTTTATTGTTTTTAGATCTTTTTAAAGTAATAGGTTTTTAAAGGGGTTTTTGAGTTTTGAGGGTTTTTTATGGTTTTAGGGGTTTTATAGTTTTTAGTGTTTTTAATGTTTTAGGATTTTTAGCATTTGGTATATTTCTAGGGGTTTTAAGTGTATGAGGTTTTTAAGGTTTACTTTGGATTTTTCAAGGTTTTTAGGGTTCTATATATATTTTTGAGATTTTTTGGTTGTTATTAAGATTTTTATGGTTTTTGAGGTTTTTAGGGATTTTGAGGGGATTTAGGGTTTTTTAGTGTTTTAGGGGTTTTATAAAATTTGATGTTTTTTTGGTGTTTTATTTTTTTTAGGTTTTTAACATATTCTTATGGGTTTTTTTGGGTTTAAAGGTTTAAAAAAATAGGTATTTTTATATTTTTTGGATTTTTATGGGTTTTTAGGGTTATTAAGATTTTTGAGGGGTTTTGGGTTTCTTATTGTTTTTAAGTGTTTTATGGATTTTTTGTCGTTTTATGGTTTTGTTTGTTTTTCAGAGTTTTGTGGTTTTTAGTTATTTTAGTTTTTTATGGTTTTCTAGTGTTTTTTGGGTTTTTCATGTTTTTAGGGGTTTCATAGGTTTTAGGATTTTAAAATGTTTTTTTTGGGTTTTCATGGTATTTTTGATATTTAGGGTTTTTAGAGTTCTTATTGTATTTTAGTGTTTTAGCGTTTTTATGTATTTCTTAGTTTTTAAGGTTTTTTAATGGTTTTTGGGGATTTTATGTTTTTTATGTTTTTAGTGACTTTTTGGGATTTTTTAGAATTGTTAATATGTTTTATCTTTTTTATGGATTTTGAGGTGTTTTAGTGTTTTTAGGGGTTTTAGGTTTTTTAGCATTTCTTATGTCTTCTAGATGTTTTAAGTTTTTTATGTTTTTTGTATTTCTTAGGGTTTTTAAGGGTATTTAGGAATTTTTATGTTTTTAGGGATTTTTGGCACTTATTTATAAATTTTATGGTTTTTAGGGGTTTTAGGGGTTTTGATTGTTTTCAGGGTTTTTTAGGGTTTTTTAGGGTTTTTATGGGTTTTCTGGGTTTTTTGGATTTTTTGAGTTTTTTAGGGGTTTAATGTTTTTTAGATTTTATTTACGTTTTAAATTTTTTTAATGGGGTTTTCGGGTTTTTAGTGGTTTTATGGTTTTAATAGGGTTTTTGGGATTTTTAGGGATTTTTTTGGTTCTTAGGGTTTTTTATGGTTTTTAGCATTTTTAGGGGTTTTATTTTTTTGGTTTTTTACATTTTGGAGGTTTTTTTATTAATTTCAGGGGTTTTTATGTTTTTTGGGATTTTTGGGATTTTTTATGATTTTTATTACTTTTTGGGATTTTGAGGGGTTTTAGGGTTTTTAGGGTTTTTTTACGGTTTTTTTCATTTTTAGGTTTTTATGGGTTTTAACTGTTTTTATGTTTTCAAGTCATTCTTATAGTTTTTAGTGTTTTAAGATTTTTTACAGTTTTTTGATATTTTTAGTTCTTTCCTATATTTTTATGGGTGTTTAGCGTTTTAGGTATTTTAAGGTGTTTTTAGGGTATTTAGAGTCTTTCATCTTATTAAGGGTTTGATTTTTTTTAGATTTTTTGAGATTTTTTACGGGTTTTAGTGTGTTTGTTGGGTTTTTAGGATTATTTAGGAATTATAAGCGTTTTGTAGTTTTTTAATTTTTTAGGTTGTAGGGGTTTTTTTGAGTTTTAGGGTTTTTTATGGTATTTTAGAATTTTATAATGTTCTCAGGGGTTAAGTGGGTTTTAGTGTTTTTAGGTTTTTTATAGGATTTTAGTGTTTTTAGGTTTTTAGTGGTTTTATGGGTTTATGGGTTTTATGGGTTTTCAGGTGTTCATCAATTTTTAGAATTTTTTAGTTTTTGGTTTTTTATGTGATTTTAGGTTTTTAAAGTTTTTTAAGGGTTTCCATGGTTTCATGGTTTTTTATTTTTTTAGGGAGTTTTAGGGTTTTCTGTATTTTTATGGGTTTGTACTGTTTTCATGGATTTTAGGGGCGTTTAGGAATTTTAGGGTAATTAGGGTCTTTAAAATTTTTATAGGTTTTTGGGGCTTTAAGTGTTTTTAGATTTTTAATGATTTCGTAGAGTTTTAGGGTTTTTTATGGTTTTGGTTTGTAACTTTATTGTTTTTAGGATTTTTATGGGTTTTTAGGTAATTTATTGTTTTAAGGTTTTAGGGTTTTTTTGTTTTCATGGTTTGCATGGTTTTTTGGAGTTTAATGGTTTTTTTATATTTTATGTTTTTAAAGTTTTTGATGTTTTTAATGTTTTAATGGTTTTAATGGGTTTTTAGAGTTTTTAGTAGTTTTTAGGATTTTTATTGGGTTTTATGGGATTTCATGTTTTTAAGGTTTTTAGGTTTTTAGGGGTTTTATGGTTTTCCTATTTTTCAGTGTTTTGTAGGGGTTTGTGGTTTTTTTACATTTTTAGTCTTTTAGGGGTTTTAAATGTTTTTAAAATTTTATGGTCTTCTTATGGATTTTTATGGTTATAGGGTTTCTTTAATTTTTAGATATATTGAGTTATTATTTGGATTTAAATTTTTTTAGGGTTTCTAGGGATTTTATGGGTTTTAGGGGTTTTAGGTTTTTAGGTTTTTCTTAGTTTTTTGGGATTTTTTTTTGTGTTTGTAGGTATTTTTATGGGTTTTTTATTATTTTATTGGTTTCTAGGTTTTTAGGTATTTTGAGATTTTTTAGTGTTTCTATGAATTTGAAGTGCTTTTATTTTTTTATTTTTTAGGGGCTTAATGTGTTTTTATTTTTTTTATGATTTTCTAGTGGTTTTAGGGTTTGTTGTGTCATTATGTTTTTAAATATTTTTATCAATTTTAAATATTTTAATGGGTTTTACAGTTTTTTGGGATTTTTTTGGGGTTTAAGGGTTTTTAGGGTTTCTATCATTTTTTAGGTTTGCATGGTTTTTTTTAGTTTTTAGGTGTTTTAATTTTTTCCTATATTTTTGAACAATTTTATGGGATTCATGGTTTTTAGAGTTTTTATTGGTATTTAGGTTTTTTATGTGTTTTAGTTTTTTTTAATGTTTATATATATATTGATGGTTTTCAAGGTTTTTAGGATTTTTAGTGTTTTATAGGTTTTCTAAGGGGTTATATGTTTTTAGTATTTTAAGGTTTTCTAATGTTTTTTTGGTGTTCATAGAGGGTTTTACTTTTTTATAGATTTTTTGGGATTTTTATAATATTTATTGTTTTTAGGGATTTTAGATATTTTGAGAGTTTTAAGGTTTTATAGGGTTTTAGGGTTTTTTGGGTTTCTAACATTTTTTTAGGTCTTCAGGGTTTTAATGTGTTTTTTGTTTTTTAAGGATTTATTAGTGTTTTCTAGGTTTTTAGGGTATATTACATTTTTAGGGTTATTAGGGGTTTTATAGATTTTGAGGGATTTTTGAAGTTTTTTAGGGGTTTCAGGTATTTTGAGGTTAATTTAGGGGTTTTACAATTTCTAAGGATTTTATGGTTTTTTGGGTTTGTAGGGTATTTTTAGTTTTTAGGGTTTATAATTTTTTTACGATTTTAATGTTTTCAAGGGTTTAAATCGGTTTAGAGTTTTTTATGGTTTTTAGGGTTTTTATTGGTTTCGAGAGTATTTAAGGTTTTTATGGGTTTTATTGTTTTTAGGTTTTTAGGGATTTTACGGTTTTTAGGGTTTTTTTCTAGTTTAAGGGTTTTCGGGGTTTAAAGTGTTTTTATGTTTTTAATGTTTTCTTAGTATTTTTATATTTTTTATAGTTTTTTAATTTTTAAGAAATTTTTATGGATTTTTTTGGGGTTTTAGGGTTTTTAAGGATTTTGAGGATTTTTAGGGGTTTTAAGGTTTTTTAGGGTCTTTAGGTTTTTTTGAGTTTTAAGGGTTTTAAATGTTTTTAGAGTTTTAAACATTTTTTGGAGTTTAATGGATTTTTATTATTTTTATTGGTTTTATGGTTTTTATGGGTTTTGGGGGTTTTATGGTTTATAGGGTTTTATGGTTTTTAGTGTAGTTTAGAGTTTCTGGGGTTTTTATCATTTTTAGGTTTTGGGGGGTTTATATTGTTTTAGGCTTTTATGGTTCTCTTAGGATTTTTTGGGGTTTTAGGGTATTTTATGTTTTTAGGGATCTTTTAGAGATTTTTTATTTTTTTAAATTTGTGGTGGTAGCGATTTTGATGGGTTTTAGGTTTTGGGTCTTTAGGGGTTTTATAGGTTGTTTAATATTTTTATCAATTTTTAGGTTTTTAAGGGTTTTTAGTGTTTTTATGTTTTTAATGTTTTCATAGGGTTTTCATTGATTTTATGGGTTTTTAACTTTTTTGTGTTTTTAGGTACTTTTTAGATTTTTATGTGGTTTATGGGTTATATTGTATTATGGAGATTTTAAACGTTTTTATGGATTTTAGGGGTGTAATGGATTTATTGGATTTGTAGAGGTTTTTAAACTTTTTTTGTGTATTAACGTTTTTTAGAGTTTTTTAAAAAATTTAGGGGTTTAACATGTTATAAAGATTTTTTATGAATTTTTTTGTTTATATGGTTTTGTGATTTTTATTGTTTTTATAGTTTTTTAAGGAATTTAGCAATTTTTAGGGTTTTTATGTGTTTTTAGTGTTTTAGTTTTTTAAGGTTTACTTAGGGGTTTTCTATTTTTTAGGTTTTTTTATGTTTGTATTTGAATTTTTATTTTTTTTTATTCAGTTTTAGGGTTTTTAGAGTTTTTATGTATTTTTTGGGTTTTTTGTGTATTTCTTGAGGTCTTTAGGGTTTTAAAAAAATTTAGAGTTTTTTAACATTTTAGGGGTTTAATTGGTTTTTATATTTTTTAGTGTTTTCTTATGGGTTTGTAGGGTTTTTCGGATTTTTTATGTTTTTCAGGGTTTTTTATGTTTTTAGGTATTTTTGGGTTTTACTGTCTTTTAGTGTTTTTAGCATTTTTTAGGTTTTTGGGGTTTTTTCTAGTTTTTTAAATTGTAATGTTATCTTATCATTTTTCATGGTTTTAAAACCTTTTTATGTTTTTCTGGATTTTTAGGGATTTTTAGGATTTTTATAGTGTTTTAGGGGTTTAAATAATTTTTGTTATTTTAGGATTGTTTAGGGGGTTTTAGGGTTTTTTTCATTTTTAATGTTTTTTAGGGTTTTAGGGTTTTTTTTATGTTTTTAGAGATTTTTTGATATTTTTTATAATTTTTTGGGGTTTAGGGTTTTTAAGAATTTCGAGGGTCTTTATAAGGGTTTTAAGGGGTTTTTTGGGGTTTATGGTTTTTTTGGGTTTCTATGGTTTCTTTGAGATTTTTACGAATTTAATGCATTTTGTGTTTTTAGGTATTGAAATTGTTTTTTAGAGTTTTTAGTGGGGTTTTTTGAGTTTTTTTGGTTTTAGGTTCTTTTTAATATTTTTTGTGTTTTCAGGTTTTATAGGGTTTTTAAGTGTTTTTAGGTTTTTATGGTTTTCTTAGGGTTCTTCAAGAATTTATAGATTTTTATGTTTTTAAGGATTATTAGTATTTTATAACAATTCTTATGCTTTTTAGATATTTTGAGTTTTTTAGGGTTTTCATGTTTTTCAGGGGATTTAGGTTTTTGAGTTTTTAGGGTTTTTTTATTTTTAGGGGTTTATGGTTTTTATATTTTTTAATGTTTTTAGGGGTTTAAAGGATTTTATATTTTTTTTGGGTTTTGGGGCTTTTATTTGGTTTTATGGTTTTTTAGATTTTAGTGGTTCTTACTATTTCTAGAGTTTTTTAGTGTTTTTAGTGTTATTAGTGTGTTTTAGGTTTTAAGTGTTTTTTGGTTTTTAAGGTTACTTAGGGTTTCTTAGTGTATTAGGTTTTTACATTTTTAAGGTTTTTTGGATCTCTTAGTATTTTTAGGTATTTTTCGGGATTTTTAGGATTTTTATTTTTTTAAGGGTTTTTAGTGTTTTTTTGTTTTTTTGGTGTTTTAGGGGAAAAGGAAGGATCGGGTCCAGGCTATTTCTGACACCCCCAAAAATAAATAAAAGAAAAGACACAAAGACCTGCAGGCAAGGGAGGGGAGGGGTCAAACGACCCACACCCAAAAACCCTTCACACCAAAAGACCCAAAAAAATTGGTGTTTTAGGGGGTTTTAGAGTTTTTTTATTTTTTTAAAATTTAATTTGTTTAATGGGTTTCATGATTTTTTAGTGATTTTTTAGGGTTTTTATCGTTTTTAATGTATTTATGGGGTTGTTTGGATAATTTAGTTTTTTTGTTTAAGTGTTTTTATGTTTTTTTGGGTTTTTAAGTGTTTTTTATTTTTTTCAAGTTTTATTCGGGTATTTTAGTGTTTTTAGGGTTTTTTACATTTTTAGTGATTTTTTGGGATTTTTTGGTTTTTTATACTTTTTTAGGGATTTTGAGGGGTTTTAGCATATTTTAGGATTCTGTGGTTTTTTTGGGTTTTAGGGTTTTTTGGGTTTTTTCTTATTTTTAGGTTTTTAGAGTTTTTTAACATATTTATAGGTTCAAATGGGTTTTATAGTTTTTATGGGTTGTTAATATTTTTAGGGTTTTAGGGTTTTTAAGGTTTATGGGGTTTTATGGATTTTAGGGTTTTTAGGGTTTTGAGTGTGTTTTAGCATATTTTAACATTTTTATCTTTTTTAGGGTTTTAGGGGTTTTTAAGTGTTCATATATTTTTAACTTTCACATAGAGGTTTTCGGGGTTTGGGGGTGGGGGTTTACAGGTTTTAGGGAATTTTGGAACTCGTTTAGGATTTTTATGATTTTTAGGGGTTTTAGAGATTTTGAGGGTTTTTAGATTTTTTAGGTTTTTAGATTTTTTAGGTCTTTTAGGGGTTTTAAGTGTTTTTAGGTCTCAAAATTTTTCATACGATTTTAGTCTTTTGGGATTTTTTTACAATTTTCATGATTTTTAGTGCTTTTTCATGATTTTTAGGCTCTTTGAGTGTTTTTAGGGATTTTAATGATTTTTATGGTTTTATAGTTTTTTAGAGTTTTAGGGGTTTTTTTGAGTTTTCTGGTATTAAAGGGTTTTTAGATTTTTAATTGGGATTTATAGGAATTTATAATGTTTTAGGGGGGTTTACGGTTTTATGGTTTTTTTGGGCTTTTGGGTTTTTAGCGTCTTTAGGTTTTTTTAGGAAAAGAAGGTGTAGGTGCAGGCTATTCCTGTCCCCCCAAAATTTATTAGGAAAAAAAGATAAAGCAAACAAGGGAGGGGTGGAGTCAAATGAACCACACCCAAAAAGAGCTACTTGTCATCGGGATCAATATCCCCACAATCGCAATAATTAAAAGCTGGACTGTATGGGTCACCATCAGTACCATATTGAGAAGATACATTAGCATCTGCTGACTCCCACTCAGATTCATACTGCTCGAAGAGTGTAGTGTATATATCACTGAGACTTCTCTACTCCGTAGTTATCTTTACCTTAGAGGAGTGCTTATTTGGATGCCCTCACTTATCCAAGCCATTCTTCTTTGGAGCCTTTGATGAGGAACTGGTAGACACAGTCTTTGGCAGACATGAAATTGAGCCCATTCTTCTATGGTCCCAAAGTCGGGCCGAATGTTCAACACCCAACTATCCAGGCCCATCCTATTTACATGAAAACCGAGCAACACGTACTCCCTCTTTCACAAAAATGGAATCCCAGTTCCGCTTTTCCATAAGACCAGCATAAGCATTTCAAACCCAGATGACATGTGCCACTTCATGAACACCATATGAAGGGGTCTATGAACCATCGCAAAGATCTTTTACTTTCACATTCCCAGTATCATCACCATATGCATGAATCAAAAAAAGGTCATGCACTTCACACTGCTCATAACCATCACCGCTAGACATAGGAACTTGTGCATTTGAATCACCCCCTTCAATCTGAAGAGGATACCCATTCTCATTAACATTAGCATCATGTATAGCTGCATAATCCACATCTACATAGTTAAAAAATTTCCCTACACTAACCAGCAAAACATCACCAGATGTCAAGGTATCCTGCAAACCCTTAACCTTCTCTTCACACACTTCACCCTTAATCCTAGAGCAAGAAACCTTCCCCAGTTGTTCTTTAATAATTCCATCACTAACATCACTCCTTGAGCCAACATCATGATTCAAATTCCTTACATCAATCCCAGCATCTCTATCATCATCCAGCTTCTATTGCACATCTTGCTACACATAATCAATCCCCCCAGAAGCCAAACCATCAAACTGATTGCACAAAGGGACATTAGATTTTTCCACACTGCCCTTCGGCACTGACAGTTGCTTTGGAGGATCCCTGACCTCCCCCAAGACTCCAAAAATATGTTACAACACATGTAGATACATCTCTTCATCCCACATATCCACCATCCTCATACTATTGCACTTATACTTAGTATCTATCACCCCTTATCAAACACAATTCCTAGGTCAAGTTTCTGTCTTTCAAACACTTAATATTCCCTCAATTTTGGTGGTGGCTATTGAGAGATCTTTATTGAAACATCATCAGCTGCCACAGTAGCATGATCATCAACCAATACAAGAGCATGATCATCAACCACTGCCAAAACATGTTCATTAACCAGAGTTACGCCATTCTTCTCTGGGCACTCCCTGACCCAACCCCATAGCTCCACTACTCTTGATATCATATCTACAATCTATACTAAAATGACCCAGTTTCTTGAAGGATGAACAAAATACTAATGGAGATTCAAAAATAACTAGGTTTTTATACCGGAATTCTTTTCCAACAACAATCCAAACAAAATCTCTCACTGACTTGGAAGCGTCCACCTCAACAAAAGCCTTGGAGTGCCAGGTTGGAAAATTTCCAGAGTACTACTATATGATCACAAAAAATGACCATTGATATTCCTAAGAATATAGAATATAGATAGATTTTTTAAAGGATTAGGTATTTCTATAAACCTAACCCATGAATCAGTCATCAGTGAGTCTTGGTTCATGTGAAGATCAAAGCTCCACCTAAAGGGAAATAATTTTAAATTCTTGAAGCTTTGAGGGGCCAAGGAATAATTGCGAATCAAATTTTCCTAATTTGAAAAGTAAATAATGAAGTGGTGGCCATCAAGAAACCCTACAATCTCTTGGTCCCCCATGATTGGAATATAAATCTGTCAAAAGAGTCCAATGAGGGTCGATGATTCACAAACCGAGCGACCAATTTCTAGCTGCAAAGCAAATAAGCCCCATGAAACTCCAAAACCGATATAGGTAATTGCGAGTATCCTTATTATATGTTTATATCCTTTTGAAAAATATCAATTTGAGAGAACATAGGAAGATAGTCAAGTATAGGGGGAGATGAATCCAATTCCTGAGTATAATCAGGAAAATATCTCTCCCCCACAGGGGGGAGGAAGGGACATAGTGGCCAACACCATCAATGCATCCATAGGCAAGCTCTTCAGGGTTTTTTATGGGACTTTTAGGTTTTTAGGGTTTTAAGTGTTTTTATTTTTCTATGTTTTCATTAGGGGTTTTCATTATTTTCATGTATTTTTACATTTTATGTTATTTTTAGAAATTTTCTAGGATTTTTATCTGTATTTAGGGTTTTAATGGATTTTATTATTTTTAGTGTTTTTAGGTGTTTGGGTGTATTTTTAGATTTTTAGCATATTTAGGCTCTTTAGGGGTTTAATTTTTTTTATATTTTTATGGTTTTCACAATTTTTTTTTAGTTTTTAGGGTTTTTATGTTTTTATGGATTTTTAGGGATTTTTAGGTTTTTATGGTTTTGTAGGGTTTTTTGGGATTTTGAAGATTTTTTACGGTATTTAGGATTTGTATGGTTTTTTGGTTTATGGTACATTTTGAGTTTTTATGGTTTTAAAGGTTTTTTAAATTTTTTTAACATTTTTAAGTTTTTTAGAGTATTTAATGTTTTTATGTTTTTTAGGGGTGTTAATCGTTTTAGGTTTTTAAGGTTTCCTTTGTTTTTTTTAAAATTTTTAGGTTTTTTTTTTATTTTCAGTTATTTTAAGGTACTTTTAGGATGTATAATGTTTATAGGGTTTCTAGGTATTATTTTATTTTTTTGGATTTGTGGTTTTTAAATATTTTATGCCTTTATTTAATTATTTTTAGGGGTTTAAGGTTTTCTTGTGATTTTTCATATTTTTATGGTTTTTTTTGTCTTTACAGATTTTATGGAATTTTTAGGATATTTATGTTTTTTAAGGTTTAAGGGATTTAAAGGGGTTTTAGAAATTTCTCGAGTTTTTAGGGGTTTTATGGTTGTTGTAATTTTTAGGGTTTTTTCGGTTTTTAGGGAATCTATGGTTTTTCAAGTTTTTTTCATTTTTTGGTGGATTAAAGGGTTTTTAGAAATTTTATTCTACTTTTAGTGTTTTATTTATTTTTAGATTTTTTTAAATGTTTTAGTGTTTTATGGGGTTTTACGGGTTTTATGTCCTTTTAGGTGTTTTAGGGTTATTTATGTTTTTTAGGTTATTTACTGGTTAAAATTTTTTTCTAAATTTTTGATGATTTTCTTAGGGTTTTGCAGGGTTTTTAGGGGTTTTTTAATCTTTTTATTTATTTTTAGGATTTTTATGGGTTTTGAAATTTTTTAACGATTTTGAGGTATTATAGTGTTTTTTAGGGTTTCTAGGGTTTTTAGCTTTTTTAGGGTTTTAGAGATTTTATGTGTTCTTTTTTTTTTATTGTTTTCTTAAGGGTTTTTTGGGTTTTAGGGTTTTTTTGGATTTTTCAGGATTTTATGATTTTTATGGTTTTTAGGGTTTTTATGTATTTTGAGGGATTTAGGGTTTTTAGGTTTTTTATGGTTTTTTGGGTTCTAGGTTGTTTTTTAGTTTTTAAGGAATTTAATGGTTTTTAGAGATATTTGTAGTTTTTAGGTATTTAAATGTTTTTTAGAGTTTTTAGTGTATTTTTACCGTTTTCATGAGTTTTTTGTGTTTTTAAGATTTTTAAGGACTTTTATGGTTTTAGGGGGTTTAGGCTATTGGGGTCTTTTTAAATCTTTTTAGAATTTCATATTTTTTAAGGTTTTTTAGTGTTTTTAAGGATTTTTATTCTTTTTTAGAGATTTTAGTTATTTTAAGGGTTTTTAGAATTTTTAGGTTTTTAGGGTTTTAAGTGTTTTTGATTTTTTAAGGTTTTCTAAGGGTTTTCAAGGTTTCTATGGTTTTTAGAATTATTAGTGATTTTTACACCTTTTTTATGAATTTTATCAGTATTTAGAGTTTTTGGGGATTTGGGGGTTTTTGTGGTTTTTGGGTTTTTTTGGTTTTTTGGGTTTTTGGGTTTTTTATTTTTTAAAAGTTTTGAGGTTTTTATCATTTTAAAGGAGTTTTAGTTGTTTTTAGTTGAATTTTTGGGTTTTATGGGGTTTTATGTTTTTATGTTTTCTTAATACTTTTAGGATATTTTTATGAATTTTTAGGGTTTTTTCATTTTTTAGTTTTTTTTATGAATTTATTATTTTTTTAGGTTTTTAATTATTTCATTGGGTTTTTAGGGGTTTAGATATTTTTAAGGATTTGAAGGGATTGTTTATATTTTTTTTTGTTTTTAGGTTATTTAATGATTTTGAGGGTTTTAGGGTTGTTATGGGTTTTTATTGTGTTTAGAGTTTTTTATAATTGTTAGTGGTCTTAAGTGTTTTTATTTTTGTAAGGTTTTTTTAGGGTTTATCATGATCCTTATGGTTTTCTATGTTATTATACATTTACTTGGGATTTTTTAGAATTTTTTAGGTTTATTAAGGTTTTTAGTGATTTTATGGGGTTTCAAGAATTTTTAGCGGTTTTAGGGTTTCATTGATTTTTTTGTGTTTTTGGGGTTTTTTGAGTTTTTTAGGGTTTATGATTTTTTATAGTTTTAAAATTTTTTGGGGAACAAAGGGTTTTTATAGTTTTTAGTGGTTTATGGTGTATTTGAGTTTTAGTGTTTTTATGGTTTTTAGGGGTTTTATATTTTTAGGGTTTTAGGGTTTTTAGGGTCTTTTTAGGTGTTTTTAGGGTTTTTGTGTTTTTTATTTTTATGGTTTTTAATTGTTTTTTGGTTTTTTGCTAGTTTTTTTTAAGGTTTTTTACATTTTCGAAGGTTTTTAGGGAATTTTATGATTTTTAGGGTTTTAAGGGTTTTTAGGGATTTTGAGGTTTTTATTGGTTTTAGGGCAAGAGAGGTGTTGGGTTTAGCAATTTCAAGCCCACAAAAATTTATAAAAGAAAAAAAAGAAAACAAGGACGGGTTGGGTCAAATGACCCACACCAAAAATCCCTAAACCCTCCAAACACTAAATCCCCAAAGACCCAAATGACAAAGAGATGGAATCCGGAGTTACAAATCAACTTCTCCATCCCCATAAGAATCCTCATTAGCACCATAACCAAAGGAAGTATCTAACTCCACCAAATCCCATTTAGAAGATTCATATTTCTTAATGAAGGATGTGTAATACTCTCTAATATGTCATTTCTCCATATTCAGGTGCACCTTTCCAGACTGGCTTTCCCTGCCAAGAACATCTTCCTTAGCTTTGATGGACTTAGAGGAGGCTCTGGTAGCAATTGTCCTGGGAAGGGAAGAATTGTCCCTCTTTGATATCTGCTACATTGTGGGTGCTCCAAGCCCCACATTCTTGTATTATAGCACATCATCAGCACTTGACACCCTAGGCTTCAGATTCCCATCCTTCCTGTGGTCAATAGCAGTAGGCTCAACCCCACCTCTCTGACTACCAGGTCTATGAATAAGGTCATTGTCAGACTGTAGCTTCCTCTTCTAGGGACATGAGTCCAATCTAGAAGAACTAAGGGGACCCATAGAAGTTGTATCCCTCCTTATCTTAGCTAAATTAGCATTCGTGACATCAACACGATCCCCAAAGATGTCCCTAATCCTTATAGTATCATCATCCTCATCCCAAACGAATATCATATCTTGTTGCAGGACTGGCTTTTGCCGGATCTCTTTTTGTTGATTCTCAAAAGGGATTTCTAAATAATCTAGCATTATCTTATCAAACATCTCAACACACGAAGGTAGAGTCTCAAACACAACAAGGGAAAGGCTCAAATCGGGTCACTAAATAGTCCTCCTAACTGTAGGAAGGTTACCAAACTCAACAGCATTAGCCAACACCTGCTCCGCCACTTGCTCACTTGGTAAGGGATTATGCTCCACCCCCACTAGCCTCACCCCTTAAAAAAAGTAAAGAAGAGTCATCTCCTATAGGTCAACAGGGTGTTTATAATCATCATTAACCACCACGACCTACAATTCCTGGCTCTCAAGAGACCCCTCCTCTTTTCCCATATATTCCATAGAATCCTAGCTCGCGAACCAATTAGAGGTTAAGATCATGTCTTTTCCGAGGGTCTTCCCTTGCATAACAAAAACTAAAGGATTTGTCAATGGCCCCTTATCTATCCCTTCACCAATGAGGCTTGGGTGCTCACTGTCATCCCAAACAAAAACAACTTGCAAATTAAAGACCACAACCCCATCATCATCAGAAGCCTCACCCCCACCTCATTGGAGGAAGGCGTTTCTTGTTTTTTTGGTTTCAGTGTTTTCATAGGGGTTTTCAATTTTTTAATATGTTTAGGGATTTGTAGTTTTTTTTAAGATTTTTATGATTTTTAGGGTTTTTAGGGATTGTGGGGGTTTTATGGTCTTTTGGATTTTAGGGGTTTTTGGGTTTTTTTGTGTTTAAAGTGTTTCTAGTTTTTTATTGTTTTATTATGGGTTTTCAAGGGTGATTGGGTTTGTTATGTTTTTATGGATTTTTAGGATTTTTAAAATTTATAAGGTTTTTTCGGTTTTTTGGATTTTGAGGGACTTTGGGGATTTTAGGGGTTTTATTGTTTTTATGGAATTTTTGGGTTTTAGGTGTTCTTTCAATTGGTTATGATTTTTTATGTTTTTAGATTTTTTTAACGTTATTTGGTCTTTAGAAGGATTTTAGAGTCTCCAATGGGTTTTTCGGGTTTTATATATTTCCAATGTTTTTAAGTCTTAGTGGTATTTGAGCTTTTTAGGGGGTTTAAGGTATTATAATTTTTTAACATTTTTTTTGATTTTTAGGGGTTTCAATTGTTTTTAGGTTTTAAAAGATTTCTTAGGGTTTTCATAGTTTTTAGATTTCTTAAGTTTTGAGTTTTTTCCAGATTTTTTTAGTTATTTTGGATGTTTGCGGTTTTTAAGGATCTTGAGGGTTTTTAAGGATTTTTTGTTTCAAGTGAATTTTTGGTTTTTTAGACTTTTTAGGTTTTTAGGTGTTTTATGTGTTTTTTGTTCTTTAATGTTTTCTTAAATGTTTTCATGGTTTTAAGGGTTTTTACATTTTTAGGGATTTTTTTAGATTTTTTTAGGATTTTTATAGTTTTAAGGGGTTTAGGGGTTTTTTGGAGTTTCTAGTGATTTCTGTTTTTTTATATATTAGGGGTTTTTTTTATTTTTACAGGGATTTTTATTTTTTTAATATTTTTAAACCTTTTTAGGGTTTAAATGTTTTTTATAGTTTTAGTGGGTTTTTAGGATTTTATGTGATTTTAGTGTTTTTTAAGGATTTTAGGGGTTTTATGATTTTTAGGGGTTTTGATGATTCAGGTTCTTTGGTGGGTTTTTTTATCTTATATAGGATTTTTAGTGTTTTATAGTGGTTTTAGGTTTTTAATGTTTTCTTAGGTTTTATTGGTTTTTATAATTTTTTAAGTTTTACGGAATTTTAGTCATTTTGGGATTTTTATGGTTTTTATGGATATTGAGGGCTTTTAGGGTTTTTTAGGGTTTCTAGGGTTTTTTAGGGTTTCAAAAAAAATTATGTTCTTATGGGTTTTATGAGTTTTATTATTTTATAGTTTTTTAGTTTTCACGGTTTTTAGGGTTTTTTTGTTTATAATTATTTTTAGGCATTTTCTAAGTTTTTTGTATTTTTATATGTTTTTTATAGATTTGAGGGTTTTTTGGGTTTTTTTTGAGATTTTTTGATTTTTTAGTTTTTTTTAACATTTTGTGGTTTAAAGGGTTTTTAGCATTTTTAGTGGGTTTTTGGGTTTCTATGGGTTTTTTGGGTATTTATGTTTTTAAGTGGTTTTTATTATTTTTAGGGTAGTATTACTTTTTTTAAGGTTTTTGTCAAATTTTAGGGGTTTTATGGGTTTCAATAATTTTTATTTTTTTAAGGTTTTTATTGGGGTTTTCTGGTTTTTTAGTGTTTTTATGTTTGTGAAGATTTTTAGGGCTTTTTATTATTCTTTTTTTATGTGTTTGGGGGGATTTTAGTGTTTTTAGGTTTTTTTGGGTTTTTTGGGTTTTATTGTTTTTAATTATTTTATATGTTTTTAAATTTTTCTAAGGGTCCTTCACAGTTTTAATAGTTTTTATGTTTTTTGAGATTTATAGGGATTTATTTAGGGATTTTATCGTTCTTTGGGTTTTATTTTTTATTTTTTTTCTTTTTAGGATTTTTTTGAGTTTTTTGTTTTAAAGGGTTTTTAGAGTTCTTCACATTTTTTATGGGATTAATATATGGGGGGGGGTTACGATATTTTTAAGGTTTTAGGGTTTTTGTTGTTTTATGGTTTTTTATAGTGTTTTACGGTGTTCTAGGGATTTTTCGGTTTTTTAAGGATTTTAAGTAATTTTAGGTTTTTAATATTTTTGAATGGTTTTCTGGGGTTTTATAGTTTTTTTACATTTTTTGGGATTTTTGGTCTTTTTCGATGATTTTTATGGGGTTTTAGTGTTTTTATGTATTTTTAGTGATTTTTTTGGGTTTTTAGGATTTATTATGGTTTTTTATTTTTTAGGTTTTTTGGGTCTAAGTGTTTTTAGGGTTTTATGGGTTTCATAGGGTTTTTTGGGTTTTTATGTTTTAGGGATTTCTAATGATTTTGTAAATTTGTCATGGTTTTTATGGTTTATATGTATTTTGAGGGTTTTTGAGTTTTTAAGCATTTTATGGGTTTTTTTTCAGCTTTTCGGGTTTTTTGAGTTTTTTAAAGATTATAAGATTTTATATTTTTTTCATGTTTTTATGGGTTTGAGGGGATTTTAAATTTTGTTAGGGATTTATATAATTTTATTGGTTTTTAGGGTTTTTTAAGGTTTTTATGGATTTTATATGGTTTTTGTGGATTTTTGTAATTCTTATGGATTTTAGTGTTTTTAAGATTTTTCACTTTTTTGTGTGGTTAAGTGTTTTTAGGTTCTTAATAATTTATTTGGGTATTTTAGGGTTTTAAATATTTTTTACATTTTGAGGTATTTTTAGGGTTTCTTGTATGATTTTAAGGTGTATTATGGTTTTTAAGGATATTGAGGATTTTTTGTTTTTTTTTGTTTTGGGTATTTTATTAGGTTTTAAGGTTTTTAGTATATTTAACGTTTTTTGGTGTTTAATGGTTTTTTTATATTTTCAAGTGGTTTTTTCATTTTTATTGTTTTTTAGAGTGTTTTAGGTTTTTAGGGTTTTTATGCTTTATAGTATTTTAGGTTTTTAAGGACTTTTATGGTTTCTAGGTGTTTTAGTATTTTTAGGTTTCATATGGGTATAAAGTGTTTTCATTTTTTTAAGGTTTTATTATTAATTTTCAGGATATTTAGGGATTATAACTTTTTAGGGATTTTTTATGTTTTGTATGGGTTTTTATGGTTTTTAGAGTTTTTTAGTGTTCTTAAGGGTTTTAGTGTTTTTAGGGGTTTTACAAATTTTAATATTATTTATGTATTTTAGTAGTTTTATGTGTTTTTAGTTTACAATATTTTCATAGGAGGTTTCACTGTTTGATGGGTTTTATAGATTTTTATGGATTTTTATGGATTTTCAGAATTTTTATGGTTTTTATGGGTTTTAATGATTTTTAGGGTTTCTTGGGGTTTTTACAGTTCTTGGGGTTTGTATTGGGTTTTTGGGTGGGATGGGTTTTTTTAGCGGTTTTGTGGTTTTTTAGTGTTTTTGAACCTTTTAGGGGTTTAAAGGGATTTTAGTCTTTTTTGGTTTCTTAGGGTATTTATGGGTTTTTATTGTTTTTTAATTTTTGTGGGGGTTTTTTAGTTTTTATGGTTATTAGGGTTTTTATATTTTTTTTGGGTTTTAGTGGTTTTAATTGTATTTAGGTTTTTAAGGTTTTGTTAGGGGTGTTCAAGGTTTTTTTTAAATTTTTATAGATCATTTTGTGTTTTATTATTTTTCTGGGTTTTTAGTTTTTTGGGTTTTTTTTGTGTTTTTAGGGTTTATTTTATTTTTTAATTTTTTAGGGTTTTTATTGTTTTTATGTTTTTTGGGGGTTTTATGTTTTTCAGGTTTTTAAGGGCAAAAAATATGTGAGGGTGAGGCTATTCCCCCCCCCCCCAAATTTATTAGAAATAAAAAAGAGACACAACACAGAAGGGAGGGGAGGGGTCAAACGACCCACACCCAAAAACCCTTTACAACCCAAGATGCAAAAGACCCAAAAAAAGAAAAATCAAAAATGAGAAGAGAAAATGAGAAAAAAACACACAAATCCAAGAATCCACCACTATCATCCAGCATCAACCAGCATCTAGCAGCTCACAGACAATCAGAAACCAGTAGAAATGCAGACACAACATCTTCAGCACCTCCCATCCAAACAGCAACCAGCATTCATAACCACCAGTATCCATCATCACTGAACCACCCACATTAAAATCACAAGCCTCACCATCACCAGCATTCAGTAGCTCACCACCAAGAAGCAACCAACATCCAAACTCAAAAAACCATAAACCAGCACCTTCACACTAAAACAAGCTACCACCAATATCACAAAACCATCATCTCCAAAAGCATAGAACCGCCAGTGACCAAATCTCACATCCATACAACAACCATCGCCCGTACTCACAAAAACTAGAAGCTAGCACCTCCCTACGAAGAAGGTCCACCGCCAGCACCACATAACTCGCACGCCAAGAGCAGACAACATCCAATACCTCAAAACAGAACAAAAATCCAGCACCAAACCAATCCCGCCACAATCCGTGAAACATCCACCATAGCCCAACAAAGAACCCAGAACGCAACACTTGTCCAGACAGACAACAAGATCATACCACAAAAAATATATCCATAAACGAACCTGTCTCCACACTGAGATCCAAGATGATAAATTCGCACCATCACCTGGAAGCCCAAACCAAACCAAATCAACGGCACCCCACACAGCTTCAAGGATCAGCAAAGACCCTCTACACAACAACCAGAAGAATCGAGGCCAAGCCTCTCCATGCCACTGCTCTGGAGAAAAAGTCATATAAGGAACCGAGAGCCACCAAGAGCGCCGCACAATGAAAAATCCATATTTGAGAGACTCCTCCATGGCAGTGCACCACTGCACCAAGAAAAGATCATATCTGGCCCATACAGTCGTGGATATGAAGTGTCGCATGCCAGGGGGACCAGGGCTGAGCAGATTGATAGAGGAGGAATCCAACATCCATAGCCAACTTCCGAGAACACTAGACATTTGAATCATCAAAGAAGAGCTCAGATATGAAAACACAGCAACAAGATCCGCCGTAACCAAGCCAGATCGCAGGAAAAACCAAGCCACACCAAAGCCACTGAAGTATGCCCATCCCCGCCAGAACTCTCCGAATCCCACAATCATAGAAGAAACCTAAAAAAGGTATCCAGATCTACCAGGCCCAAGCTAAACTGTTGCAGAAGACGAACCAAGCCAGAACATCTTTGCAAAGCGCCACGCTGCCAATCCGAAACCTTCTAGAGTTGTATTGCACCACCAAAGATCACTGCGACCAAGAAGCATCCAGTTCCACCTCGAGCTCGAAGAGGCAGAGGCCCCATCTGTATCTCTGAGCGAGAACAAGGTGAAGCCTCCAGGGGGAGAAACAATCTCCATGAGGGACGAGATGTTTCAGGCAAGAGCGGCGGCATCCTTTTCTTGGTTTGGGTTTGTTTGTGCTTTGCAAGATCTAGATTTTTAAGGGTTTATTAAGGGTTGTAATGTTTTTAGGCGTTTTTATGCTATTAGGGATTTTAAGGATTTTTGAGGGTGTATTAAGGTTTTTCATGTTTAAGGTTTTTATGCTATTAGTGATTTTTAATAATATTTAAGGTTTTTACAGTTTTTTTTTGGATTTTGGAGGTTGTTATGATTTTTTCGGGTTTTAGGGATTGTATTGTTTTTTTGGGATTTTTGAGTTTTTTTGAGTTTTTTAGGGTTTTTGTTTTTTTGTACATTTTTACCTTTTTTAGGGATTTAAACGGTTTTTATAGTTTTTAGTGAGTTTCACGATTTTTATATGATTTTTGTGGGTTTTTAATTTTACTAAAGGTTTTTATTGTTTTTATGGGTTTTTATAGTTTCAAGGCCTCGTATTATTTTTAATGAATTTTGTGTTATTATTTTTTAAATTTTTTCGGTGTTTCTAGATTTTTAATGTTTTTTTTTGTTTTTTAGTAATTTAAAGGTTTTTTACGTTTTTGGTATTTTTTGGTTTTTTTATGTTTTTTAAAGTTATTCATGATTTTGAGGGGATTAGGGTTTTATAATTTTTAGGGGTTTTTTAGGGGATTAAACGGTATTTAGGTTTTTAAGGGTTTCTTAAGAGTTTTTCTAGTTTTTAGGGTTGTTTACATTTTTAGGTATATGGAGGGATTTTTTAGGATTTTTATAGTTTTTTAGGGTTTAATATTTTTAGGGATGTTTGATTTTTCAGGGTTTTAAATATTTAATTGTTTTTAATGTTTTTAGGGTTTTAAAAGAAATTTATAGTTCTTAGTTGGTTTTAGGGTTTTAACTGGTTTTTAGGGTTTTTGAATTTTTTGGGTGTTTTTATGGGTTATATGAGTTTTAATGGGTTTTAGGGTCTTTTCAGGTATGTTACGGGGTTTTTTTGAGTTTTTAGGATTTTTAGTGGTTTTATTTTTAATTTTTAGTTTTTTTCATTTGGGCTTTAGGATTTTAAGGTTTTTTTTCTTTTTATGGAATTTTTAAAAAAAATTGATTTTTTTTATTTTGATGGTTATTAGGGATATATGGTATTATTCAGTTTGAGGGATTTTTTTTGGGGGGGGGGTTATGGTTTTTTGTAATTTTTTATAATTTTTAGGAATTTAAAGGGTTTTTAAAGTTTTTAGTGGTTTTTAGGGTATTTATATGGTTTTATGGGTATTAAGTATTTTTGGGGTTTTATGGTTTTGGGGTATTTTATGGGTTTTAGGGTCTTTTATGTTTTTTAGTGTTTTGTCAGGTTTAGGATTTTTGTGTTTTTAACTATTTTTAGATTTTTAATTTTTTTTAATGGGGTTTCTGGTGTTTTAGGGTTCATTATGTTTTAAGGGATTGTTGGGGCCTTTAAGGATTGTATAGGTTTTTAGGGGTTTTAGGGTTTTTTAGGGTTTTAGGGTTTTTTGGGTTTTCTAGGTTTTTAGAATTTATAAGTTTTTAGGGGTTTATGAGTTTTTAGGTTTTTATGGTTTTTATATGATTTTTTAGGGTTTTTATAGTTTTTTATGTTTCCAAGAATTTTTAGGTAATTTTTAATATTTTTATGGTGTTTAGGGTTTTTAGGTATTTTGAGGGTTTTAAGTATTTTTAGGGTTTTTAAGGTTTTAGGGTTTTTATGGTTTTTTAATGTTTATGGTTTTTTTGAGTTTTCTATGGTTTTATTTTTTTTAGATTTTTTAACATTTTTAGAGGATTAAAATATTTTTTGAGTTTTTAGTAGTTTTATGGTTTTTATTGTGGGTTATGTAATGATTTTAGGGGTTTTATGGTTTTTAGAGGTTTTTAGGGTCATTTAGGGTTTTTGCGGTTTTTATTATATTTAGGTTTTTTAGGGGTTTTATGTTTTTTCATGTTTTTAAGGGTTTCTTAGGATTTTTATTTGTTTTTAGGGTTTTTTTTGTTTTTTTGTGGGGGTTCAGGTAGGGGTTTTATGGGGTTTACGGATTTTGAGGATTTTACTGTTATTTTTGGTTTTTTAGTTTTTTGGATTATTAGGTTTTTTAGGGTTTTAAGGTTTTTAGATTTTTTAAAATTTTTAGGGGTTTGAATTATTTTTAGTTTTTATATTGATTTTTAGTGTTTTTTTTGGTTTTTTAGGGTTTTTATGGTTTTTTAGGTGTTTTGGTATTTTATAGGTTTTTTAGGGATATAAGAGTTTTTAATTTTTATGGTTTTCTTTAGGGGTTTTAATAGATTTTAGGGTATTTTAAATTTTTAGGGATTTCTAGGGCTTTTTGGAATTTTATGGTTTTTAGTGTGTTTTGGGATTTTTAGGTTTTTTAGGTCAAGGATGGTGTGAGGCCAAGCTATTCCTGACCACCCAAATTTATTATAAAAAGAAACACAACAGACAAGGGAGGGGTGGGGCCAATCAACCCACACCCAAAAACCTTGGACACCCCCACAATTTAGGGTTTTAAGGGGTTTTAGTGTTTTTATGGTTCTTTAGGGTTTTTATTATTTTAATGGTTTTCAGGTGTTTTATGTTTTTTTTGGTTTTTACACTTTTCTAATGGTTTTTCAGGGTTTTAGGGGTTTTTTCATTTTTAGGGATTTTAGGGATTTTAGGGTTTTTTATTTATTTTAACGGTTTTTATGGATTTTTAAGATTTAAGAGTTTTTTTGGGGGGGTTTATGGGTTTTTTGGGGGGGGGGGTTTGGGGGTTTTTGAGTTTTTTGATGTTTTGATGGTTTTTTATTGTTTTTTAAATTTTTTGGATTTCAAATTGTTTTTAGAGTATTTAGTGGATTTCTATGTTTTGTTTTTGGGTTTTTAGGGTTCTTATGATTCTTGGGGGTCTAGGGTTTTTATATCTTGTAATTTTTTCAATGTTTTTAGGGTTTTTAGAAATTCTGGGGGTTTATGGTTTTAAGTATTTTTTAGGTTTTTAATGTTTTCATAGGATTTTTCAATGTTTTTATGATTTTTACATTTTTAGGTATTTTTTAGGATTCTTAAATTTTTTATGGTTTTAGGGATTTAGAGGGTTTTATGGTTTTTGGAGTTCATTAGGGATTTCATAATTTTTATAAATTTTTTTAGTTTTTTTATGGTTATTAATATTTTTAATTCTTTAAGGTTTTCATATCTTTTTTCATGGTTTTTAATATTTTTTATGGTTTATGGGATTTTTTATGATTTTTATGGATTTTATGGTTGTTGGGATTTTGAAGGGTTTTAATGTTCTTAGGGTTTTTTGGGTTCATAAGGGTTTTTGATTTTTTTTATATTTTTAGGAATTTTTATTGTTTTCTAGGATTTTTTGGCCTTTTTAGCATTTGTAGGGATTTTGAGGGTTTTAGGGTTTTTTAGAAGTTTTAGTTTTTTTTCTTGTTTTTTGGGGTGTTACGGTTTTTTTCAATTTTTAGATTTTTTTTTGTTTTTAGCATTTTATTAAAATTTTAGGGGTTTAAATATTTATTAGAGTTTTTAGTAGGTTTTTTAAGTTTTTATGGGTTTTAGGGGTTTTATACTTTTATGGTTTTCTTTGGGGTTTTTAGGTTTTTTTAGGATTTTTCGCATTTTTAGGTTTTTAGGGTTTTAAAGTGATTTTAGGTTTTTTAAGGATTACTTAGTGTTTTCAGGGTTTTTAGGGTTTTTTATGTTTTATAATTTTTTACGTCTATTTTATGAATTTTATGGTTATTTGGGATATATGGATTTTGAGGTTTCTTAGGTTTTATAGTGTTTTTTAGTGTGTTTATCATTTTTTAGTTTTTTAGGTGTTTTTTAGGAATTTAAGGTTTTCATTGGGATTTTAGGGTTTTAAAAAAAATTAGTGATTTTTAGGCATACTTTAAGAGTTTATGGTTTTCGGATTATTTGGGATTTTTATGGTTTTTAGGGTTTTTAGGGTTTTTAGTGTTTTTTTTGTTTTTTTCAAGTTTTTTGGAGATTTTAATATTTTTTATGATTTTTTAGAGTTTTTAATATTTTTAGGGATTTAAATAAGTTTTATATTTTTTCTTGGTTTTTAGGGTTTTATGGGTTTTATGGATTTTTATATTTTTTGTGGGTTTTGTGTTTTTATCTATTTTAGATATTTTTATGGTTTTTAGATTTTTTTAGGTTTTTATGGGTTTTTATGTGTTTGTAGTTTTTTATGGGGGTTTATTTTTTTTGGGTTTTAGGGTATTTTACGTTTTGAGGAATATTTTGAGAAGTTTTTGGATTTTTATAGTTTTTTGTATTTTTATATATTTTCATAATTTTTAGTGTTTTTTTGAGGATTTATTATTTTTAGGTTTTTTAGGTTTTTATGGGTTTTAAGTGTTTTTGGGTTGTTAAGGTTTTTTAAGGGTTTGAAATTTTTAGGGTTTCATACCATTTTTTTATATTTTTATGATTTTTATGATTTTCTAATGTTTTTTGGGATTTTGAAAGCTTTTAGGGTTTTTATGGAATTTTTGTTTTTATTGTTTTTTTATTCTTTTAGATTTTTTGGGTTTTTTAGAGTTTATTAATGTTTTAAGTGTAGTGTTTTTATGGTTTTTTTTCATGTATTTAGATTTTTTTAAGGTTTTCGGTTTTTCTAAGGTTTTTAGGGGTTTCAGAGACTTTTTATGATTTTTAGGGGTTTTAACATTTTTATGTATTTTGAGGGTTTTAACTATTATTTATTTTAAATTTTTCTTAGGTTTTTTCATGGTTTTTATTTTTTTTACATTTTTAGTGACTCTTAAGGGTTTTAAGATTTTTTGTGGGTTTTGATGGTTTTTAGGTATTCCGAGGGTTTTTAATGTTTTTATGGTTTTATCAATTTCTAGGTTTTTATGGGATTAATGTGTTTTCGTGATTTCTTATTTTTTTAGGGGTTTTAGAGTTTTTTAGGATTTTGAGGGGTTTTAGTGTTTTAGGGTTTATATTTTTATTTGTTGTTTTCATGGTTATTTTTGTTTTTTAGGGTTTTTTATGAGTTTTTATGGTTCTTAATGCTCAGATACTTTTTAAAAAAAATTAGAGGTTTAAATGGTTTTTAGAGTTTTTATTAGGTTTTTAGGGTTTTATGGTTTTATTAGTTTTTTATGGTTTTTAATTATTTTGATTGGTTTTAAGGGTTTTTGGGTCATTTTCGGTTTTTTAATGTTTTATATTTTTTAAAGTTTTAGGGGGTTTTACATGTTTTAGGTTCTAAAATTTTTATTATAGATCTTTAGTGTTCATAGATTTTTTTTAAATTTCTAGGGTTTTAAGGGATTTTTAGGAATTTTATGGGTTTTAGGGTTTTCAAGATTATAAGGATTTTTTATAGTTCTTATGGTTTCTAGGATTTTTTATTAATTTTAGGGGTTTTATGTTTTTGGGGGTTATAAGGTTTTATGGACTTTTTAGGGTTTTGGGGATTTTATTATTTTTTTGGTTTTTTAATAATTTTAAGTGTTTTTAGGTTTTTAGGTTTTCTCAGGCTTTTCTAGGTTTTTAGAGTTTTTTTACATTTTTTTAGGAATTTTAGGTCTTTTTTAGGATTTTTATGGGTTGTTATGGATTTTTGGGGTTTTTTTGGAATTTAGGGTTGTACAGTGATTTTTAGGGTTTTTAGAATTTTTTTATGTTTTTAGAGGTTTTAAGTGTTTTTTGTTTTTTATAGTTTTATAATAGATTTTTATAGTTTTTCATGCTTTTAGGGATTTCTAGGACATATTCGGATTTATGTTTTTAGTATTTTTACAGTTTTTAAGGGTTTTTTTTGGGTTTTTAGTTGTTTTAGTGGTTTGTGGGTATTTAGGTTTTTTAGTTAATTTATTGTTTAATGGGTTTTAAGGTTTTTTGGAGATTTTTCAAATTGTTATTCATTGAAAGTGTTTGTATAGTTTTTAGTGTGTTTTTTGGTTTTTATTAGTTTTTATGGTTTTTAATGTTTTTAGAGTTTTTATGGTTTTTAGTGTTTTAGTGTCTTTTTGGGTATTGGGGTTTTTGTGTTTTTTAGTTTTGTTTGAGGTTTTAATTATTTTTATGGTTTTATTATTTTCTTATGGTTTTTTTGAGTTTTTAGGGGGTTTCACATTTTTATGTATTTTTAGGGATTTTTTAGTTTTTTGGGTTTTTATTTATTTTAAGGGTTTATATGGTTTTTTGAGTTTTAAGGGTTATTTAATTTTTTACGGTTTTGTGTTTTTTTAGTGTTTTTAATTATCTTTAGGGGTTTAATGTTTTTTTATATATTTTAGTGACTTCTAGTTTTTTATGGTTTTTAATGTCTTTTCATGGGTTTTTAAGGGATTTTATGGTTTTTAGGGGGTTTTAGTGTTTTTAGAGTCTTTTTAGGGTTCTTATGGTTTTTAGAATTTTATATATTTTAGGAGTTTTAAGTGTTTTTAGGTTTTTATGGTTTTATTATGTTTTTAAGGGTTTATAGGGTTTTTTTTTGTTATTTGGTATTTTAAGGCTTTTTTTATTTTTATGGTTTTTAGGATTTTTAGAGATTTTGTGAGTTTTTGGGGTTTTATGGTTTTAAAGGCTTTTTAGGTTCTTTGAGTTTTTAGAGGTTTTAAGTGTATTGTTTTAATGTTTTCTTACTATTTTCATCATTTTTATGGTTTTTACATTTTTAGGTATTTTTTGGGATTTTATAGGCTTTTTTGTTTTTAGGGTTTTAGAGATTTTGAAGGATTCTTTGTGTTTTTATGGTTTTAGGGGTTTTGTGGTTTTTAGTGTGTTTTAGGGTATTTTAGAGGTTTTAGGGTTTTAGGGTATTTAATTTTTTTTAGGTTTTTATAGGTTTTAGGTGTTTTTTGTTTTTTAATGGTTTCATAAGATTTTTCATGGATTTTGGGTTTTTTGAGTTTTAGGGATCTTTTTTATTTTAATGGTTTTTAGGGATTTAGAAATTTTGATAGTTTGTAGGGTTTCATAGGTTTTTAAGGTTCATAAAAATTTATGTTTTTAGAGGTTTTAAGTGTTATTAGTTTTTTAAAAATTTCTTAGTGGTTTTTAGGTTGTTTTAGGGATTATTATGTTTTTAGGTATTTTAGAAATTTACATTGTTTTTTGGGGTTTTTTTGGTTTTTTGGGTTTTTATTGTTTTTTGGTTTTTTTAGGGTTTTTATGTTTTTTAGAGTTTTGTTACATTTTTAGGGGTTTAATGTGTTTTTATGTTTTTAGTGGTTTTCTAGGGTTTTTATGTGTTTCTAGGTTTTTAAGGTTTTTAGGGGTTTTAGGGTTTTTTAGTTTTTTAGTTCTTTTAAGTGTTTTTTGTTTTTAGGTTTTCTTTGGGTTTTTTAGGGTTTTTGGTTTTCGATGTTTTAAGGGATTTTTAGGTACTTTTAAGAATTTTTATATTTTTTATGGTTTTAATTGATTTTAAGGGTTTTAGGGGTTTTAGGGTTATTGGGTTTTTAGCGTATTTTACATTTTTAGTGGTTTAAAATGTTTTTAGGGTTTTAATGTACTCATTGGGTTTTCGAGGTTTTAGGGGGGGGGGGTTCATTTTCATGGATTTTTTAGGATTTTTAACATTTTAGGATTTTTAGGATTTTTGAGGGTTTTAGGGATTTTTAGGATTTTTATGGTTTTTATTGTTTTTTAGGTTTTGTAGGTTTTTTGTTTTTAAGGGGTTTTCTAGTTTTTTAATGTTTCTAGGGGGTTAAATAGTTTTTATATTTTTTCATGGGTTTTTTGGGTTTTTTGGGTTTTTTTATTTTTCTAGGAGTTTTTATGATTCTTAGGGGGTTTTTTGTCATTTTTAGGGTTTCTTAGGGTTTTTATCATTTTTTATGTTTTAGGTGTTATAATTAATTTCAGGTATTTTTGGTTTTTTAAATGTTTTTTCTGGGTTGTAGGGTTTTTATGTTTTAGGTATTATTATGGATTTTATGATTTTTTGTGGGGTTTTAGTGTTTCTTGGGATTCTGTTCATTTTTAGTGGTTTTTTGGGGTTTTAAGGTTTTAAAGGGTTTTTAGGGTTTTTAGGATTTTTAAGGTATTTAAGGATTTTTCAGGATTTTCATATTTTTTAGAATTTTTAGCACTTTTTGGGGTTTTAGCTGTTTTAATATATTTTTTATATTTTTTAGGTTTTATTAGGGGTTTTCACGAATTTTAGGTATTTTTTTGGTTTCGATATATTTTTTATGTAATTTTTTGGATTTTTCTAGGTTTTATGGTTTTTTGTGATTTTCAATATTTTTAGGGTTTTTAGGGTTGTGATATTTTTTTTGGTTTTTAGGAGTATTTTAGCATTTTTTTTATATTATTTAAGTGTATAATGAGTATTTATAGTTTTTAGAAATATTTTTGGTTTTTTGTGTATTTTTTGGGTTATTGAGGTTTTTAGGTGTTTTCATGGGTTTTATGCATTTTTAGGGGTTTAGGGCCTTTTGTATGTTTTAGGGTTTTTATCATTTTTTAGGATTTTATGTATTTTTAAGTTGTTAAGACTTCTTTATGGTTTTTCATGGTTTTTGGGTTTTTTTGTTTTCAGGTATTTTTTATGATTCTTTATGATCTTTAGGGGTTTTAGGAATATTGAGGGGTTTTATGGGTTTTATGGGTTTTTGGGATTTTAGGGTTTTAAGCGTTTTTTGTTTAAAGGGTTTTATGGGTTTTAGGTCTTAAATTTTTTCATAGGGTCTATCAAGGGTTTTAGGGTTTTTTATATTTTTAGGAATTTTTAGATATTTTTAAGGTTTTTATGCATTTTGAGGCTTTTGTGGTTTATGTTTTTTTAAGTTTTACACTTTTTTAGGATTTTATGGGGGTTTCTTGGTTTCTTGGTTTTTTAATTTTGAAGAGTATTTTAATTTTTTTAGAGGTTTAAAGGTGTTTTTGAGTTTTTATTGTCTATAGGGGGTTTATGGGTTTTAGGGATTTTTATGGGTTTTAAGGGCTTTATAGTTTTTTTGGGGTTTATGGTTTTTAGGGTCTTTTAGGGTTTTTTAAGATTTTAACATTTTTTAGGATTTTAGGCAAGGAAGATGCGAGGGTCAGGATATTCCAGGACCCCCAAATTTATTGGAAAGAAAAAAAGAGACACATCAGACAAGGGAGGGTAGGGGTCAAACGACCCACACCCGAAAAACCCTTACAACCCATGGGAAGAAAAATAAAAAAAGAAAAGAAAAACCAAACAAGCACACCATGGTCCAAGAAACAACTATCATGATCATCCAGCATCCAGAAGCTCACTACCAAGAAATAACCAGCTTCCAACCGCACATACACCAGCATACAACACCTCCTCACCAAAACAAGCCATCAGCAGCATCACATAAGCATCAGTACCGGAATTACATAAGATCCAGCAACCAAAGTTCACTTCCATACAGCAACCATCATACCAAAGCACACCAACAACCAGCAATTTTACACCATCACCATAGCTCAGCCAAATGAATCGTACCCAACAACAGTCAGGGGAAAAACCAACCACATTCAGAGCAGACCAAATCGAACAGCCCTTCCGGAATTCGAGGCCGCTTATCCTAGCATCCAGCACCATGACGCACATAGAAGTACAGCCAATAGTACAACAACCAATAGCACAGGGTTCATCACAGCCCATCTCACTGGCAAGGAGCAACCAGCACCATATTTTTCGAAAGGCACCAAAACCATTCACGCCTTGTAAAGCAGCTGCACCACATAAACAACATATCACCTCGGCAGACATCAAAATCAAGAACCAACACTAGAATTGATTCACATCCAGAATAGCCACAATCATAAAGCAGCAAAAAATGTAATGCAAAAACCTTGAACCAGAAAATACAGAAAAGAATCCATTCACCGCCAGATGGACCATATCGCAACAATACTAGAGCAAGATGGAAACAGCGGGAGGCTGCCGCAGATCCGAAGAACCAACACGATCAAAGGTCCGAACATCTTCCATCAAACCCAAGAACCAATTTCCACAGAAAACCATGAAATACAAAACACATAAAATTTGCAGCTGCTGTGCAAAATGATAGCAAAAACCTTCATCTTCACAAGACAAAAACCAGTCCGCTAGCCACCTTGGCCACCATCGGAAAGCCATATCCACCGCTCCACACACCCAATCAGCACCTTCGTGAGAAGAATATTGACCTGTGATGTCGATTGTGCCTGGATCCATCCTGATCCATCATCGAGACCAACCTCAGAGCTAGATCCAGTGATTCACATCACTGGCGGATCTCCACACCTCATTAGATCCACTCACGATCCACGCAAAGATGAACATAAGGATCCTGCAACTGTCTTCAACTGCACAGACTAGACTCGCTGAATCCAGGAGCACCCAGATCCCAATCTCTGGCGAAGAATGATGTTGGAGGCCATCCCGATCCGAAGGGGACCACATCCCCGCTAAAGCTCGACGCATTAGGGAGTAGTTGAAAGTCACCACCGCCAAGAACTAACAACACCAAGATCCGCCAGAGCATGCTGAAACCACCATAGGGGAAAGCACCCTCCTCCCCGGATCCAAAAGTGTCGAAGCTCCATGCCCAGAGGAGCGCCACAAAGGGAGAGAGCCACCAAGAGAGAAATATTCCATCAAATGTTTTCCCTTTAATGATTTTAGGGATTTAGAAGGATTTTTTATTTTAGGATTTTAGGTGTTTTAAGTGTTTTCGGTTTTTGAGGTGTTTTGGGGGTTTTTACGTTTTTTTGGGGTTTTTCCTTTTTCTGGGATTTTTTGGGATATTTTGGATTTTTTTTGTTTTTGATATTTTGAGGGGATTTAGGGTTTTTAGGATTTTAAAGATTTTTAGGTTTTTAGCATTTTCTAGGTTTTTTATGGATTTTAATTATTTTTAGGTTTTTATGGTTTTATTAAGAGTTTTCAAGGTTTTTGGGGTTTTTATATTTTTAAGGATCTTTCAGGGTTTATATGGTTTTTTAAGGGATTGTGAAGGGTTTATTGTTTTTTGGGGTTTTTTGGTTTCTTGGGGTTTTAGAGTTTTTTTTAATTTTTTATGTTTTTTAGTGTTATCTTACATTTTTAGGGCCTAAATTTGTTTTTTACAGTTTTCAGTGTTTTTGAGGGTTTCTATGTGTTTTTAATGTTTTTATTTCTTTTTGCTGTTTTCTATGGTTTTTAGGTGTTTCAAGGATTTTAGGGTCTTTTAGGTTTTTAAAAGGATTTTATTGTTTTTTTTGTTTTTAGGGGATTTAATCGTTTCTTGGTTTTTAGTGTTTTCTTATGGATTTTCAATTTTTTTATGTTTTCAGTGATTTTATGGCTTTTTTAGAATTTTTATTTTCTAGGTATTTTGGGATTTTGAGGGGTTTTTGTGTTTTTATGTATTTTTTGTGTATTTATTGTTTTATAGGTTTTTCAATGTTTTAGAGGTTTTTACATTTTTAGGGATTTTATTGATTTTTTATGGATTTTTATGTTTTTATGGATTTTTGGAATTTTGAGGTTTTTAGGGGTTTAATGGTTTTTTGAGATTTATTTTTACAATTTTTAGGGATTATAAGGGTTTTTAGATTTTTCTAATGTTGTTAGGGAAATAAAGGGTTCATAGAGATTTTGGTCTTTTTTTTTGGGGTTTTTACGGTTTAAGGGGTTTTATGGTTTTTAGGGTTTTTAGGGTTTTTAGGGTTTTAGGGTCTTTTATGGTTTTTTACTATTTTAATCATTTTTTGGTGTTTTCAGCGGTTTTATGTGATTTTATATATTTATGATTTTATTATGGGTTTTCAAGTTTTTAGGGTTTTTTTATGTTATTGGGGATATATATGTTCTTTTAGGATTTTTATGGGTTTTTAGGGTTTTTAGGAATACTGAGGGTATTAGGGTTTCTAGGGGTTTTAATGTTTTTAGGTTTTTTAGATTTTTTATTTTTTTATTGGTGTTAAGTTTTTATAGGTTTATATGTATTTATTATCATTTTTATGGTTTTTTTACATTTTGAAGATATTTAGTGGGATTAAAGTATTTTTATTGTTTTTTGGGTTTTTATGGATTTTGAGGGTTTTAGTGGGTTTTTTTTTGTTTTTTGGGGGTTTTAGTGTTTTTTTAAATTTATTTTACATTTTTAGGGGTCAAAATGGTTTATATAGGTTCGAGTGGGTTTTTAAGTGTTATGGGATTTTTAGGGGTTTTATGGTTTTTAGGGTTTTCTAGGGTTTTTTATTGTTTTTATGGTTTTGATCATTTTTATGATGTTTAGGGGTTTTATGTGTATTATGTTTTTATGTTTTTCTTACGAATTTTCATGGTTTATAGGGTATTTTATGTTCTCAAAGATGTTTTACTATTTTTATGGTTTTATAATATTTTTATAGATTTTGAGGGTTTTTTGATTTTTTTGTGGTTTAGAGGGTTTTTTAGGGTTTTTATCATTTTTAGGGGTTTTATGTGTTTTTAGATTTTTAAGGTTTTATATGGTTTTTAGGGTTTTTGGGTTTTTTATTTTAATTGGTATGTTTGGGTATTTAGGGTTTTTTAGGGGCTTTTAATGTTTTTTAAGGATTTTTATGCTTTTTATAGTTTTTTATCATTTTAAGGGTTTAAAGGGATTTTATATGTTTTAGTGGTTCTTGGGTTTTTATGAGTTTTATGTATTTGAAAATTTTTAGTGGTTTTTATGGTTTATATGGTTTTTAGGGTGTTTATTAATTTTAGGTTTTTAGGTGGTTTAAGTGTTTTTATGTTTTTATGGGTTCCTTAGAGTTTTTTTAGGATTTTCGGGTTTTTTACATTTTATGTGAATTTTAGTGTTTTTTATAATTTTTATGGGTTTTTTTAGGATTTTGAGTGTTTTTAAGATATTTAATGATTATTATTAGTATTTTTCGGTTTTAGGTTCTTTTTGATTTTATAAGGGTTTTAAGGTTTTTTAGATTTTTTAATGGTTTTAGTGGTTTAAAGGGTTTTTAGATTTTTCAGTGATTTTTTTTAGGATTTTATCAGTTTTTACGGGTTTTATATATTTTTGGTGTGTTTAATTTTTTTATATTTTTTTAGGGTTTTCAATTTTTTTGTAGATTTTAGAGTTTTATGGTTTTTATGGGTTTAAAGTTTTTTTATGTTCTTAAGGAATTCATAGGGGTTTTAGGTTTTTTAGGTTTATTTACATTTTTATGGATTTTTTATATCTATTTTAGGATTTTTATAGATTCTTAGGTTTTTAGGGATTTCAGGGGTTTTATGGGTTTCATGGGTTTTTTGTGGTTTTGGGGTCTTTTTGTTTTTAGGATATTAAATATTTTTCAGAGTTTTCTTAATATGTTTAGTGGATTCAAGGGGTTTTATTGTTTTTAGTGGTTTATGGTTTTTATGTGTTTTAAGGGTTTTAATGGTTTTTAATGGTTTATATTGTTTTTAGGGTTTTAGGGGTTTTATGGAATTTTAGTGTTTTTTAGGTTTTTTATGGATTTAATTTTTAAATTTTTTTTATTTTTTATTAGGGTTTATCAAGGTTTTTAGGGTTTATTACATTTTTATAGATTTTCAGGTATTTTTAGGACTTTTATAGTTTAATTTTTTTTAGGGATTTTAGTATTTTTTAGGTTTTTTGGTGTTTTAAGTGTTTTTATATTTTTATGATTTTCTTATGGGTTTTAAGGGGTTTTGTGGATTTTTATGATTCCTCGGATCATTATGGATTTTTTTAGGATTTTAGGATTTTTTTGGTTTTTTAATATTTTAGTTTTTTCTATGTTTTTCAGGTTTTAAGAATTTTTAGAGTTTTTAACATTTTTAGTTGTTTATAGTTTCTTTTAGTTTGTATGGGTTTTTAGGGTTTTTATGGTGTTTTAGGATTTTTAATGGTTTATTTTATTTTAGGGATTTTTTAGGTTTTTTAGGTTTTTTAGGTTTTTTAGGTTTTTTGGGACTTTTGGATTGTTTTAGGATTTTTCGCATTTTTTAGGTTTCATAGGGGTTATAATTGTTTTTTGGTATTTAATGGTTTCAAATGGTTTTCTATGGTTTTTAGGGTTTTTTCATTTTTTTATTTTTGGGATTTTAAGGATTTTTAGGGTTTTATGGTTTTTAGGAATTTTATGGAATTTAGGGATTTTGAGGGGTTTTAGAGTTTTTAGGACTTTAGAGTTTTTATGGGTTATGATGTTCTTTAGGTTTTTAAGGGTTTAAGTGTTTTTAGTTTTTTAAGGTTTTCTTTGGGTTTATTTGGGGTTTTATATATTTTTTTTCATTTTATGGGTTTTTATGGATTTTTTGGATTTTTAGTGGTTTTAGTGATTTTGATGGTTTTTAGAGTTTTTTAGTGTTTTAGTTTTTTTTTGGTTATTTCGGATTTTTCTATGTTTTTTAGGGGTTTCATGGTTTTTAATATTTTTTAACATTTATTGGTGTTTAAAGATTTTTTTTTGTTTTTATGGTTTTAAGAGTCTTTATGGTTTTTAGGGTAAGGAAGATGCGAGGGTCATGATATTCCCCACCCCCCACCCAAATTTACTAAAAAGAAATATACAGTAAACAAGGGAGGGGAGGGGTCAAATTACCTAAACCCAAAAACCCTTTACAAGCCCAACCCAAAAAAGATTCCAAAAAAACCCAAATTTAGGTGTTTTGGGGTTTTATATTTTTGAGGGGTTTTAAGAGTTTTTAGTTTTTTAAGGTTTTCTTAGGGGATTTCAAGTGTTTTTACATTTTTATAGATTTTTTGGGGTTTTTTTATTTCTTTTATTTTTAGGGGTTTTATAGATTTTAATATTTTTTTATGATTTTTTACGTTTTTTAGGTTATTATGGATTTTTTGGGTATTTTGGAGTTTTTGGATTTTTAGGGTTATTTATGGGTTATTAAAGTTAATTTTATCATTTTTAGGGAAGAATAGTTTCAGGGCTAGGCTATCCTAGCCCCCCAAAAATTTATTACGAAAAATATGACACTGCGGACTAGGGAGGGGCAGGGTCAATCGACCCATACCCAAAAAAACAATCCCCAAAAGGAAACATAGGACAGACAATGGCAGGGTGGGGCCAAACAACCCACACTAGAAACCCTGGACCCCCCAAGACACCAAAAACCAAAAATACCCAAAGAGAAGAAAAGAAATAATAAATAACTACAAATCAACGTCCACATCCCTATATGGGTCCCCATCAGCACCATAACTAGAGGAAGCATCCGACTCCACTGAATCCCATTCAGATGACTCATATTTCTTTAGGAAGGTAGTTTAGTACTCTCCGAGATATTGATTCTCCACATTTAGCTACGTCTTGACAGACCGACCTCCCCTGCCAGAGGCAAATTCCTTATCTTTGTAAGAGGCTCTTGTGGACATGATCTTTGGCAAAGAAGAATAGTTCTTCCTAGGCTCTATCTTTTGGGGGTCTAAAGATACCCTTGCAGATTTTATTTTCATTCCCATGTGGAATGAACACATATAGAAAGTCCCTCTCCTTACTTATCATATTCATATTATAATTCATCCTTTGAGAATACTCCTGAAAAAAAACATGATCAGGGATGAAGAAGGCTTTCGGATTTTGGGAGAAATCAGCAAGAACCCCACACTACGACATGCTAGGAGACACCACATTAGTCAGGGCCAGCTTCAATCACCCCTCCTCCCTAGGCAGCTTACAGACCTCCACAACTATCTCCATCACCTCCCTAAGTTCAGCAGCCTCCCCCTGCTCATGGGAAAACTGAGCAAAATCCCCATGCAAAGACTCACAAAAAAACTCACCAGCCAAAACCCCCTCATGCACCATCAACACCAAAGGCCCCTGCCCATGCCGTGGGGAACCCTCTATCACCATAGAACACTACTCCACCAACTCCCCTTGCTCAGGAACCTCCCCCAGCTTAGTCACTTCCCCCAGCACCTGACAAAAGTGGTTTTTAGGGTTTGGGTTTTTTATTACTTTTAGTTTTTATGGATTTTAGTTTTTGGGTTTTTTTGGGTTTTTTTTGTCTTTTGGGGTTTTAATGTTTTTAAAATTTATTTAATTTTTTATGATTTTAAAGGGGTTTTATAGGTTTTTTGGGTCTTTATTGTATTATAGGTTTTTGAATGGTTTTATGGTTTTTAGGGTTTTTATCATTTTTAGGGGTTTTAGGGGTTTTAATTTTTTTAGGATTGTGTTATTTTCTTATAGGTTTTTTTATTTTTTAGGGTTTTTTAGGTTTTTTTTAGTTTTTTAGTGTTCTTTTTTTGATTTTGTGGGTTTTAAGTTTTTATTATGTTATTTCTGGTTTTAAGGTTTCATAGCATTTATTAGGGTTCTATGGGTTTAAAAAAATTTAATTTCTTTAAGGTTATTTAAATTTTTAGGGATTTTTAAGTATTTTTAAGTATTTTATGGTTATTAGATTTTTTTGTTTTTTTAGGGTTTTCATTAGTTTCTAGGGGTTTAAAGTCTTTTTAGAGTTTCTTAACATCTTTAGGGGTTTAAAGGGATTTAGTGTATTTAATTATTTTTATACGTTTTTAGGATTTTTAATCTTTTTAGTGTTTTTATGAGTTTTAGGGGTTTTAGGGTTCTTAGGGTCTTCAAGGTTGTTTTTTGTTTTTAGAGTATTTATGTATTTTAAGTATTCTAAGTATTTTTTGGATTTTAAGATTTTTCTTATTTTTTTTAGTTATATATACATTTTCGTAATTTTTTGGTATGTTTGTATGATTTTTATGTTTTTTAGGCTTCCTGGGGATTTTGAGGTGTTGTGGGGTTTTTATGGGTTTTATGGGTTTTAGTGACTATAGGTATTTATTATTTCTATTGTTTTAGGGGTTTTAAGGGTTATTAATTTATTATGGTTTTCTTGGGGATTTTTAGGGTTTTAATGTTCTTTTTATTTTCAGCGATTTTAGGGATTGTATATCATTTTTTTGGTTTTCTAGGATTTTTATGGATTGGGGGTGGAATTTTATGAATTTTAGGTTATTTTGGTGTTTCTAAATATTTAGGTGTTTTTTGTGTTATTTACAGTTTTTATGGTTTTTGTAGTTTTTTGAGTTGTTTACAGTTTTTATGGTTTTTGTAGTTTTTAATAATTTTTAAGATTTTAAATGGTTTTTAGAGTTTTAATAGGGGTTTTTTTGGTTCTTATGAATTTTTAGAGCATTTATGGTTTTTAGGGGTTTTATGGTAATATGGGTTTTAGTGGTTTTTATGCTTTTTTGGGTATTTATCATTTTTTGGGTTTTTAGGGGTTTTAAGTATTTTTTGTTTTTAAGTTGTTCTTAAGGTTTCTCAAGGTTTTGTAGTTTTTTACGTTTTAGGGATTTTTTGGGGTTTGTAGAATTTTTATGGTTTTTAGGAATTTAGGGATTCGGGGGGTTGATGGGTTTTTATAGATTTTTATGGATTTTTAGGGTTTTTATAATTTTTTGGGTTTTAAATGTATTTAGGTTTTTATGGTTTTCATATGGTATTTCAAGGGTTTAGGGTTTTTAACATTTTTAGTGGTTTTTAGGGATTTTTTAGTTTTTTTTATGGTTTTAGGGTTTTAAGGGATTTTGAATTTTTTAGTTTTTTTAATGATATTTGAGTTTCTATTTTTTTAGTTGGTTTTTAGGGTTATTATGGGTTTTAAAGGTTTTATGGGATTTTATGGTTTTTAAAATTTTTTATGGTTCTCAAGGGTTTTATCATTTATTAGGTTTTCAAGTGTTTTATGTGTTTTTAGGTTTTAAAGGTTATATTAGGGTTTTCACGGTATCTAGTTTTTTTAATTTATTAGAGATTTTTAAGGATTTTTGAATTTTTACAGGTTTTAGGGGTTTTCTGGTTTTTTTGGGTTTTTTGGGTTTTTATGGTTTTTTGTGTTCTGGGATTTTTGTAGTTTTTTAGTATTTTGAGGTTTTTTAGTATTTTTAACTTTTTTAGATGTTTAAATGGTTTCTAGAGTTTTTAATGGTTTTTTAGGGTTTTTATTGGTTTTTAGGGGTTCTATGGTTTTTAGGGATCTTTTTGGTTTTAGGGGTTTTATGGTCTTTTGGGTTTTTAGTGTTTTATAGTTTCTTATAGGTTTTAACAATTTTATGATTTTTAAGGATTGGTTTTATGTTTTTTAGTAATTTTTATATTTTTACAGATTTTTTTTCATTTCTATGATTTTTAGAATTTTTAGGGATTTTGATTGCTTTTATGGTTTTTTATTTTTTTGTGGGTTTTTAAGGGTTTTATCTTTTTTTAGGTTTTAAGGGTTTTGATATTTTTTATGTTTTTAGGGGTTTTATGTTTTTTTAGGTTTTAGGGTTTTCTTTATGAGTTATAAAGTTTTTAGGGTTTTTACATTTTTAGGGATTTCTAGGGCTTTTCTGAGTTTTATGGTTTTTAGGGTATTTTGGGTTTTTGGGGATTTTAGTTTTTTTAAGGTTCTTTAGTGTTTTTTTATTTTTATGGTTTTTAGGTGTTTTATGTTTTTTAGGTTTTTAATCTTTTCTTAGGGGTTTTCATGATTTTTTTCATTTTTTTATTTTTGGGGATTTTATGGTTTTTTAGATTTTTTATGGATTTTTATAGTTTTTAGGGTTTTTTATGATTTGAAGGGTTTTTAAGGGTTTTGGGTTTTGGGGGGGTTTTGGGTTTTTTCGAGTTGTTTCAGGTTTTAGGGGTTTTTAGTGATTTTTAACATTTTAGGAGGTCAATTTTTTTTTAGATTATATACTGGATTTTTTTTTGGGTTTTATGGTTCTTAATATTCTTGGTGTTTAACGGTTTTTAGAGGTTGTAATAGTTTTAGTGTGTTTTAGATTTTTTATAACTTTTTGGTTTTTAAGTGTTTTATGTGTTTTTGAGTATTAATATTTTCTTAGAAATTTTAGGGTTTTTGGGTTTTTACATTTTTTTGGGAATTTTATTGATTTTTTGGGATTTTTATGTTTTTATGGTTTTTAGTGATATAGGGTGTTTTTAGGGTTTTTGAGGAATTTTTTGGTTTTATAATTTTTATCATTTTTTAGGTTTTTATTGGTTTTATGTTTTTTTTAATTCTATAAGGTTATCTTATTGTTTTTAGGGTTTTAAATGCATTTATGGTTTAAGGGTTTTTAGGGGGTTTTAAGATTTTAATGGGTTTTAGGGTTTTATTGATTTTGTGGGGTTTCATGATTCTTAGTTATTTTTTAGGATCCTTAGGTATTTTTGAGTTTTTTACATTTTTATGGTTTTTTGGAGATTTTTTAGGATTTTATGGGGTTTTTGGGTTATAGGGATTTTGAGGGTTTTACGATTTTTTAGAGGTTTTACTGTTTTTTTTGGATTTAATATTTAGTTGATATTTTTTATGGTTTATAGTTTTTTATAGTTTTTTTAAAAAATATAGGTTTAAAAGGGTTTAAGAGTTTTTAGTTTTATTTGGGTTTTTTATGGATTTTAGGGGTTTTATGGTTTTAAGGGTTTTTTTGGTTTTCTAGGTTTTTTAAGATTTTTCGCATTTTTCGTTTTTAGGGGTTTTAATCAATTTTAGGGTTTTTAAGTATTCATTAGTTTTTTTGTGGTTTTATTATTTTTTATGTTTTATGAGTTTTTATGGTTTTTAAGGATTTTTAAGGATTTTTTGGTTATATGTATTTTGATGTTTTTTTAAGGTTTTCTAGTGTTTTTAGTGTGTTTATCATTTTTTAGGTTTTTACGAGTTTAACTTTTTTAGGCCATTAAGGTTTTAGTTTGGTTTTTTAGGGTTTTCAGGGTTTTAGGATTTTTTCATGATTTTTATGGTTTTTAGGGTTCTTATATTTTTTGTGGTTTTTTGTGTATTTAGGTTTTTTGAGTGTTTTAGGTTTTTTAAGAAATTTTAGATTTTTTTAATTTTTTAGGGATTTAAAGGTGTTTTATATTTTTTATTTTTTTTAGGTTTTTATTGATTTTAAGGTTCTTTTGTTTTTTGGGGGTTTCAATTTTTTAGTTATTTTAGGGTTTTTATAGTTTTTTAGTATTTCTAGGGGATTTTAAGTGTATCTAGGTTTCTATGGGGTTTATAGAGTTTTATGGGTTTTAGGGTTTATATGTTTTTAGGAATTTCAAATGATTTTTTTTTGGATTTTTATAGTTTTCAGTATTTTTATGGATTTTCATTATTTTTATGGTTTTTAGATTTTTTAGTTTTTTTTTGGTTTTTAGTATTTTTTATGTTTCTTAGGTGTTTTAAGTGTTTTCCATTTTTTAAGGTTTTTTAGGGTTCTTAATTTTTAGGTTTTCTTATAATTTTATGTATTTTTTTGAGATTTTTATGATTTTAATGGTATTTAGGGGTTTTAGGGATTTTGAGGATTTTTCTGTTTTTTTTGTTTCTTTAGTCTTTTAGAATTTTTAGGTCTTTTAAAGTATATTAACGTTTTAGGTGTATTGGTTTTATGGTTTTTTTTGTATTTTTATGGTTTCTTATGGCTTTAGGTTTTCTATGGTTTTTTGGGGGGTTTAGATATTTTAGAGACTTTTTATGGTTTTTAGGGGTTTTACCATTTTTATGTATTTTATGGGTTTCAACTATTTTTTATCTTAATGTTCTATTAGGTTTTTTTCACGGTTTTTATGTTTTCTGCATTTTTAGGGACTCTTAGGGTTTTTTAGGTTTTTAATGATTTTTAGGGTTTTTAGGGATTCTAAGGGTTTTTAATGTTTTTTAGGGATTTTAACATTTTTGGGTTTTAATTTTTTATAGGGTTTTAAGGTTTTATTTTGAGGATTTTACAATTTTTTACATTCTTAGGTATTTTAGGAATTTTCTAGCACATTGTTTTTTAATGATTTTATAGATACTAATGGTTTTTAGGATCTTTTATGTTTTTAGGGTTCTTTTGGGTTTTAGGGATCTGTTTAGTTTTTAGGGTTTTTAATGTTTTTTATAGTTTTTAGCGTTTTTATGGGTATAAATCAATTTTTAGGTTTCTGTGGTTTTATGATTTTTGTAGGGTTTTTTGGGTTTTTATGAAATTTAGGGTTTTTTATGGTTAATCAATTTTTAGGTTTTAGGGGTTTAAATTGTATTGGGTTTTTTATATTTTCAAAGGGTTTTCAAGAGTTTCATGTTTTTTTACATTTTTGGGGATTTTCGAAGATTTTTTAGTATTTTTATTGGTTTTATGGTTTTTTGGGATTTTGAGGGATTTTAGTGTTTTAGGGTTTTTATGAGTTTTTTATGGTTCTTAATGTTTATAGAGTTATTAAATATTTTTAGTGGTTTAAAGGTTTTATAGTGTTTTTAATAGGTTATTTTAGTTTTACGGTGTTTTTAGTTTTTATGTTTATTATTTATTTTGATTGGTTTTAAGGGTTTTATGATCTTTATGGGTGTTCATGTTGTTATATTTTTGTAGTTTTTTTGGGTTTTGTATGTTTTTTAGGTTCTGAAATTTTTATTAGTTCTTTTTGGGGTAATTATTGTTTTATTTTTTAAAAAATATTTTGGTATTTTTAGGATTTTTATTGTTCTTTAGGATTTTAGGTATTTTGTGGGTTTTAAGTATTTTTATGGTTTTCTAAGGTTTTTTTAATTTTTTAGGGTTTTAAGGTTTTAATTGTTTTTAGGGTTTTTACATTTTATAGAATTTTATGGATTTTTTTAGGATTTTTTAATTTTTTTAAAATTTTTATGGATTTTGAGGGTTTTTAGTTTTTAAGGGTTTTAATTAATATTTAGGTTTTATTGAGTTATTATGGGTTTTATTATTTTTTTTTTATTTTTTTTATGTTTTAAGGGTTTAAAGGGTTTTAAGAATTTTTAATTGTTTTTAGGGTTTTAGGGTTTCTTACGATTTTATGGGTTTTATGGTTTTTGGGGTTTTCAGGATTTTAGGTTTTTTGGAATTTTTAGGGATTTTTAGGATTTTTATTGGTTTTTAGGGTTTTTTTTGTGTTTTTTGGTTTTTAGGGTTGTATAGGGGTTTTATAACTTTTTAAGGTTTTCATTATTTTTTAGGGTTTTAGGGGGGTTTAAGTTTTTTTAGGTTTTTTTGGTTTTATCATAGCTTTTTGTAGTTTTTTATGATTTTAGGGATTGTTAGGTCCTTTTAGGCTTTTATATTTTTAGGGACTTTACTGTTTTTAGGGTTGTTTGGGGTTCTTAGGGGTTTTAGGGGTTTTGTGGGTTTTTAGCCCTTTTAGTGTTTTTTTAGTTGTTTGGGGTTTTATGGTTTCCTAGAGTTTTTTCACGTTGTTATGCATTTAAAGGTTTTATATAGTTTTTAGTGTGTTTTTTTGGTTTTTATGGGGTTTTTATGGTTTTTAAGGTTTTCAGTGGTTTTTGATGGTTTTTAGTGGTTTTTAGGGTTTTAGGGTTTTAGGGTTCTTAGTGTATTTTTGTTTTTTTTGGGATTTTAATTGTTTTTAAAATTTTAAGGTTTTCTTTGGGGTTTTCATAGTTTTTATGGGGTTTTAAATTTCTAGGTATTTTTAAAAAAATTTAGTTTTTGGGGTTTTTTATTTTCACGATTTTTATGGTTTTTTAGGTTTTTAAGGGTTTATATGGTTTTACATGTTTTAAGGGTTTTTTAGTTTTGTACAGTTTTGTCGGTTTTTAGTGTTTTTAAATGTCTTCAGGGGTTTAAAGGGTTTTTATAGATTTTAGTGACCATTAGTGGTTGTATGGGTTTTTATATTGTTTTCATGGTTTTAGGGGATTTTATGGTTTTTAGGGGTTTTAGGGTTTTTAGAGTCTTTTTAGGGTTCTTAGGGTTTTCAGTGTTTTATACATTTTTAGTGGTTTTAAGTGATTTTAGGTTCTTAAGGTTTTATTAGGGTTTTAATGGTTTATAGGGATTTTTTGTTATTTGTGATTTTAACGATATATTTTTTGTATTTTTAGAGATTTTTAAGTGTTTCAGAGATTCTGAGAGTTTTTAGGGATTAACGATTTTCAAGGGTTTTTAGGTTTTTAGTTTTTTAGGGGTTTTATGTGTATTTTGGTTTTTTTCTTACTATTTTCATCATTTTTAAGGTTTTTTACATTATTGGGTATTTTTGGGATTTTGTAGGATTTTTTTGGTTTTAGTTTTGTAGGGATTTTGGGTGGTTTTTTTGGTTTTCAGGTTTATTAGTGGTTTTTTAGTTTTTTGAATTTTAAAGGGTTTTTTTGAGTTTTGTAACATTTTTTTGGGGTTTCAAGGGTTTTTATAGTTTTATTTATTTTTAGTGTTTTCATAGGCTTTAGTATTTTTATGGTGTTTTGGGGTTTTATGATATTTAGTTGGTTTTAGGGTCTTTTAGAGGTTTTAAGTTTTTTTTGGTTTTTAGTGTTATTAGGGTTTTATTATTTTTAGGTGTTTTTATTTTTTTAAAGGTTTCGTTAGATTTTTTTTAGATTTTGGGGGTTTTTTAGTTTTTATTGATTTTTAGGGTTTTTTTTTTATTTTAATGGGTTTTTGGGTTTTTGCGTTTTTCGAGAGTTTTTATGGTTTTATGGGTTTTGGGGGTTTTTATAATTTTTTAAGTGTTTTGGTGTTTTATGTTTTTTTAAGTTTTTAAATAATTTCTTTGGGGCCTTCTGGTTTTTAGGATTTATTACATTTTTAGGGATTTGTTTGGGCGTTTTAAATATTTTTATGGGTTATATATATTTTAGAAATTTTCATGGTTTCTTGGTTCTTAGGGGTTTTATGGGTTTTTGTTTTTTTAATGTTTTTAGGGTTTTTATGTTTTTTTAAATTTTTGTAGCCTTTTAGGGTTTTAAAGGGTTTCTATTATTTTTAGTGGGATTCTAGGGTTTTTATGTGTTTCTATGTTTTTTACAGTTTTTAGGGGTTTTAGGGTTTTTAGTGATTTTGGGTATTTTTTAGAATTTTTATGTATTTTAATGGTTTTTATTGATTTTGAGGGTTTTATGGATTTAGTGTTTTTTAAATTTTTTGTGGTTTTAATTATTTTTAAAATTTTAATGACCTCATAGGGTTTTTTAGCGTTTTAGGGGTTTTTTTCATTTTAATGGATTTTTTAGGATTTTTAATATTTTTAGGGTTTTGGGTATTTTGAGTGTTTAAGGTATTTTTATGGGTTTTATGGTTTTTATAGTTTTTTTTTGTTTTTTGATGGTTTTTTTTTATTTTTTAGGGTTTTTCTAGTTTTTTAAGGTTCTTATGGGTTTATTGGGTTTTTATAGTTTGTCATGGGTTTTTAAGGGTTTAAAGGGTTTTTTATTTTTCCATATGTTTTTTTAATTCTTAGGGATTTTTGGTCTTTTTAGGGTTTCTTAGGGATTCTAGATTTTTTTTTTATTTTTTATGGGTTATAAGTCTTTTTGGTATTTAATGTTTTCAAAAGGTTCTTTAGGGTTTTTTGGGTGTTTATGTTTTTAGGTATTTTTTGGGATTTTTAGATTTTTCGGGGTTTTAGTGTTTTTAGGGATTTTTTTCATTTTAGGGGTTTTTAGGTTTTTTATGGTTTTTATGTTTTTTTTTATTTTTAGGATTTTTTAGAGTTTTCTGGATTTAAAGGGTTTTTAGCATTTCTGGGTTTTTAGGGGTTTTAATATTTTTTAGTCTTTTTATGTTTTCGAAGGGGTTCTCACAGATTTTAGGGTTTTTTATGGTTTTTAGAGATTTTTTGTTTCATTTTTTAGGATTTTTATGGGTTATTAAGTTTTTTAGTTATTTTTATTGTTTTTAGATTTTTTAGATTTGTGATTGTTTTTTGGGTTTTTAGGAGTATTTTTGTGTTTTTATACTTTTTTGGGGTATAAAGTGTTTTTAGAATTTTTAGATCTTTTTCTGTTTTTTGGGTATTTTATGGGATTTTTGAGGTTTTAAGGGTTTTCATGGTTTTTATGCATTTTTAGGGGTTTTAGGGACATTTTCATTTCTTAGGGTTTTTATCTATTTCAGACTTTTATGTGTTTTTATGTTATTAAGGCTTTCTTATGATTTGTCATTATTTTTGGGAGTTTTTTTATTTTCTAGGATTTTTTATGATTTTTTTATGGCCTTTAGTGGTTTTAGGAATTTTGAGGGGTTTAAATTCTTTAAATTGTTTTTTGTAATTTTGAGGGGTTTAATGGATTTTTATGGTTTTTAGAGATTTTAGGGTTGTTGGTGTTTTTTGGTTTTTAGGGGTTTTATGTGTTTTATGTATTTATTGTTTTATTAGGGTATGTCAAGGGTTTTAGGTTTTTTTTAATATTTTTAGGAATTTATATAGATTTTTGGGTTATTTTTTTCAAGTTTTTATGGATTTTGAGGCTTCTTAAGTTTTTAGGGGTTTTAAGGTTTTATGATTTTTTTTGGTTTTTAGGGGTTTTTTACCTATCAATGTTTTTTATATTTTTAGTGTATTTTAATGTTTTTAGGGGTTTTATGAGGTTTCAGATATTTTAGTTCTATGTAGAAGTTTTATGGGTTTTAGTGGTTTTTATGGTTTGTAATGGATTTATTGTTTTCTGGGGTTTTATGGTTTTTAGTGTCTTTAGGGTTTTTAGGATTTTATCATTTTTTAGTTTTTTAGGGTCTTTAATTTCTTTTATATTATTAAGATTTTATTAGGGGTTTTCATTTTGGGGGGGGGGGGTTGTTTTTAGTGATTATTAGGGATTGTTTTTGGGATTTTTTTCGTTTTTAGGGATTTTGAGGGGATATAGGGTTTTTAGGATTTTTTAGGAATTTAGAATTTTCTATGTTTTTTAGGGTTTTAAGCATGTTTAGGTTTTTATTGTTTTATTAGAAGTTTTCTAGGTTTTGGGGGTTTTACATTTTTAGGGATTATTTAAGGTTTATATGGTTTTTTTGTTTTAAGGGATTGTGAGGAGTTTTAGGTTTTTAGGGGTTTAGGATTTTTATTGATTTTTTTGTGGTTTTAGGTTTTTTTATTTTTATAGTGTTTTTGGGTTTTTTAACATTTTTTGGGGATTAAATGGATTTTAGAGTTTTTAGTGTTTATAGGTTTTTTATGGTTTTTAGTGTTTTTATGGTTTTTAGGGGTTTTAGGTTTTTTTGGGGTTTCAAGGATTTTAGGGTCTTTAGGGTTTTTAGGGGTTTTTTTATGTTTTTAGGGGCTTTAAGTGTTTCTTGGTTTTTAGGGATTTCTTATGATTTTTCAAGTTTTTAAGGGTTTTTTAAGTTGTTAGAGATTTTAAGGCTTTTTATAATTTTTATTATTTTCTTGGTATTTTGGGATTTTGAGGAGTTTTAGGTGTTTTTGGAAATTTTTAGTGTTTTTTGTGTTTTATAGGCTTTTTCAATGTTTTTAGGGGGTTTTATATTTTTTCCTATTTTTATTATTTTTTGGATTTTTATGTTTTTATGGATTTAGAAATTTTTAGGTTTTTAGGATTTTAATGGGTTTTGTGGATTTTTTTTAGTTCTTTGGGATTTAATGGGTTTTAGTTTATTTTATCATTATTAAGGATTTAAAGGTTTCATAGAGTTTTTATTATTTTTATATTATTTTTAGGGTTTTTAAGAGTTTTGGGGGTTTTATGGTTTTTAGGGTTTTTAGTGTCTTTTATGGGTTTTTAGGGTTTTTGTCATTTTTTTTTGTTTTTTAGGTTCTTTATGTTCTTTTTGTTTTTTATGGTTTTACTAGGGTTTTTCAAGTTATTTTGGGTTTTATACGTTGTTAGGGATATGTTGGTAACATTTAGGATTTTATGGGTTATTAGGATTTTTTTGAATTTTGAGGGTTTTAGGGTTTTTAGGTGTTTAAATGTTTTTAGGGTTTTTAGATTTTTTATTTTTTTTTATGTTTTTTATGGAATGGAAGATTCGAGGGTCGGGCTATACCCGGCCCCCCCAAATTTATTCCTGAAAACAATAAAATCCCCTAAAAACATAAAAACATGCTAAAAACCCATTAAAACAACTAAAATCCCTTTAAACCACTATAATCATTAAAAACTCTTAAAATCCCCAATAACCCTAAAAACCCAAAAAAACTCTACAACCCAAAAATATATATAAACCATAAAAACATATAAAAACCTAAAAAAACAAAAAACCGTAAAAATATAGAAAACACTAAAAAACCCTGATAAAACAAAATAAAACCTTTAAAATCTAAAAACGCTTAAAAATCTAAATACATAAAAAATTCAAAAAACCAAAATAACAATAAAATATCGGAAAACCCATAAAACCCCTAAAACATTAAAAAACGTAAAAATCTATAAATTACCTAAATCCTACTAAAAACTCTAAATACACTTTAAATCACTAAACACTTTAAAAACTCCAAGGAAATTTTAAAACTCTAATAAACTCAAAACCCCATAAATACCAAAAAATCGATAAAAACCCTAAAACCCTAAAAATTTATAAAAATATCAAAATCCCTAAAGAACATAAAAACTAAAAAAATAATAGAATCAAAAAAAACCTTGGAAACATAAAAGACACTAAATACCCAAAAAAGCTCTAATAAAATCTTCAGAACCTAAAATCACATAAAATCGCTGATCACTAAAAAAAAGCTAAAACCCAAAAAAAAACTCTAAAGACCCTAAAAACACCTAAAACCCATCAAAATCCCTAAAAACCATTAAACCATTAAAATCCTAAAAACCACATTAAATCCCTAAAAACGTTATATCCACTAAATATCCTTAACACCCCTATGAAAACCTTCAAAACCTTAAAAAACTTAAGACCCCTAGAAAACCAAAAAATGCTAAAAAACTAAAATCCCCCCAAAAGTCCCTCAAACAAATAGAAACCCAAAAACCCAAAAAACCCCTAAAAAATTTCCTAAACCCAAAAACAAATAAAACCCTAAAAACTACTAAAAATATAAAAAACCCTTTAAACCTCTAAAAATAACAAAAAAACTATAAAAATGCAAAACCCTAAAAAGCTCAAACAATCCCCAAAAAATACTGAAAACCAAAGAAACATTAAAATCCAAAAAATTACCTAAAAACCATAAAAACCCATAAAAACTCTAAAACCCAACAAAAAACTAAAATCCTTTTAATCCCTTAAAACTTTAAAAACTGTAAAAATTCTTTAAAACCCAAAAAACTCAATAAAACCCCAAAAGCTTAAAAACCTATAAACATAATAAATACCCTCTATATCACTAAAAACCCTAAAAAACATAAAAATAGAACAAAACCATAAAATCTTTTAAATCTCCTAAGAAAACATTAAATACCTGATAACATATAAAATTCCTAAAATACTAAAAAGTGCTAAAACACCTAAAATCCCTAAAAATCTTAAAAACAATAAAAAATCCCAATAAAACTTCTAAATCTTAAAAATAATAAAAAAAATCACTAAAAATCCCTAAAAATGTAAATAACCCTAGAAACACTGTAAAAATTTACAAAAACATTAAAAATCTATAAAAACATAAACCCCTAATAACGTAAAAACCCCTAAAAATCCAAAAAAATATACAAAATACCCTAAAACCCATAAAAACTGTAAAACCCCATAAAAACCATTAAAACCGCTAAAAATATATAAAAACCTGAAAACCCACAAAAAATATTTAAAACCACTAAATCCCCTAAAATTTTCAAAACAACTAAAAATCATTAAAAACCATAAAAATTCAAAAAAACTAAAACCCAAAAAAAACCATAAAACCCTAATTAGCATAAAAATCCAAAAAATACCCAAAATCCATAAAAACACTAAACAAATTCATAAAAAATCACCATAAAATAAAAATATCATAAAAACCCCTAAATAATCACTGAGAAATCCATAAAAAATATAAAATCATTGAAAATCCAAAAAAAATATTAAAACCCCAAAAAACATAAAAACCCTTGATAGTCTAAAATATCTCCAAAAACCTCAAAATCACAAAAATCTGGAAACACCCATAAATTCTTAAAAATTCCTAAACATTTATAAAAATAAAAAACCCCTAAAACCCCTAAAACCTTAAACACCCACAAAACCCAAAAAACACTTAAAACACCATAAAAACAAAAAATGATAAAACCCCTAAAACCCTAAAGAACATTAAAATCTATAAATACATAAAACCCACAAAAAAACAAACCATAAAAACTAAAACCTAAAATCAATTAAAACCCTTAAAACCCCCTAAAAATATAATGAAAATATAAAAACCCTCAAAAACCTAAATATCTCTAAAAAAACATAAAAACCACAAAAATCCCAAAAAATCCCAAAAAAATCCTTAAAAATGCAAAAAACACTACAAACCTCAGAAACACATAAGAAAAATATTAAAACCTAAAAACAATTAAAACCCTTAAAACCATAAAAATAACCTAAAACCATAAAACCCCTAAAAACATTAAAATTCCTAAATCCCATTAAACAATAAAACTCACTAAAATCACTAAATATAATTTACACCCCTAAAACTTTAAAAAATCAATAAAACCCTAAAACCCCTAAAAACCCTAAAAACTATATAATTACAAAAAAAAATCCATAAAAATCCCTAAAAACATAAAAAACCCTAAAACCTTAAAAACAATAAGAAAAATTTAAAACCCAAAAACACTTAAACCCACTGAAAACCTAATAATGATAAAAACCCAAAAAACTACCTATAAAACACTAAAAAACCTATAACTATAAAGCCCATAAAGACATTAAAACCCCTATACACCTTAGAAATAAAAAAAACTAAAAATTTTAAAAACCCATTAAACCCTTAAAATTTTGAAAAACTCTAAAAACCTTAAAAACCCATAAAAATAAAATAATGAACATCGAAAAAAATAGAAAAACAACATAAACCGAAAAACCTAAAAAACTTAAAATCCCTAAAAAACCCAAGAGACCCTAAATACCACAAAAATCTAAAATAATGCCCTATAAATATCTCAAAAATGTAGAAATCCCTAAAAACCCTAAAAAACCTAAATAAAACATTAAAAACTAAAAACACATAAACCCTTAAAAAACCAAAAAACCCTAAAATGATTAAAATAAAACCCCCTAAAATTCCATAAAAATATAAAAAACCTAAACACTATTCAAAACCCTAAGAAGGCCATAAAACCTAAAAAATCTTAAAACACCTAAAAAACCAAAGGAATGCTAAAAAAATTATAAAATAATCTAAAACACATAAAACATAAAAAATACTTACAATAGTAAAAAACTCTAAAAACACAAAAAACTCTAAAACCACTAAAAACTCAAAAACCCTTCAAAACAATAAAAATTATAAAAATATAAAAAAACCCAAAAACACTAAAAAACTCAAAAAAAACCCTAAAACCCCAAATTAACCATATATCCCAAAAATTCACTAAAACCAACAAGATCCCTTAAAATCCCTAACAACACTAAAAACACATTAAATTATTTATAAATACATAATAATCCATAAAAAAAATAAAAACCATGAAAACAATAAAAAAAACCTTAAATAACTTAAAACCCCCCAAAACACTTAAAAAACTACAAACCTTAAACGTAAAAAAAAAACTCAAAAAAAGCCTTAAAAACCTAAAAACACCTAAAACCATAAAAAATACAAAACACATAAAAATCATAAAAACCTAATAAAACACTAAGAACCATTTAAACACCCAAAAACGTTAAAAACTCTAAATTAATTTAAAACCATCGAAAACTCAAAAAACCCTGAAACCCCAAAAAACCTGTAAAAAAAATAAAATCCCTCAAAATCCCTATAACCCTTAAAACCCATTAAAATGCAAAGAAGGCCCTAAAAATCAATAAAAAGTAAAAACACTTAAAAACCTTGAAAACCCCTTATAAATCCTTAGAAAACCTTAAAATCCTAAAAAGACATAAAAACCCTAAATAAATAAAAGTTATAAATAACATAAAAACAATAAATACAATGAAAATAAAAACCCCTATAATCTTAAATGTCCCATAAAATTCCTATAAATGTAAAATCCCTAAAAATATATAAACCCCAAAGAATACCATAAAAATCATTAAACACTTAAAAAACCTATCAAACCTAAAAAATGATTAAAACCATAAAAGACCCTAAAAACCCCAAAACCATAAAACCCCATAAAAACCCTAAAAATAAGTAAAGACTCTAAAAAACCTTTAAACCCTTAAATGTGTTAAAACATATAAAAAATAAAAATAATAAAATATTCTAAAAAACTACAAACCCAAAATTATTAAAAACCAAAAAAACCCTAAAAATCACAAAAATCCTAAAAACAAATTAAATATTAAAAACCAAATGATTCATAAAAATTTAAAAAAAAACTAAACCCCCCATAAAACCATAAGAAAACCATACAATATAAAAGAAATAAATCATAAAAATGTTCAAAACCCCAAAAAATCGTAAAAACAATAAACCTCTTCAAAATCCCTAAAATCCATGAAAATTATAAAAAACCTAAAAATCCATAAAAGTACCTAAAAAACTAAAAAACTCTAAAAACCATGAAAAAACCCTAAGAAAATAATAAAAACCTAAAAACACTTTAATCCCATAAAAATATGAAAGATTATTTAAACATTAAAACCAATAATACCGCTAAAGCCCATAAAAACCTTAAAACGTTAGAAACCCTTAAAAACCCATAAAATTCCTAAACCCCATTAAAAACTCTAAAACCACTTTAAACCCCTAAAAACATTAAAAACTGTAAAAAAAACTTAAAATCCCTCAAAATACTAAAACCGATAGAAATCATAAAAACCCATAAAAATACCTGAAAACCTCAACACCCAGAAACCCAAAAACCCCCTAATAAAACCATAAAAATAAAAAAATAACGAAAACAACTAAAAGAAAAAAAAACTAAAAACTCTAAAACAATCTAAAACCCATAAAAAATATAAAACCCATAAAAACGATAAAACCGATAAAGACACCTAATAATATTAAAAACCTAAATCTTATACCGGAATTGGACTGGTTTAGGGGATGTTTGGGCATACTTGTTTCTAGATGTCGTGTGGAATTACATATGCTGGTGGTGGTGGTGGTGGTGGATTGTTCATGGTTCTGGTTCAGTTTTCTACTTGTGTTCCAGTCATTTAGTTTTGGCTTGGTGGGAAAGTTATGGCTAGTTGGTTGAGGGCTAAGAAGTTTGATGTTGTAGCATATTCAGTTAGAGTAGTATTCTATTACATGGTTATCGAAGAAGGTGTCATATCTGGTTTTGGGTGTGTGATTGTGGGTGGGGTGGTGTGTGTGCATTTGTGTGGGTGGTGGTGTGTACGTGTGTGCATGGGTGTGGATGGTGGTGTGTGTGTGTGTGACCATGTGAGTGATTATGAATCTTTAGGTTGATGAATCTTTTCTATGGATTCCTCTTTGTTAGGGTTTGTATTAACTTACTGTGTCTACTTGCTTGGTTCTTGGGAGCTATTTTGGTTCATTCTGTTGATTCGATCGGGGCATGTGTGATTGGCTTTGTTGGCTTGCAGATGGTATTTCGATGGGATCGTGCACTGAGGGTTGTTTATATCTCTAAATTATGGTTTTATATAACTCCTTGGTGGGTTTCGTGCAATATCATAATGAAGGTGGTGTTTTACAATCTTTTGGTTGTAGACTAAAGGTTATTCACATGTTTCATGGGATATTTCAGTTGCTCATTTTCTTAGTTATTAATAGGTTATTTCTTTGGTATTCCTGGATTGATTAGGTCATAGAACCTTATTCCTAAAGCAACCATCGGTTTTCAACTATTGGGGATTTTTATATAATTCATTTTCTATATATATACATATTACTTTTTTGTTCCAAAAAAATATTATAAACCCCACAAAATGGTAAAAACTCTAATAAACCTTAAAATTCCTAAAAAACTCAAAAAAGGAAATAAAACCACCCAAACCTAAAAAATGAAAAAAACCCTTAATAAAACCCTAAAATACCATAAAATATCTAAAAAACATAAATACCATAAAATTCTAAAAAATCATCAAAATCCATAAAATATATAAACCCTGAAAAACCTTTGAGAAACATAAAATTGTAAAAAAATTACAACCCCTAAAACCCCAAAAAAACCCTAAAAAAACTAAAAACCATAAAACCCTAAAAACTCCCTACAAACATAAAAATTGGGAAATACCATGAAAAATACTATGAAAACCATAAAAACATAAAAAACCTTAAACTCCTAAAAAACCTATAAATTTCTAAAAACCCAAAAACCTGTAGAAATTATAAAAAACCTAAAAAAATTAAAAAATCAAAAAACCCAAAACCCTAAAAACCAGTAAATCCCTAAAAACTCTTTAAACCCATAAAAATATAAAAAAACTCTAAAAACATAAAAATACTAAAAACTCAAAAAAACCTCAAAACCCCAAAAACCCATAAAATCCCTAAAATCTTTTAAATCCCTAAAACCAGTAAAAACCCATAAAAATCCTAAAAATATGAAAACATCCATAAAATAATCCATAAATACCTCTTAAAAACCTAGAAAACCCCTAATAAAAACTTAAAAAATAAAAACACATAAACACAAAACAACCTAAAATGATAAAAACACTACAAAACAATAAAATCCATAAAAACACTGAAAACGGTGAAAATATTTAAACACCCTAAAAACCCCAAAAATCAAAATAATACAAAAAAATATCTAAATAAATAAAAACACCTAAAAACCATTAACACCCATATAAGGCCCTTAAAAACCTAAAAACACTTATAACCCATAAAATCTAAAAACAACTTAAACCCTAAAACGACAAAAAAAACACCTCTAAAAACAATAAACTCTACAAAAAATCATAATAACTTTAAAAACCCCTGATAACCCTAAAAACCACTAAATATTTCTAAAAACCCTTTAAACCCCAAAAAATGTTAAAAAACTCTAATAAATTCGAAACACCTAAAAACAAAAAAAATCACTAAAAACCCAAAGAACCATAAATAAACCTAGAACCCCTAAAACCCCTCAAAATCCATTAAAACCCTAAAAACCATAAAAAATAAAAATCCATAAAAATAACTAAAAATTTAAAAAACCCTAAAATCCTAAAACCCCTAAAAACATAAAAACTCTAAAAAACATATAACACCAAAATAATAACAACCCTTAAAAATCCTAAAACCCCTAAAAACCATAAAATCCCCTAAAACCCATAAGAATCTCTAAAAATCCATAAAAACCATAAAAAATAAAAAAAAAATAAAAACTTCTTTAAACCCCTATAAACATTAGAAACACTATAGTCATTATAAACCCTAAAAACATAAAAAAAATCCCAAAAACCCTAAAAAACCATAAAAACCCAAAAAACCCCAAAACCCTTAAAATACATAAAACCCTCAAAATAATAAAAACCCTAAAGCCCCAAAAAATACCAAAAAACATAAAAAACACTAAAAACCTACGAGATCCTTAAACCCCAAAAAAACACTTAAAACCCCTCAAAAACCTAGAAACGCTAAAAACCATAAAAACCATAAAAACCATAAAAACAATTAAAATCCATAAAAACCCTAAGAACCAATAAAAATATTAAAAAATATGTAAATATATTTAAATATGGAAGAACCCATAAAAACGTAGGAAAACATTAAAAAAAAAACCATTAATCCCCTAAAAACAATAAATTTGCTAAAACCCCTAAAATACTCAAAAAAACACACAAAACCCCCAAAAACCTATAAAACCCCAAAACTATAAAAGACCCTAAAATCCCATAAAAATACTAAAAACACTAAAAACCCTTTTGACGCATAAATTTTTTAATAAACTATAAAAAATACTATAGTCCCAAAAAAACACAAAAACTACCCTAAAACAAAAAAAACAAACAAAAGCCTTAAAACATTGAAAACCAACCAAATCCCCAAAAACACAAAAACAATAAAACATAAAAAATACCTAAAAACCCCTTAAGGAATAAAACACCAAAAAACCCCTAATAAAATGTTAAAAACCTAAAAAAACATAAAACCACATAAAACCCAAAAAACCAATAACAACCCTAAAACCCCTAAAAATACTAGATACCCTTAAAAATACTAAAAATGATTTGTATTGTAGAATGGTTATGGAAATGGGTGTTGGTGGTTCTGTGTGGCTGGCTGTGAAATTATGGATTGGTTAAGTGTTTTTAGATGTTGGAAACTGAGGTGATGGATGCTGGTTTCTGCCTGGATAGGAAGTGATGAAGCTGATGTTTATGATTTTTGTGTTGTTCGTTCTGTGTTGTTGGTTGTGGATCTGATTGGAGAGGAGGCACTGGAAGCTAGAAATTTTTCTAATGGATGATGGTTTCTACTTGGATTGGAGGTTCTGAAGGTGATATTTTTGCGTCACTGATGTATCTGGTTATGATGTTGATTGTGATCCCATGATGCTGCTTCTCTTGGGTGTGGGTTGTTTGACTCTTCCCTCTATGGTGTTCTTTTTAGGATTGGGGGGGGGGGTTGGTTTTCATTGGGGTGTTCATAGTTTTTGGGTGTGGGTCATTTGACTCTACCCCTCCCTAGTTTTCTTTTTCTTTTTTCTAATAAATTTTGGGGGGATAGGAGTAGCATGGTCCCGTGCCTTCATTTCCCCTAAAAAATAAAAAAATGATAAAAACCGTAAAAAGACCATAATACCCCGAAAAACCATAAAAACTCCTAAAAAAATTAAATACCCTAAATACCTATAAATCCACTGAAAACCACAAAAAGTATTAAAATCCTTTAAACCCCTAAATAATTTTGAAAATAAAAAACCATTAAAAACAATAAAAAATCTCAAAAAATCCCATAAACCCAAAAAAACTGAAAAAACCCGAATACCTGAGAAACCAAAAAACCCATCAAAATCCCTAACAACCCTATAACCATAAAAATACAAAAAAAAACTAAAAATTCCTAAAAATGTAAAAAACCCTAAAAATATGAAAACCCTAAGGAATTCATAAAATCCTAAACCACTTAAAACCCATGAAAACCAAAAAAAATAATAACCATAAAACACTAAAAACTCTGGAAACCATAAAAACCATAAAAAACTCTAAAAACTTAAAAAAAAATCTTAAAATCCCATACAAACCCTAAAATTTGATAAAAAAATAAAAACCCCTTTAAACCACTAAAAACATTTAAAAACTCAAAAAAACTCTTAAAACCCCTAATAAAACTCAAAAAAACCCCAAAAATCCGAAACAACCATAAAATCATAAAAACCCAAAAACCATCAAAATCCCTAAAAAACATACAAAACAATACAGACCCTAGAAAACCCTAAAACCCCAGGAAAAATATAAGAAAACATTAAAACCTAAAAACAGTTAAAAACCCTAAAAACCTAAAAATTGAAAAAAAAACACCTAAAAGGCCCGCAAAGACCCTAAATACAGTAAAACCCATTAAAACAATAAAAGAACCTAAAACCATAAAAATCCAAAAACCCCATAAAAATATTAAAACCCCACTAAAAACTCTAAAAAACTTTAAACCCCTAATATTATTAAAAAACTCTAAAATGAAAAAACTCAAATAAATCCCTAAAAACCAAAAAAACTTTAAAAACCCTAAAACCACCCAAAATCCCTAAAAACCCTAAAAACCCATAAAAATATGAAAAATTATCTAAAAATCAATAAAAACAAAAAAAAACTTTAAAACCTTGAATAAAATGAAGAAAATCATAAAAACATAAAAACACTAAAAACCCTAATAATAATAAAAACATCAAAAACCCAAAAAACCATAAAAATCCATCAAAATTCCTAAAAACCCTAAAAATCGATAAAAATATTATAATACCATAAAAATCCAAAAAATACCCTAAAAATATAAAAAACCATAAAACCCATAGAAACCCCTATGTAAACCTTAAAAACCTTAAAACACATAAAACCCCTAAAAACCTAAAAAATACTAACAATCCTAAAAACCCAAAAAATACCTTAAAAATCCTAAATACCCCAAAAACCTTTTAATCCCCTAAAAACACTAAAAAATATAAAAAAACCCTAAAAACATATTAACATTCAAAATTATAAAAAAACATAAAAAATATAAAAAATAAAAAAATAAAAAATAAAAACCAAAAAAACCAAAAAATCTTCCAAAATCCCATAAAATTCAAAAACCCATAAAAATCCAAAATGGCCCTAAAAATCAATGAAAAATTAAAATTACTGAAAAAAATAAAAAACATTAAAACCCTAAGAAAAATTAAAGACATTATATAACAAAATACACAGGAAACTATAAAACCCACTAAAAACCAAAAAACCAAAAAACCCCCCAAAATCCCTAAAAACTCCAAAAAATCACAAAAATCATAAAAACCCTAAATAACCCTAAAAATGTAAAGACCACTATAAACCGTAAGAAAACATTAAAAACCTAAAATCACTTAAAACCCCTAAAAACTTAAAAATTGACAAAACCCTAAAAAGACCCAAAAATCCTTAAAACCCCATAAAACCCTAAATCCCTAGAAATCCTAAAAACCAATAAAGACATAAAAACTATAAAAACCATTTAAACTAGTAAAAATGATAAATAAACTCTAAATCATTAAAAACTATTCAAAACTCAAAATACACTAAAAACACAAAATACCCATAAAACAATAAATAACCATAAAACCCTCAAAATTCTTATAATCTCTAAAAACCCTTAAATTTTTTAAAAATACCCAAAATACATAAAACAAATACCCTAAAAACAATGAAAATACTTCAGAATACATTAAAACCCAAAAAACACTTAAAACCAATAAAAACATAACAATGCAAAAATCCCTAAAAAACCTAAAACCCTAAAAAAGAATAAAAACCCTCAAAATACATAAAGACCCAAAAAATCATAAAAATCCCTAAAAATAAGTAAAAAAATAAAAACACCTAAAAAATGTAAAAAACCCTATGAAAACCTTAAAACCTAAATATAATTAAAACCCATGAAATCCATAAAAATGATTAAAAAAATCCAAAAAACACAAAAAACCCAAAAAATCATAAAAAATCCTAAAAACCATAAAAACGCAAAAAAGTCATAAAAACCCTAAAAAAAGTAAAAACTATAAAACACTTTAAACACCTAAAATGTTAAAAAAATCTAAATCACCCTAAAAAGTGAAAGAAACACTACAATCCCAAAAAATAATAAAAACCATAAAAACACTAAAAACCCTCAAAATCCCCAAAAAACCCATAAAAACTCTAAAATTTCCCTAAAAATATCGAATAAATTAAAAAACCTAAATCTCTAAATCCTCTAATAAAACCTTAAAATCCAAAAAAACCAAAAACACCGAAAAACCTTAAAAACATTAGAAACATTAAAACCTCTAAAAATACACTTGAAACACTAAAAACCACTAAAACCCATAAAACACCTAAAACCAATAAAAACCATAAAACCCAAAAAAATACCAAAACCCACTAAAAACACTAAAAACCCTTTAAACCCCTAAAAAAATGTTAAATAACTATAAAAAAAATCAGAAACCCTAAAAACTCAAAACCCCTAAAAATCGAAAGAATCATAAAACCTAAGAAAACCCTAAAACATCTGAAAATAATTGCCTTGGAAAAGACCCACAAAATACCTAGAATCCCTAAAAACCATAAAAATACTAAAAGTCCCTAAAAATATTTAAAACATTAAATACCGATAAAAACACTTAGAGAACCTTAAAAACTAAAAAAAACATTTAAAAGGCCTAAAAACACAAAACACAATAAAAATCCTAAAATCATAAAACCTAAAAATGATCACAAGAACGAAATTCTCTAAAAACATTAAAAATACAAAAGGCCATAAAAATCCATAAAATAGTGAAAAACACTCAAAACCCTAAAAACCATAAAAAGATAAACCCCTAAAAACCCATATAAAACCATAAAACCCCTAAAATCCTTAAAAACACTAGAAACCCAAAAAAATAAAAAACTGATAAAAACTCAAAAAACCCTTTAAACAACTAAAAATGTGTAAACTATAAAAAAACCTTTAAAACCCTAAAAACTAAAAAACCCAAAAAACCCAAAAAAAACAATAAAACCCTAAAAATACCTTAAACCAGTAAAAACCCTCCAAAATGAAAATAAAATCCCTAAAAAAATTCAATGCATAAAAAACCCTAAAACAATAAAAAATCATAAGAAAAACTTAAAAACCCTAAAACTTTTAAAATTGATAAGAACACTAAACACCCATAAACCCTAAAAAACTCCAAACCCCATCAAAATGCATAAAAAACCTAAAAATCCAAAAAAACCATAAAACCCTTAAAATGTTAAAAACACTAAAAATCCTGAAAACCCCTAGGAAAACATTAAAAACATAAAAACACTTGTAACACCTAAAAAACTAAGGCAAAACAATAAGAGAAAAGAAGATGTCATCATTCTCTATTAGGTTCTCCCTCCTGACGTTGTGATCTCCAAGGCTTCCTCTTTGAATCCCCCTCAGCAGATTCATTGATACCTTTCAGTTTAATATATGTGTTCTGAATGGGGTCTTTCTCATGTGTCCCTTTTCCTTGGTATTGTGCTTGTGGAAGATGAGGAAGATGATTGGTGGTGAAGGGATCTGGTAGTTCTGTTTGGGAAGGAGCAGCGTCGGTCTAGCATAGTTCTTATAGTGGTTTAGACAACCTTGGAAGATCTGGAATCTTCTCATAGCTTTGATGATTGATCTTTTCTCCTTCCCATTTCCTGGCACTGCTGGCGCATTCAAGCTTGCACAGATTCATATGTTTCATAATCTACTGTGGTTTTAGATCGTATCGATCTGACAAGGGACAAAGAAGTCAGCTCCTTAGTGGTCAGAATCCTATTTGGGAAGCTGATCAAGGTCGCCTTTGCAGATCTGGGGTCACGGATAGGTCAAAGAGGTCATGGGACTCAATGGAAGAGAAGGTTTCATTGGTAGCATGGGTTGTGGTTTCATCGACGGTCAGTTGCCTTCTCTGGTTTGTTGGTTCACTGTTCATTTTCTCCTCTGATGGCACTTCGAATCAGGTATGTGGTCTCTCCTACAGTGTTGATATTGCGACTTCTGGGCCTACTGGTGGCTCGTGAATTATTCATTCTTTTGTTGACTAGGTACATTATTTATCTGCTGTTATGGTTTTTTCTACTAGTGGATTGATATGTTGGTAGGGCTCCTCATCTTGTTAGGGGTTCTGATTCTCCAATTAAGATGATTCTAGATTGTTTTTGATATTTTTAATGTTTTTTGGAATTTTGTGTGTGTCGATGCAAGAGATTTTGCTTCTTGTTTATGAGGTGCAGGAGGAGGTGTTGGTTATCAAAAATAGTGGTGTTGGATGCTGATTGCTGATGGGATGGGATGTGATGAAGCCGATGTTTACGTGTTTGGTGCTAGTTGCTCTGCACTACGGGTGATAGATCCACCTAGTGAGGGGTGCTGGGGGTTGATGATGATGGTGGTTTTGAATTTCTAGCGGTAGATATATTTTTAAAGGAGGTGAAGTATGATGATAATGGACTGAGGGATGGTTGACGTTTGGATGTGATGCAATGAAGCTGACATTATTGAGTTTGGTGTTGATGGTTCTATGTAGGTGGCGGTGGATCTATTTGGTGTGGAGGTGCTGGTTGATAGATTGTGTGTCTTTGGATGCCATTTGATGCTTGGTTATGATATTCTAGATGACAATTACTGCTTGGATGGGAAGTGATGATGTTGTGGTCGTCAGCTATTGCTGGTACATTGGGCTAATTTATAATGTTATTGGCGATTTTCTATTTTGGGTGATTTTGGTGCTTTTCACTACTTGTTGATGGTCGGTGGTTGGTTGAAAGGTGATGATAATGGTTTTTTATCGATGTTGTGACAGTGATTGGTGTTGGGGCTGCTAGAGGTTGTTCTTTGTGGCCTCATGATGCTGAAGTTGGTTCTGTGTTTGCTTTACTGTACCTTTTTCTTTCATTGTTTTCTTTTTTTGGACTGTCTTTGGGTATGGGCCGTTTGACTCTACCCATCCCTTTTTTACTACATCTATTTTTCTAATATTTTTTTGGGGGGTCGATAATAGCCCGTCCCTACACATATTATTCCCTATAAAATTTAAAAACACTAAAAACCCTAAAAATACCTTAAATCCCCTAAATACTATAAAAATCACTAAAGACCATAAAAATACATAAAAACCCATAAAGACCCCCTAAAACCAATACAATCACTGAAAACCATCTAATTCCATTAAAACTTTAGAACCTCTAAAAAGATTAAAAATAGTAAAAAACTAAAAAAACGAAAATAACAAAAATAACCATAAACTCCAAAAACCCACAAAATCCCTTAAAAACATAAAAATATAAAAATTCCCTAAAAACTCATAAAATAATAAAAAACATATATCCATGAAGCGCCTAAATAATGGTAAAAATTATTAAAAACCCAAAAAATTATAAAAACCATAATAATCCATAAAACCTTTAAAATAAAAAAACATAAAGATTCTCTAAAACCTCAAAATACAGGAAAACTTCTATAAAAAGATAAAAATGATAATAAACACTTAAAAACCTAAAAAAATAAAAAACCTTAAAAATATAAAATATAATAAAATCCCTAAAGATCCCTAAAAATACCTAAAATATGAAAACCCCAGAAAAAAATAAAACTGTTAAAAACCTTAAAAACCCTAAAAACCCTAAAACCACTAGAAACTCTAAAAAACAATTGAAACCCCTAAAATTATATAATACTAGAAAAACCTTAACACCCCTAAGAAACTCAAAGAAACCCAAAAAAACCCATAAGTACTCTAAAAACACTAAAAACACCAAATTCTCATAAACCCCTAAAAATGATAATTTTTTTAAAAAAATCCCTTAAAATCCCTTAAAATTTTAAAAAACCAAAAAACCCAAAAAACCCCTAGGAAAAAAAACGCCTTAAAAACATAAATTATCTAAAAACCAAAAAATGCTAAAACCGCTAATGCCCCTAATAACCCAAGAAACCCTAAAAATCACAAAAAGTCCTTAAAAATCTAAAATATGCCCTATAAAAAAAAAGAACATAAAATACCCAACAAACCCAGAAAAAACCTAAGAAAACCTTTAAAACCTTAATAAAATAATAATAACTAAAAACCTAAAAATTGTTTAAAACATAATAAAAAATACTAATATGACCCAAACCCCCTAAAAATAGTAAAATTCCCTAAAAATTATAAAAACCCTAAGAAAAATAATAATCATTAAGAACTCAAAAAAAACATTAAAACCCTCAAAAAGTTAAAAACTATAAAAACCTAAGAAACACTAAAAACTCACCCCCTCTAAAACTCAGAAAACCATAAACACCCTAAATCCCTAAAAATCCCTAAGAACCCGAAAAAACACATAAAAAAAATCAATATAAATCTTTAAAAACATAGAAACACCTACAAACCCTGAAAACCCCAGAGAAAACATTATAAACCTAATAACAATTAAAACCCCTAAAATCAAAAAACCCTAAAAACCCATTAAAACACCCTAAAACTCATAAAACCCACTAAACCCATAAACACCTCTAAACACCCCTAAAAACCATAAAACACCCTTAAAATCCATAAAATCCTAAAAACCAAATAAAACCCTAAAAACCTTCTAAATTCAAAAAAATTTCTAAAAACACAAAAACCTATAAACACCCCTAAAAACCATCAATATCCATAAAAACCCAAAAAACCCATTAGGATACAAAAATAGACTAAAAAATTCCTAGAAACATAAAAACCCCAAAACAACCCAAAAAATCAATGAAAACCTAAAAAAACTAAAAAAATTAAAACACATAAAAACCTAAAAATTCTATAAAACCAATAAAACCCTAAAAATACAATAAAGTACCTAAAAACTCCTAAAATCATAAAAAACCTAAAAACATAAAAATCCATAAAAAGCTAATAAAACTCTAAAAACCCTTTGAAATACTAAAAATCTTAAAACAGTAAAAACATAAAAGCTAATAAAACATTAAAAACCCAAAAAAATGTAAATCAATAAAACCCTTAAAATCCTAAAAACCCTCAAAATCACTAAAAACTCAAAAAATGCATAAAAAGTCTAAAGAAGCCCTAAAAATACCCAAAATTGTAAAAAAATTGAAAAACCATGAAACCCTCCAATAAAACCATAAAAATATCACTTAGAACCCCTAAAATACAAATAATTGCTAAAATGAACAAAAATATAACCCCCTCAATACCATAAGATCCACTAAAACCCCACAAAATCATAAAAAACTCTAAAAAGTTTAAAAAAATCCTTAAAAGTTCCAAATAACATAAAAACCCTTAAAATCCTAAAAAACAAAACAAACCCTTAAAATCATAAACATACTTAAAACCCTATGAAAACCTAAAAAAGATAAAAACCATAAATATTCCCTAAAACGAAAAAAAATCTAAAAAACTATAAAACCCTAAAAAAATTAAAAAACCCTAAAAACATATAAAATTCCAAAAAAATACTAAAAACTATAAAACTAGTTAAACCCCTAATTTCTCAAAAATCTGTAAAAACACTAAAATACTCAATAAACTATTAAAAACCCCAAAAATAAAAAAACCTTAAAAACTAAAAAAAAACTTAAAATCATTAAAAACCATAAAAGATGATAAGATTCTTAAAAACCCCTAAAAATTACTAAAAATGTAGAAAAACTCTAAAAATATTGAATACCCCTAAGATAACCTCAAAAAAATAACATCCCTTAAAACCACTAAAAACATAAAAACAATAAAATCCCTAAAACCCATAAAACTCCCCAAAATCACTAAACACCTAAAAAGCCAAAAAAAATCCATAAAAACATAAAAAAAACGTACAAACCATGAAACAACCTAAAAAGACCTTAAAATACTAAAACATCAAAATCCCCTAAATAAATAATAATTGATAAAAATCCTAAAAAGTATATAAAACCATAAAAATTCCTCAAACCCATAAACCCCACTAAAAAACATTAAAATCAATTGAAACTCTAAAACCCCACTAAAAACACTAAAAATCCTTTAATCCCCTAAAAACGTTACAAATCACTACAAAACCTTAAACACACAAAAAAACTCAAAAAAACCCCTATAGAACCAATAGAATCATAAAAACCCTAAATACCATAAAATACCTAAAACCCCAAAAAACTAAAAATAAACATAAAAAATCTATAAAATCCCTAACGACGTAAAAAATTGAACAAACCCAAAAAACTCCCATGAAATCATTAAAAAACTAAAAACACATAAAAACCCTGAAATCTTTCCAAATAGCTAAAAACACATAAAACCCCCTAAAAACTCTAAAAACACTTCAAACCCTTGAAAACATTAAAAACTATAAAAAACCATAAAACCCCTTTAAACTCAAATTAACCCCCAATCCCATAAAAACACTAAAACTCTCAAAAATGTAAAAACACTTTCGAATCCATAAAACCAATAAAAACCATAAAAAGCCTAAAAAATACCTAAAAATTTCTAAAAACATAAAAAACACTAAAAACTCTAAAACCCCTCAGAAAAACTAAAAAACCTAAAAAAACTAAAAAAACATAAAAACATTAAAAACACTATTAACCCTAAAACCCTTAAAACCCTAAAAAACTCTAAATCCCTAAAAACCAACAAAAATTCTAAAAAATCCCTAAAATATCATAAAATGTAAAAAATGATAAAAACCCTAACAAAATTAAGAAAACCATAAAAAACTAAGAACGCTTAAAATCCCTATAATCAATTTTTTTATAAAACCACAAAATACCCTAATGCCCACTACAACAATAAAACCTCTAGAAACATAAAAAACCCTAAACCCCATAAACACTCTAAAAACCATTGAACCTCTAAAAAACATTAAACCCTTAAAAATGACTAAAAAATTCTATGAAACCATAAAACCCTTAAAAAATTAAAAACATCCTAAAACCAGAAAAAAACATAAAAACCATTAAAACCCTAAAATCTATCAAAATCACTAAAAACCCTAAAAACAATAAAATTTTAAAAAATCCCAAAAATACCTAAAAAAAAACCATTAAAACCCTAAAAACCCCTATGAAAACATTAAAAACCCAATTACACAAACTCCCCTAAAATATATAAAAATACTAAAAAAGAAAAAACTTAAAAATACCCTAAACCCCCAAAAAACTGTAAAAACCCCTAAAATTATTCAAAATCTATAAAAACCCTTAAAACACACTAAAATTAATTAAAACCTTTTAAACCCTTAAAATTTTAATGAATTATAAAAACCCATAAATATTAAAAAAATATCAAAAAACCGCAAAAAACACACAAAAAACCCATTAAAACACTATAAACCCTAAAAACCCTAAAATCACTCAAAATCCTAAAAAACCTAAAAACCCATAAAAATCCTAAAAACCCTAAAAATGTAAAAAAAAACCTTGAAAACCTGGAAAACCATTCATAAAAACCTAAAAAACTAATACACCCTAAAAACCATCAAAATTCCTAAAACCATAAAAAGCCTAAAAATCCCTAAAAATATAAAAAACTTGAAAAAATCTGAAAACCCCTATTAAAAAACATTAAAACCAAAAACAACTAAACCCCTAAAAACCAAGAAACATAAAATTAGCTAAAAAATCCTAAAAATCTTGACAAAACCTAATACCCCGAAAAATTTCAAAACCCCTACAAATCTCAAAAAAATCTAAAAAAACACAAAAAAACACAAAAATCCCAAAACCCCTAACAACCATAAAAATACCCAAAATACCTGAAAGATAATAAAAATCATAAAAAAACTAAAAATCTATGAAATACATAAAAAAACCTAAAGAACCCTGAAAACCCATAAGAAATGCTTAAAATCCAAAACCACTTAAAACCCACAAAAATGCAAAAACCTTTAAAAATCATCGAAATCCCTAAAAACTAAAAATAATAAATATCATAAGAAATCCCCATAAATTATTAAAGCATAAAAAACCCTAAAATGTCAAAAAAAACCTATGAAAAAAACAAAAATAAAAAAACACTTAAATTCGCTAAAAAACTAAAGACGCTAGAACTTGAAAACCCTTAAAAGTTTATAAAACACTAAAACCCACTAAAAAAAATATAACCTATAAAATAAAATTACAAAACCATTAAATTACATTAAAATTATAAAAAACTACAAAAAATCTAAAAACCCTTTAGACCCTTAAAACGTTAAAAAATCTAAAAAACCATAGAATACTAAAAAAAACCATAAAAACCAAAATAATCCATAAAACCTTAAAAAATACCTGACAATCACTAAAAACCTACACACCCCTAAAACCCTTTAAAACCCATAAAAAAAATAAAACCTTAAAAATCATAGAACCTCCAAAAACTTAAAAAATGTTAAAACCCCTATGAAACCATAAAAACCCTAAAAACCATGAAAATCCCGAAAATCCCAAAATCCCCATAGAAATCATTAAAAAACCTAAAAATACCTAAAAATTTATAAAATAATAAAAAAACAATTAATCCCTTAATAGAACAATAAAAACCTAAAAATACATAAGCCTCTTAAAAATCCTAAAAAACACTTAGTACCCAAAAAACCCCTTAAAAGACCCTAAAAACTCAAAAATCACTTAAAACCATAAAAAACCAAAAAAAACATAAAAACCAAAAGAAAATATAATATAATACTAAAACACATTAAAAACCTTAAAACCATTTAAAACCCTAAAAACATTAAATACACAAAAAACTCGTAAAACCCATAAAAACTTAATAAACCCCAAAACCTCAAAAAACCACAGAAACCAAAATTACCATCAAAATCCCTAAACACATTAAAAAACCTTAAAATCATAAAAATATCTAAAAATCCTAAAAATGAAAAAAAACTAAAATCTTTGAAAGACCCTAAAAACCTTAAAAACCTAAAAACACTTAAAACCCATCAGCATCCCAAAAAACCATGTAAAACAATAACAAACCAAAAAAATCAATAAAAATCCTTAAAAATGTAAAAAACCCTAAAACCCCTAAAAAATAAAAAGAAATACTTAAAAATATAAAAAACATAAGACCCTTAAAAACCTAAAAAATATAAAAACCATAAAAAGACCTTAAAAACACCAAAACCGCAAAACCCCCGAAAACGAATTGAAACCCTAGAAACCCACTAAAAACTATAGAAAACTTTTAAGTTCCTAAAAAAGATAAAAAAAATATAAAAATGCTTAAAATAATAAAAATGAAAAATCCATAAAAAAAACTTAAAAAACCTTAAAATCCCTAAAAAACCTAAAAATCCAAAAAAACTTGAAAACCCCTAAAAATACTAAATAGAACTAAAAATATGTAAGAATATAACAACCCGAAAACCCCTTAATAAAACCATCATAACTTAAGAACACATAAAAATCCTAAAAATCATAAAAACACAAAAAACCCTAAAAACAAAAAAAATGCCCCTAAACCCCTTAACACCATAAAAACCTGTAAAAATCATAAAAACCTAAAAAATAGTAAAGATCCTAACTTCACTTCACTTTTGATTGAAAAATGAACACAGTCCAATTAAACTAGTAAAGATCCTAAAAAGACACTAAAAATCTAAAAAAACTTTAAACAAAGAAAAAAATTAAAAAAATTAAAAACACTTAAAAGCCCTCAAAAACTAAAAAAACATTAAATCCCAAAAACCAAAAAACCCCCCAAAATCCCTACAAACCCTAAAAGACAAAAAAACCCTAAGAATCCCAAAAAAATGTAAAAAACCAAAAAATCCTAAAAACCCCTGGAAAAACCATAGAAACCTAAAAACCCCAAAAACCATATAACACTAAAACCCCTCAAAATATCTAAAAACACTAAATAAAATAAAAATCCTACAAAAATCCAAATATCCTTAAAAATGTAAAAACCCCTAAAAACCTTAAAACCCCTAAGAAAACATTAAAAACCTAAAATAATATAAACCCCTAAAAAACTAAATATAATAAAAACCACATAAACACTAAAAACCTTAAACCCCCTAAAACAAAATTTTAAAAAATACCATTAAATATGCAAACAAAAAAACCATGAATATCCCTAAGAAAACCTTAAAAACACAAAAAATTCCAAAAACCATAAAAAACATAAAAAATTCCAAAAAAACCCCTAAAAATACCTAAATACCCTAATAACAATTAAAATCCTAAACAATCCCTCAAAATACCAAAAAATGTAAAAAAACACAAGATATAAATAAAACCCAATGGAAACCTTAAAAACCTAAAAATAATTAAAACCCTAAAAAACCTAAAAACACTTAAATCCATAATAGACACAAAAACCCCAAAAAAATTAAAAACAATAGAAACCCCTAAAAACAACAAAAAATCATTAAAACTTATTAAAACCACTAAAACACCAATAAAAAATATAAAAACCCTTTAAACCACTAACAATGTTAAAAAAAATAAATAAACCCATGAAAACCCTAAAACACTAAAGAAACACAAAAACCCAAAAAACAATGAAAACACTAAAACCCCTTAAAACCCTAAAAAAGAAAACAAACCCTTAAAATCCTAAACACACTTAAAACCCTATGAAAACCTAAAAAAGATAAAAACCATAAAAATTCCCTAAAACAAAAAAGCCATAAAAAACTATAAAACCCTAAAAAATTAAAAATACCTAAAAACATATAAAATTCCAAAAAAATACTAAAAACTATAAAACTAGTTAAACCCCTAATTTTTTTAAAAGCTATAAAAACACTAAAAAACTCAATAAAATACTAAAAACCCCAAAAATATAAAAAAACCTTAAAAACTAAAAAAACATAAAATCATTAAATACCATAGAAGATGATATGATTCTTAAAAACCCCTAAAAATAACTAAAAATGTAGAGAAACTCTAAAAATATTGAATACCCCTAAGAAAATCTCAAAAACATAAAATTCCTTAAACCACAAAAAACATAAAAACACTAAAATCCCTAAAACCCGAAAAAACTCCCCAAAATCACTAAACACCTAAAGACAAATAAAAATCCTAGAAAAGCCCTAAAATCCATAAAAACGTAAAAAACCTACAAACCATGAAAAACCTAAAAAGACCTTAAAATACTAAAACATAAAAATCCCCTAAATACATAATAATTGATAAAAATCCTAAAAAGTATATAAAACCATAAAAAATCCTAAAACCCATAAACCCACTAAAAAACATTAAAATCAATTGAAACTCTAAAAACCCACTAAAAACACAAAAAATCCTTTAATCCCCTAAAATCGTTAAAAATCACTACAAAACCTTAAACAAACAAAAAACTCAAAAAACTCCTACAGAACCAATATAATCATAAAATCCCTAAAAACCATAAAATACCTAAAACCCCAAAAAACCAAAAATAAACGTAAAAAATATATAAAAATCCCTAACGATGTAAAAAATTGTACAAACCAAAGAAAACTCCCATGAAATCATTAAAAAACTAAAAACACATAAAATCCCTAAAATCCTTCCAAATAGCTAAAAACAAATAAAACCCCCTAAAAACTCTAAAAACACTTCAAACCCTTGAAAACATTAAAAAATCTAAAAAACCATAAAAACCCTTTAAACTCAAATTAACCCCCAAACCCATAAAAACACTAAAACCATCAAAAACATAAAAAGCCTTTAGAATCCATAAAACCCCTAAAAACCATAAAAATCCAAAAAATACCTAAAAATTTATAAAAACATAAAAAACACTAAAAACCCTGAAACCCCTCATAAAAACTAAAAAAGCTAAAAAAGCTTAAAAAAAACATAAAAACATGAAAAAAACTATAAACCCTAAAACCCCTAAAACCCTAAAAAACATAAAATCCCTAAAAAGAAACAAAAATTCTAAAAAATCCCTAAACTATCATAAAATGTAAAAAATGATAAAAACCATAACAACATTGAGAAAACCATAAAAAACTAAGAAAACTTAAAATCGCTATAATCAATTTTTTATAAAACCACAAAAATACCCTAATGTCCCCTACAACAATAAAACCTCTAGAAACTTAAAAAACCATAAACCCCATAAACACTCTAAAAACCATTGAACCTCTAAAAAACATTAAACCCTTAAAAATGATTAAAAAAAACTCTATGAAACTATAAAACCCTTAAAAAATTAAAAACAACCTAAAACCATAAAAAAACAAAAAAACCATAAAAACCCTAAAAACTATCAAAATCACTAAAAACCCTAAAAACAATAAAATTTTTAAAAACCCCCAAAAATACCTAAAAACAAAAAAACCATTAAAAACCTAAAAACCCCTATGAAAACATTAAAAACCCAATTACACAAACACCCTTAAAATATATAAAAATACTAAAAAACAAAAATCATTAAAATACCCTAAACCCCCAAAAAACTGTAAAAACCCCTAAAAATATTCAAAATCTATAAAAACCCTTAAAACCCACTCAAATTAATTAAAACCTATTAAACCCTTAAAATGTTAATGAATTCTAAAACACCATAAATATTAAAAAGGTATCAAAAACCCACCAAAAACACACAAAAAACCCATTAAAACACTATAAACCCTAAAAACCCTAAAATCACTAAAAATCTTAAAAACCTAAAAACCCATAAAAATCTGAAAATCCCTAAAAATGTAAAAAAAAACCTTGAAAACCTGGAAAACCATTCATAAAAACCTAAAAAACTAAACCACCCCCAAAACCATCAAAATCCCTAAAACCAGAAAAAGCCTAAAAATCCCTAAAAATATAAAAAACTAGAAAAACTCTGAAAACCTCTATGAAAAAACATTAAAACCAAAAACACCTAAAACCCTAAAAACCAAGAAAAAGTAAAATTGCTAAAAAATACTAAAAATTATGACAAAACATAATACCCCGAAAAATTTCAAAACCCCTACAAATCTCAATAAAATCTAAAAAACACAAAAAACCCACAAAAATCCAAAAACCTTTAACAACTGTAAAAATACCCAAAAAACCTGAAAGATAATAAAAATCATAAAAAAACTAAAAATCTCTGAAATACATAAAAAAACATAAAGAACCCTAAAAACCCATAAGAAATGATTAAAATCCAAAACCACTTAAAACCCACAAAAATGCGAAAACTACTAAAAACACTAAAAACTCCTAAATATCATCGAAATCCCTAAAAACTAAAAATAATAAATATCCTAAGAAATAACCATAAATTATTAAAGCATAAAAACCCTAAAAAGTCAAAAAAGACCTATGAAAAAAATAAAAATATAAAAACACTTAAATCCGCTAAAAAACTAAAGACGCTAGAACATGAAAACCCTAAAAAGACTATACAACCCTAAAACCCCCTAAAACCATATAACCCTTTAAGAACATTAAAAAACCATTAAATTCCATTAAAATTATAAAAAACTACAAAAAATCTAAAAACCCTTTAGACCCTTAAAAAGTTAAAAAATCTAAAAAACCATAGAATACTAAAAAAACCCATAAAAACCAAAATAATCCATAAACCCCTAAAAAGACCTGAAAATCACTAAAAACCTACACACCCCTAAAACCCTTTAAAACCCATAAAAACAATAAAACCTTAAGAATAATATAACTTCTGAAAACTTAAAAAATGGTAAAACCCCTATGAAACCATAAAAACCCTAAAAACCATCAAAATCACGAAAATCCCTAAATCCCCATAAAAATCATTAAAAAAACTAAAAATACCTAAACATTTATAAAATAATAAAAAAACAATTAATCCCTTAATAAAACAATAAAAACCTAAAAATAAATAAGCCTCTTAAAAATCCTAAAAAACACTTAGTACCCAAAAAAACCCCTTAAAAGACCCTAAAACCTTAAAAATCACTTAAAACCATAAAAAACCAAAAAAAACATAAAAACCAAAATAAAAGATAATATAATTCTAAAACACATTAAAAACCTTAAAACCATTTAAAACCCTAAAAACATTAAAAACACTAAAAACCGGTAAAACCACTAAAAACTTAATAAACCCTAAAAACTCAAAAAATCACTAAAACCACAATTACCATCAAAATCCCTAATCACATTAAAAACAATAAAATCCTAAAAATACCTAAAAATCCTAAAAATTAAAAAAAACCTTAATTCCTTGAAAGACCCTAAAAACCTTAAAAACTTAAAAACACTTAAAACCCCTCAACATCCAAAAAAATCATGAAAAACTATAACAAACCAAAAAAATAAATAAAAATACTTAAAAATGTAAAAACCCTAAAACCCCTAAAAAATAGAAAGAAATAATTGAAAATATAAAAGACATAAGACCCTTAAAACCTAAAAACACTAAAAACCATAAAAGACCCTAAAACACCACAAACCACAAAACCCCTGAAAACGAATTGAATCCCTAGAAGCCCACTAAAAACCATAGAAAAATTTTAAATTCCTAAAAAAGATAAAAAAACTCTAAAAACGCTTAAAACAATAAAAATGAAAAAACCATAAAAACCCTAAAAATCCTTAATAAAATCATCAAAACTTAAGAACACATAAAAATCCTAAAAATCATAAAAACAGAAAAAAAACCCTAAATACCAACAAAATTCCCCAAAACCCCTTAAAACTATAAAAACCATTTAAAACCATAAAAACCTAAAAAAATAGTAAAGATCCTAACTTGAATTCACTTTTTATTGAAAAATGAACACAGTCCAACAAAACTAGTAAAGATCCAAAAAAGGAACTAAAAAAATAAAAATCTTTAAACAACTAAAAAAATTTAAAAATTTAAAAACACTTAAAACCCTCAAAAACTCAAAAAAACATTAAATGCCAAAAACCAAAAAAACCCCAAAATCCCTACAAACCCTAAAAGACAAAAAACCCCTAAGAATCCCCAAAAATAAAAAAAATGTGAAAAACCAAAAAAATCCTAAAATCCTTTGGGAAATCCTTAGAAACCTAAAAACACAGAAAACTATATGACACTAAAAACCCTCAAAATATCTAAAAACACTAAATAAAATAAGAATCCTATAAAAAATCCAAATATCCTTAAAATGTAAAAACCCTAAAAACCTTAAAACCCCTATGAAAACCTTAAAAACCTAAAATAAATTAAAACCCCTAAAAAACTAAATATAATAAAAACCACATAAACACTAAAAACCTCACACCCCCTAAAAACTACAAAAAACCCAAAAAAATCCATAAAAACTCAAAAACCCCATATTAATTCTAAAATACACTAAAAACTCTATAGAATCATTAAACGCCTAAAAATGTTAAAAAACTCAAAAACCCTTTAATACAAAAAAGAAAATCAAAAACCTAAAACCCCAAAACAAAATTTTAAAAAATCCAATTAAATATGCAAAAAAACCATGAAAATCCCTAAGAAAACCTTAAAAACACAAAAAATTCCTAAAACTATAAAAAATATAAAAAATTAAAAAAAACCCCTAAAAATACGTAAATACCCTAATAACCATTAAAATCCTAAACAATCCCTCACAATACCAAAAAATGTAAAAAAACACAAGATACAAATAAAACCCATTGGAATCCTTAAAAACCTAAAAATACTTAAAACCCTAAAAAACCTAAAAACACTTAAATCCATAATAGACACAAAAACCCAAAAACATTAAAAACAATAGAAACCCCTAAAAACAATGAAAAACCATAAAAACTTATTAAAATCACTAAAACGCCACTAAAATATAAAAACCCTTTAAACCCCTAACAATGTTAAAAAATATATATAAACCCTTGAAAACCCTAAAACACTCACAAAATACAAAAACCCCAAAAAACAATGAAAACCCTAAAACCCCTTAAAACCATAAGAACCTTAAAACCCTAAGAATCTCGAAAAACCTAAAAACCATAAAAGACCACAACAATCTTAAAAAATCCCTAAAAACCACTAAAAATTTAAAAAATCACTAAAAACCATGAAAACCTCGATAGAAACCATAAAAACCTAAAAACACTTAAAACCCATAAAAAACTAAAAAACACTAAACACCTTAAAACCCCTAAAAATCATAAAAATCAGTAAAACCACTAAAAAAACCTAAGGTAGCTAAATTACCTAAAATCACAAAAAATATATAAAAATACCTAAAAACATAAAAAAACTAAACACCAGCCGAAAACCTAAGAAAAAAACAAAAAACACAATTAAAATACTTAAAAATAATAAAAATAATAAACTCCCAAAAAGACCCCAAAAACCCAAAAACCCATAAAACCCATAAAACAATTAAAAACATTATAAATCCTTAAAACCCCAAAAAACCCTAAAAACTATAAGAAACATTAAATCCAAGAAAATGATAAAAAAATATAAAAATAGTTAAAAATCCAAATAAATTAAAAGAATCCAAAATAACACAAAAATACAAAAAACCCCCCTAAAACCCCCTAAAATCCCTCAAAATCTTTACAAACCCTAAAATAAAAAAAATAAAAAAACCCAAAAAAGCATAAAAACCCTTAAAAAGCAAGAAAACCCGAAGAAAACCTCAAAAATGTAAAATAACATTAAACCCCTAAAACCATAAACATATAAGGAACCCTCAAATACCATAAAATCCCTAAACCCCCTAAAACAATAAAAACATTGAAAACCCTTTAAGACCCTTATAACCCAGAAAACCTCTAATAACTCTAACAACCCTTTAAACCCCCAAAATATTAAAAAACTCTAAAAAAATTTAAAACCCTAAAAGAAAAAAAACTTTATAAATACCAAAAATAGATGAAAACCCTAAAAACCCTAAAAACCCTCAAAACACTCAAAGTCCCTAAATCCCTTAAACCACCATAAAATCCTTTAAAATCCCAAAGAATATCAAAAAACATAAAAACCCTGAAAACCCAGAAAAACCATAAAAAACCTTAAAACCCTAAAAATACATAAACCCCCTAAAACCATAAAACCCTCAATATCCATAAAAACCCTCAAAACCCAATAAAAGTCCTAAAAAATCCTAAAAATATGCATAAAAATACCCAAAAAAACAGAACACCAAAAAAAATTAAAAAACTAAAATAACATAAAACCCTTAAAAAGATAAAAAATGATGAAAACTCTAAACTACTAAAACCTTAAGAAACTCAAACCCCCCAAAATCAGTAAAATAAAAAAAACAATAAAAATCTTAAAAGCCTATAAAAATCCATAAAATCATAAAAAACCCTAAAGACTATAAAAACATATGAAAACCTTAAATGCCTAAAAAAATAAAACCTCTTAAAATCATAATAATGATAAAAAAAATAAAAAAACCTAAAAAACCATAGAAACCCTAAAGATCATAAAAATCCATATAAACGTTAAGAACTTATAATATCCCAGAAACCCCTTAAAAGCATATAAAAACTATAATAACATTTTAAACTCCTAAAATTGTTAAAAAACATTAGAAAAAGTTAAAACCATAAAAACTAAAAAACCATTAAAACCCCCCAAAAAACCATAAAACCCTAAAACCTCTAAAATCCCTCAAAATCCTAAAAAATTCTAAAAAAAAGATAAAAATACTAAAAGAGAACTAAAAATCCTTAAAAATGTAAATAACTCAAAACCCTAGAAACAAAAAATAAAACCTTAAAATCCTTAAAAACATTAAACCCCTAAAAACCTAAAAAACCTAAAAAACCTAAAAAACCTGAACAACTCTAAAAACTCTAAAAACCCTAAAAACAGAAAAAACCCCTAAAACCCACTAGAAACCCATTAAAACCCCCAAAAACACAAAAACACATTAAAATCATAAATAATTAATTTTTTTGGGACACATTAAAAACCCTGAAAACTCAAGAAAACCATACAATCCCAAAAAAATCCATAAAAAAACTACAAACAATAAAAACCTAAAGAGTCTTTAAAATCCCTAAATCCATAAAAACCATAATAATTCTTAAAAACCCTATAAATCCTTATAAAATTAATAAACACTAAAAAACTGAAAAACCCACTGAATAATTTAAAAATCTAAAAACACATGAAACACCTAAAAATCTTTAAAACATTAAATACACTAAAACCAAAAAAACTACAAAAACCATAAAAACCATAAACCCCTAAAAATCATCAATCCACATATAACTATAAAAACCAACTAAAAACTTAGAAAAAAACAAATTAAACCATCAAAAAAACCCATAAAAATCCTAATGACTATAAAAACACTCAAAATACCAAAAAAAAGACTAGAAAACTATAAATATCCTTAAAATTACTAAAAATCCCTAAAAATTTAGAATACCCTAAAACCCTAAAAATACCTTATAAATCAATAAAAACTTTAAAACACTTAAAACCCCTAAAAATATGAAAATGCTAAAAGCTATAAAGAACCCTAAAAACTCCAAAGAATCGTAAAACCCTAAAAATCAATAAAAAACCCTGAAAACATTATAAATCCTAAAAATACCTAAAAATCCAAAACATTGTAAAAAACAATAATTTTTTTGAAAAACTGTAGGAAAACATTAAATCTGAAAAAACACTTAAAACCTCAAAATAACCTAATAACACTTAAAACCCTAAAAAACTCAAAAACCCCATAAAACACCAAAATCCGTAAAAACCCCAAAAAACATTATATCCCTAAAAACTCTATAAAACCTTGAAAATCACTAAAAACCATTTAAACCCCTAAAAATGTAAAAAAACTACAAAAAACCATAACACTCCTAAAAACTCAAAAATCACTAAAATCCCAAAAAAACCATAAAAACCTAAAAACCCTAAAAACATTCGAAATAGATAAAAAAATATCAAAAACTATAAAAATACATAAACAACCATAAAATTCCCTAAAAAGGTAAAAAAACTGAAAAAACCCTGAAACCCCCTAAGAGAAAATTAATGGCCTAAAAACATAAAACATAAAAAATTCTAAGGCACATATAAACCCTAAAAATCCTAAAAATTTCGTAACCCTAAAAATCCCTATAAACCCTAAAAACCAAAACAATTATGAACAATCACAAAAAATCCCTAAAAAAATAAAAAACCCTTAAATCCCTAATAAAACCATAAAATTTTAAAAAAATTAAATTCCACAAAAAACATACAAAACACATAAAACCCTAAAGAACCTAAAAACCCTAAATCCCATAAAACCACAAACTCAAAAAAACCTTAAAAACCCAAAAATACTGATAAAATCCCTAGAAAAATACTAAATACTATAAACCCTTTAGACTCGTTAAAACATAAAAAAGTCATAATAAACTATAAAAACTATAAAAACTAATAAAAACCCAAATACCAAAACAACCATAAAAATACAAAAAAAACTGAAACCCCACAAAATTCATAAAAACCCTAAAAACCATAAAAATCCTAAAAAAGACTAAAAATCCCAAAAAAGTAAAAAACCCTAAAGTACTTTAAATGCTAAATTAAAAAATTAAAAATAATAATAAAACATAAATCCCATAAAACCCTAAAAATATTAAAATCCATAAAATTTTCTAAAACCCTAAATACCCAAAAAAATATTAAAACTCCTAAAAACCATTATAATCCCTAAAAACCCATTAAATCTCTAAAAAGAAACTAAAAACACTAAAATTCATTTCACCCCTAGAAGTTATAAAAAACACTAAAAACTCATAAAAACTATAAATAACTCAAAGAAATAATAAAACCCAAAAAACCAAAAAACCTAAAAAATGATTAAAATCCCTAAAAACCCTAAACATTTTTAAAAATTCCAAACAAAATCCATAAAAATCCCTAAAAACATAAAAACCTGTAAAAACCATGAAAAAAATAATGGATACTATAAAACACTAAAAACATTTGTAAGCCTAAAAAAACTTAAAAAACACTAAATACCTTAAAAACCATAAAATTCCTAAAAATTCCTAAAAATCATCAAAATTTTTAAATACACTAAAATCTGTAAAAGTCATAAAAAACCTAAAAATCCAAAAAAATTTAAATAACGTTGGAAAAATATAAGGAAACCATAAAAAACTGAAACAAATAAAACCTATAAAAATGTTTTATATCACTTGAAAACCAAAAAAACTCAAACATCCGTAAATACCACAAAAAACACAAAAAAAACTAAAAACTCGAAAAAACCCTTTAGACCCCTAAAAATTATAAAAAATAATAAAAACCATAAAAAAACCAAAAAACTCCCCCCCTCCAAATAATCATAAACACCCATAAACTCGCTAAAACCCCACAAAAATCCTAAAAACCACAAAATCCTTAGCAAAACCAAAAACCCAAAAACCCCTAAAAACATAAAAAACACTAAAATCCTTAAAAACGCTTTGAAAAAACTAAAAACCAAAAAAGAAATAAACCCCTAAGAATCATAAAATGGATAAACCTGAAAACCCCCTTAAAACAAAAATAAAAATATAATCCCTCAAAATCTCTAAAAACCCTAAAATACCATAAAACCCTATAAAATCCCTAAAAATCCATAAAAACCTTAAAAACAGTAAGAAAACCTTACAAACATAAAACACTTAAATCTTCTATAAATATAAAAAAAGATAAAACCCTAAAAGACCCTATAACCCCCTAAAAACAATAACCCCCCTAAAACCATAATAACCTTAAATACCTATAAAACCCCTAAACCACTAAAAACTCTAAAAACAAATTAAACACATAAGAATATTAAAAAATATGAAAACATTGAAAACCCTAAAAACTAAAAAAACCCAAAATAAATAAAAACCCTATAAAAAATTAAAAATAAAATTGACCCAAAAAACCCAAAAAAACCCAAAAAGCCACAAAATCCATAAAAATCATAAAAATCCTAAAAAATCCTAAAAAATCTTAAAAAATCATTAAAAATCCCTATAAAATTAAAAAACTCTAGAAACCCTAAAATCCCTTAAGAAAATATAAAAAGTATAAAACACATAAAATCCCTAAAAACCAATAAAATGATAAAAAACATAAATACCTAAACCCCCAAAACCCTTAAAAACCCATAAAACAATCAAAAACCTAAAACCCCATACAAACCATAAAAACCCATAAAAAATATAAAATCCATTTATTCATCTATAAATATTAAAGAACTCTAAAAAACACTAAAACATTAAAACATTAAAAAATAAAAAAACTATAAACTATAAAAATCATAAAAATTCTAAAACTTTGAAAACCCCTATAAATTGTTAAAAACACTAAAAATCATAAAAAACTTGAAAATTACCTAAAAATCTCTAAAATCATAAAAAACCATAAAAAATATTAAAAACCCTAATAAAACCATTACAACATAAAAATAATTAAAACCCTAAATACCTAAAAAACCTAAAAAACATAAGAAATTTGAAAACCCCTAAAAATCATAAAACCCTTAAAACCCCCTCAAAATCCCTAAAACCTCTATAAAACAAAAAAAATCCAAAAAATCATTAAAAATCCCTTAAAACATAAACAACCTTAAAACCCATGAAAAACCATAGGAAAAACTCAAACCGCTAAAAATACTTAAAACCTATAAAAACCTTAAAAAGGATAAAAATACTAAAAGGCGCAAAAACACTAAAACCCCTAAAAATTATAAAAAACACCTAAAAACCTCAAAAACCCCAAAAACCCATAAAAACCCTAAAACCCCAACAAAAACTCAAAAAACCCTTTAAACCCCCAAAAATGATTAAATACTCTAAAAACATTAAAAACACATAAAAACTAAATAATCCCCAAAACACTAAAAACCTAAGAAACCATAAAACCCTAAAAATCCCTAAAGCACTAAAAAACAAAAAAAATATTAAAAGCACCTTAAATTCCCTAAAATTCTAAAAACCATTAATCCCCTGAAACCCCTTAATAAAACCGTAAAAAGATAAACACACATAAAATCCCTTAAAAATGTGAAAAACCCCAAAAAAACCCTGAAAACCCTCAAAATCCTTAAAAACCTAAAAACCATGAAAATCCTAAGAAATCCTAAAAAATCCCTAAAAATCCCTAAAAATACCAAAAAACAAAAAAAAACTAAATTCATGAAATAACCTTACAAAACCCTAAAAATACTGAAACCCTAAATACACATTAAACTCCAAAAAACCAAAAATATGATAAAAACCTAAAAGTCCCTAAAAACCCTAAAACACCAAAAAACAATTACACCCCATAAAAACCTTTCATAAAAAGTAAAAACTCTAAAAACCATTTAAACCCCTCAAAACGATAAAATCTCTAAAACACTTAAAACACTATGAAACTCAAAAAACCCTAAAACCCAAAAAACCATGAAAACCATAAAAACCATGAAAATCCCAAAAAAACATAAAAACCCATAAAAACTAAAAAACCCCTAAAAACTACTAAAAACACAAAAACCACTAAAAATTCTAAAAACACAAAGGACACCTAAAAAAAAGAAAACACTTAAAACCAATAAAAAAACTAAAAACTCATAAAACCCTAAAATACTCTAAAAACACAAAAAACCCTTTAACCCATAAAAAACCGAAAACCTAAAAAAACCCAAAAAACCCATAAAATATATATATAAAAAATTTTAAAAGCGTTTAAACCCTAAAAAAATTAAAGGAATAGTAAAACCCAACGAAAAATATAAAACCCCATAAAATCCCAAAAAACAAATAAACCCTCCCCCATCCCTAAAAACCCTAAACCACCATGAAAATCCTAAAAATAAATAAAAACAGTTAAAACATAAAAGACCCTAAAAACCCAAAAAACCATAAGAAAACATTAATTTACAAAAAAAAATTAAAATTCCAAAAAACCTATAAAACCATAAAACCCAAAAAAACCTTATAATCCCTAAAAAATAATAAAAATCCTAAAAAAATTCCAAAAAACCCTGAAACCACTAAAAACATAAAAACACTAAAAATATGAAAAAACTCTAAGAAAATATTAAAAACATGGAAACAATTAAAACCCCCAAAAACCCAAAAAAAATTAATAACCTTAAAACCACTAAAAATCAATAAAAATCCTAAAAATCCTTAAAATACCCAACAAACATAAAAATTATAAAAATCACTTATACCCCTAAAAAGGTAAAAAATATAAAACCATTAGAAAACCCATAAAAACCTAAAACAATTTAAAAACATAAAAAACCTAAAAAATACTAAAAACCTTATAAAACCCCAAAAGTCATAAAAACCAATATAAAACATAAAAATACAATAAAACCATAAAAAACATAAAACTACAAAAAAACTATAAATCCCCTTTAAAAAACCGTAAAATGAAAAAATACATAAAATCCCTTAAAAACAAAAAAACCATAAAACTATAAAGAACTATGAAAACCCAAAAAACCATAAAAAACATGAAAATCAAAAATATCTATAAAAATACAAAAATAAACATAAAACCTGTTATAATCCATGAAAATCCCCTAAAACACTAGCACCCTAAAAAATTTATTTCCCCTAAAAACATAAACAAACTAAAAACAGTAAAAACCCCAAAAAACCTAAAATCCATAAAACCCCCTAAAAACATAAAAACACATAAAAACCTAAAACACATAAACCACTAAAAAGATAAAAAAACACTAAAAACCCTAAAACCCCCTTAAAACCCCTGAAATCCAAAACATAAAAAACCTTAAGAATATTAAAAAATAATAAACACCCATAAAAACCCTAAAAACTACTAAAATTATAAAAACATTAAAAATATATAAAAACATTAAAAAAATATAATAAAACACAAAACCCTAATAAACTAAAAAAATCATAAACCTTAAAATACTGTAAAAACCCAAAAATCCTAAAAACCCCATCAAATCCTAAAAATCTATAAACACTCTAAAATACCATAAAAATACTAAAAAATTCCTAAAAATAACTAGAATCATAAAAACCAGAAAAACCCTTGAAAACCAGTAAGAAAACCAAAAAAACATTTAAATCTCCTAAAAACAATAAAAATTCTAAAAACCTATAAAATCCTTAAAAACACAAGAAACCCTAAAACCCCTAAAAAGCATAAAAACCCTTAAATTCCATTAGTCCATAGAAACCATAAAAATCCTATAAATCCCTCTAAACATGAAAAACTGTAAAAAAACCTAGAAAACCCTAAGAAAACCTTAAAGACCTAAAAACACTTAATACCCCCAAAAAAACCTAAGAAACCCTAAATCCTATAAAACCCTAAAACCCTAAAGAACCTTAAAAACTCCCAAAATTCTTTAAACCATAAAAACCATAAAAATCCTTAAAAAATCACTAAAAATACCTTACAGTGTAAAAACCCCTAAAACCATTAGAAACCCTAAGAAAAACATAAATCCTTAGGAACAATTAAAAACCCCAAATACCTCAAAGAAAGTTAAAAATACTAATAGACCCTAAAACCCCAAACCCGCCAAAACCAAACAAATCCATGAAATCCTTAAAAACATTAAAAATCCATAAAACAGCTAAAAAGCCACCAAAATCATTAAAACCCCTTTAAACCACTAACAACATTGAAAACTCTAGAAACCATAAAAACCATAAAATAACTAAAAACCCAACAAACCAAAAAAAATAATAAACAACCTAAAACCCATAAAAAATGCAAAACCCTCAAAATCCTTAAAAAACATAAAAAAAATAAAAAACCAAAAATCCCAAAAATCTCTAAAAATCCCTAAAAATATAAAAATCCCAAAAAACCATGAATAACCCAAACAAAACCTAAAGAACATAAAAAAGGACAAAACTTCTAAAAAAACTAAAATCCTTAAAAGTGTTTAAAAACCCTAAAAACTCTAAAAACCCTCAAAACCCCTTAATCCAAAAAAACTCTAACTTCCCATTAAATCCCAAAAAACGTTTTAAAACTCTACAAAACCATTAAAACCCCAAAAAACTCAAAAAACTCAAAAAATCCTAAAAACAGAAAAAATACAAAAAAATCATTAAAAACCCTAAAACCAATAAAATCCCCAAAAACTATAAAAAACTATAAAAATCCTAAAACCCCTTATAATCTATATAAAGTTAAAAAACCTTAAAACCCCAAAAAAACCCCTATGAAAACATTAAAAACACTTAAAACCCTAAAACCCTAAAAACCCTAAATAACATTTAAACACCTGAAAATCCATAAAAACCATGAACAACCATAAAAATACTGAAAAACAAAAAAATACATACAAACACAAAAAACCTATGATAACCATAAAAACCTAAAAATTCTTAAAACTCTTAAAAACCTAAAAAAAACTAAAACCCCTAAAATCCCTAAAAATGGGAAAACCCTAAAAACCATAAACCCCTTACAACCATATAAATCCTGTAATCCCATAAAACCCCAGATGACCCCAAAAACACTAAAACCCATCTTTACCCCTTGCAATCATAAAAAAATTAATAACCATAAAAAAATACATAAGAACCCTAAAACCCAAACAACTCAAAAAACCCAAAATTCCCTAGAAATAGCCTAAAGCCCTAAAACTAACAAAAAACCCTGAAAACCAAAAAAATACTAAAAAATAGCTATAAATCATTAAAAATGTTAAAAAAAACAAAACAAAACTGAAAAAACCTAATAAAGCATTAATAACATAAAAACAACTTAATCCCCTAAAAGCCTATCAAATGCTTAAAACCTTTCAAACCCTAAAAACCCTAACAACATAAATATAGAAAACCCCTGAAATCCATAAAAAACTAAAAACAAATAAAAATATAAAAAACTACTAAAACCCCTAAAAACCCTTTAAAACCCTAAAAATAAAATGAAATCTATAAATCTTAAAACCCATAAAATCCATCAAAATCTCTAATAACCCTAAAAATAATATAAATCCTAAAAACACCATAAAAATACCAAAAAAATTATGAATCTAAATTTTTTAAAAACCCTAAAAACCGTGAAAAACACAAAGAAAACCTTAAAATCCTAAAAACACTTCAACCCCCTAAAAACCAAAAAATGATAAAACTGTAAAGAAACCCAAAAAAATACCCAAAACCCTCAAATAACCCTAAGAACCCTAAAACACCAAAAAACATTAAAAAACTAAAAAAACATAAAAACCCCAAAACCACTTAAAACTCAAAAATCCCTTTAAACCCCTAAAATAGTTAAAAATGTCTAAAAACACTAAAAACCTAAAAAACTCAATAATCCCAAAAAACCAAAAACTCTGTAAAAACTCTCAAAACTATAAAACACACAAAAAAATAAAAATACCTTAAAACCAAAAAATCATAAGAAACCCCTAAAATCCCTAAAAATCAGCCTTAAAATCCATGAAAACCCATAAGAAAACCTTAAAAAACTATTAAAACTTAAAACCCTAAAAGACATAAAAACAATAAATCCTAAATTCCATAAAAATCCTAAAAACCCTAAAATCCAAAAAACCCCTAAAACCTTGAAAACCCCAAAAAATCCATAAAATTCCTAAAAAATCTATAAAAACTCTTTAAACCGTTTAAACACCTAAAAATGTAATAAATTTTAAAAAAACCTAAAAACCCAAAAAATACTATAAATATAAAAATATTGATAAAAACAAAAAATCCTTCGAAAAAACCATAAACACTATGAAGATACCCTATGAAAATGTTAAAAACCTAAGAACACTTTAAACCCCTGAAGACCTAAAAACACAAAAAACCCTAAATAAACATAAAAACACTAAAAACCATAAATCCCCTAAAACCCATAAAAACTATAAAATTCATTACAGCAACTAAAATTGTTAGAAACTCTAAAAATTATTCATACACCATTAAAAATCATAAAAACTCTAAAATCCCAAAAATCCATAAAAACCATAAAAACCCTGAAAAACACAAAAAACCCAAAAAACCCTAAAATCCATAAAAATCCCAAAAAATACCTAAAAACATAAGCACCCCTAAAAACCATGAAAATACCAAAGAAACCCTACAAAACTTAAACCCCATAAATAATCCAAAAACCCCAAAAATTCCAAAAAAACATAAGAAAAAACTAAAGAAAAAAAAATATAGAAACCACAAAAACTGTTAAAAAATCATAAAGACCACAAAAAACCCTAAAACCACTAAAAACTATAAAACCCCCTTAATCCTCTAAAAACATTATGAACTCTAAAAACAATTAAAATCCCTAAAAACCTAAAAAACCCTAAAAACAAAAAAAAGAACATAAAAAAAGAAAAACTAAAAACCTCAAAACCATCCAAAATACATAAATTCCCTAAAAACCCATAAAAATCTAAAAAACACAAAAAAAACCCTACAAATGTAAAAAAAACATAAAAACCTGAAAACCTGAAAACCCCTTAAATACCTAAAAACACTTACAAAAGACTCTAAACACCCATTAAACTATTAAAAGCATTAAAAATTATAAAAAATCTTAAAACCTAAAAGAATTTAAAAACCCAAAAAATCCAAAAAATTATAAATAATAAAACCCCCCAAACACACAAAAAACCCTTAAAATCCAAAAAAACCATAAAAATCATAAAAATAATTAAAAATCCAAATTATATAAAAACCCCTAAAACCTGGAAAACTGAATGGAAACCGTAAAAACAAAAAAATGCCTAAAAAATCATAAAAACTATACAAACCCATAAAAACACTAAAAACTCTAAAAACCCTTAAAACCCATAATCATGGTAAATACTCTAAAAGGCCTTAAAACCCCAAAAAACACAAAAAAACCATAAAAACCCCCAAAATACCCAAAATCCCTATAAAATATAAATATTCTAAAAACCCTAAAAGTACATCAAAATATAAAACCCTAAAACCATAAAAATATTATGAAAACCTTAAATCTCTAAAAACCTAAAAAACGCTAAAACCCCAAAAACCCATAAAAACCATAAAACCCCGAAAACCTATAAAAACCCCTAAAACTATAAAAAACCAATAAACACCCTAAAAACTACTATGAAATATAAAAAACATTTAAACCCCCAAAAAAATTAAAAACCCATGAAAACCTAAAATACAAAAAATACATAAACCCAAAAAAACGTAAATAATATAAAAACCCGAAAATCATAAAAAACTCAAAATCCCTAAAAACCCTAAATAACCAGAAATGAAGTAAAATTAACTAAAAAAAAGAAAAATCATAAAAACCATGAAAAACTATACAAACCCTTAAAACCATAAAAAAATTAAAACCCCTAAAAACCTAAAAATAATTAAAACCCCTAAAAACCCAAAACCGCTCAAAATCCCTAAAAATGCAAAATAACCATTAATATCATAAAAATTACCTAAAACCCAAAAAATATGAAAAAAATATAAAACTCTAAAAACCCCAATAAAACCTTGAAAACCTAAAAACCTCAAAAACCCTAACCCCCCCCCCCAAAAAAAAATCATTGAAACCATAAAAAGAATCTAAAAACCAAAAGAAAAACAACTAAAAGCCTTAGAAGACTCAAAAAACCGATAAAACCAATAAATATCTATAAAAACTATAAAAACCATTTTACACCCATAAATATGTTAAAAAACTCTAAAAACATTAAATCCCTAAAAATCCCTAAAAACCAAAAAAACAAAAAAAAAACCTAACACAATACAAAATATTGAAAACCCATTAAATCCATAAAAACCATAAAACCCCATAAAAATCATAAAAAAGACCAAAAACCCATAAAAATTTAAAAACCCCATAAAAACCATAAATCCCTACGAATAACTTCAAAACCTAAAAAAAACTAGAACCCCCTAAAAAGTAAAAATGGTTAAAACAATAAAAAACCATAAACCCATAAAAACCATAAAATCCCTCAAAATCACTGAAACACTAAAATATCATAAAAATCCTAAGAATCCCAAATAATCCATAAAAAAAATAAAAAAACCAAAAAACTCTAACAGATCATAAAAACCTAAAAATACTTCAAAATCCTTAAAAACAAAAAAACATTAAAAATGATGAAAACTCATAAAAAATCCTAAATTCCTTAAAAATAAAAAAAATATAAAAACCTTGAACAACCCCAAAACCCCTTAAAATTGTAAAATACTCCTAAAATGATTAAACCCTTTAAACCTCTAAAAATGTTAAAAAACATTTAAAACACTTAAAAACCCAAAAAACACAATAAAACATTTAAAACCCCAAAGAATCCATAAAACCTATAGAAACCAAAAGAACCCTCAAAATCCCTAAAAACATTAAAAACTATAAAAATTATATAAATCCCCTGAAAATACATAAAAATGTACAAAACACTAAAAATGGATAAAATCTAATAAAACCATAAAAATATAAAAATATTTAAGCCCCCAAATATTTCTAAAAACAATAATATCACTAAAAATTCTAAAATCAGTAAAAACCCTAAAACCCCTAAAACCCTTAAAATTCCTAAAAACCTAAAAGACATAAAAAATATAAAATTCCTAAATAATCCCTAAAAAATTTAAATACCCAAAACAAACTGAAAAATCTAAATAAAATATTAAAAACCTAATAATAATTATAATCCCTAAAAAAAATTTTCCAAAACCATAAAGGTCTCTAAAACCCCTAAAAACCCAAAAAAACAAAAAAACCCAAAAACCCATAAAAAACCCAGAAAACCGATAAAACCCCTAAAAATCACTAAAAACCAATAAACCCCCAAAAAAATCAAAAAACCTTAAAAACCAAAAATACCAATAAAAACACTAAAACTCTTTAAAACACAAAAAATGCTAAAAACTCTAAAATCCAAAAAACCCAAAAAAAATCCTAAAACCCAAAATAATTATAAAACCCATAAGAAACCTACAATTCCCTAAAACCACCCAAAATCCCAAAAACCTGAAAAAAACCCATAAAATCCCAAAACCCCTATTACTCAATAAATAGGTAAAACCCATAAAAACCCATAAAAAATTAAGAAAACCTTATAAACCTAAAAACTCTTAGAACTTTTAAAAACCTAAAAGATGCTAAAACCCAAAAAAACAATAAAAAGGCCCTAAAAACCCTAAAACACCTAAAAACCAAAAAATATCCAAAAAAACCATAAAACCATAAAATTCCATAAAATCACTAATAAACTAATAAAACCTCTAATAATCCTTTAATCCACTAAAAATGTTTAAAAATACTTAAAAACCATAAAAACCTAAAAAACGCAAAAAAACACCGAAAACCCCAAAAAATTCCAGATACACCATAAAACCCCAAAAAAACCAAAAAACACCCCTTAAAATATATAAAAACCATAAACAAACATAAAACCCTAAAAAATCCCTACAACTCCATAAAAATTTTAAAAACCCTAAAAACCCTGAGAACTTTTAAGAAAACCGTAAATACCTAAAAACACATAAAACCCAAAAAAATAAAAAAACTAAAAAATATTTATAAGAACCTTAAAAACATAAAACACCTAAAAAACATAAATCCCCTGAAACATTAAGAAACTGTAAAACCCCATAAAACCATAAAAATCCACTAAAAATATAAAATCTCTTTAAAACCCTAAAAAAGTTAAAAAACTAAAAAAACCATAAAACCATTAGTAATAAAAAACCCTAAAACCCTAAAAATCAAGATAACCCTAAAAATCCTAAAACCCATCAAGATCACAAAAACCCCTTTAAATCCATAACGAATCATTAAAAACCTAAAAAACATAAAACCCCAATAAATCCTAAGAAAATCTAAAAACCATAAAAACCATAAAAACCCCACAAAAGTGAAAAAACTACTCAAACCCATAAAAACCCTAAATACCACAAAAAACTCTAAAAAATCTTTTAAAACAAAAAGTTAAAAAACTCCAAAAAAGTTTAAAACTTAAAAATCTTAAAAACCCTAAAACCACAAAAGCCCTAAAATCCCTCAGAATACCCAGAATCCATATAAACAATAAAATACAATAAGTCCCTAAAATGTAAACAACTATAAAAACCATGGAAATCACGAAGAAATCATTTTATACCTAAGAAAATCTAACACCAAAAAAATTTAAAAATAATCTAAAAACCCTAAAAACCCTAAAATGACACAAAAACCCTAAAAACACTAAAAACACGGATAAACCACAAAAACCCAATGAAACAATAAAAACTATAAAACCACTAAAATATCTAAAACCCTTTAAAAACATATAACATTAAAAAAATCTAATAACTTCAAAACCTTAAAATCTCAAAAAACCATAAAAACCCAAAAAAACAAACAATAATAAAATAACTAAAACCCTTAAACACTATAGAAACATTAAAACCCATTAAATCCATAAAAAATAACTAAGAAAAGGTTAAAAACCTAAAACCAGTTTAAACCCATAAAAACACTAAAACCCATCAAAACTGCCAAAAATCATAAAAACACTAAAAAACCTACAAAAATACCTAAAAACGTAAAAAACCATAAAAATCCTTTGAAAACCTTAAAAGCATAAAAACACATAAAACCCCAAAAAACATAAAAATATTTAAAAACCAAAAATAACTCTAAAATAACCTAGAAAATTTGAATATCTATAGAAACAATAAAAACCCTAAATACATTAAAAACCCGTAAAACCCATAGAAACAAATAAAAACTCTAAAACCCCTAAAAATGTTACAAAAAACTCTAAAAACCCTAAAAACAATAAAACACTTAAAACACTAAATTTCTAGAAAACCCCTAGAAAATTCATTAAAATCATAGAAAACTACTAAAAACACTAAAAACACTAAAAGCCTGAAATACCCTAAAACCTGTAAATACGTTTAAATCCCTAAAATTCTTAAAAATCATAAAAATTATAAAAACCCCTTAAAATATATAACAATTTAAAAACCCCTAAAACCCCTATAAAACCCAGAGAGAATCTTTAATACCCAAAAAATATCAAAACACCTAAAGAAATTTAAAACACACTAAAAACCTTAACCCTCAGCCCTAAAAAGAAGATAATAAAATATAAAAAACAAAAAAACACTAAAACCCCCAAAAAAAATTAAAAAACCTAAAACCCCAAAAACCCATAAAAACTCTCAAAATTCCTAAAAAAAATTAAAAATTATGGAAAATCATAAAAAATCCATTAAAATCTGTAAAAACAAAAAATACAAAATACGATGAAAACCACTAAGAAAACTATAAAAACCTATAAATACTTGAAAGACTTAAAAACCTAAAGAACACTGAAACCCCCATAACCCCTAAACCCTAAGAGATTAAAAACCATAAAAACCCCTAAAACCATAAAAAACACTAAAAACCCATAAAACCCCTAAAAACCACTAAAATATCTAAAAACCCATTTAAACCCATAAAAATGTTAAAAAACTATCAAAACCCTTTAAGACCAAAATTATCCAAAAACGTTAAGACCCCAAAAAAAATAAATAAAACCATAAATACCCAATAAACTGTAAATACCCTTAAAACTCTTAAATTCCTTAAAAACCCAAAAAATCATAAAAATGATAAAAAATCACTAAAACATAAAAACCATATAACCCATAAAAACCCCTGAGAAAACATTAAAAAACTAATAACACTTAAAACCCCCTAAAACACCTAAAATCTCAAAAAAACCTAAAAAATTAAAAATTATAAAAACCCATAAACCCTCAAATTCTCAAAATCTCTATAAAAACATAAAAAACCTAAAAAATCCCTAAATACAACTAAAGATGTAAAAAATCTAAAAACCCTAAAAAACTCTAAGAAAACCTTAAAATCCTAAAAACACTTAAAATCCCTAAAAACAATAATCACAAAAAACCCTAAAGGACCCTAAAATCCCTAAAAACCACTAAAAACATAAAAAACACCCCATAGAACTAAAAAACCATAAAAACCACTAAAAACTATAGAGAACCATTCAACACCAAAAAACATTATAAAAATTTTAAACACCACAAAACCCAAAAAAAAAACTCAAAAACACCCTAAAAATAAAAAACCCATAAAAACAATAAAAACAATAAAAACACACAAAACACTCAAAATCCATCAAATCTATAAAAACCTAAAAAATATTAAAAAGTTGGTAAGAATCTCTAAAAATTTATAAAACCCAATAACCCAAAAAAACCCTAAGAAAACCCTAAAAACCTTAAAATACATAAAAACCCTAAAGACATCAAAAATGATAAAACACCAAAAAATACCAAAACCCCTAAAAGCCCCAAAACCCCTTGAATCCCTAAATCCCTAAAAACCTTACAAATCATAAAAAATCCCTAAAATGTAAAAATACCCACATACCTGACAAAATGTAAGAAAATATTAAGAATATAAAGAAACATAAAACCTAAAAATGATAGAAACTCTAAAAAATCCTATAAACCCTAAAACACATAAAATCCCTAAAAACCCTAAAACCACCTAAGAACCCTAAAATCTACTAAAAACATTAAAAACCCATCAATCCCATAAAAATGATAAAAAATTCTATGAAACCTTAAAACCCCCAAAATAACATTAAAAAACCTAAAACATAGAAAACCCCATAAAAACATTAAAACCCAATAAAAACCTAAAACCATATAAACCATACAACTCCTAAAATACTAAAAATACCTAAAAATGTTTAGAAAATTCTAAAAACTAGGCAAACCCAAAGAAAACCTTAAAAATCTAATAATACTTAAAACACTTATAGAACTAAAGAATACTAAAAAGTCTAAAAAACCCTTAAAACCCTAAAACCGTAAACAACCTAAAATACTAAAATTCATAAAACCCCATTAAAACCCTAAAAACAATAAAAAATAACCTTTAAATACATAAAAACTTAAAAAAACTCTAAAATATATTAAAAACCCTAAAAACTAAAAAACCCCAAAGAACCATAAAACTATAAAACCCTAAAAATCCCTTTGAAACAAAAAAATTATAAAGATGATAAAAATACCAAAAAATACCTAAAAATGTAAAAAACATAAAAACCCTAAAGACCCCCAAGAAAACCATTGCGAGGGGGAGGGGTCCTTGCCAGTTCTCGATGAAAGCAGAGCCTTTATTCCATTCTCGGATCCTGATTCACTCCCTTCGTTTCCACGTATTAATCTCAGCCCTAAGGTGCCAGGTTGGTTTGAAGGTCATCCAAAGCTAAATTTGTCAATTTCAGAGTTCAAAGAGGCTTTGGCTTTGCATAATCAGACTCTGGTGGCTCGATTCTCTAACTGGCACCCTCCAGTGGATGTTTTTTACAGGTTTATGTTCGAACATTGGGATCTCCAGGATAGGGAGACGGTGGGCTTGGTTGATGCCTACCATATTTTGATCCGCTTTGCTTCTAAGGAGGACCTTATCCAAGCCTGGTCCGCTACCCCCCATAGATGTGACAGTGCATTCTTTTCACTCTTTAGGTGGATCTTTGATCTTCATTTATGTCAGGACTCACCTTTGGTTTCCATTTGGGTATGATTCCCTAAATTCCCTCTTCCCTTCCGAAGTTTTTCAATTCTTACAATGTTGGGAAATATGGTTATAATATTTCTGTGTTTGGATAGCCGTACGTGAGCCCTCTGGCACCCGGTTTCTCCGAGAGTCTGTATCGAGGTTGATGTTTCCAATCAACCGGTTTATTTTGTTTGGATTGATATTGGATAAGAGTTGTGGTGGAAGCAACTCGTGGTTTTTAAATCCTGAGTGAATTACTATGAATCTTATCTGACTCTTGGTCATGTGAAACAAGTGTGTATTCGTGGGGGTAGTGATCACTTTTTTGCTGAGAGAAATGTCTATGCCACCCCCCCCCCCCAACGCTGGACCTGGCTTCTGACCGTGGGGATGGACCATACCATGATAAAAATGAGGGGGGGATTCACCCAGGGGTCTTGGTAAAGAACTTTTTCAATCAGTTTAAGGCTGATTTAGGATGGGAAGGTGCTGTCCATTCATCCAGTGGAGTGGGGGAGGTGGTTCCTGGGAGGGATATGGATACTAATGTCTGGTTGCAGATAGTTCCAAGTGGGGTGTGCAGTGACATCCCCAGTCTAGGTTCTGAGGGGATTAGTATAGAGGGGTTTCTGACGAATATTGCTTCTGCCGAGGCAAATGGTCGGGAGTTAGAATATGACATGGTTCTCACTTCGAATCCATTTACAGTGCTTGATCTAGAGGAGGGGGAGTTTCCGAAGTCATTGGATGATGCTCAAGCTGATGAGGAGCAGCAGGTCTCTGACTTACACTTAGAATAGATGACCTTAAATACCTCAGGTGATGATTTAGGTGGTGCCAAGGCCACCCCATATGTCCATTTGCTGAAAAAGGAGTTGCGTGATGCAGCCCCTTTTGCAACTGAGTGGACTGTGGTCCAACATAGTTCGGGAGTGGAGCTTGTGGTCTTTGAAAATCTACCTCCCTATGTTGAACTCACTGAGATGATCATGCTCGACGGTTCTGAAATTCCCCTTGAGCAACACCGACGTGAGATTCTACAGCAGCCCAAATCGAAGGTGATGTTTGACTGTGATAACATTGATGAGAATGTTAAATATGATTTTGTCTTTGAGGAATGTGATGACTTCATTGATGTGAACACAACCAAGAATTGGAGTAGGAGGACCTTAATGGATGGCTCAGTTCATCCTGACTCATATCCAAGAGAAGGGTCTGAGCCCGTGCCTGCTGGTTCCAGGCAGGTGGGGAGCCCGAAGGTGGTGAGTGATGATGATGTCCTTCACAGAAGAAGGAGGTGGAGTGCTTCCCCTACCCCGAGGAGGGCAAGGAGATACTATTCATCCCTTTCAAAACCAATGGAAACAAGGGCCTCCTTGAAGGCTTCCAAAGTTGTGGAGGATGCTCTCGCCAAGGATCGAGCGGATAGGAAGCTGTAGAAGAAGTGACTCAGGAGGTATTGTACTGAATTCCTCAAGCAGTATGAGTCATCTGAATGGGAGACGGTGGACTCAGATGCCTCCTCTGGGTATGGTGCTAATGGGGATCCATATGGTGATGATACGACCTTTTTTGGTACAGCGACTGAACCTCTTGGGGATTTTGGTGTCGACGTTGACTGACTTGTTCCTCGTTTGTGTTTTTGTCTTTTCTTTTTTGATTTTTTGGGGTCTTTTGCATCTTGGTTGCAAAGGGTTTTTGGTTGTGGGTCGATTGACCCCTCCCCTCCCTTGTCTGCTGCGTATTTTTTCCTTATAAACTTTGAGGGGTCGGGAATAGCCTGTCCTTACACCTCTTATGACCTAAATTTTTTTAAAGACCATAAATGTCCTTAAAAACCTAAAACCCCTAAAAACCCTAAAAACAAAAAAAAATCCTAAAATCCTTCAAGATCCACAAACTCTTTTAAATAATATTTTTTTAATCCCCAAAAAATATATAAAAATTTAGAAAACCGTGGAAAACCCAACGAAAACATCAAAACCCTAATAAAACGTCAAACCCTTAAAAACCTAAAATTCACAGCCCCTAAAACCCCCTAAAAAGACCCAAAAACCACAAAAACCACTAAAAACCCTAAAAAACCATAAATCCCATATAACCACTAATGGATATAATAACCCTTTAAACTAATAAAAATTTAAAAAACTCTAAAAAGCCTTAAATCCCCCAAAAACTCAAAAAACCCAAAACCCAAGAAAAAACATAAAATCCATAAAAACCCTAAAAATTCCTAAGAACCCTAAAACCCATAAATATCCTAAAAACCCAAAAATATACAAAAAAAACATAAAAACCTTAAAAACCATAAGAAAATATTAAAACACCTAAAAACTATTAAAACCACTTAAATAATAAAATATGCTAAAAACCCTAAAAACCATAAAACCCATAAAATCTGAAAACCCCCAAAAACCCAAAAACCCCCAAAACATCAAAAACATATAAAAACTATAAAACCCCTATAAACCCCTAAAAATGTTAAAAAAACCCAAGAAATAAATAAAAACTTTTAAAACTAAAAAAAACTCAAAAAACCAGAAATAACATAATACCCTTAAAAATCTCTAAAACCCTAAAAAACATAAAATCCTAAAAAATCCCTAAAAATTAAAAAACACTAAAAACACTTATAAAAACTTAAAAACCTAAAAACCCTAAAAACCTAAATATTTTTATAAGAATATTCTAAAAATCATAAAAACCCTAAATCCCTCTAAATCCCAAAAATCATAAAAACAAAAAAAATAAAAAATACATTACAATTAATAAAACTCTTAAAACACCCAAAAACCTAGAAAACACCTATGAAAACCATGAAAATATAAAAAAATAGTAAACACATAAAAAAATGGTAAAAACCATTAAAGGTACTAATACTAAAAAATTCCCTAAAAACAATAAAATCACGAAAAAATAAAAAACAAAAAAACCCATAAAACCACTAAAAACTCAAAAACAATTTAAACCCCATAAAATGTTAAAAAATGTAAAAAACATAAAATCAAAAAAACATGAAAGAAACCCTAAACACCCTAAAACCCCTAAAAACCCAAAAAATACATAAAAATACTAAAAATACTAAAAATAACAATAATCATATAAAATACCTAGAAATCGCTAGAAATGTAAAAATCCATAAAATCCAAGAAAACCCCGAAGAAAACCTTAAAAATATAAAACACTTAAGACACATAAAAACCCTAAAAACACTAAAAGAACTAAAAACCCTGAAACCCCTTAAAACCATAAAACCTGTCAAATCCCTAAAAACAATAAAAAACTCGAAAAATACAAAAACAAATCCCTTAAAATCCCAAAAATCATAAAAACTGTAAAACCCCTAAAAACCCTTAAGAAAACCCAAAAAACCAAAAAACACATAAGACCCCTAGAATCCAATAAGACACTAGTAATCCTAAAAGACCCTAAAACCCCTAAAACCATAAAATCCCCAAAAACACTTAAAACACTAAAGAAATCCCTAAAAAAATAAAAACTCACGAAAAACTCTAAAAACCCTTAAAACCCCAAAAAACATTCAAAAACTCTAATAAACCATAAAATCCATTAAAAATTCAATAAACCCCCAAAAAAATAAAAAAACAAAAAGAAAAGCCAAAAATACCTAAAAAATACCTAAAACCCTAAAAACCCTAAACACCATGAAAGTCCTAAAAATAAATGAAATTGCATAAAAATGTAAAAAAAACTCCAATAACCCTAAAAGACCAAAGAAACCCTTAAATAAATAAATAAAAATAAACCACATAAAAAAAATAAAAATTCTAAAAACCCTAAAAACAATTGAAATCTTAAAAATACCTAAAAATCCTAAAAACCCAGGAAAATTCTAAAAAATCTAAAAAACAAGAAAAATGTCAAAAAACATGAAAAATCCAAAGAAAAACTTAAAAACCATAAAACACTGAATTCCCTTAAAAACCTAAAAAGTGATAAAAAACTTAAAAAATCCAAAAATCCCTAAAAACATTAAAACGTTGTAAAAACCATACAAATACTAAAAAACCATAACAACCATACAAAACATTAAAAAATATAAAAACCATTTAAACCACTAAAAAAGTTAATAATTCCTTGAAAAACATAAAAACACTAAAAATAAAAATTTCATAAAACCATAAAAACCCCAAATACACAAAAAACCAAAAAATCCCTAAAAACCATAAAAACCTAAAAAAGCCTAAAAATCCTAAAAGTGTAAGAAACTCTAAAAACGATGAAAACTCTTAAAAAACATAAAAAAAATATATGAAACCCTTAAAGCCTAAAAAACTAAAATCCCTAAAATATATAAATAATCCTAAAAATTATATATACTATAAAAACCCATAAAACCATTAAACAAATAAAAACACTAAAAACTACTAAAAACTCTAAAGACACTTTTAACTCCTAAAACTGTTAAACAAACAATAAAATCCTTAAAACCCTAAAACATCAAAATAAAACTATAAAACCCCAGAAAAACCATAAAAATAATAAAAACTCAACAAATCCTAAAAACCCCCAAATCCCTAAAAACCAAAAAACATAAAAATCCATAAAAATGTAAAAATCCATAAAAACCTAGAAAACATAAGAACACCATTAAACCCTTAAAACACTTAAAGCCTAATAAACCTAATAGACCATAAAAAATCTTAAGAACCATAAAAGTCCCTAAAAACCATAAAACCCATAAAAACAAAAAAAAATCAATTCAATCATTAAAAAAACCAAAAACACATTAAAACCCTAAAACCCACTAAAAATATAGAAACCATTTAAAGGCGATGGAAATCGAAGCTCCTCCCCCTATCTCTACAGGGGAGGATCCTCTACCTGATGATGATCTCATCCTTTCTTGGTCAGCAGCTCCTCGGTCATGCAATGGCGCTCGATTCTCCCTCTTTTGATGAAGATTTGATTTTCATATGAAGAGAAGCTCCTCGATTGCTTCTACCTGGGTGAATTTTCCTGAACTGCCACTCCCCTTTCAGAATTTCTCAATTATTTCGATGCTTGGAAACCTGGTGGGGCGATTCCTCTATGTGGATAGTAGGACGAGATCCCTCTGTCATCCGGTTTCTCCAACGGCTTTTGTCGAAATTGATGCGTCGAAACTCCCTGTGGACTCTGTCTGGATTTCAATGGGAGAGGAGCTCAGATGGAGACAATCTGTTGTCTTCGAGCAATGGCCAGTCTTCTGCTCTTTGTGCTTGAGCTTCGGGCATAGTGACTGTTCTGGAATTTGTTCTGGCGCTTCTAGGGGTTGTGATTCTCTGTCTTCTGGTGGGAGCGGCCTCCCTCAGGTGGAGGTGAAAGGGAAAATTGGGGAGGTTTCCCACTCTGTGGCTACCGATGTGCCCTTATCGTCTTCTATGTTGGCTGGTAATGGGTTATAAATCTCTCTGATGGATTTGGGTGGCTTCTTGGTGAGTCTGGAAGCAAGCGCCGGTGTCTCAGGGAATGCTGTTGAGGATGAAGTCATGATCGCTGAGGGAGGAATTCATGGCTCTGCTGAAGGTGTTCACGGGTCTGGTGAAGATATTAGGAAGAAAATAGAGATATATAGTACAATTACGGTGGATGTCTGGCCAGGAAATGTGAAAAATTCCTGCAAGGATCTGGGATGCGATGACACAACTGGCTTAAAGGTTGATGAGAATGCTGGTGGATCTGCTCTAACGGATTTGGCTCCTGTGAATGTTTCTCAGGCTGCAGGTTCGGCTGAGCCTGCTATAGTTGGGGTGCGGGTGGAAGATGCTGCAAAGGAGGATGCTGTTTCTCAGAAAACCAGGTCCGGAGATGACTGGAGTTCATGCTCACCTGAGGAAAAGCCCATACTGGATGTGGATATAGACTGGCGTGATGTCCCGCTGGTCCTGCATGGGTATCCTGGCGTGGGGGGACCTGGAAAGGGGCCTGGGATAACATGCCCCTCTGACGGAAGTGCTGAGGACATTCTGATATGCTGGTGATGCTGGTGGTCCTTCCATGGACCTGCAGAGGGCGATGATCCTTCATGGTGTTCCCTCTGCTGAAGACTTTTGTGTGCAGCTCCATGAGATGGTATGGGTTGAAAGGGAAAGGATCCCTATTGAAGATGAGGCAAGGAGGCTTGGGGAGAGGTTTGCTGAGGCTGATCAACGGATAAATGCTGCTATAGTCACATTAAGGGAGAAAAAAATCAGCGGAGGTGCTGAAACTCATGAGGCAGAAAGCAAGAAGGGCAAGGCACCATAACCGCTGGTGATGGTGGCAATGGAACAAAGATGTCTGCTGCGAGAACCTCCTCTGCCCCACCAAGACGAAGAAGGAGGATGGATTACTCTGCCCTCCCACGCCCAATGGCAACTAGGGCCTCCTCACGAGATGTCAAACTGAATCTAAAGGTGAATAAGCGAGAGAGGCCTTATTTTTCTGCTGAGCAGGTAAAAGCTATGGAGAAGCTGCGGTCCAGACTTGGCATGCAAGAAGATTTTGACCCTGGATGGGACTCAATGGATCAGGGTGATGAATAAGATTTTAGCTTTGCTGACGATGGCGGCGGCTTTGGTGTTGGCATGGGGTTTCGTGATGCGGAGCTGGAGGATTTTGGCGGTGATGTTGACTAACCTACTCTGTGTGTGATTTTCTTTAAGACACTATGTCTTTTTTGGTATTGCGCTTTGTTTATTTTTTTTCTTTCCTTTTGTGGCCCTCGGGCTGAGGTCGTAAGGGGTTTTGGGTGTGGATTGATTGATCCCTCCCCTCCCTTGTCTGCAGTGTCTGTATCCTTTGTTTATAAATTTTGGGGGGTTACAGGAATAGCCTGGACCCGTGCCTTCTTTTCCTAAACCCCTAAAACACCACAAAATCCATAAAAATCCTAAAACCCAAAAAAATTATAAAAAATTACTAAAAATATCTAAAAATATAAAAAAACATAAAAACCATGAAAACTTCTAACAAAAACATAAAAACACATAAAATCTCTAAAAACCTGAAAAATGTTAAACACCCTAGAAACACATAAAAACCCTAAAAATGCACAAAAAAACTCTAAAACCCATTAAATTGTCGAAAACATTATAAAACTCTAAAAACATTAAAACCATAGAAATTCAAAAATAATACATCAACCCCCGTAAGAAACCATAAAACCTTATAAACATAAAACACAAAAAATCCATGAATATAGAAAAAGACAATAAAAATCAGAGAAACCCATAAAAATTAATAAAAACTTAAAAAACCTTAAAATGTTAAAAAACCCCTAAAAATTCCTAAAAACCCTTAAATTGTTAAAAACCATAAAATAACAGAAAAACCAAAAACCCCTAAAAACCCTCAAAATCCCTGAAACCAAAAAAACCATAACAATCCTAAAAAACTCTAAAAAACCATAAAAATGTAAAAACCCTAAAAAACATAGATGAATCCCTTGGGAAACCTTAAAAATATAAAAACTCTTAAAACTCCTAAAAACCTAATAAATAATAAAAAACCAAAAGACCCTAAAAATCCTAAAACCCATAGAAACCATAAAACCCCTAAAATCATTAAGAAATCATTAATAATATATATAAACCCAAAAAACCATTAGAAACTCTAAAAATCCTTTAAATCCTAAAATACATTAAAGACCCCTTGAAACCTTAAGAACACTAAAAACTAAAAAAACCCTAAAAACCCAAAAAAATAAAAATTCTAAAAAACCATAGAACACAGAAAACTCAAAAAAACCCATAAAATCACAAAACCCCATAAAAACTCTAAAACAATAAAAACACATCAAAATCCCTTGAACCAGTAAAAAACTATCTATACCACAAAAATCCTAAAAATAAAAAAACCTAAAAACAATTAACAACCCTAAGAAAACATTAAATTCTTGAAAACACATAAACCCCATAATAAACCTAAAATATACAAAAACACCACAAAACACTAAACCCCTAAATAAACCTAAAATATACCAAATTCCCTAAAAACCCCAAAACCATATTAAAATCCTAAAAAATATCAATATGAAAAAAACAAAAAACCCCCACAAAAAACCATGAAAATCCTTAAAAAGAAGTTAAAAACCAAGAAACAATTAAATACCCTAAAAACATAAAAATTATAAAAGCCCAAAAAACTATAATACCCTCAAAATACATAAAATCCATAAAAAACATAAAAATCTAAAAAGCGCAAAAAATCCATAAAAAGTAAAATACCTTTTGATCTTGAAAACCCCCAGAAGACATTTACAACCGAAAAACATGTAAGGAAAATAAAACCCTAAAAATTATAAAAGTCCTAAAGACCCTAAAAACCCATAAAAAACATATCAACTATAAATACTACTAAAAACATAAAATACCCAAAAAATCTATAAAAAACAAAAAATCCACTAAAAAATCTAAAACCCTTTAAACATATAAAAATAATAAAAACCCATAAAACCATACAAACCTTAAAACCCACTAAAAATCAAAGAAATATATAAAAATCCAAAAAACTAAAAAAACCACTAATACCCTAAAAACTATAACAAACCTAAAAACCCTAAAAACCATAAAAAAGATAAAAATCCTAAAAAATACATAAAAATCACTAAATTTGTAAAACCCACAAAAAACCCAGAAAAACCCAATAAAAAACTTAAAAACATAAAATAGGTAGAAACATAAATTTCTATAAAACCCCTTAAAACCCCTAAAAGACCCTAAAAACAAAAAAAACCCCAAAAAAACTTTAAAAACATTAAAACCCCTTTAAACAAATAAAACCCTAAAACCCTAGAAACATAAAAAAATCCTAAAAAGCGATACAAATCTATAAAAATGTAATATCCTTAAATACCATGAAAGCACCTAATAAAATCTTAAAACCTAAAAACACTTAAAACCCCTAAAAACAATATAAAACAATGAAAATCCTAAAAATCCTAAAAACTCAAAAACCCATCAAAATCCCTTAAATTCATATAAACCCTATAAATTCTTTAAAAATCCCTAAAAAGGTAAAAAAAACCTCAAAAACCTAGAAAATTATAAGGAAGCCAAAAAAGCCAAAAAACCATTAAACCCCTAAAAACCATAAAAAATGATAAAAACCTAAATGACTATAAAAATTCTAAAACCCCCTAAAAACCATAAAACCCCAAAAAACAATAAAACCCTAAATATCAATAATACTCCTAAAATCCACTAGAAACTCTAAAAACACATTAATCCCCTAAAACATTGAAATAATATAACAAACATTAACACCCTAAAAAATAAAAATCCCAGAAAACACTAAAAATAATAAAAACACAAAAATTCTTAAAAATCCATACAAACCCTAAAAAACATAAAAATCCAAAAAATACCTAAAAAAGGAAAACCTTAAAAACCATAAAATTATTAAGAGAGGAATAAAAACTAAAAAACACATAATACCCATCAAAACTAAAAAAACTGTAAAACCGCTAATATATTAAAAAACCTAAAAACAATAAAAACCCTCAAAATATCTATAAACCCAAAAAACTATAAAAATACCAAAAAATTTATAAAAATACATAAAAATCTAAAAACCCCTAAAAACCCATAAACTTCTATGAAAACATTTAAAACCTAAAAACACTTAAAACCCATTACAAAACTATAAAACATTAAAAACCTTAATGACCAATAAAATCCCTAAACCCCCTAAAAACATTAAAAACCACATAAAACACCATAAAATCCCCAAAACCCACTAAAAGCACTAAAAACCTTTTAAATCCAAAAAAAAATAAAAAAACTAAAAAACATTAAAAACTCAAGAAAATAAGAAAAAACCAAAACAACTAACCCCCCCCCCCAAAAAAAATCCTAAAAAATCCTTAAAAACTAACAAAATACCTAAAAAACTAAAACCTAATGAAATTATAATAATGACCTACAAATTCCTTATATTGTGAAAACCCCTAAAACCCTGGAAATCCGTAAGAAACCCTTAAAAACCTAAAACACTTAAAACCCCTAAAAAATCATAGAAACATAGAAGAACTATAAAACACTAAAAAGATCCTGAAAACCTTAAAAATCCATAAAAATAATAAAAACCACTAAATATCCTAAACCCCCCCCCAAAAAAATAAAAAACATAAAACCCAATAATAAATTAAACCCCTCAAAACATTTAAAAACAATAAATATCATGAAGACCCCTAAATACTAAAAAACCATGAAACTTGAAAAAAAAACATAAACCCCCCAAGTCCTTAAAAACTCCCAATAGACTCAAAATCCCAAAAACCCTCTAAAACCCCATAAAAATCATACAAGTCACTAAAAATATTTAAAATCATAAAAAAACCTAAAAACAAATAAAAACCCTAAGAAAACCCTAAAAACCAAGAAACACTTAAATCCCCTAAAAAATGTATAATAGATTAAATTCTCTAAAACCCCCATTAAACCCCAAGAAACCATAAAAATCCTGAAACCATGAAAAATCCTTAAAATCTGTAGAACCACAAAGAAACACTAAACCACTTTAAACCCTAAAAGTTTCTAAAAAACTCTAAAAAAACCTTTAAATCCCAAAGAAGTAAAAAACCCAAAAACCCAAAAAACCCTTAAAACCCCCTAAACACTGTCAAAACACCTAAAACCCTATAAACCAAAAGATATAAGAAACACTCTAAAATACCAAAAAACATAATGAACCCTAAAACCTTAAAATACATAAGAAAACCATAAAAAATACAAACACATAAAACACCTAAAAAACCTAAAAATTTAAAAAACCATAAAAACCCAAAAAATATCTAAAAACCCCTAAAAATTTAAAACCCCAAAATCCCAATAAAACCACAAAAAACTATAAAAACATTTTAAAACCCTAAAGCATTCAAAACAATAAAAACCAAAAACCAAAAAAAAATCAAAAAAGCCCGCAAACACCCTAAAAACAATAAAACCCCTGTCTAATACCACTAGAATCCCTAATAACCCTAAAGAACCACAAAAACAATAAAAATCCCTAAAACCATAAAAATAGAAAAAACCAGAAAATCCCTATGAAAACCATAAAAACATAAATACACTAAACACCCCTAAAAACATAAAAATTGATTAAAGATCTAAAAAAACCCAAAAAACATAAAAAAAATATAAAAACCCTAAAACCCATTAAAACGCTAAAAAACCCAAAATATTATTAAAAAACATTTAAAACCCAAAAAAATTTTAAAAAAAAATAAAAAATCATTAAATACCCTAACTTCATAAAAGAGCCCTAAAATCCAAAATTCAACAAAAACCATAAAACCCCTCAAAATCCATAAGAAAATTAAAATCCAAAAAACCCAAAAAATCCTTAAAAAATTAAAAACACTAAAAAACATAAAAACCCAAAAAAATCCCAGAAAACCCAAAAACACATAAAACTCTTAAATAACTAAAAAAAGATAAAAACCCAAAAAGACTAAAATAGATAAAAATACTAAAAATATTAAAATTCCTAAATTTCATAAAAACCCTAAAACCACAAAAAAATTAAAAACCCTTTCAAACTCTAAAAAATTAATTTTTTTTGAAAATCCATAAAATCCATGAAAACCAAAAAAAATGAAATGACCAAAAAACCCCTAAAAACCTAAACCCCCTCAAAATGATCAAAATCCCTAAAAACCGTAAAAACCCATTAAAATTAAAAAATGGCCTAAAAATATAAGAAGACATAAATAACCCTAAAACACGCTAAACCCATATGAAAAACATAAAAACCAAAAAACCCATAAACTCCCAAAATATCTAATTTTTTTTAAACCCCCTAAAAACCATAAAACCCTAAAAACATTAAAAACCCCTAAAATTCATAACCACACTAAAAACCATTAAAACACTACAATCCATTAAACCCCTAAAATTGTAAAAAACTAAAAAAAACCATAAAAATATGATCAAACTTCAAAAAAACCCTAAAACCCTAAAAAACCATAAAAACTCCAAATAATAATAATAAGCCCCAAAATCTCTTAAAACCATAAAAATCCTAAAAATCCTAACAAGACCCAAAAAAAGCCAAAAAAATCCCTAAAAATGTACGAAACCCTAAAAACCCTTAAGAAAAACAAAAAAACATATAAACACATATAACCACGAAGAAACTAAAAAAATTATATAAACTCTAAAAAACACTAAACTCCATAAAACACATAAAATACCTAAGACACCATGAAAACTATCAAAACCTTTAAACCTCTAAAACTGTTAAAAATTTTAAAAACCCTAAAATTTTAAAAACATGACAATAACCCAAATAAACCATTAAAACCCTAAAAGTCCAAAAATCCCTCAAAATACCTAAAAACACTAAAAACCCTTAAAAATCCCAAATTCCCAAAAAAAATGAAAAAACCCAAAAAACCTTGAAAACGCAAAAGAAAACCTTAAAACCCTAAAAACACATAAAACCCCTAAAAACATAAAAATGCTAAAAACCATAAAAGGACCTAAAAAACCAAAAGACCCCAAAACCCCCCCTAAAACCCTTAAAATCCCAAATATTCATAAAAAACCAAGAACCTCACTAATAACTCTAAAAACCCATTAATCCCATAAAAATGATAAAAAACACTAAAAAACCATAAAGACAAGAAAAAAATCATAAAACCCTAAAAACCCAAAAAACTATAAAACTCCTAGAAACCATAAAACCAATAAAAACCTTAAAATCAAAAAAAAAAACTTAAAAAGCATAAAAATTCAAAAAACCCTAAAAATATATAAAAACATAAAAATATATACAACCCAACAAAAACACTACGAAAACCGTAAAACCCCTAAAACACTAAAATTTATAAAACCCCTAAAATCCTCAAAAACCCAAAACCCCATAAAACCCAAAAACCCCACTCAATATATAAAAATCCTTTGAACCAATAAAATTATAAAAATCTATAAAAATCATAAAGAACCCTATAAACATAATAAAAAATAATACCAAAATAAAATAAAATACCCTAAAAACTGTCAATTTACATAAATCCCTAAAAATATATAAAATCATAGAAAATACCTAAAAATCACCCAAATGAAAAAAAACACTAAAAACCATGAAAACCCCAAAGAAAAAAAAATAAAAAAAACACTTAAAACCACTAAAAACCTAAAAATTTCTCAGAACCCAAAAACCCATAAATACTACTAAAAAAATTAAAACCCCCAAAAACCCCATAAAAACAATAAAAACACTAAACTCTATTAGAACCCTTTAAATCCACAAAAATTTCTAAAAAATATAAATTAATGTTTAATCCCCAAAAACAAAAAAAAAATATAAAAACCAAAAAATAATAAAAACCCTAAAACCAAACAAGCATAAAACCCAAAAAACCCTCCGAATCCATAAAAACCATAAATCCCGAAAAAAAGTCATAAGAATCTTAAAAAATACAAAAAACCTAAAAGCCCCTAAAACACTGAAAAACCATAATAAAATCTTAAAAACCAAAAAACACTTAAAACCCCAAAATACCTAGAAAATTAAAAACACCCTAAAAACCATAAACCACTAAAAACTATAAAAACCATTTAAAACCATAAAAATTTAAAGAATCTCTAGAATAAATTAAAACCAAAAAAATAAAAATCCATAAAACCCAAAAAACCCTCGAAACCTCAAAATCCTTAAAATCTGTAAGAAACATAAAAATCATAAAAAATACCAAAAAATACATAGAAACAAAAAATCCAAAAAACGCTGAAAACCCGTAAGAAACCCTAAAAACATATAAATACATAAAACCCCTAAAAACCTTAAAAATCCTAAAACCTTATGAAACCATAAAATCCCTCAAAATCTCAAAAACCCTAAAAATCAAAAAAATGTTTTAAAATCCATTAAAAATGATAAAAATGCAAAAATCTTTGAAAACCCTAGAGAAAACCATGACAATCATAAAATCACATAAAACCCCTAAAAACCTAAAAAATTCTAAAATCCCAAAATGTTTACAAAAATCCTAAAACCCCATAAAACCCTAAATCCCCCTAAAAACCTTAAAAAACTAAAACCCCATGAAAACATGAAAAAAATTAAAAACTATTGTAACCCTTTAAAACCATAAAAATTTTAAAAACACTAAAAAACCAAAAAATCCTAAAAGCTCAAAAAATATTTATAAACCTAAAACCATAAAAATTCTAAGAAGGCCATAAAAATCCTTAAAAACATAAAAAACCCAAATCTCTTAACAACCCATAGAATACCTAAAAACTCTATGACACTTAAAACCCCTAAAAACTGAAAAATGAAATAAAAACCTAAACCCTAAAAATATACATATCATAAAACCCCTAAAACCCTTAAAAACCGTTAAACCACATAAAAACCCTAAAAATAAAATAAAAAAACTCTAAAAACCTTTTAAACCCCTCAATATGTTAAAAACTCAAAAATCACTTCAAAACTATAAAAAATTAAAACCCTAACCCCCCCCCCCCCCCCCCAATAATAAAAACCCTAAAAACCCTCAAAATTAGTCAAAACAATAGAAAACCATAAAAATGATTAAAAACACTAAGAATACCAATAAATGAAAAAAACATAAGGAAACATTAAAAACCAAAAGAATCTTAAAACCCCTAAAAACCTGAATAATGATAAAGCCCCAAAACCACTTAAATCCATAAAAACCCTTGAAATCCAAAAAAAATCATAACAACCATAAACATGCCTTAAAATCCTTAGAAACTTAAAAAACCCTAAAAATTGAGAAAACCCCTTTGAAAACCAAAAAAACAATAAAAACCAAAAAACAATTAAAATCCCTAAAAAACCTAAAAACCTATAAAACTCTAAAAATCCCTAAAAACCCTAAAAACCGCTAAAAAAATAAAAAGTCCTAAAACACATAAAAATAATAAAAAGACACTAAATCCGACTCATACACCAATTTTTTAAAAAAAATCTAAAAAATAATTAAAATCCAAAATGTTTAAAATGAAAAAAAAACACAAAAAACATTATTTCTTAAAAAACTATAAAAACCTTTAAAATATATAAAAACCATAAAAAAAACTTTAAATCCCTAAAAATCCATAAAAAATTAAAAAAACCTAAAACCCATGAAAAACCCTAAGAAAACCTTAAGAAACTAAAAATACTTAAAACCCCTAAAACGAAAAAAGGATAAAATCCAAAAAAACTAAAAAAAACTAGAAACCCCAAAATACAATAAAAAGCCCTAGAACCCTAAAACCCCTAATAATCTAGAAAGCCCCTAAAACCCACTAAAAACTGTAACAACTTTTGCAACCACTAAAAACATTAAAAACAATAAAAAATATTTGGAACCAAAAAAATCTCAGAAGAAACCCTTGAAGCCAAATAAAAAATAAAAACATCAAAACCCCGAATAAACCCTAAAAACCCCAAAAATCCCTAAAAACCCTAAAAAACCAAAAAAACCCTATAAAATCATAAAAACAACCAAAACACCTATAATCCTAAAAACACTAACACCACTAAAATACTAAAAAGAATAAAATCCATAAAAATCCACTAAAAAACTTAAAAAACTTAAAAACCAATAAAAAAGTGAAATACCTCTAAAAAATCTTAAAATCTTCTAAACTCCTAAAAATGTTAAAAACTCTAAAAAACCTTAGCTAATAGAAAATGAAAAAAACCCTGAATCCCAAAAAACCCTCAAAATACCTAAAATTAAAAAATATTTATAAAAAATCCCTAAAAATACATAAAAATGTAAAAATCCCTAAAAAACAAAAAAAATGACAAAAACGCTAATGAACCCTAAAACCTATAAAATTCATGAACACCATAAAAACTCATAAAACCTTAAAATAACATAGAACCCCCATAAAACCCAAAAAAACCAAATAAAAAAAATCTATATTTCCTTTAAACCCCTACAAACATTACACTTTTCTAGAAATCCTTAAAACCCCTAAAAACCAAAAAAATCACTAAAATCCCAAAAATCTCTAAAACATTAAAAAATTAAAAACCACAAAACACCTAAAAAACATAAAAACCCTAAAAACCAAACACCCCTGAAAAACATAAAAATCCTAATAGATAATAATACAATAAAACTCCTAAAAACTATAAATACAATATTAAAAATTTTAATTGTTAAAAAACTAAAAAAAACATTTAATCCCTAAAAAAATAAAAAAATAATAAATTCCAAAAAAAACAATAAAAACCCTAAAACCCTAAAACCCCTAAAATCATAAAAATCTCTAAAACACCTAAAAATTAAAAACCTAAAAAATACCTACAATCCATAAAAATATAAAATAACACTAAAAATCATAAAAACCCAAAGAAAACCATAAAAACCCAAGAATACTAAAAAATCATAAAAACCAAAAAATATTAAAACACTAAAAAACCCTAAAACCCCTAAAACCCCTAAAACCCCTAAAACCCTAAATACCATAAAACATTCTAAAAAATTAAAACCCCTAAAACCCATAAAAATAATAATGTAAGTATAAACTCTAAAACCCTTTAAACCCAAAAAATTTAAAAAACTCTAAAAACCCATAAAAATCCAAAAAACTTTATAAAACTTAAAAACCCAAAACAACCATAAAATCCATAATACCCTAAAAACCCAAAACCCCCCAAAATCAATAAAAATCCTAAAACGAATAAAAATCCTCAAAAATCCTTATAAATCTCAGTAAATATAAAAACTCTGAAAACCCCTAAGAAAACCAAAAAAATCCCAAAAAATTAAAACCCTTACAGTTCTTAAAAGGTGTTAAAACCCCTAAAACCAATAAAACCCCTAAAAACAAATAAAAACCCTAAAAATAACTAAAAATTATAAAAATAATTTACACCCCTAAAATGTTAAAAAACCCTAAAAACCATAAATACCCTAGAAACTCAAATAAAAAACCCTGAATACCCAATAAATCATAAAAACAAAAAAACCTAAAACCCTTAAAAATCATCAAAATAAATAAGAGCACTAAAAACCAAAAAAACCTAAAAATCCCTAAAAACAAAAAAAACCTAAAAACTTGAAATACCTCTAAGAAAAACATAAAAACATAAAAACAAATTAATCTCATAAAAACTAAAAAATGATAAAAACCCTAAAATCCCCTAAAATTTCATAAAAAACCTAAAAACCATTAAAATCGTTAAAGTAGAAAATATATCTTAAAACCCATAAAAATGCAAAATATATCACTAAAAACATTAAAAACCCTTTAAAACCCTAAAAATGTTAAAAACTCTAAAAAATATAAAAACCTAAAATATTCAAACAAATCCAAAACCCAAAAAAACCATTAAAACCATCAAAAATCATAAAAACCCTAAAACCCCATAAATATCCTAAAAATCCCAAAAAATATCCGAACATGTAAAAAACACTTAAAACATTCAAAACCCAATAATAAAATTAAAAACCTAAAAAAACTGTAAACCCTAAAAAATATATAAAATTCCAAAACCCTAAAACCCTAAAACCATAAAAAAATAAACCCATAAAAACCATAAACACTAAAAAACACATAAACCCATGAAAACTTTAAAATCTATAAAACCATAAAAATCCTAAAAAACCGAAAAAAACCTAGAAATAAAAAAGTCTACAAAAAATAAAATCCCCCAAAAAACCCTAAAATCCTAAAAACCATAATAAATCTAAAAAATATATAAATATCACTAAAAACATAAAAACCAATAAAAAACCATAAAAATATTAAGAAAACCATAAAAACCTAAAAACACATAAAAACCTTAAATCCCAAAAAATGGTAAAACACTAAAATAACCTAAAAACCTCCCAAAGATCCTAAAAACCATAAAACCCATAAAACCCATAGAACCCTATAAAACTCTAAAAACACTAAAACTCTAAAAACCCTTAAACCCCTAAAAATATGAAGAAATCTAAAAATTATTTAAAACCATAAAAAACTCAAAAATCCCCCAAAACCCCAAAAAACCATAAAAACCCATAAAACCTCAAAATCCATCAAAATCCTATAATACTATAAAAACCATAAAAAACCTAAAAATCCCTTAAATTACCTAAAAACATAAAAATCACAAAAACTATGAAAATCCCTAAGAAGATATTAAAAACATAAAAACACTTAAAACTCCTAAAAAGTATAAAAAACTCCAAAAACCATAAAAATTCCTAAAACCCTTTAAAACCATAAAAACCATAAAACTATTAAAAATAATATAAAACTCTAAACCCCCATAAACACCCTAGAATCCCAATAAAAACACTAGAAGCACTTTTAACCACCAAAAATGTTAAAAAAACGCAAAAAAACCATTAAAATGAAAATACACTCAAAAAACACTAAAACCCCAAAAAACAAAAAAACCTGAAAACCCTAAAAACCCTTAAAACCCTATAATTTTAAAATTTCTAAAAAATATCTATACCCCCCTAAAAATATAAAAGCACTAAAAACCATGAAACCCCACTAAGAAAACCTAAAAAGAATAAAAACTTAAAAACCCTTAAAAGAGTAAAAAAGAAAAATCCTAAAACCCTAAAACTCTCTAAAGTATTAAGAAATAATAAAAAACCTAAAACCACTAAAACTATAAAAAAACATTCATAACCCTCGCGATGGAGGCTTCCTCCCAGGTTGAAGATGATGGCAAATGAAGCACATTCCCCCTCTACGGGGGAGGATCCTCTCTCGGAGGACATCTCTTTGCTCTCCTCTGCTGACTTGTTACCCTCTTTCTCGAGAACGGTGCTCTGCCCGAAGGTTCCAGAGTTTTTTGAAGGTTTCCTGAAGATTCCCCTCTCGATTCGGGAGTTCAATGAGGCTTCATACCTACACTGCTTGACTTTGATTTCAAGCTTCCTGATGCGGTGACCCCCCTGTTGTCACTTTCGACAGGTTCGTTTCGGATTTCTGGAATCTTAGGGATCGGGCGACTGTGGGCCTGATCTATAGATCCCATATAATTAATCACTTTGCCATGGAGGAAGACCTAGTCCTTGCCTGGTCAGCGGCGCCTTGGTCATGAAATGGTGCTCGATTATCCCTCATTCAGTGGATCTTTGATTTTCATCTAAAGTGGTGTTCCCCGATTGCTACTACATGGGTGAGGTTTCATGAACTTCCCCTTCCCTTTAAAAATATCTCTATTATTTCGATGCTTGGGAATTTGGTGGGGAGGTTCCTTTGTGTGGATAGTAGGATTAGGTCCCTTTTTCATCTGGTAGCACCAAGGGCTTTTGTTGAAATCGATGCTTCGAAGTCTCTTGTGGATGCTCTCTGGATTGCAGTGGGGGAAGAACTCAGGTGGAGATAGCCTGTCATATTTGAGCAATGGCCGGTTTTCTTCTCATCTTGTTGGAGTTATGGGCACATCGATCACTCTAGAGGCTCCTATGGCACGGTCAGGGGTGGTGGTTATATGGCTCGTATGTCTTCTGTTGAGATTATCCTTCATCTGGTGGTGGTGAATGGGACAAAGGAGGTAGCTTACTCCCAACCTCTGAATGATGATGTTCCCTTCTCGTCTTCTTTGCTGCCTAGAAGTGATTTATAGGTGGCCCTGATGGATTCGGGTGGCTTCCTTGTGAGCCTGGCTGGAGGTGCTGGTGTTTCAGAAAATGCTGATGAGAAGGAAGTGCTGCTGGCTGAGAGGGATAATCAGGCTTCTACTGAAGGTGTTCATGACTGTGGTGACTCCCCTTTGAAGCAGACAGACTTAGGGAAGACTGTTGTGATGGGTGTCTGGAAAGGAAATGTGGAGGAGGCATGTGATATAGATTTGGAGCGAGATGGTATAGCTGGCTTGAAGGTCAATGAGATCACTGCTGGATCCCTTCCAGCAATTGAGGGTGCTACGTTTTCTCCAAACAACTTTCAGGTTGCATCATTCGCTGAGCCTGCCATGGTGGATGTTCTAGTGGCAAATGCTATGAAGGGAACAGTGGTTTCTCAGGGCCTGAAGACTGGGGATGAGTGGAGCTTGTCTTCAGCTGAGGAAAATTCTAGGGCGGATGAAGAGACTTGGATCTCCAAGGGGCCGCACAAGAACTGGCGTGATGCCCCCTGGTCCTGTCCGGGTGTCAGGACATGGGGCCTAGGTTATCCCCTCCCTCTGACAGCACAAGCGGTGCTGAGGATCCTCCCAGTGACAAGTGCTTTAACCCTCGTCCGGGAAATGCTAGCGATGCTGGAGGATCCTCCCAGTGACAAGTGCTTTAAACCACTAAAAATGTAAAAAACTCTAAAACCCCTAAAAGCACTAAAAATTTACCCTAAAAAATAATAAAACACTAATGGTACGAAAATAACCCTAAAACCACTCAATAGACTTAAAAAACAAAAATATACATAAAATATTAAGAAAGAACTAAAAATACCAAAAAACGTAAGAAACCAAAAAAACACTTAAAACCCATAAGAAAAAAAATTAAAAACATAAAAACACAAAATCCCCTAAATAACCTATAAATGGTAAAAACCCTATAAATCCCTAAAAACCCTAAAACCATAAAACCCATAAAACCATAAAATCCCTAAAAATCCATAAAAACCTAAAAACCCCACATTAAACTCTAAAAACCCTTTAAACACCAAAAAATGTAAAAATACACAAAAACCCATAGAAACCCTAAAAACCAAAAAATCCTAAAAACCCAAAATCTCTATAAATCCATTAAAACACTCCAAATCCTTAAAACCCCTAAAAACCATAAAATATAAAAACCCATAAAAATAATTAAAAATATATAAACCCCAAGAGGCTTGAAAACTCAAGCAAAACCTTCAAAACATAAAAAAACTAAAAACCCTAAAACCCCTAAAAACCTTAAAATACCTAAAAATACGTAAAAACCCTAAAAACCCACAAAAATTTATAAAAACCCTTTAAATGCCTAAAAATGATAAAAATGATTAAAAACCATAAAACCCAAAAAAAATTAAAAAACCCATTACAATACCACAAAATAATTAAACCCCTAAAATACTAAAAACCGCCTAAAAACTCAAATTTTTTAAAAACCCTCCAATCTAGAAAAATCCAAAAGAGCCTGTATACATCTCTAAGAACATAAAAACCCTTAAAATGATGATAAACTATATCAAAATCATAAAAGACAAGAAACACTTAAAACCCCCAAGAAACCTAAAAAATGCTAAAAGAACATAAAACCCAAGACAAACCCTGCAAAATCACTTAGAATCCTTAAATACCCTAAAAAATCCTAAAAATCATAAAAGTACGTAAAAATACGTAAAAAGGTAACCCACCCCCCAAAAAAAACCATGAAAACCCTAATAAAACCTTTAAAACCTAAAAAATCGTAAATCACCTAAAAACCAAAAACATACTTAAAACCTTCCTAAAAACACAAAAAAATCAATAAAACCCCCTAAAAACCCATAAAACCACTAAAAACTCTAAAAACAGTTTAAAACCCTAAAAAAATTAAAAAATATAAAAAACCTAAAACCCGAAGAAACAAAAAAATCCCCTAAAACTCAAAAAAATTAAAAAAACCCAAAGTCCTCAAAATACCTAAAAACCATAGAAAACCATAGAAATATTAAAAACACCTAAAAATCCCTAATATCATAAAAACCTTAAGAAACTGAAAAATTTTATGAAAACCTTAATAACCTAAGAATACGTAAAACACATAAGAACCTAAAAAATGAAAAAAACCTTTCAAAATCTTAAAACACCCTAAAACCCCAAAACCCCCAAAAAAACCCTAAAACCGTAAAAACACAAAAACAAAACCTAAAATACCACGAAAAAAATTTAAAACATTAAAATTTTAAAAACTCTAAAAAACTGTAAAACCCCTAAAAATATAAAAAAAACCCTAAACCCCCTAGAAAACAATAAAACAAAAAACCCAAAAAAACCTAAAGACACTCAAAATCGCAAAAACCCCTAAAAACCCATACAAATAAAAAAACCACTAAAAGTCCCTATAAATTTTAAAAACTCTAAAAAATATGAAAACCCCTAAGAAAACCTGAAATTCCTAAAAACACTTAAAACCCCTTGAAAAAATAAAAAATGAAAAACCTCCAAAAACCCCTAAAGACCTTAAATATCAAATATCCATAAAACAATTAAAACCCTTAAAAACCTACAAAAACATAAAAACCACTAAAAACTATAAAACCCCTTTAAACCCATGAAAATATTAAAAAACTCTAGAAACCATAAAATCTCAAAAACCCAAAAAAACATAAAAATTCAAAAATTTATAAAACCCTGAAACCCCTCAAAATCCCTAAAAAGCCAAAAAATTCCTAAAAATTCCTTAAAAATTTAAAAATCCCTACAACCCATATGAAAACCTTAACAACCTAAAAACACATAAAACCCCTAAAAACATACAAAACTTAAAAGGCCAAAAACCCATAAAAACTCTAAAAACCCACTAAAAATTCTAAATATCCTTTAAACCCCTAAACAATAAAAACACAAAAATACCATAACAACCCTAAAAACTAAAATAACTAGAAAATCCCAGAAAATCCATAAAACCATAAAACCCTAAAAAACACTAAAACACATCAAAATCGCTAAATACCAAAATACTATCTAAATAAAACCAAACAGTAAAATTTCAAAATCCCTTAAAAACCAAAAAAACCCTAAAACAATTCATTAAATATTTGAAACCCCTAAAAACCTCAAAATTTTAAAACCCCTAAAAATGATAAAAATCCAAAAAATCCCAAAAACAACAAATAAACTTTAAAATCCCATAAAAACCCTAAAAATACACTAAAAAATCTAAAATCCCTTTAAAAACCTAAAATGATGACAAAAATATAAAAACCTTAAAACACTGAAAAACTAAAAAAATACTAAAAACCCAAAATTAATAATTACCCTAAAACCCCAAAAAACCATTAAAAATATCTATAATCCCAAAAAACAATAAAAATCCTAAAATTACTAAAATTACTTAACCACATTAAAACCCTTAAATCCATGAAAACCCATAAAAAACCTTAAAAACCTAGAATCACATAAAATCCATAAAAACACTAAAAGACCTAAAATACCCCTGAAAACCACAAAACCCCTAAAAACCCATAAAAACTATAACAACCACTAAAAACTCTCAAAAACCTTTAGACCCCTAAAAATCCCTAAATATGTAATAAACACAAAACCACTCAAAAATACTAAGAAACACTTAAAAAACTAAAAATGCATAAACCCCCTAATAATCTAAAAAATGGTAAAACACCTAAAAACCCTAAAAATCATAAAAATGCTTAAAACCATAAAAACCAGAAAAAACTCATAAGACCATTTAAACCCAAAAAATGTTAAAAAAAACTCCAAAACCCCTTTAAAACCCATAAAAACTACCAAAAACTCATAAAACCCTTTAAACCCAAAACATGTTTAAAAAATCAAAAAACCATAAACACCTAAAAATTTCAAAAAAAACCATAAAATCCCTAAAAACTGCAAAAATCACTAAATGCCCTTAAAATCAACAATAATTATAAAAAGCATTAAAAGACACAAAAATTCAAAAAAACCCTAAAACCCTAAAAACCTATAACAAAAACTTAAATACATAAAAACCTCTAAAACCCATAAGAACCAAGAAAACCCTAAAAACACCAAAAAATAATAAAAACCCTAAAATATCTAGAAAAAATAAAAAACCCAAAACCCATAAAAACCCATAAAACCACTAAAACACATAAAAAACCAAAAAACCCACAAAAACATTAATACCCTTTAAACCTATAAAAATGTTAAAAACCTCTAAAAACCCATAAAAATCCCACAAAACACCATAAAACCCAAAAAACCAAAAACCCCAAAAAACCATAAAAACCCTAAAACCACCAAAAGTCCCTAAAACCCACAAAACCACACTATCCTAAAAAATCCATAAAATCCCAAAAAATGTAAAAAATCATAAAAATCCATAACAAACCCTTAAAAATATAAAAACACTTAAAACCCCTAAAAACCTATAACCCCCTAAAAGACCCTGAAATCCCAAAAAAACTCTATAAACCACAAACCCCCCTAAAAACCATAAAAACACTAAAACCATTAGACCATAAAAAGCCACAAAAAAACATTAAAATCCATTTAAACCCATAAAAACATTAAAAAACTCTAAAAAACATAAAACCATAAAAAATGCATAAAAACAATAAAACAAAACAAATCCTACCTAAAAAAACTAAAAATCCTCCAAATCTGTAAAATGCAAAAATTTTATAAAAAACCTAAAAAATCCTTAATAATCCTTAAAAACATAAAAACCCCAAAACCCTAAAAAATATTAGAAAACATAAATAACCTAAAAAGGATTTAAACCCATAAAAAACCAAAAAAAAGTCACTAAAAATCCTAAGAACAATAAAAGACCCTAAAACCCCTAAAACCCCCTAACAACTATAAAATCCCCAAAACCCTTAAAAAACCTAAAACCAAAAAAAACCATAAAAACCTGTAAAGACTCTAAAACCACATTAAACCCCTGAAAATTTTAAAACACTCAAAAAACTTTAAATAACCTAAAAACACAAAAAAAACCCCTAAAACCCAAAAAAACCTAAAAAACCAAAAAAATATCAAAATCCCTAAAAATTGAAAAAAAAAACCATAAAATTTATAAAAGGTCAAATAAACCCAAAAATTCAAAAAACCATAGAAATCATAAAAAATTCCTAATAAAACCTATGGAACTAAAAACACTTAGAATCTCTATAAAACAAAAAAAACAAAAAACCATAAAACCATAAAACCCTTAAAACCCCTAAAATCCCTAAAAACATTAAAAAACCCAAAAACTCATAAAAACAATTACAAACCTCTAAAAACAAGGAACAAACTTTAAAACCATAAAAAGGTTTAAAAAATGTAAAAAACCAAAAAACCTTAAAAACTAAAAAAACCCAAAAACCTCTTAAATATCATAAAAATAATAAAAAACTTGAAAATCCCTAAATTTTCAAAAAAAATCATAAAAATACTTAAAAGTACATAAAAATACCTAAAAATTAAAAACCCCAAAACAACCTTGAAAACCCCTAAGAAAACATAAAAACCTAAAAACACATTAAAACCCGAAAAATAAAAAAAAATGCTAAAAACCATAAAAACTACAATACCCTAAAACCATAAGACTTCTAAAACCTTAAAACCCCTAAAAACCCTAAAAATCACTAAAAATATAAAAACCCTATTATACCTTAAAAATGTAAAAAACACATTAAAAACCATAAAACTTCTAAAAACTCAAAAAAACCTTACAAACCAAAAAATTCATTAAATTATTAAAACCCATAAAAAAATAAAATTCATCAAAATCCCTAGAAACACGAAAAATCAAAAAAGATCCAAGAAAATCCCTTAAATAATAAAACACCATAAAACCCTTAAAACCCCTAAGATTACCTTAAAAACTGAAAAACACATAAACCCCAAAAAACCCAAAAAACCTAAAATCCGTAAAAAAATACTCTAAAAACCTAAAAACATCCAAGAAAACACTATAAACTATAAAAAGAATTTAAACCCCTAAAAAGTTTAAAAACAACAAAATACATTAAAAACCCTATAAATCTCAAACAAAACTTAAAACCCAAATGAACAAAAATTCCTATAACCCGTAGAAGCCCTAAAAACCTTCAAAATCCCTCAAAATCCCTAAAACCCAATCATATCCTAAAAAATATATATATTTCCATAAAAACAAAAAAATAATCAAATAAACCATGAAAAACCATAAGAAACCTTAAAAAACTAAAAACACAAAAAACCCCTAAAAAACCAAAAAACTCTAAAAATCCACCACCCCTCCCCCCAAAAAACCCTAAAAACCCTTAGAACCATAAAAACCTAAAAACACAAAAAACCCCAAAAAACTCAAAAGACTATAAAAACACTTAAAATCCTTAAAAATGTTACAAAACAAAAAAAACTATTAAATCTTACAAAAAAATACTAAAAACCAAAACAACCATAAAAAACATAAAAACCCGAAAAAACCTAAAACACCTCGGAATCCTTAAAAACCTGAAAACATTAAAAATACTAAAATACCAAAAATTACCAAAGAAAATAAATAATCTTAAAAACCCTAAAAACCACTAAGAAAACCATAAATACCTAAAACACATAAAGCCCCTAAAAAACCTAAAAACCCTAAAAACCTAAAAACTATATAAATTGTAAAACCAATAAAACCCACTAAAACCTTTAGAAACACTAAAACCATAAAAAAAAACTAAAACCCACTAGAAGCTATAAAAAACATTTAAACCTATAAAATTGTGAAATAAATCTAAAAAACCTTGAACTAACTAAAAAACTCAACCAGACCCTAAAATAATAAAACACTATAAACCCCTAATCCGAAAAAACACTAAAACCCTTAAATACCCAAAAATCATATAAAATATTGAAAACACTAAAAATCCCTAAAATTTGAAAATACCTAAAAACATTGAAAACTCTAAAAACCCTAAGAAAACCTTAAAAACATAAAAACACTTAACAACCTTAAAAACTTAAAATTATTGAAACCCAAAAAAAACTCAAAACCCAAAATCCCCCAAAACCATTAAAAATCCCTAAAAATCATAAACAACACAGAGCTCTTAAAAATCCATAAAAATAACATAAAATGTTAAAAACCCTCAAAATCCTAGAAAAACCTAAGAAAACAATAAATACCTTAAAACACATTAAACCCCTAAAAACTGACCCCCCCCACTTTTTTATAAAAAACCTAAAACCCAAAAAAACCATGAATACCCACATAAAACTATACAAACCCTTTAGACCCCTAAAAACCTTAAAAACTATAAAAAACTAAAGAACTAAAAAATCAAAAAAAACACTTAACGCAAAAACACCCATAAAAACCCTAAAAGTCCTAAAACCCCATAAAACCCCCAAAACCCAAAAACCCCTAAAATTGATAAAAATCCTAAAAAATACTAAAAATTCCATAAAAACATAAAAAACCTAAAACCCTGAAAAACCCTAATAATTCCTTAAAAACATGAAAACTTTTTAAGAACCTTAAAAACCTAAAATCCCTAAAAACCCTAAAAACATAGATGGACCCAAAAACCCTAAAAACCCTACAAACTATAAAATCTTGTAGAAATCTTAAAAACCATAAAAAATAATAAAAACACTAAAACCCACTAAAAACCTAAAAAACAATTTAAACACAAAAAACATTAAAAACACTAAAAACCTTTAAACCCCTAAAAAAATAAAAAAAAACCCCAAAAAACAAGAAAACCCCTAAAAACAAAAAAAAACATAAAATCTAGAAAAATGCTAAAAACAATATAAATCCTAAAAAATTCCTAAAAATTTAAAAAAATCCTAAAACCTGAGAAAACTCTAAATACCTAAAAACAATTTAAACCCTTAAAAATATGAAAAATGCTACAAACCCTAAAACCCTAAAAACCTTAATAACCATAAAACTCAAAAAACAATAGAAACCCTAAAACCCATTAAAAACTCAAAGACACGAAAACTCTAAAAATCAATTAATCCCCTTAAAAGGCTAGAAAACTCAAAAAAGCCTTAAAAACTCAAAAAAAACACATTAAACCCCTAAAAAACCAAGAAATTATAAATATCCAAAAAAACCAAGAAAACATGAAATCGCTCAACACCCCTAAAACCATAAAAATAATAAAGAATACCTAAATATCCCTAAAAACATAAAACCCCCTAAAAACCTAATAAAAAATGTGTAAACCTTACAAAACAATAAACAATTAAAACCCATAAAAACCTGGAAAATGCTAAAAACCATAAAAACCCTAAGAACCATAAAACCCTCAAAAACATTAAAAAACCAAAAAATGACTACAAACAATAATACCATTTAGACCCATAAAATTTTACAAAAATCCCAAATATTTTAAAATACCTAAAAAACATAAAACACTCTAAAAACTATAAAATTCACAAAAAACCCTAAAACCTATAAAAATCACTAAAACCCCTAAAAACCATAAAATCCTAAAAACTCCTTAATAAATTTTAAAACTCAAAAATCCATGAATAATTCTAATAAAAAATAACAACCTCAAAACAATAAATACACCTAAAAACCAAAAAAACTATAAAAAACATAAAAAATCACAAAACCAAAAAACCCAAAAAATTACCAAAAAAACTAAAAAAACACTAGAAACCCCTAAAACCCCAAATAAAAAACACAAAAAAAATCCAAAAACCCTTTAAAACAATAAAAATTTAAAAAACACTAAAAGACCATAAAACCCTAAAAACCCAAAAAAAACACCAAATACCAAAAAAATGATAAAACCCCTAAAATACCTCAACATTCTTGAAAACCCTCAAACCCATTAAAAATATAAAAACATTCTGAAAATATATGAAATGTTAAAAAAAATATAAAGCTTAAGAAAACCATAAATAAATACATATGCTTAAAACCTCTAAAAATCCTCAAAAATGCTAAAAACCCTTAAAAACCCTAAAAAACATAAAAACCCATAAAAACATTAAAAACGCTTAAAAGACCATATGACCCAAAAAACTAATAAAAACTCTAAAACCCATTTCAAACCCTTAAATTATTAAAGAAAAATAAATATCATAAATACCATAAAAACAAAGAAAATCCCTAAAACTGCTAAAAACAGTAAAACCTCTAAAAAGTCTAAAAACTCTTTAAACCACACAAAAAAGTTAAAAAAATCTTAAAACCATAAAATACATAAAAAAATGATAAAAAACCATAAAACACCTCAACATCCATAAAAACACAAAAAAACATTAAACTATTTAAACTCCCTAAAAATCCCTATTAATGTAAAAAAACATTAAATACAATAAAAAACCAAAATAAACACTTTAATTCCTAAAAAAATTAAAACCCCAAAAAAACCTAAAAAATCTAAAAACTCTAAAAATACCCTAAAACCATAAAAACCCCAAAAGCATTAAAAAACCCCATAAAAACCATGAAACCACTAAAAACATTAAAACCCCTTTAAAACCCTAAGAATGATAAAAGACTCTAAAACCCTTTGAAATCCATAAAAAAAACATAAAAACCCCTTAAAACCCCAAAAAATATAAAATCCATAAAAACTAAAAACCCATGAAAAAAATAAAAAACCCTAAAAACCCAAAAAAATAACAAAGAAAACCATAAAAAATAAAAACAATTAAATCCCCTAAAAACTCTAAAAATCCTCCATACCCACAAAAACCATAAAAACCATAAAAACTCATTAAAACCCTAAAAACCTAAAAATCTCGAAAACATAAAAAATTATAAAATACCTAAAAACCCCTAAAAAATTAAAACCCTAAAAACACTAAAAACCCATGAAATCTTAAAAAATTCTAAAATTCCTAAAAACCCTATAAGATGCTAAAAACCATAAAAATACCTAAAAATCATAAAACCCTGAAATACCGTTCAAAAAACTAAAGCCTAAAAACACTAAAAATCACTAAAAAATCTAGAAACCTGTTACACTGCAAATTTTTTTAAAAACTATATGAAAACCTTAAACAACTAAAAAATTGAAAAAACCACTAAAACCCCAAAAAACATAAAAACCCTCGTAATGCATAAAAACCATAAAAATATGAAAATATCCCAAAAAACATAAAAACCATAAAAACCCAAAAAAAACCCCAACAAAACCATTAAAATAATAAAAACTTCCAAAAACATAAAACACTAAAAACCCAAAAAACCCTTAAATACCTTAAAATACCTAAAACACTAAAATACATAAAAATCCTAAAAATCTCTAAAAATCACTTGGAATGTAAAAAACTCTAAATACCATGAAAATCACTGAGAAAAATATTCATAACCTAAAAAATATAAAGAACCCCTAAAACCTCAAAACATACTAAAAACCCTTACCCCCCCCCCCCCCCAATCCTAAAAATGAGCTAAAACCACTAAAAATTATAAAAACCGAAAAAAAAACCCTCAAAATCCCTAAAAACCGTAAAAAATAATAAAAAATCATAAAAAATCCCAAAAAATCTATTAAAACTTAAAAAACAATGAAATACCCTAATAAAACCTTAAAAACAAATAAATACAAAAAAAAATAAAAAACCCTAAAATTATTAAAACCTCTAAAAACCCTAAAAACATTAAAAACCATAAAACACTCTAAAACCTTGAAAACCGTAAAACCCCAACCCCCCCCCTAAAATCCACTAAAAACTATGAAAACCTTTTAAACCCCTGAAAATGTTAAAAAACACCAAACAAAATTTAAAATAATAAAAAATAAAATAAAAATATAGAAACAAATAAATCCATAAAACCATAAAAACCCTTAAAAACTCTCAAAATCAATATAACCCTAAAAATTAAAAATCCAAAAACATTTCTAAAAATCCATAAAAATGTAAAATACCCTAAAAATATGAAAAAAAAACTAAGAAAACCTTAAAAACATAAAATCTCTTTAAACCCCCTAAAAAATAAAAATGAAAAACCCCCAAAAACCCAAAAACCCCATAAATACACTAAAAATAATTAAAACCCCTATAAAAACAAGAAAATCCTAAAAAATCCCAATAAATCACTAAAAATGTAAGAAACCATAAAACCCTTGAAAACCCCTAATAAAATATTAATAAACCTAAAAACACTTAAACCCCTAAAAAACAAAAAATTGGTAATCACAAAAAACCATAAAACCCTCTAAAACCAAAAAGAAAACTAAAACCCATATAACCAACAAAAAATGAATACGGTAAAAACCCTTTCCACACATTAAAACATTATAAAACTATTAAAAAAATTTAAACCTATAAAAAAACACAAAAACCCCCTAAAAATACAAAAAACACAAAAATCCCCTAAAAACAATGAATAATACTAAAAACCCCAAAACCACTAAAAACCATAAAAACTCTATAAATCCTGAAAGATGCCTAAAAACATAAAAACCCAAAAAATACTTTTAATAACCGTGAGAAAAACATAAAAACCTAAAAACAAATAAAACATCTAAAAAACCTAAATCCCCTCCAAATAACTAAAAACTATAAAAACCAAAAACAAAATCCTAAAACCCTAAAACATCCTAAAAATATAAAAAAAACCACCTCAAATATGAAAAAAATTAAGAAAGCATTAAAAACCTAATGACACTTTAAACCTCAGATATCCAAAAAACCCAAAAAACCCTAAAACCACAAAAAACACCATAAAACCAATTAAAAACGCTCAAAAAACGTTTAAGATCTGAAACTTTAAAAAAACATAAAAATCTTTAAAACCCGCAAAAACTAAAAACAAACCCTAAAACCACTAAAAACCCAAAAATCATAAATTATCCATAAAAATAATAAAAAACACTAAAAAACCCTAAAAGCATAAAATAACATAAAAACTCATAAAAACCCTAATAAACCTTAAATACCTAAAAACACTTTAAAACCCTAAAAACCATAACAAGTTAAAAAAATAAAAGATACCTTAAAAATTATAAAACCATAAAACCCCTTAACAACCTTTAAAAAACCCAAAAACCCAAAAATATCCCTAAACCCCACTAAAAACTCAAAAAACCCTTTTAAATCCCTAAAAAAGTTAAAAAAAACTCTAGAAAAAATTCAAACAAAAAAAACTGAAAAAAATCCACAAAACCCATAAAAACCATAAAACACTAAAAAAACAAAAAAATCCTAAAAATCCATATGATACAAAAAAATCCATAAAAATCCTTAAAAATCCAAAATATCTCTAAAAACATAAAAACCCTAGGAAACTCTATAAACCCCTAAAAACAATTCAAGAAACACATAAAATCACTGAAAAACCTAAAAACACAAAAAGACCTAAAAAACGTTAAAAATCAATAAAACCCTAAAACCCTTAAATCCTTTCAAAAACTCTAAAAACCATATATAAAATAAAATCACAAAAAACTCTAAAAACCATTAAACCATTAAATTTGTTAAAATGGTAAAAAAACATAAAAACACCTAAAACTCTAAAAAAATAAAAAACTCATAAAAACTGTAAAAAACCCTATAATCCCTCAAAGTCCCTAAACACCGTTAAAATCCATGAAATTCGTAAAAAGTCCCTAAAAACCCTACATACAGGAAAAAACTCTAAAAACCATTAAAACCACTTCATAAACCTTAAAACCCTAACAACACATAAAAAAGATAAAAATCATAAAAATGATAAAAACCCAAAACCCCCTAAAAAGACCCTAAAAACCCCAAAATCCCAAAATCCATTAAAATCCTTAAAAACATTAAAACCCCCTAAAACCCTAAAAACCCACGAATGACAATAAAACCCCCTTAGATAGCTAAAAATTTTAATAAACTCAAAAAAAAATTAAAACCACTAAAAATTAAAAAAACCCAAAAAAACCAAAAAAACAAAAAAAAACATAAAATTCAAAAAACACTGAAAAAACATTAAAACCCCTCAAAATCCCTAAAATCCCTAATGAACCCTAAAACCCATAAAAATACCTAAAAATCACAAAATATTAAAAACCACAAAACCCTAAAAACCTATATGAAAACCATGAAAACCTAAAACCACTTAAATCCCCTAAAAATCATAAATAAGATAAAATCCTTAAAACCCCTAAAAATAATAAAATCCATAAAATTAATAAAACCCAGAAAAATCATAAAATCCCAAACCCCCCCAAAAAAACCCAAAAAACCCAAAAAATCACTAAAAATTCTAAAAACCCTTCAAACCTCTAAAAACAATTAAAAATCCCAAAAATAAATAACACCCCTTAAAAATAAAAATAAAACCATAAACCCCAAAAAACATAAAAATACTAAAATCCATCAAAAACTCTAAAAACCATAAAAATCCATAAAAATCATAAAAAATCCATAAAAATCATAAATAATCCCTCTAAATCCAAAAAAAGTAAAAAAAAACAAAAAACCGTAAGAAATCCTAAAAACCCAAAAAATAATTAAAAACCCTAAAAACTTTAAAATTTATATAAACACTAGAAAATCTAAAAAACCCAAAATGACACAAAAAAACTCTTGGAATTCATTAAAGAACTAATAACCATAATTGTTTTTAGAAAATCCCTTCAAAAACCTTAAAAACCCAAAAAACACTCAAAAACCCTAAAAATCATAAAAATTTAAATACACTTTAAACCCATAAAAAACTAAAAAACAGTAAAACCCTAAAAGATGATAAAACACCAAGAAATACATAAAAACCATAAAACCCCAAACAACCTTAAAACCCATAAAAAACCATAAAACCCTAAAACAACTAAAAGCTCAATGAAACCATTAAAACCAAAAATAACATCAAAAAACTACGGAAACCTTAAAAATACTAAAAAAACCCTAAAAACATAAAAACACTAAAAACACTAAAAACCCTAAAAAACCTCAAAATCCCTAAATCCATAAAAAAGAATAAAAAACAAAAATAGAAAAAGAAATCCCTAGAAATGTAAAAAACATTAAAAAAATTGAAAACCCCTAAGATAACCCTAAAAAAAATTGAAACCCCTAAAAACCTAAAAACACTAAAACCCTTAAAAAACCTAAATAACCTAAAACCCCAAAATCCCTCAAATCTCTGAAAATAATAAAAAAACATAAAAAAACTAAAAAAACCCTATTAATCTATAAACACCCTAAATCACCTCAAAACCCCAAATAAAACATTAAAAATCTAAAAACACTTAAAACCTCTAAAAACATCAAAACGATAAAAATAATATAAATCCCTAAAAACCCATAAAATGCATAAAAAACCTAAAACCATTAAAAACCTAAAAACTGCATTAAAAACATAAAAACTCATTAAAAATATAAAACCCCTTAAAAATAAAAACATTAAAAAACTCTAAAAACAATAAAACCCCAAAAAAAGTAAAAAACCCTAAAAACCCCCAAAACCTAAAAAATCCTAAGATATAAAAAACCCAAAAACCATCAAAAATCATTAAAAACCCTAAAAACATTAAAAACACTAAAAAATAAAAAAAAACCCTAAAACACAAAATATATATTTCGACAAAAACCCTAAAACACATCATACTACCTAAAAACCCAAAAAAACTTAATACCCCTCTCAATCCATAAAAACCATAAAAATAATAAAAGTCCTAAAATCCATATAGATACCTAAAAACATAAATACTCATTAAAACCCTGAAAACCCCTAAAAGAATCATAAAAACATAAAAGGATTAAAACCCATAAAACCAAAAAAATAATTAAAATCCAAAAAACCATAAAAATTGGAAAAACAATAAAACCCACTAAAAAACATTAGAATCCCTAAAACCACATAAAAACCTAAAAAACTACTAAAAGCTATTAAAACCATTTAAACCAATAAAAATTTGAAATAAATATAAAAAATCATGAAACCACTAAAGAACTCAACAAAATCCTAAAATCTTCAAAAAAACCTAAAACCATAAAAACACTAAAACCCTCAAATCCTCAAAAAATAAAAAAAAATCATAAAAACAGTAAAAATCCCTAAAATCCAATATAACTTAAAAACCATAAAAAACATTAAAAACATAAAAAAAACCTAAAACCCTTAAAAACATAAAAATTATAGAAACCCAAAAACCAAAAACCTGAAATCCCTAAAAACCCTCAAAATCCCTAAAAACCCTAAAAATTACAATGCTATGAAAAAATACATAAAAATCCATAAAAATACCTTAAAATGTTGAAAACCCTATAAATCATGGAAAAACATAAGAAAACCTTAAATACCTTAAAATAATTAAAACCCTAAAAACTCACCCCCCCCCCCCCCAATGTTTTTTAAAATACCCTAAAACCCAAAAAAAAACAAAAATACCCACTAAAAACTATAAAAACCCTTTTGACCCCTAAAAACCTTAAAAACTATAATGAAACTTAAAAATCTAAAAAACTAAAAAAACCTGAACACAAAAAACCCATAAAACCCTAAAATAAAAAAAACCATAACACCACCAAAAACCCAAAAACCTCTAAAAATCAATTAAAATCCTAAAAAATAATGAAAAATACTTAAAAAATACAAAAACTAAAACCCTAAAAAACTCAAAGAAATACATAAAAACATAAAACCATTTAAAACCCTTAAAAACCTAAAATCACTAAAAATGCTAAAAAACATAGAATGAACCTAAAAACCCTAAAAAATTTAAAAACCCGTAAAAACCAAAAAAAAATAAAAAAATCCAAAAAACCCTAAAACCCACTAAAAACAAAAAAAAACGATTTAAACCCATAAAACATTAAAAACTCTAGAAACATTTAAACCCCTAAAAAATAAAAAAAACCCAAAAACCCCAAAAAAACTTGAAAACCCATAAAAACCCTAAAACCCCTCAAAACCCTCAAAATCCAAAAGAAATCCCGCAAAAAATATAAATCTTAAAAAATTACTAAAAACGAAAAAAATTCCTAAAAAACCTAAAACATATAAAAACCTAAAAACGCATAAAACCCTCTAAAAAGATGAAAAATGCTACAAACCCTAAAAATCCTAAAATCCCTAATAACCATAATACCCAAAAACCTTTAAAAAACCCTAAAACCCACTAACAACCTTAAAGACACTAAAACTCTAAAATACCCATTAAACCCCTTAAAATGTTATAAAATTTCAAAAAAAACCGTTAAATCCAAAAAAAACTCTATAAATCCGTAAAAACCATTGAAACCAATAATATCCTAAAAACCCTAAGAAACCCTGAAAACCCTAAATTCTCAAAAGAAAGAGAAACAAAATATAATCCTTAAATATACCTAAAAACATAAGACCCCCTAAAAACCTAACAAAAAAATGTGAAAACCTTAAGTAACAGAAAGCAATTTAAACCCATAAAACATGAAAAACCCCAAAAACCATGAAAAAACTAAAAAGCATAAAACCCCAAAAATAATACAAAAACCCAAAAATGACTAAAAACTTAAATACACTTCAAAACCCTAAAAAAATTAAAAAACTAAAAAATAAATTAAAACCCCTATTAAAATTAAAAAACCCTAAAACCCCAAAAAACAATAAAAATCTTAAAAAATCCTAAAACCCATAAAATTCCCTAAAACCCATATAAATTTTAAAAATTTCTTAATAGATTTAAAAAATATAAAAACAGTGAATAATCCTAAGAAAACCATTACAACCTAAATAAACTATATACACCTAAAAACCAAAAAAACTATAAAAATGCTAGAAACATACAGAACCCTAAAAACCATTCCATCCCCAAAAAACCCTAGAAAACACAATGACCCCATAAAAACAGAATAATCAACTAAAAAATAAAAAAACCATTTAAATCACTAAAAAATTAGAAAAACAATATAAAATCATAAAACCCAAAAAACTCAAAAAACAATAAATACCAAAAAAATGCTAAACCCTCAAAACCCCTAAAATACATCAAAATCCCTACGAACCTTAAAACCCATTAAAAACCAAATAAATCTCTAAAAGTTTATAAAATGATAAAATCCCAAAAGAATATAAGAAAATAATAAATACATATTTACACTTAGAACCTCTAAAAAACATAAAAATGCTAAAAACCCTAAAACCTTAATAACCCTAAAACCCCTAAAAACCTTAAAACCCCCAAAAGACCATATAACCCAAAAAATAATTAAAGTGTCTAAAAACCCATTATTCTCCTCAAATAATTAAAAAGTCTAAATATCATAAATACTATTAAAACAAAAAAAACCCAAAAAATCCAAAAACCCCCTAAAACCACTAAAAATCCGACAAACCCCTTTAAACCTCACAAAAAGTTAAAAAACTCTAAAAAAACTTAAAATCCATAAAAACCTCCAAAAAACCCAAAAACCCATAAAACTCTTCAAAATCCCAGAAAACCAAAAAATACATTAAAATCCAAAAACTCCCTAAAAATCCCCAAAATGTAAAAAACATTAAAAACCATGAAAAATACAAAGAAACCATTAATGCGTAAAAACAATTAAAACCCCAAAAACTTAAAAATATCTAAGAAACCTAAAAGACCCTGAAACCCCTAAAACCATAAAACCCCAAAAAACATTAAAAAACCCAAAAACCCCATAAAAGCCTTAAACCATAAAAAAACTAAAAGAACCCTTTAAAACCATGAAAATGAAAAAAGACTCTAAAAACCCTTAAACCATATTTTTTTTTAAAATGCTTAAAATCCAAAAAACCATAAAATTCCTAAAACACTGAAAACCCATGAAAACATAAATACCCAAAAAATCACTCAATACCCGTAAGAAAACATTAAAACCTAAAAACAATTAAAACCCCTTAAAAAATAAAAATCTTTAATACCCCCAAGAACTATAAAAAACAAAAAACCCATAAAAACACTAAAAATCAAAAAAAACATCAAAAATCCAAAAAAAACTAAAAACTCCTAAGAAAACATTAAAAACCTAAAAAAATAAAATCCAATGAAAACTAAAATAAATTCTAAAATCCCTAAAAACCCTAAAAATACATGAAAAAAACCTAAAAATTGCTAAAAATCATAAAACCCCTAAATACTAATAAAAACCTTAAACCCCTAAAATCCCTAAAACCCACTAAAAACTATAAAAACCCCCCTAAAACCCTACAATTATTAAAAAAATATATGAAAACCTTAAACAACTAAAAAACTCAAAAAAGCACTCAATACCCAAAAAACCATAAAACCCCTCAAAATCCCTAAAAACCATAAAAATACTAAAAAATCCCTAAAAATACATAAAAAAATAAAAAATCATAAATACCCATAAAACCTCTTATAAAACTGTTAAAACACTTAAAACTGCAAAAAAATACTAAACACAAAAACCCTAAAATCCCTAAATACCTTTAAATCCAAAAAAATACTAAAAAACATAAAACCTTTAAAAAATATCTAAAGATCCCGTGGAATGTAAAAAACCATGAAAATCGTCGAGAAAATATTGAAAACCTAAAAAATATTCAAAAACAAAAAAAACCCTAAACATGCTAAAATCCATTAAAACTACCCAAACCCCAAAAAGTGATAAAAACCCTAAAAACATAAAAACCAAAAAATAATAAAACCCCTAAATACCATAAAACCCCTCAAAATCTATAAAAACCGTAAAAAATAATAAAAAACCTCGAAAATGCATAAAAATTAGGAAAAACATAAAAAAACTAAAAACCATGAAAACCCATAAGAAAACCTTAAAAACCAATAAACACTTATAAAACCTAAAAAATTAAAAACACAAAAAACCCCTAAAAATAGTATGAACCATAAAACAACTTAAAACCCTAAAACCCCATAAAACCACTAAAAACACAAAAACCCCTTTAATCCCATAAAAATGTTAAAAACACTATAAAACCCTTAAAACCCTAAAAAATAAAAATAAAACCTAAAAACCGCAAAAAAAACATAAAACCATAAGAACCGTAAAAAGACACAAAATTCAAAAAACCTTAAAAAAATCCTAAACATTTCAAAATATCCCTATAAATGTAAAATACCTACAAATATGAAAACCCTTAAGAAAACCATAAAAAAATTAAATCCCATAAACCCCCTAAAACACCTGAAAAATGAAAAAACCCTAAAAACCCTAATGACCCCTAAAACCCTAAAAATCATTACAACCCTGATAAAAACCAAAAAAACTAAAAACCCCCTATAAATAACTTAAAATGTTAAAAAACATAAAACTGTTGAAAACCCCCAAGAAATCATTAAAAACCTAAAAACACTTAAAACCCCTAAAAACCAAAAAATTTATAAACACAAATAAAACCCTTAAAAGATACTATAAACCCTAAAAATGTGAAAAACCACTCAAAACCATAAAACACCCTAAATCCATAAAAAACACTAAAACCCATATAAATCATGAAAAACAATAAAACATCTAAAATCAATTTCTACACCTAAAAACATTATAAAACTCTTAAAAACCCTTAAACCCTTAAAAATTAAAAAAAACCTTAAAAGGCCAAAAAAGGAAAAAAAACCTAAAATCCATAAAAATAATAAAAACCCTCAATATCCCTAAAAACCCTAAAAACCATAAAAAACATAAAAATCATAAAAAATTTGAAAATTTCTAAAAACCTAAAAAACCTTGGAAAGTCATGAGAAAAACATAAATACCTAAAAACACATTAAACCACTAAAAACCAAAAAAACACTAAAACCACTAAAAAAACCTAAAACCCCTCCAAATGCATAAAAACCATAAAAACACAAAAAAATATTTAAAAAAACAAAAAATTCCTAAAAATATAAAAACCCCCACAATCATGAAAAGATGTAAGAAAACATTAAAAACCAATTGACCCTTAAAACCTTTAAAATCCTAAGAACTGTAAAAACCATAAAACCCTTTAAAACCCATAAAACCCATACAAACATAAAAACCCTAAAACCCTAAAAACAACTAAAAAATCTAAAAACATGTTAAATCCCGAAAAATGTTAAAAATCCTAATAATCCATGAAACCCAAAAAAACTAAAAGCAAACCATAAAAATTGTAAAAACTGAAAAAACCTGAAAACCCGTAAAAATAATAAAAAACACTAAAAACCCTAAAAACATAACAAAACCATAAAAACCCATTAAAACCCTAAGAATAACATAAATAACTAAAAACCATTTAAAACCCTAAAAACCTAAAAAATGTTAAAAAAATCTAAAAAACCCCTAAAAACTATAAAAACAATAAAACCCCTAAAAACCATAAAAACTAAAAAACCTATAATAACCAATAAAACAAATCAAAAAACCCATCAAATCCATAAAAAGTTAAAAAAAATATAAAAACATTAAAAAACCTAAAAACTCAAAAAACCCTCCTAAAACTATAAAACGCTAAAAACACTAAAAACCGTAAAAATCTATATGAAACAGAAAATACACAAAAATCCAAAAAACTCCAAAAAATCTCTAAAAACATAAAAATCCTATGAAAACCCTAAAATAAGAAGAAAATAATTAAAAACACTTAAAATCCCTAAAAACCTAAAAATGCTTAAACAACTAAAACCAGATAAATCCCTAATATAATAAAACCCCTCAAATCCTTTCAAAAACCCTAAAACCATATAAACCCTAAACCACTAAAAACAAGAAAAAACATTAAACCCCTAAATAAGTTAAAAATAATTAAAAAAAATTTAAAAACCCTAAAACCTCTAAAAAAATAAAAAACCAAAAAACTTTTAAAACTCTAAAATCCCTCAGAATTCCCAAACGCCCTTAAAATCCATGAAATTCATAAAAATCCAAAAAAGTCTATATAAACTTAAAAAATCAAGAAAACTCATACGAAAACTATAAAACCCAAACAAATCATAAAAAAGCTAAAAATCATAAAAATGATAAAAACAAAAAAACCCATAAAATGTACCTAAAACCCCAAAAACCCAAAAATCATATAAAACAATTAAAAACATAAAAACCCCATACAACCATAAAAACCAACGAGAGTCCGTAAAAACCCTTTTGATAAATAAAAATGTTAATAAACTATAAAAAACCTTAAAACCCATAAAAAATAAGAAAACCCTAGAAACACAAAAAAACCATAAAATACATAAAAATGAAAAGAAACCCTAAAACCACTCAAATCCCTAAAACCCTAAAAACCATAAAAATACAAAAAAAATCCCTAAAAATTCCTAAATACATGAAAACTATAAAACACTAAAAAACCATACGAAAACCTTAAAAACCTAAAAACAATTGAATTCCCTAAAATCTAAAATAACATAAAAACCATAAAAACTTTAAATTTTTTAAAATCCCTAAAATTCATAAAACCCCGAAAAAAATAAAAACCCAAAACCCCAATAAAACCCATAAATCTCTTAAAAAAATCTAAAAACTCTAAAAACACTTTAAACCTCTAAGACATTTAAAAACTCCAAAAATAAATAAAATCCTGGAAAACTAAAAAAACTATAAAACCCGTAAAAAAAATAAAAAACCCTAAAATCCCTCAAAATCTCTAAAAATATAAACACCCATAAAAATATTAAAAAATACCTAAAAAACCCTATAAAAGTAATGAAACCTAAAAGCCATAAGAAATCCTTGAAACCCTAAAAATACAAAAAATCCAAAAAACCTTATAAATTATATAAACACTATTAAATCGAAAAAACCCTAAAAGACCCTAAAAACTCTCACAAACCATTAAAACACTAATAACCATATTTTTTTAAAAAACTCCTTAACACCCCTAATCAATTAAAAACACTAATAAACAAAAAGCTCCTAAGAAACCATAAAAAATTAAAAACACATTAAACCATTAAAAACTAAAAAATTATAACAACCCTAAAATACTCTAAAACCGACCAAAAAACTTAAAAACCATAAAACCTAAAACAACCATAAAAACCATAAAACCCCATAAAATCCAAAAAACGCTAAAAAATCAAAGAAAACTTTAAACCCCTAAAAACATAGAAAACAATAGAAACCTTAAAAATCCAATGAACTCAAAAATGACCCCTAAAACCCATAAAAACACCATTAAACCTAAAACCCCTAAAAACCTCAAAATCCATAAACAAGAAAAAATAAAAAAAACACCAAAAGAAATCCCTAAAAATTTTAAAAACCATAAATTATTGGCATCCCCTAAGAAAACAAATAACCTAAAACGCTTAAAACCCCTAAAAAATAAAAAAACACTAAAACCCCTTAAAACCCAAAAACCCCTAAGCACCCTAAAATCCACAAATTCGTGAAAACAATCAAAAACAATAAAAATAAAAAAAGTACTAAAAATCCATAAAAAAATAAAAAAAAAATATAAAACACCTAAAAACCCCTAAGAAAACCATCAAAACCTAAAAAAATAAAACCCATACAAACCTAACAAATGAAAAAAAGAACCAAAAACACCTAAAAGACCCAAAAAACCAAACCCCCCCAAAAAAATTAAAACCCCACAAAACACTAAAATATAACTAGAAATTATTAAAACCCTTTAAACCCCTAAAACATTAAAAACTATAAAAAAACTAAAACCACTAAAAAACATAAAAACCCATAACTACCAAAAAAACCAAAAACCCCCAAACCTCCCCAAACCTCTAAAAACACTGAAAATCCATAAAAATACTAAAAATCATTAAAATCCAAAAGAGTTTTTATAAATCCCTTAAAACAGAAAAAACACCATAAACCCACGAAAAAATATAATAAAATCATAAAACAATAAAAACACTAAAACCCCCCATTCCCTAAAAAACTCTAAAACCCCAAAACCCCCTAAAAACCCTAAAACACTCAAAATCCTTAAAATGAAAAAAATCCATAAAATCAAAAAAAATATACATAAAAATAACTAAAAACAATAAAACCCCTAAAAAACATAAAAAACCTATAAAAAATTTTAAAACTAAAAACATTTAAAATCCATAAAACCCCTAAATATGCTAAAAACCCTTAAAACAACCTAAAAGCGCTAAAAATTTAAAACCCCCTGAAAACCATAAAACCCCTAAAGACCATACAAAGCCTAAAAACCCATAAAAACCATTAACAACCACTAAATACTCCTAAAAACCATTAAACCCTAAAAATGTTAAGAAATCTAAAAATTATAAAATCCTAAAAACTCAAAAAAAAATTAAGAACCCATTCCCTAAAAAACCACTAAAAACCATAAAAACTAAAAAAACATATATAAGAAAACCATAATAACATAAGAACACTTAAAACCCATAAAAACCAAAAAAAATCTAAAAACCTTTTAAAAACAGAAAAACCCAAAACTATTATAAACCATAAAACCCCCTAAAAACCTTTATAAACCCAAAAAACTCATAAGAACACTGAAAGACCACTAACAATCTAATATCTATAAAATGATAAAAAAACTCTAAAAAACCTTAAACCCCTAAAAAATAAAAAAACCCTAAATTCCCAAAAATCTATAAAAACAAAAAAACCCTAAAATCCCTAAAACACTTAAAATACCTAAACCCCTAAAACCCCATAAATTTCTAAAAAGAAATAAAAGTCCATAAAATTTTAAAAAACTATGAAAACTCTGAAAAATCCCTTCGGGTAACTAAAAATCCTAAGAACACTTAAAACCAATGAAAAGCATAAAAAATGAAAAAAAACATCTAAATGTCCAAAAAACGTATAAACAATAAAAACCCCTAAAACCTAAAAAACCATAAAACACAAAAAAACTAAAAACCCACTAAAAACCCCCAAAACCCTGTAAACCCCTAAAATTTTAAAAAACTCCCAAAATCATAAAAACTATAAAAAACCCAAAAAACCATAAAAAAACATAAAAACATAAAACCACTAAAAATCCCTAAAATCCCTAAAACTCATAAAATCCTAAAAAATCCCTATAAATTCCAATGCTCTTAAAACCATATGAAAACCTTAAAAACCTAAAAAAATTAAAACCCCTAAAAGCCTACAAAAAATAAAAAAATGAAAAACCTATAAAAACCCAAAAAACACACTAAAAACTTCAAATATCCTATAAACTCTTAAAAATGTTTTAAAACCCTAAAAACATAAAACCCTTAAAACCCCTCAAAATCCCTAAAAACAAGAAAAATCCTTAAAAATATAAAAATCCCAAAAACCCATATGAACCCTAAAACATTGAAAACCCCTAAGAAGCACTTAAAATAGGTAAAACCCTAAATATTCTAAAAACCCTAAAATTGATAAAAATTCTAGAAACCATAAAATTAACTAATAAACATAAAAACACTAAAAACACAAAAAAACCTTAAACCCCACTAAAAACTCTAAAAACCATTTAATCACCTAAAAATTTTAAAAAAAATATGAAAATTGTAAAAACCCTAAAAACTCCAAAAATAAGAAAACCTGAAAATTCATAAAACCGCTAAATCCCCTAAAAACCCTAAAAACCCATAAAAACCTTAAAAACTATAAAAATCCTAAACAGTCCCTAAAATACCTAAACACATTAAAAACACCAAAATCCCTAAAAATCCCTAATAAATCCTTACAAACGAAAAACACATAAAACCAGTAAAAATGATAAAATTCCTAAAAGCCACTAAAGATCCTAAAAACCATAAAAACATTAAAAAAAATTAAATACCCATAAAAAATTAAAAAACACTCAAAACACTCAAAACCCTTTTAACCACTTAAATGTTAAAAATATCAACAAAAAAACCTTAATAACCTTAAAAATATTCAAAAAAACTAAATCCCAAAAAATCCCTAGAAACCCTAAAAATCCATTAAAACCGTAAAAACCATAGAAATCCTAAAAAACCCCATAGTAATTCCTAAAAACATAAAAATCAAAAAAAAACTCTAAAAAAAATTAGAAAAATTTAAAATCTAAGTACTCTTAAACACCCTTAGAATCTTGAAAATTCTAAAACCACTAAAAACACTTTAAAACCCTAAAAACCTGACAAAACCACTAAAAACTCTACAAATCATTTAAACCCCAAAAATAATTAAAAAGACTCCAAAGAACTGCCAAAATCCTAAAAATCTTATAATAACCCTAAAAATACTTAAAACACTCAAAACAATCATAAAAACCTAAAACCCAAAAAAAAAATATAAAAATCTCTAAAAACCTAAAAAACCCTAAAAACACTGAAACTCTATAAAAACATGTAAAAACTTTAAAAACAAATAAAAATCCTAAAAACTTTCAAAATTATAAAAACTAATAAAACCCCCTAAAATCCCTAATAAAACATACACACCCCTAAAACCTTCAAAAATAAAAAAAGCCATAAAAACACTACAAACACATAAAAACCATAAAAACCTAAAAAATATATAACCCGTTAAACCTATAAAAATGTTAAAAACACTAAAATATCTTAACATTTTATCGAAATAAAAAAACCCTAAAACCCCAAAAAATCATTAAAACCATAAAAACCCTGAAAACCATGAAAATTCTAAAACCACAAAGTCCCTAAAAACCTTAAAACCCATAAAAATCCTAAAAATCCATAAAAATACTTAAAAATTAAATAAGCCTAAGAATCTCTAAAAACCCTTTAAAACCCAAAAACACTTAAAATCCATAAAGACCCTAAAACACCTAAAACCCCTAAATTCCAAAAAACAATAAACCACGCAGAAAACATTAAAAACCCCAAAACACAAAAACCATAAAAACCCACAAAAAACTATAAAACCCCTTTAAAACCTTAAAAACATTAAAAACCCCAAAAAACATAAAACCCAAATAAACGCTAAAAAACACTAAAACACAAAAAATAATCATAAAAACCATACCTAAATAACAAAAAAAATATTCAAAATCCCTAAAATAATAAAAAATTATAAAAATAAAATAATGCCCTAAAACCCTAAAAACGTAAAAACCCCTAAAACACTAAAAAAATAAACCATGAAAACCTAAAAACACTTTAAACCCCTAAAAACCATAAAAACTCTAAAAACCATAATACCCCTAGAAGAACCTAAAATACCCTAAAACCCCTTAAAAACATAAAACCCCTTAAAACCCATAAAACCCCTAGAACCCTTAAAACCCATAAAACCATAAAAAACCCATAAAATATACAAACACCATTAAACCCCTAGCAATGTGAAAAATCTATAAAAACCTTCAAAATTATAATATAAAAAATACCACTTAAAACCGAATGAAATAATGCAAACTCTGAAAACCCTAAAATCCCTCAAAATCCATCAAAATAGTAAAAAACCATAAAATATTAAAAGGCCATAAAATTACTAAAAACATAAAAAACCACAAAAAACATGAAAACCATAAGATAACCAGAAAAAACTAAAAACACTTAAATCCAAAAAAACTAAAAAAGCACTAAAACCCCCAAAAAAGCATTAAAACCCTAAAAATTTCTAAAAATCTAAAAATCCCTAAAAACCCTAAAAACTGTAATACCACTAAAAACTATAAAACCCCTAAAAAGGTTTTAAAAAAATCTAATAAACCATAAAAACCCTAAAAATGTCAAAAAACCCCAAAACCACATAAAAACATAAAAACCATAAAAACCATAAAAACCTTAAAAATACTTAATATCTATAAAATCCATAAATAAGGGGTTTTGGGTGTGGATTGATTGATCCCTCCCCTCCCTTGTCTGCAGTGTCTGTATCCTTTGTTTATAAATTTTGGGGGGTTCCGGGAATATCCTAGACTCGTTCCTTCTTTGCCTATAAAATCCATACAAATCCAAAAAAATACCTAAAAAAGTAAAAACCCCAAAAAACCCCTAAAACCCCAAAAAACCCCTAATGAAACCTTAATACCCTAAATGCACTAAAAACCCCTAAAAACCTAAAAAAATGCTAAAACCCTAAAAACCCCCTAAATCCATAAAAATTATAAAAACCCCTAAAACCATTAAAACCATCAAGAAACCAACAAAAACATTAAAACCCAACTAAAAACTCTAAAAACCCTTTAAACCCATACAAATGTAAATAATCTATAAAAACTGAAAAACCCCAAAAAACTCAAAAAAACCCTAAAAATCCAAAAAAACCATTTAAACTAAAAAAACCTAAAAACCCCCTCTAAAAACTCACAAAATCCCTCAAAACACTAAAACCAAAAAAAAACAAGAAAAAAAACTAAAATGAAAAAAAAACCTGAAAACACTAAGAAAAAATTTAAACATGAAAACCCATAAAGCCCCAAAAATTCTAAAAATGCTAAAAACCCTAAAAAGCCTAGCATCCCTAAAAACACTAATATAACCTAAAATCTATAAACCATGGAAACACATAAATTCCTTAGAAACCACTAAAAAATCTAAAAAAACTTTAAACCACTAGAAATGTTAAAAATACCAAAAAATTTAAAAACCCAAAAAATCTCAAAAAAACCTCTAAATCCCAAAAAAACATAAAAACCCTAAAACCCCGAAAAACTCTAAAAACCTAAAAATTCCAAAAAATCCATAAAAAACATAAATATCCTAAAAATATCTAAATATACCTAAAATAAAAAAATCATCTATAAACCATGAAACCCCATCAGAAAACCATAGAATCTTAAAAACACTTAAAAACCCTTAGAACCTAAAATCCTAAAAACCCTAAAAACCATAAAAACCCCTAAAAATTTAAAAACAACTAGTACCTTAAAAAATATAAAAACTCCTTTAAACCCCTAAAAATTGTAAAAAATTTCAAAAAACCATAGAACCATAAAAACACAAACAATATCAAAAAAACCATTAAAACACTAAAACCCCACAAAATCACTAAATATCACAAAAACAATAAAAAATCTTAAGACCCGAAAATATCTAAAAATATAAAAAAATGTAAAAACAAGAAAAACCCTAATAATATATTAAAAACATAAAAACACATAGAAACCCCTAAAAACTAAAAATTCATAAAATCCATAAAATCTATAAAATACCTAAAAATAATAAAAACACCTAAAATCCTTTAGAAACCCTAAACCGCATAAAAATTCCAAAAACCCCTAAAATCCCAAAAATACCAAAATATCCCTAAACCCATAAAACCCTCAAAATCCCTAAAAACCTAAAAATCCTAAAAAACCAGAAAACCCAAAAAAACCCTAAGAAAACCTTAAAATCATAAAAACACTTAAAATATCTGAAAAACACAAAAATGATAAAAACCTAAAAAAACTCAAACCCACCCCCAACCCCCCAAATCCATAAAAACCGTAAAACCATAAAAATCAAAAAACAAAATCCATAAAAACACATAAATTGAAAAAAATCCCAAAAGCCCTTAATAAAACCTTAATGACCTAAAAACACTTAAAACTCCTAACAATAATAACACCCAAAACCTTAAAATACCCTGAAACCCATAAAAACCTGAAAAGCCCACCAAAAACTCTAAAAACCCTATAGAATCCTAAAAACCATAAATCTATAACAAACCTTAAAATACATTAAAAAATTTCCAAAAACCTTAACAAATCAAAAAACCCCTAAAAACCCTAAAAACCCATAAAACCCATGTTCTGCCTCCAAGTTGGTGTGTGTTTGGGCTCTGTAGAGATATAACGATGAGGATCATCAACTTTACCTTTTTATATATAAATGGGATCCCATAGAATTTACCATTCCTTTGTTTTGACCCATTCCGTGTCATTATCCTTTAATGAAGTTCGAATAAAACTTGAGTGGAACAGTTGGTCCCAACGTGTAATTGAGTGCAGGTCAAGAACTCATGAAATCAGTCCTTCTCAGATATAACTTCCTCGGATGGTTTCCAAAAGGTTTATTTGTGGAGCCAAGAATGCCCAACAGCCCTGGTATCCATGATTCATGGACCTTGTTTCTAAATACAAGTGCTCGTTGGCTGAAAATTTGGCCAACGACACTTGAGGACTCCATTGGTCGTGATGATTGGAGGTCAGGCTCACTGAACCTTTCTGGGGGAGGATTGTTTCTTGTTCTGGGACTCTGTTATAGATTTTTGTTGTTTTCATATGTTCATGAATCCTTGGTTCATTCTCGAAGATTGTATCCAAGGGATACCCTTAATTTTCACGATCATCGTGAGAATGTATGTGTCTGATTCCACTGAGGTGACATTGAATTGTCCATATTGTAAGGTGTTTTGGAGTTTATCATCATCCAGGGGGGATAGAAGGTGACTTAATATTGGGATCAGGCCCTCGAGGAGGGCTTCCTACATACCCTCAGGAGAGGAATCAGAACCCCCATATTTCAGATGGGTGTGGGGATTACACACGGAATCGTCCCATTTGATTGACATGATTGGGTGGACCCTTTATGGGTGGGCCTTGGGCCTTCTAGTAGGTGTTCTACATATCCTGTTCTAGTCAGGAATCAATGTTCTTGTAGTTCAGATCGTGTACTGGTGTTTTAATCCTCAAAAACCTTTAATCCCACGTGAGTCATGCTCGATGTGAGAAATAATAGGATTTGAATGATTCACTAATGCACATTCCTCCTCCACTACTACAACCTGGACCTTTATCAGCGCTAAAAACCGGTATTAATAGCACTAGAAAAGCGTTGTTAATGTCGGCGTAGATAATGGGGGGGTCCCCTTTATCAGCGCTTCTCTGAGCACTGATAAAGGTCCCCTATATCAGCGCTTATCGGAGCGCTGATAAAGGACAGCATTATCAGCGCTTCTTTTAGCGCTGATAAAGGTATCCTATATCAGCACTTGGCGGAGCGCTGATAAAGGGTTCCGTTATCTGCGCTCCTCTAGCGCTGATAAAGGCCCCATCGCCTGCACCTACAAAACAGTACCTGCACACCTGCACACCAGAATACCTGAACAAAGTAGCACATGCACACCTGCACACCATAGCACCCGCACCCAATATTTTGACTGACAACGGTATATACATTTACTTAACTTCTTGAATACAAAAAAATGCATTGCTATATACATTTAAAACATTGTTTTACATGGCTTCATTTACAATTATTCAACAACAGTTATAAACATTCTTGTTTCATCCTTTGATATTTGTGATCCGCTCTCGACGGTATTTGTTTCCGAACAAAGCATCCGAACTCAAGGAAAAAAATTCACCTATATAAAAAAACAAATATTATGTTAGTAATGCAATAATGAAAGAAATTAAAACAGTAATATGAAAGAATACATTAATATGGAAATGTGAAACTAAAATATGAAATTCTAAACTCAAAAGTTTTCATTGTCATAACAATGAAAAGGAATAATGTAAAATCAATATGTTTTTGATTGATTTATCTCATTTAATAAATATTGATTCTTTATCTAATGAAAAGCATTACCGGTCACACCGTGCGTTAGTCGGATTGAGGTGTGGTCAATTTGTACATGTCACAAATGACTCGTGGATTGTTGTCCTAAATTATCAAAACAATCCGAACGCGTTTGCTCGGTTTGGCATATGTCATTGGTGTTGTTTTCCAAAGTTTATCTCAATTTGAAACTGATATCTGACACTTTTAGTCATATCGGTCACGTCGTGCGTCGGATTGAGGTGCAGTCAATTCGTACACGTCAAAAATGACTCATGGATCATTGTCCTAAAGTAACAAAACAATCCGAATGCGTTTGCTCGGTTTGGCGTATGTCATTGGTGTTGTTTTCCAATGTTTATCTCAATTTGAAACTGATATCAGACACTTTTAGCCGTACCGGTCACACCGTGCGTCGGATTGAAGTGAGTTCAATTCTTATACATCAAAAATGACTCGTGGATCATTTTCCTAAAGTATCCAAACCATCCGAACACGTTTTCTCGGTTTGGTGTATGTCATTGGTGTTGTTTTCCAAAGTTTATCTCAATTTGAAACTAATATCAGGCACTTTGATCCATAATGGTCACGTCATGCGTCGGATTGAGGTGCGGTCGATTCATACATGTCACAAATAACTCGTGGATCATTGTCCTGATGTATAAAAACAATTTGAATGCGTTTTCTCAGTTTTCCTTATGTCATTGGTGTTGTCTTCCAAAGTTTATCTCAATTTGAAACTGATATCAGACACTTTTAGCCATACCGGTCACACCGTGCGTCGGATTGAGGTGCAGTCAATTTGTACACATCACAAATGACTCGTGGATCGTTGTACTAAAGTATCAAAACGATCCGAACGCATTTGCTCGGTTTTCCATATGTCATTGGTGTTGTTTTCCAAAGTTTATCTCAATTTGAAACTGATACCAGACACTTTTATCTATACCGGTCACACAGTGCGTCAGATTGAGGTGCAGTCAATTCTTACACGTCACAAATGACTCGTGGATCGTTGTCCTAAAGTATCAAAACAATACGAACTTGTTTGCTCTGTTTGGATTATGTCATTGGTGTTGTTTTCCAAAGTTTCTCTCAATTTGAAACTGATATCAGACACTTTTAGCCATACCGGTCACACTGTGCGTCAGATTTAGGTGCGGTCAATTCGTACACATCACAAATGACTTGTGCATCGTTGTCCTAAAGTATCAAAACAATCCGTACGCATTTTCTTAGTTTGGAGTATGTCATTGGTGTTGTTTTCCAAAGTTTATCTCAATTTGAAACTGATATCAGAAACTTTTAGCCATACCGGTCACGCCGTGCATCAGATTGAGGTGCGGTCGATTCTTAAACGTCACAAATGACTCGTGGATCGTTTTCCTAAAGTATAAAAACAATCCGAATGCATTTGCTCGGTTTTCCGTATGTCATTGGTGTTGTTTTCCAAAGTTTATCTCAATTTGAAACTGATATCAGACACTTTTAGCCATACCGGTCACACCGTGCATCGGATTAAGGTGAGGTCGATTTGTACACGTCACAAATGACTCGAGGATCATTGTCCTAAAGTAACAAAACAATACGAACGCATTTTCTCAGTTTGGCATATGTCATTTGTGTTGTTTTCCAAAGTTTATCTCAATTTGAAACTGATATCAGACACTTTTAGCCATACCGGTCATGCCATGCGTCGGATTGAGGTGAGGTTGATTTGTACACATCATAAATGACTCGTGGATCGTTTTCCTAGGGGTTTTATGGGTTTTAAGGGTTCTAGGGGTTTTAATGGATTTTAGGATTTTTTTATGGATTTTTTTATTATTATTTTGTTTATTTTTGAGGTATTTTGAATATTTTTTGGGGTTTTTGGGTTTTATAGTTTTTCTAATGTTTTTAGGGATTTAAATGGGGTTTTTAATTTTTAGTGGGGTTTAGAGTTATTATTTGTTTTAGGTATTTTTAAGGTATTTAGGGGTTTTATAGTTTTAATAGTTTTTAGGTTTTTTTAGGAATTTTAGTATTTTTAAGATTTTTGGGGGTTTTATGAGTTTTTAGGTTTTCTAGGATTTCTTAGGGTGTCTCAGTGTTTTAAATATTTTCTATTTTTAATGTATTTTTAGGGATTTTTAGGGTTTTTAGGGTTTTTAGGTTTTTAATGGATTTTTAGTGTATTAGGGTTTTAGGGTTTTTTATTGTTTTTTCGGTTTCTTTTATTTTTAGGGTTTTTATAGTTTTTTATAGTTTTCTAATATTTTTACGGATTTAAAGAATTTTTAATTTTTTTAATGGTTTTATGGTTTTTATAAGTTTATAGGTTTTTAAGGTATTTAGGAATTTTTATGGTTTTTATGGATTTTTCGAGGTTTTTATATTTTTTAGGGTTTTTCTACATTTTATGGGGTTTTAGAATTTTTAGGTTTTTAGGGGATTTAAGTGTTTTTAGGTTTTTAAAGTTTTCTTGGGGTTTTCATGTTTTTTAGGTTTTTAATGTTATTATATATTTTTAAGGATTTTTAATGATTTTTATTTTTTGGTTTTTTGGGTTTTAGGTTTTTTGAAGGGTTTATTGATTTTAATGGTCTTTAGGGTTTTTTCATTTTAAGGATTTCAGGGCGGTTAAAGTGTTATTAGGTTTAAATTTTTTTATTATGGTTTTTCAGCGTTTTTCAGGGTTTTTATGTTTTCTTCATTTTAAGGGATTTTTAGGGATTCTAAGGGATTTTTGGTATATTTTATTGGATTTTAGGGATTTTAGGTTTTTTGGGGGTTTTAGGCTTTTAGGGTATTAAGTTTTTTTATGTTTTTATAAACTCATTTAATGTTTTTTGGGATATAAAGGGTTTTTAGAGTTTTTAGTGGTAATAGAGTTTTTATTGGTTTTTTATGTTGTTAGTCGGATTTATGGTTTTCAAGAGTTTTAGGGTTTTAGTGCCTTTTTAGAGTTTTTTAGCATTTTTAAAGTTCTTATGGGTACTAAGTGGTTTTATTTTTTCGGTTTTCTTACATTTTTTCAAGTTTTTTAGGGGTTCTTGAGTTTTATGGATTTGTAAGGGTTTTTAGTGTTTTATGGGTTTTGGGAGTTTCAGGGGTTTTATGGATTTAGGGTTTTATGGTTTTTAGGGTTCTTATGGTTTTTAGGGTTTTAGGGTTTCTTTTTGTTCTTTAGGTTTTTAAGGGTTTTAATAGTTTTTAGGTTTTTAATTTTTTTGGTTTTTTAATGTTTTAGAGGTTTTTAATTTTCATGGTATTTTTTAGTATTTTTTAGGGTTTTTAAGGTTTTTAGGGTTGTGTAGGTCTTTTGAGTGTTTTTAGATTTTTTTGGGAATTTAGGGTTTTATGGGTTTTTCGGGGCATTGGGGATTTTTTTAGTTTTTTGGGGGATTAACAGTTTTTTAGAGTTTTTCAATATTTTTAGGGATTTAAATGGTTTTTAGAGTTTATAATGGGGTTTTTTGGTTTTCATACATTTTTATAGTTTTTGAATGTTTCTAAGTTTTTTTTTGGTTTTTGGGGTTTTTGGGTTTTTAATGACTTCAATAGTTTTTATTGTTTTCAATGGATTTAAGTGTTCTCATATTTTTAGGTTTTTTATATGTATTTTCCAGGATTTTTTTAGTTTTTTATGTTTTAGGGTTTTTTTTGGATTTTTTTTATTTTATAATTTTTGGGGTTTTAAGGATTTTGAGGGGTTCTAGGGGGTTTAGTGATCATTAGATTTTAAGGACATTAATTTTTTTTAAGGGTTTAAGGTTTTTTATGGTTTTCAGGGTTTGTATGGTTTTTTACGTTTTTAGGTATTTTTAGGGATTTTTAGGATTCTCATGGTTTTTTGGTTTTTTGGTTTTTTGGTATTTTGTGAGATTTTAGGGTTTTTAATTGTTTTAGGGTTTTTAGGTTTTTTATGGTTTTTTGGGATTTGGGGGATTTTTTTTATTTTTTAGGAATTTTAAGTTATTTTTTTTGTTTTTAACATTTTTAGGGTTTTTTAGGATTTTTACGGTTTTTTTGGATCTTACTGGTTTTTTGTGGTTTTAGGGTTTTTTCGTAGGACTATTCCAGGTTTCTAGGGTTTTTACATTTTGATGGAATTTTTTGAATGATTTAAGATTCAATTTTTTTAAGGTCTATAGGGATTTTTGGGGGTTCTAGGGTTTTTAGGGTTTTTAGTTTTTTTATGGTTTTATAGGATTCTTTGGGGGTGTTTTTAATTTTTAGGGTTTTTGTTTTTATTGTTTTTAGGGTTTTCAGGTTTTCAAATTGTTTTTGGAGTTTTTAGTGATTTTTAGGGTTTTTATGTGTTTTTAGGGGTTTTAAGGTTTTTTGGGGTTTTATGGGTTTTAATGATTTCTTACATGTTTAGTGTTTTTAGGGTTTTTGAATTTTTAGGTTTTTTGGGTTTATTTTTTTTTAGTTATTAAATTTTTTCTTAGGGGTTTTCATGGTTTTGTGGGTTTTTTATGTTTTAAGGATTTTTTCGTCCTTTTAGGATTTTTATAGTTTTTTATGGTTTTTAGGGAATTTTTGGCTTTTAGAGGTTTTTGGTATTTTAAAGGGTTTTATGGTTTTTAATGTTTTAAGGGGTATTTTTTTTGTTTTTCAGGGTATTTTATGTTTTTATAGTTTTTAAGGTTTTTATGGGTTTAAAGGGTTTTTAGAGTTTTTAGTGGGTTTTAGGAGTTTTATGTGTTTTTAGGGTTCTTATTGTTTGTATGTGTTTTGTGGTTTTTTGGGTTTTTTGGGGTTTTCAGTGTTTTTTTTTTGAATTTTTAGGTTTTTTAGTGGTTTATCGTGTTTTCAGGTTTGAAAGTTTTCATCAAGTATTTTAGGGTTTTTAAGGTTTTTTACATTTTTTGTGATTGTTAGGGTTTTAAAATGAATTTTATGGTTTTTATGATTTCATGTATTTTGAGGGTTTACGGGGTTTTTTTGGGTTTGAGTGGTTTTTTTTGTTTTTAGGATTTTATTAGTTTTTTAGGGTTGTATGGTATTTTAGTTTTGTTAATGTTTTTATGGGTTTTTAGATTTTTTAGTGGTTTTAGGGTTTTTATGGTTTTTCAAGGTCTTGAGTTTTTTTGGGGTTTAGGTTTTTTTAGAAGTTTCAATTTTTTTTAAATTTTATGGTTTTTATAGGATTTTTCAATTTATTAAGGGCTTTTTATATTTTTAGATAATTTTTAGGATTTTATGGTTTTTAGTGTTTTTAGGTATTTTGAATGTTTTTATTGTTTTCATGGTACTTAGAGTTTTATAGTTTTATGTTGTTTTATGGTTTTATTGAGTTTTTAGGGGTTTTATGGTTTTTTAGGGTTTTTAACCTTTTTAGGGTTTTAAAGGGATTTTAGAGTTTTATTATATTTTAATGTTTTAATGTGTTTTATTGTTGTTTATCGTTTTAGGGGTCCTTATGGTTTTTAGGTTTTTAGGGTCTTTTAGGGGGTTTTAGGGTTTTTAGTGTTTTTAAACTTTTTAGGGATTTTTATTGATCATAGATTTTTAAGGCCTTCTTATGTTTTTTAATGGTTTTACAGTTTTATATATTTTTTGGGATTTTTGTGGATTTTTTAAAATTTTGATAGTTTTTAGGGTTTTATCTATTTTAATGTTTTTAGGTTTGTTAGGGTTCCTATGGTTTTATGGTTTTTGGGTTTTTAGGGTTATTTGAGCCCATGCTCATCCCTGTTGGAGGGTTCCACTCAAGTAGACATCGAGGAACCATACCTAGCTGAGATGGAGGGTTCCTCTTGAGAATCGGTGGAGGACCCATGCCCTATACCAACAGGAGGGTTCCACACTATATGTTGTAAGGACCCTACCCCTGCCCAACTGTTGGGTTCTACTCAAGAGTCAGTAGAGGACCCATGCCATGTACCAACATGAGGGTTCTGGTTTAATGGTAGATGACCCATACCCATCCCAACTAGTGGGTGCTAGTATAAAAGTCATCATGGACCCATACCCATCCAAACTGGAGGGTTCCACTTGGGATGACTCTGGTGATCTTATGTGATCTAAAAATTCATTTTTCTTATTTAAAAATATCTGCTTTAAGGATAAGCGGAGACCAAAATTAAAGCACCAAAACATCACCAGGTGGGAATAAAAGATTCAAACTAGAGAACAGAATCAGTCTCCAAATTTGATTTTCAAAAACAACACAAAACCTGATGTTTGCCTCGATTCAGGAGTCACTAGTGTCTGTCGGAGTCACTTCGTTTTCCATTATCCATCAAAAGAATTGGTAATACACCATCCCCATCACCACCCATCACTAATCACCAGTGAGGAAGCCACCAAGATCCATCAAAATCAACGATAAGAATCTGCATCATTGTCGAAAGCACACGGCCTGAAGCATCATCATTGTGGACCAAAAAACCACCATCAGAGCATCCACTGTCTTCCAGGTTGCACCTCCTGAGACATCAACCACAACTCAAACCACACCATCCCAAAACCACAATAGGATCCAATGAACTAGACCGACCTGGCTTGGCGAGAAGGAGCCAGAGGCTAGAGTAGAGTTTGAAATGGGAAGGCCCAATTAGGGAGGACAAATCTTCGAATGGACCACAAACCACACACTTCAGAAACACCATCGCTGTCACACCAAGCATATTTACCCAACTCAAAAAGTTGAAACATAAAATGAAAGAGTAAAATAAAACCATCGGGAAATAACATCCCAGATGAAGAGAACCAGAAACAACAAAAAACCATTGAGAATGTGAAAAAACAGTATAAATCCACCAAGAAAAGAGGGGAAGAGTTGAAGACATTGACATTGAAGAATAAAAACCTCATAAAATAAATAAAAAATAATATATGTGCCTAAAACATTTTACATCATATCCCAAAATCAAAAAATGAGGAAACCATCCTATTTTTCATGGAAAAACACTCATGATAGTCTACTCGCATGTCAAAATATGAGTTCAAACAATAGAGATACAAAAGATTAAAGTTTCCTCAAAATAACCAATGGGTACATGACATGTGAGGGGGCCCACACGGTGTGTGGTCCTGCTCCACCACCTATCCATGTTCCTAGAGGTACACAGATCCAAATCCATGTTGAGTTACATATTGTGTGAGGTATATACACGGTGTGGCCATGCCACTTGGGGTACCTCCCATGTGCTTGTCTATGCCTGTGTAATCAAGTCATGTCTGTTTACTTTATCCCATGTCTATTTACATTATCCAATGTCAGTGTACTTTAGTAATTGGTGTTCCTGTACACATGGGTTGTTGCTCATGTTCTATAGTCATGCCCATGTACTCAGGCACATTGTGTGTGCCCAACCGTGTGCTCCACCACATGGATCATCCACATGGGAAAGGGGGTACATGGCGTGTAGGGAGTCTACACGGTGTTCCATCCTTATGAATTTCCAAAACCATCACATCCATATCCAATAGAAAACACACCATGTGTTCATTATAGTACATGATGTGTAGTCAGGTTTTTCAATGTTTCTCATATCTATGTCCCACACATTTATTCAGGACCATCCACTAAAAATCTCACCTTGTTTCCACCTGAGATTAGTGTATCTCATCCAGATCTATTTTTTTCGGCCATCCGGTGACTGAAAACATGTTTTTTGATCTTATAAGGTTCATAAGTCAACTCATATTCCACTGATCATTATGCCTCAATGGATTTTATCTCGGATCATCAAAATGATCACCCACATCCAACAAAAATCCTAGTTCTTTCCTTGCATCATCGATCTATTCCTCCTTCATCATTTTGTCACAATTCTAGGGGTCTGATTGGGCTCAGTACTTCCCAGCAATGTTGAAATGGTACTGAATGGTCTAACTAGTGAATAATATGAAGAAATTGAGGGATAAAGGAACAAGAATAGAGGTTTAATCATATTTGGGCAATCGTTCTTGGACAATGATTAAGAGAAGGGATATTCGGGTTAGAAAAAAAGAATAACCAAATAAAATTCCAATGCACAAGTGCATGGGAAGTCCATAATTGTCCCAGATCAATGATCGAAATCGATATGCTCAATCAATTTAATCAAAATAGGATTAATATAAAAAATGAAGAGTCCTACCTAGATATTGCATCATTTATAATCAAATAATGGACTCACTAACAATTGAAGGAAGTCATTGTATTTGTTTCATCCTGATCTGCTCTGATCTATAGTTTCATCATCATCTGATATGATCCACCAATGGAAGGAGGAAGGATAAGTTCTCAATGGTCCCAGAATTAAGAGGCTAACCCTAGGAGATTCTCCATATAAGAATACTTATAGAAATTTTAGTTAAGTTAAAATAATCAATCAATTAAATTTAGTTAATTAATTAACCAAATGAACGCATCGTCAATGGAAGAGATGTCTGAACTACCCATGTAGACCAATTTTAGGCAGCACATAGTGTAAAAATTCCATTATGGACTCAATCGTGGTATCTTATTTTTTTATGAGATTTAGTTTAAGAGTTATCCCATTTTCTTTTAGTAAATATGCTCATGTGATATAAAATATATTTAATATCATTATAAAATTAAGTATGGGAACAAAGAGCCTCAAAATTTTACATCGTCTCAGCGCCTGGATCAAGAACTATATGTAGAAAATTTTAAAAGGATTAAAAGGAAAAAAATAGGTCTCTACATCATCCCCCCTTCAATATTTTTTCCCTAATAATAAAAATTAAACAAATAACTTGAGACATTGAGTGTGCATCTGGATTTACCAATCCCAAGAACTATCCTGCACATTCTCGTGCTTCCCTAACATGTGAACGAAGGGGATGGTCTATCTATTCAAGGTCTTCTCCTCTTGATCCTTGATCACCACTGAGCGTTCAACAAAGGTGGATTGATCCTCAATGTCCTACTCTCCCTAGTGGATGATGTGTGTGAGATCATGCACATATCTGCTCAATTTTGAAACATAGAAGATTCCATGAACCCACTCCAACTGTAGGGGATGGTTTAGGTGGTAAGAAAACTTTCCAACCCTCTGCATGATATCAAAAAACCTGATGAACATTAAGGATAACATGCCTCTCCGGATGAACCTCTGCAATCCTCATCATGGGAAGACTCTCAAGAAAATTAGGTCTCTTTTCTCGAACTCCAAGGTCCTATAATAATGATATACATAATATTTTTTTCTACTATGGGTTATCCCCATATTCTAACGGATAACCTAGACCTTCTCTCTTGTCACCTACACCATCTCTAGAACCATAAGAGATGTCTTTCAAATCAATTTCCATCATAGGGGTGGACTATAAGTTCTCTCATACAAGGTCTAAAAAGGTTTCATTCCATTGGTAGAGTGGTTTTAGTTGTTTTAAACAACCTCTACCAAGGTAAAGTGGTCCTCCTAGCTGCGGTCGAAGTCTAACATGCAATCCCTTAGAATATCCTCTAAAACATGGATAGTGTGCTTGGTATGCCCATAATTTTTGGTGGAAAAAGGATATAATCATCCTCATCTATGTCCAAAATTATTCAAATAGTCCTCTCCACACTTGTGGCATAAACAACACTTAAAAATCTAAGACAATCATTGAGGTAACACCCTGAAGTTGAACAATCTCCCATACATACAACTGCCCCAGAATCTCCACAGAACTCTGATCCCTAATAGTAAGGAAGTGTGTCGACAACATGAATTGGTCAAATATCACCCATATAGATTCATGAATCTTCATTGTGTATGGAATCCCGATCATAAAGTCCATGGATATGTCATCCCACTTCAACTCTAGGTGGCTGAAAAAACCTATCGGGACTTGGTGCTCAGCCTTCATTCGCTGAGAGGCGAGGCACTAAGAGGAAAAATCAGCTATACTCCATCTCATTTCATACCACCAAAATGGCCATTGAATTTCTCTATACATCTTCGCTACACTAAGATGTATAGCTAGGGAAGAAGTGAAGAACTATCACATCACCTCATTCCTCCTCGTTACTGATCCTATGTCTATCCCCAGAAAAGGATAACATTATTCCATCCTTCATAATATCCATCTGGTAAATCCACTATGGATATCTAACCATGTATGACCACACATTCCATGTCTCCCACCTCGGAATCTCTCACATGCTTGAGAAATGTAGGATTCAACACCATCAATTTCAAAAAGGTTGTACCCTCCTTCTCCCCAAGGTTTGCTGCATGTAATCCAACTACTCTAAAGGCTCCTACACTAATCGATTCTAAGACTTTTTACTAATGTAATACTCTACTACATGTCCCTTCTTCATAGTATATACTATCTCTAAGTCATAGTCCTGTAGCAACTCCAACAATCTTCGTTATCTTAGGTTCAAGTCTCTCTATGTAAAGACGTACCTTAGACTCTGATGGTCTAATTAAACCATGAAGCACTCCCCCAGAAATTAGTGCCTCCACATAATTAGGGAAAAGACTACCATGTCTAAATCTAGGTCCTGAGCCATGTAGTTCTCCTCTTTGGGTCTCAATTTCCTTGACCCATATGTGATAAATGTCTGCCACTACATCAACATGTAGATGATCCAAGCTCCTGAGGCATCACAATACACTACATACTCCACTCCCTCCTCTGGTTTTCTCAACATAGGATCACTCATCTACCTTATGCTACACTCCTTGAAGGCCTTCTAGAACAACTTAGTCCAATTAAATGACTTATCTTTCCATGTTAGGGTGGTTAAAGGGGATGCAATTATGGAAGAGTCTTCCACAAACCTCTCATAGTACCCTGGAAAGCCACGAAATATATATACCTATGACATGATATTTGGTGTATTCTAATAATGAAATGCATTGATCTTCACTAGGACTATGAATAAACCATGATCAGAGATGAAATTCCCTAGAAAGTGAACCTCATTAATCTAGAACTATAATATTAGTAATTTCCCATAATTTTGGTTCTCTTTAATAAAATCTATAACCATCCTAAAGTGATCTTCATGATAATCTTATGATGAAGATTAGATGAGTATTTCATCAATGAAGATGACCATAAATTTCTCCAAGTGTGTCTAGAATATCTAGTTCATCAAAACCAAAAACACAGTGGGGTAATTTATCACACAAAAGGGAATCACCATGAACTCATAGTGTATGTAGTGACATTAGAAATCCTTATTTGGAATATCATCCTCAAAAAACCTTAATTGGTGGTAGCCATACTGGTAATTGATATTTGAGAACCACATTGTGCCTCAAAACTAGTCAATGAGATTTTCAATCCTTATCAGGGGGTACTTGTTTTTTATCATGGTCTGGTTTAGATGATGATAATATAAGAAAATATGCATGCGCCTGTACGCCTTTTTCATGAACAAGTCTAGAGCTACCGAGGGGGACACACTAGGCATAATGAAATCCTTCTCCTGAAGGTCTTAAAACAGTAACCTCAGAGCCTAGATCTTGGTAGGGGCCTTCTGATATTCCACAGAAGATATTAGAGAATTCCTGAGATTTAAGTCAATGAAAAATCCATATCTCACCATAGAGGCTGTACTCAAACATATTTAGGAAGAAATCCATATAATCCTCTACAACTGATGGAATCCAGATGCATAAAGATTATAATTAACCAAGTTCTATAATTTCTAATTTATGGGTGATGGGATAAAACCTCCTACTCATAGAAAACACTCATCCTATCATGAGATCTTTCTCACCCATAAAGGTGAATCCCATCCCATCAGTGCATAGGTGTCTAACTCATATATGGTGACAGTTAATCTGGTCTTTCAAAATAGTAAACCAATCCATACCCAAGATGAATTCATAGGGTTCCATCATGATGACCAAAATTTCTCGCATGAACCTCTCTCTACTAATATATAGATTGAAATTTCATAAGATAAAAAATACATAAGAAGTGTTCCATATAAGAATCTCAAGACGAAAATATTTGGATAGATCCTCAATGGGGAGATAAATCATTGCACCAATATTATAGAGATAAAGGAATTACTATAACTTGTGTCTAATTATACTAAATTAATAGTAGGATAAACATAGATAATAATTCTAATAATCTTGTGTGCTGTGAGGTCATAAGCTTTCAAAGACTGCAACGGTATGTGACCCTGACCACTAGCTCCCAAATCTTGATGTGCACTACCTGGTGGTGGTGGTGCAAGGATATCATAGTTTCATCTACCAATCATAGTTCTTCTTACTCCTCTGGTAGCTCTGACTCATGGGGGACTACCCTACCCTCTCCTGATAAATCCCTGATCATGACGCTACCACTGTCGTAGTGGTCCATCAGCTACCTTCTTGTGCTCCATAGAATGTCTGGTAGGGAAGTCATGTTATATGTGATCTCACCCATTAGAAGCATATAAACAAAACTATATGAGATTCTCTAATGATCTATTATGTCCCTCTACTACGCTACTATGCGCCTGAGTTTGATCACAAAAGGATCTCCTGCGTTAAGACCCTATTGATTGGTTGCTGCTAGTTGTTGTCGATGTCTCAACTCTATGACACCCACTCCCAACTCTAGCTGTCAGGAATCCCTCTGAAAGAAATATCACTATCACCAGTTCCCTCTCTAACACCCCACCATAGGTTAGGATTCACCATAGAACCATGCTGGCATAGATCTCTCTGAGGAATTCTTACTCAAACTTATGTACTAAAAAGTAGCCATTGAGAATCATGTAAAATGAGTATTATGTAAGGTCTATGAACCTCACTACATACTCATCCACCATAATTCCTCCCTATTTTTTCTATAGAAGCTTCTGAATATGAACTGAGTGTAAACTTAATGGGCAGTACTTCTCACAGAATAGCTGCTAGAAGGAAGGCAATGAGAGTGTCGACTCATTGTGAATATAAGTAATAAGACTATGCCAACACACAATTGCTCCATTGAAAAGGATAACTTCAGTAAAACCAATAGATCCTTCGGGGTTCAGATGAGCTTTAAAACATGCACCACTTACTCCATCCAATCCCCATCTTCTTAGGGATTTGGGTCTTAATGGAAGCTCAATGCCCTCTCATGCTGGAACTCACAGAGCATGCTAATCCTACACACATACTCAACCTACTATACTAGTAATATATTTTACTCAATTGTTGGAGGTACTACAACCCACCCACCTGGAGGATGAATCTCACAGGATGGACCCTGAACTCTGGCCTCATCGATCATCAGATTGTCATTATGATCAAAAATTGGTATCCTGGATGGTTATCCTCACAGAAGCATCCTGAAATTTTTAATCAAGATGTACCACAGTCAGATGAGAATATATATATATATGACAACAATGGAGAGATTAATTTATAATTACACTCAAAGGATAAATTATATATGATGCATATACCATTGATCCCTATACCCAATGTGTCGGAATGTCGATTCCACAAGTAGGCAATCAAGGTCCTAGTTAATTGATATGTCGGCCCACCACACCATAACTGGATTACCTAACCTGAGAGACACACTCAAGGAAATCTAAAATTGGTTCCATAATTCATACCAAATCCTTATAAGGGGACTACTCCAAACAAGTTTCTAGATAATGAACTTCTCTGATACCAATCTTTCCTGACTCAACCCTAACCGGGGCTCGATATGCAACTACCCAAAGCCAGTTTCTATAGGACAGGGGTGGTGGAAAACATTGAAAGGAATATCCTAAATGGGAGGCCTTTACCTAATGTACCTATATGCACACACATAACCATATTGATTCATATTTAAAGAGGAATAAGTTTAAAAAATGAAAAACATAAGGGAAATAACCATTAATGTAAAACCTCTAGACAATATAAGAGTATGGTAGTGTAAGATGAAAAGTAAATGGGAAAAAATACATGCCCAAACAAAAATATTCCACAACCTAAAAAATTAGAATTAAAACACTAAGAGGGCCCAGATCCTGATTCCATGATATGCCACCGTATGCAGTCAAAAGTACCAGGTATCCCTAAGCTTCTCTAAAGTCACCATCGACTAGTCTGTTGTCTGTATAAGACACAAAACATGTGGGAAATCCATGTAGGGGTGAGTGTATACATACCTTGTAGCATACCCTGAAATCTAAATGGGGAGAAAGAAGATATATAATAAGAAATAGAAAGATAGTAGGATAGTACAAAGGAAGTAGCTCAACCAAATCAAGAGAAAGAGTAACCTCATATAAGTATAGGGGGAAAACATGATGAGTAGATAAACTACACATTGAGTATTTTTCACCCACAGTAGAAGATTAAACTCATCCAACAATAAGAATAGAAACATTGAAAACATGTTGCATAGCTCACGCGTCTTCACATATCATGGAAAGAGAATAACCAAATACAATGGTATAGATATAAGTGTATATATATATGTTTAGTAAAAAGAACCCCAAATGAGAGAGAAAGGGGATATCCATCTCAAAACTCATACCAAGAAAATAAGAGTCTCCAAAAGTTCCAACATTCCATCAATGATGCCCACCATCTCACACATCTTCTCAAAAGAAACTGTGTGAAGGCCCGCATATTTCCATTATAAAGCACATCTGACGAGACACAATCTATAGGTATGGGGCCTATTCCCTGGTATGAAAAGATGTTTCCACCATAATAGTCGATGGAAAACCCATGCCCTGCCTAGAATAAGTGTTCCAATATGGTGGTAGAGGACCCATGCTCAGCTCAGTTGGAGGATTCCACTCTAAAAGTCGTTGAGGACCCATGACCAACCCAGTTGGAGGGTTCAACTTGGGAATTGGTAGAGGACCCATGAAAAACCTAGGTGGAGGGTTCCACTATAGATTTCATTGTGGATACATGTCCATCCCAATTAGAGGGTTCTTCTTGGGAGTTGGTAGAGGACCCATTCCCTATAACAATAAAAGGTTTCCACTCTAGAAGTCGTCAAGAAACCATTACCATCCCTGTTGGAGGGTTCTACTCGGGATTCGGTAGAGAACCCATGCCATGTACCTACAGGGGGGTTCCAATCTAATAAAGAGGACCCATACCCATCCCATATGAAGGGTTCCACTCTAAAAGTCATCAAGGACCCATGCCCATCCTAGCTGGTGGGTTCCACTCGGAATGCCTGTGGTGATCCTATGAGATAAATTCCATTATTGAGCATCACCTGAAAATAAGAAATGTTCCCATAAAATGTCACACCATATCCCAAAATCCACAATAATGGTCATGGTCACATTCTATGAGAAAAACACTCAGGATATGCTACTTGCGGGCTAAAATCCATGTTCAAACAAAGGAGATACATAAGATTAATGTTTCCTAAAAAGAACCAACGGGTGAAAAGCATGTGAGGGGACCAACATAGAATGTGGTCCCGATCTACCACCAAGTCATGTCCCTAGAGGTACACAGATCCAAGTCCTTGTAGAAGTACATGGCGTGAGAGGGATATACATGGCATGACCATGTCACCCAGGGTCTCTCCCATGTTCTTGGTCATGACCATTTACTAAAGCCTTGTCGACATACTTTATCCTGTTTTTGTGAACTTTATCCTATGTTCATGTACTTTAGTACACAACATGCCTCTACACATAGGGTATTGCTCATGTTCTCTAGCTATGATCGTGTTCTTGAGCTCATGGAGTGTTCTTGGTCGTGTGATCTACCACAAAACTTATCCACATCGGAAAGGGGGTACACGATGTATAGGGAGTCTACACGGTACTCCATCCTTATGAATTTCCAAAATCCAATCTGTCACATCCATGGGGTTATATACCATGTTTTCATCGTAGTACGTGGAGTGTAGTGAGGCTTTTCACATTTTCTCATATATGCATCCCACACTTCAATTAAATCCATTACACTATAGATATCGCCTTATTTACACAAAATATTTGTATATATTTTCCAAATACATTATATTTAGCCATCTGGTGGCTGAAAATTGGTTCTATTGATCCTCAGAGGTTCATCACCCGACCCGTACCCCACTGATCCCTTTTCCCCCATGGATTTGATCTTTGATCAATAAAACAATCTCACACATCACACAAACATCCCAGATATTTCCTCATTTCATCAATGCATGCATCTTTCATCATTTCTTCATGATTTTGGGGGTTTGGTTGGGATCAGTACCACCTGACAACATCGAACCAGGACTGCAGGGTCTAACTGGTGAAAAACATGAAGCAACTGAGCGAGAAAGGAACAAGAATGGAAGTTTAACCATTATTGGTCTAGTGATATTTTCCAACAGTCAATAACTAAGTTATCTGGCCAATAAAAAAAGAATTATTAAATAAAATACCAATACGTGGTCTCATGCTCAGTCCACAAATGGCATAGATCCAAGAAAGGAATAGATTTGCTCAATCAATTTAATCAATCTGGGTGTAATCCAAAAATTGAAGAGTCCTACCTAGAGATTGGACCGTTCTTCATGGAATAACATGATCACTAATGATCGAATGAATCCATTGTGTTCGCTACATCCTGATCCACTCTGATCTAGTGTTTCATCATCATTTGATATGACCCTCTGATGGAAGGATGAAGGAGATTCTCTCGACAATCACAAGATTATAAGGGTAAAACTTTGTTATTCTCCATAAAAATATAATTATAAAAATATAATTTAGGATAAATAATCAATTAATTAAACAAAATAAAATAATTATCTAACTGAACATACCTCCAATGGGTGAGATGTCCAAATGCTCCACGATGACTTATTTTTGGTAATGCCAAGGGTAAACAATGCATTCCAGACTCATCCGTGGTCTCAGATTTCTGATCTGAGTTTTTGTTTAATATTTATCCCATTTTCTTTAAGAAATTTCATGTGCATGATATAAAATATATTTAATATATTTATAAAATTAATTCTGAGCACACCGAGCCTCAGAATCTCACATTGTCTCAGCACCTGTCTCTGGAAATATATCTAAAAATATTTCAAAGACTAATAAGAAAAAACAAGGTCTGTATAATTATCCACCCTATTAAAATCATGATAAAATGTTATGAAAAACATCATATCAACCCATTTATATAAAATAATTTCATGAAATAATTTACTTAAATCAACCAACCATAATTTTAAATCACTATTCTAAATTTTTAAACAAATGGTTTTACAAAAATACATCCAATTCCCATGATTTAAAAAATCACAATTCAAATAAGAATTCCATAAAAACACACCAAGATTTTCATAAAAAATAAATTAATTAAATAAATCCTTCAAGTTTTAATCAACAAAAATTGAAAGAGAATCCAAATACCTCTCAAAATTAGGTGAAAATGAAGAATATCACAACAACATTAACAAACATACTTAAATAATCAATAATACAAGATTGATATCTTTCTCTATAATAAAAACAATCACATACCATCCCTATTAACATCACACAACATGGATATATCCCCAGCAATCTAGATCCACAATTACAATAGAGTAAATGATAGTACATCTATGGAAAATGATTAAGATCAATCACTTACAGTAAATCTGGGTCCCTAATTCACTTGGGTTAACCTAGGAATCACTCCTAAGTAAAAAGAAATTTTCTACACCACCTTGAGTGGAAGTCGAATTCATGTTATGTCATTTTTATGATACAATGACTGGTTTTGAAGGTAAATCTAAATAGATCAACAATTTTGAGATCTAATTTTCCATGGTGCAAAATTAGGGCACATAATTAGTTAAATCGTGCGCTAACTGTGCATGGGCCACTTTCACCAAACACAACTTGCACGATTGGATTGAAAAACTTGAAAACCCATGAACCAACCATGATATACCCCAATTTCTATCATTACACAGTTTCTATTGAGAATACCATGGTTTGGTAAAAATTTTCTTCTAACTGTATGCCTCCCTATTGTCCAATATTTCAGTGGAATGGTTTCCTGGAGGTATTTCATAGTTTCTAATAACTATTCTCAAACCGTTCACCTCTATAAAATCCTCAAAACATGCCAAAGATCCTCAAAACCTCTCAAAAAATAACACAATAATTATATATAATAAAAATACACAAATTAAGGGTCAATTACCTAAAATTGGGGGTGATACATGCATGGTTCTAAAATTTTAGAATCTATCACAAAATTTGAACTCATTGTTTCTCATAATTTATTGCTATGATTTCAATGATTCGAGATGGAGAAGAAAGATGATCTTCTTAACTAAAGAATTTGAATACTGCACATCAAAGAGGATGAAGAAATGATGTTCGTAGGTGAGGAACAAAATAGAACAAAATATATGTTGGCCTGATTTAAAGATAAAAGAATATGGAAGAGGGATAAAAAATTATGAATATGATATACTGAAATTGGGCTACGATAAAAATGATACATAATCCATGACCCTCTAGGAAGTGTCTTTGAACCTTATTCATTTTTCTCATGTTTATCACCTGGATCTTCTCTAAAAAACAAGTGAGAAGGGATATAAATGGTGAGAATAAGTAAGAAATGATAGAGTTGTCCAAGGAAGAAACTAAAGAGAACTTTTCTCTAAGAAATATATTTAAAAATACACAAAGGATGACCAATGCTTTTATAAGTCAATAATTAAGCAAGAACACAAAGGTTTCATGAAAAACTCACCGTAATAACATTACCTTCATTCATGATGTTCAAAGAGTTCAATGGGTGGATATTTATAGTAAAGGCTGATACAAATGTCAAAAAGTCTAAATAATGATTTTGACAATTTTGGCACATGCACATAATGTTAAGGGAGAAGTAACACATCCTTTTGGAAAGTAAAGAAAACTATCCCACCATGTTGGTCATCAAATATTCCATGGTGTGGTGGGATTTAAATTCAAATCAGGCCATGGGATGGGTCTTTAAAATCATGTTGGGTCCTTAATTAATATAAATATAGGCCCACATGATTCCCCCAAGAAAGGGTATTGTGCCTCCCCTTTTAATTTCCTGATTAAACCATTTATGTCCTCATTCATCCTCTTGGTCCACACCCTTTTCAAAGGGCCACCAACACCTCACAACAAGTCTTGTGAAGTATTTTGGATTCCACCCTCCTCATCAAATTCACCTTCAACCCATCGATACCCATGTGTTGCATATGCCAAATCAAACCAAAGGAAAACCTTAAAAACCTAAAACACCTAAAACCCCTAAAAACCCAAAATAAAATGATAAAAACCTTAAAACCCATAAAAACCCTAAAAATCCCTCAAACCCTAAAAATACATAAAAATCCTAATAAATAACTAAAAAATAAAAAATATTAAAAACCCTTGAAAACCCCAAAAAACCTAAACAGCCAAAATATAATTAAATCCCATAAAAACCCGAAAAAACTGAAAACCCTAAAAACCGTAAAACCCTTAAAAATCATAAAAGTCCCCTAAAAACTCTAAACACCCTAAAAACCCATAAAAACTAACTTAGAACTCTAAAAACACTTTAAACCCCTAGAAATATTTAAAAACTATAAAAAACATTAAAACCCCTCAAAATTCATGAAAATCATAAAAATACTAAAATGGTCCAAAAAATCCTACAAACATAAAAAACCCTAAAACCCCCTTTGAAAATCATAAAAACCAAAAAATTATTAATACCCCTAAAAATGATAAAAACCCAAAAAGCCCAAAACACAATAAAATACTTGAAAACCCTTAAACCCCCATAAAAACCCTAAAAACCACTAAAAATATAAAAAACATTCATTCCCGTAAAAATGCTAAAAAAACTCTAGAAAAAATTAAAACCTATAAAAACTCAAAAAACCCCTAAAACCCCCCAAAAAAACTTAAAACACCTAAGACCCTAAAAACCCATAAAAACCCTAAAAACCATAAAAATACTAAAAAATTCATAAAAATCCATAAAAATATAAAAAACCTAAAAACCCTAAATACCCCAAAGGAAACCTTGAAACCCTAAAAACACTTAAAACCCCAAAAAACCATAAATACTCTAAAAACTCAAAAAATCCCTAAAAACCCAAAAAACCCATAAATATTTGAAAAACCCAATGAACACTAAAAATCCCTTAGAATCCTAAAAACCATAAAAATCATAAGAAATCCATAAAAATCACAAAAAATATAAAAACCCTAAAACCTAGAACGCCCCTAATAAAATATTAAAGACAAAAAACTACTTTAAACCCCTAAAAAACATAAAAACCATGAAATAACCTTAAACCCCCTAAAAATCATAAAATCCCTAAAAACCATAAAAAATCTAAAAAACCCTAAAATCCATAAAAACAATAAAAACTATAAAATCCATAAAAACCCTAAGAAAACCTTAAAAACCTAAAAACACTTAAACCGCCTAAGACAAAAAAATCACTAAAACACAAAAAACAGAAAAAACCCTAAAAACCCTCAACATCCCAAAAAACCCAAAAAAACACAAAAATTATAAAAAATCATAAAAACACCAAAAAAATAATAAAACCCTAAAAACCTACTAAAAATTTAAAAACTTAAAAATAATTATAACCTATGAAAAAAAAATTGCTAGAAATCATAAAATTCTCAATAAATCTTAAAAAACCCTAATACCCATAAAGATCCGAAAAAAACCATAGAAAACCCTAGAAACCCATAAAAATCCTAAAAATCACTAAAAAAATCTAAAACCCCTTTAAAACCCTAAAAAAGTTAAAAAAAACTCTAAAAACCATAAAAACCCAAAAAACATAAAAAAAACATAAACCAAAAATATCATGAAACCCTACAAACTCTAAAAACCCTAAAACCCAAGAAAACTCCTAAAACCCCAAAAAACCGTAAAAATCATAAAAAATATACTTAAAAATACATAAAAACATAAAAACCTTTAATAATACATAAAAAATATAAGAGAAACATTAAAATATAAAAACACATAAAACCTCATAAAGGCTAAAACCCTAAAAAATATTTAAAAACCGAACAAATTATAAAATCCATAAAATCCCCTAAAAACCATAAGATACCCAAAAACCAAAAAAACCACTAAAAAATCAATAAACCCTTTAAACCCTAAATTCATTAAAAACACTAAAATTTATTAAAACGCCCAAAAACTCAAGAAAACTATAAAACCACAAAAACCCATAAAACCATAAAAACCTCAAAATCCCTAAAAACCCTAAAAACCATAAATATCCAAAAATCCCTAAAATTACATAAAAATGTAAAAACCCTATAGAACCTTGAAAAATTCCAATAAAACATAAAAATATAAAAACACTTAAAAACCCATAAAACCCTAAAAATGATAAAAACCCAAAAACACATAAAACTCTAAAAAAACCCCTAAAAACATTCAAATCCCTTAAAATAAAAAAACCCATAAATATCCTAATAAATCCCTAAAAATACATAAACACATAAAAAAACCTAAAAACATTGAAAACCCCCTAAGAAAACCTTTATAAAATAAAAAATATTAAAACCCCTAAAATCCCTAAAAATATAAAATACCCTAAAAACCCTTAAAATCACCTAAAAACCGTAAAAACCATAAAACCCCTAAAAATATAAAAATCTTAAAAACCCACTAAAAATATAAAAACCCTTTAAACATCTAAAAACAATAAAAAAATTTGAAAAACCATTAAAGACATAAAAGCTCAAAAAAAACACTGCCACCCAAAAAAACCTCAAAAACCCTAAAAACATCAAAATCCATAAAAATCCCTAAACACCATAAAAACCATAAAAAATAATAAAAAACCATAAAAATACCTAAAAATATAAAAAACCTAAAAACCTTAAAAACCCAAAGAAAACCTTAAAACGTTACAACAATTAAAACCCCTAAAAACCTAAAAACAATAAAACCCAAAAATTCTCTAAAAACCCTCAAAATCCTCAAAATCCCTAAAAACCCTAAAGCCCCAAAAAAATCCATTAAAATCCCTAAAAATCCATAAAAACATAAAAAAACATAAAGAACTTAAATACCCTAAGAAAAACATTAAACCATAAAACACTTAAAACTCCTAAAAACCTAAAAAACACCAATACCACTAAAGACCCTAAAAACCCCTAAAAACATAAAACCAATAAAACCATAAACCGCACTAAAATTATGTAAAACCCCTAAAATCACTAAAAATCTAAAAACCCATTAAACCCCTAAAAGAATTAAAAACTATAAAAAACCTTAAACACTAAAAAACCTGAAAAACCAAAAAACACTTTAAACACCTGAAAAACCTAAAAAATGATAAAAACCCTAAAAAACCTAAAAAAACCTAAAAACCTAAAAACCAATAAAAACCTTTAAACCAATAAAAAACAATAAAATCCAAGAAAACCACTAAAACTTTAAAAACCCATTAAATCCATAGAAACATTAAAAACTCTAAAAAAACATTAAAATCCTAAAAACCCAAAAACTCCCTAAAACCATAAAAATCCTAAATAAATCCATAAAAATACCTAACAATTTAAAAAACCTAGAAACCTTTGAAAACCTCAAGAAAAACTTAGAAACCTAATAACACTTAAAACCTAAAAAACCTAAATAACATTGAAAACCCCAAAACCCATAAGAAACCCTAAAAATGATAAAAACCACTAAAAACCATAAACAACCTAAAAACCCATAAAATCCAAAAAAACCACTAAAAACATTAAAAACCCATTAAACCACAAAAAAACATGAAAAAACTCTAAAAATCATAATAAACCTAAAAAACTAAAAAAACCCCCAAAAACCCTAAAAAGCCTTAAAACCCTAAAACCCTAAAAACCCAAATGCTTTCAATTTCCCTAAATACATTATAAAACCCTAAATCCTATAAAATCCATAAAAATACCTAAAAATGGAAAAACCCTTAAAAAACCTAATAAAACCTTAAAACCAAAAAAAACACTTAAATCCCCTAAAGTACCAAAAAATGCTAAACACCAAAAACCACCTGAAATTAATAAGAACCCCTAAAAACAATAAAAACCTCTAAAACCCCCTAAAACCCCTAAAAACCCACAATAAATATAAAAACCATTTAAATCGTTAAAACATTAAAAACAAAAAAAACAAAAAACCCCTAAATACTCAAAAAAAAAATCCTAAAACCCCAAAAAACCCAAAACCCCCTCAAATTCCATTAAACTTTAAAAATACTGAAAATCCATAGAAATCCCAAAAAATATAAATACCCTAGAAACCATGAAATGCCATAAGAAAACCTTAAAAACCCAAAAACATTTAAAATTCGTAAAAACCAAAAAAAACATTAAAACCCTTTAAAATGATAAAAACCCCAAAAACCTGAAAAAATAAGAATTCTAAAAACTGTTGAATCCCCTAAAAATGTTAAAAAAAATTAAAAAATATTAAAAAACCTTAAAAATCCCAAAAAACCAAAAAATACCAAACAAATATAAAAACCTAAATACCCTAAGAATCCTAAAAAACCCTTAAATCCATAAAAACTATAAAAATCCTAAAAAAAGATATAAAAAACCAAACAAATGTAATAAACCCAAAAAATGATGAAAATTCCTAATAAATTCATACAAATATTAAAATAATTAAAACCCCTAAAAAACTAAAAAACACTAAAAACTCTAAAAACACAATAAAACCCTAAATACCATACAAACCCTAAAAACCCTAAAACCCCTAAAAACACAAAAAACCCCTAATAAAACCACTACAAATCTAAAAAAAACCTTTAAACTCCAAAAAATGTTAAAAAACACTAAAAACCCATAAAAACACTAAAATACTCAAAAAAATCCTAAAACCCCAAAAAACTTATAAAAACCCTAGAAACCTTAAAAACCCCTAAAAAACCTCAAATCCCTTTATTTCACCTATGAGGGTGGAGCAGGTCTGTGGTTGACAAAAATAAAAATTGGTCTGATGGGTGGCAAGTATTTTTTCGTTATTATAGAAACGTTCACATCACCATATTTGTTTCAACACTATTTGTATCATCATCCTTTAAACAATGATTAGATTAACCCTGTGAGGACTGGGTAGTTTCATCCTGTTTGTATTGTGAGGGAGGTGCTACAATCAAATGGTCCCAACGGGCAATTTTATGAGGTCGAGTATTTGTGCAATCGGTCCTCTCAGGATATAACTTCCTCAGATGGTCTCCAATGGGTTTATTCATGGAGCCATAAATACACAATTACCCATGTATCCATGATTTCTGGGCCTTCTTTCCAAAGGTAGACGCTCGTTGGAAGATAATTCATCCAAAGACACTTAAGGACTTCATTGGTCGAGAGGATGGGAGGTTGGGCTCACCGCACCCCTTTGGGAAGGGGGGATTATTTACTATTCTAGGACTCTCCTATAGATTTAATTCATGTTCATATGTTCATGAATCCTTTGTTCATTCTTGAAGATTGTGTCCGCAAGCTACCCCTGGTTTTTCGGATCGTCATAGGCATACATGGATTTGATGCTACGGAGGCAATGCTCACTTAAGCCATATAATAAGGCACTCTGAAGTTTATCGTCATCTTAGGGGGGAAGAAGGTGACGTGATTTTCGGATCATACCCATCATAAGAGATTCCTATGTATCATCGAATGAAGAATTAGATCCCACGTAGTTCGGGAAACATGGGTCTTACGCATGAGAGCATCCCATTTGAGAGGTCATGAATGGGTGAACCCTTTTGGAATGGCACCCCTTTTGAGATCAGACCTTCAAGTAGGCATCCTACGTATCATGTTTTAATCTGGAATCATAGTTCCCATAGTTCAAAATTTCTTGGATGTTGTAATCATGAAAAATCTCTAATCCCACGTGAGTCATGCTCGGTGTGAGTAACAAGAGTATATGAGAGATCCAACCAACAACAGACCTCATCTCCTACTGATGGGAGAGGGTGGGCCTATGGTGGAAGAGGCTGGGGAGACCATGGGTGAGGGTGTATAGTGATAAAACTTTTAATGTGGGATGTCATTAGAGGTTATGTGGATTGGACCTAATAATATTGGGGATTGACCTTAGTGGGAGCGCCACAAAATGCATTCTGGGAAAGGGGAGGAATGACACCTCTGGTCAGAAGGAGGAGCAAACATGAATCCATCGACAAATCACCATTCCTCATTGAATGTAAAAGCAAGTGATCACCCTTAATCCCTAGAATAGAGAGGTTCACATCAGCATCCCAAGGTTGGAATCTGGGTTAGCATAGGAATGTAGACTTACAGACATCCCTGGTGACTGAACCGTTGTGGGTAGAGCCTTTGTGACTCCTCTTACCATGGGTATGTAGACTCAAAGGGGCACGCTGATGCACCCGATGATCTAATCATACGGGCCCAGTGGCTTTGGAGGAGGCTTTGGCCTGATGTTAGGGGACTGGTTCATGGAGGGTCTATGGAGGACTGGACGGTAACAGAGGGGTGATATTGGAGTTGGAGAAAATAATACCAGAAGAAGAACCATTCTGAGTAATTTTTTATTATATGGGATGGGGGGAGCTCCGCATACCATAATAGTATGGGGGAGAGGGTTCGTCCCCGTACCAAAACAGTATGTGGGCTTGGGCATGGACCACCGCGCACTACAATGGTACATGATGCAGATTGTGGTCTGTCACTCCGCATCGAGTTCCATCCATGTACTGATTTAGTACGTGATGTTAGGATAAATCCACATAGCGATACACTTTATGGAACACCATATCAAAGGAGGTTCTTGGGGACTATCCTTCGCAGGGAGTTTATCTGAGAGGAATATGTGGTTAGCGATTTTACCAATTGGGTTTGATATTATCCCATTATTTATTATGTTCCTTAGTTTTATGTTTCGTGGCCTGTTATACCTACGGAAACATGGTTTGAAATTTGGGCTTCATCAATGCTTTGAGACTGAAGCTGGAATCCTATCTGAATTCTCACTTCCAACCTCTGGGGTCCTCTCTGTGCTTTCTTCTTCCTTCCCCCTCAATTACTTCCATTACCCTTTTTATAGAGCAATGGGTTAATCGTATCTATGGGCATGAAGAACCTTTTTTAGAATCCCAGGAAGAGATATCTTAACCTGCAGAAGACTCAGTCAACCGAGGTTTGCGGAGGCTGTGGTTTACGAGTCACGGTTCGTAGAACCTTGCCAATTTTCTTTGTCTGTGAACCGCTGAGTTCACAATACGGTATGAATATGTCTTTCATGCACTTAGTTCAGACAGTGATGTGGTTCACAGTCAACTGGGTTTGTTGTCCATTACTCTGTGGGCCGTCACGTTGCAGGTCGTTCTGCATACTGGTGGTTCACGGTTCATGTAGTTTGCGAAACCTTCCTGGTGATGGTCCATGGGTCAATTAAAAACTCTTGAGAAATTTAATTCCTTCATGTTTATTTCGAAGTTAGAAACATAATTTGAGTCTATTTTCTTTACTATACTTGTAGGAATGCTTGCATCCTTCTACAAAGTGATTTTGTGAGTATTTTCTTCCCTTGGCGATGTTTTTAGGACCCTACAAATGCCCCCCCCCCCATCAGAATTGGCTCCATTTGGAATGAAGAGGAGAATATTCTGATGTTGAGGCATTCCTAACCTAAAGTGGTTTGCGGTAGAATAGATATTTCTGGTATGAGGGGACCACAGCTATATATAGGGGCACATGTCATTTGTCTTTTACCGTTTCTCGTGGTGAAAAGTACTCTCAACTCTCCCTCAGCTCTCTCTTCCTTCTGACGCCATATTTTTTCAAAATTGTGCTCGTGAACCGATTCGTATGTTCCGCGAACCAAAATTCTCACCATTTCTTCTATCTATAAAACAGATTTTGGGTTTTGCGAACTATATTGTGGAATTTAAAACTAAAATGCAGACCTTTGTGTAGGAGAAAGCTATGTGGTTTGTGTTTTCCGCACACCGAGATTGAACCAATCCTAACATAAACATTAAATCATAAAATTTGAATATATACTTGAAGAGGCCTTGGTTCACAGTATCTGCCTTCCATGAACCTTTATGTTTGCTACCCAATGCTCCACGGGCCAACTCCTTGTGAGACTTTTATGTACCACGGTTGTCTATGGTATTATTTTTCTACGTACCGTAGCAGTATACGAGGATCATATCCATGTATCATATAACATGCAATGATTTCTTCCACATATCATGTAGCATATGGGAATAGTTTTCCACATACCATTTCTAGGAATAATACGCGGATCCCCATGAAGACACTCCTTTGAGTCCTTTAACCATTTTTTGTGGCCTTTTTCCACCAATTTTCATTGGACTAACTTTTTGTGGGCCTTTTGGATAAATCTGTGCAGGCTGCAATGGCTCTTTCCTGGGCTACCGTTGATGTCACTGCTCTTTCTGAGGAAACTACTACTACCCCTCTTTCTACACCTGATGAAAGATCGAAGAACATGGTGGCTTTGGCAAATGAAAAAATTATGTTCATTACATTACACCAATATATATAGAATCAACTTATAGAAATTCCAAGGGAGTACTTGGCTTGAAACATGATTCCTTGTTATGGGTTTGGTCTATTGTCTGATATAGCGATCCCAATGCCAAATCCTAATGATTAGCCTGATTCTTGGATAATTAACACCTCTATCCCAAAGGCCTTGATTTCTTCCATGGGAAGGTACCTTTTAGAGAGATATTGCCTCTGGGTCCTTGCTGAGCTACGCAACTAGAACATTAGAGGAGGTGTAACAGAAGACAGACAAGACAACCCACTAATACCAGAGAATTGCACAGAAGGCTACATCAAATGAGCATCATAGATGGTCATCCAGGTGGGATCTTTACATTGGAGTCTTGTTTAGATTAAATTAGGGGTGGCCTTTTTGGGTTAGCCAGAGTTGCGAAGAATTTTGAACTGAGATGAAGACCGTGGGGATATACGAGACTACATGTGTATCTCATAAATACACTCACCATCCCACTGCCCCTATTTCATAACTCCTGAGTAGGTAGAGTCCATACACCAATACCTTCCATTTAACCCACATGGAGGTCATTATCAGTCTTTGGGACATCTGGTTAATCTCGGGAGTCCGTATTTTTGTGGATATGTATGATGAATTCCTACCTCCATCCTCTATTTGGGATGATGAGGAGTTAACCCCTCCTTTGGCCAAGAAGCTCATCATTCAGGCGAAGACACTTTTGAAGGAAATCGATCCTTGTCCAAAGTAGGATGTTCCTTTTGATGAGTGGTTTAGTGCCTTTGTTAAGAATACTGGTCTAGAGCCCAATCTGTAGATACCCCGGGCCTATCCTACCAAAAAAACCTGGAGGTGATTGGGTACCTATTGTCCAACCCAAGAAGAGGGGAAGTTTCATGAGTAGGGATGGGGACTCATCCCTAATGTTGACCAATTATTTCTACTAGAAGCCTTTTAGGCCATGTTTCTAAGTTGGTGGATCTTATCAGTACGGGAATCTGGTGGTGTGAGAGCCTCAACTTTCATCATGCCCACTCAATTGGCTACTAGAAGATGCATCAATTTAGCTATCCAAGTATTGGACAAGATTTTTTGCCTACTGGGTCGAATCAGTGAGGGGGGACCACCTTACCAGATGATGGATCCCTTCCAAATTCATTAGGGATGGATAGGATCCCACATAGGTGGTTATACCGTTATCCATTCTTTTCCAATTCTTCATTCTACCCATTGACTGTATCTTCAGAGTACTAGCGGGCTTATGCCAGCTGCTTGGGCTTCACAAGATAAATGAGAGTAGAAAACCGAAAAGAATGATCAAGACTTAATGGATTATCTTAACTTTTACAAATGTTTCTCTTATAATCGTTATGATTCAACTACTGGTATTATTATGAATAATGTATCCGAATAATTTTTCAACGAATGTTACTTCTTCTCTTTGAGGGAAGGCATCCTAGTTTCCCGTATCAGAGGGGAACTTATTTTCGAGGGATATTCACCCTATAGATATAGTCGTCAATTTAAATGTGTCTATAAGTTGTGTCCTCCCTCTCTTAACAGTACCCATCAAGAGTAGCATCTGATGATATCCTGTCAAATATGGATGATGTTCACTCGGGAAGACACCCAGTGCTAGGCCAGACTTCAATATTCTTGGGATTTTGTACCCTTCCTTACCAAAACCTATGTTGAGTTCTAGGTTAAATCATATCCCGATGGCCAATTAGATGACCTGGTCCCTATCATGACAACTTTCAAGGCATCTAGGAAAAGGTTAAGGAGAATAAAAAGAGAGTTATTGAACACTCTAAACTAGGAAAATTCATCTTAAAACCTCTTGTCTCTCCCCTGAGGAATGTTGGGAATGATGGGGTTGTGACATCATGGGCGGCTAAATGAGCTGCTGAAGCTGCTTCCTAGAGTCCACTATCCATTCCCCCGAGGCTAATTTTCCAGTGACCTGGAGGCAATGGGACCTTTTGGAAGTACATCCATCTACTTGTGACTGGTCCCCTAAATCTGTATAGAAGCTCCTATGAACTAGGGATGTTTCTCTTACCGACGTTGTCTATTTTTCAGCACCCGCTGACGTTTCTTTTGATGAGGATTTTGAGTGGATGGGTCATTAACTTGAGTACCTTGAGACTCTCATCCATTCCCAAAGTGGTCACTATAGATACTCATATCTGGTGCTTTCCATGTTGTGACCAGATACCGATGATGAGGATGATGACGTTGTTGTCTCACCTATCATGGATGTCGCGGAAAAATATTCTTACTTGCTCCCAACATCTCATAAACGTTCATATTATCAAGGTCATGAGTTTTGAGGGACTCCCGGGAAACATTTTTAGTTGTCCAAAACTACTATGCTCCCCTGCACCTACCTTCCAACACTGGCCATCTTAGTCATGATTGTATTTTCGGACACCTAGAGAGTCTGGGATGAATTGAGGGTGAACGCTTCAAAGGAGTATATATGGTGGATTCTTTAGGGAGGACGTTTTGACCTTCCTGGATTGTGGGATCCATTTCTCCTACTGGTATTTCAGCTGAAAAAGATCCCGATGAGATGGATGCCTACTTGAATGAAATGAAAAAGTGTCTCCACACCCCTACAGACAAGCATTACTGGTCTGACCTTGTGGAATTGATGGAAGTACTTATTCAGTTGATGAGAAAGGTCATTTTATCTATAACCTATGGAATTAATTTATTTTTGCAGAGATGCTAAAGGTTTCCCCTCCCCTTCTTATTTTACAAGGGCCTATAGGGTCTTGAGAAACATCTCTTTCCCCAATTTTTTTTCTTGGAGGCACTGAAGGTGGAGGAGTGTGACCTACCAATGGTAGGGGTACCATGGAAGAATTCTATATATCCCAATAACACATGGAAGTGGTCATTATAGACAACTATAGGGAATTTCCCCCTCTAGCTCCTATGGGTGCTCTTATTCAGGAGCCATCTCCATGACAATCAAACAAACTCAAGAAGGCCTCCCAACTATCAAAATGCATTAGGAGTGGAATCACATGTAATCATTTATTCACCATTTTGTTAAACTGAGTACCCTTATCTTGTTGACTCATTGGTACATGTATTTATTTCAACGTAGGGCCTATCTGTAGCTAGATGGTGGCTACTTAGACATATATGGCTATCATCCCCTTTGCAGAAGAGGAAGGGTCGCCAGCATTTGTGGTTGACTGAAGTAGGGGATCAGGGCCAACCAATGAGTTTGGGGGTAATTTCAACCCTTCAAGTTCACCTAATCCCAATCAAATTATTTTTACCTCAATAGTGGAAGGACATCCAGAAGTTGAGGGCGCATTTGACCGTGTTGAGCTGGCTCTCATGGAAAGAGACAGTGTGACCTTCATGGAAGGGGCCGAATCTAGTGGTGAGCCCCATGCCCAACCAGATTTTGGCAGGGATATAAATCTTGAGGATCCAATCAATATCAATCAAACAAAACTTACCTCTAGGGAGGGATCACCTTTAAGGATTGATACTCCGCCTACTCATGCTGACTTTGAAAAAGTCACAATCACCGGGGACGCTGATGTCCCAACCCTTAAAAATTTGGAGCGAGACATTATAGAATTTTTTTCCAACTCTGAGAGATTCTGTGTTTTTTTCACGAGTATCTCAAGACCATTACCCTTCTCCAAAATAAATATCTCTACAGACCTTATATCAATAAGAAACCTTTTGATGGATGCCTCGGGGATTATTTTTTTGGGTGAGTACGGTCCTGGGTCTTCAGTATTCCCAAGTGGACACAGAGTGTAGGTGATGATTAAATATGTGGCGCCAACTATTCTAGGTAGTGGTATTACTGTGGATGTGGGAGGTATTGAATTCATCTCTTCCCTATTCCCAAAAACGAAACCACAAGCATTATAAATAGTGGAAGACGCCCCCACTCTTTCCTTCGTTGTAACTATTAGAAGAGAGGCTGTTGCGTGGTCGAGTCGTGATGTAGCCACAAAATCAAGTCTCTAACTTTTGACATTAATTCCCGACTATATTTTGTCTTTATGGAGTGACCGGAGCTAGTGGAACTATGTTCCTTTCTAGGTTTGGCTGAACTGATTCTCTTGCATGCCTTGGGTGATTTGATATTTTCTCTTCCTTTAAAGGATACTCCAAGATAACTCAGCTCAAATTTCTTCCGGTAGGGTCGAAGGAACAATGCGGTTCTCAATGTGTTTTCCAAAGGGTCCTTCCATGAGTTTCCATGATGTTGAAGGTTTTAGTTAAGGCATGTCTAATAATTATACTCCTACAACAATCATTCCTTCCAAGAAATCCTCAGCCTCTATGGACTCTTTCTCTGGCTCTCTGGTTGGGAACAGGGAATTCGGGTTCATGGACATAGTCTTCATCAGATACGGAGTCCATCAAGTTATTGACATTAATGGAGCTGAAGATAAGTTCTTGATCCGGTAATGTTTATGTCTGACTGTATTTTTCTAGTGATGTTGGAATTTTGGGCTGGGTACCCAGCCAGGGGTATCCTTTGTGGGTTCACCTAAATATAATCTAGCTTCCTTCCCAGTGGGGGAAGTATTGATGTACTTTCAAGGCTAGATTTAACTAGGTTGGTGGTCCCCGTTCTAGGTTGGATGGGCCTCTGATCTTGTCTTCATTTACTGGGATGAGTTCCTGTGGAAAGTAAACCTCTTCTAAGAATACCTGTTGATGTTCCATAGGGGGGAAAAATCGGACAAGATAGCTCCCTCGACGCAGCTCGACATAAATTATCCCGAGCTCTTTCATTTATTTCTCCTATATGGAAAATCTTTCCTTGAGAGTGAGTGACACATTCTCAGGGGGAGGAGGAGGTGGGTCATAGATTTCCTAGGATTTATTCTTCCCCTTATTGGGGTTTCATGTAGGAGGTAATGACAAATTAACTAAGGGGAGGAAAAATTTAGGACCGCTCTTTTGTTCCATGTAGGCACACCACCAGGCTCAGTGTAGGATTCCATTGGGAGGGAACCATCTACTCTTCCATCCTATCCCTTTGTATAATTTATTTTGAGATATATAGGTTTTACGTTTACCGTTTTCACTGATTCATACCACATTGGGGGTGGTGTACCTGGTGCCGAATGGTAGGAAGGCTTTCGGCGTCCTTTGTTGGACTTTATCCTTCCATTCTACAGTTTTCTTTGGGTTTATTATAAAATTTTAACCCAAAGGGATCCCTTATCCGGCCTTGTAATGTGCCTCCATCTCAAAGAGTGTGAACCACATGATGGGGTGGAACGAGTGACTTCTTTTCTCATCATTCTTCCCAGATGGGAGAAGAGAGACACCTGTTGTGAAGAAACTTGAGGTAAAAATGCCCTCAGCCCTGTAGACTGGGGTTGTTCCCATTTTTCTATTGGTGCACTGCAGCCTGGACTTTTTGGCCTTATGGGGGAATTTTGAGTTAAAAATTTCCCCTACCCTGTGGTCTGGGGATGTTCCCATATTCTGGCAGTATCTGCCACTATATTTACCTTTTTGATTTTATGTACTCCTGTGCGGGTGTGTTTTGAGTATGAAATTGGGATCATATGGGATTTATGGGATTTTGAAGACACGATCACTGCTTATTGGTTGACTTCCCTTAGGCGGGAAGCCTGCTGGATTTTCATGGTTTCCTAGCTCTGAATACTTTCGATGGCTTGATCTCTTCGGACCTAATGCTTTTGAGACTTACTTTGTGCCAGTTTTTATTGAGTATTCCATCTTTCCTGAGCAAGGATTTCATTTGAATGATTCCTCTGGGTAATTAAATTGCAATATTTAATTTCCAATTAAGTCTATTAGATGGTATGCAGGGTTTAGTGTAGAGCTCCATATTCTCCCCATCCCAAAATATGAACTTCAGTCGGGTTGTCGCTAATGAGGAAATATAAATTGTCCATTTATTGAAGGCAATCCATTTCAAGGTTTTTCTTTTGCCTTTATAATTGTAAATTCCATGCAGATGGGAGGGATTCTAGGTTGATTTGATGGTCAAGCTCCCCTAACATGTTGACATGTTCCTCATTCTGTTTATAGGGAAGAAACTTTTCTTTTAGCTGGCGAAGAGTCATCCATATATTGAGAATAATTCTATGAATAAATTCCCCAGACAAGTCCACTGGTATGTTGAAGTGGGAAGTGTTCATAGGACAATACATCACTGGTATATTATCCTTATCTAGTTTTATTCTCATGAGAAACATATCCTGCTGTTGTTCTTCTGGGGACTCCTCTACTTGATATGCTCAACTTGAATTCTTCTTAAGAATTTTTTCCCAAGAAGCTGGGCTGGGGGAGCCATATTGATATGAGAATGGTGTGGAGGTGGATAAAAAGATTAGTGTGGCACTAGACCATCCCATGGCTGAGAAAGGATATCACTCGTCATATATGGAGTGCATGATATGTATAAATTCATCTTTTCGAGTGCCTCAGTATAGGATATATTTCTCAGATTTGTTCCGGCAAGGGGAGGTCCTTCTTTCTAGTATGAATTTTTACTTTGGGGAGGACCTCTACAATTGGTTCCGCAATGGTGAGGGATACCATTGCAACTTGATGCTCGATCACAGGGCCGTGTCCCTACGGAGTATGCCCTAGGGAGGACCTTTAGGGAAGACTAAAATGAAGGGAGGACCTTCTCGATGACTGCTATGATAGTGAGGACTACTATCACATCTTGATACATGGCCACATGGAAAATTTATTCCGTGTACATACTTGGTAGGGCCTTTAAGATGTACTATAATTAGGGGAGGAACTTCTCGTTACTTGATTCCACTGGGGGAGGACCTTTACAGTAACTACCATTGAAGGTAGAAACTTCGTAATTATTACCATTATAGAGAGGACTACCATCATGACTCAACATATGACTATAGGGAGAAGCATATCTTCAGTGTATTCCCTAGGGAGGACCATCAAGGAAGATAACAACAAGGGGAGTACCTTCTTATAGTCTGATATTCAGGTCAAGGGGAGGGCTACTCTAACACGCATCCGGAGATGGGTTCTCATTGTCTATCATTCCTAGCCTATTGAGTAAGCCACTGTGGGTGCTATGGGGAGGACCTTCAGAGCTACTGGTAGTGACATTGTGGGGAGGTCCATTATATCTACTACTTCCAATTATATAATTTAGTAATGTACTGAAAGGGTCTTGAGACTTCATTGCTATATGTTTGAGGGTGTCAAGAGCCCTAGCTTCTAGAAGAGTAGGAAATGTATGTGCTCTTCATTTTATGATTTACTTTGGCACATTTCATTTTTGAGCACTTTCTTACCGGTATCTAGGGACACCTCCTATCAATAACAGCCTTCATATATGGGTCTGTGTCTTGTTGGGTCCCATGATGCCACTGGGATACGTCGACAAGCATCTTGAGTTTTGGAAGGGACATATTCCTTCCCTGGAGTGGCCACCACGTCGGACCAACTTCCCCTATTTGGAAAGGGTATTTTTTTCCTGGTCCGATTTTCTATGTATTGTGGGATATTTTCATTGAGCTTCTTGGACTTGAGCAGGGATGCATAACTACTCTGGAGTGATTGACCCATTTTTTGAGTAAGTCATTTCGTTCGAGGAAATGTGGTTGTGGGTTTGGTTTCTCGCCTTTTCTGCCGATTCAATGATATCATGGCATGTTTGGAGGATATGTTCTGGAATGGACATATGATCTTACATTATTTCTAGGATTTTATAAGATATATATTTGGATGGAATAGGTAAAAAGGCCCATTTTGATGTCATAGCAGGAGTTTGTGCCTGATCCAGTCCCCCATGGGTTGCTATTAGATACTGTCAGTTATCCTGTATCATAAAAGAGGATTAATTATTCCGTCGGTTGTATTCTCCGGTTGCCACCATATTTGACTGGTGGGAGTTATATTCACGGGTGTGGATTTTCATCTGCTCGCTTGCCACTGTATTTTTCTCACAATCTTCGTAAGAATCCATAGGAATTTGAAACTTCTTATATTTTCTTGTCTCTCTATTTGGATGGAAGGATTGATATACATCAGTAGGTATTTATGCCTGCATATAGATGAATTCCACCCTATTTGGATGACATGATTCTTGTGCATTGGCAGATATCTTCATATGCCTATAGTTTTCTTCTCTATCTACATGGCGGGACTGACGATCACTAGTAGGAATGTGCACGTGCCTGTATTGTGCCACGCTATTTATGTGGTGAGATTGAGCAGATGGGGCAGAGTTGTATGCCTTCCCATTGAATGTTTTCGCCTTTGTACGGAGGAGTTTCTTCTCAGGAACCAGCTTGATAACATGTTCATGATTACATATTTTTCACCCTTAGTAGGAAACCCAAGGGGATCGGGTGTTCTAGACTTCAGCAAGTTCCCTCGGCATAAGGTTCTCTTCAGTGTGAGGAGACTTGGTCTCCCTGTGTCAGCGACAACACTCTCTGGAAGGGGCCCATGGGTAGGAACCATGTGTGGTTGATATAAAGTTTTTAGCATCAACTTCTTCTTCCTCCATCATATAAGGGAGTTAATCATTGTCATGTTTCAGGGATAGGATCTCAAAACAGTTTGAGATAACCACCGGGGTCACCTTGTGTTGGGACACCGGTTGCAGTTGAGGAGGTTACTGGTGAGATCTTCCAGACTGTAGGGCTTGTATCGCAGTATCCACCATGGGGAGATTACCATTTTGGTGGTACTCATTAATCAGTGTGTTGGATACCCAGCGTTGAAGAAATTAGGCAGGTGAGGAGGTCCTGCTCTTCATCGAGGCCTCAACCGCTTGTTGGATCACAGAGGCTTGTGTTTAAATTGGATTTCATGATGTCATCTGGATCAAAGGCTGCTTTGTGGGAACCATTAATATACATATATGACATATACAGGCCATAAAACCCCATCAAAGTAGAATTATCTTAAAAAATGCATATTTAATGGTTCATCTTGGCCTCCTCCCTTTTTGTTGTGGGGTGAAGGGGCCTGAGTGGTGTAAGACTGCCACCTTGGTTAAGGGTTCATGTCGAGTTCAACATTTTTGTTTTGCCTCCGAGGGTGGCATGAGTGTGTGGTTGAGAAAAATTCAAAATGGTCTGATGGGTGACAAGAATTTTTCCGTTATTATTCAAACATTCATGTTTCCATCTTTGTTTCAACCTGATTTGTGTAATCAACCTTTATATTAGGATTGGATTAACCCCACAGGGACTGGGTAGTTTTATCACTTCTATTTTGAAAGAAATGTGCTAAAGTAAAATGGTCCCAACGGGTGGTTTCATGGGGTTGAATATTTTTGTAATCAGTCCTCTCATGATTTAACTTCATCAGATGGTCTCCAGATGGTTTATTTGTGGAGCCAGAAACACCCAATTGCCCTAGTATCCATTATTCATGGGCCTGATTTCCAAATGTAGGTGCTCATTGGATGATAATTCGGCCAACAACACTTAAGGACTTCATTGGTCGAGTGGATGGGAGGTCGGGCTCACCACACCCCTTTGGGGGGGGGGATTTTACCTATTCTAGGACTCTCCTATAGATTTAATATGTGTTTATATATTCATGAATCCTTGGCTCATTCCTAAAGAGTGTGTATATGGGCTATCCTAAGTATATAGGATCGTCATAGGCATACATGGATTTGACGCTACTGAGATAATGCTCAATTAATCTATACAATAAAGCACTCTAGAATTTATCTTCATCCAAAGGGACATAAGATGACTTAATATTGGGATCTGAAACATAAGATGGGCTTCCTATGTATCCTCAGAAGAGGAATCAGAGACCACATAGTTTGATAAACTTAGGGATTATTCATGAGAACTACCCATTTCAGAGGTCATGATTGGGTGAACCCTTTTTTAAGGGAACCTATTTTGAGATTGGGCCTTCAAGCAGTCGTCCTACATTTCCTGGTTTGATCAAGAATCATATTTCTCAAAGTTTAGAATTGCAAGGATGTTGTAACCTTCATAAATCTTTAAGCCCAGATAAGTCATGATCGGTGTGAGAAACAAGAGGATGTGAGAGATCCAACCAACCACACACCTCCTCTCCTACTAATGGGAGTGGGTGAGACAACGATGGAAGAGGTTGGGGAGACCATGGGCAAGGGCGCAGAGTGATGAGACTTTTAATGTGGGACGACATTAGAGGTCATGTGGCCCATCCCTAGGAAGATTGGGGACTTACCTAAGTGGGAGCACCCCAGAACACGTTCTAGGAATGGGGAGGAATGTCGCCTCTTGTCAAAAGGAGGAGCAAACATGACTCCTTTTACAGATCACCATTACTCATTTAATGGAAAAGCAAGTGATCACCCATAATCCCTAGAATGGGTAGGTTCATGTTAGTGTCCCAAGGTTAGATTTCGGGTTACCATGGGAATGTAGACTACAAACATCCCTAGAGTCTGAACCATTGTGAGGATAGACTATGTGACACCACTAACCATGGGTATGTAGACACAAAGTGGCGCGCTAATGCACAGGATGATTTGATCAAATCGGTCCGGTGGCTTTGGAGGAGGATTTGGCCTGATGATGAGGGACTAGTTTGTGGAAGGTCTATGGAAGACTGGACGGTAATAGAGGGGTGAGATTGGATCTGGAGGAAATAATACTTGAATATTCCCCATTCCGCATACTGTTTTCTTATACGGGATGTGGGGAGCTCCCCATACAATAGTGGTATGCAGATAGATGGGTCGTCCATGTACTGAATCAGTACGTGGGCTTGGGTATGGACAACCACGCGCCGTAGTGGTATGTAGTCATATATGCTATCTTTTATGCTGCTTTGGGTTCCATCCATGTACTGATGTAGTATGAAGCGCTGGGATAAATCCACATAACGATACACTATGTGGAACACCATATCGAAGGATGTCCCTGGGGACTATCGTTCGTGGGAAGTTCATCCACGAGGAATATATGGTTTGCGATTTCACCAATTAGGTTTGCGGTTCACCCATTATTTATTAAGTTACTTATTTTTATGGTTCATGTCCGGTTATACCCATGAAAATGTGGTTTTCAATTTTGTCTTCACTGATGGTTCGAGACTGAAGCTGCAATCCTCTTCGAATTCTCACTTCCAACCTCTGGGGTCTCCTCTGTGCTTTCTTTGTCCACCCTCCTCAATTCCTTATATGCACCTTTTTATAGATCAATGGGGAAATCATATCTATGGGCATGCGGAACCTTTTTTAGAAGCCTAGGAAGAGATAGCTTGTCCCATAGAAGACTCGCTGAATCAAGGTTTGTAGAGGTTGTGGTTCGTGAGTCACGGTTCATGGAACCACGCCAATTTTCTTCGTCCACGAACCGCTGAGTTTGCGAGATGGTATGAAGATGTATTTCACGCACTTGGTTCAGCCAGCGATGTGGTTTTTGGTCAACTAGGTTTGCTGGCCATCACTCTATGGGCCAACGCCTAACAGGTCGTTTTGGGAACTTGTTGTTCACGGTTCATGAGGTCCGCGAACCCTTCCACGTGATGGTACGCGGGTCACTTAAAAACTCTTGAGAAATTTAATTCCTTCAAGTTTATTCCGAAGTTCGCAACTCAATTTGAGTGAATTCACTTTATTAGGCTTGTAGAAATGATTTCATCCTTATACAAAGTGATTGTGGGAGTATTTTCTTCCCTTTGTGAAGTTTTCAAGACCCTACACCCTAAAACCCTAAAAAACCATAAAAGGACTGAAAATCCCAAAAAATGTTAAAAACTCTAAAAACCTAGAAATCCCTTAAGAAAACCATAAAAACCTAAAACCACTTAAAACCCCTAAAATTCCTAAAAAACTACAGAAACCCTAATAACCCAAAAACCCTAAGACCCACAAAACCATAAAAATCATAAAACCCCTGAAAACCATTAATAACCCTAATACCCCATAAAAAACTTGAAAACCTACTAAAAAATACAAAACCCTTTAAATCCATAAAAATGTTTAAATTATCAAAAAACTCTTAAAATCCTAAAAAAATAAAAAAATCCTAAACACCTAAAATACCATAAAAACCATAAATTCCCTAAAAACCCTAAAAATCCCTAAATACCCAAAAAACCATAAAAATCATAAAAAATCCATAAAAACATTAAAATTTTAAAAAAACCTAAAAATCATGAAAAACCACCTGAAAAACTTAAAAAAAAATTAATTAAACCCCCTAAAAAGGATAAAACCCTAAAAAAACATATAAACCCTAAAACCTAAAAAAAACCTTAAAACCCCAAAAACTCCATAAAACACTAAAACCCACTAAAAAAACTAAAAACCCTTTAAACCCTTAAAACATTAAAAACAAAAAAACCCCTAAAAACCCAAAAAATACTATAAAAACTCTAAAAAACCTAAAAACATAAAAACCATAAAAATCTCTAAAAAATACTAAAAACTATAAAAATCCTAAATATTCTCTAGAAATCCCTAAAAACATAAAAAACCCAAAAAACCCTGAAACCCCCTAAGAAAACCATAAGAACCTAAAACTATTAAAACCTATAAAACCCCCAAAAAATATCTAAAATCCTAAGAAAAACCTAATAACATTAAAAAAATTCCAAATCCTTAAAAACAATAAAAATCCATAAAATTCACTAAAAGTGTAAAAACCCTAAAAACCTGAAAAACCCTTAAATACCTAAAAGCACTTAAACTCTAAAAATGAAAAAACACTAAAAACCAATCAGAAGACCATAAAACACACTAAAAACCATAAAAAATTCTAAAAATCTTAAAATACCAAAAAAACAATAAAAGCCACTATAAACAATAAAAACCATTTAAACCCCCAAAAATGTTAAAAAAACACTAAAATCCATTAAACCCAATAAAAACGAAAAAAAACATGAAACCCAAAATCCCATAAAAAAAATATAAGAACCCTAAAAAACCCAAAAACCCAAAAACCCAAAAAACTCCAAAAAACCCTTAAAACCATAAAAATCCTAAAAATAACCTAAAATCTATAAAAATGTAAAAAAACTAAAAACCTTCGAAAAGCGTAAAAAACATTAAAAACCTAAAAAAATAAAACCTTTAAAAATACTAAAACACTAAAACCTTAAAATACCCCTAACAACCCCTAAAAACACTAAAACCCATAAATACATATAAAACCATAAAAACTCTAGAAACTCTAAAAACCCTTTGAACCCTTAAAAATGTTAAAAAAACACTAAAAAAATTAAAAAACCTAAAAACCATTAAACACCCCATAAACCTAAAAAACCATAAAACCCCAAAAAAACCTCAAAGTCCCAGAAAATAATAAAAACTATAAAAATCCTAAAAAATTCCCTATCAATCCCTAAAAACCTAAAAACCTCTAAAAATCCTGAAAATACTGAAGAATAATTTAATAACTTAAAAACACTTAAAACCTCGAAAGAACCTAGAAAACCCTAAAAATACAAAATACCCTAGAAATCCCCATAAACCCTCAAAATCCCTAAAAACCTAAAAACCTTGAAAAATATTGAAAAGGACCTAAAATCCTTAAAACGTAAAAAACCTCAAAAATCTAAAAACCCTTAAGAAAAGCTAAAAAAACTAAAAAACATAAAAACACCTAGAAAATGCTAAAAACCCAAAATCACCCCAAAACCATAAAATTCTCTAAAAACCAAAATCCCCTAAAAACCATAAAAACCCATAAAAACACTAAAAACCACCACAAAACACAAAAACCTTTAAAAACACTAAAAAAGTTAAAAAACTGTAACAACCATAAAACCCTAAAAACTCAAAAAAAACCCCTAAAAACTAACAAAACATAAAAATACAAAACCCCTAAAATCCTAAAAGTCCTCAAAGTTCGTAAAAACCCTAAAACCATAAAAGTTTGAAAAATATCAAAAAATACTAAAAAACATAAAAAATCCTAACAAACACTAAGAAGACATTAAAAACCTAAATAGACATAAAATACTAAAAACACTAAAAACCCTAAAAACCTTAAAAACCTGAAACCATAAATCCTTAAAAACTCTTAGAAACCTGTAAAACCCTAAAAACTAAAAACAACTCTATAAACCCTTAAAACATTAAACCGCTCTAAAAAACCGTAAAACCCTTAAGAAATGCATAAAAACACCAAAAAATTGTGGAAATACTACAAGATACCTAAATATCACTAAAAATATAAAACAACCCTAAAACCCTAGAAAACCTAAAAAACCCTAATAAAACCTTAAAAACATAAAAACACATTAAACCCCTAAAAACATAAAAAATTGTAAAATCCCTAAAAACCATAAAACCCTAAAAAACATAAATACCCTAAAACCCCATAAAAACCCTAAAACCCTTAAAAACCCTAAAAAACCTAAAACCAATTAAAATTCTAAAAATACATTAAATCCCTAAAAACATTAAAAAACTATAAAAACAATAAAAATAATAAAAACACTAAAACTCAAAAAAAAAACCCTAAACACCCAAAAAACAATAAGATACTTAAAAACATAAAACCCCTCAAAATCCATAAAACCCCTAAAATCATAAACATCATTAAAAACCCTAAAAATATATAAAAACATAAAACCCTGAAAACTCTGATATATGATCCAGGACCCTGTAGGAAGCATCCTAATAAGCTTGTTCAACTTTAGCATGTTTATCACCTGGATCTCCAAAACAAAACAAGTGTGAAGGGATATACATAGTGTAAATAAGGAAGAAATGAGATATTTAATCAAGATAGAACCCAAATAGAACTTATCTCTAAGAACTCTTGCCATAATATATAACAAAGGATGAAAAATACTTTGACAAGTCAATAATTAAGAATTAAGATAAAGGTTTCAAGAAAAACTCACAATAATAGCATTACATTTTTTCATGATGTTCAAAGAGTACAAGGGGGTGACTATTTATAGACAAAGAGTGATACAAAAGTATACCACCATGTTTCCAATGTTAACAATCTAAATGATTATTTTGACAATTTTGGTATATGACCATGAATTTATGGGATTTGTAGAACACCCTTTTGGAATGTAATGACAACAAGTCCACCACTTTTAAATTTCAAGATTCCAGGGTGGGGTGGGATTTAAATTTCTAGCACATCATGGTATGGGTCTTTGAAATCATGTTTGGGTATTAATTAATGTAAATATAAAGTAATACTCTTCCCCCAAGAATTGGTATTGGGAATCCCCTTCAAATTCCATGATTATCCCATTTAAGGACTCCTTCATTCTCTAGGTTCGCTCCCATATCATTGGGCCACCAACTCCTCAAAACTAGTATTGTGAAATCATGCACATTCTTCCCTCCTCATCAAGTCTATTTTCAACCCCTTGATTCCAATATGTGCCATTATCATTATCATCCCCTTCCTCTGCAAAAGTATTTGTCCTTGAATCTGAAAATTATGAGGTGGAAAGATCATTAATATTAAAGATGATAATAACATTTCCACACCTATCATGTAACTCAATCTTGTTGGAATTATCATTGATCTTCTTTAAGAATTGTAATGTTCCATATCCTCATGGATTAAGTTTTGATTTTAATTTTTCTAATAAAATCCCTTTTAGTATGTTTTTCTATATACCCCCACCTTGATAAAATGTTTCTTGTTTCCAAAACATCCTTGTTTGATTACTATATTCTAGTAATAAATACACTGTAAAAGAAGTAATTTATGGGTTAAGATAGTTAGTGGTAAAAAATTATCCTTTGAATAGAATAATGAGATATTTCTCCCCTATAAATCACTATTTATCTTTATTTTTCTAAAATATAGACTCACTTTTCCATCAACACTCTTGTTTTCACTCTTATTTTCACTCTTGTTTCTTTCCCTTAATTCTTTTGATGTCATTAATTACTCCCTTTCCACTCCAAATTTTTCTATTATCTATATTTTATCTATCTTTTTTATATATTTTCATAATGTCTCTCATTCCTCACTTGGTATATATCATCTTGAAATAGCCTCAAGGGTGTAAGTATAATCATCCTCTCATTGTACATGAAATAATAATGGTTGGTGTATCCATCATATGTGGCCCTCCTGTCAAATTTTCAAGGCCTTACCAACAATATATGACTAACTTGAATGGGAACAACATCACATATCACTTTATCTTCATACTTACCTATAGAAAATGGATCTTGTGTAGGCTAAGTCACTTTAACATCCACACTACTATTTAACCATTACAATTTATAAGTCCTAGGATTATTAGTTGTAGATAAACCCAATGTACCAACCATCAAAACAATTTCTACATTTTTGAAATTACCCCCATCAGTGATCATAATACATACCATATCATTGATGAAAAATATAGTATAAAAATGTACTCCTTTTTTTCTTTATAATGTTATCCTTTGGGTTAACCACTCAAAGAACACCTTGCCACAAGCATTTTTCCATGTATGGGGATCTCTGTTTCTGCATTGATAACTCATTAAGTGGTAGAATTTCATATTATATTGAGATAGAAATACGAAAATATATGTTATACAAATTAATCATGGTCCTATTATTTGGGAATTTTGAGGATAAAATTCAATATCCTTGACATTTAAATCATTTTATATCACATTATTTGGAAATAACCTTACCCTATGTTTTACCTTTGGATTCCAGAAAAAATGTTTTTGGGTTGGTCACCTCATTTTAATCTGTTTTATGTTCATTTTCATTTTCTTGTGGTTTATTATCCTTAAACTTGAATGAATATTTATAATCCTTACCATAAAATGTAGGGAACATCCTTATTTCATGTACCTTCCTATTTACTATAGTATCCATGTGATGAAGAATCTCCATATCCAAATTGGTTGCATGTCCACTACATCTTGAATGTCATGGTTTATGCTATTCAAAAAAAATTTCATGGTGGCCTCTCACTCCTCATAAATATTAGACCAAATCATCATTATTTCTATTTCTTTATGATACTCCTCTACAATCATAGACCCTGGTTTCAAACCCTATAACTTGATGAACAAATCACAATAATAGTGGATAGAAATTGACCTCTTAATCATTACCACATTCATCTCCTCTCAATTTTGGATGGGTATTTCTCTGCTTTATTATATAATCATTTGAAGTTGGTTCCACCAAATACTTTCATAGTCAGTGAATTCCACAAGTGCCAACTTCACCTTATTTTCCACTAAATAGTTCTAAAAACAAAAAACATACTCTACCATTCATTTCCATTCCATGTATGTTTATTCTTACCTTAGAATTAAGGGAAAATCAACTTTTAATAAACCAAGATCATTGGTTTTTCTACATGGTGGTTTTTTTCTTTGAATTGGTGAAACATGGAAATCAAATATCTCCTCATCTTCTTCAATGACCCTCCTCATTGGTGGTGATCTAGAATTGGAAGGTGATTTCAATTCAAACATACTCACATTCAACCATTGAAAATATTATTGTAAATCCCTAATGAACAACATAAATTTGATTCATTGGTGTTACCAACCGCCTCCATTTAATAATAATATAAGAAAATTTTACGATAAAGAAATATAGACCTTACACACTCACACTTGTGTTTACACTTGAAAATTTTATTTTCATTCATATTTCACTAAATTTTGGATTTTTTAATAGAATGTAACACTCTTTCCTTTTACAACTAAACTTGATTCTTATAAGGTTATTACTTAATTCTACAAAATGTAAAGGATCATTAGAGTGTGAAAATCCTTAACTATAATTGAATGATAAAATTCCAAATGTATTCAAGAGGAAAATGTGGGAGGGAGAAGATAATGAATGAAGAAAAATTATAAATGGACATAAGACTCGATATTTTTTTAACCTTGAATTATTTTTGATTTTCGGGATATTGTTTTAAATAAATGAAGTAGAAAAAACATAGATTTTCAATATGTAAATATATAAGATAAATATTATGAAACATAAAATGAAATCAAAGTGAAATTTTCATGGTTACATCCTACCACACCTTATTGGAATGAGAAGTGGTAGGGGAGATGCTAGGCCTTATTTGAAATCACCAAGACATAAAAGGCTGGAAATAAATTCCAAGGGGCTAATAAATATTAGGGTAATGATTTTATATTTTAAGATAAATTGAAAAAAACAATTCTATCCCTAACAACTATACTTTTTAATGATGTATAATTTCTAAAATGAAATACAATACAAGACTAAACCAAAAGAAAATACCAGAGTACAAGAAGAATAAATGTGACATAACCAATAGAACCAAATAAAAAAATAAAAGGCACCCAAGACACAAAAAATAACTCAAAATATTCTATAAGCTCTAAATCCACATTCCCAATCAAATATAACAATAAATATCACTATATAACTGGAATACCTTGTCTTTACTTGTGTCTTGATATATAATATTTGCAGACACACTGTAGTTCCCATGTAATGTGTGAGTATAAAACTTAGTAGTATTTCCCCAATGAGTTCCAAACTCATGACACTAGGATTGAACATGTTAGACATTTATATAAAAAAATTAAAAACATTTTAAAGTATTTTATATCAAACCAAAACAATTTTCCAAGTAAAAAAATTGATCAAGCCTTAAAAACATTTTTTTAACCAATAAATCAACAAATATCACAATCATTTTTCAAGAAACATAAAAAATATATTTTAACCCCTTACTAATTTCTAATATTTCATAAAAATTTCCATGTACACAAACTTTTTCAACACAAAAACACACAGGCAAGATTTGTGTAACCATTGATGGTGGAACTTCACTTCTTTTACTATATCCCTTTGACAATGATACTTTACTATCATTGTCCATCACATTCCACTCATGACCAATATTTATGCCCTAATCATATCAACCCATTTTGATAATGTAATTTCAAAAAATACTTTACATGAATAAATCAACAATAATTTTAAAATAACCATTTTCAAATTATAAAAAATGGTTTTCTAAAAATCCATCAAATTACCATGATTTCCAAAAGAAAAAGTCAATTGATAATTTCCTCAAATAACACTATGATTTTCACAAAAAAATTATGAAATTAAATCAATTTTAATTCAAGACTTCATGTTATAATCAAGGGGAGTTAATATAGAATACACCCACCTCTCAATATTTTGTGAAAATGAAGAATGTCACAACAACTTTAACAAACTAGATTAAAGATTCATGATTACAACTTAGATTATATTACCTTTAATAGAAACAAAAATATCCCATCAATATTGACACCCACCAACATGGATCTACCCACAATGAACTAGATCCATGATTCTAAAAGAGGGAAGGATAAGAGATCTAAGTAAAATGATGAATAATGTAAACTTATTGATGAATCCAGATCTACAATGCACTTGGATTTACCAAGGAATTTCTCCAAGATCAAAATTAATTGTATCCACCATATTGGGAGGAAGATGAATTCACTTTATTGACTGTTTAGGGGAAAATAATTGTTTTTGAGGTAAATATTACTAGATCCACAATTTAAAAATCTAATTTTTTATGGTTCACAGTTAGGGAACATGGTTAGGAAAACCGTGTGCTAACCGTGCATGAGCTGCTACCTCAAAAAAATATCACATGTTTGGATCACATAGTAAAACAAACCATACTCCAACTATGTTATACCCCACTGTCCATCATTTAAAAGTTTCTACTGGGCATCCAAATGTTTTTTCCAAACTGTGCACCTATCTATGAACCTCCCTAGTGTCCACTATTTTAGTTTCACGGTATCCTGGAGGTGTTTCATGGTTTATAATAACCATGATCAAAATTTGAACCTCTATAAAAGCCTAAAAAAATTACAAAACTCCTACAAACCTCCTAAAACTTAACCTAACAATTTTATATAGATAAAATAAAAAAATAAAGGGTCAAGTACCAAAAACGTGGGGTGATAAATTCTCCCCAACATTGGTCTTTCCATCCAAATAAAGTATAAAAATAGAGTTTTCCCTAAAGAGTTATATACATTTCTCTATCATTTCCTTTTCACGCTCCCAAGATTCCTCCTAAATCTAACCATTTTTCTATAAAACCTTCACTATACCAATGCTTTTACAACATTAGACTTTCTCTTTCCTATCAATAATTCACATTGAATCATGAAGTAATGTATAATCTATCTCTAAGTAAATGTGATCTCATAAAATCACATGGTTAGGTTCAGGTTGATGCTTCTTAAATTTAGAAACATGAAACACATTATGCACTAAACTATCCTTAGTGGAACATCCAACTGATATGCCACCTCTCCCACCCCATCAAGTATCTCAAAAGGACCCATTTATTGAGGAGATAACTTTACCTAATTCCACAAAGAAATTTTAACAAGCCTTGGATATATCCTCAAGAAAACATTTTCACTCATATCAAACGAAAATAACCATCGATGATGATCTATATATGATTTATGATGACTCTGTGTTGTGTCCATAATCTTTCTAAATAACTAAATATTCTCTATTGTCTCCTACACAAGGATTGGTCTAACCATTGTAGTCTCACCTAGTTTAACACAATAAAGTGGAGAACTAAAATAAAGACCATAAAAGACTTCTAAATAATCCATATGTATTGAGTTTTGATAATTATTTTTGTATGATAACTCCACTAATGGTATGTGGTCCTCCCATGAGCCACCAAAATTATTTACAAATTCCATTATCATGTACTTTAATGTTTGGATACTCCTTTTATATTATTCATCCATTTGAGGATGATACTCCATGCTCACAGTCAACTATGTCTGAAGGTATTACTATAATTATTTTCAAAAAGGACACGTAAACCTGGGGTCTCAGTCAGATACGATCGATAATGGAACACCACACCGCTTTAAAACTTCTCATATAGAGATTTTTTAAAATTATTCCACTGTATTGTATTCATGGATATGGATAAAATGGTTTTAAATTTTGATCCTATCCACTATTAACCATATGGAATCGTGTTTCCAAACTATCCTTGGAATCCCTATTACAAAATCCATAGCTATATGCTCCCATTTCCACATGGGAATCGGTAAATACTACAACATTCTTTCTGGATTTTGGTTCTTTTCCTTAACCTTTTGATAGGTGGTGAATATCAAAACAATCTAATCTACCATTCTTTACATCCCAACCCACCAAATTTTATATTTAAACTCCTTATACACCATTTTTGTTCTATGATGAACATACCATCTCTAATAGTGATAATCATGAAGGAGTTGTTCTTAACAAGACAAAGGTATGAACATCCAATATTATAACCACAACACTAATCCTCTATCAAGGTTCCATCCCACAATAGTATTCCAACCATTGAGTTTTTACCTCATATAAATACATTCAAAATCATATGTTTGTTCCTCTTTAACCTTCTCCACCAAATCAGAAATAAAATAAACTAGAAAAAATAGCAACAATAACCTGATCCTCAAAATACAAGTGCATGTCATCAATTGCTAAAATTAGCATCCATTGATCTAAAGAATATCTCCCCAAATTAATATACGAATTTCTTCTTTAATGTATATTCCATTGTGTTCCCTTTACCTGGTGTATACATTATTAAAAATTCAAACATTTAAAGTTACTTCATCCATGTTTTTTGTCTTAAATTGAAATATTTTTATGAGAAAATTTGTTTCAAGATCTTATGATTCGTAAACATTGTAAATTTATCACAAAAAGACAATAATGATAGGTCATCAATGTGTAGACCACAGTAGCTAATTCCAAATAGTTTGTTGTTTAGTTCTTTTTATGAAACCTAAACTATCATGATCCATAATCAATAACATGATCTCTCTATATAAGAAAACACCACAACACAGATCTCAAATCATCACAATACACCACATAGCCATATCATGATTCAAGAAATATCAATATCAATGCTGATGTAAAGTTAACATTAAGATCATTAAAATACATTTTACATTGATCATTCCATTTGAATTGAACAATTTTCCTCATCGTAGCTATAATTTGTGAAGATAGTTGTGAAAATTCATGAATAAAACATTAGTAATAACCATCCAAACCATGAAAATTGCATATCTCAAGGAAATTCGTTGGATTCCTCTATGATATTATAGTCTCTATATTTTATGGATCTACAAAAACAGCTTCTTTATAGATAACAAGGACAAAGAAACATACCTATTAAATAAAAAAACACACTTTGAATGTTTTTCATAGAGACAATGATCCCTCACGATACCCAACACTATCACCAAGTATTTCTCATGATCAACCTTTGTACTAGAATACACCAGTATATCATCCAAAAATACCACCAAAAAATAATCTAGACACCTTTGAAATATTTGATTCAACAAATCCATAAGGACAACTAGTTCATTCATAAGACTGAAATGCATAACTAAATACTCATAATGGACATATCTACTTCTGAAAGTTGACTTCAGAATATCCTCTTTCCAATCCCATAGTTAGTGATAACCCAAACGTAATTCAATTTTAGAGAACCAACGGGATACCCCCAATTGATCTAACAAGACATAGATTTGTGGAAGAGGATACAAATTATTTATCTTAAATTGATTTTGATTATGATAATTCACACAATTTATAATAGTCCCCTCCTCTTTTTTCACAAAAAGAACCAGTGATGACCATAGAGACATTTTAGGCCGAATGAACCCTTTTCTTTCCAAATATTCTTACTAGACTTTCTATTAACTTAACTTTGTTGGTGCCATTAGATATGATGGAAGCGGGATAGGACTAACCCCCTGTAATAGATTAATGAAAAACTATAATTCTCTTATGGGTGTCAACATTGATAAATTATCTAGAAAATATCAGGAAACTAATCATTTTTTTGGAATCCTCATATTATCAATCTCATCCAAAGATTCCAATGTCAAGCCAACCAATTGGTATGTGGTATTTCCATATTTTGGTTCTTGTAATCCTTCTCCACTTGACATTACATTCTGATTTCATCTAAATATATACTCGATGCCATAATCGGTTGTAAAACTAACCCATCGGGTATAACAATCGATATGATATTTGAACATTTTCAACTAATTCATACCCTTAATTAAGTCATAGATATCCATAAAAATGACATATAAGTCCCAAATCAATTTACTCTTATCCATAGTTATAGAACATGCTTTGCACCCAAAGGCTCAATATTTTCTTCCAAGAGGATATTTCTATTTCAAAAGGGGGGTCATCATCTCAACATGAAAAACCAAAATATCAAAATAAGTAGAATCAATAAATGAATTGGATGCACCTATATAAAACAAATATTACATAGGGTATCATTTAAAAGAATTGTACCTCTCTCTATCAAAGGTCTTGATTGATCATACATGATCACTTTCTTATCTCTACAAAATTTCTCACTCCCTATTAGTTTCTCTTTTTTACCTTGTTGATATTTACATGGTTGAGGAGTCATGGTATTCCTAGAATATCCATGGATTTCTCATGTTTTATGATGAGAGATATATTTCTATTCATGTCCCATCGAAGTATATGCTTCATGTGAAGCATGATAAGTGTTAACAACACCCGATGTTTGAGAACTAAAATAATTAATCTATATATTCCCTATCTTATTGTAATTGTAAAATGCTTTATCTCATTCTTTACAATCCTTATTTACGTGAATGATAGAACCACATTGAAAATAATTAGGTAAACCCTATGGTTTAGTAGGAAGATTCACTAATCTTTCCATCTTATTATGAGTCATACCACAACCTTGGAAATAGGTGTCCCACATCCAATTATTCCTAGAATTATAGTTCCATAGGTATTAACATTATTCCTTCAACCATGTTTCTTGAGATATCCCTTTATTGCACTCTTTCAATATTGACCATATATGTACAATCTGATATAGAAAGCATGAAAATATTTGAGCAGATCAATAGCCTCAACCCCAATTCAAAAATTCTTTCATTCAAGGACATACTTGTAGAAACATTTGGTTAACATTTTACTAAATTCATAAATTTAGTTGCATACTTTGTCACTGTGAGGTTCTCTTCGTTCAAAATGAATAAGTATTTTGTTTTTGAAATCCAAAAAGTACAAGGATATATTTTTTTGTTAAAAAATTCTTCAAAATTTTCCCATATCATTCCTTGGCCTAATTTAGAAAAAACTTCTAAATTCCATCCCTTCCATGAAAGATCGTCCAACATGTACATTTCCAAATTCAGTTTCATCTCAACTAGTGTGCCAAGGAAATAGAATATTGAATTCATCCTATTTAGCCAAACTTATTCTTCTTTTTATTATAAATCACCATGAAATATGGATAGATTCTACTTTTGGAACTGAATTGAAGGATGCACTTTACTTTGTTTATTATTTATCTTCCCTCTGTTCATGACCTAAAATGCCTGGACAATACTTATAACCAACTATTGGTTCACCCATGGCTCAGGTGCAACCAAATTCTCATCAACCTCTTCAGGTTGGTTTCTATTATTAATACCCAGTTCCATTCACTAAAACCAAAATAAAACTCCATTTAGCCCCAATCTCTAGTTACTGATGGCTTAAAATTTTCAAATTTACCACATCACAAATATCACAACAAGGATTTCCAAAATTCATCAATTTCCACATCAAATCTTCTTTTGAAAATTCCACCATTCTTTAGAAAATCAAGACATTTTTAACTATTTTAAAAAATCGACACATTTTCACCAAATCATAAATAATTACACAAAATAAATTATGTATTCTAAGTGGGAAGTCATTTCTATCAATTCATGTCATGCTCTTCTCGTCAGCTAAGCCCCTGATGACTTGGTGAAAACTCCAAGAAGTGTCACAAAACACTCATGTAACCCTATCCCTTGTAACTTGAATTTCATCATAAAGAAGTTATATATTCATTTTTATGCATTACCTTCAAGTTAAAACAATATTATATTCATTATACCAACCCAAGAGATAGATAAATACGATTTCAAAGTCAAGGATTGAACAAGATGATACAATTTGTTACATCATACCCCACCATATTGGCTTGAGAAGTAATGGGGGAGATACTAGGACTTAGGTAACATACCCAAGACACCAATGGATAAAAAATTCCAATGTCCTCATAAACAGTTGAGGGATGATTTTCACTTTTAAGGTAAAATAACCAAACCAATGATAATCATAAAATCCAATCTTATTAATTATCAATGAATACCTAAATGAAATCCAATAAAAAATTAAACGAAAAAAAATCATAAAACAAGAATAATCAACATGACATTAAAAATGGAACCAATTGATAAGAAAATAAAATGAAACAAAAAGACACTACCAGAAACTCCCAATCTACTCCATTATCCAAATACCCATGCCCAATCCACACCAATAGGATCAAACAATTTAACAAATTTATATAAAATAGTTTAAAGACATGTTAAATAAGTTTATATCCAACCAAAAAAGTTTTCAAAGGAAATTAATCAAATAAGTCTTCAAAATCATTTTTTCAAATAATACATCAACAACTAACACCATAATTTTTTAAGTAACATCAATAAATATTTTAACCATTTCTAAATTTATGATTTGTAATAAAAATTTAAATTTACACAAACATCCTCAACAAAAACACACACATAGGCTTGGTGTTACCATTGATGGTGGATCTTAATGTCCATACTTAGTGACTTTGATGGTGGTACTACACTACCATTATCCATCCCATTCAACTCATTCCCAACCAATATTCCCAAATCATAGAAAAACATTTCCATAAAACCATTTAAAAAAAATTAATTTACTTTCACCAACCAACCATAATTTTTAAATCACCATTTTATTATTATAAAAAAATGGTTTTCCAAAAAACCATCCAATTACCATGATTTCCAAAACCATAATTCAAATTGAATTCCATAAAATCAGACCATGATTTTCAAAACAGTTTCACTAAATTAAATAAATTTGAAATCAAGGATTCAATATCTATTCAAGAGTAGTTGAGATAGAATCCTCCTACCTGTCTAACTTAGGAATAAACTAATAATGGAATAACAACATTAACAATCATGTTTAAATATTCAATATTCCAACATAGATCTCATTCCCTTTAATCAAAACAATAATATCCCATAAATATTGACATCACACAACATGGATCTATCTTTAATGAACTATATATATTATTAAAAAAAATAGGTAAGTAAAATACATCTATAGAAAATGATGAAGACCGAGAACTTGCTAATGAATTAGATTCTCCAACGCACTTGAATTCCCCTAAGAATCACTCTTGGACTGAATGGAATTATATCCAACACCTTAGGAGGAAGAGAAATTATTTTTATAGATAGTTTATGTGAAAAAGATCCATTTAGGAGGAAAATCATATTAGATCCAATAATTTTGGATCTAATTATCCATAGTGCAAGGTTAGGGTACATGATTAAGAAAACTGTGCGCTAACTATGCACAAGACACTACCTCCAAACACACATCACACTGCTGGATCACATGGTTACACAAACCATGCATCAAAAGTTATATACTCCACTATCTATCATTTTCAGGATTTCAACTGGGCATCTTCACGATTTGGGAAAACCATGAACCTAACCATGAACCTCCTCAGTGCTCACTATTTGAGTTGTATGGTTTTCTAGAGGTGTTACTTTGTTTATACTAAACATGATCAAACCGTAAACCTGTAAGAAAACCTAAAAAACATTCTAAAGATCCTATAAACCTCCCATAACATAACCCAATAATTTCATATGATTAAAATAAATAAAAATGGTCATGTACCTATAACCGGGGGTGTTACATGTGTGGTTTTAAAATTGAAAAATCTGTCACAAAATTTGAACCCCAAGTATCACCTGATTTATAGATTTGATTTAGATGATTTTAGATGGAGAAGAAACATGATATTCTCAACTAATAGATTGATATATTAAATGAACAAATTATGAATAAATGATGTTTTTATGTGAAGAAAAAATGTACTAGAATTGATGTCGGCCCAATTCAAAGATAAAAGAAGATGGAAGAAGGGATAAAAAATGATGAACATGATTTCATTCAATTGGTATTTGATAGAAAATGATATGTGATCCAAGAACCACTATAAAGTTTCCCAGGATCCTTATTCAATGTATCTGTGTTTAGTACCTATATCTCCATGAGATTACAAGTGAGAAGGGATATAAATAGTGGAAATAAGGAAGGAAGGAGAGAGTTGGTCATGGTAGAACCTAAAGAGAACTTCTCTCTACGAACTATAGCCACAAGACGACATAAAGTATAACCAATCCATTAATATGTTAATAATAAATCAATAACATAATGTTTGAAAAAAAGCTCACCATAATAACATTACATTCATTCATGGTGTTCAAAGAGTTCAATGGGTGTGGATATTTATAGAAAAAGAGTGATAAAAAAATATAGCACCTTCTTTCCACAAGTCAAAAAGCATAAATTATGATCTTGATAATCATGGAACATGACTATGACTTTAAGGGACATGTTCAAAACCCTTTTGTAAAGTAAATAAAATCATCCCACCACTTTTAACGTTGAAGATCCCATGGTGGGTTGGGCATAAAATTCTTATCACACCATGGGATGGGTCTTTAAAATCATGTTTGGGCCTTAATTAAAGTAAATATTGGCCCAGATGATTCCCCAAATCAAGGTAATTAGGCCTCCCAATGAAATTCCATGATTAACCCATTTAAGGCCTCTGTAATTCTCATAGTCTGCTCCCTTATCATTGATCCACCAACTTCTCACAAAGGGTCTTGTGTAATCATATGAATTCCACTATCCTTATTAAGTCTGCCTTCAACCCCTCAATACCCATGTGTTCCATGATCCTCATCAAACCCTTAGAAAAACATAAAAATCTAAAATCACTTAAAATCCATAAAAACATAAAAAATGCTACGCCCCTCAAAAAACTCTAAAAACACTCAAAATCCCTAAAAACCTTAATATCCCATTAAAATTCAAAATAAGACCTAAAAACCATAAATGTAAATAAAACCCTAAAAATCTTGAAAACCCCTATGAAAACCTTTAAAACCTAAAAACATTTAAAAACCCCTCAAACATAAAAAATCTAAAAACCCTACAAACCGTAAATAACACAAAATACCCTAAAACCATAAAAACCCTTCAAACCTTAAAAACCACTAAAACCCATAAAAACCAAAAAAACCTACTACAAAGTATAAAAATACTTTAAAACCCTAAAAATGTTTAAAAACTCTAAAAACCTTAAAAACCCTAAAAAAAATAAAAAAAACCCCCAAAAACCACAAAAAACACTACAAACCCTCAAAATCCCTAAAAACCATAAAAATCCTAAAAAATAACCCAAATCCCTAAAAATGTATAACCCAAAAAACCCTGGAAACCCTAAGAAGTCCTTAAAAAATAAAAAAAAAGCACTTAAACCACCTAAAAAACCTAAAACATGCGAAAACCCTAAAAACACTAAAAACCCTAAACCCCTAAAAACCCATAAAACCATAAAATCCACTAAAAACTATAAAAACCATTTAAAACCCTACAACATTAAAAACACTAAAAACACATTAAAAACCCTAAACAAATAAAAAAACCCTAAAACCCAAAAAACATAAAACCCCTAAAAACCCAAAAAAAAACTTCAAAATTCCTAAAAACTCTAAAACCTATAAATATTTTAAAAATCCTTAAATAACTCTAAAAATGTAAAAAACAATAAAAATACTAAAAAACCCTATGAAAACCTTAAAACCTAAAAACACTTAAAATCCATAAAAACATAAAAGCCCCTAAAAATCCTAAAAAAAAACAAAAAAACCCAAAAATCACTAAAAAACTTTTAAAACCATAAACCCATAAAACTATAAAAACCACTAAAAATTTAAATACCCATTAATACCCTAAAGGTGTTAAATCAACCATAAGAACCTTAAAAGCCATTAAAAACTCAAAAAGGGAAAAAAATCAAAAAAGAAACCATAAAAACCTAAATTTCTAAGCAACCCAAAAAACCCTCAAATCCCAAAAAACTATAAGAATCCAAAAAACCTTAAAATACCTTAAAACATAAAAATAACTTTAAACCCTAAAAATCCCTAAGAAAACCTTAAAACCCAAAAAACACTTAAAACCCCCAAAAACAAAAAGAATGCTAAAAACCCTAAAAACCCTAAAACCCCAAGAACCTAAAAAAACCTCTAAAAGAAAAAACCCCTAATACCCATAAAACCCATAAAACAATAAAATATCTAAAAATGTTTTAAACCCCTTAAAAATTTAAAATAATCCAAACAATCCTTAAAACCCATAAAAACTCAAAAAAAACTCTAATCACCTAAAAAACCATTAGAACCCTAAATACCCAAAAAATCCCAAAAAATTAGGAAAATCCCTAAAAAACTAAAAACCATAAAAATAATTAAAAAGACATAATAATCCCTATAAACATAAGAAACCATTAAAAGACTTAAAACACTAAAATCCCTTAAAAAACTAAAAACACTTAAAACCCAAAAAAACCTAAAAATGCTAAAATCCATAAAAATCATAAAAATCATAAAAACCCTAAAACCCCTAAAAAACCTCAAAACCATAAAATCCATAAAAATCATAAAACACCCAAAAAATACCCAAAATATAAAAACCCTTGTAAAACCCTAAAAAAACAAAAAAAAACCAAAAAACACTTTAAATGCCGAAAAAACAAAAACCCAAAAAATCATAAAAATCCCTAAAACCCCTAAAATCCATGAAACCCCATAAACACCCTAAAAATCACTAAAAACTCTAAAGACCCTTTAAACCCCTAAAAACCGAAAAAACCCATAAAACACCTAAAAAAATCAAAACATCCTACCCCCCCCAAAATAAACCATAAAACTCTACAAACTATAAAAAATACTAAAAACACTAAAATCCCCTTAAAACCATAAAAACCATTAAACTACTAAAAAATGTCTAAAAAACCTAAAAACATAAAAAGCCTTAAAAATATAGAAAAATAATAAAAACTATAAAAACCATAAAAACCCATAAAAAGTTTTGAAAACCTAGGAAAACACATAAAAACACTAAAAAGACTAAAAACTATAAAAAACCATTAAACCCCTAAAAACATTAAAACTCTATAAACCCTTAAAACCTCCCAAAAAATTAAAAAACATAAAAACACAAAAAATGATAAAAACACTAAACACCTAAAAAACCAGAAAACCCTAAAAATCCTAAAAACCAAAAAAAATCAAAAAATAATCCTAAAATCCCAAAAAATGGTTAAAACACTAAATCCCATAAAAAATACATAATTAGTCCTTAAAATATAAAAACACTTTTAACCCCTAAAAATGATAAAAATCCTAAATCCCTAAAAAAACCTAAATACCATTATAATCCCAAAAAACACTAAAAACCATAAAAATCAGAAAAAAGGCCCTAGAAATCCATTAAAACATAAAAACCCCAAAAACCTAAAAATTCTAAAAACCCCTAAAACCCTAAAAGACCCTGAAAACCCTAAAAACCCCTAAAACACTTAAGAAACCCTAAAAACCCATAAAAACCCTAAAAACCACTAAAAATGTATAAATACTTTAAACACCTAATTTTTTAAATCTATAAAAAACCATAAAACCCTAAAAAACTCAAAAATCCCTAAAAGCCAAAAAACCCAAAAAAACCCTAAAAATGTTAAACACCCTAAAAATCCTTAAAAACCATAAAAATCCTAAACATTACCAAAAAATACATAAACATGTAAAAACCCAGAAATCCCCTAAGAAAACCATAAAAACCTAAAAACACATAAAAACACTAAAAAATCTAAAAAATTATTAAAAATTTAATAACCCCTTAAAAACCAAAAAACAATAAAACCCCTAAAAACCTTAAAAACCACTAAAAACCCCTAAAAACCTATATACCACTAAATAATTTAAAACCCTTCAAACCCCTAAAAACGTAAAAATAACCTAAAAACCATTAAATTCCCAAAAAACTCAGTAAAATCATAGAAACCCAAAAAAACCATAAAACCCCTAAAAACTCTAAAAAACCCTAAAAACCCTAAAAAATCATAAAATATAGAAAAAATCCTAAATACCATAAAAATCCTAAAAATACATAAAACATAAAAAAACCCAAAAAACACTAAACCCCCCCAAGAATTCCTTAAAAACATAATAATATTTAAGACCCCTAAAAAAATTAAAAAACACTTAAACCCTAAAAAACCTGAAAAACATAAAAACCCATAAAAACCCATAAAAACCATGAAAACCATGAAACCCCACTAAAAATTATAAAAATATTTTAAACCCCTTAAAACATAAAAAAAATCTAAAAACTTGAAAAAAAATTAAAAATTAAAAAATCCTAAAAACCCAAAAAACCATAAAGCCCATAAAAACCTTAAAAACCCACAAAAAACCTACAAAACCATAAAAATATTAATAAGGCACTAGAAATCCCTAAAAATGTAAAAAAAACCTAGAAACCCTAAAAACTCTAAGAAAACGTTAAATACCCAAAAAAATATAAAACCATAAAAAACATAAAACCCAAAAAAACTAAAAATGATAAAAAAACATAAAATACATAAACCCCCTAAAAAACATAAAAACCCTCAAAATCATTAAAAACCATAAACCCCCAAAAAAATCATAAAAAATTCCAAAAAACACAAAAAAGTAAAAAAAACATTAAAACCCTTAGAATACCTTAAAATCCAAAAAACTTTTAGAACCCCTAAAAAACCTAAAAAACTAAAAACCCTAAAGATCTTAAAAGCCCCTAAAAACCATAAAATCACATTAAAACGCAAAAATGCCATAAAATATGTAACAAACATCCAAGAAATCTAAAAGCACATTAAATCCCTAAAAATGTAAAAAAACTCTAAAAAACATAAAACCCTTAGAAAAATAAAAAACACTCTTAAATTCCAAAAAAACCTAGAAACTCTTAAATCCTTTAAAACCATAAAACCTTAAAAATCCATAAAATTCTAAAAAATGCCTAAAATTACTGATGTGTTAAAATCCCTAAACAATGAAAACCCCTGTGATAACCTAAAAAACCTAAAAAAATTAAAATCTCTAAATAACCTAAAAATATATAGAAACCCTAAAACCCATAAAACCCTAAAAAAACCCCAAACCCATCAAAATCCTTACAAACCCTCAAAAACTTAAAAATACTAAAAATCCCTAAAAATACACAAAAAACATAAAAAAATGCAAAACCATGAAAACCATTATGAAAACATTAAAAAACTAAAAAAATTTAAAACAACTTAAAAACATAAAAAATGATAAAACTAAAAAAGTCCACAAATACCCTAAAAACCCCTAATACCCCTAAAACCCTTAAAGACCATTCAAAAACAAAAAAAAACCAAAATCTTATAAATGGTAAAAAAATCGATGAACCTTTAAAAACCCTAAAAACTAAAAATATCCCTCAAAACCCTAAAAACACATAAAAACTCTATAAATCCCTAAAACCCCTCAAAACCTCTAAAATCCCTAAAAACCATAAAAATCCTAAAAAATGTAAAACCCCTAAAAATTTTAAAAAACCTAAAAACACCAAGAAATACTTTGAAAAAAATTAAAACCCTAAAAAAATTAACACCTATAAGAAACCTAGAAATTATAAAATGCTTAAAAACCATAAAACCCTTAAAAAATATAAAACCCTGAAAACCATAAAAACCATAAAAACCCAGAAAAACCCAGAAAAACCACTAAAAACTATAAAAACACTATAAACCCCTAAAATGTTAAAAAAGTCTCTAAAAATATTAAAAACCATAAAAACTCAAAACCCCTTAAAAACCTAAGAACCCAAAAAAACATTAAATCCCTAAAAACCATAAAAACCCTAAAAACCGTTAAAACCCAAAAAACCTTAAAAATTGTAAAAAGACCTAAAAATACCTAAAATTATAAAAAACCTTAAAACACCTTGAAAACCATAAGAAGAACATATTAATCTAAAAATACATCAAGCCTCTAAAAATCCAAAGAAATGAAAAACCCCTATTGACCCTTCAAAACCATAAAAACCCTACAACCCTTAAAATCCCTAAAACCCCTAAAAACCCTAAGAATTCTGAAAATACCCCAAAATCCCTAAAATATTAAAACCTGTAAAAACCCTGAAAACCCATAAGAAAACATTAAAATTCTAAAAACACTTAAGACCCCTAAAAAACCTAGAAAATTTCAAAACCCCAAAAAACCCTAAAAAAACCATAAAACCCTAAAACCTATAGAAACCATAAAAACCATAAGAACCCATAAAAACCCTCAAAACCCACTAAAAATCCTAAAAACCCTTTATACGTGTTAAAGTTTTTAAAAACTATAAAAACCTTATCAACCATAAAAATCTCAAAAAACACTAAAATCCCAAAAAACCATGAAAACACAAAAAACCCTAAAAAACCTAAAACCCTAAAAACCTTAAAAACCATAAAACCATAAAAATCATAAAATACCCCAATAATGTGAAGAATAATAAAACCCAAAAATTCCTAATAAAACCATAAAAACCTAAAAAACTAAAAACCCTACATAAATTAAAAAATGCCAAAAACCCGAGAGACCATAAAAACCCTAAAAAATGTAAAAACAATAAAACCTGTAAAAACCATAAAACCCATGAAAAACCTATATAATTCCTTAATAACACTAAAATAATACAAATAACTCTTTAAAACCCTATTTTCTATAAAAAAACTAGAAAAATTAAAACAACATAAAAAACTCAAAAAACCCTATAAACCATAAAAACCATAAAAGCCCTATAACCCCAAAATCCAAAAAATCCAAAAAATACATAAAAATTCCTAGACACAAGAACCCCTAAACCCCTAAAAACTCCTAATAAAACCTAAAAATCCAAAAAATGTATAAAACCCCTAAAACAAAAATATGCTAAAACCCTAAAAATACAAAAAATACCCCAAAAACCATAAAAATCCAATAAACCCCTAAATCCACTAAAAACCCATAAAACCACTAAAAATAAAAATAACTCTCTAACCTATTTAAACTCCTAAAAATGATAAAAAAAAATCTAAAAAACCTTAATAAACCTAAAAAAACTGAACCCTACCAAACCCAAACAAAACATAAAAACATAAAAACCCTAAAAACTATAAAAAACCATAAGAATCCTAAAAACACTGAAAACCCATAAGAGAAACAAAAAAACCAAAAAAATATAAAACCCATAAAAACCCAAAAAAATGCTAAAATACCAGAATACGCAAAACCCAGAAAACCCCAAAAACTAAAAAGTACATAAAACCCAAAACCCCATTAAAATATCTAAAAGGCCCTAAATTTTCCTAAAAATGTTAAAAAACCTAAATTCACTAAAACCCCTTATGAAAACCAATAAAACCAAAAAACTCATAAAAGCCCTAAAAACCTAAAAACACTTAAAACCCTAAAAAAACCTAAAATAATTACCAATCTATGAAAAGTATCAAAATCCCTAAAAACCCTAAAAACCATAAAATTCAACAAAAAATCCATAAAAACTCCTAAAAATATGAAAATCCAAAAAACACTAAACACCCCTAAGAAAACCTTAAAAAACTAAAAACACTAAAAACTCCTATAAACCTAAAAATGCTGAAAACCCTAAAACCCCCTAAAATCCTTCAATACCATAAAATCCCATATAAACAAATAAAAACTCTAAAACCCATTTATACCCCTAAAAATGTTAAAAAACACTAAAAAACCTTAAAACCCCTAAAAACTCTAAAAAATGTAAAAACCCAAAAAACCATAATCACCCAAAAACCCTAAAATACCCTAAAACTACACAAAATTTCTAAAAACCATAAAAACAATGAAAATACTAAAATATCCCTAATTTCTATGGCATCATGTCATTCTGGCTCTGAGATGCGGTTGTGGTGGAGGTACGGTGCAGGAGATGTGGAGTCATCCTTGGCGGGTGGTGGCGTCTTCGGCAAGTGGTCCGGCGTTTTGTGGCATGACGGTTTGTGAAACCTTCGAAGGAGACGGTCCAAATCTGTCCTGATCTGGTTGAATTTTGCGGTTTCAAGAACAGATCTACCCTCTCATGGTGGATTGATGCTGTTACAGGTCCGTATTACGCTCGGGTGCGATTCTGTCTGTGTTTTTCACATCTACTGTCTCTTTCTGGCTCTGTGTCTCCGCCTTTGTTTCATGCTGCTTATACTGGTTTTAGTCGGAATACCTAGTCTTGTTTGATATGCTTGTTTTGTGTGATAGCTGGTATGGGTGTGATCCTTGGTGAGCTGTGGTTTTTGGATTTGAGGAACGATATTTGTCTGAGGTTGCTCTGCGTTGCTGGCTGCTGGAATGTTGCTTGGATGGGCGGTGATTCTTTTGGTTTGGTGCTGATGGATTATGTTATCGCTTGATGTAGATGTGGTGACTGGATGTTTTTTTGCTGGTCCTGCCTGATGGACTGGTTGTATGATAAGGCTACTCTCCCCGATGGTGTCTTCTTGACTCGAACACCCACCGCTGCTCTGGCCACCCTTCCCATTGCACCAGACCCCACTTTGGTATGGTATGATGGTGATTGCGGAGTCTTTGGGATGGTGATGGTGGTTGCATCCAGTTTCAGGGGCATATCGCGGTGGAGTGGCAGGGGCATATCATGGTGGAGTGGCATTGATGACTTCTGGTTGTTAGTCGTTGATTGGTGGAAGATGATGATGGCTGCTTTTGTTTGCGGTGTCTCTTTTATGGTTTGATGCTCCTGGTGGTGATTGGCTGTGATGTCAGATCTGGTGCTGTTGGTTGCTGGGGCTGGTTGGATTGAACGTGATGTCCCTGCAGCATGGATGTGATTTTTGTCATTGGTTCTGGATGCTGGTGTTGCCTTGACAAGATGTGTGGACGCTACTGTTGTGTTTTATTTTTGTTTCTTTTTTCTCTCTTTTTTTTGTTTTCCTTTTTGACTTTTTTTGGGGTCTTTTGCTATGAAGGGGTTTTGGGTGTGGGTCGTTTGACCCCTCCCCTCCATTGTATGCTTTGTATTTTTCTTCTTAATAAATTGGGGGGGGGGGGGGAATAGCCCGACCCTCTCATCTTCCTCGCCCTAAAACTACAAAAAACCCTAAAAACCCATTAAAACTCTAACCCCACTAAGATATTTAAAAACCCTTTAATCCACTAAAAATGTTTAAAGAAACTCTAAAGAACATTTAAACCCATAAAAAATCAACCCCCCCTGAAAAATCCTACAAACCCATAAAGAGTATAAAAACCTTATAAAGCCCAAAACCCTCAAAATCCAAAAAATGCTAAAAACCATAAAAATACTAAAAATCCATAAAAATACCTAAAAATGTAAAACCCCCAAAGACCCTGAAAACCCTTAAGAAAACCTTAAAAACCTAAAAACAAGTAAGACAAATAAAAAACATAAAAACGCTAAAACCTTGAAAAAACGTTAAAACAATAAATACCCTAAAAACCATAAAAACCCATAAAAACCATAAAAAACCTAAAAAATCATAAAACCCTAGAAAAACACTAAAAACAGTAAAAACCCATTAAACCCATAAAAATGCTTAAAAAATATAAATTGCTTAAAACCCTAAAAAACTCAGAAAGAACCCTAAAATCCCCAAAAACCCAGAAAATATCTAAAAACCCTAAAGACACTAAAAACCCTCAAAATCCCTAGAACCCCTAAAACACCATAAAAATCCTAAAAAATTCCTAAAATTCCATAAATAAATAAAAAACCTAAAAACCCTAAAAACCCCTAAAAAACCATAACAACCTAAAAAAACCAAGAACCCCTAAAAAAATTTAAATGACTAAAAACCATAAAAATCCTTAAAATCCTGAAAAATACTAAAAACCAAAAAAACCATAAAACCCCCTAAAACCTTAAAAACACATAAAACCCTAAAAGAACTAAAAATCTAAACACCGTTTAAGCCCCTACAACTTTAAAAAATCTAAAAACCTTAAAACCATTAAAAACTCAAAATATACCCTAAAACCTTAAAAATCCATAAAAACACAAAAAACCCAACCCCCCCCTCAAAATCTCTAAAAACCCTAAATTACATATAAAACCAAATAAATCCTTACAAATCCCAAAAAAATGTAAAAATACTTAAAAACCCTTAAACCCCCAAGAAAACCATAAAAACCTAAAAACACTTAAACCCATAAATATATAAAAATGCTAAAAACATTAAAAAACATGAAAACCTTTAAAACCCTGAAACCCCTAAAAACCATCAAAACCCATAAAACCCTAAAATAGCCAAAAAATCTAAAAACCCTTTAAACCCCCCAAAAAATTAAAAACCACTAAACTACCATAAAAATCCTAAAAATCTAAAAAAACCCTAAAAATCGTTAAAAACCTTCAAAATCCCTAAAAAATCTAAAAATAATAAAAATACAAAAAGACCTTAAAAATCCATAGGAATTTCAAATACCAAAAAACCCTAAAAAATCCTATGAAAACATTGAAAAGCTAAAAAATTTAAAATCGCTAAACACCTAAAAATGCTAAAAACACTAAAAATTCCTAACAAACCTTAAAACCCCAAAAAATCATTAAAAACCCTAAAACCTTAAAAACCCTAAAAACCCATAAAAATTCTTAACACCTCTAAAAACTATAAAAAAACTTTTAAACCCCTAAAAGTTAAAAAAATATAAAAAACCATAAAAGCACTAAAAAACTCAAAAAACCCAAAAAACCAAAAAAACCTTAAAAACCAAAAAACCCTTAAATACCCTAAAACCCTAAAAAACTATCAAATTCCATAAAAATCATAAAACCCCATAAAAACCCTAAAATCCATAAAAACCCCCATAAACATAAAAGCCCCCAAAACCAAAAGAAATCATTAAAAACCTAAAGAACATAAAACCGCTAAAACCCTAAAAAATACTGAAAAGAAATAAAACCCTAAAAAACCCTAAAAACCATTAAAACCCCTACAACCTTAAAATCCAATAAAACCCCACAAAAACCCTGACTCCCAAAAAAAATAATCATTTAAAACCCCTAAAACCATTCAAAAAAATATGAATACCCAAAAAATCATAAAAAAATATAAAAAACCCTAAATATTCGAAGTATCTATAAAACCCCTAAAAGCCCTAAAAATCCCTAAAAATTATTAAAATAATAAAAATCCTAAAAAATCCAAAAAAATACGTAAAAAATCAAAATAACCTAAAAACTATGAAAACCCTAAGAATTATATAAAAACCTAGAGACACTTAAAACCCCTAAAAACCTAAAAATGCTAAAAAACCATAAAAAAACTAAAACCATATAGACCTTAAGGACACTTAAAACCCCTAATAACCCTAAAACAATAAAAACTCGTTAAGACCATTAAATTCCTAAAAATATTAAAAATAAAAAAAACTATTAAATCCCTATAAAGTCAAAATAAAACACTAAAACCCAAATTAAATAAAAACATAAAAAACCCAAAAAATATCAAAATTCCTAAAAACCATAAAAGTCTTAAAAATCCTAAAAAAACCCTAAAAACATAAAAACTCTAAAAACACTAGAAAACCAATACAAAAACATGAAAACAAAAAAACACATAAAACCCAAAAAAACATAAAAAACACTAAAAACCCAAAAACCCTAAACAAACATAAAAACCACTAAAAAATATAAAAATCATTTAAACCACTAAAAATATTAAAAACCTCTAAAAACCTCTAAAAACCTTAAAAAATCAAAAAAACTCAAAAATTACCCTAAAACCATAAAACCCTAAAAACCGTAAAAACCATAAAACTCAAAAAATCCTTAAAAACCATAATATAACATAAAAATACGAAAAATATTTAAAATTACCATAATGATAAAAACCCCATAACCCCTCAAAAACCCTATGAAAACCCTAAAAAACAAAAAAAACCTAACCCCCCCCCCCCAAAAAAACCCTATAAAACCTTGATGACCCTAAAATCTATTAAAATCCCTAAAATCCACAAAAAACGTAAAATCCTATAGAAACCCAAAAAACACTAAAAACACAAAAACCTTATTAAACCCAAAAAATTTCTAAAAAAATTAAAAAGCATAAACCCCTATTTTTTTTAGAAAACCCAAAAAACTCTCAAAATCCATAAAAATCCTAAAAACCCATATAAACACTAAAAAAACCCAAAAAAATTCCAAAAAAAATAAAAAACCTTAAAAACCATGAAGAAAACCTATGAAAACCATAAAAACCTAAAAAATTTAAATCCCCTAGAAACCTAAAAACCGATAAAAACCCTAAAAACACTCAAACTCCCTAAAAACTGTAAAAAATTCAATAAAAATCATAAGAACACCAAAAAACCTAAAATTGTTCAAAATCCAAAAAAACATTAAAAACCCACATTAAAATATACACACACATTTTAAGCACCTAAAACATCAAAAAATGATAAAAACTCAATGGAACCCTAAAACCCCTAAAACCCCAAAAACCAAAAACCCCTAAACCCTTAAAACCACCAAAAAACCCATAAAAACATTAAAAATAATAAAAATAATAAAACCCCTAAAAATGATAAAAAACTATAAAAACCCGAAAAACTCAACAAAAGACCCTAAAAACCCAAAAAACCAAAAAACCTCTAAAACCCCTAAATGCCACAAAAACCCCCAATACCATCAAATTACATAAAAATCCTAAAAAATCTAAAAAATAACTAAAGACTTAAAAACCCCTAAAAATGATGAAAACCACTAAGAAATCCTTTGAAACCTAAAAAAATATAAAGCCCCTAAAAAACCTAAAAACTCTAAAAATCCAAAAAAAACAATAAAATTCATAAAAACCTTAAAAATCATACAACCACCAAAAATGATAAAAAAATCCTTAAAAACCCATTAAAACCAATAAAACCAATAAAGACTCTAAAAACCCTTTATACCCCTAAAACGTTAAAAAACACTAAAAACCCATTAAAACCCTAAAAAACTAAAAAAACCCTAAATCCCAAAAAAACCATCAAAACCATCAAAATCCATAAAAACCAAAAAATTCCTAAAACAAACTAAAATCCATAAAAAAAACCATTAAAACCATTAAAACCACTAAAAACACACAAAACCCCTAAAAAAATAAAAACTTCTAAAAACCTTAAAACAACTAAAACCCCTAAAATCACCCAAAATCCCTAAATAGCCCTAAAAATTCTAAAAAGACCCTAAAATCCCTAACAGTGTAAAAAACCCTAAAACCAAATGTAAATCTTAAGAAACACAATATAATTAAAACCCCAAAAAATATAAAAAAATATAAAAAGACAAAAACCCTAAAACCGATAAATACCATAAAATCCCATAAAAACCAAGAAAAACACTAAAACCCCCCAAAAAACTAAAACTAATAAAAACAATATAAACTCTGTAAACCCCTAAAAACATAAAAAACTATAAAAATACTTAAATACCATAAAACCCCCAAAAAACATGAAAACACACAAAAAACAATATGAACCATAAAAACCATAGAAACCCCTAAAACCCTCAAAATACAAAAAACACCTAAAACCCCTAAAACAATTAAATTCCTAAAAAACCATAAAAATCACAAAAAATGTAAAATATATTGAAAAACACAAAGAAAATATTAAAACCTAAAAACAATTAAAAACCCTAAAAAACCTAAGAACCCTAAAAACCATAATAACTCCTTAAAAACATAAAAAAACTAAAAAATCATAAAACCATAAAAAATCGAAAAACCATTGAAACCACTAATAATTATAAAAAAACCATAAAATAACATAAACCCCTAAAAACACAAAAACCCAAAACACCCCCAAAAACCCTAAAAATTCTAAAAACAATAAAAAACTAAAACCCCCCCTTAGAAACCCTAAAAAATAAAAAATCCCAAAAATCCCAAAAAATCCCATAAAACAAAAAAATACTATAACCTCTGAAAAAACCCTAAGAATGCCTCACAAACCTAAAAACACTAAAAATGCCTCAAAACCCTAAAACAATAAAAATGAGAAAACCCATAAAACCCTAAAAATACCCACAAGCCCTAAAAACCATAACAACCCCAAAAAACCTTAAAAAACATAAAAACTCTAAAATTTCACTAAAAACTCTAAAACCCATTTAAACCCATAAAAATGTTAAAAAATATTAAAAAATATTTAAAACCATAAATCATAATAACCCAAAAAATCCAGGAAAATCCCTAAAAACCCTAAATACCATACAAATTCTAAGAAATACCTAAAAATAACTTAAAACATAAAAAACATACAAAACCCTAAGAAATCCTAAAAAACATAAAAATGCTTAAAACCCTTAAAAACCCAAAAAATGCTAAAAACCCAAAAACCCTAAAATCCATGAAAACCCTAAAAACCATAAAAATACCTAAAAACCATAAAAACTATAATAACCCATAAAACTCTAAACACCATTAAAAACTATTTAAACCCTTTAAACCCCTAAAAATTTTAAAAAAATATAAAAACATATAAAAACCCAAAAAACTCAAAAAACATTAAAACCCCAAGAAAACCATTAAAACCATAAAATCCCTTAAAACCCAAAACACCCACAAAATACCTAAAAATTCTAAAATTCATAAAAATCTTAAAAATGCCCAAAAATCCCTAAAAATGTAAAAACCTCAAAAAACTCTAAAAATCCCTATAAAAACCATAAATACCTAGAATATCTTAAAATCCTTAAAAACCATAACCCTAAAAACCCATAAAAACATAATGACCCTAAAAACAATAATACCCACTAAAAACCTTAAAAACCCTAAAAACCCATAAGAACCCGAAAACCACTAAAAACCGTAAAACCCATTTAGACCCCTAAAAATGTTAATAACTCTAAAAAACATTTAAAACACTAAAAAATAAAAAACCCTAAAATCCCAAAAAACCCAAAAAACCGAAAAAAACCCAAAAAACCAAAAAAATACCTCAAAATCTTAAAAAACAAAAAAAATCCTTAAAATCCCTAAAAATACCGAAAAACATAGAAACTCGTAAAAACACTAAAATGCCTCAAGAAAAAATTAAAAGCCTAAAAACACTTAAAACCCCTTAAACCCATAAAAGAGGCTCAAACCCTAAAAAATCCCCAAAAAACCCAAAGAACCCAAAAAACCCAAAGAACCCAAAAAACCATAGAAATCCCTAAAAACAATAAAAACATATAAAAACCCTAAAACTGATAAAAAAACCATTTAAAACCATAAAAACATTAAAAACAATAAAAACCATTTAAACCCTGAATAATAAAAAACCCCTAAAACACGAAATAATAATAAAAATCCTACAAACCCTCAAAATCCATAAAAACCCTAACAAACAATAAAAATAAAAAAAATCCCTAAAAATCCATAAAAACATAAAAGACCCTTGAAACCTTGAAAATACTAAACCCACCAAAAAAACCCTAACCAAAATCTATAAACTATTAAAACCCTTTAGACCTCAAAAAACAACAAAAATCTATAAAAAACCTAAATTCCCCAAATGCCCAAAAAACTCCAAAAAATCCCTAAATTCCTAAACAAACCATAAAAAACTAAAACGCCTAAAAATATCTAAAAACCCTAAAAAAATAAAAAAAATCAAAAAAGACCTAAAAATATCTAAAAACATAAAAAGCCCTAAAACCCTGAAAACCAATAAGAAAACCTTAAAACCCTAAAAACAAATAAAACTACTATAAATCCATAAAACTCTAAAAACCCTTAAAAACCCTAAGAAGTATAAAATCCTCTAAATCCTTTAATAACCATAAAACCCATAAAAATGATAAAAACCCAAAAAAATTGAAATACTTTTAAACCTCAAAACCTGTTAAATCATCTAAAAAAATTTAAAATCCTAAAAAAATCAAAAGATACCCTGAATCCCCAAAAAACCCTAAAATATCTAAAAACCTCAAAATCGCTCAATAACCTTAAACCATTAAAAATCCTAAAAAATACTTAAAATCTATAAAAATGTAAAAAATTATAAAAACAATAAGAGACCTTAAATCCAAAAATCACTTAAACCTAAAAAAACAGAAAAATGGTAAAATCCATAAAACCCTATAAAAATTTGAAGACCTAAAACCCACAAAAATCCCAAAAAAACTTTAAAAAACCATAAAACCCATAAAACCCCAAAAAATACTAAAACATCAAAAACCAATTTAAACCACTAAAAAAATTAAAAACTATCTAAAAACCTTAAAAACAATGAAAACAAAAAAAAACTGTGATACCCACAAAGGCCCATAAAAACCGAAAACCCTAACACCCTTAAAATTTCTAAAAACGCATAAAAATATAAAAAAGCTAAGAATTACTCAAAACCTAAAAAACCCTAAAAACCCTAAAAATTCATATGAAATATTTAAAATCCTAAAAAAACATAAAACCATTAATAACTAAAAAAAATAAAAAAACCCCAAAAAAACCCAAAAAACCTCAAAATCCATAAAACCTTAAAAAAATAAAAAAACTAAAACAATCCATAAAAATGCCTAAAAATTTATAAAACCCTAAAAACTCAAAAATCTCAAAGAAATCATTAAAAGACCAAAATTTAAAAAAAACCATTGCAACATGAAAACCAATAATAACCCTAAAACCCCTAAAACCCATAAAAACACATAAAACCCAATAAAAACTCTAAAAACCCTTTAAACCCATGAACATGTTAAAAAAACTAGAAAACATTAAAAACCTAAAATTTTAAAAAACCCCTAAAACCCCAAAAAACCATACAACCCCTAAAAACCCTAAAACACACAAAATCCATTAAAACCCTAAAATACCATAAAAATCCTAAAAAATACATAAAAATACATGAAAACATAAAAACACATAAAAAGACTAACAAAACCTAATAAAATAGTAAATACCTAAAAATAATTAAATCCCTAGGAAAACATAAAAAGTATAAAATCCTATAAAATACTAAAAATTCGAAAACCCCCCAAAACACAAAACCCCTAAAAAAACCTTAAAAACCCTAAAAACCACTAAAACCTCTAAATCCACTTTAAAGTCCTAAATTTTTTAAAAATCAAGAAAAGTCCTTAAAACCCTGAAAAACTCAGAAACCCCTAAAAACCCGAAGTCCCAAAAAACCCTCAAAATCCCTAAAAACCATAAAAATAAAAAAATCCTTAAAAACATAAACAAATCCCAAATCCTTGAAATTCGATAAGAAAACCTTAAAACCTGAAAAAAAAAATTAAAACCCATAAAAAACCTAAAAATGATAAAATCCTAAAAACCCCTAAAACCCCTAGAAACCCTAAAAACCCTCAATATCCCTAAAACACCAATTAAATAATAAAGAATCCCTAAAAACACAAAAAAATGAATAAACCCTAGAAAACCCTAGGGAAACCATAAAAACATAAAAACACTTAAAATCCTTAAAAACCTAGAAAATGTTAAACACCCTAAAAGACCCTAAAACCCCTAAGAACACCTAAAAACCTCAGATCCCCTAACAACCATTAAAAACCCTAAAAACCCATAAAAAAGACACTAGAACTCTATAAACCCATCAAACCCCAAAAAATGTTAAAACTTTAAAAAACCATAAAAACCTAAAAAAGTCAAAAAAAAACCCTAAAAACTAAGGAAAAAACTCAAAAACCCTAAAAGCACAAAAAACCTTAAAAACCCCAGAATACCTAAAAACCATAAAAACAAATAAAAATATAAAAAAATCCCTATTAATCCCAAAAAAACATAAAAATTCCACAAACCCTTAGAAAATCATAAAAACTTAAGAACACATAAAAACACTAAAAAACCTAAAAACTAAGAAAATTAAAAACTCCTACAACCATAAAAACATAAAAAACATCTAAAAATAGAAATAAATAATAATAAACCTAAAAACAACTAAAAACTCTAAACATTATTTAATCCCCAAAAAACATTAAAACTCATAAAATACTGAAAAACACCCATAAAACAAAGAAAATCAATTAAAATTATAAAAACCCCAAATATAATAAAAACACCCTAAAATCCCTAAAAACATAAAAATACTAAAAACAGTGAAAAACATAAAAAAAACCTTTAAAACATAAAAAAAATCAACACCCCTAAAAATGCCAGAACCCCCCAAAACCCATAAGTAACCCTAAAAACTATAAAACCCCCTAAAAACCTTAAAACCCCTAAAAACACATAAAAACACTAAAAACAACAGAAAACACTAAAACCAATTAAACCCCAAAAAATGTTAAAAACTATAAAAATCTTTAGAAACCCCAAAAAACTACAAAAACCCTAAAACCTAAAAAAAACACAAAAACCTTTAAAAAACCATAGACCCATAAAAATCCCAAAAGCCCCTAAAACCCCCTAAAACCTAAAAAGAACCTAAAAATACTTGAAAAGCTAAAAACCCTAAAACCTAAGAAAACCTTAATATTCTAAAAACACATAAAACCCTAAATAACCAAAAAATACTAAAAGCCCTAGAACCCTAAAAACCACAAAAACAAAAAAACACTACAAACCTTTAGAAAAGCTAAAAACCATAAAAATCATAAAAACCCCTAAATTTAACTAAAAATATAAAAAAACTTAAAAAACCAGATAAACCCTAAGAAAACATTAAATAACTAGAAGCACTTAAAACCCATGAAAACCTAAAAACACTAAAAACTCTAAAAACACATCAGAAAGAAACTAAAAACCTAAAAACCACTATAACTCATAAAACCCCAAAAAACATATTAAAACCAAAAAACCCATAAAAAACACATCAAAATCTAAAATCTCTCCAAACCCATAAAAACATTAAATCCTCTAAAAAACCCTAAAAAAACAACAAAAAAACAAAAAAAAATTAATACACGAAAAAATAGAAAATCTAAAAAAAACCCTAATGCCCTTAAAATCCATAAAACCTTAAGAACTATTAAAATCCTAAAATCCCAAAAAATACATAAAATCATAAAAAAACCCAAAAGAACTAAAAGTTTCTAAGAAACCCTTAAAAACCTAAAAATAATTGAAATACAGAAACATCTAAAAAATGCTAAAAACACTAACCCCCCCCCAACCCAAAAAATCATAAAAACCACAAATCCCTTAAAACCCAAAAAAACACATAAAAACCCTAAAAATAGTAAAAACTCTACAAACCCATTAAACTCGGGCTTTTGAGGATTCAATACTGGGACTGGAACATTGACCTGTTCAATGTCAAGAACACTTTTGTGCAGGTCTGTATCCACATTTGTAAGTTGAATTGGTTCTACTAGAACCCACGAATCTAGTGGAATATTGCCTCTGCAGTGGTATTTCCCATTAAAATTGATAAGGAAACAGACAACCTAAGATATGGGTACTATGCACGAGTGATGGTAAAGGTTGACATGGCTAGTTCTCTTGTTGAGGAGGTGGTCTTTAACACTATTTAAGATAGTTTTTCATTGGAGATTCAATATGAATGGAGCCCGAAATTCTGTTCCTCTTGTGGTATATTTAGACATCTGTTTTCTGAATGTATGAGGTCGCTTTCTTGTTCGACCTGCCTTTTAAAGGGGAATGACGCATCCTATTGTAGGAGGAACCGTGCGGCTAAAGCTCTTACTATTGTAAGGGATGACTTCGTTGAGAATAATCCTGAGGGTGGTGTCCAGATAGCTGCTGAGGGTGGGAGGGCTGATGTGGGTGATTTCCCAGCATCCCCTGTGGAAAGTAATCACAAGAAAACCTCGGTGTATTCGGAGGGCTCTTGTGGGGGTACGCAGGTTGCGACCCCTCTACCTGCGTTCTAGTAGGATCCCTCTTCTCCTTCAGGTGTGGCAATGAGGGCTGATGTAAGTGGCTCAGAAGGAGTATCTGGTGAGGTGGGCTCCTTAGGGGCCGACCCTGGAACTATTCCGAATTCTCTGGCTGTGGCCTGCTTGGATAAGGGTGAATCTAGTTGCCCTGCAGCCCCTGCAGTGGAGCCGGTCTTTTCAGTTGTTTCTTCATGAAAGGCCATGAGGAAGGGGCAGAAGGTCCCCCAGGAGGAGGCCATCTGCACCCTGAACAAATTCAACCCTCTTAGTAGAGTCTTCTGGAGTGACGTAGTGGAAGAGGAGCAAGATGATGAGGATCCCACTGATGCCCCCATTGAGCCTCACATAGTTGATGTCTAGAATTTGGAAGTGAAATATCTCTTTCTAGATACTGAGAAGAAAGTTACTAATCCAAAAAGGAAAGGGAAGAAAGGGAAGGGAAAGGGAAAGGGTAATAACCCATCTCTTTTCACCCCCAAGCCCCAATAAAGACCATGTTTTGGAATTTCCAGGGGCTGGGGAACACTCCCACGACTACAGCACTTAGGCACTTTCTTGCACAGAAGCTGATGCTTATTGGGTTAGCTGAACCCATGATCAAGTTTGACAGTAGGAGAGGTTTTAACTGGGATGCTCTTGGAAACTCTCTCATTGCAACAAATAAGGATGGAAATTGTATGGGAACCTTATGGGTTCTGGTGCATTTTAGTATCCAGACCGTCTCAGTCGTTTCAATCCTGGAAATGATCTATGTTACCATCCAAGGGACTGATGGGGTCCTCACCATTTCCTTTGTTTACACTTCTTGCTCATACACTATCCACATGAACCTTTGGAGAAGTCTTGTGCAGATAAGTGAGGAAATTGATCACAATTTTATGGTTATTGATGATTTCAACACGGTCCTGAGGCCTGAAGAAAATTTAGGTTTGAATTTTTCCCGCACTGTAGTAGATGAGATTGCATCTTGCCTGGACAAATGTGACCTTTATGAGGTAACCTTTGTGGGGGCAGACTTCACTTGGGGGCCGTACACAATGAATGGAAGGCAGGCTAGTAAACTGGATATGTGTTTATCATACATGAGAGGAGGTGGTTTGCTAGTGGTCCTGTCTGGCTTCATCCTCCCAAAACACAACTCAGATCACAACCCAATTGTTGTTTAACTAAGGGAGAGTGTCCCAAGATCTTACCCCATGCCATTTATATTCTAAAACACCTGGATCACGGTTCCAAGGTGCAGGGAAGAGGTGTTTGTGGCATGGAGCAGTAATTTCTTTGGCAGTCCCCAGTTTATTGTGATTTCCAAGCTGATAGAAGTTAAGCGTCGACTGAAAGAGCGGAGAAAATAAAGTTTTTCAGTGCTGGATGATGAGATTAAAGAAGCTGAATCTGAGCTTGTTGCGTGTCAAATTATGCACCAGAGGAAAAATGTACCTTCGGGGGAAGAGCATAGACTGCACTCTAATCTGGACGAGTTTCTTGCCCTCAAAGAGAATCTTGTGAAGGCACAATTCAATGTTAGATGGATTTAGGATAGAGATCGCAACTCCAAGTTCTTTCACTGCCTACATAAGGAAAGAAAGGTCAGGAGTAATCTGAGTGCTTTTATAGTTGGTGAATAAACATTCACTTCAGTGCGGGATATTGCTAAGGCTTCAGTGGAGTACTTCCAGGGGCTGTATGCTGATGACGGACAGGCCTCCCCATGTTTTTGACTCTATCCCGATGTGTATCACAGGCCAGCAAAATGAGGTCCTCACGGAGGCCCCTTCTATGGGTGAAGTAAGGGAAGTGCTCTTCTCTCTAAATATGGATAGCGCTGCAGGTCCAAATGGGTTTGGAAATAAATTCTTCATGTTCTACTGGGATATCCTCCATGAGGATGTCACAAACACGGTCATGGAGGTTTTCCACATGGGCTCCATTCCCCATGGTTCCAATGCTAACTTCATCTCACCAATCCCAAAGAAGGATTATGCCATTGTGATTAGTGACTTCCGACCTATTTACATTGGAAACATAGTTCTGAAGATTATTAGTAAGATTCTCTTCCTTAGGTTGGGTAAAATCTTGGGTGACATTTTAACTCCAAATCAATTTAGATTCATCCCTAGGCGATGTATCCAATCCTACATATTCACTACCTCGGAGGGGATTAATATTATGAAGAAGAAGTTGAAAGCATGTATCTTCGCGCTCAAGCTTGACATCTCGAAGGCCTTTGATACTATGAAATGAAGCATTATCTTTAAGGTCCTCAGAAGATATGTCTTCTCCCGTAGCTTCATCAAGCTGATCTCTACAATTTTCCACAATGCCATAGTCTTAGTCCTAATCAATGGCTCCCCCATGGCCTTTTCCATTTCTCCCATGGAGTTTGACAAGGTTAACCAATGTCAGGTTTTCTCTTTTCAATTGTAGAGGATTACATGAGTCGATGCCTCCTTGATCTTATACAAGTAGGGATGTATTCACCAATTAAGGTTAGAAGGGACATGTGTGTCCCCTTTCACCTTCTCTATGTGGATTACATCCTCCTGTTTGGACAGGATGATAAGAAAACATTGTCCACAGTCAAGCAGATCTTCTGTCATTATGAAGGCGTGGATGTACTATCTATAAGTTGGATGAAATCATCGATTTTCCTTGGCAATGGGATCTCTCTAGCTAGATAACTCTGCATCGCCAATGGGATTGGAGTTAAGCATGGATCTATACCCTGTACTTACCTTGGTGTGCCCCTCTTCTAGGGAAATGACAAATGCGGCTACTTTGTTAACACCGGTTCCAAGATTACGCTTCAAATGTTGAAATGGAAGGGAAAGTGTCTCTCCCAAGATAGCAGGGTCTTCCTGGTTAACTCGGTTATCACCTCTATGTTCGTGCATCCTTTCTCCATTTACAGATGGTCGGCTGCTCTTCTCAAAATCCGGAATACCAATATAAGGAATTTTGTCTGGACTGGTTCCACCAGTGAGAGGAAATTTGTCTCGGTGGCCTGGAAACATTGCACAAAGACACTTGATTTGGGTGGGCTTGGTATCAAGATTTACATCATTTCAATGATGCTATGATAGGGAAGTTTACCTGGAGTCTTCTTTGGCCTCAGAGTGGTGGCCTGGATTTCATCAGGGAAAGATTCAAAAATAGGTTACGTGATGGTTTTACTGGGTATATTTCGTCCTCCGTTTGTTCGGCTCTACGATCCCTTTATAAGGATATTATGCCTCAATAAAAATGGATCGTGTCACAGTCCCCTGCCCCGAACCGATGGTCTACCCTTTGGCTGGAATAGATCATCTCGGAGGAGATGTCGCCACCTCTAGAAATGCAGAATTTAACCATTTCTAGCCTCATTCAATAGCAGAATGATCTGAGGACATTTCTCCTGATCAATATTGCTATGAAAATTCAGCATTATGCGTTTTCTGACACTGATACCCTCATATGGTGGCCCAACATGGTGGGTAATTTCAATACTTGTGAGTTTTACCATCTGAAGTGCTAGCATGGGATGACTCCCCCATCGTGGCTGGGAAAATTCAGGGCTCCTTTCATTCCCCCTTCACACTTTGTTCTGATCTAGAAAATCTGGAGTAATTGGCTTCCAACTCATGCTCAGCTGAAATTGGCTAGCTGGCACCTTGCTTCTGCTTTTTTATGCAGGACGGTGAAAGAGCACTGTGATCACATCTTCCTGAATTGTACCTTTTCCTCAGACCTTAGGTGATATCTATTGCAATGCTTCCGCTTAAACTCCTGCCTACAAGGACCGATTTGTGATTTTTTGCATGGCCTGGTGGACACGAAATGAAGTGATCAGGTTCATAACCTACTGTTTGCTGGTGCGGAAGAAATTATCCATTATGTATGGGCTACTCGCAACGCTTCCGCCTTCAATCTGCAACCCCTTAGACTACATGGAGGCATGGTTACCATTCATAAGATGATTCAGGCTGCCTCGCGAATTCAAACAGGTTCAATGTGGAATGATGTTAATGACCTAAGGATATTGCGCTCTCTTGGGGTTGTTGGCCGAAGCAAGAAACCAATAGTCCTGAGGATGGTCAGATGGATTCCCCCAATCCCAACATGGATGAAAGTCAATGTTGATGGTGCGACACTGGGAGCTCTAGGAACCTCGGGGTGTGGCTGTGTCTTTTGTACTTCCAGTGGGTTCGTCAAGGGATTCTTTTTTCATTTTATTGGGGATAGATCTGCCTATGAAGCGGAGCTTTGGGCTATTATTAAGGCTGTAAAATATGTGAAACATTTTGGGTGGTAGAGGATTTGGATGGGGTCGGACTTGATGCTTGCAGTTGCGGCTCTTAAGAATTTTTCCAGGGATGTCCCATGGTGACTACTCCCACATTGGATCAAGTGCCTTGATACCTCCCGGTCCACGAGCTTCAGTGTGTCTCATGTTTACAGGGAGGCCAACTTGGTGGTGGATGCTCTCTCCAAAAGGGCGATTGATGAAAGATGCTCGATGTGGTCTTTTGTGTCCCCATCTTTTTGTTTTCCCTTGGTTGAATCAGATATGAGGGGTGAGATCCACTCTCTCCCTTTCCTACCCATCTTGTAATTGTCTTTTTATGTTTTATTAATTCTTGGGGGGCTAGGCTTGCCTAGCCCTGACCCTCTTCTGCCCCTAAAAAACATAAAACCCCCAAAACCCTAAAAACCCAGAAAACCCCTAAAAACCCCTAAAAACCCTAAAAACCCTAAAAATCCATAAAAATATTAAAAAAATCCATAAAAATCCCTAAAATCCTAAAAAACCCTAAAAACCCTAAAAACCCCTTTGAAAAACTTTAAAACCTAAAATCACTTAAAACACTAAAAACCCTAAAAATGCTAAAAACCCTAAAAAACCATAAAACCATAAAAACTCTCAAAATCCGAAAAACCATAAAAACCATAAAAATACTATAAATCCAAATTTTTTTTTAAGAATTTTAAAAACCCAAAACACCCTAAAAAAGATAAGAAATCCTTAAAAACTAAAACCAATTAAAACCCCTAAAAATCATAAAAAGGCCGTAAACGCCTAAAAAATGTAAATACCACAAAATATATTAAAAACGCTAAAACCCAAAAAAGGCATTAAAAATCACTAAAAACTCTTAAGAACCCTTAAAAACCTAAAACATATTATAAAACTATTAACAAAATTAAAAAACTAAAAAATTTAAAAAAACATAAAAACCCGTAATACTCTAAAAAAGCTACAAACCATCAACATCCATAAAAACTCTAAATCCCATAAAATTATATAAATACCAAAAAACCCCCAAAAAATTTAAAACCATGAAAAAACATAAGAGAAACTTAAAAACCTAAAAATATATAAAACACAAAAATCCTAAAAACGCTAAAACACTAAAAAAACACTAAAAACCAAAAAATTTCTAAAAACCATAAAAAACCTCAACAAACCATAGAACCCCCAAAACACTAAAAAAATAATAACCATTTCATCTCATAAAAACATAAAAAACTCTAAAAAAATATTAAAAACTCTAAAAACTCAAAAAAACAATAAAAAACCTAAAACCATAAAACCCTCAACATCTATAAAAATCCTAAAAACCCATAAAAATCATAAAAAATCCTTAAAAATGTAAAAAAACCTAAAAACCATAAAAAACTATTAAAAAAAATAAAAACCTAAAAACAAATAAAATTCCTATAAATATAATAAATACCAAAAACACTAAAAACCATAAAAACCCTAAAAACTCTAAAAAACAATAAAACCCCATTAAAACCCTAAAAACATTAAAAAACTATAAAAACCTTAAAATTCCTAAAAGACTAAAAAAACACTAAAACCAGATAAACCGTACTAACCCTAATAACACTAAAAAACCCTAAAAACCCTTAAATCCATAAAAATCCTAAAAATACCGTAGAAATATTTAAAAAATTTCAATCCCTAAAAACACTAAAATACCCAAAGAAAACCTTAAAAACAGAAAAAAAACACTTAAAACCACTAAATAACTAAAAAACACTAAAACCCATTAAACACCATAAAAACTCCCAAACCCCCAAAAAACCGAAAAATCCCAAAAAACCATAGAAACCCTTAAACCAACTAAAATATCTAAAAACCTTTTAATCCCCAAAAGATGATAAAAAACTATGAAAAACCTTAAACACATTATAGACATAGAAAACCCTAAAACACAAAAAAACCAGAAAACACCTAAAAACCTAAAAACCCCTAAAACCCCTAAAAATCCATAAAAACCCTAATAACCCTAAAAATTCAAAGAAATTCCTAAAAATCCCAAAAAACACAAAAAACCCTTAAAACCCTAAATACATAAAAAAACCTAAAAAACCTTAAAATACTTAAACCCCCTAAAACCTAAAAAACCCTAAAACCAATAAAATGCTAAAAACCCTAAAAAACTTAATACCCATAAAACCTTAAAAAAACCTGAAAACCTCATAAAAATTTCTAAAAAACACTAAAAACTCTAGAAAACCGTTTACCCCTTAATGGTTTTAAAAAACTTTTAAAAAACCATTAAACCCTAAAAAACTCAAAAAACCCTAAAAACCAAAAAATTCTAAAGCCCTAAATATCTCTAAATACCTAAAAATTCAGTAAAACCCCTAAAAATTCCAATGAAATACTTAAAGAGACCTCAAAATCCCCAAAAACACAAAAACCCTAAAAACCCTCAAACCCCTCTATAAAAAAATGTAAAAACCTAAATATACTTAAAACCCTAAAAAACCCTTAAAAATAATAAAACCCTAAAAAACATAAAAACCCTAAAAACCCTAAAAACCCTAAAAACCCTAAAAACCAAAAAACCCATGAAAATATAAAACCATAAAACCTATAAAAAATAAAAAACACATCTAAAAACTCTAAAAATTATTTAAAAACATTAAAATTTTAAGATAATCTAAAATACCTTAAACCCCCACCCCCAAATAAAAAAACCAGAAACCCCAAAAAACACATAAAAACCAAAAAAACTATAAGAACCCTTAAAATTCCTAAAAATAATAAAAATTCTAAAAAATTTCTATAAATCCCTAAAAGGTAAAAATCCCTAAACACCCTAGAAACCCATTAGAAAACCTTAAAAACATAAAAACACTTAATACTACTAAAAAACCAAAAAATTCTAAAACCCCTAAAAACTACGAAACTCATTAAAACCCATAAAAACCCTTAAACCAATTAAAAACCTAAAAACCCATTAAAAACTCTAAAAACCATTTAGTCCCCTCAAATTTTTAAAAATCTCTAAAATACCTTAAAACCCCTAAAAACTCAAAAAATACACCTAAAATATGAAAACAAAATAAAAACCCAAAAACTATAAAAAAATCATAAAACCCTTCAAAATACATAAATGCCCAAAATAAGCACAAATATTCCTAAAAATCTTAATAAATTCATAAAATGTAAAAAAACCTAATGACTTAGAGAATCCTTAAAAAACATGAAGTCCTAAAAACACTTAAAACTCCTAAAAACAAAAAAAAACATTTAAAAACATAAAAACTCTAAAAATTCTAAGAAACCTAAAAACCAAAAACACAAAAAACCTTAAAAACACATAGAACTCCAAAAAACCAATAAAAAATATAATAAACCTTTAAAATACTAAAAATGTTAAAAAAAATATAAGGCACCTTAAATCCCTAAAAGTCCCTAAAACCATAAGAACACACTAAAACTCTATAAACCTTTAATCCCCTTAAAATAATAGAAATACTCTAAAAACATTAAAAACCCTAAAAAAAATACTAAAAACATGAGAAAACATACAGCTCCTTAAAACCCTAAAAACCTAAAAACCCTCAAATCCCTAAAAAACCTAAAAACCCAAAAAAAATCCATATAAATGTAAAAAAAATCTAAAAAACCTAGAAAACCCTAATAAGTCCTTAGAAACAGAAAAACACATAAAACCTATAAGAAACACAGAAACACTAAAAGCCCTAAAAAATAATAAACACCAAATAACCAAAAAACCCTTTAAAACCTTAAAAAATCTGAAAACCCATAAAATCCTAAAACCCCACTATAAATATAAAAACCCTTTAAACCCCTAAAAATATTAAAAAATTATAAAAAAATTTAAAAACCATAAAAACTCAAAAAAACCCTAAAATCCAAAAAAACATAAAAACACTAAAACCTTAAAACCCCCTACAACCGAAAAAACTCCCCAAAACCAAAAAATCCCTAAAAATCCCAAATACTTAAAAACATAAAACATCATAAAACCCCCCAAAATCCCCTAAGAAAACCCTAAAACCCTAAAAACATAAAAAACCCTCAAAACCCTAAAAACCCTAAAACCCTAAAAATCCCTAAAAACCAATAAAAATGATAAAAAATACCTAAAAATATCTAAAAATGTTAAAACCCCTAAAAACCCTAATAAAACCTTGAACACAAAAAAATCACTTAAACCCCCTAAAAAACTAAAAATACTACCCCCCCCCCCCAAATCCCTTAAAACCTTAAAAACCCTAAAACCTATTAAAACCCTAAAACCCACTAAAAACTTTAAAAACCTTTAATCCCCTAAAAATGTCAAAAAACACTAAAAATAATAAACACCCCAAAAAACCCTAAACCCCCCATAAAATTAAAAACACTAAAATCCGTAAAAAATCTAAACACCCATAAAAATTCTAAAAAATCCATAAAATCAATAAATATGAAAAAAAAACCATAAAAACCCTAAGAAATCCATAAAAACCTAAAAACTACTTAAAATCCTAAAAGACCTAAAAATTTCTAAAAACCCATAAAACCCTAAAAACCATAAAACCCCGAAAAACTATAAAAACCCTAATAACCCATTAAACCCATTAATCCCACTAAAACATATAAATACATTTAAACCCATAAAGACATTAAAAACTCTAAAACACCCAAAACCCCTATAAAACTTATAAAAACCCGAAAACCCATAAAAAACAAAACCCTAAAAACTTAAAAATATCAAAAAAACTCTAAAAACCATAAAAAACTAAAAAATCAATAAAAATACCTAGAAATGTAAAAAACCCTAAAAAAATAAAAAAGTCTAGGAAAGCCTTAAAAACATAAAAACACTTATAACCCCTAAAAACCTATGAAACTATAAAGACCCTAAAAACCCTACGAAACACTAAAAACCTTAAAAATCCCTAAAAACCCTATAAACCATAAAATACTAAAAAAGGCCTAAAAATATCTAATATTGTAAAATATGAAAAAAACAATCCCTAAAACCCATAAGAAAACTTTAAAACCTTAAAATCACATAAACACCCATAAAACCCTAAAATATATAAAGACCCCAAAAGACCCTAAAATACCCTAAAACCTATAAAACCCCTAAAAATATAAAAACCCAAGAACCACATAAAAAACCAAAACCAAAAAAACTATAAAACCATTTAAACCCCTATAATCATTAAAAAAATATAAACAAACATAAAATCCTTTAAAAACTCTAGAAAAACCCTAAAAACCCAAAAAATCTATTAAAACCCTAAAAACCCTAAAACCCTAAAAAAACATAAATACCCTCAAAATCCCTAAATTTTTTTAAAAACCATACAAATACTAAAAAATACATCAAAAAATAGAAACCCTATAACCCCTTAAGAACCCTAATAAATCCTTAAAAACCAAAAATAACAATAAACCCATAAAAAATTGAAAAAACTAAAAAACCCAAAAAAACCCTAAAAACCAATAAATACCCTAAAAACCAATAAATAATCTAAAATCCATTTAAATCCATAAAAACATTAAAAATACACTAAAACCATTACAAACCCAAAAAAACTCAAAAAACCCTAAAAACCCAAAAACAATAAAACAATATAAGACCATAAAACCCCCCAAAATCACTAATTACCATAAAAACAATAAAAATCTCTATGAATCCCTAAAAATCATTAAAAACATAAAAAAAGATAAAATCCCTTAAAACCCCAATAAACTTAACGAAAAACCTAAAAACCTAAAAAACTAAAAACACTCAAACCCTCAAAAAACCTAAAAAACGCTAAAAACCCAAAAACCCAAAAACCCAAAAACCCAAACACACCATAAAACCCACTAAAAACTCATAAAACCATTTAAAGTCCTCAAAAAGTTTGACTTTAAAAAAAAACATAAATACCCTTATAACTAAAAAAAACTATGAAACCCAAAAAATAATAAAACAATAAATACCCTAAAACCCTAAATTTGACCACCCGTAAAAACATTAAATTTTTTAAAAATACCTCTAAATAAATTAAAAAATAAAAGACCCTAAAACCCTAAAACCCCAAAGAAATCCCTAAAAACATAAAAAAAATTAAATTTCCTAAAAACTAGAAATTTTGAACACCTAAAAACAATCAAAATCCCTAAAACCCTAAAAACCCTGAAAAACCTTAAGTAACACTCAAATAACTAAAAATGATTAAAACCCCTAATAATATTGAAAATATTAAAACTCAAAAAACAATAAAAACCCTAATAAAACAAAAATCAAGAAAAACCATAAAAACCATTAAAACCCCAAATAATCAATAAAACCCACTAAAAATATAGAACCCTATAAACCCCTAAAACATTAAAAAACTCATAAAAAACATTAAACATCCTAAAAAACTCAACAGAACCATAAAAACCCATAAAACCATAAAACCCTAAAAACCATAAAATCCAAAAAAACCCCTAAAAAGCAATAAAAATGTAAAAAAACAATAAAAAACCCAAGAAAACCTTAAAAACCAAAAAAAATTAAAAGCCGTAAAATCATAAAAATTGAAAAAAACTCTTAAAATACCCTAAAAATGCTAAAAATGCTAAAAACATTCAAAACCATAGAAACCCCTAAAATACCATAAAAATGAAAAAGAATCCCTAAAAATACCTAAAAACATAAACAACCTAAAACCCCCCGAAAAAACCTAAGAAAACTGTAAAAACCTAAAGGAAGTTAAAACCCCTAAAAACCTAAAAAACTATAAAATCCCCAAATGACCTTAAAATCGTAAAAATCCCAAAAAACCATTAAAATACCAAAAAAACCCAACAACCCATAAAAACCTTTAAAACTAATTAAAAAATTAAAAACCCTTTAAACACATAAAAATCTCAAACAAACTCTAGAAATCCTAAAACCCCTAAAAACCTAAAAAAATATTAAATCCCTAAAAAATTCTAAAAACCCTCAAAATCCATAAAAACCCTAAAAACCATTAAACTCCTAAGAAATCAATAAAAATCCACATAAAGGAAAAAGCACTAAAAACAGTTAAAACCGTAGTAAACCCTTAAAAACATAAAACACTTAAAACCCTAAAAGCCTAAAAATTTCTAAAATACTTAAATACCAAAAAAAATTAAAAACCTTCAAAATCCCTAAAAACCCAAAAAACCATAGAAATTCTTAAACGCCTTAAAAATCACGAAAAACATAAAAATTCCCTAAAAACCCTAAAAAACCCCATTGAACACCTTAAAAACCTAAAAACACTTAAAATCTAAAAAAATAAAAAAATCCTAAAAGACCCTCAAAACTCTATAAAATCCTAAAAACCATAAAAATACTTAAAAAACAAAAAAAACATAAAACACCATAAAAACCATAAAAAATCACTAAAAAATATTTAAAACCTTAAAAATAGGAACAAAATAAAAAAAATTAAAACAAAAAACCCTCAAAACCCCTAAAAAACCCTTAAACCCCCAAAATTTCCTAAAAACCCTAATAACCATAAAATTTATGGAAAGGCCCTAAAAATCCCTAATAATGTAAAAACTGTAAAAATATAAAAACACTAAAAAATCATAAGAACACAAAAAACATTAATAACCATAAAAATGATAAAATCCGTAAAAACCATAAAACCCATAAAAACATTAATAAATGGGAAAACATTAAAAAAACAAAAAATACAGCTAAAAACACTAAAACCCTTTAAACTCTAAAAATGTCAACAACTCTAAATGAAATTAATATCCTCCGAAAATTAAAAACCATAAGACCCAAAAAAACCCAAAAAAACAATAAAAACCGTAAAAAACCATAAAAGCCCTCAAAAATCTAAAAAAACATTTAAACCAATAAAAATCCTATAAAATCCCTAAAACCCATAAAAATAGAAAAAAAATCCCAAAAAACCACTAAAAAACATTGAAAACAAGAAAATAATTTTACTCCCAAAAAACCTAAAAACACTAAGAACCCCCAAAACCCTAAAAACCCCAAAAAACCCTTATCCACATAAAACCCCCAAGATTACTAAAATCCCTAAAAATGATAAAAATCCTAAAAAACCTATAAATCCCTAAAAATGTAAAAAACCTAAAAAACTTGAACAACACCAAGAAAACACCAAAAAACCTAAAAACATATAAAAACCCATGAAAACCTAAAAAATGATAAAAACAAGAAAAAGAACCAAAAACCCATAAAAACCTTTCGAACTCCACAATCCCATAAAAAATATAAAATCACTAAAAAATTAAAACTATTTAAACATGAATTCTATTTTTCAAAATACTAGAAGACAATAAAACCCTAAAGAAATAAAAAAAATCTAAAAACCCAAAAAGCAAAAAAAACCTTAAAACCCCTAAAAATGATCAAAATCCTTAAAAACAAAAAGAATTATAAAAAACGTAAAAATTCCTTAAAAATCCCTCAAATTTTAAAAAACCCTAAAAACCCATAAGAAAACTTTAAAATCATACAAACCCTGAAACCCCTAAAAAACATAAAAAATTCTAAAACCCCTAAAAACACTAAAAAATCCTAAAAACCTTAAAAAAAGAAAATCCCCTAAAATCCATAAAAGACCCCTAAAACCCCATAATACCCTAAAATCACTAAAAACTCTAAAAACCATTTAAACTCCTAAAAACATTAAAGAACTCTAAAAATAATAAAAAACATTAAACTCTAAAAACTGAAAACCTTCAAAATCATTAAAAACCATAAAAAATTCAAAAAAAAACACTAAAAATTACTAAAAATTAAAAAATACATATAACCCTAAAAATCCATAAGAAAAACATAAAAAATTAAAAACACTTTAAACCCCTAATAATCCTAAAAATATTAAAAAATAAAGAAAACCATAATACCATGAACACTGCTAAAACCCTCAAAATTAATGAAAACCTCAAAAAAATAAAATTATAAAAAATCCAAAAAAAATCTTTAAAACCAAAAAATATGTTAAAAACATAAAATCCACAAGAAACCATTAAAAACCTAAAATAAATTAATACCTCAAAAAACTTAAAAAACCAAAAAAACTTAAAAAAAACTAAAACCCTAAAAGACCCTAAAAGACCCTAAAACCCAATAAATCAATAATATCAATAAAACCCACCAAATACCTTAAAACCCCTCAAAATACTTAAAAACAAAAAAAAACCACTATAATTTATAAAAAACCATTATATGCCTAAAAATGTTAAAAAATTCAAAAAATTCAAAAAAACCCCAAAAATCCTCAGAATCCCTAAAAACATAAAAAAACATAAAAATTCTTAAAAAGCTCTAAAATCCCTAAAAAAGTAAAATCCCCCAAAATTCCAAAAACCCCTAATAAATCCATAAAACCCTAAAAATAATTGAAACTCCTAAGAACCATAAAAACTTCTAAAAATCCTAAAAACACTAAAATAACTAAAAACCCTAAAAACCATAAAATCACATAGAAGCCATAAAAAACCTAAAACCACATAGAAACACTAAAAACCCAATAAAAAATCTAAAACCCCTATAAACTCTTAAAAATGTAAAAAATCCAAATATTTCAAAAAACACCTAAAACCCCAAATAAATCATAAAACCCCTCAAACCCCTAAAAACTCCCAAAAACCCCAAAACCCCTAAAAACCATGATATCCTAAAAAATCCATAAATATCCCTAAAAATATAAAATACTCAAAACCCCTAAATACCCCTTGGAAAAACATAAAGACCAAAGAACACTTAAAACACCTAAAACCCTAAAAATCCATAAAAATCCTAAAAAAGACCTAATATCCCTAAAAGCATAAAAACATGAAAACCCTAAAAACCACTAAGAAAACATAAAAAACATAGAAACAATTATAACTAATGAAAGACCAAAATATAAAAAAAACACTAAAACCCCTTAAATCCCAACAAACCATAAAAACCCCTACAAACATTAAAAACCATAGAACCCCATAAAAAATAAAACCCCTCTAAAAACTCTAAATAACCATTAACCCACAAAAAATGTTAAAACTCATAAAATCATAAAAACCATTAAAAACTAAAAAATCCCAAACACTCCAAAAACCATAAAACCCAAAAAACCATAAAAAAAATAAAAAATCACAAAACATTTCTAAAAATGTAAAAACTCGGAAGTGAACTAAAAAAACCTTAAAACACTAAAACACATAGAAACCCTAAAAAATCTAAATAACACTAAAAACACTAAAAACTGCTAAAACCCTAAAATTACCTAAAAACCATAAAAATAAAAAAGAATCCATTAAAATCCCTAAAAATTTAGAAATACCCTTAAAACTATGAAAACCCCTAAAAACCCCCATAATCCTAAAAATGCTAAAAATCCTAAAAGACCATAAAATCCCTAAACACCCCTAAAACCAATAAAAAATCTAAAAACCATAACCCCCAACTCGTAAAAACCCTAAAACCCCAAAAAATCTAAAAACCCATTAAACCCCTCTAAATGTTCAAAACTCAAAAAAACCCTTAAAACCCTAAAACTATAAAAAACCATAATTCCCCAAAAACATAGAAACCCTAAAAACACTTAAACCCCTCAAAATCCCTAAAACCCTAAAACCCATTAAAATCCCAATAAAACCCTAAAAACCTGAAAACATAAAAATCCCCTAAAACACAAAAAAACAATAAGAAAACATTCAAAACCCCAAAACACTAAAAACCCATAAAAACAAAAAAATGACAATAACCCTAAAAAACCCTAAAACCCCAAAAACCATAAAACCATAAAAGAAATTAAAAACCATAAAAAATCATAAAACTCCTAAAACTGCTAAAAACACTAAAACACTTTATACCCCTAAAATTGTTAAAAACAATAAAAAAACATTGAAACATTAAAAAATTCAAAAAAACCCTAAATACCCAAAAAACCAAAAAATCCTAAAAACACATATGAAACCCTTAAAAAAACTTATAACCCTAAAAAATCTAGTAAATGATAAAATACGTAAAAAAGTTTATACAACAAAAAAATATAAAAACCCACAAATCTCTAAAAACCATAAAAATCCTAAAAAATATTAAAAGACCATTAAAAATATAAATACCCCTAAAACGCGGAAAACCAATAAGAAAACCATAAAAATTTAAAAACACTTAAAACCACTAAAATACCTAAAACACCAAAAACCATAAAAACCATAACCCCCTAAAAACCATAAAAAAACTAAAAACCCATAAAAAACCTAAAACCAAAAAAACTATAAAACCCCTTTAAACCCCTAAAAACATTAAAAACTCTAAAAAAACCATAAAACTGAAAAATAAATAAAAACTCTAAAAACCCAAAAAAACTGTAAAATCCCAAAGAAACCTAAAATCCTTTAAACCACTAAAAACACTCAAACACCATAATACCCTTAAAACCCTAAAAACTCCAAAAAGTTCCCTAAAAATCCATAAAAAAATAATAGACCCTAAAAACCAAGAAAACCCCCTAAGAAATCCTTAAAATCCAAAAAACCATTAAAAACCCTAAAAACCTATAAAATTTTAAAAACCCAAAACCCCTATAAACCGTAAAAATACATAAAACGCCATGAAACCCTAAATAACAAGAAAACCAAAAAAAATCCATAACAACATAAAAAACCACAAAACATTGAAAAATCCTAAGAAAATGTTAGAAACCTAAAGACACTTAAAACCCATAAAAATAAAAAATGACAAAAACCCTAAAATCCCAAAAACAATAAAACCCCGAAAAACCATTAAAACCCTAAAAACCCATAAGTACCCTAAAAACCCATAAGGACCATAAAAACCACTAAAAAATCTAAAAAGAATTTAAACCCCTAAAATCATTAAAATATCTAAAAAATATAATAACCCATAAAGGCATAAAAACCCCCTAAAACAAAAAACCATAAAACTCTAAAAACCCTAGGAACCCTCAAAATACCTAAGAAGTATAAAAACACTAAAAATTTTAAAACAGTCCAAAAAATTCCTAAAAATAATGAAAATACATAAGAGAGCCTCAAAAACCAGAAAACATTTAAAACCCATAAAAATCAAATAAATGATAAAAACTGTGAACCCCCAAACCTTAAAAAAAACCCCTCAAAATCCCTTAAACCCATAAAAATCCATAAAATACTAAAATTTCCCTAAAAATAACTAAAAACATAAAAACCTGAAAACCCGGAAAAACCATATGAAATTATCAAAAATCTAAAATCACTGAAAACCCCTAAAACATAAAAAGTGCTAAATACCTTAAAATACCCGAAAACCCAAAAAACCCTTAACAACCACAAAACCCCCTTAAAAGCATAAAACCCTCAACACCCCATAAAAAACCTAAAAACCACTAGAAACACTAAAACCCCTTTATACCCTTAAAAATGTTAAAAACACTAAAAAAACTTGTAAACCCTACAAAAATTAAAAAACATAAAACCTCAATAAAAACTATAAAAACCCTAAAAATAATAAAAACCCTCAAAATCCCTGAAAACCTAAAAAAATCATAAAAGTCCAATAAAATCCTTAAAATACCTAAAAGTGAAAAAACCCAAAAAACCCTGAATTTTTTTAAAAAACCATAAAAACCAAAAAAACATACAACTTCAAAAAAAATGCGAAAGACCCTAAAAACAACTAAAAACTATAAATATTTTTTTAACCTCTAAAAAAATTTAAAACTATAAAAATCCTAAAAACACATAAAACCCATAAAAACTAAGAAATGAAAAAATTTAAAAACAAAACCCCTAAAACCATGAAAACCCAAAACACCATAAACCCATAAAACCCTTCAAAAACACTAAAAGTGATATAAAATGTAAAACCCTTGAAACCCCTAATTTTTTTAAAACTCAAAAAAAAACGTTAGAAAACCTCAAAACCCACAAAATCTCTAAAAACCCAAAAACCATAAAAATCTTAAAAAATCCCTAAAATAATTAAAAATATAATAAAATGAAAAACAATGAAAATACATAAGAAAAACATAAAAATGTAAAAATAGTAAAAATGCATACGAAACCTAAAAATGCTAAAAGGTTGAAAATTCCCTAAACCCTAAACCCATTAAACTCCCTAAAATCTCTAAAAACAATAAAAATTATATAAATATATAAAAACATAAAACCCTCCAAAACCCCAAATAACTCTAAGAATACCTTAAAAACCTAAAAATACATAAAACCCCAAAAAAATTAAAAATGAAAAAAAACCCTAAAAGACCTTTAAAACCTGAAAACCCTCTAAAAACCATTAAAATCCCTCAAAACCATAAAAACCCTAAAAACCCTAAAAACCCCTAAAAACCCACTATGAACTCATGAACAAATTTAAAACCCTAAAAGCATAAAAAACTCTAAAAATCTTATAAAACCTAAAAAACTCAAAAAAGCATAAAAATATAAAAAACCATTAAAACCCAAAAAACCCTTAAAACCATCAAAAATCCATACAAAGACTAAAAACCATCAAAAACATTTAAAAGAATTTTAAATCCATAAAATGGTAAAAAACCACCAAAACCTTGAAAACCCATAAGAAAACAACAAAAAACCTAAGATGAGTTAAATCCCCTAAAAACCTAAAATGTGTAAAAAACCCTAAAAGCACATAAAACCCCTAAAAACCACAAAACCCCTAAAAACCTGAAAACCCCTAAAACTCATAAAAACATAAAACCACTAAAAATAGTAAACCTATTTGAACCCCTAAAAACATTAAAAATTTTAAAAACACTAAAAAACACAAAAAACCCCTAAAAACCCAAAAAACCAAAAAACCCTAAAAACCTTTATTAGCTATAAAATCCCTCAAAACCCTAAAATCCCTAAAAACCCTAAATATCATTAAAATCCATAAAAATAACTAAAAAATTAAAAAACCAAAAAACCATAAAAACCTCTTAGAAAACTATAAAAAACTAAAACTACTTAAAAAACCCAATAACCTTAAAAAAGATAGAAACCAAAAAACCCCTAAGAACCCAAAAAACAAATAAAAACAATCAAAATCCCTAAAACCCCTAAAACTAATAAAAATCGTAAAAAAATGCCTAAAATTACCAAAAAATTTAAAAACCCCATAAAACCATCAAAACCCCTAAGAAAACCTTAAAAACATAAAAACACATAAGACCCCCAAAAACCTCAAAGTGCTAAAAACACTAAAAGACCCTAAACACCCTAAAAGATACTAGACACCCCTAAATATCATAAAACCACAAAAAATACTTAACAACCCTTAATACCCATAAAATCCATAAAAACCACTAAAAATTTTAATGACCCTTTAATCCACCAAAATTGTCAAAAAAAAAGTAAAAAATAAAAACAATCCTAGAAAAATAAAAAACCCATTAAAACAAAAAAACAAAAAAAACCCTAAAAAAACCATAAAAAACAAAAAAATATCCAAAATCCCTAAAGATCCATAAAAATCATAAAAATAAATAAAATTCCTAAAAACATTAAAAACCATAAAAACCATAAGAAAAACATAAAAACCGAAAAATGCATAAAACTTTGAAAACCTAAAAATTCTAAATACCATAAAAACCCCCAAACCCTAAAAACAATAAAAGCCCCAAAATCATAAAAAATCCTAAAAATCCATAAAACCCCAAAAAATTACTAAAAAATATAAAAAACCATTAAACCCATAAAAATGTTGAAAATATCCAAAATCCTTAAAAACAATAAAAAATACAAAACCCCTAAAAGCCTAAAAAATCATAAAAAACCTAAAAATCCTAAAAAACCCTAAAAACAATAATAAAATCCTACAAAAAACCTAAAAAACCATAAAACCCTAAAAACTATAAAAATCCAAAAAAAAATCCATAAAAATCCATAAAATTACATAAATATACCTATAACCCCCTAAAAACCTTGAAACCCCTATAAAAACTTTAAAACCCTAAAAACACTTATAATACCTAAAAAATATAAAATACTAAAATCCTAACATACCCCTAATACCCCTAAAAATATATAAAACCCTTAAAAACCATAAAAATCATAAAAAATACCTAAAAATTTAAAAAAACCCTTTAAAACCATGAAAATTCATAAGAAAACCTTAACATCCTAAAAAAACTAAAAACCCCTATAAAACCTTAAAACACTAAAAATACTAAAAAACATAAAAACACTAATAATAGATTAACCCCTAAAAACCTTTAAAAATCTTAAAAACTCATAAAAACCCAAAAAACACTAAAAATATAAAAACCCTTTAAACCCCTATAATACTAAAAAACTCTAAAATATCATTAAAACCCTAAAAAACTCAAAAAAATTTATAAAAACCCCCAAAACAATAAAAACTGTGAAAACCCAAATAAAACCTAAAAATACTCAAAATCCCTGAAAACCCTAAAAAAGCATAAAATAATAAAAACCTCCTAGAAACACCTAAAAATTTAGGAAACCATCAAAACCCATAAAAACCCTAAGAAAATGTAAAAAACCTAAAAACACTTAAAACCCCTAAAAACATTAAATACCCTAAAAACTTTAGAAGCATTCAAAATCCAAAATAACCATATAAACTCATAAAAATCCTAACAAATTCTGAAAAATTTATAAAAATGTAAATAACCCTATATCCCCGAAAGTCCCTAAGAAAACATTAAATACCTAAAACCACTTCAAACCAATAAGAAAGCTAAAAATGATAAAAAAAAAACTAAAAGACCCTAAAAACCATAAAACCCCTAAAAACCGTAAATTCCCTAAAAACCTTAACCCTAAGAACACATAAAAACCCTAAAACCCACTAAAAAACTAAAATCCCTTTGAACCCCTTCAAAATTTAAAAAACTCTAAAAATCCTTAAAGCCCCTTAAAACTCAAAAATACCCAAAAACCACAAAAAAACATAAAAACTATAAAAACCCTAAAACTCCTCAAAATCACTAAAAACCCAAAAAATACAATAAATGTCTTAAAAAACAGTAAAAATCCATAATTATGTAGTAAACAATAAAAACCCAGAAAACCCATAAGAAAACCATAAAAATCTAAAAACAATTAAAACCCCTAAAAACTAAAAGAAATAAAAAAAACTTTAAAAACCCTAAAAACCATAAAATCCCCTAGAAACCTTACAAAATATAAAAACCCTTTAAGCCACTAAATATATATATATATATACTTTTAAACTCCTAAAAATGTTAAAAACTCAAAAAGTATAAAAAACCAAAATTCAAAAAAAATCTAATAAAACAAAAAAATATATAAAACCCTAAAAATTTAAGAAAGATTAAAAACTCTAAAAAACCCTAAGAAACGGATAAAAACTTAATAACACTTAATCCCCTAAAAACATAAAAACAATAAAACCTCTAAAAATTCTAAAACCCTAAAAAATCACAAAAAAATTACAAAACCCCCAAAAAAACCCATGAAAATCCTAAAAAATACATAAAATCCCTAAAAATGAAAAAACCCTAATGAAATAAAACTAATAAGAAAAAATTAAAACCCTAAAAAACACATAAAACCTCTCAAAAACCTAAAATATTATTAAACCCTAAAAAACCCCTAAAAACCATTATTACCCAAAACCATAAAAACTACAAAAAAACTAAAAACCCTTGAAACTCAATAAAAATCATAAAAAACCAATAAAAACTCTAAAAAATTTTAAACCCATATGAACATTAAACAATTAAAAAAACATAAAAGACCTTAAAAAGTCAAAAAACCCTAAAAACAATAAAAATCATAAAAAATATCTAAAAATCCCTAAAAATGTAAAAAACTCAAAAGAATATTAAAAATAAAAATAAAACCTTAAAAACATAAAAAGACTAAAAACACTTAAAAACATAAAAAAATGCTATAAACACTAAAAAATCCAAAAAACCCCAAAAATCAAAAAAATACCTAAACACCATAAAAAAAACAAAAAAATCCTAAAAATTGATAAAAACTTAAAAAACCACAAAACCCAGAAAAAACATAAGAAAATATTAAAAAACTGAAAACACGTACAACCCCTAAAAACCATAAAAGTCCCTAAAAACCTTAAAACCTATAAATCTATTAAAACCCCTAAAACCCCACTAAAAATATAAAAACCCTTTAAATAATTAAAATTCTCATATATCTAAAAATTCTTAAAATTCCTAAAAAAATAAAAAAAACTCCTAATAATACGAAAAATAATAAATCCCGTAAAACCCCTCAAAATACCTTACAACATAAAAACCCATAAAAACATGAAAATCCCAAAAATCCTTAAAACTTAAAAAACCATAAAACCATGAAAAACCCTAAGAAAAACAGAAAACCATAAAAACAGTTAATACACCTAAACTATTTCATAATCCTTTGCAGTGCTCTTGGGAGATTCCTTAGAGGGAGATGTATGCCGCTCTAGCCCCTCCCCCATTTGAGGGAGAGGGGGTACCTCAGTCTTCCTCCAGTGCTTGGGCTCCTTCATTTTCCCTTATCCCTAATCTTGATTCACACCCTCCTTTCCCAGACATACTGATTTGTTAGAAAGTTCCAAATTTATATGATGGATTTCCTCAACCAGTGATTTCAATCTCAGAGTTCTCGAAGGCCTCAGATCTTCTGAATCTGAATTTGGTGGCCTATTTTAGTCTTAATCATCCTTTGATTGATACATTTTATAGGTTCATGTCTATATTGTGGGGTTTATAGTCGAGTTCAATCATTGTCCTTCTTGACAAGCGACACATACTTATTAGGATTTCCATAGAGGATGATTTGATCTATGCTTGGACAAAATCTCCTTGATACTTTAATGACTCACATTTTTTCCATTTCTGAAGGACATACGATTTTCGTATGAAGTGTGATTCTCTGTCTACGGTGCTATGTGTTAGTTTTCCCAAACATTCAATACCTTTCCAAAATAGGTCGATCATCCCTAATATCAGGAACATGGTTAGACGTTTCTTGTGTTCAGACAGTAGAACTAACAAGGATTTTCACTCAATTTATCCGCAAATTATGTTATATGGTTGATGTTTCTAAAACTCTAATCGAGTGGGTATAGATTGTGGTGGGTGAAGAGTTATATTGCAAACAACGAGTAGTATTTTAATATTGAAAATATTATTACTATTCCTATAAGCATATAAGGAACTAAATATTCTTAAATTGACAAGGCTGCAGGGAATATTGTGAGGAGGCTACTAAAAAATAGTATATTGAGTAAGGTCCTCATGCTGGCCTCCCCACTGGACCTTTGGATCTAAAAGATCTAATTATACCTACTTCTCTTCTAGGATAACTGAGTACCATTAACTTTGATCCCAGGGTTTTCGATATTTTTTATAATTTGAGTTGAAGTTTAGGGGTTTCAGAATTTTTAGAACAGGTTCTAGGAGAATCCAGGAAGTTTCCCTCTCATTCCATCATAGTCAAGGATGAAGATACAAGTAATGGTCTAGCATAACAAGACCCTTAAACACCCATTTAGAGTTTCCATGGAAAATTGAATGAGACCAATAAAGGAGTTTGTTCTCAGAACCATTTAGTTGTATTGGGTGACAGTGATTCAACCCCATTAAAATAACAGAATGATGAGGAGGATGGACATTAAGAGAATCATTCTTTATGAGGTAAGTCACATGACAAAGTGGTGGAAAATGATTCGGCCACTGAATCATGATCCTTTGATTCTAAAGAAGTGGAACTTGTGAATGATTACCTTCATTCCACTTCAATGAAAGGAAACAAGACCCTTGTGGATTCATGTGGGTTTATTCAGTATGTGAGGAGGCAGTGAAGATGGAAGGAATACTCAAATTTATCTAGTCCTCTTATTACAAGGTCATCTTGCATAGAAAAACTCCCTCAAAAGAGATTTAATTCTTTGCTTGAAATCCTAATGAGAAAGTATAAGGGGTTGATAATACATGTGAATCTAGAAGCACATTCCTATGATGAGGCGATTAAAACACATGAATTGGATCCAAATTCCATTGATCCAATCAATACAGATAAAGAGTAATTGGAATAAAAGAATTCCAAGGATCTCCTCTAACATTATAATGAATAAAAGTAATAGGAGTATTTCATGATCAAGGATTCAAAGGATAATTCACATAGAATGTTCAAAAGACCATTGTGGCTTGATTTGAATGAATAAAAAAACTCTTGGATTGATAAATAGAATTAGATTTCGATATGCGGCTTCGGCGAGGGGAAAACAATCATGGAGGAACAAGTGCATACATGGGACAAGATGAAATTTCAATTCGAAAATTTCATAAATGAAAATCCAGAAATGCAGGTTACCTCTATCAAATAGTGATTATTCAAGGTAAATAATTCTAGACACTTTAAATTATTCTGGAATTTCCTGTTCATATGAGGATAGAATTTATCTATATTATAAAATTTATTGGATTCCCATTTATTCTTTAAAATTAATTCTTAAATTATAATTTTATTTTGAGTTATTAAAACCCCTAAAAAACCCAAAAAATGCTAAAAACTCTAAAAAAACCCTAAAGACAATAAAACACATAGAATTCTTAAAAATCCTAAAACCCATAAAACCCTAAAAATATTAAAAAATATAAAAACCCCTTTAAATTCCTAAAAATTCTTAAAAACTATAAAAAAACATAAACCCATAACAACTAAAAAACCCTAAAATCCAAAAAATTCAAAAAAACCTCAAAATCCCAACAAACCCAAAAAACCCATAAAATCGTAAAGACCAATTAAAATCCCTAAAAATAAACAAATATACAACCCCAGAAAACTCTTAGAAAACCTAAAAACCTAACAATTCTTAAAACCTATAAAAAACCTAAAAATAATAAAAATGTTAAAAACCCTAAAAACCCTAAAACTCTAAAAAAATATATAAAAACTCTAAAAACAATAAAAATACTAAAAACCCAAAATAATTATAAAAACATAAAAAAATCCTAACAGTACTCATAACCCCTAAAAAAAACTATAAAAATAAATACAATTTAAACCCCTAAAAAACATGAAACCCCATAAAAAAATCTTAAAAACATAAAACAAAATGCTAAAAACTATAAAACCCCCTAAAATTTTATAAAATCCCTAAAAACCATAAAAACCATAAAAATCTTAAAATTTTCTTAAAAACCTCTAAAAAACAAAAATTTACTAAAAATAGAAAAAGACCCTAAACCCCCTTAAAACCATAAAAATCAAAAAATATAAAAAACCCTAAAAACCATAAAAATCCTAAAAACCACTAAAAACTATCAAAACCCTTTAAACCCCTATGAATGTTAAATAACTCTAAAAAACATTAAAAACTCAAAAAACTCCAAAAAACGAAAAAACCCCCTAAGAACACTAAAAAAACACAGAAAACCATAAAACTCTCAAAATCCCTAAAAACACTAAAAATCATCAAAAATCCCTAAAATATATAAAAAACAAATAAACTCTAAAACCCCTAAGAAAAAATTAAAAACATAAAAACACATAAAAACTCTTGTAAACCTAAAAACACTAAAAAACAAAAAACCCAAAAAATACAAAAAACCTAAAAAACCCTAAAACCCTATAAAAATGTGAAAAAAACCAACAACTCTAAAAACACTTTAAACACCTAAATTTTTTTAAAACATATAAAAAATATTAAAACCCCTAGAAAACTAAAAAAACCCTAAAAATCCCCAAAAAACCATAAAACCCCCCAAAAACACAAAACCCCCTAAAACTATAGGTATGCTAAAAACTCCCTATAAATCCCTAAAAATGTTAAAAACCATAAAAATTGAAAAAACATAAGAAAATGTTAAAAATATTAAACACTTAAAAACAATAAAAAACCTAAAAATTTTAAAACCCTAAAAATCCCTAAAACCACAAAAAACCCTCAAAACCCTGAAAATATTAATATCATAAAAAACCATAAAAATCCTAAGAAGATATCAAAACATCACTAAAAAATAAAAAAAACACTGAAACCTTGAAACCCCTTAGAAAAACTTAAAAATATAAAACTAATTAAAACCCAATAGAAACCTAAAAATGATAAAAATCCAAACTGAACCTAAAACCCCTAAAAACACCTAAAACAATAAAACCCCTAAACCCCCATAAAAATAATCAAAAACTAATAAAAACCCCAAAAACCCTTTAAACCCATAAAAATGTAAAAAACCATTATTAACCTTAAAAACCTAAAAAAACTAAAAAAAATCATCAAAACCCAAAAGTACCAAAACACCCAAAAAAACACTAAAATTCCTAGAAAACACTAAAAATACAAAAAACCCCTAAAAACCATAAAAATCCGAAATAGGTGCAAAAAAAATTAAATATGTAAAAACCTTGAAAACTATGAAAACCTTGATGAAAACCTTAAAACCCTAAAACACTTAGAACCACCAAAAGGGATAAAAACTTTAAAAAACTCTAAAACTCTAAAAACCCTATAAACCATAATAATCCATAAAAACCAAATAAATCCATAAAAATAATAAAAACACTAAAAATTATAAAACCACTTTAAACCCGTTTAAATGTTAAAAAACTCTAAAAACTCTTAAAACCTTAAAAACCATAAAAACAGAAGAAAATCCCCAAAACCCCAAAAAAACCATATAAACCACAAAATTTCTAAAAGAATCCATAAAAATACTTAAAAATCCCTAAAAACAAAAAAAACCTAAAACCCCTAAAAAACCCTTAGAAGCCCTTAAAAACCTAACAACATTTAAAACCCCAAATAAAATAAAAAATTATGAAAACCATAACCCTCCCTAAAAAATCTAAAAACCCTAAAACTCCCTAAAATCTTAAAAATACCTAAAAACTGTAAAAACCAATAAAAATCCAACAAAATCTGAAAAAACCCTAAATTTAAAAAATTATAAAAACACTAAAAACCTAAAATAAAACCTAAAAACCCTAAAAATACATAAACCCCTTACAAACCCTAAAAATGATAAAACCACTAAAAATCCTAAAGTACTATAAAAACCTATAAAATCATAAAATCCCTAAAAACCATAGAAAACCCTAAAAACCCATAAAGGCCCTAAAACCACTAAAACTCTAAAAACTATTTAAACCCCTAAAAACCCTAAGAAATCCTTAAAAACCTAAAAAAACTTTAAACCCCTAAAAAACTAAAAAACATTGAAAACCATAAAACCCCTAAACCCCTAAAACCCTAAAACCCCTAAAAAATCCCTTAAAATCGTGAAAACTCATAAAACTCATATAAATATCTAAAGATGTAAAAAACACAAAAAAACCATGAAAATCCCTAAGAAAAACAGAAAAACAGAAAAACACTTAAAACCCCAAAAAACCAAAAAAACTCTAAAAACCATAAAAGACCCTAAAAACCTAAAAACCCTTAAAAATCATAAAACCCCCTAAAAACTATAAAAACCCCTAAAAAGATAAAAAATCATAATACCTTATAAATACCCTAGAAACCCACTAAAAACTAAAAAACCCCTTTAATCCCCTAAAAATGCTAAAAAGTATAAAAACCTTAAAATGTCTAAAAAAACTCAAAAAACCCCCAAATATCCACAAAACCGTAAAAACAATAAAAACCATTAAGAACCCTAAAACCCTCAAAATACCTAAAACCCCTAAAAACCATACAAATCCTAAAGAGTCCTAAAATTTCCTAAAAATGTAAAAAACCCTAAAAACCCCAAAGATTACATTTAAAAGCTAAAAACTATTAAAACTTCTAAAAAACCTAAAAACACTACAAACCATAAAACCCCGATAAAAACCTTTAAAAACCCTAAAAACCCACAAAAAACATAAAAACCCAAAAAAACTCTTAATACCATTTAAACCAGTAAACACATAAAAAAACACTGAAAACCCTTTAAAACCCTAAAAAAATCACAAATATCTTAGAACCCCCAAAAAACCCTAAAAATCTTACAACCCCTAAAAATACCCAAAACCATAAAAACTATAAAATTCCAAAATATTCCCGAATAATACCTAAAAATATAAAAACCGCTTAAAATTCTAAAAAACCCTAAGAAAACCATAAAAACCAAAAAAAACTAGAAACCAGAAAAAGAAAAAAAACCCTAAAACCCCCAATAGCCCTCAAAATACTTAAAACCCCAAACCCCTTAAAACCTCAAAAAGCACAAAAAATACCTAAAAATGAAAAATAAAACCAAAAACCATTGAAATAACCTAAGAAAACATAAAAAACTAAAAATTATTTAAACCCCTAAAAACTTATAAGACGTTACAAACCCTAAAAAGCCTTAAAAACATAAAAACCATAAACCCCCTAAAAACATTAAAAACCCTGAAAACCCCATATAAACTATAAAACCAAAAAAATCAAAAACTAATTTAAACTCTAAAAACAATATAATTCTCTAAAAACCATAAAATCCTAAAAAAATGAAAAAACCTAAAACCAAAAAAACCATAATAACTCTTCAAAACAATAAGAATCCTAAAAGTCCCTAGAAGTCCCTATAAACATAAAAACCCAAAAAAACCCTAAGAAACCCTTAAAAACCAAATAACACTTAAACCACTAAAAAATATTAAATCACTAAAAATCCAAAAAAAACCCTAAAACACATGAAAATACCTAAAAACCAGAAAAACCAAAAAATCCCTAAAAATACCTAAAAATAGATTAATAAATTAAAAATTCTAATAACCTAAAAACACTAAAAAAACCAGAAAAACCTAAAAACACTCAAAACCCCTAAAAATATAAAAAATACTAAAAACCATAAAAGACCCTAAAAACCAAAAAAACCCAAAAAAAACACTAACAACAATTAAAAACCATAAAACTAATTAAAACCATAAAAAAACACTAAAACTCTACAAACCCTTTAAACCCCCAAAAAATGTTGAACAATAAAAAAACCTTAAAAACCCTAAAAAACAAGAAAAAAAAACCAAAAAAACCCTAAAAACATAAAATTCCCTAAAAACCCTATAACCCCATAAAAATGTTAAAAAATAGTTAAAACTCCCAAAAAACATAAAAAACCCTAAAAACCATGAAAAAACTGAATAAATCCTTAAAAATAAAAGCACATAAAACCCCTAAAACCAAAAAAATACTTAAAACCTTAAAAAACCCTTAAAACCCTAAAAAAAATAAAACCCCTTAAAAACATATAAAACATAAAACCACATAAAAAACTAAAAAATGCTTGAAACTCTATAAACAATTTTAAACCTTAAAAACATTAAAAACACTAAAAATTATGATATCCCTAAAAAATCCAAAAACCCCAAAACCCCCCAAAAATATAAAAACATTAAAAAACTAATAAACCTCAAAAACCCTAAAAACCCTAAAAGTCATAAAAATTTGAAAAAACCCTAAAAATACCTAAAAATGAAAAAACCCAAAAAACCATAAAAATCTCTAAGAAAACCTTAAAACCTAAAGAAACATAAAACTAATAAATACCCTAAAAATTTTAAAAACCTTAAAAAACCCTTCACCCCCTCAAAATCCATAAAAACCCTAAAACCCATAAAAATCCTAGAAAGACCTAAAAATCCCAAAAAAATAAAAATAAAAAAACTTTAAAGCCCTTAAGAAAATCTTAAAATACTAACACTCCTAAAAATCTACAAAACACTAAAAACCAAGAATCCCTAAAAACCAAAAAACCACTAAAAACCATAAATACCCAAAACCCCTAAAAACCATACAAAACCATGAAAAAATCTTTAGACCCCTAAAATCATTAAAAACTATATATCCCTAAAAATTAATAAAAAATCAATAAAAAAAATAAAAACCCCAAAAAACTATAAAGTCCCAAAAAACCCAAAAGCACCTAAAAACCCTAGAAACACTATAAACCATAAAATCTTAAAATATCCCTAAAAATACCTGAAAACATAAAAACCCTAAAAACCATAAAAACTCATAAGAAAACCTTAAAATCCAAAAAACAGTTAAAACCTCTAAATAACCTAAAAAACGCTAAAAACCCTAAAAATATCTAAAAACATAAAAACCATATAACCACTAAAAATCCTTAAAAACCCTAAAAACATAAAAAAAACAAAATTCCCCCATATCCTTGAAAATTTATAAAACATGAAAAACCTTGAAAACCCCTAAGATAATCTTAAAATCCTAAAAACACTACAAACCTTTTAAACCAAAAAAACTCTAAAACCCCTAAAAACCATAAACCCCTAAAAACTATAGAACACCTAAAACCCATTAAGAATCCTAAATCCCCATAAAAACCCAAAAATTCACTAAAAATATTAAACCCCTTTAAACCTGTAACATCCCACCCCTTACCATTAACTTGGGATAGACATGGGACATTATTAGGCCTTAGGGGACATCCCCAATACACCCAAGGCTGTAAATAAATTCCAAGGGAATCATAAATAGTTGTGGGATGATTTTCCCATTTAAAATAAAACAACCAAACCAAGATAACTACAACCTAATAACCACTAAAAGATGTATGAGTAAAATGTAATAAAAATCAAGGAGAAAAAACCAAACCAAACTATATAAGAGTACAAAGAGGAAACAAAAAACTAAAAAACCCAAAGAAACAAAATACATAAACTCTATAGATCCTAGTATTATCTAAGATCCAACTATACAATCCATTCCCATAGTATCAAAAGGCATCACTATAGAACTGTGATACCTGGACTTTACCTATGTCTCGAAATAAAACATATGAAAATGCACCAGAGTTCCCAAGAATGTGGTATGTATAAAACTCAGTTGGATTTCCCCAATAACTTCCCTACTCTTGTCATTAGGATAGAACAAGTTAGAAAATTTATATAAAATAGTTTAAAACTGATTTTAAGTATTATACATAAAATACTAAAAATATTTTTCCAAACCCAAACCATTTCTATGTAAAGAAAATAAAATATTTAAAACATTTCACATTTCCATTTGGAATTTTTGATACATGATCCACACACACCCACACATGCATACTCTGGTGATAGTTCCATACTCATGAGTTGTCTATCATTGTTCTACCATGTTTTCACAAGGTAACTATTTTTCAAGTTCCCCAATGGAACACACCCCTTATAGTGGGTCATGTCATTGTACCCCAATGATACATGCCCTATATTTAGGGTCACATCAACAAAATGAAATCACATAAACACATGTCCCAAATCCTAGACCAAACCAATTGAGCATCCATTTCAATAAAATAATAATTTTATTAAAAAAAATTCAACTAATTATCATTCATCAAAAGAAAATAACCATTTTAAAATCATCATTTTAACATCATAAGTAATTTTTCACTTTCCACAAAAGAACCAATTTTTAAAATTTTAAAAAAACACTAAAAATGGTTTCTATAAAATATTTCACACAAATTTTACAATCCAAACCCTAAAATTCAATCAATTTTATGTCAATAATTTTATTACTAACCAATAAGAGTCTACATTGAATCCACTTAGCTCATAAAATTAGGTAAAAATGAAGAACCACAAAAAGTCTTCAACAAACCAGCTTAAAACTCCAAGAAACATCCTTTGCTCTTGTTCCCATTACACAAAAAACCATATATCATCGTGATCCAAATAACACGCCATGGATATATCTCTAAAATATTAGATCCATTAATCAAAGAGAGGTAATAATAAGATAACTAAGGAAAACAACCAAGAACGATCACTTACCACGGAATCTGATCCTCCAATACACTTAGATTTTCCAATAGATCACTCCTGGATCAAGAGGAATGGTCTCTCTTGCCTTTGGAAGGAAATGGAATAATTTTATGGCCTAAAAGGGGGGAAACAATGGATTAAGGATGTGATTCAGATTTAATCCACATAATTTGAATCTAAATTTTAATGTTGTGTGGTTAGGGAACACAGTTGGGAAAACCATGCACAAGTTGTTGTCCCAAGGAGCACCTCCCCTAATTGGCTCACAAAGTTATAAAAATTGCATACCCATCATACATTATCCACTATTTCAAATGATAAGATGATCACATGGTTTCTCATGGACATCTATATTTGTTTTTTAAACTATGTGCCAACTATGAACCTACCTAGGGACACTTTTTTCAATTGTATGGTTTCCTGGAGGTGTTTCATGATTTCTAATAACCGTTCTCAAATAAGTCACCTCTAGAAAAGCCTCAAAAATTCCAAACTCCTCTAAACCTTTCCAAACCTATCCCAATTACATTATATACTTAAAATAAATAAATAAAGTATTAATTACCTAAAACTGGTTTACTAAATTTTCCCCACCATTGGATTTTCCGTCCTTGGAAAGTATAAAACCTCCACTATCATAAAAGAGTTTGGAAAAATTCTTAATCATTTCCTTATCATGCTCCCACATTTCATCCTAAATCTGAGCATGTTCCCATAAAACTCACACTAAACCAATGAATTTCAAATGAAAGATTTTCCCTTGCCTATCCCCAATCTGTACTAGCATATGAACCAATTTAACATACTGATCAATTCCAACATGATCCTATAGAATCACATTGTCAGGATCAGGTTGATACTCTTTAATTGAGATAAAGGAAACACATTATACACTAAACTTATGTTTTGTGGAAAATACAACTAATATACCACCTCAATAACTCATTAATGTATCTCAAAAGGGCCTATGTATCAAGGATATAACGTTCCTTTCTTCCAAAAAATAAGATTCCCAATCCTTGGAAATATTATCAAGAATACATAATGACTCGCATATAATAAAAAAGGTCTCCGATGATGATCCTATTATGATTTCTGATGATTCTGAGACATCACCATCTTTTTTATAATAAACTAAATCTTCTTTGTTGTCTCTTGTACAAGGCTTGGTCCAACTAATGAAGTCTCACAGGTTTTCACCAAACTATGTAGATAACGATATGGAATCCCCTACAATTCTTCAAAAGGTTCAATATGCATCGAGGTCTGATAATTGTTGTTATACAAGAACTCAAGTAATCTTATGTACTATTTCCATGATACATAAAAATAAATTACACAATCCCTAAGCATGCATTCCATTTTTTGTATCATCTTTTCAGATTTTACAACTATTTGAGTATTATACGCCATGCTCAAAGTCAATTGACTACCAAGGGATTGCTACTAGGATTTCCAAAAATAATATTTAAAATAAGGATATTGATCTGATCCTATCCAAATTGGTATTTTTTCCCTCTTTACCACTTTTAAATATATATTTTAGATAATTATTCCACAGTATGAGATTCAAAAATATGGATGAAATGGGTTGATGTTTTGATATGATCTACTATCAGCCATATAGAATCGTGTTTCCAAACCATCCTTGAGAGACCTATCACAAAATCCATGGTTGTCTTTCTCCCATTTATAAACAGGAATATATGAAGACTGCAACATATCTTTTGGATACTGGTTATCTTCCTTAACCTCTTTAAAGGTGAGGCATCTCATAACGAACTCCTCCAAATTTATTTTTATTCCATCCCACAAAAATTATTGTTTCGGTGCCTCATTAATATTCTGTATTCCAGGATTAACATCCCACATTGAATGGTGGTAAACATGAAGAATTTGTTCTTGAAAATCCATAGGTACTACCATCTTATCTCGAAAGCAAAAAAAATAGATATCCCATATAGCTTACATCCCTCAATGGGTCCCCACCAATAATTTTTGACCTCATAGAAAAACATTCATGAATAATATGTATATACCTCTTTAACCTACTCAACCAAATTATGAACCAAAGAAACTTGAAATAAAACCACCTCGCTACCTCGGTCTTCACAATCCAAGTGTATGTAGGCTAACACAGACATCAACTACCACTAATCTACAATCTCTTTTGGAAACTGACTATACGAATTTCAGCTTAATATGTCTTCTACCAAATTTCCTTTACCCTATGTATACATCAAGTCAAATTCATCCATTTGGTCATACTATATCTATCTTTTTTTCTTAGATTCAAATATCTTAATGAGAAAATGTGTTTCGAACTCTTATGATCTGCGAACACCAAAAATTTATCAACAATGAGGTAATGACACTAAGTCCTCAATGCATGGACTATGAAAGCTAATTCCAAATCATGTTCTGGGTAGTTATTCTCATGAAATAATAACTTCCGTGATCCATATGTAACAACATGATCTATCTACACGAGAACACATCCCAACCCTGATCTTGAAGCATCAAAATACATCACATATTATAGTCCTTATTCTGAAATTATAAAGATTTGTGCTGATATAAGGATAAATTTAAGCAGTTTAAATGACTTCTTTCATTCATTGTTCCATTGGAGTGGAACATTTTTCCATTTCAAATATTTCATTGGATAATCTAGTGGTGAAAAAAAATGTTCAATAATAACCAGCCATACCAATGAAACTACAAATCTGAAAGAATTTTTTTGAAGATTTCTAAGATATCCCATCTTCTATCTTTTTTGATCCATAGAAAACCCATTTTTATAAAAAACATTTCCATGTAAATTAAACTCTTGTATCAACAAAATTATATTTTAAAAATTTGGATTACAATTGATGATCCCAAAAAATACCCAACACTATCGCTATGTGTTTCTCATATTCAAACCTTTTCCTTCAATATGCCAATATGTCATCCACAAATACCACCACAAAAGAATCCAGAGACCTTTTAAATATCAGATTAATCAATTACACAAAGATAGATGGTGTATTAATAAGACCAAAAGGCATAACCACATACTTATAATGGCCATATCTACCCTTGAAAGATGTTTTTATAATACCCTCCTTCTAAACCCTTAATTAGTGATAACCTGAAAAAAATTAAATATTAAAGAACCACTAGTATCCTCTCAATTTATCAAAAAATTCATCAATTTTTGGAATATGATACAAATACTTTATCATAACTTGGTTAAGATTATGATAATTCACACCAATCCTTAGAGTTCCATCATCCTTTTTAATAAACAAGAGTGGTACTTACCATGGAGATATAATAGTCCAAGTGGACCCTTTTCTTTCCAGTTCTTCCAATTAGAATTTAAATTCCATTAATTATATTAGTTTTATATGATAATATGGATGTGAGATATGACCAGTCCCTTGTAAGAGAGTAATCATAAGTTCCACTTCTCTGGTGGGTGGAAACCCTGAGAAATCCGTGGGAAACACATCAAGAAACTAATCAACTATTATTGTAAATCTACCATTCGCAATCTCATATTTTGATTATATGGTTGACACTACAAATTAGTATGAGATAGTTCCAATAAATATTTATAAAAATCATTTTACACATACCTTTACATTATAGTCTCCTCTAAAGAGACACTCAATGTCATCATCAATCATAAAAATAACCCTTTGAGTATAACAATCAATGTAAGATTTGAATATTCCCAACAAATCCATACAAAATATTGTTTCATAAAAATCCATATCAATCATAATGAAATACAATATAAATTCAGAACTATCTATAGTTATAGAACATTTTTTGAACGTAAAGGATCTATAGTCACCTTGGACAAGAGAAGTTTTAAATTTCAAAATAGAATGCATCATCTGAACATGAAATCCTAGAAGATCAATAGAATGAGAAGAAATAATGTAATGGGTTTCAAATGTTTCAAAAAAATATTTCATAATGGTATAATTAAAAAAAATCATACCTCTCACAACTGATGGTCTATATTGATCATCCACAATCACTTTCTCATCTCTATACAACTACTTACTCACAGTACTTTGTTCTTTATTATCCTATTGAGATTTACCTGGTTAAAGATTCATGGAGTTCCTAGAATCACCATGGATAGATTGGTTCTATTGATGAGAATTATTATTCTATATTCATCCCATCTAAGTACATGACATCTAAGAAACATGATATCACTAAAGATTCACATCTAAGAAACATGATATGTGTACCTATACTCTACCATAACAGCACTAAAGATTCCCCATCTTGTTTCAATTGTGACATGATCTAGGTGGTTCCTAACAATCTCATTTAATGTGATCAAAATAACCACACTATGAACATACAAGATTTCTCTTGGGTTTATGAGGAAGATTCACATATCCATCCATTTGGTTCTGAGTGATACCACTACCTTGGAAATAATTGTCCCACTTCCGCTTATTCGAAGCATTAGAGTTTCGACCTTTTTCCATAGGTATCAACATGATTCCTCCACCCTTAGTTCCTCAAATGCCTTTTTTCCATCATATATTTATTAAACATCTCCATATAATCTATTATACAATGAAAATTAATCTTTGAGAGAATACGTTGCCTTAAGCCTGATTAAAAAAATGTGTTCCTTTAAGGACACACTTGATGAAAAATCGGGTGAAAAAGAACTAAATTCTTTAATTTATCCCCATTCTCTATAACTTAGAGGTTCTCCTACTTTAGACTAAAAAACTCCATCAATATAGTAATCTAGACCATGTGAGGATAAAATTTATTTCTTAAAAATTATTTAAAATCCACCAATGTAAAGACTTGGTCTAATTTATCTAGAACTTCTAAATCCCACCAATGGAATTCTAGATCCTCTAGCATATAAATTATAAAATTGAATTTCATCTCTGCTGTTGTTCCTAAGAAATCAGTGTTATATTCATCATATTTATACCCACTTCTTATTTTTTCGGTTCCAAATCACCCTAATAGATGTGTGGATTTTGTTTTTAGAACTGAACAGAATGATCCACTTGACTTGGTTCACCCCTTCTATTCCCTATATCCACAACCTAACATTCTTTGACAATACTCTGAACTAGCAATTGGTTCACATGTGGATCATGTGAAACCACATTCACATCTTCCTCTTTTGGTTGGTTTCCATGATTCCTATCAGGTATCAGTTTCTATAACCAAAATAAAAATCCATTTAGTCTAACTATCTTGAAACTAAAGGCATATAAATTTCAAATTTCTCACATTATAAAAATCACCAAAATGCTTTCCAAAATTCAAAGATTTTCTTCCTTCAAAAGGCTATATAATCACACCATTTCAAATTTCAGAATACTTTTTAAAGACCACAATCATTCCATTGAAAATAAAACCATTATCAATTGTTTCCAAAAATCAACACTATTTCCCCAAATCATAAATCATTCCTAAAAATTAAATATACACTCTTAGTGGGAAGTCATTTCTATCAATGCATGCCATGCTCTTCACATCAGAAAAACCACGATGATGAGGTTAAAAATCCTAGAAGTGTCTCAAAACACTTATGTAACCAACTCCCTAGAAACTTGATGTTTAGCAGAAATAGTTTTGCTACACCTCTTTATGCTCTACATTTCAAGTCTCGAAGTTCCTATTCCTTACTACCAATCTGACTTGAGGAAAACCTAGAATGATTTATCGACTATAGGATAGAAAAAACTGAAACTATTGTCCCAAAAAAAATATTTTGTCTGGACAACACTGAAACTATTTGTAACACTCCTCCCATCTCTGTTGGATTGGGAGGATAGTGGGACATTACTAGGCCTTAGGTGACATCCCCAAGACACCAAAATCTAGAAATAAATACCAAGGGATTTTTAAATAGTTGGGGGGAAATTTTCTCTTTGAAATAAAACAATCAAACCAAGATAACTATAACCAAATAATCCCTAATTGACACATTAGTACAATTTAATACAACTCAAATAGAAATAGACCAAACCAAACTCTATCAGAACACAAAGTAGAAACCAAAAACTAACATACCCAAAGACACCAATGACATAAACTCCATATATACTAACATAATACATGCTTCAACTCCAAAATACATGCCTATATTATCGTGATGCATCACTAAAGAAATATGATACCTTTTCTTTTCTTATGTCTCAATATACAATATATTAAAACCCACCAAAGATGAAAAGTATGGGGTGAGTATAAAAATCGATAGGATTTCCCCAACGACTTCCTTACTCACTCCACAAGGACATAACAAGTTAGCACATTTATATAATATAGTTTAAACCCAATTTTAAGAAGTTTATATCAAATTATAAAAATAATTTTCGAACCCCAAAACATTTCTAGAGAAATCAACCAAAAAACTCTTTAAACCATTTAACATTTCCATTTGACATACCCATTACATGATCCACACACACCCACAAGTACATGCTCCAATTAAAGTTCCATAATCATGAGCGGTCTCTCACCAATCTATCAAATCATCACAAGGTAACCATTTCTCAAGTGTCCCAATGGTACAAAACCCTTCTATTGGGTCACTTCATTGTACCCCAATGGTACACACCCCCTATCTAGGGTCATTTTATTGAAACAAACTAATACCAACACATATTTTATTTACCATGCCAACCCAATTAAGCCACCATTTCAATAAAAAATCCTTTTATTGAAAAATGTTTACAACCACTTTCCATGCATGGAATGAAAATAACCATTTTAAGATCAGTATTTTAAAATCATGTAGCAAATGTCACATTCCACAAAACAACCAATACTTTCAATTTCAAAAACCATTACTAAAGAGGGTTTCAATAAAACATTGATCATAAATTTCACAATTAAAACCAATAAATTTAATCAATTTGAAATCAGTAATTTTAGTTCCAATCAATAGGAGCTTAGAGTGAAGAAACCTAACTTGAAAACTTAGGGGAAAATGAAGAATGATACAAATTCTTCCACAAACCAGCTTGAAACTCCAAGAAATGTCCATATATCTTGTTACTTTGACAAAAAACAACCATATCTCATCTTGATTTCATCACAAACCATGGATATATCTCAAAAAATAGATACAATAATCCAAGAGGGTGAAGAATTATAAAACAAAAGAAAACCACCAAGAACAAGCACTTACCAAATAATCTGGGCCTCCAACACACTTAGATTCTCCAACGGATCACTCTGAGATCTAGAGGAATGTTCTCTACAAACTTTTCAAGGAAATGAAATTATGATATGAACTAAGAAAGTAAAAAATGAATTAATTAGGTGATTCAGATTAAATCCAAAAAATCCAGATCTAATTTTTAACGCTTCATGGTTAGGGTTTATATTTAGGCAAACCGTCCACGAGCTACAATCCCAAGGATCACCTCACTAGATTTTCTCACACAGTTAGACATACCGTGCTAAAATAATTGCATTAGTCACTATCTCAAATGATTGTAGGATCCCACAGTTTCCCCCTGGTATTTAAACGGTTTTGAAAAATTGTATACTAACCGTGAACACACCAATTGACCTTTTACTTCCCTTACACAATTTTTTGGAGGTGTTGAATGGTTTCTTCGACAGTGTGGATCTTCAACTTTGGCTTGCAGATGGGTTCGGCTATAGTGAATGATGGATTCAGATGCGGTGTGGCGACTATTTGTTTGGGATGGCGGAGGATTTTCTCTGCTGTCTCATGTGGTTAAAGGTGCAGATAGAGTGCGTGGTTCTATGGATCTAGAATTGGAAGGATTTATGTGGCTTCTCTGGTTGATGAGGATGGCGTGGTGCCAGCTTTCTGGGGATGTGTCAGATCTCGTTCTTTCTAGATCTGTAGGTGATTGGTCTATGCTGAAGATCCAGATTGTGGTTGCAGAGATGATTCCTCCATGGATGGGTCAACGGTTTCGAAGATATCAACGGCGGATGATAATTCCTTGATGGCGTGGTTCCTGGCCTCCTCCACGACGTTTTGTGGGGGTCTGGCATTCTCAGATTTCGATGCTGCATGCTTCCCATATGTTTGCGGAGCAGTGCCTGGGAGAAGTTCAGCAGTTTCGCTGGTGTTGCATCGTTTCTCGTTGGATGCAGAAGGCGTGGATTGTTGGTGGTATCATGTTTGATTCAGGTTTCTGGGTTTTCAAATATGCTCATTCTTGTTCCACGATTAAGCTCCAGGTCTATTCCTCTGCCCGATCTTTGTTTAATGCTTCTGATACTGGCCAGTTTATGTTTTGTGGTGTTATGGTTTTGGTCCTTTCTTTCCGACAGTGCCAAAGCGGTTTTTTTGGCCTCGAATTTACTTCTGAAGTATATGGTTGGATCATTATATTATGGATCTTCTTATGGTGGTGGATGCTTCTGTTATGGGATGATGTTGGTTCTGTTCGCTGGGCTTGTATTGAGGTGTTGCGTTTTGGTTATGTGTTGCAACTTCTGGGTTGCTGGAAGAGCTGTTTTAGTTGTGTGATTGTTCCTGCTCTGGGTGATGGTTATGTGTTGTTGGTAGTTTCTTGTTTTCGTGTGAAGGTGTTGGATTCTGGTCTTTGTGAGATTGGATACCGGTTGCTTCTTGGTGGTGAGCTGCCGAATGCTGGTGATGGTGAGGATTGTGATTTTGATGTTGATGGTTCTCTGATCTTAGATGCTGGTGGTTCTGTGATGTGGGATGCTGGTGGTTCTAGATGCTGGTTGTTTCTTAGATGGGAGGTGCTGAAGCTGCGGTTTATGGTCATGCAGCTGCTGGATGTTGTTCGCTGTTCGAGTTTGGATGTTGGTCGTTGGTTAGCTGTGAGCTGCTGGATACTGGTTGATGCTGGATAATGGTGGTGGCTTCTTTGCTTTGTGTGTTTTCTATTTTGTTCTTGATTTTTCTTTTTTTTGGGTCTTTTTTCTTGGGTCGTAAAGGGTTTTTGGGTGTGGGTTGTTTGACCCCTCCCATCCGTTGTCTGTTGTGCCTCTTTTTTCTTTCTAATAAATTTGGGGGGGGGGGGGGTTGGGAATAGCCCGTCCCTCGCATCTTCCTTGCCCTAAAAAAATTCAAAATCCTAAAACCCCATAAAAACCATAAAACCACTAAAACATCTAAAACCCTCTAAACCCCTAAAAGTTTTAAAAACACGAAAAAACCTTTAAAACTCTAAAAAAACTAAAAAAATCCTACAACCCCAAAATATCCCCCAAAACCATCAAAATCCCTAAAACTGTAAAAAACCAAAAAAAACCCTAAAAAATACTTAGAAATAACTAAATATTCTAAAAAACCATAAAAACCATGAAAAACACTAAGAAAACCTCAAAAACCTAAAAACACTTAAAACCACCAAAAATCTAAAAACCTCTTAAAACTCAAAAACCCTTAAAACCCATCAACACCCCTATAAATATAAAAGACCTTAAAACACATAAAAATCATAATTCTCCTAAAACTCTAAAAACCCTTTAAACCTCTAAATACATTAAATTACTCTAAAATCATTGAAAACCCCTACAAAATTAGAAAAAACCTCTGAAAACCCCTAAATATCCTACAAAACCTAAAAACCCTCAAATTCTCCAAAATCTCTTAAAACAATAAAAATTATAAAAATCACCAAAAATCCTAAAACCCCAAAACAACCCTTAGAAAAACATAAAAACCTTAGAAACCTTAGAAACCTAAAAATCGCTAAAGACCCTAAGAAAACCTAAAAATCCTAAAAATCCATAAAAACCCACAAAATATCTAAAACCCTTTAAACCATAAAAATATTTAAAATCCCTAAAAATCCCTTAAACATAAAAAAACAAAAAAACCTTGAAAAACAAAAATAAAACATTAAAAACCTAAACCACTTTAAAACCCTAAAAAACATAAAAAACACTAAAAACCCTAAAATACCCTGAAAACCTTAAAATCCATAAAACCCACTAAAAACACTAAAACCCCTAAAAACTAAAAATAAAAAAACGTTTTAAACCCCAAAAAACTATGAAAATATATAAAAACCATAAAACCCCTAAAACTTGATAAAAACAAAAAAACACAAACAAATTATAAAACCCCTAAGAACCTAAAAAAGCTGTAAAAACCTTCAGAATCACTAAAAACCCTAAAAATCATAAAAACCCTAAAAAATCCATAAAATCTATAAATATTTAAAAAACCCTAAAAACTCTAAAAATCCCTAATAAAACCGTAAAAACCTAAAAAACAAATAAATCCATAAAAAACAAATAAAAATATTCTAAAACCCCTAAAAATCCATAAAAATCTTAAAACCCATAAAAACGCTGAATATCTTAAATATCCATAAAAACAGATAAAACCCCAAAAAAATCACCAAAAACTCTAGAACCCATATAAACTTGTAAAAAAATTTAAAAAATATTCAAAATCTTAAAACCCAAAAAAAATCAAAAAACCCTAAAACCCACTAAAATCCCTAAAAACCATAAAACAAATAAAAATTCATAAAAATCATAAAATATCCCAAAAACCACTAGAAACATAAAAATCTTTTAAAACCTAGAAAACTATAATGAAAAAAAAAACCCTAAAAATTTAAACCCATAAAAACCTAAATTCCCTAAAAACCATAGAATCCCTAAAACCACTCAAAATCCCAAAAACAATCCTAAAAAACTGAAAAAATAATAGAAATCCATAAAAATCCCAAAAAAAGTCATAAAAAACCTAAAAACCCCTATGAAAACCTTAAAAACCTAAAAACAAATGAAACATCTTAAAAACCTTTAAAAATTATAAAAACACTAAAAAACCATAGAACCTTCCAAAACCATTAGAACCCTAAAAATCCAGAAACACAATAAAAACTCTAAAAATAATAAAAACCCTAAAAACATTAAAACCCTTAAAAACCCTTAAAATCTCTAAAAACCCTAAAACCATAAAAATCATTAAAAATCTCTAAAAATACCTACAACATAAAAAACTAGAAAACCCAGAAATACCCAAAGAATATATTAAAAAACTAAAAACACATAAACCCCCTAAAAATCTAAAAAACATTAAGAATCCAAAAACCACTAAAGGCATTAAAACCCCATAAACCCCTAAAAATACCGAAAAAACAAAAAAACCATAAAAATCCTTAAAAAGCCTGAAAATTCCCAAAAATGTAAAACGCCCTAAAAACCTAAAAATGTATAATATATCCTTGAAAACCTAAAAACAATTAAAACCCCTAAAAATATTAAAAATTTCTAAACCCCTAAAAGGCCCTAAAAACACTAAAACCCTCAAAACCCCGTAAAACACCTAAAAAACATAATAATCCCTCAAACCCCATAAAACCCTTAAAACCTATTTAAAACTATAAAAACATTTGAAACCCCTAAAAACGTTAAAAAATATATAAAACCTTAAATAACACATGAAATCCCAAAACCTAAAAAAACATTAAAAACACTAAAAAATCAAAACACCCTCAATATCCCTAAACTCCCCAAAAAACATGAAAATCCTAAAACAACCTAAAAACACCTAATTTTTTTTCTAAAAACCATAAAAAAATTTAAAAAACATAAGAAAACCATAAAAATCCAAAAACACTTAAACCCAGAAAAAATCCAAAAAATCTACAAAAACCCAAAAAAATACTAAAAACCCCAAAAAACCCAAAAAATTATAAAACCACTAAAAACCATTAAAAAACCATAAAACCCAAAAAAAACTAAAACTATAAAAATACTTTGAACCCCAAAATATGTTTAAAAAAACTCTTAAAACCAAAAAAACCCTAAATACCAAAAAAACCAAAAATATAAAAAAACATAGAACCCTCAAAACCCATCAAAACCTAAAAAAACCATAAAAATACTAAAAAATTCCTAAAAATTCATAAAAACATAAAAAACATAAAACTCGGAGAACACCTAATAAATCCTTAAGAAACTAAAAAACATAATACCACAAAAACATAAAATTATAAAAACCCGAAAAACCCTAAACACCATAAAACCTATTTAAATCCCTAAAAAACTAAAAAACAAAAAACAAATCCCTGAAAAATCCCTGAAATTCATAAAAACATAAAAACCTTAAAAAACTATAAAACCCATAAGAAAACCTAAAAAAATAAATACACTTAAAATCCATAAAAACATAAAAAACTAAAAACACTAAAAACATTAAAAACACTAAAATCCATAAAAACCTAAAAACCCCTTAAACCCTTAAAACCCAAAAAACATTTAAAACCCTAAAAACACAAAAAAATATTAAAAACCTAAACAAACCAAAAAATATCCTAAAACCCCCAAAAAATCCCTAAAAACTTAAAAAACCCTGAAAACCCAAGAAAACCTAAGAAAACCTTAAAAATATAAAAACACTTTAAAACCCTGAAACATAAAAACCCTAAAAACTATAAAATTATCAAAAACCCAAAAAACATAAAAAACCATAATAATCCTAAAAAAGCACTAAAAATCCCTAAAAACATGAAAAACCCTAAAATCCTATTAAAACAAAAAGAAAACCCCAAAACCCTAAAAACATTTAAAACCACTAAAAACCTAAAAGAATGCTAAAAACTATAAATGATCTTAATAAGCCCAAACCACCCAAAAACCCAGTAAAACATTAAAACTCCATTAAAACCCATAAACCCCTAAAACCCTACAAAAATCTCTAAAAACATATAAAACCCCAAATCATTAAACAAACTCTAAAACCCCTAACAATTCTAAAAAACTCAAACAACCATATAAATTTCAAAATACCATAAAACCCTAAAAATACACATATATATATATAATCTAAAAACACCAAAAACCCTAAAAAAAATCCAAAAAATTTATAAAAATAAAAAAACACTAAAAGGCCCTAAAAATCAGTAAAAATATAAAAAAAATCCTAAAAATTTGAAAATCCCTAAGAAATACATAAAAAACTAAAAACACTAAAACCCATAAAGACCTAAAAATTCTATAAAAACTAAAAAACCCCTAAAAAACATAAAAACCATCAAAATTTTTAATACCCCTAAAACCATTAAAAATCTAAAAAATACATAAAAATCCTTAAAAATGTAAAAAATTGAAATCCCTGAAACCACCTCATAAATCCTTTAAAAACTAAAACAATGAAACCCCTAAAAAACTAAAAAGTCCCTAAATCCCAAAAATCCCTAAATCCAGAAAAGTTATAAAAACCTGAAAATGCCCTTAAACCCCATAAATATCTTAAAAACCCAAAAATTTATAAAAACCCTTTAAATCACTAAAAATGTTAAAAAACTGTAAACAACCTTCAAAACCCTAAAACTCAAAGAAAACCCAAAAACAAAAAAAAACCATAAAAATAATAAAAATACTAAAAACACCCTAAAAATTTAAAAATATGTAAAACGATGAAAACCTTAAAAATGATAAGAAAACCATAAAAACCTAAAAACAATTAAAATCATTAATAACATGAAAAACTCAAAAACCCATAAATACCTAAATACAGAAAAAAACCATGAAAATCCCTAAAACCCAAAATAAAGCACAAAAATCCTAAAAAAACCTAAAAATCCATAAAAACGTAAAAAATACTAAAAACGATGAAAATCATACGAAAAAAATTAAAAACCTAAAAATACATAAAACCCATATAAAACCTAAAAATGCTAAAACCCTATACACCCTAAAATACACAAAAAAACCCTAAAAACCAAAAAACCCCTAAAACCCATAAAAAACCACAAAATCCACTAAAAACTCTAATATCCCTTTAAAACCCTAAAAAATTTGAAAAACATAACATATTTTTAAAACCCAAAAAAACTCAACAAAACCCTAGAAATACATAAATAAACATAAAACCCCTAATACTAAAAAATAAATAAAATGCTAAAAACATAAAAATCCTAAAACTTCCTGAAAAATACCTAAAAATGTCAAAACATCTTAAAATCTAAAAACCCTAAGAAAACATTGGAAACCCAAAAACAAATAAAACCAATAAAAACCTAAAAAATTCTAAAACCCTAAAACACTAAAACGTCCTCAATATCACTGAAAACCGTAAAAAATCATAAAAACAAAAAAATCCCTAAAAATACCTAAAAATGTAAAAAACCATAAAACCCTTAAAACCGCTAATAAAAAATAAAAAAATCTAAAAACAAATAAAACCCATAAAACCCCATAAAATGATAAAAACCCTAATACCCTCTAAAAATCTAAAAACCCTTTAAACCCCTAAAATCATTCAAAAACTCTAAAATCCTTAAAAACATAAATTTAATAGAAAACCCCTAAAAAACCAAAAAACCCCATAAAAATCATAAAAGATACCTAATATTCTGTCAAATTGTAAAAATATCATAAAACCCATAAGAAAACCTTAAAAACTAGAAAGACATAAATCCCCTAAAACCATAAAAATTGATAAAATCCCTAAAACCCATAAACCCCTAAAAACACTCAAAATCATTTAAATCCGTAAAAACATCAAGTAAGCATATAAATCCTGAAAAATCCCTATAAATCCCTAAAAATTCCAAGGAAAACTTTAAAAACCTAAAAAACACATAAAATGCCTAAAAACCTAAAAACCTAAAAAATGATAAAAACCTTAAAAGACCCCAAAAAACCCTAAAATTACCTATAAACCATAAAACACCATTCAAATATTTAAAAACCATAAAATAAAGTAAAACTCTTAAAAATCCTTTTAAACTCATAAAAATGTTAAATACTCTAATAAACCTAAAAAATACTAAAGAATTAAATAACACCAAAAACCCCAAAAAAAAAATCCTTAAAACCCTCAAAATCCATAAAATCTTAAAAAACATAAAAATCATCAAAAGGGTATAAAAATCCCTAAAAATGTAAAAACCCCACACAAACCCTATAAAACCCTAAAAAACATTAAAATCTAGAAACCCTTAAAATCTCTAAAGTCCTAGAAAATTCTAAAACCCTAGAAAATGTTAAAAACCCTAAAACCCTAAAATCCCTAAAATCCCTAAAAATCATAAAAATCATAAAAATCCTAAACACCATAAAAATACTAAAAAATACCAATAATAAAAAACACCAAAAACCTGAAAAACCATAAGAAAACATTAAAAACCTAAAAAAATTAAAACACTTAAAAACTAAAAATTGTTAGAAACCAAAAAAACACTAAAAAGAGCCTAAAACACCATAAAATCTCAAAAAACTTGTTAAAATACTAATAATCCAAAAAACCCAAAAAACCCAAAAACCCACTAATAACACTAAAACCAATTTAAACCCAAAAAAACTTATAAAACTGTAAAAACTCTTTAAAACCATAAAAACTAAAAAACCCCGTAAATAAAAAAGCAAAAAACCTCAAAACCCTAAAATTATTGAAAAACCCCATAAGAATCCAAAAAACATAAAAATAACTAAAAACATAAAAATAAATAAAAACCTTGAAAACTCCTAAATAATCTTAAAAACCCAAAAAACAGTTAAAACCCCTTAAATCGTAAAAATTGCTAAAAAATTTAAAAACCTAAAAACCCCTAAAAAACCATTAGAATCATAATAAATCCCTAAAAAAATCTATAAATATGTAAAAAACCCCAAAACCCTTAAAAACCCAAGGAAAAATTAAAAACCAAATAAACACTTTAGACACTTAAAAACCTAAAAAACACTTAAAACCCTAAAAATCCCAAAAATGGCCCTAAAACACTAAAACCCATAAAAACCATAAAAACCATAAAAACCCTAAAACCGTAAAAACCCTAGAAACTCATAAGAACAGTAAAAATAACAAAAAACCCTCAAACCTTAAAAAAACAATTTTTTAAAAAAACTCAAAAGACCTTAGAAACCATAAAACCTGAAAAAGACAATAAAAACCAACAAAACCCCTAAAAATTCTAAAAACCCCTAAAAATCCCAAAAAACCATAAAAATCCTTAAAAACCCTAAAAATCCCAAAAAACATAAAATACTCAAAAAACCCAGAAAGCCACAAAGAAAACCTTAAAAACATAAAAACACTTAAATCCCCTAAAATCCAAAAAAACTATAAAAAACCATAAGCCCCCTAAAACCCCTAAAAGACACAAAAATCCCTAAAAAAATATAAAAACCCAAAAAAACCATAAAAATCTTAAAAATATCCTAATGATATTTAAAAATATAAAAAACCCTAAAACTATGAATACCAATAAGAAATTTTTAAAAACCTTAGAACACTTAAAAACCCTTAAAACCTGAAAAAAATGCTTAAAACCTAAAAGCACTAAAAGACCCAAACCCCCCCCCCCCCCAACCCCCAAAACCCTTAAAAACTCAAAAAACCTATAAAACTCTAAAAACAACTAAAAAATATAAAAACCATCTAACCCATAAAAATGTTAAAAAACTATAAAAAATCATAAAACCCTTAAAACTAAAATAAAACTAAACACCCTCAAAATCATAGACACCCTAAAAACCTCTAAAACCCCACAAAATCCTCAAAAACCTGAAAACAAATAAAAATATGAATAAAATACCTAAAAAAACGTAAAATATAGAAAACACTAAAACCCTCAAAACTCATAAAATAACCATAAAAACTAAAATCACTTAAAAACCATAAAAACGCTAAAAACCAATAAAAACACACAAAACCCCTAAAAATCCTAAAACCCCTCAATATGTATAACAACCCTAAAAAACCATAAAATCCCTAAAAATCCATAAAAACCTAAAAAACCATAAAATCCTGAAAAATAGTTAGAAACCCTTAAAAACAAAAAAAACACATAAAACCCCTAAAACCTATAATGGTAAAACCCTTAAAAACCTTAAAAGACTATAAAAATCATAAACCCCTAAAAATATAAAAACTCCTAAATCCTTAAAAACCCTAAAACTTATTAAAATCATAAAAAACTACGAAAAACTCTAAAAAAACATTAAAACTAAAAGAAATATAAAAATGATAAAACATTTAAAACCCTAAAAAATCAAAAAATCCCAAAAACCCATAAAACCCCAAAAATCCTAAAAAGGCCCAAAAAATACCTAAAAACATAAAAACCCCCAAAAACAAAGAAAAAATTTATTAAAACCATAAAAAATTAAAAAAAACATAAAACCCCAAAAAACCTAAAAAATTCTAAAAACACAAAAACCCCTAAAAACCTGAAGGAACCCTAAAACCCCTAAAAACCTTTAATAACACATAAAACCCTAAAACAGATAAGAACTCCAAAAACCATTAAACCCCTAATTTTTTTAAAAAAGTCTAAGAAACCCTAAGAATAATAAAAAACTCAAAAAATACTACAGAACCAAAAAAACAAAAAAAAACACTATAAACCCTAAAAACCCTAAAACCCGAAAATACCTAAAATTCCCTAAAAGCCATAAAAATCTAAAAACCCCCTAAAAATCCCTATAAAGTTAGAAACCCCCTTAAAACCGCTAAGAAGAAATTTAAAACCTAAAAACACATAAAACCCCTACAGACCTAAAAAATGAAAAAAAAACACTAAAAAACCCTAAAACCCTTAAAAACAGTAAAAACCCTCAAAATCCGTAAACACCCAAAAACTGGAAAAAACCTAAAAAATGTAAATTTTCAAAAAAAAACATAAAAAACACAAAAGACCAAGAAAATCCTTAATAAACCATTTTAAAACTAAAAACAATTAAAACCCATGAAAACATAAAAAATGAAAATAACCCTAAAAACAATAAAACTCATAAAACATTAAAATCCCTGAAAACCATAAAATCCTAAAAAACTAAAAACTATAAAAACCCTTCAAACCGGAACACACATTAAAAAACTCTACAAAACCTTAAAACCCATAAAAATCAAAAAAAAAACTTAAAACCCCACAACCCCATTAAAACGCTTAAAATGTTAAAAACCCTCAAAATCACTAAAAACTCTAAAACTCCTAAAAATCATTAAAATCCTAAAAATATATAAAAATATTAAAAACCCTCAAAATTTGAAAATCTAAAAAATGATAAAATCCCAAAGTTAACCTAATGCCATAAAAAACCTCAAAACACTCAAACCCCATTAAAACCTTAAAAACATTAAAATACAGAAAACCCTAAAAATAAATAAAAATGATAAAATACCTAAAAACCCTAAAAACCCCTATGAAAACATTAAAAACCTCAAAAAAAAATAAAATTCCTACGAAACCTAAAGAATTTTAAAACCCCCAAAAGACCCTAAAACCTCTAAAAACCATAAAACCACTAAAAACGTCACAAAAACCTAAAACCCATAAAAACCTAAAAAACAAACAAAAACCCTAAAACCCATTAAACCAATTAAACATTAAATAATAATAAAAATGTTAAAAACCCTAGAAAAAAAATAAAAACCCAAAAAACAATAAAAACCCAAAAAACCTTAAAACCCCTAAAATCCCTAAAAACTCTCGAAACCTTTAAAATCTAAAAAAAGCCCTAAAAATACCTAAAAACAATAAAAACCCCTAAGAAAACCTTAAAAAAATAAAAACACATAAAATACCTAAAATCTTAAAAACCCTAAAAACCCTAAGACACTAAAAAACTCTAAAAACCCCCAAAAACATAAAACCCTAAAAACCTCAAAAATCCATAAAACCCTATAAAACTACTAAAAATTATAAAATCCCTTTAAACACCACAAAACATCAAAAAACTCTTTAAAACCTTAGAACCCTAAAAACCTCAAAAAACACTAAAACCTCCAAACAATCATAAAAATTTATAAAAACTTTAAAATCCTTAAAAATACTAAGAACCCAAAAAAACAATAAAAATCCTAAAAAATCCCTAAAAGTTCCTAAAAGCATAAAAAAAAATAAATACAATGAAAATCATAAGAAAGCATTAAAAACATAAACACACTTAAAACAAGAAAAGAACTTAAAAATGAAAAAAATCCATAATGTCCTTAAAAACCATAAAACACTTAAAAATCCTAAAACCCCAAAAACCGTAAAAATCCTAAAAAAGGACTAAAAATCCTAAAATAAAAAAACACCTAAAAATCATGAATACCTCTAATAAACTAGTAAATGCATAAAGACTATTAAAAATCCAAAAAATATAAAAACTCTTAAAACCCTAAAAATCCCTAAAACTCCTAAAAACCCTAAAAACCATGAAACCCCTAATTTTTTTTAAAAAACTATAAAAACCAATAAAACCCCTAAAATAACTAAAACTATATAAATACGTTAAACCCCTAAAAATGTTAGAACGAAATTATAAACCCTTAAAACCATAAAAAACTCAAAAACCCTTAAAAACCAAAAAAACTATAAGAACCCTAAAATCCATCAAAATCCATAAAAAACATAAACACCCAAAAACACTAATAAGACCTTAGAAACCTAAAAACACTTAAAACCCTCAAAAAACCTAAAAATGATAAAAACCATAAAAATCCCTAATACCCATAAAATAATATAGAAATACTAAAAAATCCATAAAAATCCCTAAATCCAAAAAAACCCTAAAACCATGAATCACCCAAGGAAAACATTAAAATGATTAAAACACTAAACCCCCCAAAACCTAAAAAATGCTAACAACCCATAAAACTGTAAAATACCCTTAAACACATAAAACCCCAAAAAACCCACTAAAAACCTCAAAAAGCTTTTCAAACCCTAAAAACGTTAAAAAACACTAAAACCCCTTAAAAATAAGTAACTCAAAAAATCGATAAGGAACAAAAAAATCTCTAAAAACCCACAAAATCTTAAAAACCGAAGAAACCCATAAAAATAAAAAAGAACTCTAAAAATTCCTAAAAATGAAAAAAGAACCTAAAAAACTTTAAAAACCTATGAAACCCACAAGATCCTAGATACAATTAAAACCCCTAAAAACCTAAACAATGTTAAAACCTTAAAAACCCTAAAAACCCCTAAAATGTAAAACCCTCCTAAAGTCTTACAAAACCCTAAAAACTCATAAAAACCCTAAAACCCACTAAAAACTCTAAAAAACCATTAGACCAATAAAAACATTTAAGACCATAAAAAACTAAAACACATTAAAAAACTAAACAAACCCATAAAACCCAAAAACCATAAAAACCGTAAAGACCCAATAAACCTTAAAAGTTTAAAAATCATTAAAACCCGTAAAAACCCATAAAACCCATAAAACCATAAAACCCCTAAAAATATTTAAAACCCTAAAGCCCCCAAAAAACCCATAAAAACCACTAAAAATGATAATAGCAGTTTAACCCCTAAAAATGTCAAAAACTCTAAATCCCTCAAACACAAATAAACTCAAAAAACCCCTAAAAACCGAAAAACCCATAAAAACATAAAAAAATGGTGAAACCCTAAAAATCTATGAAAACTATAAAAAAACCCCCTCAAAACCCTAAAAAATTCCTAAAAACATAAAAACCATAATAAAATCATAGAAACACAAAAAAATAAACCCCTAAAAAACTAAAAATGCTAAAAACACCCAAAACCCCCCTCAAAATCCCTAAAAACCTGAAAACCCATAAAAATTATAAAACCCACTAAAAATACCATAAAACATAAAAAACTAAAAATGCCTAAAAAACTCAATGAAAACCTTTAAACACTAAAAACTATTAAAACCTCTAAAAAATCAAAAATGGAAAAAACCCCTAAAAACCCAAAAAAAACCTTAAACACCCCCCCCAAATAACCCCTAAAATTTTTTAAAAACACAATAAAGTAATTAAAATGACTAAAAACTGGTATAAATATGAAAAAAATGAAACACCGATAAACTTTAAAAACTCTAAAAATATTAAAAACACTAAAAACTCAAAAAAATATTTTAAAACCAAAAAAACAATAAAATCTCAAAAACATAAAAAACACAAATAACCCATAAAAAAGATTAAGTACTCTAAAAATACCTAATATATAAAAAAAACTTGAAAAAATATTAGAAAAACGTAAAACCTAATACACATCAAACCCATAAAACCTAAAAAACACAAAAAACCCCAAAATCCATAAAAATGATCAAAATTCCTAAAATCCCTAAAACCCCATAAAAATCCAAAAAATTCCACATAATTCCTCAAAGTCCCTTAAAATGAAAAACCCAAAAAGTATGAAAACCCCTAATAAACCAATAAAAATATAAAAAAAACATTGAAACCCAAAAACCCTTAAAATGGCTAAAAACCTAAAAAATAAAAAAAACCCTAAAAACCGTAAAAACCATAAACCCCTTTAGAACCTTAAAACCCATAAAAACTCATAAAACCGTAAAACCACCAAAAAATCTAAAAACCATTTATACCCAAATAATGTTTAAAAACTCTAAAAAAGAATAAATCCGCTACAATATAAAAATCCCTAAAACCCCTAAAAACCAAAAAAACCCAAAAAAACCCCTAAAACCCCTCAAAAATCCATAAAAACCATAAAACCCATAAAAATCATAAAAATCCCAAAAAATCCCTAAAAATTTAAAAAATGGTATAAAATCTAAAAAAACCCTCTAAATACCTTAAAAACAAAAGAACTTTAAACACTTAAAAACCTAAAAACATTCAAAACCCTAAAAACCCATAAAAACCCTAAAACCCTCAAAATCTATAAAAACCATACAAATCCTAAAAATACCCTAATAATACCAAAAAACAAAAAAACCCATAAAAACCATGAAAACCCCTAATAAAACATTAACAACATAAAAACTCTCAAAACCCATGAGAACCCAAAAAACACTAAAAACCCTACACACCCTTAAAAACCATAAAACCCCAAAAAGCCTTAAAACCCCTAAAAACTAATAAAAACTCTAATAAACCTCTAAAAATTCTTAAAATAATTAAAACAACATAAAATTTTAAAAAACTCTAAATAGCTCTAAAAACTCAAAAAAACCCCTAAAAATTCAAATAACCCATTAAAACCCTAAGAACCCATAAAACCCAAAATATCCATAAAAACCCTAAAAATCCTAAAAAATCCATAAAAGACACAAAAATCATAAAACCCCCAAAAAACCAAAAAAACCCCAATAAAACATTAAAAATGTAAAAATACTTAAAACCCCTAAAAACATGAAAAATCCTAAAAACCAAAAAAAAAACCCTAAAGACTATAAAAACCCCTAAAAACCCTAAAAACCATAATAACCCATAAAAACCCTTAAATCCACTAGAAACTCTAAGAAACATTTAAAAATATAAAATCATTAAAAACATTAAAAACGAAATGACATTTGAAACCCGAAAAAATCTAAAAACAACACACCCTATAAAACCATAAAAAACCGAAATACATAAAAAACCATAAAACCCCTAAAACCTTAAAATACCTGAATATCCCATTAAACCCCCAAAAATTATCACAAACTTTAAAAACACTTAATATTCAGAAAACATTAAAAGTCTCAAAAACATTAAACCACTAAAACCCCTAAAAACCATCAAAAACCCTAAAAACCATAGAAACCCATAAAATTCCTACTAATTCCCAAAAAATCCCTAAAAAGATAAAAATTCCTATAAACCCTAAACACCCCTAAAAAACCTTAAAAACCTAAAAACAATTAAAACCCCTTAAAAACCTATAAAAATATAAAAGCCATAAATACCCTCAAAATCCCTAAATACCCTAAAACCCATAAAAACCCAAAAGAAGTTATAAAAATACCTAAAAACATAAAAAACCTAAAAACCTAAGAAAACCATAAATACCTAAAAAAAATTAAAACCTCTAAAAACCCTAAAAATACTACCCCCCAAAATAACAAAAAACCCCTAAACATTAAAACACCCATAAAACCTAAAAAACAACTCAAAAAATCTAAAATCTCTTTTAACACCTAAAAATATTAAAAATATTTTAAAAAACATTTAAAATCCTAAAAACGGTCAAAACCTATAAAAACCCTAAAAACCTTGAAAATCCTAAAAAATATCTAAAAATATAAAAAACCAAAAAAACCCCTAATAAAAACTTTAAACCAAAAAACACATAAAACCCCTAAAAACCTAAAAAAATTAAAAACTATAAACCCCCTTAAAAACCATAAAAATCCAAAAAACAATAAAACCCATTAAATCCTTAAAAACCCTAAAAACCTATAAAACCCCTAAAAATCCTATGAAAACCTTAAAACCCGAAAGAAATTAAACCCTTAAAAACCCAAAAGACCCCAAAAATCCCAAAAACCCCTAAAAACTCAAAAAAACAATAAAAACCCATAAAAACTTAAAATAACCTAATATTCCTTAAAACCCCTAAAAACACATTAAAAACTCTAAAAACCCTTTAAACCCCTAAAAACATTAAAAAAACTCAAAAAACCCATAAAAACCATATAAACTCAAAAAATCCCATAAAACCCCAAAAAACCAAAAAACCTAAAAAACCCTCAGAACCATTAAACCTTAAAAATCCATAAAAATACCTAAAAACATAAAAACCCCTAAAAACCCAAAGAAAAAATTAAAAACCTAAAAACAATTAAAACCCCTAGAAACCCTAGAACCCCCAAAACCCTAAAAGGATAAATACCCTAAAAACCCTAAAACACTAAAAATCCCTAAAACCCCTAACAAACCCTTAAAAATTATAAAAACCTAATGACAATTAAAACCCTTAAAAACCTAGAAACACTAAAAACCCTAAAAACCTTAAATACTCTAAAAACCATAAGACCGCTAAAATCCTTAAAAATACGAAAACCCCATAAAACCCTAAAACCCTTTAAACCCCTAAAAACATAAAAAAAATCAAACCCTTTAAAACCCTTAAAAATTAAAAAACCCTAAACCCCTAATAATTCATAAAACACATAAAAATTATAAAAACCATAAAAAACATTCAAAACCCAAAAAACCTTAAGAAAAAACTGAAAACCTTAATATACTTAAAACCCCTAAAAACCTAAAAATGCTAAAAATCATAGAAAATGATAAAAATACTAAAATCACTAAAAATCTATAAAAACCATAAACCCCATAATAACCTAAAAATCACTAAGAATCCCTACAAATGTAAAAAACCATAAAAACCCTTAAACCCAAAAGAAACCCTAAAAATAATAAAAACGCATACAACCCTTAAAAACTGAGAACTCTAAAATACAATAAGACCCCAAAAACCCAAAAACCCCAAAAACCATAAAAAACCCAAAAATCAATAAATCCCTAAAAACTACAGAAACTCTAACAAACCATTAAACCACTATAAATTTAAAAAAACTATAAAACCTTAATAATCCTAAAAAAATCAATAAAACCCTAGAAACCCAAAAAAACAATTGAACCCTAAAACCCTAAAACCCTGAAAAATACTAAGAAATTCATAAAAAGTTAAAAACACTTAAAAACATTAAAAATCCTAAAAAAAATGAAGACCCCCCAAAACACTAAAAACCATAAAAGCCCTTAAAACCAAAAAAAACATTAGAAACCCATAAAAACCCAAAATATCACTAAAAAATTTAAAAACCTCATTGAAACCATAAAAATATTTAAAAAAAAGGAAAAACAATAGCAATCTTAAAAAACTCCATTGAAACCTAAGAACCTAAAAACATATAAAACCCATAAAACCATAAACACCCTAAGAACTAAAAAAATCTTAAAAATCCATAAAAATCAACAAAAACCTAAAAACCTTATGAAAGTATTAAAAAACTAAAAACATGTAAAACCCTTAAAACCCCAAAAAATATAAAAATTTTAAAACACCCTAAAAACATAAAATACCCTAAAACCCATCAAAATTTATAAAACAACTAAACACCCAAGAAAAATAAAAAAATCCCTAAAATCAGTAAAAACGAAAAAAACCGTAAATCCCTGAAAACCCTAAGAAAACCATAAAAATATAAAAAAAAAATTAAAACCCCTAAAAACCAAAAAACTACTAAAAACCCTAAAAAACTAAAAAACCCTAAAAAACCAAAGAACCATAAAACACCCTAAAAATCTTAAAACCCCTAAAACCATAAAAACATTAAAAACCCACTAAAACTCTAAAAACCCTTTAACCCCATAAAAAAGTTTAAATTCTAAAAACAATTAAATACACTAGATTTTAAAAAACCAACTACAAACCCAACATAAAACAACAAATCCCCTAAAACCCCTAAAAACATCAAAATCCATAAAAACAATACAAATCCCTAAAAAGCACTAAAAATGTAAAAAAATAAAAAACTGTGAAAATTCCTAAGAAAAACCTAAAAATTTAAAACACTTAAAACACCTAAAAATCTAAAACCCCTAAAAACGCAAAGAAACAAAAAAAACACTAAAAAACATAATAACTATAAAAAATATTTAAAAACCCTAAAAACCCTAAAAAATACAAAAACTCTACAAACCATTTAAACCCATAAAATGATAAAAACTATAAAAAACCTTAAAAACCATAAAAACGGTAAAACCACAAAAAAACATAAGAACCCTAAAAACACTAAAAACCCTAAAAAAACCTAAAATCCCTAAAACCATAAAAACCCTAAAAACCATACAAATCCTCAAAAAAGTACTAAAAATATGTAAAAACATAAAACCACTAAAACCCTAAAACCCCATAAGATAACCATAAAATATTAAAAATAATTAAAACCCTAAAAATATAAAAACAATAAAAATGCTAACACCCTAACCCCCCCCCCAATCCCTAAAAACCCTAAAAACCATAAAATCACTCAAAATCCCTAAAAACAGAAAAAAACCTAAACCCACCCCCCCCCCAAATAAAAAACAATAAAAACATAAAAATGCATAAAAACCACTAAAAACTCAAAAAACCCTTTAAAACCCTGAAAATTCTAAAAACTCTATAAAATTTAAAAACCTAAAAAACCAATAAAACAAAAAAAACCTGAAATTACTAAAAACAATCAAAATCCATAAAAACCTTAAAAGACCATAAAAATCCTAAAAAAGATCTAAAAATAAATAAAAAGGTAAATAACCCTAACATCTATGAAAACCCTAAGAAAACCTTAAAAATATAAACACCCATAAAATCCCTAAAAACCTAAAAAATGCTAAAAACTCTAAAAACCATAAAAAATACATTAAACCCTCAAAATCCCTAAAAACCCCAAAAAACAATTAAAAACTAAAAAATACATAAAAATCCCAAAAAAATGCTAGAAACCAAGAAAGACCCTTGGAAAACCATAAATGCTATAAAACAGATAAAACTAGAAAAACCCATTAAAACATTAAATACTCTCAAAGCATTAAAACCCCTAAAAGACCCGGAAAATCCTAAAAACCCTAAAAATCCATTAATTCCTTCGTAGCAACTAAAAACACTAAAATCCATTTAAACCCCTAAAAACGTTTAATAAACTCTAAAAACACTTAAACCCCTAAAAACAAAAAACCACAGTAAAACCCAAAAAAACATAAATACCCAAAAAACCATAAAACACCCATAAACCCTCAATATCACTGAATATAGAAAAAAACTATTAAAATCCTAAAAATCCCAAAAAATCCCAAAACAACATAAATCCCAAAAAAAACTAAAAAAACAAAAGAAACCCTTAAAAACCTACAACTCCTAAAAAACCTAAAAATACAAAATCCTAAAACCCATAAAAATATAAAAATCCATAAAAACCATAAAAACCTTAGAAACACAAAAAACCTAAAAAACCTAAAAAAACATGAAAATTCTTAAAAATGTAAAAAACCCTAAAAACCTTAAAAACCCCATGAAAACCTTAAAAACCTAAAAACAATTTAAACCACGAATATGCTAAAAACACTAAAACCCCTAAAAACCATAAAAACCCTAAAAACCTAAAAACCCATTAAACCCAGTAAAAACTATAAAAACCATTTAACACTTAAAAACATTTAAAACTATAAAAACACTTACACCTCTAAAAATCCCAAAAAACCCTAAATACCCAAAAAACAATAAAATACTTAAAAATCATAAGTACACTAAAAATCATAAAAATCCTTAAACACAACAAAAACCATAAAAATGTAAAAAATACCTAAAAATTTATAAAAACATAAATATCTAAACAACCATAAAACCCCTAAGAAAACATTAAAAACCTAAAAACACTTAAAACATAAAAACCTAAAAATTATAAAAACAAAAAAACCACAAAATACCCTAAAAACCCAATAACCCATAAAACCCCAAAAAACCGAAATAAACCAAAAAACCACCCCAAACCAGTAAAAATCCCAAAAAACATAAAAAATCCAAAAACAAAAAAAAGTCCTTAGAAAACCTAAAACACCTAAAAATAATAAACACACCTTAAAAATATAAAAATAAAATAAACCCTCTAAAAACCCACTAAAAACTCTTGAAACCATTTAAACCAATGAAAATGATAAAAAAATAAAAAAACATTAAAAACCTAAAAAACAAAAAAAGCTGAAAACTATAAAACCATAATAAATACAAAAAAACTCTAAAAACCGAAAACATCATAAGAAAGCCATAAAAATACACTAAAATGTAAAAAACCCTAAAAACAATGAAAACCCTAATAAAATATTAGAAACCAAAAAACACTTAACACCCCTATAAAACCTAAAAAATCTCCTAAAACACTAAAAATCATAAAAATCCTAAAAAATCCTCAAAAACTCAAAATCCTTAAAAACCATTAAAACGATAAAAATCCTAACAAAGCCCTAAAAATCACTAAAATCGTAAAAAAAACCATAAAATCATTAAGAAAAACTTAAAATCATAAAACATTTTAAGCCCCTAAAAACCTAAAAATTCTAAAAACATTTCAAACCCCCAAAACATAAAACCATAAACCCCTAAAGACCATAAAAACCCTAAACCCCCATAAAAATAAAAAAATAACACTAAAAAATATAAAAGCCATTTAAACCCCTATAAATGTGAAAAACTCTTAAAACCATTTAAACCCTTAAAAAACTAAACATAAAAAACAAAAAAAAAACACTTAAAGTCACTAAAAAATATAAAGAATGCAAAAACCCCAAAAACCCTAAAATCCGTAAAAACCCTAAGCACCCTTAAAAGCCCTAAATATCCCTAAAAACCTTAAAAACCATAAAAATCCAAAAAAATATCCAAAAATAACTAAATATTTATAAAACACTAAAGAACCTATAAAAATCATAAGAAAACCTTAAAAACATAAAATCACTTAAAACTCCAAAATCCCTAAAAATTCCAAAAACCCCCAAAACCCTAAATACCCTAAACCCCTAAAAACCATAAAAACCCATAAAAAATCTAAAAAATCCACAATAATACCTAAAAATAGAAACACCCCTAAAACCATAAAAACCCTTAAGAAAACATTAGAAACCTAAAAAAATTAATACCCCTAAAAACCTAAAAATATTAAAAACCTAAAAAACCACGAAACCCCTAAAAACCTTAAAAACTAAAAATCCCTAAAAACCAAAAAATCCATAAAAAATCCTAAAATACCCTAAAATACCTATAAAAGTAAAAAACCCTCAAAACATGAAAACCCATGTGAAACCCATAAAACCCAAAAAATAGTAAAAACCCCTAAAAACCTAAAAATGCTAAAAACCCTAAAACCCTAAAAAGACCTTAAACCCCTAAAAACTATAAAATACCTAAAAACCATTAAAAAACCTAAAACCCATAAAAACCCTAAAACCCACAAAAACACTAAAACCCATTTAAACCCCTAAAAACATTAAAACATCTAAAAAACGCAAAAACCCAAAAACCCAAAAACCCCTAAAAATTCCTAAAAGCCCTAAAAACCATAAAAAAACCATAAAATACCTAAATATGTAAAAACCCTAAAACCTCTAAAACCCCAAGAAAACCATAAAAACCTAAAAACACATCACTAAAAAAAGGTTATTAGTGGAATTTTTTTGTAGACTAACGATGGTTTAAGCCGCCACCTAATAGTATAGCATAGTTTTGGAAAAACTCCATGTATTTCACAATCATTGGTTATTTAGAGGCGGTTTTTTTATTTCGCGGTGGTTATTTTATGTGTCGTTTTTAGATCATTTAGCGGTAGTTTCTGGTTTATTCACAAGGTTTTTTTAACACTAGGAAAATATAAATAAAATAAAATAAAATTCCACCAAACATATTAGCATAGGTTTGTCTTAGAAGTGGTTAATTATACGCACCACTAAAACATATATAATTTAATGTATTTCATGGAAATTATTGAAAACAACTGATAAATAATTTTTTTACTAATTTAACAAAAAACTAATCATATATACATCATATATAAATAGTCATATATAAAAGCGTCTAAATTCATCATTACCTCAGTCTCAGTCAATCCATAAACCTCTCAACCAATACCTTAGTCATCAATATATACAAATAAATCATGTCCAACAACAACTGATTCCCAATATACATTCAAGGAATAACATAATTTGGAATGAAATTCAAATGATTCCAAAACATCAAAAATTACTTATATATCATTTTTCTAGAGTATAAAAACAATATGAATGCGTTTTATTAGTTTTGAGTTGGTCAGTTTCCCTTTTTACTAAAATGGATATCAATTTTAAATTAAAAGAAACACTTGGAGACTTTCTAGACACATTGTGCATCATATTGAGGTGAGGTTGATTCCTAAATGTCACAAATTACTTATGGATCATTTTACTAAACTATAAAATCAATCTGAATGTGTTTTCTTAGTTTTGAGTAGGACATTTGGTATTATTACTAAAATAGATGTCAACATTAAATAAAAAGGCTCACATAGAGCCATATAGATCTCACCATGCATCGTATTGAGGTAATATTGATTCCTACACATCAAAAATGAATTATGTATCTTTGTAATAATTTATCAAAACAATGTGAATGCATTTTCTTAGTTTTGAGTTGGTCATTTTTTTCATTTTACTAAAATTGATGTCAATTTTAAATTATAAGACACCCTTGGATACATACTGGTCACACCATTCATGGGATTGAGATGTGGCTTGTTAATAAATGTCTCAAATGACTTATGAATAATTTTTCTGATGTTTCTAAACAATCCAAAAGTTTTTTCTTGGTTTTGAGTAGCTCACTTTTATTTTTTATTAAATTATCATTTTAAAATGGAAACATGTACATTGAATCATACTGACTACATTGTGTATTAGTCTGTATAATTATGATTCCTACACATCAAAAATGATTAATGAATCGATGTAATAAATTATTATGATAATTAAAGTGTGATTTCTATGTTTTCAGTGTGTGAAACTTTTTGAACTAAAATATCAATTTTTAAATGATAATGGGCACATTGAGTCACAACAGAAACATACTACATTGGATTTATGTTAGGTTGATTGATACATTGAAAAAATGACTTAGGAATAGTTTTCCTAAAGTATCAAAATAATCGGAATGCATTTACTCAGTTTTGAGTAGGCCAGTTTCCCTTTTTACTAAAATGTATATCAATTTTAAATAAAAAGATGAACTTGGAGATACAAAGTGCACATGATGCATCATATTGATGTTAGGATGATTCCTACACATAAAAAAAGACTTATGAATTATTTCCTAAAATATTAAAACAATATAAACGTTTTTTTCTCTATTTTGTGTATAACATTTTCCCTTTTTACATAAATGGATGTCAATTTTATATAATAATATGCACTTGGATACATTCTGGTCATACTATGCATTTAATTGTGGTGTGATTGATTCATAGACATCTCAAATTAACTGTGGATGTTTTCCTAAAATATATAAACAATACAAATGTGTTTTCTTGGTTTTGAGTACTTCACTTGTATTTTTTTACAAAATTGACATTTTAAACTAGAGACTCACACATTGGATCATATTTATTATATCATTTATCGATTTTATGTGAGACTAATTTCAACTTTTCAAAAATTTATTATTAATATAAATAATATATTATTAAGAAAATCTGAGTGTGTTTTCATAGTTTTTAGTGAGTGGCCCTTTTTGAAATAAAATACCGATTTTAAACTAATAACAAACACATTGAGTAATACTGAGCATGTCATGTATCATATTGAAATGTGGATGATTTCTACACATCATAAATGACTTAAAGATCATTTTACTAAATTATAAAAACAATATAAATGTGTTTTATTTGTTTTGAGTATGTCAATTTCCATTTTTACTAAAATAGATATCAAATTTAAATAAAAAGGAACACTTGGATCCATAGAGACAAAATCTTGCATTAGATTGAGGTGTGGTTGATTCATAAACAGAAACAATGACTAACAAATCATTTTTATAAAGTATAAAAACAATCTGAAAGTGTTTTCTTGGGATTTTAGTAGGTTATTTTTTCTTTTTAATAAAATGGATGTCATTTTTAAATAAAAAACACACTTCAATCCATACCAGTCACATCTTGCATCATATTGAGGTGATATTGAGTACTATATGTCCCAAATGACTTATGGATAATATTACTAAATTATAAAAACAATATGAATTTGTTTTATCGGTTTTTAGTATGTAAATTTTCTTTTTCAGTAAAATTGATGTCAATTTTTAATAAAAAGATTCCATTGGATTCATACCATTCAAATTGTGAGTCGGAATGAGGTGAGAAAAATTCATAGATGTCTCAAATTAATAATATATTATTTTCATAAAGTATAAAAATTATCAAAATGTGTTTTTTCAATTTTGAGTACTTCACTTGTCTATTTTACTAAAACTGATGTAAAATTTAAATAAAAAGAAAAACATGGAGTCATACCAGTCACATCATGTTTCAAATTGTGGTGAGGATGATTCTTATATGTCTCAAATGACGTATGGATAGTTTTAATAAATTATAATAACCATATGAATGAGTTTGATTTGTTTTGAGTCATTCACTTTTCTTTTTACTAAATTGTCATTTTAAACTGGAAACATGCACTTTGCATCATATAGATCATAAAATGTATTAGTCTTATGTGAGAAAAATTCATACACATCACAAATAATTTATGAATCAATTTACTAAATTATCATGAAAATCCATGTTTCATTATTAGTTTTTAATGAGTGCACTTTTTGAACTAAAATATTGATTTCAAACAGATAACAATAACTTTGACTCATACTGATCTAATTGTGTATCAGATTGATGAGTGGATGATTCCAAAACATAAAAAATGAACTATATATCATTTCATTAAAGAATAAAAATAATTAGAATAGGTTTTATCATTTTTTACCATGTACGTTTTATTTTTTACTAAAATTAACATCAATTTTAATTAAAAATAAGCACTTATCATCATACTGGTCACATTGTCTGTCAGATTGAGGTGCAGCTGATTCATAAATATCCCAAAGTCTCAAATAATACTAAATATCAATGTAACCACAATTTTGATTATATTTATTTATATAACTGCCAACACGTCATATTGAATCGAAGTTATTAGCTGAAAACCCCATTCTCATTGTTGAAAGACAAAAGATTATAAGAAGAAAATATTCCCAATATATCATGAGAAGTCACCACAATAAGCACATAAACTTCCTTTACTCTTATTTTTTAAAAAAATGCGAATTTTTTTTCAACTAATAACATAAAATCAATATGTAGTGTTTGAAGTTCAAAAAAAATCAATTACATTAAAAATCTTGATATCATTAGTAGTAAGAAACATTTATCCCATGATCATGAACATCTTCAAACATACCACCCCCACTCAAACAAAACAATTGACCTTTATAAGAAAATAATTATTATATGGTTAATATGAAAAATAAATAAATTCAACATAAATTTGAAATATTAAATTTTAGCACAAATTTCTCATAGGGTCTAGCACAGTTGGTAGTGGCTCTGCAGGGTCTCGGGTTCGAGTCTCACCGAGTTTCTTCCCTGCTAGTTTAGAGTATGATTTTCTTTTTATTTATCCCCCTCCCCTGAACTGTTGTTGAAACTTTTATCAAAAAATAATCCCATGAATGTTCAAAAATATATCAAATATTTCTTCCTAAATTGAGATTTGGAAGATGAAGTGTATTTCTCACCAAAGATAAAATTATTTGTTCATATATATTTACTTTTTTACTTTTTATTTTTACTGTGGTAACATGTTTTTACCTATATAAATTTTGTTTTACTAAACATATGAAATAACCCCTTGAATTAAAAATTGTGTGTTCATAATTTCTTTTATGAATTTAATTTAATTTAATTTATAATCATGATAAAAAAATCATTTCAAATAAAACATTTTATATATTGGAAAACTATTTTCTATAGAAAAATGATATTTTTAATATTATTTTTTCTTTATATTACAAAGAATTGATTACTAATAAAATTTCTATTAATATAATCATATATATTTTTAAGCATCATTATAGTGTCATTATTTTAAAAATATAAATCTATTTTCGTAGTTAAATGTTACAAAACATTAGTAAAATAACTCATCAAAGATAATATTTGTATCATTATAATGGTTATCAACATTAATCATAGTAATTATAATTTTTCCCATAAAAGACACTATAATTATTAAATAATATGATAATATTGATCTAAAATAAAATATACATTTTATGTATTTAATTTCAATAAGTGAAGAAAACTATTTTTTTAACTTAATCAACTAAAACTGTATTTTGATTAAAATATTACATATGTTTTAAAAATTATATACAAGTGTTTTTTAATCACAAAAAGTATATTATTTGATTAATTATTATATATATATAAATTTATTTATTTATAAGATTAAAATTCTTCAAAAAATACATTCTTCTATTCTAGTCATGTAAGGAAAGTAAATATTTTAGAAAAAAGGTTAGTTTTTCACTATTTAGTTACAAAAAAAATTATTTATGAAAATTATGAAAAATTATTCATAAGATAATATTTCCATGTTAGAATAAAAGAATTATGTTTATTTGATAAAATTAAAATTAAAAATCTTTATAATAAAAAAATTATATATATAATGAAATGTGTTTTCATAGGAAAAATACTGTTAAAAATATTCAACACTATATGAGCTCACGATATGTCACGTATACCCAAACTATTATACTCTATATTTGTACCATGAATTTAGATGATAACAAACCCCCTTCAGCTACTATTTTGGATTCACCCTAGAGAACACCATATTTTCCTGCTATACCAAGTGTTTCTACCACTATAGAGGATGCTCCCCAATTTTATTTTATATATAAATAAAATACATATGAAGGAGTTTTCTAGGGGAAACTACAGAAGACACAACAATAATTACCTATTCACTTACTAATAAATTGTAATCTAATACCATGTGTATATAAAATCGGAAAAATAAAGAGAAATTACATGAAATTAAAACACATGAGCAATAATATTATTATGGTGATTATGGGGAGGAGGTTGAAACCTTCTGGAAGGGTTTTCGTTAACTTTGATGAAGGGATCCAATCTGGGGAGATGGAGGTTAGATGGGGGGGGGGGGTCTAAATCTTCATTGAGAAGGGGAACCAAACTGGGGAGAGGGAGGAATATGGGGGTTTGCATCGCCATTGAGGAAGGAAAAAATGGTCCCATGAGAGGTGGGTAGGGGGATATGAGGTTTTAGGTCGAACATGGGGTTTTGGGGTTCCGAGTTCTCATATTGAAGGGAAGAGTTAGGTTTTATGGGTGTGGTGAATGGGGGTAGTGGTGTTGGGGTCGTCGCCATGGAAATGAGCAGAGAAGGTTAGATGGGAGAGGGGAATAATGTCGCGAGGTCCAGGTCACCACTGGGGAACCAAGTGGAGGAGGTTGGAGGGGTGAGGGAAACGAGTTCCATGTGTTTGGGGTCTCTGGTATGGAATCAAGTAGATGAGGTTGTAGGGGTAGGGGGGACAAGGTCAGGGGGGTCAGTGTCGCCACTGGGGAACTGAGAGAAGGAGGTCAAAGGGGTGGGGAGAATGGGGTCATGAGTTTGGGTTTCAAAGGAGGTCAATAGGGTGGGGGGAATAGGGTCACGGGGTTGGGGTCACCACTGGGGAACTGAGTGGATGATGGAAGGAATAAGGTCATGGGGTCAGGGTCACCGCTGAGGAACTGACCAGAGGAGGTCAGAGGGGTGGGGGGAATGGGGTCTTGTGTTTGAGTTAAAGAAAAGTTGGTATGGGTGGGGGAATATAGGTCAAGAGTTTGGGGTCTTCCCTAGGGAAATGAGTGTAGAAGGTAGGGAATAGGGTCACCAAGTCATGGTCGACACTAGGGAACTGAGTGGTGGAGGTCGAAGGGGTGGGAGGAATGGGGGTTGCGGGGTTAGGGTCACCATTAGGTAACCGAGCAAAGGAGGTCATAGGGGTGGGGGGAACAGGGGTTGCTGGGTCGGGGTTCAGGGTCTCCAAAGTGGAATAGAGAGAAGGAGGAGGGGTGGAAAGGGGTTGGGGTCGCATATCGGGAGAAGGGGAGGGGGAGGAATTATAGGGTTTTTAAAACATTTAACAGTGGTTTAATTAAAAATGACACTAATTGTTAGCATAATAAAAATAAATCATCAGTTTCATAAAAATGTCACTATATTATACTTTTTTTAGAATATATTTTATTAGAAATGATTACTATAATTTCCACTAAGAATCTCTTTTTTTGTAGTGCATAATGCGCCTAAAATGCAAAAAACTCAAGAATCCCTAAAAATCCAAAAAATGTTCAAAATCCCTCAAAACCCAAAAAACATAAAGATTATAAAAATCCTCTCAAATACCTAAAAACACAAAAAACCATGAAACCCTAGAAAAACCATTAGAAATCAAAAAACACTTAAAACTACAAAACTAGAAATGACCATAAAAACCTGAAAAAAAATCCTAAAAAATATCAAAATCCATAAAAACCATAAAAAATCCTAAAAACTCCCTAAAACCCCATAAAACATAAAACCCCAGGAAACATAGAAAATCCATAATAAGACCTTAAATCCCTAAAAATTCTAAAACCCTTAAAAACCTTAAAGACTAAAATCTCCAAAAACATAAAACATAAAAAACCCATAAAAAATTAAAAAATCTAATAACCCTAAAAAACCACTAAAAACTCTAAAAACACTTTAAACCCCTAAAAAATTCAAAAACTATGAAAAAATTTAAAAACCCAAAAAGACTCCAAAATACCCTTAAACCTAAAAAACCATAATAACCATAAAAACCATAAAACCCTAAAACCCCAAAAAAATCCCTTAAAACTCTAAAAAATTAAAAATATCCTAAAACACATAAAAATACCTAAAAATGTAACAAACCCTACAAACCCTGAAAAATTATATGAAAACCTTAAATAACAAAAAACACTTAAAACCCATAAAACCTATAAAAGTACTAAATCCTTATAAACCCGAAAACCTCTTAAAACCCCTCAATGTTCCTACAAACCCTAAAAATGATAAATACCCTAAAAATCCATAAAAATCCTCAAAACATAAAAAAAACCTAAAAACTCTGAAAACCCCAAAATAAACCATAAAAAACTAAAAACACTAATACCCACTAAAACCTAAAATACACTATAAACCCCTAAAAGGATCCTAAAACACTAAAACCTCTAAAAATAATAAAAACACCAAAAAACATTATAAAACCCTAAAACTAATAAAAACCCATCAAAAACGATAAAAAATATAACAAACCATTTAAACCCCAATTTTTTTTTAAAAAAACTCTAAAAACCCTTAAAACCACAAAAATACAAAAAATAAACCCTAAAACCCCCAAAAATCCACAAAAAAACCTAAAACCCACAAGAAAATCAAAAAAACCTTCAAAATCCCAAAAAACCATTAAAATCCAAAACATCCCCATAAATCCTAAAAACATAAAAGACCCTAAAACCATGAAATCCACATATAAACCCATAAAAATATAAATTATATAAAACCCCTAAATAACATAAAAATTATAAAAAATATAAAACCCTAAAAAACCTAAAACCCTAAAAAATCATAAAAATCCTAAAAAATAAATAAAATAACTAAAAATGTAAAAAAACATGAAAACCACTAATAAAACCATAAAAACTGAAAGCACTTAAAACTCCTAAAAATCTAAAAATGCTAAAAACCATTAAAAACCCTATAACCCATAAAACCATAAAACCCCTGAAACCATAAAGAACATAAAAACCCATAAAACCTTAAAAACACACTAAAATAAAAAAAAAACATTTAACTAACTAAAGTCATTAAAAACATATTAAAAAAATTAAAAACCCAAAAAAACTCAAAAAAACCCTAAACCCCAAAAAACGCTACAAACCCTCAAAATCTCTAAAAACCTAAAAATAAAAAGATATACTAAAAGGTCCCTAGAAATCCCTAAAAACCAAAAAATCCCTAATGACCTAAGAAAACCTTAAAGGCCATAAAAACATATTACCCTAAAAACCATAAAAACCATAAAAACCATAAAAACCATAAAAACCATAAAAAGCATAAAAAACCCTAAAACACTTGAAAATCCTAAAACCCAATAAAAACACTAAAATCCACACAAAAATCTAAAAAACCTTCAAACCCCTAAAAACATTAAAACCTCCAAAAACATTAAAACTCTTAAAATCTCAAAAAAACCCAAAAACTAAAAAAACATTACAACCCTAAAACCCTAAAAACCCTCAATATCCCTAAAAACCTAAAAACCTGTAAAAATACTAAAAAATACCTAAAAATTCCTTAAAATATAATAAACCCTAAAAAACCCTATGAAAACCTTGAAAACCTAAAAACGTAGAATATACTAAAAACATTTAAAACCCCTAAATACCCCTAAAAATATAAAAATTTGTAAAATTCCTAGAAAATATAATAATTATAAAATCCCTTAAAGACCCTAAAAACATTAAACCCTTAAAACTCCTAAAAACATTTAAAACCCCTAAAAATAATAAAAACCTAAAAAACAGACCAAATACTCTAAAGCCCCTTTAAACCCCTAAAAAAAACTATAAACCCGCAAAAAACTAGAAAAATCAAAAAACCCCTCAAAACCACTAAAAACAGAAAAAAACAATAAAAATCCCAAAAAAAATAATTAAAACCCCTAATAACGAAAAACTCCTAAGAATCCTAAACAACATTAAGAAAACCACAAAAACTAAAAACATTTAAAACCCCAAATAAACCTAAAAACTCAAAAACTTTCTAAAAAACTGAAAAAACCCTAAAACCATAAAAACCATAAAGCCCATAAACCCCATAAAAACCTAAAAACCCCCTAAAAACCCTAAAAATAAATAAAACATATAAAAAAAATTTAACCCCTCAAAATGTTACGAAACTCCAAAAAACCATGAAAACCCTAAAAACTCAAAAAAAACCCCTAAACCCCTAAAAACCCATAAAAACCCTAAAAATCCAAAAAATCATTAAACCCCTCAAAATACCTAAAAACACTAAATACTATAAAAATCCTAAAAAATCTCTAAAAATCACAGAAAAAGTAAAAAACTCTAAAAATCCTAAAAACCCCAATAATGGCATATAAGACTAAAAACACTTCAAACTATTTGAAAACTAAAAAATTATAAAAACCCTAAAGAGCCATAAAACCCCAAAACCACTTAAAAATCAGAAAACCATTTAAACACCTTAAACCATATAAAACTCTAAAAAAACTTTAAATCCCGAAAAACTCAATAAAAAAATAATAAAACCCAAAAAAACATAAAAACCATAAAAACACAAAACACCCTAAAATCCTTAAAACCATTTAAACCCTTAAAACCCCATAAAATACTAAAAATCTATAAAAATCACTTAAAACATAAAAAAACCTAAATCCCTGAACAACCCTATGAAAACCATAAAACCTTAAAAAACTAATAACCCTAAAAAACCAAAAGAAGAAAAAACACCCAAAACCCTAAAAACTCTAAAAACCATAAAAATATTAAGAAAACCTAAAACCCTTAAAAATTACTAAAAACTCTAAGAACCCTTAAAATCATTAAAAATGTTAAAAACTATAAAAATGTATAAAAAACTCAAAAAAACACCAAATCCCCCATAAATCCATAAAACTGTAAAACCCTAAATACTTATAGAAGAACCAAATTCCCATAAAAACCTTAAAAAGCCCTAAAAACCCTAAAAATGTAAAAAATACAAAAAAACCTTGAAAACCCCAAAGAATAACTTAAAAACAAAAAAACTCTTAAAAACCCTTAAAAACATAAAAAACCAAAAAACTAAAAAACACAAAAAACCATAAAAACCATAACAACCCATAAGATCCTTAAAAACCTAAAAACCCATAAATCCTTAAATACCCATTAAAAACTCTAAATAAAAATAAACCCAAAAATGTGTTAACAACTCTTAAAAAAATTAAAACCCCTAAAAAACTCAAAAATCTCAAAACCACAAAAAAACCATCAAAACCCATAAAACCCAAAAAAACCCCAAAACCCTCAAAATCCATAAAACAAAAAAACCCATTAAAATCATAAAAAATCCTTAAAAACACTAAAAACTTAAACAATAACAAAAAACTCAAAAACCCCAAAGAAAACCTTAAAATACCAAAAAATATAAAATCCCTAGAAACCGAAAAAACACTAAAAACCCTAAAAACCCCTAGAAACACTAAAAACCCTAAAAACCCTAAAAACCTTTTAAAAATATCCTAAATCACCAAAAATACCTTAATACACAATAAATAATATGAAACCCCTTTAAACCCCCCAAAAATGTTAAAAAATCATAAAAAACATAAAAACCAAAAAAACTCAAAAAACCTAAAACCCAAAAAAACATAAAAATTCTAAAACCCCTAAAAAACCTTCCAAATACCTAAAAACCATAAAAGCATATTTTTTTTGAATAATATCAAAAAAACATAAAAAACATAAATACATAGAAAACCTAAAATCACTAAAAAAACCCTAATAAAACCTTTAAAATCTTAAAACACTTCAAATGCATAAAAAATAAAAAATGATAAAAACCATAAAAATCCTAAAAACCACAAAAACACATAAAATACCCTAAAAAACCATAAAACCCCTAAAACCCACTAAAAACTCTAAAAACACTTTAAAACCCTAAAAATGTTAAAAACCTCTAAATACCATAAAAGCACTAAAAACTCAACCACCCCTAAAAATCCAAAAAAACCTATAAAACCCATAAAAACCCTCAAAATCCCTAAAACCCTTAAAACCAAAAAAATCCAAAAATTACATAAAAATACATAAAAATTTAAAAATCCTTGAAAACCCATAACAAACCCTTAAAAAACTAAAAACTCTTTAAACCCCCAAAAACATTAAAAACACTAAAAACAATAAAAAACCCTAAAACTCCCAAATCCAAAAAACCCATAAAAACGTTAAAAACCCTAAGACCTATTAAATCCCTAAAAAGAATAAAAACTATAAAAATTATTTAAACCATCAAAAATCATTAAAAAAATAACAATAATACATAAAAACCCTAAAAACATAAAAAACCCTAAAAATTAAAAAAACTATAAAACCCTAAAAAACCTAAATACCCTAAACCACTAAAAATACCAACAATACCCTAAGAAACATTAAAAATCACATAATAACCATAAAAATCCTAAAAATGTAAATACACATAAACCCCTGAAAACTCCTAAGAATTCCTTAAAAACCTAGAAACACTTAATACCATTAAAAACCTAAAAAATAAAAAAAATCCTAAAAAATCATATAAATCATAAAAACATAAAAACCCGAAAAAACCAATAAAAATCCTAAAATAAATAAAAACCCTAAAAACCACTAAAATCTATAAAAACCCTTCAAACCCCTAAAAATGTTAAAGAACTGAAAAGAAATTAAAACCCTAAAAACTCTACCCCCCCCCAAAAAAAACCCAAAACCGCATAAAATTCCTAAAACCCTTAATGACCCATAAAAATCATAAAACACAAAAAACCCCTTAAATGTAAAAAAGCACTAAAAACCTTTAAAAACTCTAAGAAAACATTAAAAATGTAAAACAACCCTTAAAACCTCTAAAGAAATGGTAAAAACCCAAAAAACTCTATAACCACTAATAACCCTAAAATGCCCTAAAACCCCTAAAACCCCTAAATACCTAAAAACCACAAAAACTCTAAAAACCCTACAAACACAAAAAACCCAAAAATTCTAAAAAAATTATATAATCCCGAAAAACCCTCAAAAATCCATAAAACATTTTATAAAACATAAAAATCCAAAAAAATACCTAAAAATACCTAAAAACCTTGAAATCCTAAGAAAACCAAAGAAACATAAAAAAACACTTTAAATCCCTAAGACACCTAAAAAATGCTTAAAACATTAAAATGCCCAAACCATAAAACCCCTAAGAAATATATAAACCCCTAAAAGCCTAAAAACCACTAAAATTTTTAAAAAACATTGAATCCCTAAAAACTTTATAAAACTCTATAAAACATTAATAAACTTAAAAACTCAAAAAACCCCTAAAACCCCAAAAGAACCAAAATGTCCCTAAAACCCTCAAAACCCTCAAAATACCTAAAAACACATAAAAAATGAAACCATCCTAAAAAATCCCTAAAAAATCATAAAAACAAAAAAATCTATAAAACCAAGAAAAAACCTATTAAAAACATTATAACCTAAAAACACTTCAAACACTTAAAAACCTAAAATAACTCTAAAAACCCTAAACCCCCTAAAACTCCTAAATACCATAAAATCCACTAAAATCCATAAAACACCATAAAAACCCATAAAACACTAAAAACCCTATAAAACTCTAAAATCACATTAAACCCAAAAAAATGTTAAAAAACTCTACAAATAACTAAAACACCTAAAAATATTAAAAAAAACTAAAATTTTCAAAATCCCTAAATATCGTAAAACCCATAAAAATATCAAGAAATTCCTAAAATCCTAAAAATTTAAATAAACCCTAAAAATTTTAAAAGCCCCTAATAAAAACACAAAACCCTAAAAACACATAAAGTGGATAAAAAACCTAAAAAACTTTAAAAACCATAAAATCGTAAAAAACCTTAAAAACCAAAAAAAACCAGCAAAACCCTAAAAACCATGAAAAACACTAAAACCCATTAATACCCTAAAAAATACTAAAAATCTAAAAATGATTTGAACCCTTAAAAATTTTGAAAACTCTATAAACCCTTAAAAACCATAAAAACTCCAAAAAAACCTAAAAACCCAAAAACCATAAAAAATCATAAACCCTAAAAACCCAAAAACACTCATTATCCATAAAATCCATAAAAATCATAAAAAAATTAATAAAAATACCTCAACATTTAAAAACCCCTAAAAATCCTAGGAAAACCTTAAAAAACCTAAAATGCTTAAACCCCCCAAAAGTGATAAAAAACTAAAATATCCTAAAACGCATAAAAACCACAAAAAACATAAAACCCCTAAAAACCCATAAAACACTAAAAAATCACTAAAAACTAAAAAAAATATAAAAAACCTTTAAACCCCAAAAATTATAAAATATTCTAAAAACCTTAAAAATGCTAAAAAACTCAAAAAATCCAAAAATCCAGCTAAAAAACCTCAAAATCCCAAAAAACTTTGAAAACCATAAAAATCCTAAAAAGCTATAAATATCCCTAAAAAAATAAAAAACCTAAAACCCATGAAAAATTCTAAAAACATTAAGAACATAAAAACACTAAAACCCCAAAAAATCTTTAAAATTCTAAAACTCTAAAAAACTAAAAACCATAAAAACACCAAAAACCATAAGACCCCTCAAACCCATAAATACCCTAAAACGCAACTAGAACCTATAAAACCCATTTAAACAAATAAAAACATGAAAAAAAATCTAAAACCCCATAAAAATATGATTAGAACCATGTCAAAGTCACAGAGTCGATTTCCTAGGAGGAGGAGTTGGATTTGTAGGGCCCAGTGGCATGAGGGGTATTTAAGAGGTTTAAAGCTACAATGAGTCCCCATCACACTTTATTAATCTACTAATGTACCTATACATTCATTTATAGAGTAAATGGGCCTATTATATGATATATTCTTGGCCAAAAATGTTTTTTTAAAACTTGGCCCATGTGGTTACATGATTTTGGGAAGCCTTTACCACATGGAGAATTCTATAATGGCTTATGTGGACACCAAATTCAAATTCAGAGGCACTCAAAGTCGTGTCTAATGGGCTATAATTGGAATGGTATGTGATAATTTTTCAAAACTTAATAAGTATATTTTATTTTCTTGACTTTAAGGGAACACAATGGGTTTAGCCTTTACAACATTAGGGCATTAGACCCTTAACTATTGTATCACCTCTTAGCTATAAATAGACACCCCTATGACATTGTATTCTCATTCATGTTTGATTTTATGAAACATTATGAGTTTATTATATCCATTGTGAGGATTGTTAATTTCTTCCATTTCCCTTGGGTATTCTTTCCTTGTCAATATACAAGTTTAATTGGTGTTCCAAGATCGCAAATCCCCCAATTCCATGCCTAAACCCAAGTGTATTATTGTGTTGAATGAACGTCACATCCATCCCTTAAGTGTGTTGTCTTTGTAGTAGGTCACAATCCATATAAAATTGATTGAACACATTCTTCAACTATCTAAACCTATTATCCGCCACTTTTCCACAAACTGTATCATTCACCTAACACCCTATACTATGAAGATCAGGCCACTTTGAGAATCTCGTATCAGTTGGTTACAATTCTTTGGTTAACATGGTAGGTATATATAATTGTTTTTCTATACCATATATCAATTACTCTTATTATATTATCTATATTAACCACCAGTTAAAAAAACAAAATAACTTTTTAAAGAAAGCTCTATAATTGGCCAATTTTGTGTAGGGTTGAAATATTTTACATTGAACGCATTGGTCATCAATCTTATTTTCACATTTAATTCACTATATGTGGGTTTTATTCAGGAAAAAAATAAAATTCTATCACCACACTATTTTTTATTTTCAAAACTAGTCATATCTTACTTTGAGATATTTCAAAATAACCATCTTACTCTTGGTTCATCATATTGTGTTTTAAAACACTAAGTACAAATATTTTGGTGATATTTGAAAGAAAAATGAATAAAATTACATATTTTTTATTCATTACATTATTATTAATTTCCATTTTCATACACAACTTTCCCCATAATTTTACTTAACCAACATATAATATTTGGCTCATATTGTTATGAATTTTTCGGATCATGTAAAATCAGGGAAAACCCCTTTTTTATACCCATCCACCAATTTACACATTTAACCATACTTTCTACCATCTTTTCCACTCTTTACCATTTTTTAACCCTTGACCACTCAAACAGAATGTGTTACACCATACCCCAACAAAATATTGATTTAGGAAGGATTAGTGACACACGATAACCCCAAACAAGGTGTTATATTTCATAAGACTTTGGGATTTAGATTGATTATTGAGAATGGAGATAAATAATAAAAAAATACTCATTAATGTGTATCCTTATGTTTGTGAGTGTGTATATATTGTGTGTGTATCCTTGTGTATGTGAGTTTGTATATATTACATGTGTGAGTGTGTATCCTTGTGTGTGTGAGTGTGTATATATTGCGTGCATGAGTCTGTACATATTGTGTGTGTGAGTGAGTACATCTTTTGTCTGTGTATATTCTTGTGTGTGAGTGTGTGGGTATCATTGTTTGTGTTTATCCACATGTGTGTTTATGTTTGTGTTACATATCATGGAATATGATCATGGGGAGGTAATTGGTAATGCTATCGATGAAGGAAGTCACAAAGTAGATCTCTAACACATTAATCTATGCCACTTCAAATGAAATCTTGGGTGAGACATTTTTGAAAGCTTCTAGATAAGAATTTGGAGGTGAAACAAGAGAGGATTGATAACCTGGAGAATCAACCAATCCCTAGGATGATCTATTATAACCCAAAACACGCTCTGATACCATGTCACCCCCACAATCTGAAGGAGGATATTGAGAACTTAGATGATGATTTTGACGATTTAAATAAATTAGGAGGAGTTTCCAACAACCTACAGGAGGTCAAAGGAGACCACATAAGGATTAAATATTTTAAGTATCAAGGTTTAGGTCCCTTAATTTCAGGGAAAATGTGATCTGACAGTATAATTGGAATGAGAGATGCAGATCAAATAATTCTTCTCATGTCATAGCTATTCCAAGGAGAAAAAGGTAAAACATAAATACCTTGAATTCATTGATTATTCATTAATATGGTTGGATCAAATTCAAAAGGATAGAGATTGATATAGAGGACATCCTATCCATACTTGTTAAGACATTATGTTTTTCCTGAGGAAGTTATTTTTCCCTCACACTACCATATATATCTCCACAAAAAGCTTCAATGACTCACACAAGGGAGTAATATTGTTAAATATTACTAAAAAGAGATGAAAATTTCCAAGATTATAGCAAACATTGATGTGGATCCAGAGGAAACCATGGTTCAGTTCATACATGGGCTTAATCGGTATATTTTTTATTATTTTGAGATGTTCCACCATATAAAGATACAATATATTACCCACCAATAAACCAAGTTCAAGAAAAAATTCAAAATGAGGAGAAACATGAGGAAACCCACTACCCCTTTCACTTCATGTATAAATCCAAGGAAGGATATTGGATGACCATCAAAGGAAAAAGATGTGAATGACTATAATAGTGGCAAGGTAAATCATCCACCTAAGAAACTAGCCATTGAGATTAACCAAACAAGTAATCAAGATATTCAAGGTATCAAATGTTAAGAACGGGGTCACATATTTTGTGAATTCCCAAACTGGTGCACCATGACCAAAAACATTATGTAGAATGGGAGACCGATAAAGAGAGATAGAAGTATAAAGAGGAGGAATCCCCTGAAATTGATAATGGATAATTGTTAGATGATAGCGATATGTTTTTCACTATGGGAGTCTTAAGTGCACAAATGACCATTGGAGATATGGAGCATTCAGAGAACCTTTTCCATATATAGTTCAAGATCCATGGGAAGTTATTTAGTGTTATTAATGATGGAGGAAGTTGTAGCAATATAGTGAGCACCGAGTTGGTGGAGAAGTTATGACTTCCAACATTGAAGCATAAACATCCATAACATATTCAATGTTTGAATGATTGTGGAAATACAAAGGTTACTAAACAAGTAGAATTATTTTTCTCCATCATTAAATAAAAGGATGAGGTATTGTGCGATGTTATTCCTATTAATTTTTTCCATTTGATTTTTGAATGAATCAAATTGCATGATTGATATGTTACTCAAGATGGGTTCTATAACAATCACTCTTTTTAACTATAAAGGTAACCTATAACCTTTAACACCATATTAACTAAACAAATTTTATAAGATCATATTTTTTGATAAAAAATATTGATGAGGAAAATGAGAAAATGAAAAGGAAGAGAATGAGGGAAAACAGAAAATAAGATAGGAAAAGAAATAGAGATAGATGAAATATCAAGAGGGAAAAAATATTTTATAGGAGAGAAAAGTGTGTGGTAGGGAAAAAAGAGTTAGGTTAATGAAGAATTGATTTCTTAGAAAGAACATTTCATTATTATGTACAAAGAGGTCATATTCAACACTAATAACTTAACATCTCATTTTACACATGTTGTTGAATATTTGTTACTATAATTTGATTATGTGTTTCTTGAAGTGGTGCCATCCAATTTCCCACACTTTAGAGGTATTGAGAATTAAATTGACCTCATACTTAGAGCATCACTACCAAACTGCATTGAATATTTCACCAACCTAGAGGAGGAAAAAGAAATTCAAAGGAAAGTTCCAGATTTTTTGGATGTGGACTATATTAGAGATAGCCTTATTAATTGTGTTTTAGTAGTGAATGTAGTGGCTAGGAAGGAAAAAACATGTTTAATGTGCATTAACTACATATCCATCAATAAAATCATGATCAAGTATTGTCATCTTCTCCAGAGGTTATATTATATTCTAGATGATTTAAATGGATATACTATTTTCCTGAAAATTTATTTAAAAAGTAGATACCATTAGATTAGGATTAAAGAAGAATATTTCTAGAAGACTTCATTTAATAAAAAACATATACTTTAGGAATGGTTTTTCATTCCCCTTTTCTCACTAATTATCCTAGAAGAATTAAATAGTTAATGAATCATGTATTGCATGCATATATTGTAAAATTTGTGGTAGTTTACTTTGAATAAATTTTTATGTATAGTGGGACTTTATAAGAATATTTATATCACTAAAAATAAATTATTAGACGTTTTAATAAAATAAAATTTGTTTAGAAACATTAAAAAAGTGAATTTTTTCTCAAAAAGAAATTCTGTGAATTTTGGTTAAGTTGTGATGTAGTTCATGTATATATTGAGAAGATCAAAACCATTTAGAAGTAGTCTAATCACTCCTCCATCAAACCATTAATAAGTTTCTTTGGGATTTATAATTTTCAAAATATATTTTTGAAGGCCTTTAGCACACTAGTAGCACAATTGAGTGAGTTGACTAATAAAGAAATTCTGTTAAAACTAGGGGACAACTAAATAGAAGGATTTCCAATCACTCAAAGAGTGACTCACCCACACACCCATTCTTTCTCTCTCAAACATTGGTAAGACCTTTTAAATTGAATGTGATGCAAGAATAATTTTCATAATATGAGTAATAATTAAAGAAGGTAACCCTATTTTTTTCTTTAGTGAGAAGCTAAATAGATCAACTATAAACTATGCTATTTATGTTAAAGAGTTTTATGCATTGTTTATATTACTATATACATAGACTCATTATCTGTGGCCCAAAAAATTTATGATCAATTAAGATCATGAGGCCCTTAAATACATTATAATACAAAATAAACTAAATTTTAGAAATGATAGATGAATGAAATTCATTGAATCATTTCCATACGTCATCAATAATAAAAATATTAAAGAATATATGGTGCCTGATGAATTTTAAGGAAGATATTATCTTTTATCCTGGATGAATTCTAAACTCCTTGGTTTGGAATACATTAATGATTTATATGCCACTTATAGTGATTTTTGAGCATTGTGGTCATTATAAACCTGGAGTTAGTTGGGAAAAGATCTATTTACGTGATGGATTCTTATTCTAGATTGAAAAAATTTGTATTCCCAATTTTTCCTTACATTTAATTTTACTAAAGAAGTCATATTTCGGTTGGTTAAAAGGATATTATGGTGTTTAAAAATCTATGTGTGTTCATAGTGATCATTTTTATTATCCGGGTATGTCTAGAGATGTTGAAAATTTTGTGGAAAGAGCATTTTCTACTATAAATCCAAATAAAAACTGAACCCACATGGATTATATCTTCCTCTCAAAAAACCCAACACCCCTTATAAGGACATATCAATAGAATTTTTTATGGGGTTACCAAGGAAAAATATGGGATAAATTCTAATTTTAGTGGTGGATCAGTTTTCTAAAATGGAACAATTTTTTTCTTATCACAAAATAGATGATGCCACTAAAATTTCAATGATATTCTTTAAAGAAGTATTCTAACTCCATGGAATTACTAGGATGATTTTTTAGATAGAGAAATTATATTCATCACTTACTTTTTTAAGACTATACAAAGAAAAATGGGTAAAAAGTTACTATTCTCCACTGCTTTTCATCTGTAAACCGATGAGAAAACTGAGGTGGTAAATTAGAAACTATGATCTATTTTGTAGAAATTTGTTATGAAGAATATTAAGAATTGGGAGGAGTGCCTTCCATATGTGGAATTTTCATATAAATGGGCCAATCATTCCACAACTCAATATTCTCTATTCTAAATTGTGTATAGACATAACCCCCTTGAACCAATTGATGTAGCATCTTTTCCTATGCAAGAATCAACTAATATGGATAAAAAGGTCATGAAAAATTCATCCTAAAACTCCATGAAAATGAAAGGAAAAATATAGAGGGAATGAACTAATAATATATTGATCATGCAAACAAGTTTCATAAGAAAGTGTTTTTCGAGCCTAGTGACTTAGTCTAGATTCATATGTGAAATGATAAATTTCTCGATAAGAGGAAATAAAAACATTTTCCATGAGGAGATAGACATTTTTGAGTGCTCGATTAGATTAAACAAATGATTATAGATTAATTTTAAAGGTGATTATGGTGTTAATGCCACTTTAAATGATTTTGATCATTCTCCTTTCAGGTTTAGAAGTTGAAGTGTCAAGGATGACTCATTTTCTTGAGGGAGAGGATGATGTGAACCATGTGGAAGACATCTATTTAGTTCCCCAATATAAGGATTTGTATTTTTAGGGTCCAATGATGCGAGTGAGATTAATGAGGTAGAATTCCACAATTTTTTCCCATGTCACTTAATTAAATTCCCAATAGATCTATCCTTATAATGTTGGATAGAATGGGACTATTATATCACTTATTCAAGACCAGACATAATGGTTAAATATTGACCCATATGATTGTAAGAATTTTGGAATCCTTTCCAATATTAAAAATTATAGAATTCCATCTTTGGACAACAAAGTCAAATCTGGTGGGCTAGGAAATAAATGTCAAATATAGTGGGCTATAGTTAGATAGTTATCTTATACTTTTCCAAAAATACATTAGTTGACATCATATTTTTTACTATAAGGGAATAAAGTATTGGCCTTTATAACATTAGGGTATTAGCCCATTGGCAATTGTGTCGCCCCTTGGATATAAATAGACACCCACATGAAATTGTATTGTCATTCAAGTTTGAATTAGAGAAACTTTGTGTGTTAATTCTCTCCCCTGTGAGGATCATTACTTTCTTCAATTTCTCTTGTGTATTATTTACTTCTCAATATAAAATTAAGGTTATTGATACAAGATCACAAATCCCCTAATTTCATGCCTCTAAAAAAGTGTGTTGTTGAGTATATTTCCCATCACATTCCTCACTTTATTGTGTTTCTAAGTAGTAGTTCACACTCTATATAACTTTGGTTGAAAACTTTCATCCACTATCTAAAACCATCATCTATAACTTAGCCCTGAACCATATCCATCATCTGTCGCCTATGTTGTGAAGATCGTGCCACCCTGAGCCTCTTGTATCAAACCCTAAAAAACAAAAAAAAAATCCTGAAATACTAAAAAAACCATAAAATTTTAAAAATCCTAAAAACCCATAAACCCCTCAAAATCCCTTAACCCTAAAAAATCATGAAAATCCTAAAAAATCCCTAAAATCCCTAAAAATGTATAAAAACCCTAAAAACCCTAAGAAACTCTAAGAAAACCTTAAAAAACTAAAAACACTTAAAACTCCCAAAACCCTAAAAACCCTAAAAACCCTAAAAACCCTAAAACCCAAAAAACCCTAAAAACCATAAACTCCTAAAACCCATTAAAAACCCTAAAACCCACTAAAAACTCTCAATACCCTTTAAATGGATAAATACATTTACAAAATCTAAAAAAACTAAAAGAACCCTAAAAACCCATAAAAACACAAAAAACCTTAAAAAAACCCAAAAACAATCAAAATAAAGAAAAAACACTAAGAAGAAAAAAAATCATATAACCACCTAGAATATATAAAACATAAAAAACCCAAAAAACCTCTAATAAAACCTTAAAAACCTAAAAATGGTTAAAACTACTAAAACCCCTTAAAATACTAAAAAACCTAAAAACCCAAAAAACCATAAAAATGATAAAAACATTAAAAAACAATAAAAACCCATAAAACCCTAAAAAATCACTAAAAATATAAAAACCCTTTAAATTCCTAAAAATGTTAAAACACCCAAAAATTCCTTAAAAACCATATATGATTCAAAAAATTCAAAAAATAAAAAAATAAACCATAAATCCCCCCAAACCCCTAAAAACCATAAAAATCCACAAAATCCCTTAAAACCCAAAAAAATCATAAAAATCCTAAAAACCCCTAAAAATCACTAAAAATGTAAAAAAAAATAAAAACCATGAAAACCACTATGAAAACCATAATAACCAAAAAAATTAAAAGCCCTAAAAACCTATTATATTCTAAAAGCTCTAAAAAATCCTTAAAACCATAAAACCCAAGAAAACATTAAAAACATAAAAAAAATATAAAGAACGAAAAAAACTAGTAAAAACAATAAAAAACTATTTAAACCCCTAAAAATGATTATAAATTCCAAAAAACTCAAAAAAACTATCAAACATAAAAACCAAATAAACCCTAAAAACACTCAAAAACCCCAAAACCAATTAAAAACATAAAAATACTAAAAAGGAACTAAAAATACCTAAAAGGTAAAAGAACCCTTAAAACATTAAAAACATCTAAAAAAACCATAAAAACTTAAAACACATAAAACCCCTTAAAACCTAAAGAAATCGAAAAACAATAAAACCATAAAACCAATAAAAAAACATAAAACCCCTAAAAACCCATAAAACCCTAGAAATAACTAAAAATTGTAAAATCCCATGAAACACCTAATTTTTTTGAAAAACACTAAAAACATTAAAAATAAAAAAAACCAAGAAAACCCCTAAAGAACTATGGATCACTCTCCATTGAGATCCTATTATTCCCCCATGATGGTTCTAGGGAGTGATTGTAGAGGTGGTGAGAAGCCTTCATGATTACTCTCTCTTGATCTCAGGCTCAATGGAAGGGCCCTATTCGAGTGTGGTGTGCCTTAGTTCCTTCTAGTCTTCTTCATATGATATGTTGAGTCACAGACTCTTTTGGGAGATGAAAGTTGAGGCCTCATATAAGGATTTGGCCGAGGTTTGAAATGGAGGTTAAAAATTTTAGTGGCTTTTGCTGGGATTGTGAAAGGATATTATCTATAAGAGGAAGCTTCTCAATGCTCGGATAGATGGTTGGTTGAGGATTTGGTAACTACATATAATTTGTTCCTTAATTTTGTTAATACTAGGATGTATGCATCCTTTTCGTATGGTCTAGTGAAATAATATTCTTTGTCAGGGGGTGATGGTATTGTTGAGACTTCGAAGGTTGAGGATCGCTCGATTGCTTCAGTTGGGGTTGTTATGGTGTTGCGGATGGTTATATCTTAGGGGACTCAATAGAGGTAGAAGATTCTCTAGATTTTATGATGGTGGTTGTCACAGACTCATCATGACTGATTAGGATAGAGAAGGGTTCATCTCTACCTAACTTGACTGTTGAGCTTTCAGAGCGTGGTTCTAATGGGGTACCTACAAAGGGTGGTGTCTTTTGGGTATCTATGGAAGGTTTTGTTTCTCCCTTGGCTACAGAATCATCTTCCACAAAATAAATCCCTAGTGTTAGCTTCATATTTTTTTTATCCTCCTTTGGGTGGAGTAAATTTTTAAAAGGTTTCTATTCCTCCCTCGGTCCTGAGAAGGGAGCGTCCAGATGGTATAACACCTTGGTGGGTTTTTTTTAGAAGAACCTTCTGTTTTATTTGGTTTCAAGAATCACCTAAAAATTATAGGGGAAGTATTTAATTGTGACATTATTAAATTATAAAGTCTTTTACTTCTTTCATTTTTTCCTTCCTATGAAATTGCTAAAATTATATCAACTGGCCCTTGCTTATTTGTATGTAGAACAATGATTCTCATATTAATGCATTCGGGTATTTAGCTTAGTTTGAAACCCATCTCTATTTTCTAGTTTTGGTGAATTTTTTGAATCTTTCCTCTTGAAAAATGGTCTATTTAAGGCCTTATCTATATTGAAATTGTGATCAACAAGACTATATTTATAGAAAAAACCATAGTTGATATCATCAAGATTAATTTTGTATGAATTTATATTGAAATATTTACTTAGAAAGACCTTCTTGAGGAAATAGTAGTGGAATTGGGGTCTTAATCTTCCTCCTACATCAATTTTGGTTATAGTTGTGTTCCTAAAACATGTAGTTTTTTTAAAAAAATATTTGGGAGCCCTTTTAATCAGTGAATTAAGAAGCCTGAGGTGGACTCTAATACGGGATGGACCAAAGTTACCCCCAAGAAGAGTATTAATAAGAAGAAGGACCCACCAACTACTTCTTCTTATGGGTCATAGGGAGTTCTACCTCTTCTTTTTCTTGTAATGAAAATTTAGGACCCCATGTTGGATTATACATTGGGTAATCTTGAGTATATTTCCCCTAGGAATTCATGTTATTCTTTATTGGATGATTCCTATTATTTGTCCATGTAAATATCTATTCCTAAGAATAATTATAGAATTATTTTCCACACTTCCTTTTATTTCCTAATAGAGAATCCTATTTGGGAAGTTGTTGGTTCTGGTACAACATATTTTGTTCCTACCCCTGTGGAACAAGCTACCATGAAGGATCAGGTTCCTTATTATGGGTTTTTTATTTCTAGTTCCACATTGGGTTATGTTCCAAAAGCTTCCTCCTCTCCTATTTTATTGAAGGTTTCTATTATTTTGGAGGATTTAGCACCCACATCTATGAATTATGGTTCTGTTACAAATGTTTCTTCTTCTTTTGATGAGATGATGTTTTCTGAAGGAATTGAGGTCTTAATGCTCAGGTATGAGAAATATGGTCCTCATTTTCTGAGTTGTCCAAGTGATGTTTATATTGGGGCTTCCTCCCCCTTTCCAGAACACCCTGATCAGGTTAGTCCATCATCTTCTATATTAAGTGATAACCATCTTATGGATAAATTGGTTAAGGTGGATGAATACGATGCAAAAAGGGATCCAATAAAAATTGTACCCAATCTAGATATTACTGGACCCCCAAGTTTCTAGTGATTAATTTTGTATTATATAATGTTAGGGGTCTCAAAACCCTCTGTAAATAAAAGGATGTATGTGTTCTCATTTTTTCTAATAGGTTGGTTTTTTTGGGAATTGTGGAAATCAAGGTTAAAAAGGATAAACCTTTTTCTATTGTGGGGAATATTATACTAGGTTGGAACTACCATTATAACGAATCGTATTCTACTTGGGAGAATACTCTAGTTTTATACCTTGACTATTGGTTGGAGATCCTCAGTTTGAATCTTCCCAGATCTTGAAATTTCAAGTAATGGATGTTAAGGTGGACCTGCCCTATGTGACTTCCATTATTTATGGCTATAATTCCATTTCTGAGCATAGAAACATTCGAGAGAATTTGGCCTTCTATGTTGCATATAGTAATAAATAAACTTGTATTTTTCTTAGGTATTTTAATAAAGTGATATTTTCAAAGGAGATATCTAGTGTATTTTTATACTGGAAATATATTATGGAGGACTGAAATTCTGGAATTATGAATTATAATTTGGTCAACCTTTAATGTTAGGGGATCACTTTCTCTCATAGTAATAGGAATTCTTGATTTATTTAGGAAGATGGATAGATCCTTAGTTAACTATTCTTGTCTATACATATTTCTCTTTTTGAGTGTAGATCTTCTACCTTTTTGTATCTCTGATCATACACCTATTTGTATTAGAGCTAGAGATGGGTTTCACTATGGAATGTTTCCATTTAAATTTTTTAATCAATAGGATTATTATGATAACTTTCTCATATCGGTGTCCTCAGCATGGAATGTTGGTTTCAAAGGTTATAAAATTTTCCAGGTTTATCAAATGCTTAAGAAGAAAAAAATGTCACTCCATGAATTTCATACTCATGTTACTAACTATAAAAATTTTAATTTTTATTCAATCATATAATAGTTATCTAAGTGTAAAACTACCTCTATGTATAATGGACCCTGTTAAGTACTTATTCAATAGGATATTATATGTAAAGGGAGTTTTAAGTCCTTGATACTAATGGAATCCCCCTCATCCAAACAGAAGAGTAGGGCCCATTCGATAAAGAAGGGATACCTCAATACTTCCTTCTTTTTCAATTTGATTAAATTATGATTTAATTATTCCAAGTTGAAACTTTTTCGTAGATCTAATCTGTTGATTATCAATAATACTAGAATTATTATTCGTGGTATAATTGATTTCTTCCAAGGAATTATTGGATCCTATCATGCATTGATTTACTATACGATAGCTAGTATGGAGTCCTTTTTGGTTTTGTCCTTTTATAGGGATGGTTTTGATGTTCTGTACAATACCATGGAGTTAGTGGAAGTCCATAGAACCTTATTTTCTCTTCATCCCAATAAATCACTAGAGCCAAATATTTTTAATTCATTTTTTATCCATAAGGATTGATCTGTGGTTGACCTAGATGTGAATGGAGCTGTTTTGGAATTTTTTAGAACTAGGAAGATGTTGTGAGAAGCTAATGGCTCACTCATTTATATGATTTATAAGGTTCCCCATGCATGTTACCCTACAAATTTAATGACTATTTCCTTCTAAAATACAATATACAATCATATTTCTGAGATCCTAGTATCCATATAGATATTGAATCTTTCTTCTTCCATTAATAAGGATAAGTCAACCATCATTCAAGGAAGTTGAATCTCTGATAATATTTTTATTGACTAGGAATTTATGTGGGGTTATCATCCAGATTCTTCAGTTCCATGATGTGCCTTTAAGACTGATTTTTTAATAATTTTTATTTTGTTACATGAGAGTTCATTTGGGATGCCTTGGACATTCTTGGGTTTCAAAACTAGTTCTCCTGTTGGATCAAAATGTGTGTCTCTACCTTAATGTATAATGTAAATATTAATGGAATCCTACAAGGATTATTTCCAGGTATGAGAGGGTTGAGGAAAGGGGATCAACGTTCCCCCTTCCTTTTTATGATTTTATGGAGGTATTTTCTCGCATCTTGTATTATATAATTTCTACTTCAAGATATTACAAGTTTCATTTTCTTTAAAGTAAGACTTATATATGCTATATTTTCTTTGAGGATAATATTTAATTGTTCTCATTTGGAAATTTGGACTCAGTTTTAGTCTTGAAACATGCTATGGATATTTTCTCTTCTTCATCAAATTTGAATGTTAACTATTCAAAATATCTAAAGTTCTCATCTGATGTTCAAGATAGTATCAATGTACCTATAGGTATCAAGGGGGGGGGGGGGTTTCTTCCTATTTATTATCTTAGGGTTCCCCTTATTACTTCCAAGCATAGAGCAGTTGATGGTGTGGATTTGGAAGAGAAAATTGTTATAAGGATTAATGTTTGGAAAAATAATTTCTCTACTTTATAGGTCATTTATATCTTGCTCAATTAGTTTTATTTAGTATGTATGATTATTGGTTCTATCAATTTATTTTTCCTAAGAAATTTTTTAAGTCCATTGAATCCAATATTAGTAGTTTTCTATGGAAATGGCCCTCAATTGCTACCTAAAGGGCTAAAGTGGCTTGGGATTGGGTGGCTATAACTAAATAGGATGGAGGCATAGGGATTAATAGGGTTGGGGATTGAAAAATAAGGTTGTGATTAAATAGTCTTGGGATATTTTTAACCCATTATTTTCTACTATTTGGGTGGATTGGGCAAGTATTTTCCTTATTGGACACCCTCATATTTGGGTGGACAATGTTTCATAGACCTTATCATGAACATGGAGGAAATTATTGGGTCTTAATGATTTTTTTAGAGACCATATTTCATTCTCAATAGGTAATGGATTGATAATCTCCTTATATTTTGATACATGGATTCTTAGAGGCCATATTTCCCCCTCATTGGATGATCATATCATCTATAATTCCATGATAACTAAATCTAACATGGTTGTTGACTTAATTTTATGTGGATCTCGAAATCCACCACTTTCTATATCTAATGATATTTGGGATTTTTTGAAGGATATTCTCCCTTTCACTTGGCCCAGAGGCATCTATGATAAGATTATTTGGAATGACTAGGCTAGGTTCTCTATTTTTTTGGATTGGGGTGAATTAAGTGTGAAATCAAAAACTATTTCCTAGAATTATCTGGTCTAGAGATATCCCACCCATACTATATTTTCCTTTATCTTATGGTTAGGGATACTCTATCAGCTAGTCACTCAAGATAGGTTTCAGCAAACAGGTTTGTATTTTCCTAAACATTTCATTTTTTTATTAACTAGATTATGAAATTATTAATCATATTTTTTTCAATTGTGATTTCTTTATGAAGCTCTAGTATTGTTTTTTTAACATGTTAAATTTTTATTTAAATGGTGGATCCATCTTTTCAAATTTAGATTTATGCACTTTTCTCTTTATTGATAATTCCTTGAGGAGTGTCTTGGGAATATTGGGGGTGTCCACCTTGTCGTATTTTATTTGGAAGGAAAGGAACTATTGGCTGCATGAATCTTCCAACCACTGTGTCACTTATATACAGCTCAAGTTTTAATTTACCATTCACTTTAGGATTTCTCCTTATAAATTATTTTCCAATTATAGTGTGAAAATGATTAGGTTCAAAGATGTAAATTTCTAGGTTTTTCTCTTAGTTAGGGGTTTTTATTTCTTTAATAGGCTTAGGTTGATGTTGTGCTATATTTAGGTCTGTTGTGGTTTTTGATGATGTTTTTGGATATTGGGATGGGACTTGGATGTTGTGTGGATTTTTTCACTGGTTTCCTGATTTTGTGGGTATTTCATGTGATGTAATTATAGTAGTTTTTGGTGTTGTTATAGTGCTTTGTGGGTGTAGTATGTTTGGGGAACATGGTTATAGTGCAGAGGCTACCAGGTTATGGTGTGTGTGGATGTTTCTAGAGGGGCTTATTGTGTTGTTCTAAGGGAGTGATAGTCTTTTCTTTTAATCATTGTTGTAGAGGTTATAGTTCATTGTGTGGGTGCTTCAGGAGGGTCTTTCTTTTTATTGGTTAACTAGTTTTTGTTTTTGTTTTTGTCTACCTTCTAGTTAGCCGCATGTAGGGGATTTTCTTTGGATGTTTTTGGATGGGTTTGTTGTATGATGGTTGGGTTTGTGGTTGGGGGTTGGTACTTTGTATGCAGTTATTTCAGGATGATGTTTCATTGTGTTTTTGGGTGTCCTCATTTGGTGGTTTGGTTCCTTACTATTGCATAATGTTTTCTTGGATACTGAGTTCACGAGGATGCTTGTGGTTTGGGATATGAAGGGGCTTGTGTTTTTGTTAATAGAGGCATGATTTATTTTTTGGTTGGGATGTTTTGGTATCCTCTTAAGATACAACAACTGTTCTTGTTTGAGTGGATAGTAGGGATGTGATATGTATGGGGTTGGGTGGGATGATTTCAATTGATGGTGTCTGGGGAAGTGGTGTTGTGGTTTGGTGATAGGTGGATAGTTTGTGGTTGGGTGAGTGTGAATGGAGGTGGGATGGATCACTGGTGTTTATTGCAGGTATGTTCAATGGTTTTCTATAGGGGCACTGTGATTCCAGTGATAAGAGGATTCTGATCGTCTTGGATGGATGTTGGTAAGGTTTTGGAGGGGATTCTCATGGGATGATCAATTTAATTGAATCAGGGGATTTCATGGACTTTCCTTAGATTTTATATTGAATATTTTGCGGTTCTATTGGGTTTTTGAGGGTCTAATTTGGATGGACATTGTGTGGCTACTGGTCATTTGCAATTTCTATGTGGTGGTGGTTGCTTTTGGTTTATTTTGGTAGATTAGGCGTGAGATCTTTGGTCTGGGGATGGAGAGGGAGAAAAATTGTGACATTTTTACTAACAGTTTTATGTTGGGACTTGTTTGGGGTCTTTTTATAGTGTCATTTAATCTTTTAGATTGGTGTTGTTTTTTTTGGATTGTGGTGATGTTGTGGCTAGTGGTTGTGTTAGGCCTTGTGTTCATGTGTGTTGGTTATGGTGTTTTAGTGGATGTGTTTGATTCTATGTGTGTGTGCGTGGGTGGTGGTGCATACATGCATTCGTTTATGTGGATGGCCATGAGTGCGTGTATTTTTGAAAGTGGTGGTTCATGTGTGTGTACAATATTTGTTGGTTGATGATGTATTTGGATACTTCTAGTTGGGTACTATTGTTTCTGCCTTGTACATCTGTTGCCTTGGTTGTGATGCCCTTCGAAGTTCTTCTAAATTTTTTTCTTAAGAGCTATTGAGGTTCCTTATACTAGGGCATAAGGGGAATGTGTGCTAGGATCCAATGCGGTTAGGGGTTAGTTGGTGTGATGTTGGAGGCTGACTGGTGGCGCTCATTACGGTATTCATTGTTGCAAGCATCTGTCAAGTTTAGCTTCTTACTGTGCTCATGTGCTGCTGGTCAATAGTGTCATTTGTTGTTGATTTTTTATGATGCTACTTGGTATGTGTGATTCTCTTCCAACATGGTGGCATTTCCTGTTTTCCATCAATCTTCCATCTAGAGGGGCTTCGTGATATTCTCGATCTATTTAGGTCTTCTTTTTTGATCGATCATTTTGGGCTCCTTCCATGATGCTCCTCTGTTTGGCTTGGTCATAAAACCTTTGTTCTTAGAACAACCATCATTTCACCCTTAGGTTAAATCATTATAATTCATCTTCTCTTATATATGCTTCATAATTATTTACTTTCAAAAAAACCCAAAAAACCAAAAAAAAAATAAAACCTCCAAAAAACCCTCAAATCAATAAAAACCGTAAAAAAGAATTAAAAAACAAAAAATATAAAAAACCATAAAACCCTAAAAGAACATAAGAAAACATTAAAAACTTAAAAACACTTAAAACACCTCAATAAACCAAAAACACAAAAAAAACCTAAAAACCTAAAAACCGATAATATCATAAAACCCTTACAAAATTAAAAACCTAAAAACCCTAAAAACCATACACCACTAAAAACTAAAAAAACCATTTAAACCCCTAAAACTTCAAAAAATAAATAAATAACCTTTAAAACCAAAATACTCAAAACAACCCCTAAATGCCCAAAAACATAACCCTAAAACCATTAAAAACCTCAAAATAACTAAAAATACTAAAAATTCCTAAATTTAATAAAATATCGCCAAAAATCAATGAAAACCCTAAAAAACCCTAAAAAAAGAAAAAACTCTAAGAAAACCATAAAAACCTAAAAACACTTAAAACCCCTAGAAACCTAAAAAATGGTAAAAACTCTAAAAACCCATAAAACCATAAAATCCTTAAAAACCCCTAAAAATCATAAAAAACCTAAAAACCCAGAAATTATTAAAACCACTAAAAACTCTAAAAACCCTAAACTACTAAAAATGTTATAAAAATATAATAAACATTAAAAACCCTAAACAAATAAAAAAAACCCTAAACACCCAAAAAAATGATAAAAACCCTAAAAACCCCAAAAACCCCTAAAAACCCTCAAACCCTAAAAACCCTAAAAATAAATAAAAACCCTAAAAAGCATAAAAATCCTAAAAACCCTAGGAAAACCAAAAATACCAAAAAAAAACTTTGCAAACACCTGCAGACCCTAAAAACCATAAAACCCCCAAAAAGGTCTTAAACTGTTAAAAATTGCTAAAACCATAAAAACCACTAAAAGCCTTAAAACCCTTAAAAACCTAAAACCCACTAAAATCATTAAAAAACCTTAAAACCCATAGAAACGTTAAAAACTATAAAAAACAAAAAAACCATAAAAGCTCAAAAAATCCTTGAAACATAAAAGAACTATAAGAACCCTAAAACCCATATAAAACCATAAAATCCTTAAAAACTATAAAAACCCATATATATATAAAAACCCTAAAAATCCATAAAAAAGAATGAAAAAGTTAAAACCATGTAAACCCTAGAAAACCATAAGAAATCTATAACAAACTAAAAACACTAAAACCACATAAAAATCCTATATATAATAAAAACACTAAAACCCCTAAAACCCTTGAAAACTTTTAAAACATTTAAAAACGATAAAACCCATACAAACACTAAAAACCCCTAAAAATATAAAATCCTTTAAACCATAAATTTCTAAAAAAACTATAAAAATCCTTAAAAAACATAAAAACTCAAAAAAACCTAAAAACTAAAAAACCATAGAACTGTAAAAACTCTAGAAATATCAAAAAAACCCAAAAGCCTTAATACCCCTAAAAACACTAATTTTTTTAAAAATATCCATAAAATCCCTAAGAATTTAAAAGACACTTAAAACCATGAAAAACCATATGAAAAGAATAAAAACCTAAAAACACTTAAAAACCCTTGAAAACCTAAAAAATGATAAAAACCCTAAAAAATCCTAAAACACCCAAAAACCAAACCCCCCCCCCCCCATAAAAAAATTTTTTAAACCATATAACCCATAAAAACCATGAAAAAACACTAAAAACCCTAAAAACCAGATAAATGCAAAAAAAACATAAAAAATATCATAAAAATTTTAAATACCCTAAAATGCAAAAAAATCATAAAAACCTGAAAAATCCTCAAAATCCTGAAAAATCTAAAAACCCATAAAAGTACACAAAATCCCAAAAATCCATCAAAACAAAATAAATCCTAATAACCATGAAAACCCCTAAGAAAACTTTAAGAACCTAAAAACACATAAAACACCTAAAAACCTAAAAAATTCTAAAAGTCCTAAAAACCATAAAAATCCTAACAAGCAGAAAAAAACCAAAAAGAAATTAAAAGTCTTAAAAACTCTTAGAACCCTTAAGAAAAACTTCTAAACCTAAAAACACATTAAACCCCTAAAGACCTAAGAAAAATATAAAAACTCTAAAAGACCCAAAATCCATAAAAACACTTATAAACCATAAAACCCCAAAAACAATAAAAACCCATAAAAACCATATAAAAAACCTAAAAACCAAAAAAATATCTAAAAACCTCTTAAATTCCAGACAATGTTAAAAACTATAAAAAACCATTAAACCCTAAAAACTCAAAGAAGTCCCTAAAAACTGAAAAAAACATAAGAACCCTAAAAAGCCTATAAACCAAAAAACCCCCAAAATCCCTAAAAACCCTAAAAAAATAAAATACTAAAATCCATAAAAATATATAAGAACTTAAAAACCCTAAAAACTAAAAGAAAAATCTAAGAAAAATTTAAAAACCTAAAAACACATAAAAACCAAAAAAACAAAAAAACACCTAAAAATCCCTAAAATCCATAAAATATCATAAACCCCAAAAAATATCTAAATATCTAAAAACCATGAAAATAATAAAAAATCCCAAAAAATATAAAAACCCCTCTCTAGTCCTAAGAATACCTTAAAATATTATAACCACTTAAACCCCTAAAAACCTAAAAATGTTAAAAACCCAAAAAAAACACCCTAAAGACCATAAAAACCACTAAAAACCATAAAACCCCTAAAAACGTTAAAAATACCTAAAACCCCTAAAAACACTAAAAACCCACTAAAAACTCTAAAAATCATTAAACCCTTAAAAACATTACAAAACACTAAAAACCCTACATAAACTCAAAAAATCCAAAAAATAAAAAAACATAAAACCCAAAAAATCCCTAAAAAACTCACGAAACACCTAAAAAGATAAAACCCATAAAACCCTGAAAACCACTAAGAAAATCTTAAAAACCTAAAAAAAATTAAAATCCCTAAAAACATAAAATTGCTAAAAACCCTAAACCCCCTAAAAACTACAAACCTTCAAAATCTCTAAATACCCTAAAAACCATTAAAATCCAAAAAAACCCTAAAAATACATAAAACCACAAAAACACTAATACCATGGAAACCCCAAGGAAAAACATAAAAAAAACACATTAAACCACTAAAAAACCTAAAAAATTCTCAATGCCCTAAAAACACTAAAAGACCCTGAAATCCATAAAATACCTAAAAAAATAAAAGCCAAAAAACCCTTAAAAGAGAAAAACCCCATAAAAAACCTAAAAACCCTCTAAAAATACAAAAAAAATCTTACAGCCTCAAAAAACATTAACAAAGTCTAAAAAACATTAAAAATTTAAAAAAGAAATCAAAACAAACAAATACAATCATAAAAACCCTAAAAATACAAAAAAAATACCAAAAATATAAAAAACCTTAAAAGCACTGAAAACCATAAGAAAACCATAAAAACCTAAAAAACCATGAAACCCCTAAAAATATAAAAATGCTAAAAACCCTAAAACCCCTAAAACCCTAAAAAATAATAAGAACCCTGAAAACCGAAAAACCATTCAACATCCCTAAAAACCCTAAAACCCCATTAAAATCCTAAAACCATAAATATCATTAAAAATGTAAAAACCCATAAAAAATTATAAAACCATTAAAAATCAAAAAAATCAAAATACTCCAAAACACCCAACCCCCCCCCCCCCTAAAAACCATAAAAACCACCTCAAAAATTAAAAACCCCCAAAAACCCCAAAAAATACTAAAGCCAATAGAATTTATAATAACCCTTCAAAAACCCCTAAAAATTTTATAAGATTCTAAAACCCCTTAAAGGCCATAAAAACACAAAAACACACCAAAACCCCAAAAATAAATAAAACACAATCAATCTAAAAAACCATACAAATCCCAAAAATCCCTAAAAACCTTAAAAACCATAAAAAATATTTAAAATTATATAAAATTGTAAAAAACCATAAAACCCTAACAAACCTTAGAAAACGTTAAAATTGAAAAACAATTAAAACCCCTAGAAACCCTAAAAACCCTAAAACCATTAAAAACCAGAAAACCCAAAAATCCAAAAAACCCTAAAAATACCTAAAAACCAAAAACAAAATCCTAAAACACCCTAAAAATTATTAATAAAATAAATTAACTGGAAACCATGAAAACCCCTAAGAAAACCATAAAACCCAAAAAAACCCTAAAACTCTAAAAATCCTAAAAACAAAAAAAAAACACACTAAAACCCATTAAACACATTAAAATCCAAAAAATCCCTAAAATCGACAGAAATATAAAAATCCCAAAAATTCCACAAAAACCAAAAGAAACCCTTAAAACCCTACTAAACAATGAAAATACCTAACAAACCTAAAAACAGTAAAAAACCTAAAAATACCCTAAAAACCCTAAAACCCATAATAACCCCTAAAACAATAAAAAAAACCTAAAATCCCATAAAAATCTAAAAACCACTACTAATCTTAAAACTATTTAAACACATAATTTTTTTTAAAATACTATAAAAAACATAAAAACCCTAAAAATGTTAAAAACTGATAAAAATAAAAAACCCATAAAAATCCCAAAAACCCTTAAAATCTCTAAAAACCCTAAAAACCCAGAAAAACCTATAATATCATTAAAAAATAAAGACCACTAGAACCCTAAAACCCCTATGAAAACCTTAAAAAACTAAAAACACTAAAAACCTCTAAAAACCTAAAAAATTCTAAAATCCTTGAAAACCACTAAAACCCTCAAAATACCGAAAAACCCTAAAACCATTATTCTATAAAATTGAAAAAAAATATTAAAAAACATAAAAAACCATAAAAAACCATAAAAACCCTAAGGAAACCTTAAAAACCTAAAACCACTTACAACCCTTAAAACCCTTAAAACATTAAAAAATGATAAAAACTCAAAAACCCTCAGAAAACCTAAAAATAATAAAAAAATTTAAAATCCATTAAAACCCTTTCAAATTTAAAAAAACATAAAAAACGTTAAAACCCTTAAAAAAATAAAAAATGTCTAAAACCCAAAAAACAGGTAATACCATAAAAACCCTAAAACCCCTAAAAAACCAAAATCCATAAAACCATAAAATACCATAAAAATCCTAAGAAATACCCAAAAACCTAGAAAACTCTGAAAACCCCTAGGAAAACCACAACAAGAAAAAAAACTTATAAACCCTAAATGCAAAAAAAATCTAAAAACCCTCAAAATCCATAATACCCTAAAAATATAAAAATACTTGAAAATCCATAAAAATATATAAAAAATAAAAAACCTAAAAAAAACTAAAAACCCCTAAAAATGTTAAAACCCTAAAAAAATTAAATCCCATAAAAACAAAAAATGATAAAACCATAAAATTCATAAAAAATAGTAAAACCCCACTAAAAACACTAAAATCCATTTAAACCCCTAAAAACATTAAAAAATATTAAAGACCATAAAACCCCTAAAAACTCCAAAAATACCATGAAACCCCAATTAAAACCATAAAACCCCTAAAAACATTAAATAACCACAAAACACTCAAAATCCCTTAAAATCCTAAAAACCATTAAAATACTAAAAAATCCATAAAAATGTAGAAAACCCTAAAACACTAAAAAGTCATAATAAAAACTTAAAAAACCAAAAAATACTTAAATCCACTAAAACCCTAAAAATTCTAAAATCCCTATAAACCTAAAATTCTGAAATCCTTCTAAAACCCCTCAAAATCCTTAAAAACCATAAAAATTCGAAAAAAATCCCTAAAACTACCTAAAATTGTAAAAAACCCTTAAAACCCCAAAGAAACCCATAAAAACTAAAAAAAACATAAAACCACTAAATACCTCAAAAACTCTAAAAACCCTAATGACCCAAAAAAAATCCAAAAGCCCCTAAAAAACCATAAAACCAATAAAAACCTCAAAAACCCTGAAAACCACTAAAATCTCTAAACAACATTTAAAATCGAAAAAATGTAAAAACCTAAAAAAACCTTAAAAACCCTATGAAATTCAAAAAACCCCTAAAAAAAATAAAAACCCTAATAACCGTAAAAACTCCAAAGCACATCAAATTTATTAAAAATCCTAAAACCATAAAAATCTTTAAAAATCCCCAAAAATCCCCAAAATCATAAAAATATCTAAAATCCAAAAAAATCTCCAAGAAAACCTTAAAAGCCTAAAAAACATAAAACCCCTAAAAACCTACAAAACGCTAAAAACCCTAAAACCATAAAAATATTTAAAAATCCATAAACATACCTAAAAACCTAAAAATCCCAAATTCCTAAAAATCATAAGGAAAACATAAAAAATCATAAAAACTTCTAAGAACCCTAAACAACTATAAAACCCCTAAAATCCCTAAAACCATTAAACCCCTAAAAACCTTAAAACCCCCAAAAAAATAAAACAGAAAAAACAAATAAAAATTATAAAGACACTATAAATTCATAAAAACAATAAAAACCTCTAAAAAATTTAAAACCCATAAATACTCAAAAATCCATAAAAACCAAAAAAACCAAAAAACCCCTAAAACACTAAAACCCCCCAAAAACCATCAAAAAATCTAAAATCCCTTAAACCCATAAAAATACAATAAAGGCTTAAAAATTAAAAAAATGTAAATAACCCCCAAAACCTAGAAAACCCCCTAAGAAAAACATAAAAAATATAAAAATACTTAAAATATCCAAAATACCTAAAAATAAAAAAAAAACAAAAATACTCTCAAAACCCTAATATAACCCTAAAACCCCCTGAAATCCCTAAACCCAAAAAAACCATAAAAATCTGAAAAAAAGATGTCAAAATCCCAAAAAATGTAAAAAACCATAAAAACCATGAACACCACCAAAGAAAACGTTAAAAACCCTAAAACAAATAAGACCCTTAAAATACCTAAAAACACTAAAAATCTTAAGAACCCCCCAAACCATAAGAACTGTCAAAAACCCTAAAACCCCTAAATAAAAAAAATCCTAAAAAATCTCTAAAATTTTCTGAAAACATAAAAACCCAAAAACCCTGAATACCTCAACGAAAACCATAAAAACATAAAAACACGTAAAACCCCTAAAACAAAGAACTCTCAAAAACCTCAAAACCCTAAAACCCCAAAAACCCCGTAAAAATCCTAAAAAATTTCAAAATTTCCCTATAAATAAAAAATATCAAAACCTTGAAAACCCTTAAGAAAACCACAAAAAACAAAAAACACATAAAACCCCTAAAAACCTAAAATGCTAAAAACCCTAAAATCCCTAAAGACCTTAAAATCCCCTAATAACTGCAAAATCCCATAAAACCCACAAAACCAAATATTCCACTAAAAACACTAAAAGCCTTTAAACCCCTAAGTACAATAAAGAAATCAAAAAACCTTAAAACACTAAAAAACAAAAAAAAATCCCTATAACCCAGAAAAAACCATAAAAACATGAAAAATCCCTAAAACCCCTCAAAATCCCTAAAAACCATAAAGACCATAAAATTCATAAAAAATTACTAAAAATACCAAAAAATGTAAAAATCCCAAAAATCCCTAAACACCTAAATATGCTAAAAAACTAAAAAATCTAGAAAACCCTAAAAAACCCTAAAACCCCTCAAAATACTAAAAAACCTAAAAAACTATAAATATCATAAAAACCCTAAGATACCTAAAATATGCTAAAAGAATGAAAACCCTAAAAACATTAAAAACCTAAAAACACTTAAATCCACCAGAAACATAAACAGTTTAAGCCCTCTGAAAATCCTTAAAAACCCTTAAAACCATAAACCCCAAAACACCATAAACCCTCAAAAAATCACTAAATACTCTAAAACCCCTTTATACCCCTAAAAGCATTAAGAAACTCTAAAAAACCTTAAAACCCATATAAGTCACCCCCCCTTAAAACCTCAAAACCATAAAACCTTAGAAACCTATATACACTTAAAATATCTATAAACAAAAAACACATAAAAATCCTAAAAATCCCCTAAAAACAATATTAAACCCTAAAACCCCTAAAAATCAATTAAAACCCTAAGAATACAAAAAAAACCTAAAAACGCCCAAAATATCCCAAAAATATAAGAAACCCTAAAAAAACTCAAAAACCCATATGAAAACCTAAATACCAATAAAAGACTTTGAAACCTCCAAAAAACCATAAAAAATAGCTAAAAACAATAAAAACCCATAAAAACCCATAAAAACTGAAAAAATCACTAAATCACAAAAAAACCAATTAAACCACTAAAAATGTTCAAAAGGTCTAAAATCCTAAAAAACCCTGAAAACTGAAAATAACCCCTAAAAACAAAAAAAACATAAAAACCTGCAAAACCCTCAAAATCACTGAAATCATAAAAACACTAAAATCCTTAAAATCCCAATAAATACCTAAAAACATAAAAAGGACTTAAAATCATGAAAACCCCTAAAACCTAAAAATGCTAAAAAACCAAAAAATTCCTAAAAACCTAAAAACCGAAAAAAACCTCAATATCTCTAAAAACTATAATGTTCATAAAAATGACCTAAAAATAACTAAAACCATAAAAACCCTTAAAAACCCCAAAACCCCTAATAAGACCTTGAAAACCTAAAAAATCATAAAACACCTAAAAGCCTAAAAATGCAGAAAAAAACCTAAAATGACCCTAAAACCCCCTAAAACCATAAAATTCCCAAAATACCATTAAAACACTAAAAACATATAAAAACATAATAATAAAATAAAAATCTTAAAACCATTTAAACCCATATAAATTTAAAGAACTATAAAAACCCTCTAAATCCCTAAAAACACAAAAAACCTTAAAACCCAAAAATTCCATAAAAAGAATAAAAAACTAAAAAACCCAAAATGTATCCAAAATACCTATAAACCATAAAAAATATGAAAATATTATAGAATCCCTAAAAATACCTAAAAACAAAAAATCCCCTAAAAATCCTAAAAAACCCCTAGGAAACCATAAAAACCTAAAAACAATTAAAATCCCTAGAAACCTAAATATGTTAAAACCACTAAAAAATTGAAAACTCTTATGAAACCCTAGAAACCCTCAAAATCCCTAATATCCCTAGAAATTATATAAATTCTTAAAAAACCCAAAAAATCCATAAAATGTAAAAACCCTAAAATCCTTGAAAACCCCTACGAAAACCTTAAGAACTTAAAAACACATAAAATCCCAAAAAAACCATAAAAATCCTAAAAACACTAAAAAGCATAAAAAAGACTCAAAAAACCAGAAGAACCTTTAAAACCCTTTAAAAAAAATTAAAAATGCTAAAAACCCATTTAAACCAAAAAAATCCATAAAAAAACTATAAAAACCTTTTAAATAACTAAAACATTGAAAATCTAAAAAACACATAGAAAAACTAAAAAATCAAAAAATCGTAAAACCATAAAACCCCTTAAATAAAAAAAACCCTCGAAATCCATAAAAACACAAAAACTGATAAAAAATTAAAAAAGCACTAAAAATACCTAAATATATAAAAAACCGTAAAAGCCTTTAAAACCCCTAAGATATCCTAAAAATATAAAAGAAATTAAAACCCCTAAAAACCTAAATAATATAGTAAAAATCTAAAAAACATAATACCTTAAAAACCCTGAAAACACTAAAAACCCCTAAAAACCCTAAAACCCATAAAAATTTGAAAAAGTACCTAAAAATATCTGAAAACAAAAAAAACTAAAAAACCACTAAAACTCCTAAGCAAACATTAACTATATAAAAACACATAAATCCCCTAAATTTCCATAAAATACTAAAACCCCAAACACTCTAAAACCACTAAAAACCGAAAAATTAATAAAAACCTTAAAATACCCTAAAAACTCCTAAAAACCCTAAAAACCAAATAAGACTTTAAAAACCCATTAACCCCTAAAAATTTAAAAAATTCTAAAAAAACATTAAACCCCTAAAAAGCTCAAAAAACACCAAAATACTAAAAAAACCATAAATCCCCTAAATTCCATAAAAATTCCAAAAACCATCAAATTTCCTAAAATCCCGAAAAATACTAAAAATATTAAAATATCAACAAAAATCCCAAAAATTATAAAAACCCTAAAACCCTGAGAAAACATTAAAAACCGAAAAAAATTAAAACCCCAAAACCCCTAAAACTTGAAAACCCCTAAAAACCATTAAAACCATAAAAACCTCCAAAAGACTCAAAATATATAAAAAACCCTAACAATCATAAAAATCCCAAAAAGAAGAAAAAACCCAAAAAACATAAGAAAACCTTAAAAAAACTTAAAAAACCTAAAAATTTAATAACACTAAAAACCTTAAGAAACCTAAAAATTTTAAAACCCCTAAAAACCATATAAACCCCTAAAAACATAAAACCCCTAAAAATGATAAAAACCCTAAAACCACTAAAAATTATAAAATCTATTTTAACCCCTAACATTTTTAAACAATTCTAAAAGACTATAAAACCCCTAAAAATTCAAAAAGCTAAAAAACAAATAATAAAAACATTAAAACATTAAAAAATATAAAAAACCTAAGACCCTAAAAATAACTAAAAAACCTAAAACCCCTTTGAAAACCTTTAAGAGATAAAAATACTTAAAACCCCTAAAAAACTAAAAACACTAAAAACCATGAAAACCCATAACAACCCTAAAACCCATAAGAACCCTAAAACCCATAAAATCCTTAAAAACCCCCTAAAGATCAATAAAAACCTAAAAATAATAAAACTAAAAACCCCTAATGAAACCATAAATACCTAAAAACAAATAAAACACATAAAATATTAAAAAATTATAAAAACCGTAAAATATCCTAAAACCTCTAAAAATCCCAAAAGCCCATAAAAACCCCTAAAACCCTTAAAAACCCCAAAAATCCCATAAAAACCTAAATACCAACTAATTATTCTAAAAACCCTATAAAATTATAAAAATGTTAAAAATATCTATGAAACTAGAAATATCTGAAAAAACTCAAACAAACCCTAAGAACCCAAGAGACCCATAAAATCTTTAAACCCCACTAACCCTCAAAATCCCTAAAAACCCTCAAAATCCCTAAAAACCCTAAAATCCCTAAAAATAAATAAAAATCCTTAAAAATGTATCAAAACATAAGAAACCCTAAAACCATAAAATATCCTCAGAAAACCTTAAAACCTAGAAACACATAAACTCCTAAAAATCTAAATAACGCTAAAAATACTAAAAAAACTAAAAACCTTAAATATCCCTAAAACCGAAAAACTACTTAAAAATCCTTAAAATCCCTAAAAGTGTCAAAAAACTAAAAAAAACTTGAAAAACCCTTAGAAATCTCTAAAAAAATTAAAAAAAATTAAAACCTCTAAACTCCAAAAAATTTCTAAAAACATTCAAAACCTTAAAAAACCCCTAAAAACCATAAAACCATTACAAAAAACATAAAAACAATAAATATTACTAATAACCGAAAAAATCCTTATCAAAACAACTTAAAATTATCATATTTATGACAAGCCATTTGTGACGATACCCTATCACAAATGGCCCTTGTAGAAAAGGGTTTCGAAATTAGATTTTTTACAGCAGGCCATCGAAAATAGTTTTCCCAAGGTTTTTTAAAAACTATATTATGACGAGCCATCTCAAATACTATTTATGAGTCGGGGGGGCCATCCCAAAAAGACTCGTCATAAATAGATAAAAAATAAAAAAATACGAATAAAATAAAATTGGTAATAATAATATAATATTAGAAAATATAAATGATAATATATATACTGATAATATAAATAATATTAATATCATAAAAATAAAAATAAAATAATTTTAATGTTAATGAAATAATAATATTAATATAAAAAATAAAAAAATAAAAAAATAATATTATTAATAATATTATTAATATAATAATAATAATGAAATAATATTAATAATACAATAATAATAATATTATTATTAATGAAATAATAATATTAATATTAGTAAAATAAAAAAAAATTATAAAATAATAAAAGCCTCAAAATTCACAAAAATATAAAAATCATAAAAAATCATAAAAAAATAATTAATTAATTAAATAAAATAAGAAATAATTAAATAAAAAATAAAAAAATCTAATATTCCTAACAATATAAAAAATACACTATATAGAAATGTAAATAGTTAATATTACAAAAAAAATTGCATTCAAATGTTTAATCATAAAAAATTAATACATCATTGAGGAGGAGTGTCTTTTGGAGGAGATGGAGGAGATAATGGAGAGATAATCATCCCTAAACCAAGAGTCAGATGTATCATGTAGTCCATCTACTCATAGTGCTCCTTGTACTATCAACACATCTCCTACTCTTGTTGTTGTTGCTGTCGTCGGAGCTCTTCTTGCTGATGTTGCTGTCATTGATGCATCTCCTTCTGCTCCCTACACATACTCTCTATAAGTTTATCCTGAGCTCACATCTACTCTTGATACTATGCAGCAGATAATGATTACTCTTTATGATCTCCTCTCGAGTTGGGCGCCGATATCGCAGTAGTACCATAATAACTCTCAAGCATCAATCGAGAGCTGATACCAATAACTCGGCATTTCTCAAAAGCATACTACTACACCTACATCCATGTTGTCTCGTCAAATCGGTGGGCACTGGTCTGACCATAGGTCTCATCCTGACTCTCATTCTGTGTCTAAGACATCATGAACTCATATAACTCCGTCAATTTAAATTTAAAATTAAAATAGTTAAAATATTTCTTATAGTTAATTTTGAAAATCAAAAAGAAACTATATTGACCATAATCTGACACTAGAGATCACCTATAATCTCTCAAATTAGCAGATCACTATATATCCTCCAATAAACATCTAACTCTATAAATTGGGTTTTTCGACTCTCTATATGAATATGAAATAAAATGTTTACATTTAAAGTTATATAAATTATTTAAAAAAATTACTTATGATATATTCCCTTTGAGTACTGAATGTAAGAATATTGGATCGATGTGTCACCTTCTTTCTCCTCAGTTTTTTTCAACCTACCAATGATATCCTATGAAAAATTCCACCCAATTAGTGTGAACATAATCCATCTCAAACTGAGATAAAATGTAATCAGATTGGTGGGCGCGACCAGACTCATCAAAATATGTCACTTAAAGTTTCATCATTGGTTTTCTTATGAAATTATACAAAAAATAACAACAACACTCATGCATAAACCCCTCACATGCCTTCTATATAGTTTCATGCATGCTCTCATCTATGGGATACCATAAACCCAGCAAATATTTTTAAAAATAAATTTATTAATTAAATAAATTTCAAAAAAAAATTTATTTATTTACATAGAATCCAATGATTGAAAATGTGGTGTTGAACATCAATAGGAATATGATCCCATGTGACCCATGCTTTAGAAAAATAATTTTGAAATATAGTGCTCTCATATCTAATATCTATATGAAAAAAATTCTATGAAAAAAATGAAAAAATAATCAAACAATTAGTATATAAATAATTTAATGAAATAAAACTAAAATAAACAGGTAAACATACCTCTACATGTGTTGATCGAACTCAATAAGTGGATTTCACTCAATGGTAGGGTTAGAAATCATCAATAATGCAAGATTGTGGCCCCTCCGAGTACTCCCTAAACCTCCAGCAGTCTGAGGTTCAGATGATCCGACATCCTACTTGTCCAAAGGTAGACCATCCTTTTAAAACTGATGAAATACATCCTTTCCCATCTGAAACACAAAATAACTATTATTAGTAAACATTTTGAAAATAACTATTATATCTAGTTATATATTATATATTTTTATAATCTGCATTTAACTGTGTCAATTTTCATCTGCATCCTCATATTCATATATGATAATATCAATGTCTTCATATTCCTCCTCAACATCATCAATTTCCATATGAGTTTCAGTTTCATAATCTCTTGTCATTTCAAATTAATTTATAACATCATTAACATCATCATCACCATCAACCCTTAACTATGGAGTGTCATCATTTATATTCACGTATCTTCATGAAAAAATATGGATTTGGAGAAGTCTCTTGAAAAATTTAAATTCCTTGGACTTTAGTAGATCTACATTTATATTGAGTAACTAATTTTCCCAAAATTTAATTTTTATTATGCTCAACTAATCACCCAACACTCTTGAACTAAAACAATAATTTGAATAATAAATTTGATGAGACTGATGAGCCAATAAAAATGGTTCATTTACTATAATAATACTTTTATATTTAACTTCAATTATTCCATGGGTCGGATGAACACACAAACCTATCTCAATATCCAACCACCGAAATTTAAACATCATTATGTAATTATAACCTGGATAATTTTTTTTAGTAATTTCTTCTAACTTATCATAAAATTTAACTTCTATTTCTCTAGGATGAGATCATATCACGAAAACACCACTATTCATTTTTTTTAAATCGTCATATGCACGTGTATAAAAACAAAAACCATTCACCACACATGCATTATAAGATTTAACTATTTTGGATAGTGGATTACTCAATACACACAATTGATTATCAGTTTTATCAACATGTTGATACACCTGTAAATCTGAAAAACGATTATCAATATAACCAGTTATAAATTGATTCTATATGTTAAACCATAAATAATTTATGGTACCAGTTTTTGAACCTAGTAAGAAAAATTATATTTTTAACTTTCTTCAAGAGAAGCTATTGTAATTTGTGGAAACTGTTTCTTGATAAGATTATCATATAACCTATAAATAAAATAAGATTAATTTACCATAACAAAGATTATAGAATAATTAATAGGATCAATAATCGTAAAAATGGTTCCATTTCATCACTTTTGAGAAGAACATATATATGATCTTTGTGATGTTCATCATTTGAAAGCCATAGTTCATGAAATAAACTGAATCCATGTTCGGGATGATTAAAAAATAATAATTAATTTCTCATTTCATCATTAAAATTTCCCTCATTATATCCCATGTGGTTGTTATTTGAGGAATATACATATTGAAAATAATGAGATCATAAAAGAAAAATTTCCTCTTGCAAATAAGATTATTCAATTGATCCTTCAACTGATGATTTGTTACATACTTTTTTATTAAATTTTTGTATGCATTAATTGAATGGGTATATTCATCAGAACTATTCTGGACTACCAAATTTTTCTTCATGGAGAAAATTTATTATCAAATGTTCCATTGAATAAAAAAAAGTCATCAGAAATTCTTTTTTCTGTTTACGTAAAATTAAAATGACATCTTATTGTAGTCTATTTAATGCATTGTAGTATGTTGTAGCTTAAACAATGTCTCAAAAAAATATTATATTTTTTTATCATATCTCAAATCATAAAATTCAATAATACTCTTAATAAAATCAGTAGAACTATTTCCATTATAACATGATATTCATGACTTTTTAATCAGGTAATATGGTCATTTCTAACACATCTTCCCAAATTGGAAGCATAACAATCTGGAAGTCTCAAATCTGCAATCCACTAAAAAAATAATAATCAATTTTCTATGGATAATGTATAATTTTATTTTAGATTTCTTTATATTTTATGATCTGACATTTTCAAACAGTTCATGTTTTGGTTTCATATAAATTTGGGAAAGATCTAATTGTGCATTTATATTATCTTATTTCATATATGGTGTATCCAAAACTATATGAAATAAATTATCAAAACAGTTCTTCTCAATATGAATGAAATTCCACATGTGATGGACCAACATATCTGACCAATATGGAAGATCTCAAAAAATGATCTGTTTTAACCAATTGTGTTCTTTCCCAAAGCCATCAATTTTCTATTGGTTTCATGTTGGTCCATATATGATGGGAGGTAACAAAGAGACAATTCATTTCAACTTTGTATCTGAGATCATTATTGGAGGTCTATCTCTTTCAATTTTTCCTTTTCGGAAATGATATTTGTTCTTCCAAATCAATGTTTCTTTCAGTAAAAGAAATTGTTTCGCAGCTATATCATATGTACTAACACAATTAATCCATAATGAATTTAACCCATCAATCAATTGTGTCAAATAAATTCAGTATTCTTTTTTGGATGTCCAGGAATTAATTAGGTCAAAAATATATATGGATCCTTCATCAACATACAAGGAGGTAAATTGTATGGAGTTATAAGGACAGACCAATAAGAATACTGACTAGTATAAGAACCAAATGGATAGAAAAGGTCAATAGAGAGACCCAATCACACGTTTCAGGATTCTAAAGAAACATTTGAATGCAATTGGTCAAAATTTTTCCATGAATCACCATCATAATGATGGTTTAAACTTTTACAAGTAGAAATATTGGTTTTGTGTCAGGAAATCAATCCAGTTGTGTTCTGAGACATAAATAAATGCTACAATATGGGTGTAAATGGGAAATATCTCACCTATTTTATAGGAATCAATCCAAACTTCCACAGTTGAGCCTCTTTATACCTCACTTTTTCACATGAGGGATAACTATCAAACAAATCTTTTTCACCATAATATAAGGTGAAATCATTTGAACATGCATGAATCTTATGATAACCAAGACCCAAATTACGAACCAACCTCTTTATCTCATATAAATTTATAGGAAACACATTTCCTTCGGGTAATGGTGTTTTAACCAAAGAGAATATCTGATCAAAATAGCTATTTTACATTCCATTGTCTTATTTAATAGAAATAAATTTTTCAACTGCTTAATGTTTTCTTATCTTGTAACCAAGATATAAAGAATCTATATCGGACCTCAACAAAACATAAAATTGAGATAGTTCAAACTTAGTAGTTAAATCAATATCATCATGAGTTTCAGTTTGATGAAAAGGTAGACCTCCCACATAATGTGCTAAATTTTAAAACTATGATGGATCTAAAAACAAATTATTAGTATCCTCTCTACAACTACATTCACCATATTGATACCAAAAAAATAATTTGGTTGAAAACGAAAATGCAATAGATGACAACCAATTTTTTTCAAATGTGTGAAACATCCTCAGAGTACATTTTTTACAAGAACACTTAATTTTCCCTTCTGAAATAGATTTTGGTTTTGATGATATAAATGATAATAAATCTACAAAACCCGCAATATATACAGGATTTAAACCAGAACTGTTTGGATTCCTTCATTGATTTATCCAAGAAAAATCATCTAATAATGACTATTATCCACTTTCTTGTTCCATATTTCTCTAAAAATATAAAATAATTAGTTTTTTTGAAAAATTTGATATAAGAAAAACATTATCCCATGAAGAGAATAAAATTAAACTATCTTTTCTATAAACTTATAAAAATATCTATTATATCATTTTTATTTGTATTATTTGTTTCAAAATTTATACTAATCAACACTAATTTATAATAATTTATACTAATTAACACTAATAATTAGTAATTACAACTAATTTATACTAATTACCATTACTTATATAGGAGACAATTTCCAAAGGCTTGACAACATCACTTTTGTCGGACGACTCATCTCCTTGCAACATTCACCCACTAAAATCACTATTAAATATCTACTCTGATGTACAAATATCAATTTTTATATGCACTAGAATAGATGGCATCATAGAGAGGCCTTCATGTTCTCTATTCTGGTGCATACAAAAATGTATATCCATAAATCAGAGAATAATTTTCATAGTTATTTTAGTGGTATAAAGTTACAAGAATACGATTCCTTGAGAAAAAGATCCTCTTTTTCCAGATGACTCATCTTCTTGAAACATTATCAAACTAAAATCAGTTTGAAAAAACTACTCTAACGTACGCAAAACCATTCTTGTGCATAAGAAAAATGGATATTCATACATTAGCGAATATTATTTATAATGATTTCAACGGTAGAATATTGCAAGGAGAAGGGTTGTTGGGAAATAGAGTTGTTTCCAATTCCCTAGATATGATGCCAATTTATTACCAATTGTTACTCTATTAGAAAATTTATCAATTTATTATAATTATTTTAATTATTACTAGTTATTCTAATTATTTATAACTAATCTAATTATTTCTAATTATTCTAATTATTTTCTATTTCTTCCAAATTAATTATATTTATTAATAATTATTGACATTTATTAATAATTATTACTAATTATTACTACTTATTTTTATTTATTCCAAATTATTGATATTTCTGTCTAATTATTTCTAATTACTACTAATTATTGCTTATTAATCCTAATCATCTCTAATTATTACTAATTATTCCTATTTATTTAAAATTAATATAATTGTTAGAATTTCTTACTAATTATTGATAATTATTAAAAATTAAAACAATTTATTACTAATTATTAATATTTATTACTAATTATATCTAATTATTACAAATTAATACAATTTATTACTAATTATTGCTGATTATTACTAATTATTACAATTTATTACTAATTATTCTTAATTATTACAATTTATTCCTAATTATTGATATTTATTTCAAATTATTTAAATTTATTACTATATATTTCTAATTATTACTAATTATTGCTAATTATTACTAATTATTTCTGATTATTACTAATTATTTCTATTTAATAATAATTTTTAATAATTTATTCTATTTATTATTAAATATTACTAATTGTTACTTTTTATTACTAATTATTACAATTCATTTCTAATTATTATAATTTATTACTAACTATTACTATTTATTACTAATTATTAGTATTTATTACTAATTACCACTAATTATTACAATTTATTACTAATTACCGCCCATTATTACTTATTATTAAAATTTATTACTAATTATTAAAATTTATTAATAATTATTAAAATTTATTAATAATTATTATAATTTATTACTAATTATTACAATTTATTAGTAATTATTACAATTTATTACTAATTATTGTAATTTATTACAAATTATTACTAATTATTATAATTTATTACTAATTATTACAATTTATTACTAATTATTATAATTTATTACAAATTATTACAAATTATTACTAATTATTACAATTTGTTACTAAATATTACAATTTATTACTAATTAACACAATTTATTAATAATTATTAAAATTTATTATTAATTATTACAATTTATTACTAATTATTACAATTTGTTACTAATTCTTACAATTAATTACTAATTATTACAATTTATTTCTAAATATTTAAATTTATTACTTATTATTATGACTTATTACTAATTATTACTGTTTATTACAATTTATTACAATTTATTAAAATTTATTTTAATTAATTACAATTTATTACAATTTATTAATAATTATTAAATTTTTTTAATAACTATTAAAATTTATAACAAATTCTAACGCTTTATTACTATTTACTAATTATTATAATTTATTACTAATAACTAATTATTACAATTTATTAGTAATTATCACTATTTATTACAATTTATTAGTAATTATTACTAATTAATACGATTTATTAGTAATTATTTCTAATTATTACAATTTATTAGTAATTATTTTTAATTATTACAATTTATTAGTAATTATTTCTAATCATTACTATTTATTTCTAATAATTTCTACTTATTACAATTTATTTATAATTATTATTATTTATTAAAAATTATTACTAATTATTACTAATTATGACTAATTATTACTAATTATTAAAAATTATTAGAATTTATTACTAATTATTAAAATTAATTAAAATTTATTACTAATCATTACTAGTTATTATAATTTATTACTAAGTATTATAATTTATTTCTAATTACAGCTAATTATTACTTATTCCCACTAATTATTGCTATTTATTACTAATTTTTACAAGTTACCACTAATTATTTCGAATTATCACTAATTGTTACTATTTACTACTATTTATAAATATTTATTTCAGTTTGTTACTAATCATCGCTAATTATTATTAATTATCACTAATTATAACTACTTATTAATAATTTTTCTAATTAATACTAATTACTACTAATTAATAATAATTAATATAATAACTATTAATTAATACTAATTAATACTAATCACATGTAACTATTTGTAAAAAGAAATAATGATACATAAAACTATCAAATTCTAATTTAAATTTATTTCATTTAATTAAAAATAATTATAACTTACATAAAATAAAATGAATTAACTGAAAAATAAAAGATATAGATAAATACCATAAAACTGAATCTTTTGGAGGATATAAGCTGAAAATATTACCCCGGTTTAAAATTTTAAACATTGATTTTTTTTTAGAAAAACAATGTAAGTATAGAGGGAGAGGGGTAGAGAAAAGAGTGGAGTGAGAAAAAAACAAATGGGGGTATATATAGGTTAGATTATTTGCGATAGTAAAATTTACGATGGGAATCCCGTCAATAATGTTAACCCCTTATTAATTAGGGGTGGTGGTTAAAAATTTATTTGTGATGGGACCCATCACAAATACAAACCTTTTGACATACTATTTCTGATGGGAGATATATCTCTTTGCAAATACCCTTCTTATGGTTTGGCACACAACTCGCTCCAAACCTTTTGCGACGGGACCCTTCCTCGTCGTAAATACCCCATCACAAAAATCAATATTTCCCGTAGTGCAACCACTAAAAAAATTTGAAAAACCTTTGGACCCATAAAAGTATAAATAACACTAAAAACATTAAAAACACTAAAAAATCAAAAAACACTAAAAACATAGAAAAATCATAAAAATATCTAAAAACAATCAAAATCCCAAAACCCCCAAAAAACCATAAAAATACTAAAAACACTAAAACCCCCAAAAATCATAAAACCCCAAAAAAATCTTGAAACCCCATAAGAAAGCCAAAGAAACCTAAAGAAACGTAAAACCTATAGTAACCTAAAAATAGTAAAAACCATAAAACCACTACATATCCCAAATGCCATTAAAATCCCTAAAATCCTAAAAACCATAAAAACCTAAAAAGTCCCTAAAATTCCTAGAAATTTAAAACCCCCTAAAAACCATGAAAATCCTTAGGAAAACATAAAAACACTTAAACTCCCAAAAAACATAAAAAACCTAAAACCCTAAAAATCCATAAAAGACCTAAAAATCCTAAAAACCATAAAACCCCTTATGAACTATAAAAAACTCTAAAACTCATAAACACCCAAAAAACCCACTAAAAACTATAAGAATACATTAAACCACTAAATATATTATTAAATAGTTAAACCCCTACAAAATCAAAAAAAAACCCTAACCCCCCCCCCCCCCAACCATAACAACCCTAAAAACCATAAAAGACCCTTAAACCCCTCAAAATCCCAAAAAACCCAAAAAATGATAAAAACCTAAAGAAAACCTAAACATCCATAAAAATATTAAAACCCCTAAAATCCCAGAAACCCCATAATAAAACTGTAAAAACATAAAAAACATAAAACCCCAAAAAATAAAAAAAAAATGCCAAAACCCTAAAACCCCATAAAACCCCTCAAAATCCCTATAAACAAAAAACCATAAAAAGGAAAAAACCCCTAAAAATACCAAAAAACATAAAAAACCCTAAAACCATGATAAACCAAAATAAAACCATCAAAACCTAAAAATAATTAAAACCCCTAAAAAACCTAGAAAATGCTAAACCCCATAATAACCCAAAAAAATACAGTAAAACCCCTAAGAATCCTTAAAACCATAAACCCCCTAAAAAAATTAGAAACTCTAAAACCCATAAAACTCTAAAAACCCATTTAACACCAAAAAACATTAAAAACTCTAAAAAACCTTTTAACCCCTAAATCTCAAAAATTTCAAAAACCATACAAAACCATAACAGCATAAAAACCCTTTAAATCTAAAAACCCTAAAAATCCCTAAAAATTATAAAAATCAATAAAGATCATAAAAGATCCCTATATATCCCTAAAAATGTAAAAAACCCTATAAACCTTGAATAAACCTATGTATACCTTATAAACAATAAAACATTTAAACACCCTAAAAATCCTAAAAACGCTAAAAACCCTAAAACCCATAAAACCGTCAAAATCCAAAAAAACCCAAAAAAAAACTATAAATTTTTTAAAAAGCCCTAAAAATCCATAAAAACACAAATATCCCTAAAAACCTTAAAACCCATAAGAAACCCTTATAACCCAAATAACAAGCAAATGCAAAAGAACATAAAAACCATAAATTCCCTAAAAAATCCTAAAACTCCAAAAAATCCAAAATTCACTGAAAAACCCCAATGACAACTTAAAACCCCCAAAAAATACAAAACATTCCCTAAAATTCCCCAAATATATAAAAGAACTTAAAAACCATAAAAACCCTTAAGATAAACTTAAAAATATAAAAACATGTAAAACCTCTAAAAATGATAAAAACCTCAAGAAACCCAAATAATACTTTAAAACCCCTAAAAACCATAAAAATCCTAAAACACTGTAAAATTCCAAAAACCCAATAATAACCATAAAAACAAAAAAAAATCTAAAAACCCATTTAACCCATAAAAGCATTTAAAACTATTTAAATGATTAAAAAACCTAAAAATCTCAAAAAAACCATAACAACCCAAAAATTCATAAAAAACCTAAAATTCTTAAAATTCATTAAAATTCCTAAATCTTTAAAAAAAATAAAAAACCGAAAAAACCATCAAAATCCATAAAATCCATAGAACCCCTAAATATCCTTAAAACAAAAAAACTAAAAAACCTAAAAATTCATAAAACTCATAAAAATATCTAAACCGCTAAACCCCTAAAACCCTAAAAAACTAAAAAACACTAAAACCCCTCAAAATCCCTAAAACCCATAAAACATAAAAAACATGCAAAATACCTAAAAACCCTAAAATCATAAACACACAAAAAATCCATAAGAAAACAAGAGAATCCTATAAACACTTAAAATCCCTCAAAACCCTTAAAATTCTAAAAAACCTTTAAACCCTGGAAAGACCCTAAAAACCCCTAAAAACCCTAAAACCCCTAAAATCTATAAAAACACATAAAAACCCATAAAAACCATAAAAAAATTTGAAGACTCTAAAAACCCTTTAAACCCCTAAAATGATAAAAAAAATATATAATACCTTAAAAACTCAAAAAACCCTAAAACCCCAAAAAACCATAAAAAACCTTAAAACCCTAAAATCCTAAAAACCCTAAAAATCCCTAAAACCCCAAAAAACAATAAAGATCCAAAAAAACTGTAAAAATCCCTAAAATCATAAAACCCCCAAAAAACCTTGAAAACACATTATAAATCCTTAGAAACCTAAAAATACTTAAATCTCGTAAAAACCTAAAAGATGATAAAAACCCTAAAACCCCTTAAAACACTAAAATCCCCTAAATCCCATTAAAATCATCAAAAAAAATAATACTATAAAAATTCTAAAAATCCATAAAAATCCCTAAAAATATAAAAAAAACCTAAAAACCCTGGAAAGCCATAAGAAAACCTTAAAACATAATGCAAAATGAAGAGGGTGGCCCGATCTTCATGGTGTAGGGAAGCAGATGACAAAAATGATTCAAGGATAAGTAGTGGATGATGGGTCTAGATAGTGGAATCAAGTAGTCAACCAACACATTATTGAGCATGGCCTACTACTTAGAAAACACACTCAAGGGAGGGATGTGTTCGGAAACCCACACAACAACACACCTGGGTTGAGGTACAAAAGTTTTTGTTTTGTAATCTTGGATCACCAATATAAATTTTAGATTTACAAAGTAATTATAAGCAAGAGAAAGGTAAAAAAAGTAATGATCCACACAATATATATAATAAACTCATAGAGTTTCACTAATAAAAACATGAATGAAAACACAACGTCATGGGGTGGATATTTTTATCCAAGGTGTGATATAAAAGGTCAGCGATCTAATACCCTAAATTCATAAAGAAAATTCCTTCCTTGTCACCTTAATGTCAAAATGATAAACTCTAATAATGAATTTTTGGAAAATTAGAACATGTGTTTCAACCCATGGCTCATCAGATTTTACTTTGACTTTCTAACCCACTAGATTTGACTTTGGTGGCCAAAGATTCCATTCTAGAATCCCAATATGAAAAAGGAATCCAAAATCCATGAAACTATATGGGCCAAGATTCAAACATCATGTTTGGGTTTGAATAAGTGAGATAACAGGTCCATTTTCCCCATCCATGTAGGGTGAGATGCATTGGTCCATTAGTGACCTAATATGAGCACCCATTGTATCATTCAACCTCTTTAATCTACCCAACATTATTTTTCCTTGAAAATAAAACTCTTCAACTCAGGAAATTGGCTTAGTTCCAATGACAAAGTTCTTATCATCATCCCCATATTGAAATGGAGTCATCCCCAACTCTTCATAATCTACACCCAAAAAAGGATAAGGATCAGAAACATTGAAAGTGGAACATACATCATACCCACCTAGACAAGAAATCTTATAACCATTATTGTTAATCATATTGAGAACTCAGAATTTTATATCTCTTCAAAGCATGTCTTTATATTTCATTTGTTCAAGAAATCATTCCTTTCATATACGAATCAATACTAATCCATCGGGCTCGTACAATACTTTCTTATGACACTTGTTTTCAGGATCAATAATATTCTGGGTCATTTTTTTGATATTTTATCTTTCCTTTTAATTGAGTTTCCTGACGAATTATACACACCCTTTCAAATCCATATTAGTTAATTACAAAATATAAAAAAGAAATAAATCAATATGTGCAAGGGTTTAAATTCATAAAAAATTTAAAATGGAGAATATTGAGAAGTGTAATTCTTGTCCCTGTTATATAAAAATCCCACATGTGGTAGACACTCCTACCAATTCTTGATATTATTCTTAACAATTTTTCACAGAAGGGATGATAGTGTCTGATTCAACATTTCTGTTTTCCTATTAGTTTATAGATGACTGTTAGTTTATAATTATAACTCTGTACCTAGTTTTATCCGCATGGTATTCCAAAATTAAATGAGGAATTTTGTATCTGAATCTGAAAAAATCTTCATAGGCATTCCATGGATTTTGACTAATTCCTGTAATAAAATCATTGCAATGTTAGTGGAATCATCTACTTTGTGACATGTAATAAAATGTGTCATTTTAGAAAACCTATCCACCATAAAAAAATAGATCTCTAACCCTATTGGTACTTGATAATCCCACAATATTGTCCATTTATATATCGTCCCAATGGGTGTTCGATATTGGGAGAAAAAGATATAATCCATGTGGGTTCAGTTTTGTTTTGCCTTTATGTATTAAAATGCACTTTATCAAAAATTTATCAACATCTCTAGACATCCTAGGATAATAAAAATGCTCACTAATAACAGTTGATGTTTTTAAACACAAAAATGTCACATTATCCCACTAGAATATGACTCCTTTAGTAAAAGTAAATAGATAGTGAATTTGGGAAAACAATGGTTATCAATTCAGAGTAAGAATTCCTCATGTAAATATAACATTTCTAAAAAAACTCTAGGTTTCCAAAAATCATAAGGTTCAAAAAAATCTTTATCAATACTATATAAATCCTTAATATATTCAAAACCACAAAGTTTAGAATAGATCAAGTGTAAAAGATAATATCTTCATGGAAGTTTATCATTTACAGTATTTTATTTACCCTTATTATGATTTATGAAATATAGAAATTATTCAATGAATTCTAGTCATCTTGTATGTATCATGTTTAGTTTGTATTGGATCCTAAGGTATTTATGATCCTCATTATAAGAATGGATCAAAATTTCATTATAAAAAATAAAATGATTCCATGTTTCTAGTACTCTAAAAAATGTATACAAATCTTTAGCATATGTATAATAGTTTAGAGTTGGTCCATTTAACTTCTCACTAAGGAAAAAAACATGATTACATTCTTCCAGTAGTACTCCTACTATGTCAATTCTTCTTACATCAAGTTATATTTCAAAGTTCCTACAAATGTCTGGAAGATCAATCAGGGGGTGTGTGGGTGACTCTCTATTTGATTTCATGTAAGGCCTTCTCTTGAGTTGTCCCCCATTAGAAATGAATGTTACTCTTTGGAAACTCATTCAAGAACACTAATAGTGTAATGAATTCCTTAAAAAATCTTCTATAAAAACTTTCTATCCCATGAAAACTTCTTACCTATTTTATGGAGGTGGGAGTCATTTACTCTGGAATGGCCTTTATCTTCTCAATATCCACTTGAACGCCATCATTGCTTACTAAAAATACAAGGATAACAATTTATCATTGAAAAATTAACACTTTTTATGTTTCTAAATTTTTTTTATTTTATTAGCACTACTAGAACTTCTCTTAAGTGATCTACATGTTCTTGTAAGGTCTTAATATACACCAACATATCATCAATTTAAACTACGACAAATTTTCCAATATATGCACAGAATACATGATTCATTGACCTCATAAATATTCTTAGAGAATTGGTGAGACCAAAGGGAATGTATAACCATTTATAAAGTCCATATTTTCTCTTAAATGTCATTTTACAATCATCTCCTTATTTCATTCTAATTTTATGGTCGAAATTTCCTATATAAGTTTTTGAGAAAATAGTAGTTCCATTTAAATCATATATAATATCATCTAACCTAGGGATATGATGATGATACCTGACTATGGGTTTATTGAAATATTTTCATTCAATTAACATTCTCTATTTTCTATCTTTCTTGGGAATTATAAGAACATGTACAACACATGGACTATGGGTCTCTCTGATGTATTGCACATCCAAAAAATCGTGAACATTCCTTTTAATATGTTTAGTCTAATTCAGGTTGGTGTGGTGTGAAGGTTTCTTTGGTCAGGATGTTCAGGGTATGAGTTAATCTAATACTCACCACCTCTAATGGGTGGAAAACTGGGGGATACATCATCAGGAAAAAAATCATCAAATTCCTACAATAAAGACTCAACAACATGTGGAAAATGGGAGGTTAATTCATTAGTGTGAAACAAAACCTATTTATACATAATTACTAAAAGGTTTTGTTGAGAAATCAATTATTCCTTAACCTCACAAGTTTTTTCCAACATCACACTTTTTTATCCTCTCAAGTATTTTTCCCACTTGATTTTTCATTTCTCTATAATTATTTTCTTCTATTATATTCCCTTTCCCATCATTCTCTCCTTTTTAATTTCTCTCTTTTATTCACTCATCACTCTGTTTATTATCAAAAATTGTGATCTTAAAAAAAATTGGGACATTGGGTTGAGGTTTATGGGTTCCCCTAAGAGTGTAAAAGAGTTATGGTTCCAGAACCCATTAGGAGTAACACACCAATTGTACTTCCCTGACCGACCCAACAAAAAATTACACTCCTTCATAGAAACAACACTGAAAAATACCTTATATTTTTTTTACTAATGGTGAACAATACTTTCACCTATTTGGTAACCTTCATATCTCCATAATAATTCAACCACTGAAGCTGATATGGAAGTTGAAGATTCAAATTTGGAATTCCCAATTTATCCACCAACTCGATTCTAGCTACATTTCGATAGTTTCCTCCATAAATAATAACACTACATACCTTCCCAAGGATATTTAACCAGTATATAAAAGGTTCACCAACCATTACATCCCTTCAATAGGAATTTGTGCACTTATAACTCTCCTAGTGATAATAATTTCACCATCTTCTACAAATTCTCTATTATCAATTTCAGTGGATTCCTCCTTTTCCTCCCCCCAGATCTCTCCATCGGTCACCCATTCACCATAATTATTATTGTTCATGGTGTGTTGGTTTGGAAATTTTCTTGAAATGTGAAACCTTCCTTTATATTTGAAACATAAAATATCCTGATTCATCATTTGGTTAGCCTCATAAGTAGGTTTCTTGGGTGGAATAATTATGTTGTCAAATTTGAGATCAACCACCCCTTTTTGGATTTTATGATTCTCTAATTTCCTTCCTCAAATTTCTACATGTATTAAAAGAGTTATTGAGTTTCCTTATGTTCCTCCACCTTTTTTATTTGTTTCTAGATCTTGGTGCCATGTTGCATCATATATTATATAATCACAATGTGGTATATCTATAGTTGATATGTAATCTCCTGATTGGTCCCATGTATGAAACGATCCATGGTTTTCTCTAGGTACTCCTCAATTATTACTCTAATCATGAAAATTTTCACCTTCTTATAGTAATATTCAACTCTCTTACTCCCTTGGATGGGGCGTTGAATTTTTTTATGGATATATCTATGGTAATTTGAGTGAACAAACCACTTATTCATGGAAAACTTCATTTCATACAATGTATTGATGGGATATACACCATATCTATCCCTATCCTTTCTCATTTGATCCCACCAAATTAAATCCCAATCATAAAATTCAAGGGAAGAATGTTTGACCTTTTTCTCCACTGAATATTCATTGTACGAAAATACATTTTCAATCCTCATCTCCCACTCCAAGTATTCTTCAAGATCACTTTTTCATTAAAGAGATGGAACCTTTACCTTAATAACTCTAAGTATTTCATCATCATGTGGTCGTCTTTTACCTCTTCTAGGTTGTTGGAACCCCCTCATTCATTGTGGGACATAATCAAGATCAACATCAAAGTTATCCATCTCTTCCTCCATGATGTGGGGATGATTTGAACCTGGTGTGCATCATGGGTTATCATAGATCATCCTCAGGCTTGTTTTATTCCATAGGTCATCAATCATGTCATTAAACACCTTAAACTTCCTATCAAGAATCTTCCAGGAATGGTGCACCAAATATTTAATTTGGAGTTGAGTAGATTCAAGTGTAGGAGATATACTTTGGATTCCTTCATTACTAGATTGAGGGATTCTCTATACCCGATCTTCTTCCATGATAATTAACATGGACATAAACACACATGGGGATAAAAACACACAATGATACACACACTCAAAGAAATAAATTAACACACACAAACATACACAAACATACACACCCATACATGGGCACATGATGTACCCACTCTCACACACAAGGACACACAAACACAAGTTGTACACACTCATGCAAACAAGGATACACACACACACCCAAGTTGTACACATAACATGCACAATAATACATACTAAATAATGTCTCATTGTTATTTTTCTCCACTCTCAATACTCAATTAAAATCCAAATATCTTATGAAATCTAATTCCTTGTTTGTGGAGATAATTTTCTACCAATACTTCCCAAATAAATATTGTGTTGGGGGATGGTTTAACACAACACTTTTGAGTGGAAAAGGGGTCAATAAATGGTAAAGTGTGGAAAAGGGGGTAGAAAATATGGGTAAAATGTTGAAAAGGGGTAGAAAGGTGTGGTATGTGGGTTCTACATGATTGTAAAAGATAAGAAATAATTAATAAAAATATGACCCATATATGATATGGAGATAAAGAAAAATTATGGAGAAAGTGATTTATAGAAATATAAAGTGAAAATAATCTAATCCACAAAGAATAAGTAATTTTATCTTGTTTTTTTATATTTTTTCAAATATCTCCAAAAGATTTATGATTAATTTTTTAAAGTACGAGATAATTAACATAGAGAAATAAATTTGATTAAGAAATATATTAAATAAAGGATGTGCGTAGTTTTGAAAAGCACAAAATAGTGAGCTGAGAGAATTTGACTTTTTTCCAGATAAAAATCACATATAATAAATTAAATGAAAAAAGAAGATGGATGAATAACTGGCTTAATGTAAAATATTTCATGCTTTGACAACATAGGGAAATTATGGAGGTTTTAAAGGAGAAGGGTTTTTTTGAATGGGTGGATAATATGGAAATATAATAAGGAAAATGATCAAAAGTAATAAAAATGAAGGAATTGGTGCCCACCGTGTCAACCAGATAGTTGAAACTAATTGATGCTAGATGCAAGGGTTGGATCAATATTTATGATTTAGGGTGGTGGATAAAGGATACGATTAGAGGCTAGGCGGAGGATGATGCGTTTGGATAGTGGAAGAAAGTTTTAAACTGACTCTTTATGGTTCGTGAACAACTACGTACACTCAAGGTATGGATATAATGTCCAATCCAAAAAACAATGTACTTGGATTGAGGAACATAATTATGGGATTTACGATCTTGGATCACCAATATAACTTGTATATTGACAAGGAATGAATACACTAGAGATAGGGAAGAATGTAATAATCCTCACAATGTAGGGAATAAACTCATAGAGTTTCACCAATGGAAACTTGAATGAGAAAACAATTGCACGGGGTGGCTATTTATATCCAAGGGGTGACACAAAAGGTCAAGGATCTAATTCCCTAAATATATAAATTATATTACTACCTTGTCCTCATAAAGTAAACAATATAAAGTCTATCAATGATTTTTTTCTGGAAAAGTAGCACATGTATTTCCACCCATAGCCCATCAAATTTGACTTTTAGTCCTTATCTAAGCATATTTGACTTTGGTGTCTAAAGATTCCATTATAGAATATCCATGTGGGAAAGGATTCCAAAATTAATGCAACCATATGAGTCAATATTTAAAAATCATGTTTGGGTTTGAATAAGTGAGATAATATGCCCATATTCCCCATCCATGTAAGGTGAGATCAATTTGGCCTTTAATGAAGTGAAATGAGTGCCCATTGTAGCATTCAACCTCTTTAATCTCCCCCATGTCATTGGGACTTTCAAATCAGACTCCTCCACCCTCTAAATCGACACTGTGTTTTCGACATGGTTCTCATCAGAACCTAAAAATACTTTAAACCCCTAAAAAATATAAAAATGCTAAAAACCCTAAAAATACCCTAAAACCCCAAAGCCCATTAAATCAATAAAAACCCCAAAACCAGTAAAAAACCTAAAACCCCATAAAAATCCTAAAAGCCACTAAAAACTATAAAAACCATTTAAAACCCTTTAAAACCCTAAAAATATTAAAAAAATATAAAAAACCATTAAACCCCTAAAAACTCAAATAAACCCTAAAAATCCAATATATATATATATATATATATAACCTTGAAAACTCTAAAAAACCTCAAAATACCAAAAAACACTAAAAATCACAAAAAACCTAAAAAATCCTGAAAAATCCTTAAAAATATAAAAAACCTTCGAACCCTAAAAACCCCTAAGAGAACCATAATAAAACCCTAAAAACCTAAAAACATTTAAACACCTAAAAACCTAAAAAATTCTAGAACCCTAAATAACCCTAAAAACCCTAAAACCCTCAAAATCCCTAAGAACCCTAAAAACCATAAAAATATGTAAAAAGAAAAAAAATCCCTAAAAATGTAATAAAACCTGAAAACCATGAAAACATATAATAAAACCCTAAAAAACTAAAACACTTAAAAACCACAAAAAAACTAAAAATGATAAAACCCTTAAAAACCCAGAAACCCCTAAAACCCCCAAAAAATCCCAGGAAAACTATAAAAACACTAAAAACCCATAAAAACCTGAAATAATATCAACTCTAAAAACCCTTTAACCCATAACAACATTAAAGAAACTCCAAATAACACTAAAAACCTTAAAAATAAAAAAAACCCAAAACCCCCCAAAACCATAAAAACCCAAAATAACACCAAAAACCAGACAATCCTTAAAAACCCTAAAAACCCATAAAATCCTAAAAAAATCCCAAACTGTCTCTAAAAATTTAAAAAACCCTAAAAATCATGAAAACATAAAGAAAACCGAAAAAACCTAACAAAACATAAATTCCCTAAAAACATAAAAAATGATAAAAACCTTAAAAACCCATAAAAACATTAAAAACACACAAAATCACTAAAAAACCAAAAAACCATAAAATCCTAAAAAGACATAAAAATAAATAAAAACATTAAAAACCCTAAAAAAAACCATAAAAATGTAAAAACACTTAAAACCCCTAAAAAAATAAAAACACTAAAACACTAAAAACCTAAAACAAAAGTAAAAAACCCTAAAACCCCTAAAACCCATAAACCCCTAAAAACCATAAAATACCCTAGATACTAATAAAACCCATAGAACCACATAAAACATGGGAACCCCTTTAAACCCCTAAAAAGATAAAAAAAATATAAAATACATTTACAAACCAAAATAAATCAAAAAACTCAAAAACCCCAAAATACATATAACCCCAAGACCCAAAAAACACTAAAGAGCCACCAAATCCCTAAAAACCTAAAAAAACAAAAATCCTAAAAATCCCTAAATATCCTTCAAAAGGTATAAAACCCTAAAATCCCTAAAAACCAAAATAAATCCATAAAAATAAAAAAAACATAAAACCACTAAAAAATAATAAAATTCTAAGAACCCTAAAAAAGTATAAAAACCTAAAAACCCCTAAAAACCCACAAAATCCTATAAACCCTTAAAACCCAATTTTTTTTTTTAAAATCCTAAAAATACCCAAAAACATAAAAAACCCTAAGAAAATGTAAAACCCTAAGAAAACCTTAGAAAAATAAAACCCTTAAAACCCTTAAAAACCTAAAAAAGGAACAAAAAACCCTAAAACCCTAAACAGACACTAAAACCCATAAAAACCATAAAGCCCCAAAATACATTAAAAACCATAAAAACACTAAAACCCCACATAAAAATAAAAACTCTAAAACCCATAAAAACATAACAAAAATCTAAAACACCTTAAAACCCCAAAAAACTAAAAAAACAAAAAAAACCGTAAAACCCCTTAAAATCATCAAAATCCCTTAAAACCCTAAAAACCATAAAAATCCTAAAAATCACTAAAAATACAAAAAATATACTAAAAACCCTAAAACCCCCAAAACCCCAAATAAAACCATAAAAAAATACAAACAATTTAAACCTCTAAAGCCCAAAAAAATACTAAAATATTAAAAACCCAAGAAACCATAAAAAACCATAAAAAACCTTAAAACCTAAAAAAACTAAAAATGACTAAAAACTCTAGAAAACCATTAAATCGCTAAAAATGTCTAAAAAATATAAAGACCATAAGAACCCTAAGAACTCTAAAATCGCAAAAATACATAAAAACCTTAAAACCTAAAAACTCCTAAAACCTATCAAAAATCTTACAAACCCTAATAACCATATAAATTCAAATAAAATACCAAAAAATAACAAAAAACTTAAAACCCTAAAAACCTTGAAAACCCATTAAAATCCTTAAAAACATAAAAACACTTAATTCCCCTAAAAATCTAAAAATCACTAAAACCCCATAAAAACTCTAAGACCCCTAAAAACCCAAATAAACTAAAAATAGATAAGACCCTAAAAACCAATAAAAATAATTAAAATCCCTAAAAATCCATAAAATGTAAAAAAACCCTAAAACACTAAACACCCCTATGAAAACTGTAAAACCCAACTAAAACTAAAAATTCATAAAAACTAAATATTCCTAACCCCCCCCCCCCAAAAAAAAACCTTAAAGAGACCCTAAAAACACTAAAACCCCCTAAAAAGAAAATAACCCCTAAAAACCTTATTAACCCATAAAAATACATAAAACACAAAAAAAAAAAGACAAACAACACTAAAAACCATTAAAATAATTAAAAACATTAAAAATCTCTAAAAATGTAAAAAAACATAAAAAAATCATAAAAACCACTAAAAACCCAAAAAAACCATAAAACCCTTGAAAACCCAAAAACCCTTCAGAATACATAAAACCCCTAAAACCCCATTAAAATCCTAAAAATAACTAAAATCCCAAAAATACAATAAAAACCTAAAAACATTGAAAACCCATAAGAAAATAGTTAAAAAAAAAAAATTAAACCCCTAAAAACCTAAACAGGTTAAAACCCCTAATTTTTTAAAAACCCTATAAATCCCTAAAATCCCTCAAAACACCTAAAAACATAAAAACTCAAAAAAATATTTTAAAAAATTGCTAAAATCCCAAAAACGTTAATCCCCCTAAAACCTTTTAAAATCCCTAATAAATCATTAAAACCCTAAAATTTTAAAATTTCATGACCCCCTCCCCTCAAAGTTTACCCCTCGTGAGCAAGCAATGGGAGAAAAGAGATTGTTCCCCTCCCCCTCCCCCCGAGTCCTGCCTCCAGTAGGCCCTGGGTTTGAGACAATCACTGATAGTATAGTAAACACAAAAATGGGAGGAATTACCCTCTAAGAGAAAACGTGGATAAGAGAGAGATAAGATAAACACCAACCAAATATTTCCCAGACTACAATATAAAAGAATCCTGAGTACATATATGTAATGTTATGTAAATACTACTGCAACTAAAAATGGGAAACTGCAAGTACTAAGAGAAAATAAAAGGGCATCGACCATGAAGCCTTAACATATCCTATAACCATCTAGCTAGTAGAAGCTTGCTTGATCCCCAACCTGAACCAATTGTAATGATAAAACAGTTTATATAATTTAGGGTGAGTATAATTATATAACCAATAGGATCCTCTAAGGAGCCTCTCGTGAAAAAGTAAAGAAAGAATTATAAAGCACAGTGAATAAAAAGTGAAACTAACATATCACCTAAATAGGAATACTATGTTCCTAGCCTCACTATGGATAATATTATATTGTATCACATAAAATAATATATAATATAATAAATAATGTTAAGGGTACCCAACTACCACTTCAACATTGGTTTACTACTTTTCCCCAATGTCGTACGTCCTGACCATCTCTCTATAAAAAGTCTAGCCTAAAGACACTTGGCAAAATCACCACAACATGCACCTCATGCAACCAAACCACCACGTCCACATAACCAAAAGTAACCAAGTAGTTTCTAGGAGCCACTACAGCTCACATAATGTGTAACATATATCAATTATTATACCTCAAGCCATTACAACTCATACACTGAGTACTGATCCTTAAGCCATCATAGCCTATACACATTACACCTATAGAAGTCCATACGAATCTATATATAGAACATATGTGTGTGAAATAACTACACTCCATTATAGTCCTCTACAAACATATATGGGGAAAGCTGACCACCATTCATACCAGCACAATTAACTACGAAGAGAAGAGTATGTTGTCAAATGGGTTAGTCAACCATCTAGCCTCCCACTGGAATGTTGGGGAAAACACCCATAGGGATCGGAATCACTAGGGTGTTGGTTTCCCTAACTGACATGGTGGAGTAGAATACAGAAACACAAAATTATATGATATAATATATCACACAACCACACTATAAAAAAAACATAGTTTCAAACTCAACTGAAGCTAACGTCTCGTAGACTCCCGACTTCCACTGCTAATATTAGATATCCTATAAGCACACAACCAATTTAAGAGGTAAATTAAGTTACTTATCCCTTTTATCAATTTCACATTACATTAATTAATTCTTTAACCATTAACTAACCATTATCAATTCCACATTACATTCCATTATCAGTCCATCCAAGATCCATTCCCCTAGGCATAACCAAATGGAGTCCACGAATTCTCAGAGCCACAGCCTCTGCATTGCATCCCAAATAGTTCAAACCCCATGGGTTAAACAATTATTAATTTTTTAATAGAATTATCACTTTCCTTATTTCTAGGTATTCTAAGAAACATCGTAATCTACCAAACACAATGGGCTCAACACAATGATTAGATGAGCTACCCATCAAGTCTTTGCTACATATAGTAAGAGCATAAACCCATCCATCATCGATAAGCTAAATATGTAAATCACATGGAATACCCTATGCGTTTAGACCTCTTTTGAAATGAGGGTAAACCAAACCATATGCCTCAAGGAGTGGGGTTGGTAAAATAGGTAAACAAATAATATGTTCAATAATAATCCCACTTTTATATCAATGAGTAAGATCATCTTAAACCCATTCCACCATCCCTAGTGTCCTCCCCAACACCCATATGCATAAACCGTTGTATCTAACCACTCTAGGCATCAAAATACTTCCAAAAAATGGTTCTACCTTACCCTACATACCATAATATCCCTCTAGGCTCAGCCATCCTAGGCTCACGTCACATCACAAATAGTTTGAAACAATCATAGTAACTGGGCTCTAGGCCCTAAACAAGTCATTCAGAATTCACACACAACGAGCACTCATAGCTCCAAAGAATAAGTCTCTTGGCCTTTACAAGAAATTATGTAACTCATACCCAATAAAGAATTAAATTTAGCACACAACATATTCATTATTCTATCTTGAAATAACCAATTCAATAAATCATGCATACCGACATCCTTTTGATTATCATCAAAATTACAACAACAACAACCAGATTAATTAACATGACTCTTTAATCCTTTAACCAATAAATTTAAAATTAATCTTGAATTTTTTTTACCAATTTACATCAATAATGACATGATAAAAACCAAAACATATATATCACACTATCGAGAAAATCAAGATGCAATAACATCGCTAAACAATTGATATTGATTCTATAATCCAGTTCAAATATTTATTATTTAAATTTCATTATGATAAAATAGGATAAATCATGATAAATATACTATTTAAATTAAATAAAATAAATAAGAAATGAATCCACTACCTCAAAAGGATTCTGAAGTTCTTTGAATGAGAGAAACTAACACAACGGATCATGATCACCTCTCCTAAAACGGCTGCATCCACCGGAGGACATGAGAAACCACCATGCCATCCCAAACTGAGAAAGCTTCATTAAAAACATGAAGATAACATGAAATCACAAGTAAAGGAGAAAAAATATTAAATATATTGAGGAACCCAGATGAATGGAGGGATAACATACCTTATATTGAAGAAGGATCGACGCAACCTAGTTGTACCAAAACAGGGGGTGAACATGCAACAAGAAAAAATCAAAGGGGAACATGATGCAAGGATTTTAGTTTGATAGCATGAATACTATGTGAGGAATAACTCTATGCATCACATACCAAGGAATACAAGAAGAAAGACCTTGGGCATAAGGTATGTCGGCCCTTTTGAAAATATAAATGGAGCAACGGTTTAAATACATTTTATATTTTCAATTAATGGAGGATCTGGTCAATATTATGCGTTTTGACCAAGTAAAGGCACCCAAAACCTTATGAAAATTTATATAGGAGTTATGGGATTTGAATCCACATTAAATCCTTTAAAACAATGCTTTGAATGCATTTTACATCAAAGATAACATCAAAAGTGTGAAACTGTAGGAAACTAGAAACATTGTTCATGAGTCACCATTGGACAAGTCAACATTGGATGGTTCACCATTGGAAGACTCAAAATTGGAAGATTCACCATTGGACGAATCACCATTGGACGAGTCACCTTTGGATGACTCACAATAGGGTGAGTCAATGTTGGATGACTCACCCCTAGACGAGTCACCGTTGGATGACTCACCATCGGACTAATGACCGTCTGGTGAGATATCATTCAGCGAGTTTCCATTCGCGAGTCACAATTCATTGAGCTACCATTTGGTGATCCAACAATCATGGTTCACCATTCAGTGAGCTACCATTCAGTGATACACTATCCGCGAGTCACTTTTGCGAGTCACCGTTACGGACTAACTACATTTGAATCATCATTCATGACCAACTAGTGTAATAAGATACTGATGGAAAAATGGAAATTTATAATCTCTTGAATTTAGTCACATTGACCTCCTAGAACACCTCAAATGCCAGATTCTGAAAAAGGAATAGACTGGAGAAGGTCGGGTCATTTGATTAGATACCTCTCAAAACATTCCCATCCTAGAGAATCCAAAACCAACCCAGAGAAGAAATAGAAAAGGTTTTTTCCAAACATCTACCCTATGAGATACCTCTCAAGTCTCTCACCACTATAGGAGATCAACTACTTCATAAAAGGAACAACATGAAACCACACACCAACCACAACCAGCTTCTAATCACTCTCTTGGGGGATATTACTATTAAAATATAGAAATCTAACAACAAGCAACAAGAGGAATCAATATCATAAACAAAAAATGTTTACAACCACAAAGGGAACAACATTACAAGAGAATATCTAAAAATAAAATATCTCGGGGGTACTAATCACGTATATGAAATTCATGTTCCCAAGTACTCTCCTTCAAGACACTGTGATGCCACATGAAACAAACCAATGGGATAGCATGCCCACACAACACATTATTCTCACAGTTTGGGATCTCTACAGGCCACTCAAAAAATGTAAAATCATCGTCAAAATTGATCTAACCCCAGTCTATGGTGTAAGAGTCATCATTAAGATAACAACGGAGTTGCGACACATGGAAAATATCTTGTATCTATCTCATCTATGATGGAAGTTCTACTCGATACGCCATGACTCCAACATGATCCAACACTTCGAAAGGCCCAAAAAATTAGAGAGAAAGGATACTATTAAGAACAATACTTCACTTTCCATGATGGGGAGTCACCTTTAGAAACACATGATCCCCATCATCAAACTCAGGAGTTCTCCTCCTATGATCAACATAGGAATTTTGATGATACTTAACTACCTTCATCCACTCATGAGTTACTTGAACCATCTCTATCATATTCTGTACCAGTTCCCACCCAGGAATTGCTAACTCTTCAACTCCAGTCTAGAATAATAGATAATAGAAAAGTAATCCATGCAATGATATAAATGGTGCTATACCAATGGTGGAATAAAAAATATTGTTATAATCGAACTCTTCCAAAGGCAAGTGTCGCATCCACAAACCTCCAAAATCCAAGACACAAGAGAAAAACATGTCATCTATAGTTTAGATGGTTTGATCTATCTAACCATCTATCTGTGGATGAACATCATTAATAAGTAATATCTGAGAACCAAAATAAGGTTAGAGACCTCTCCACACCCTGGAGGTAAAATGAGGATCTTTGTCCGAAATGATCATCATCATAAATATGTGGAGTCTCACCACCTCCTCTAGATATTACCTTGAAAAAACCTCCATTGAGCTCAACTCCTTGATTTCTATGAAGTGGGATGATTTTTTTAAATGATCCACCACTACTAATATAGTGTTACAATCTCCCTAATATTGAGGTAAACTGGTAATAAAGCCCATCGATATGTCCTCCCACTTCCACTAAGGAACATCTAATGGATGGAGTAAACCACTGGGAGCGTGATGCTCAGCCTTCACCTTTTGGCAAACCAAACATTGAGACACAAACTCTGCAACTACACACTTCATCCTAGGCCACCAAAAAATGGCCTCTCAAAGCTCGGTACATATTTTTCATGCAAGCATGTACCGCTAAGGGTGAACTGTAGAACTCTCTAAAAACCATCTCACATGACACAAAATGAATGAAAATACTTCCCTAAAACAACACCCAGTGTTGTTAATATTGATACCAACCATCAGGGACCTCACCACAAGAAACTAGGTCTCTCTATACCTCCACCCAAAGATCCCTCAACTGGGACTCTTCTACCTGCTACACCAGAGATGACTACACCATCATCTGAAAAATTCAACCTCTACCCCCAACTTATACCATATCCAGATATAATACTGAATGTTATTCCATCACTCTCTAGGAATCACTAGGTTCATGCACTACATCACTATGTGAATTCCTTCTTAGTGCATCGGCTATAACATTACCCTTTACAGGTGTATATGAAATTTTGAATTCATAGTCACATATGAACTCCATTCACTAATGTTGTCTCAAGTTCAATTAATTCTAGGAGAAAACATACCTCAGGCTCTTATGATCAGTGAAGACAAAAATATTATTTACAATGAGGTATTGTCTCCACATCTTTAGGGAAAACACCACTGCATCTAACTCAAGATATTGGGTGGCATAGTTATGTTCTGTGGGCGGAACTGCCAAGACCCATAAGAAACGACTGATCTCTGTGACATCAGAACATAGCCTAACCCTATATATGAAGAATCATTGAAAACCTAAAACTAAACTCCTTCTACTGTAAGATAAAGAACTGGGGTAATGACACACTACTCCTTCATATACTCTAAATATGTCTCACATTGATCATTCCACATGAATTCCTGATCCTTTTTGGTCAACGTTGTCAGAGGAGTTACAACCTGAGATAAATTGGCTACGAAGCTGCGGTAATAGCCTGCGAGACCAAGGAAAATTTGTACATATGACACTTTCTTGGGGAGATACCAATAAACATCTTCTTCTATCTTTGATGGATCTACAGCTACTCCCCTATGGGATGCAACATGCCCCAAGAAACGGACTTCTCAAGGCCAAAAATCACACTTATACAACATACTAAATAGTTACTGTCGAAAAAGAACTCACAAAATGACAAATAGATTATCTGCATGATCCTTCGTAGACCCAGAGTACACAAGGTTTTCATTGATGAAAAAAACCATGAAATTATCAAGGAACTCAGGGAAAATAGTTTTCATCAACCCCATGAACACAAATAGAGAATTTTTCACACTAAATGACATCACAATAAACTCATAATTCCCATGAAGAAAATGGAAATAAGTATTCAGGATATTCTCATCCTTTGCATGCATCTGATGATATCATGACTGCAAATTGATCTTCAAGAATAAACTTTCTCCCTTCAGTAGATCGAATAATCATCAATCCAAAGAAGAGGATAATAGATCTTCACTGCCACTTTGTTCAAACGATGATAATCGCTACACAACTGTAAACTTCCATTAGTCTTATTCAAGAACAAAACTAGTACACCCCACGGTGACATGCTTGGCCGAACGAAACCACACCTCTAATGACTATTGAGTTTTATATACAACTATATCAACTCAAAAGGTGCCATTCTATATAGATACATCGAGATAGGAGACAAGCCTAGTTGTAGCAAGGTCTGGAACTCGATCTCTTGTCGTGGGGGTAGAACTACAACCTCTTCTGGAAAGACATATGGGTACTCTTACACGACCCTAGGAAACACTAATAATTGAACCTCTAATGAGTTCAACTTCAGATCTGTCATCATGGATGACAAGGATGGACCACTCCCCCCACACATCTGAGGGTCTCACATTCCAACAAACACTAATGGATCTCCATAATCATTGAAAAACACCACCTGCCTCTAGAATCAATACAATATATCCTACACCGAATACAACCAATCCACGATAAGGATGAAATAATATGGTTGCACTCATGATCATAGGAAATATCACAAAGAGTAGTGTTAACCCAACACTAGCTCGCAGTACCTCTATAAATCAAATAAGTTTTCATGACCTCTAATTCATGTAGTCAACACCAAGGTCACTGGAAGCTTCTCTAACTCAAGTCCCAAGGCATGGAAAAGGGTAGGTGATTTGATGGATTTCTTCTCTCATGAATCAAAAAAGGCATGCACCAAAGTAGAAAACACGAAAATGGTACCTCGAACAAAATTTGGATCGCCTGGCACTGGCAACGCTAACACATAAAGTTGACCACAACCTCTCTGACCTTATTGATGACCACCTCCATAACCGCACTCTCATCTCTGAAGATGGGGAGCATCCTGGGGCTATCCCTTGCCTACCCCATCTGATATCTAATAATTCAAAGATGGTGAAACATACTACTGCTTCCTCGGATAGAACTAACTCAATGGAGGAACCCAGATTAGAACACATGGCACACACTGACTACTTAGAAAGGCCAAGAACTCGTGTAACTAATCACCTAATCCCCCATAATAAAAACAAGTGCATGATATATTAGCATAGTTCAAAGAGCCACTAACCTTTAGAAACGAGACATTTATGTCTGGGATCTACCCCTAGGTGAGCGGAAACACTTTTACCCTGAAAACTGGGAATCTCATACCACAAATCTACTTCGTGAGGAATCTCGATGACTCCCCTCTCTTGATGACCGAATTCTAGATAATGTCCTCTCAATGAACTCTTTCCATGCCAACCCTCGTTATATATAGTCATCATAAATGAGGTGACTTGATGCTATATTTTGGGATGAAAAGCCTCCTCAAAATGACTCTCTTAAGCCTCCTCATCCCAAAAAAGTTCTGAAGCATATTGTATAAGGTTCTTGAAAATGATCCCAAACTCTCACACACTAGATATTCCCTTAAGAAGGGTAAAAAGCTCTTGTAAAATGGCCACATTCATGGTTGAAGAAATAAATTCAGCTCTGAAATTCTTTCATAACCAATACCATGATAATTTCGACTCATCATGATCCCTGAGGAATAAGAAACACCACTACCTCATTGCCCCCATGAAAAATCATCACAACCAACGATACCCAGTGGTTCATCTGAGTAAAAATTGAACTGAAATATATATCAACATAGTCAAATCCATCTTATGTTATTGTATCTTAAATAGATCCCTCATACTTATAAAGACTCTAGAACTGAAATTCTTGGAGCGTCATTCTCTATGCATCATCATTGTTAACCTCTACTATGTGACAAAATGCTGGAAAACCATGCTAGGAATATTCGGTGTGAACCTAATTCAGACGTAGACCTGGAGACATAACTGCAAAAGGAAAAATAGTAAGATCTCATAATACTAAAATATGAAAAACTTTAACATTAATTAATTGTTTTATTTCATTCATTTTAGTTTAACTTATCCCAAGGACTACCCATTCAAACACAAGGGCAAATAAGAATGATGCATGCTCCTTTCCTTTGTCTCTATACTACAACCAGCATCACCTCATTTAGTATCCAATATAAGAATAATGTTTTGTGAAAAAGAAATCATAGGGGTATATAAATACTTGGGTCTCATCTGGTCTCCCGTGTTTACAGTGCCTTCTAAACTTAGCTGACACTGTTTCCCTACCAACCCATGCAAATTCACATGTGCCTAACTCCAACTCTATCCTATCACTAAACCAAACCTCTGATACCACTATTTCATGACCCCCTTCCCTCAAATTATACCCCTCCTTGGATAGAAATGGGAGAAGAGAGATAGTGACCCCTGAGTCCTGCCTCCAGTAGGCCCCGGGTTGGAGACTGGCACTGAGGGTTTAATAAACACACAAATAAAAGGCATTATCTTCAAATAGAACACATGAAGAATATAATCATAAGATAGAAACCAAAAACCGTTTCTTTATAATATAATATAAAATAAACCCAAGTAAATATATGTAAATTCATGTAAAAACTACTACAACTAAATAGGGGAAACTACATGTACCAAAAGTACGTAAAATGACAGCGACCACAAAGCCTGAACATCCCCTGCAACCCTTGAGCTAGTATTAACCAGCCTAATCGCCAACCTACTTCAACTGACCTAAAAAATATTTTATAGAACATAGGGTGAGTATAACAATATACGCAGTAGGATCCTCCCTGGATTCCCTCATGAAAAAGTAAAGAAATCATGCTAAATCACAATGAACAACAAGTGAAACTAACTTATCACCTAAACATGAATACTATGTTCCTAACATCACCATGGATACTCTCACCTAGTATCAAATATAATAGTATATAATATAATAAATCATGTCATGGGTACCCTGCTACCACTTCCCCACTAGTTTTCTGCTTTTCCCCAATGCCACACTTCTTGAGCATCTCTCTCCAAAAGGCTAACCTGAAGACACCTCAGAGAATCACCACAACATGCAACTCATGCAACAAAACCACCACATCCATATAACCAAAATTAACCAGGTAGTTTCCAGGATCTATCATATCAATCATAATGTGTATCATACATCAGTTATTATACCTCAATCCATTGCAACCCATACACCGTGTGAGGATCCTCAAGCCATCACAACCTATACACATTAAACCTATAATAGTCTATAGGAAACTATATACAGAATATATGTGTGGGAAATAACCACAAACCATTACATCCCTATACAAAAATATATGGGGAAAGCTAACCTCTGTGCATACCAGCACAAGTAACTACCAAGAGAAGAGTGTAAGGTCAAAGGGGGTAGTTATCCATCTATCCTCCCACCGGGATGTTGGAGAAAACACCCCTAGGGCTTAAAATCCTCGGGGTGTCGGTTTCCTTAACTGAGAGGGTGGAGTAGAGTATAGAAACAAAAAATTACATTATATAATATATCTCAAAACCAAACTATGGAAAAACCTAGTCTCAAACTCAACTGCAGCTGACATCTCTTGGATTCCTGACTACTACTAATAAGACTAGATATCCTATAAGCACATACCCACTTAAAGAGATAAATTAAGTTACTTATCCCTTTTTATCATTTTCACTTTATGTTAATTAATTATTTAACCATTAATTAACTGTTATCAATTCCACATTACATTCCACTATCAGTCCAACCAAGATCGATACCCCCCAGGCATAACCAAAACGAGTACACGACATCTTGGAGTCGCAACCAAAACATTGCATCCCAGTAAGATCCAAACCCATGGGTTAAAAAATTATTCATTTATTAATAAAATTATCACTTTCTATATTTATAAGTATTCTAAGAAAACATCCTAAGCAACCAAACACAAGTGGCTCAACACATTTATTAGATGAGCTACCGATCGAGTCCTTTCTACCTCTAACAGGAGTGTAGAACCATCCATCCTCAAGAATCTGTACACGAAAATCACTTGGAATACCCCACAAGTATTCATCTCTTTTGGAAGGAGTGTAAAAAAATAATTGACCTCTAGTATTGGGGAAGGTAAAATAGGTAAACAAACAACAAGTTCAATAAGATTCTAACTTTAATATCGATGGGTAAGCCCAGCTTCAACATGTTCTATCATCTCTGGTGCCCTCCCCAACACCCATATGTATAAACTGATGAATCTTTCCACTCTAGGTTTCAACTGCTAACAGAACCACTGGTCCTACATGAACACACATACCACAATATCCCTCCAGGATCATCCATACAAAGCTCACATCAAATCAAAAAAATCAATAAATATACATAGAAACTAGGATCTAGGCCCTAAAAAAGGTATTCAATCTTAACACAAAACAATCACTCACATCTCAAAAGAATAATGCACTTATACTTTATAAGAATGTAGGAAACTTAGAAACCACAAGGAATTAAATTTAACACATAATTGGTTCTTTATTCAATACTGAATTAACCGATTCAATTAAATACACATAACAACATCCATTTGATTATCAAAAAAATTGAAATAACAACTAGAATCATTAAAATGCCTCTTTAATCCATTATCCAATAAATTTACAATTATTCCCAGATTTATTCTCTCTACCAATTTTCATCAAGAACGAAATTCTAAACAATAAAAACATAGATATCACACAATCTATCAAACTAAGAGGTAATAACATCGCTAAGAATTTGATATCGATTCTTTAATCCATTTCAATTATTTATTATGTAAATTTTATTGTGATCTGATGGGATAAATCAATCTAACTCTATGATTACACATAAATAAAATTGGGAAGTAATGAATCCCCTAAAATTGTTTCGAAAATTCTTTTCAACAAAACAAACAACACAATGGATCATGCTCACCTCTCTGGCAACGATTGCATCCAACCGGGGATGCCGCGACACCACTACACCAACCAACAACAAAGAAACCTCCATTAGAAACATGGAGATTGCATTCCATCACATGGAAAGGAGAAACTGGAAGAAATAGATCAAAGAAGCTAGAATAACATAGGTAGAACATTTCTTATTTTGATGATAGATCGACACTTTCTGGTTGTACCAAAACTGGGGGTGCACATACAGCAGGAAAATCTCCATGTGGAACACGATCCAAGGATTATAGTTCGACTGCACAACTCATATAGAAGGAAGAACTCTGGGCCTCCAAAACCAAGTAAAATAAGAAGGAAAAACAATGGTAGAAGGTATCTTGGAAATTTTGAATGTCTAAATAGAGAAGCGGTTTAGATACAATTTAGATTTTCCATTAAAGGTGGATATTGTTAAGATTATTCATTTTGACCAAAAAGGGCAACTGTGCCCTTTATAAAAATATAGATAGGTGTTACGGGATTTTAATCATCCATAAATCCCTTAAAACAAGGCTTTGAATATGTTTTACATCAAATATAATGTCAATGGGGTGAAACTATAGGAAAATGGAAACACTGTTCAGGACTCATTGTTAAATGAGTCACTGTTGGATGGGTCACCGTTAGATGAATCACCATTGGACGCATCACCATTAGATGAGTCACCATTGGATAAACAACATTGGATGACTCACCATTAGACGATTCACCGTTGGATGATTCAAATTTGGACGATTCACCATTGGATAACTCACTGTTGGACGAGTGACTATTCTTTGTGATACCATTTGTTGAGTCACCATTCATGAGTCACTATTTGATGAGATACCATTCAGTGAGCTACTATTCGGTGAGCCACCGTTTGCGATTCATCATTCGATGAGCTACCATTCAGAGAGACACTATTTGCAGGTCACCATTTGTTGAGCTACCGTCGTGAGTAACCGTTGCGATCCAGTATTGAAATTCACCATTAATGACTCACCGCTCCTGACTCACCATTCTTAACCCAATAGTGAAATGAGCTTCTTTTGGAAAACTAAAAATTTGGGAACTCGTAAAATGAGTCACCTTGACCTCCAAGAATACCTCAAACACCAAATTTCAATAATAGAATGGACTGAAGAGGTCCAGGAAATTACATAAAACCCCTGAAAACCTAAAAACATCTAAAAACCTTAAAAATACCTAAAATACCTTAAACCCCAAAAAACCCTACAACCATAAAAAGTACTAAAAACATAAAACCCCTAAAAACCCTTCAAAACCCTAAATCACACTAAAAACATTAAAAAAAATAAAACACCTAAATTCTTAAAAATACTACAAAAACATAAAACCCATAAAAAACTCAGACAACCGTAAAAAATTAAAAGAACCATAAACACCCTAAAACCCCTCAAAATCCCTAAAACCCTTAAAACACATAAAAATAAAAAAATAGCTTAAAATCCCTAAAAAGTTAAAAAATCCTAAAATTATATAACAATGCTATGAAAACCATAAAAATCTGAAAAATATTTAGACTGATAAAAAACTAAAAAAGATAAGAAGTCTAAAAAAATCCTAAAGCCACTAAAACCCCTCAAAATCCATAAAAACCCTAAAAACCTAAAAAATCCCTAAAAATCCACCAAAAAATAAAAAAACCATAAAAAAAAGAAAGGAAACCTTCAATACCTAATGACATTTAATCTAATAAAACCTAAAACTCTAAAAACCCTAAATCCCTAAACATACATAAAACCCCAAAAAACTTTAAAAAACATAAAAAATATACCTTAAAATCCCTGAAAATTTAACAATCCATAATAACTCTAAAAATTCCTAAGAAAACATTAAAATCCTAAAAACACTTTAAACCCATAAAAATCCTAAAAACCTTAAATACCCTAAAATCCCCTAAAAACCCTAAAACCCGTAAAAACCTTAAAAACCCAAAAAACCAAAAAACCGTAAAACCCCATAAAAACCCTAAAAAAACTCTAAAAACCCTTTAAAACCAGAAAAATGTTAAAAAACTCTAAAAACATTAAAACCCTAAAAAACATTACAAAACCCAAAAAAATCCATAAGAACCCTAAAAACCAATAAAACCCAAAAAACCTACAAAATCTATAAAATAAAAAAACCCATAAAAAAATAAAAAAGAAATAAAAATCAATAAAAAAATAAAAAACCCTAAATCCTTGAAAACATTAAAACCCTAAAAACACATATACCCCTAAAAAACCTTAAAATGCTAAAAACCCAAAAATCCATATAATCCTTAAAAAATCCTAAACCCCCTAAAAATCCATGAAAACCTTAAAAATCCATAAAAATCATTAAAAATACCTAAAATACCTAAAAATTTAAAAAACCCAGAAAACCCCTAAGAAAACCATAAAAACCTCAGAACACTTAAAACCCCTAAAAACCCTAAAAAATGTTAAACACTCTAAAACCCCCCAAAACAGCCCATAAAACCCTGAAACCCCTAACAAAATATTAAACCCATAAAAGCCACTAAAAATCATAAAAACCCCTAAAGACCCATAAAAACCATAAAAATACTAAAAATATAAAAAACCACTACACCCGTAAAACAGTTAAACACTCTAAAAACCATAAAAACCATAAAAACTAAAAATAAATCTAAAAATCCATAAACACCCTAAAATTTATTAAAAAATCATCAAAATACCTAATACCCTAAAAAATTAAGTTCTAATAAACCCATAGAAATACCTAAAAATCTAAAAAATTCCTTAAACCTAGAAGACCCCTAAGAAAACCTTAAAAACCTAAAAATAGTTAAAACCCCTAAAAACCAAAAAAACACTAAAACCCCCAGAAAATTATAAAAAATCTCTAAACCCCTTAAATCCCATAAAACCATAAAACCCATAAAAACCTTAAAAATATAAAAAATAAAAAATCCTAATAACTCGTTAAAACACTAAAAACCATAAAATCCATAAAAACCCAAAAAAACGATAAAAAACCTTAAATAGCCCTAAAAATCCCTAAAAACATGAAAATCCATAAAACCTAGAAAAAACCTAAGAAAATTGCAATAATATAAAAACACTTAAGACCCCTAAATATAAAATAACTCTAAAAACAAAAAAACCCTAAAAACCATAAAAACCCTAAAACCCCTCAAAATCCTTAATAACCATAAAAATCTGTAAAAATCCTCTGAAATACCTAAAGATCCCTAAAAATCACTAAAAATCCGTAAAAATCTAAAAACCCCTAAAAATATAGAAAAACCCTAAGAAAACATTAAAATTCTAAAAACACTTAAAACCCCTAAAACCTAAACCCCCCCTAAAAATCATAAAACCCCCAAAAAAGACCCTAAAAAATATAAAACCCCCCAAAACCATAAAACCCCTAAAAGCATTAAAAACCCTAAAACCTCATAAAAACCCTAAACCACTAAAAACTATAAAACCCTTTAAACCCCTTAAAATGTTAAAAAACTCTAAAAAAACCTTAACACCCCTAAAAACCCCTAAAAACAAAAAAAACCCTAAAAATCTCAAAAACACTTGAAATACCTAAAAACCGTAACAACCATAAAAACCTAGAGAATCACTAAAAATACCTAAAAATATAGAAATCACTAAAAAACTTGAAAACTCCTAAGAAAACCTTAAAAACCAAAAAATAATTAATGTCCATAAAAACTAAAATACTCTAAAAACCATAAAAAATGTTTAAAATCCTCAAAAACCATAAAAGTCTCATAAAATGTAAAAAAACCTAAAAAACATGTAAACCCCTAAGAAAACATTAAAAAACAAAACATTTATAAAACCCATAAAACCCTAAAAGATACTAAAAACCCTAAAAATGCCATAAAACCCCTACAATACACTAGAACCAATAAAAACCCTAAAAACCATAAAAAATCCAAAATACCCTAAAAATCCATAAAACATTCAAAATCCTTAAAAACCTTAAAAATGATAAAAATCATAAAAATCCATATAAATCACTAAATCATAAAAATACCAAAAAATCCTAAAAACCTTAAGAAAAACATAAAACCTAAAAACAAATAAAACCTATAAAAACATAAAAAGTGCTAAAAACTCTAAAACCCTTAAAAAACTATAGAAACCCTTAAAATTTATAAACCCAAAAAATCATCACAAAGATGTAAAAATCCCTAAAAAAGAAAAAACTCCTAAAAACCCTTTAAAACCATAAGAAAACATTAAAAAACTAAACAAACATAAAACACTTAAAAACATAAGAACTCTGGAAACCCTAAAACCCTAAAACCCTAAAAGACCCTAAAAACCCTAAAATCTATAAAAATCACTAAAAGACTTAAAACCCCAAAAAATGAATAAAACCCTAAAACCATCTAAGTGAAATTTTTAAGTGAAATTTTTTATTCAAATATCAATGGTTTTAAGTGTTTTTATATGGTAAACCCCATTTATTTAAACATTTTATTAAATAATGTTTATTTTGATTTATTGAATCAAAATGGTCTAAAATGGGAAAATTTCATAATTCTAAAATTTTGACAGATTTTAATAACTTTAGTATTTTGATAATAACTTTTAAATTATTGATCCAATATGAGTTATTATTTTATTGTACAACTCCTTGATTTGTGGGATTAAATTTATTATTATAGTCCAGGAGCTTCTTTAAACATCCAAATTCACTAAAAAACCAATCAAGTTGATTTATTTTGGATGATAGCGTGGACCCCACCTTAGTAATTGAGTCATAACTCAAGCTAAACACATAAAATTATGGATCTTCCAACTGGATTTGAAACATAATTAAATTTCCCATTATAACATTAAAAATAATGAGATATTACATCATTAATAAGGACATTAGATTCTCTATATTGGGTTCATGTTTAGGAAACATTTGTACATAAATAGTGCGACTAATTAATTATGCTGTAACATCCTCTATACATGTACAATTACTTGTAAATGTTGAGGGTAAATGAAAAAAATAATTAAGAGATATGTTGAAGAAGAAAACATCCCAAAATTATATCACTAATTGGGTCAAAATAAATAATTTTTTTGTGAAACAAAATCTAGGGGAGATCTTAATGGGATATTTGGAAGATCATTATTTTCAATACCAAAGTATGGAAAACACTTGGAATATAAAAGGTGTAGTTCACCTATATTAAGGGCCATATCTCGACTACCTAAGGAGCGAACCCACCAAGGAGGAGGCCGAGATAATGCATGTCCCTATATTAATTTTTATTTATTTTATTTTTATTATTGTTTTAGTTTCAAAAAAAAATTAATTTAAATTGTTTTGGTAATTAATCTAATTGTATACATGTATTTATTAGAGTTTCCCCACCATCATCCATTTTCTGCTTCCAATTATTATTATTTCAAATTATTTCTCTTTTTAATTTTCTTCTTTTTATTATTATTACAATAATAATTATTATTATTATTTTTACATTCAATTTTATTATTTATTTTCTTCCCTTATATTTTTTTATTCTCTCTCACTCTCTCTCTCATCCAAATTATATTTTATTTTATTCTATTATTTTATTTCTCCCATCACCATTATTCATTGAATTTTTATTCTCACTATATTTCATATAATCATTTTTCATTTTTAATCTCATTATTTTATTTTATTTTTATTCGATTATTCACCTCTTCAATATTTACACAATTTTGATCTCTTACCCTTGAAAATGAGGGGATGACCCTGAGTCTTGGCCCGGAGGGAGGTCAAGGTGTTCTTGAATTTTCCTTAAAGTTTATTTTATGTTTGTAGGTGGATTTGAGTAGCCTGCATGGGTGAGGCAAATGTATCCATGGTGGAATGACCCCAATGACCTGAAACATAATCTATTTATTTAATTTTATTTATTACATTTTCCTCTATCCATTGGTTAGTTCTTCATGGGTTGGATTTTATCTAATCATTTGATGAAAAGACATCGATAGAGCCAAGTCCTATAAGATGGTTCATCCTAGACCAAGTTTTGTCATCAACCTTGATTAAAGGAGGAGGTGGAATTAAGAGTTATTTGGAAGTCTATGGTTTCTACAATTTCTAACTAAAGTATAGTAATTCAAACATGGGATTTCATGTTTTTATTATCAACCCAAATTAAATATATAAAGGATAATTATAATTGAACCCAAAAACTAAACCCAAAATCAAGTCCTTTCTCTCATTAATTCCGTTATGTTTAGAACTACACGATATTATAAATTAGAATTTCCATTTTTCATGTGACCAATAAAAAAACCCAAATGTATTTGTTATTTTTTTCATTAATTAATAAAAACAACAAAAAGGGATAATTTAGGTGATATATAAGAAGTAAGCGAACAACCTAAAAATCTACTAAAGTGAGAAAGCCTTTGTCAGCCTCTATGCTGCATTGGGATATAATAATTTTCTTTTTACATGCCCCATGACGGGTGTACATCACCCTCATACATGGGTCAGATAATCCTATGAATAATCTCATTTCCAAGGACCTACACTTCCTAATATTTGGTTTACCATTCCAAAAAATTAAGGCATAGTGTAGACTAGATATAATACCACTTTGTAGCAGCCCCAACTTGGGAGCCACAAAACGGGAGCCCTACGATGGGCCGCTACATGACCTCAAGCACACCTCCCTATATATAAAAGGTTTCCAACTAGTAGCGATGGTTTGGTAGATCGTGTGAGAGACTATAAACTTATTATCAGATTAATCCATGAAATATAACATAAAATATAAGGAAAAAATAAACAATATAACTTAAACATGAATTACCAACCATTTTCCAAAAGTGGGTACAAACCAAAAACAATTGATAAATATGTCATGTCATACTAATAGTTCCATAGTGAAGAAAACCCAAAAATAAAGATAAGTATCTAAATCCTCATAAAAGTTCCTGAATCCATGTTCGGATCCTATTCCATGAACATCCAAAGCCCAACTCATCCCTCAATCATAGGGCCTTTTCCATTATCCATTTCTATATTCATGAAATCTTCTCTAGTACCCAAGAGCATCCCGAGAAAGGTGTTAGTAAAACCCAGTAGGGCACCACCAATGGTGTCTAAAAAATATCCATTGTAGTAAGATAGTGTATGCATTATCTAATAAATATCAAATAAATAAGTAGTAACAAGATTAAACTAGTAAATAATTATTTAACTAAACCATTATCGTCATTTAATTCCTTTGGTTAGGTGTTCCATTTATTAAACAACAGCCAAAGTCGATCATCCTCTATGCATAAGGAATTAAATCATGTTCCCTATATCACTAGGGAAAACATCACACAAGAAAACTTATTACACATACCTTGGAGTGTTCGTCCAGATAATATAAACCAATTTACCTCACCCTTACCTTGGAGCCTGAGTCCAGGTAATTATCCAATGCATTTTTAGGGGTCTAGAGCATCAATTTGACACCCTAACCCATGTATTCTAGTAGTGGTGTATAATGCCTCAATCTAACCTAAACCATGGGAGTAAATCATCAGTCATTACCCACAACTTCCAAGCCATGTTCACATTATTCTTTTAACTATTAAACACAATTACTATATATAAAATAATATGAAAACATCACATATAACTTTCAATAATCAATATTTAAACAACACATCAACTCCACTTCATTACATAACTCTTTGTTATATTCTTATTTCAACCCATAATTAATTTTTCACAATCAATTTAATTCATTTATCAAATTAATAATGTTCTATACAATCCTTCATACCATTATCAACAACTAGTCATAACTACCAATAGTTCCTTTCACAATTTAACTAATTTTCAACACACATATATCATGGTATCTACTTTATTGTAATAATTACATGTTTAACATTAAAATTTACATGCTCAGGTTGATGGAAGACCCCATTGGTGGCCCTAAAACCAAGGTAGCCAACCTTGATGCAACTCACGAGGATCTTGGGGATTTCAATTCATCATTTATACATCAATTTTATCAAATAATACTAATGGAATAAAATTATCAACAATAGTGAAAAAATAATACATCTAAACTTTCTCAAATGAACATCAATACTATAGGATATAACTTATAGACCACCTGCCTTGAATCTATAGATGAACTCTCACTTAACCTTGGCCTTAGATCTGGATTCAAGCTCCCTTTGAATCCTCAAACTAGGATCCCCTGGAAAAAGAGGTTATTAGGGAGTTATAAGAAGAAGAAAAAATTTATAGGCACTAATATGAAAAAAAGGGAGAACAGGATTAAACACACTTGGTTCTTTGATCTATAGGAAACAACACTCCAAACAATCTAGAATCTAAGGATATTGATCCTTGAGAGGTATTGGGAATTTTAGGTCATCACTAGGGCCGAATGAGGAAGAAGGAGGATGAAAATCGGGTGGAACAATTAAAATATTAATGGGTAAATGGTAAAAGCAGACTTTTAATGAGGCACATGGTTCAGAGGCATTGTTTAACAGACAATGCGCCAACCTATGTTTAAGATGAGACAAGATGCAAAATTACTTGGGGATTCCACATGGTTTGAAAAACCATGCGCCAGCCATGCAGAATGCCTCTATATAAAGCCGCATGGTTTGAAATACCCCTTTGCATAGTTTACATAAACTGTGCACCCTTTCTCCTAGATAGCAGGTTTTGGGTACATGATTTCAACATACCATGCACTAATCCCGCGACATGCATTGTATGGCCATTTTCTAATTCCTTCGCATCTTGAACCCCCAATACACCCTTGAACCTCCTCATACACTCGATAACCATTTTATTAACAAAAAATAGGGTATTTAACTAGATTTTAAATATTAATGTACCTCCATGATGTCTAATACCTTAAAAATACCTAAAAACCCTAATTACCCAAAAAATGTAAAAACCCCTAAAACCCTGAAAACCCTATGAAAAAATTAACAACCTAAAATACTATGAACACCTAAAAAAACTGAAAACACCAAAAAAACATAAACAAACATTAGACAAACTTAATCCATAAAAAAAATAAACACTTAAAAAACCCCAAAAACCCAAAAAACCCACTAAAAAAATCTAAAAACCATTTAAAACCCAAAAAACATTAACAACTCTAAAAACCCTTAAAACACCTAAAACTCAAAAAACCCCTAAAACTCTAAATACCATAAAATTCCTAACCCCAAATCCCTCAAAATGTCAAAAACCCTAAAAATATTGAAAAACCTAAGAAAACCTTAAAAACCTAAAATAAATTTAATCCCCTAAGAAACCTAAAAACCATAAAAATCAATAAAATCCTAAAAAACCTTGAAACCCCTAAAATTCTAAAACCCCTAAAAACCATAAAAATACTAAAAAATACATAAAAATCCCTAAACATATAAAAACTCTTAAAAACCCAGAAAACCCTCAAGTAAACCGTAAAAACCTAAAATTAATTAAAACCCCTAAAAAACTAAAAAGAGAAAAAAAAACTATAAAAAAACTTTAAAAACCTAAAAGCATAAGTACCCATAAAAACCTTAAAAACCCCAAAAAATCCTAAAACCACTAAAAACTCTAAAAATTCATTAAAACCCTCAAAATGTTAAAAAAACTCTATAAACCTAAAAAACCCTAAACCCCTAAAAAACATGTAAAACCCCATAAAACTAGAAAACCCCTAAAAACTTAAAATAAATATAAAACCTAAAAACCCTAAAAATCCTAAAAAAATCATAAAAAATCCCAAAAGGTATCTAAAAACATAAAAACCATAAAAACCCTGAAAAAACCTAAAGAAATATTAAAAATCTAAAATTTGATAAAAACCTAAAAACAACTCTATAAAACCATAAAAACCCTAAAAACCATAATACCTCTAAAAACCATAAAACCCCAAAAACCCATAAAAACCTAAAAACCTAGTAAAAACTCTAAAAATCCTTTAAATTCATTAAAATGTTATAAATCTCTAAAAACCTTAAAACCCCTAATAAAAATCATGAAAACCCTATAAAAATTAAAAACCCTAAATTCCCCAAAACCCCAAAACCCATAATAATCCCTAAAAATCCCTAATAATACCTTAAAATATAAATACCCTAAAAACCCTGAAAAACATAGAGAAAACCTTAAAAACCTAAAAATACTTAAAAACCCTAAAAACTTAAAAAAAATCTAAAAAATAATAAAAACCATAAAAAACTTAAAACCCATCAGAATCGAAAAAACATAAAAATCCTAAAAAATACCTAAAAATGTATAATAACATAAAGACCCTAAAATATCTAAAACCCCCTAAGATAAACTTAAAACCCTACAAACCCTTTAAACACCCAAAAAACTAAAAAAACAGGAAAATCCTTAAAATACTCTAAAAACCACAAGACCACTAAAAACCTTAAAAATCCTTAATTCCAATAAAAATAAAAAAAACCCCACTAAAATCTATAAAAACAATTCAATCCCCAAAAAAGTTAAAAAGTATATAATACCTTAAAAATAGTAAAAAATTGAAAAACAAACTCCTAAGAACCAAAAAAACCCGTAAAATCCATCTAAACCCTTAAAAACACTAAAAACCCATAAAAATCATTAAAAATAACTAAAATCCCTAAAAACATAAAAATCCCTAAGAACCCAAAAAAACAAAAAAGAAAGCATTAAAAAACTAAAAACACTTTAAACCTCTAAAAACCTAAAAAATGCTAAAAACATTATAAAACCCTAAAACCCCTGAAAATTTTAAAAACCTTAAAACCCATAAAAACCAAAAAAACCGACTAAAAAATCTATAAACATTTAAAGTACTATAAATTTAAAAACTCCAAAAATCCTTAAAACCCTAAAAACATTAAAAGGAACCCTTAAAATCCAAAAAACCCCATAAAAAACCTTAAACCCACAATATCCAAAGAAACTCTAAAAACCATAGAAATCCTAAAAAATCCCTAAATATACATAAAAAATGTAAAAAACATAAAAACTAGAAAAACCCAATGAAAACAATAAAAAACATAAAAATCATAAAACCCCTAAAAACTATAAATAACCTAAAATTTTTGAAAAACCGAAAAAACCCAAAAAAAACCCTCAATAACCCAAAAAACTTGAAAAAACAATAAAAATTCCAAAAAATACATAAAAAACCTTAAAAACATAAAGAAAATTAAAACCCTGGAAACTCCTAAGAAAACCATAAAACCTAAAAGAACATAAATACCATAAAAACCTAAAAGAACATAAATCCCATAAAAACCTAAAAAACAAAAAAAACCCAAAAAAACCTAAAAAACATAAAATCAATAAATCCCCTAAAAATCGTAAAAAACCATAAAAACCCATAAAACCCCTTGAAATTCACTAAAACCCCTAGAAACTTTTGTAACCCCTAAAATATTAAAAAACTATAAAAAAATTAAAACCCCTAAAACTCTATAATAAACCTAAAACCCGAAAAAACAAAAAAAACCCTGAAAATAAAAAACCTCTAAAACCCCTCAAAATCCCTAAAATCCTTAAAATATTTTAAAATGTAAAAACCATAAAGTCCTAAAAAATTCTGCATAAAACCTTAAAAAGGTCAATACACTTGAAATACATTAAATTCCTAAAAAGTGCTAAAAAATCTGAAAAAACAAAAACCCCAAAAGACCCAAAAAAACCATCAAAATTATGGAAACCCCTAAAAACCAAGAAAAATCCAAAGAAAATCACTCTAACCCCTAAACTTTTAAAAAACCCTAAAATCTCAGAAAAACCCTATGAAAATCCAAAAATCCTGAAAAACCATAAAACACTCTAAAAAACCTAAAAATTCTAAAAAAACCCTAAAGTCCCTAAAACCCTAAAAAACCATAAAAACCATAAAACCCATTAAAACCTAAATAAATCATAAAACCAATAAAAATACAAAAAAATAAATACTGAAAATAACCACTTAAACTCAAAAAATGTTAAAAAAATCAAAAATTTCCATAAAAACCCTAAAAAATACAAAAAAAAAACCCTAAAACCCTAAAACCCATAAAATCTCTAAAATCCCTAAAAACCCTAAAAACACCCAAAATCCCTAAAAACCCAAAAAAACCACAAAAATCCTAAAAAGGACATAAAATTACCTAAGAACATAATAAAACATAAAACTCTAAAATCTCATAAGTAAACTATAAAAACCCAAAAAACAATTAAAACCCCTAAAAAATGAACAATGCTAAAAACCCAAAAATCACTAAAAACCCTAAAAACAAAAAAACCACAAAAAAATTAGAAAACCCATAAAACCGTGAAAACCTCTAAATACTCTAAAATCCATTTAAACCACTAAATGATAAAAATACAAAACATCATAAAAACCATAAAAACTAAAAACCCCTAAAATCCCAAAAAAAACTTCAAAAACCTAAAACCCCCGCAAAAAACGCTAAAACATAAAAACATTATTACCCCTAAATCCCCATAAAAATCATCAAAAAATACCTAAAAACACCTAAAAACAGAACATAATTTAAAAAACATGAAAACACTAATAAAACCCTAAAACATAAAACTAGAAAAACCCCTAAAAACCAAGAAACACTAAAAACCCTAAAAAACTAAAAAACCCTAAACACCAATAAATCCCCAAAAACCCATAAAACCATAAAAATTTCTAAAAAACCCAAAAAATCCATAAAAATGTAAAAAACCCTAAAAACCTAAAAACCACAAAGAAAACCTTAAAACCTGTAAAATACTTAAAACACACAAAACATAAAAAAATTGTATAAACCCTAAATTTTTTAAAAACACCTAAAATACCTAAGAACTATAAAAAATACTCAAAACCTTTAAAACCCTAAAACCCATAAAACCCAAAAAAACAAATAAAAACTCTAATAACCCTTAAAACCCTAAAAATATTAAAAATCTATGAAACAATAAAAACTATAAAACCCAAAAAATCCATAAAAACCCTAAGCAAATTTTAAACCCCTCAATATCTAAACGAAATCTAAAAACCATAATGTTCCTAAAAAATACCTAAAAATCCCTAAAAATGTAAAAACCCCTAAAAACCCTCAAAATCACTACGAAAAACCAAAAAAAATAAAAAAACATAAAACCCATAAAAAACCTAAAACCCCTAAAAACTCTAAAAAACCAAAATAACCATAGAAACATAAAAAACCATAAAAACATTAAAAACCTAAAACCCCCATAAAAACCCTATATCCCAAAAAAACACTCTACAAACCCTTTAAACGCATAAACATATTAAAAATAAAATAAAAAACTTAAAACCCCTAAAAAACTCAAAAATCCCATAAAAACACAAGAAAACCATAAAACCCCTAAAAGTTGTTACACCCCTAAAAACAATAAAAACCCTAAAAACCCTAAAAACCACCTAAAAAATCACAAAAATTCATAAAAACATAAAAACCTCTGAAAACACTAAAACACCCTAAGAAAATCTCAAAAATCTACAAGCACATAAAATCCCTAAAATATAAAAAAACACTAAAAGCCCAAAAGTCAATAAAAATAATGAAAAATAATAATAACCCAATAAATCACTAAAAAACATTAAAACACATTAAAATATTAAAAATCCATAAAATCTGTAAAAACATAAAAGCAATAAAAAGTCCAAAAAAACCCTAATAAAACCATAAAAACCTAAAATAATTAAAACTTCAAAAAACCTAGAAAAAACCTCAAAAAACCAAAAAACTCCTAAAACTATAAAAACCCATAAAAACTTTTAAAAACCCTTAAAATCATAAAACACCTAAGAACCCTAAAAAAACTCTAAAAACCCAATAAAACCCCAAAAACATTAAAAAATCTAAAAATACATAAAACCTTAAAAACTCAAAAAACCATAAACCTAAAAAAACAACAAAACCTTAAAAACCCCAAAAATCCAAAAAAAATCTAAAAACCCAAAAACCATAAAAATACTAAAAAACATAAAAATCCCTACAAATACAGATAAACCCCAAAAACTCAAAAACCCATAATAAAACATTAAAAACCAGAAAAATATTACCACCATTTTAAAACCTAAAAAGAAAAAAAACCTTAACAAACCCAAAAAATACTAAAAGAACCCTAAAACCATCAAAATCCAAAAAAAACCATAAATACCATAAAAAACATAAAATTCAATAGAGATCCCTAGAAATGTAAAAATCCCTAACACCCTAAAAAACCATAAAAAACATCAAAAACCTAAAAAACATAAAACCCACAAAAAACATAAAAATAAAAAAACCCTAAAAGACCATAAAAACACTAAAAACCCCTAAAATTTATAAAACCCCCTAAAAACCTTAATAAATACTAAAACCCCTTAAGACCAATTAAAACCTACTAAAAAATATAAACACATTTTAAACCCCTAAAAATGTTAAAAACCCCAAAAAAACCTTAAAAAACTCTAAATAACCCTTAAACTCAACAAAACCAGAAAAACCCTAAAAAATCCCAAAAAACACTCAAAATATCTAAAATCCATGAAAACCATAAAACTTCTAAAATTCCCTAAAAAAATTCATAAAAAATCATAAAAACCCAAAAAACACCAAGAAAAACTTAAAAACCTAAAAACAATTAAAACCCCTAAAAACCTGAAAAATTTTAAATACCCTAAAAACCCTAAAAACTGTAAAAACCCTACAGTCCCCTCAAAATCCCTAAGAACCATAAAAACCATAAAACATCTAAAAATCATAAAAATCCTTAAAAACCTCTAAAAACTCTAAAAACCATTTAAACCCCTAAAATGATAAAAAAATATAACCCCTTAAAAACCATAAAAAATGAAAAAAAATCCCAAAAAATCCAAAAAAAACAAAATAACCCTGAAAATACCTCAAAATACTAAAACCCCTTAAGATCCATAAAAAGATAAAAAACCAAAAAATCCCTAAAAACCCTAAGAAAACCTTAAAATCCTAAATACACTTAAAACCCTTCAAATAATAAAATGATAAAAACCCAAAAAATCGCTAAAAACTCAAAAAACCATAAAAATCCTAAAATATCCCTAAAAATATCGAAAAATATAAAAAAACAAAGAACTCTGAAAAACCCCAAAAAACCCTTAAAATACTAAAATCATTTAAAACCCCTAAAACCCTTAAAAATGATTAAAACACTAAAAGACTCTAAAAAACCTAAAACCCATAAAACTGCTAAAAACCATAAAAATCCTACAAAACGCATAAAACATTAAAATTACACTAAAAACATTAAAAACCCTTTAAACACCTAAAAATATTTATAAACCCTACAAATATTTAAAACCATAAAAAAATAAATGAATAAACCAAAAAAACAACATAATAACCATAAAACCCCTAAAATAAATAAATCCCCTAAACACCCCATAGAAATCCAAAAAATCTCTAAAAATCCATAAAAATGTAAAAAATAGTAAATCCCTTAAAAACACCGAAGAACGCCTTAAAAAACTAAATACAATTAAAACCCTAAAAACCTAAAAAATAATTAACATAATAAAAACCCCTAAACCCCTCTAAATCCATAGAAACCCTATAACCCTAAAAAACAATAAAAGTCTTATTAAGGACCTAAAAATACCAAAAAAAGTAAATAACACTTAAAAGTCTTGAAAACACCTAAGAAAACCTCAAAAAATTAGAAACACTTAAAACCCCTCAAAACATAAAATATCCAAAACCCCTACAAAACCCTAAAAACCCTAACACCCATTAAAACCCCTAAAACCCATTAAAACCCCTAAAAACCATAAAAACCTTAAAACCCACTAATACTCGAAAAGATTTTATACCTCCAAAAATATAAAAAAACACTAAAAACCATTAAAAACCTAAAAATAAAAAAAAAACATAAAAACCTGAAAAAATCCAAAACCCCTAAAAGCCCTAAACCCCTTAAAACCCCAAAAACACAAAAAACCCTAAAAATCATAAAAATAATATAAAAATCCCGAAAAATCCTTAAAAATGTAAAAAACATAAAAACCCGAAAAAAAACATAAGAAAACCCTAAAAACCAAAAAACAAAAAAAAACACCTAAAAATATAAAAATGATAAAGACCCTAAAAAATCCTTAAAACTAGCAAAATCCCTAAAACCCATAAAAATCCATAAAAATTCATAAAAACCCCTAAAATACCTTAAAGTTTTAAAACCCCTAAAAACCTTAAAAAATTCAAAAAAATCCGTAAAGAAAAAACACTTAAACCCCTAAAAACACAAAAATGCTAAAAACCTAAAAAATCAAAAGTCCCCTAAAAACCTAAAATGATAAAATAAAATTCTTCCACTCTCTGCTGGACTCTCCCTCCTGATGTTGCGATCTTTAGGTCTTCTGCTTGGAACCCTTTTCAGTGGCTTCATTTATCTCTTCCATTTCGTGTCTTGTGGTGTAGATGGAGTCTTGTTTGAGCGGTCATCATCCCTAGAGTTGCGATTGTGGGAGACGAGGATGATGCTTGATGTTGATGGCCTCTGGCGGTTCTATTCGGGAAAGGGAGGCGATGACTTGTCCTAGATCTTGCAATGATTTTCCTTGGGTTCAGCAGATCTAGAATCTTCTCTTCCTCAAGTGTTGTCTCGCTTGTGGAAGACTTTTCTTTGTCATGGATTCATCCATGGTCAACTCACATGGTGGTTGAGCTTCTCATCAACAGGTCTCTCTCTTGAAGTCATTCGCAATAGAGATGAAAAATCTGGTCACCAGATGGTGTCGCAACTTCTTTTGCTGTTCAAACTAAGGAGGCTTATGAGGAGTCACGACAAGGTGAAGTTTGATTTCAATGATCTGGGGATGGATTATTCTTGACGGCTCTTCTAGCTTTGTGACGGAATATGGTTATTGGTTCTTGATGCTACTATGGGAGCCTTTGGTTCTTCTTAGAGGTTGTAGGAGGCACAGTTGAGGTTTTTTCATTCTCATCTTTGGTATTTTCTGGTTCTATTTGGTTGATTCAATGGTTGCAGATTGTTTGGGTGCATTTTTCTGCTGGTGCTATTTATTATCCTTGATGTGAGGGTTTGTTTGGTTCTGGATCAAAACAAGGAGATATGGGTGCAACATTTTGGTTTTGTGTGTTGGTCCGGGAGGCTTTGTGTTGCCGACGGATGTGAAATGATGTATGAGGACTGGCTAGAAGGTGATGGTTGTTGGGAACTAAGGGGATGGATGGTGATTGATACCAAAAGGGGAACTGTTGAAGGAGATGTTGGTTACTGTAATCTGAAGAGTTGGATGTTGGTTGCTTCTGGGCTTAGACATGATAAAGTGGAAGTTGATGTTCTTTTTGTTGGACTTTTGACGTCATTGGTGGTGAATCATTTTTGTTGCTGCTAGGCTACGAGGAAATGAAGGTGATTATGGTTGTTAGACTATGTGGTTGCTGGAACTAAAGTGGGGTGCTGGGAGATGTTTGGTGAACGAAAGAGGTGCTGGTTTTTTAGAAATGAGGTGATGGACCCTAGTTGTGGTATAGATAGGATATGATCAAGCTGATGTTAATGGTTTTAGTGCTCATGGTTTTGTGTTGATGGTGATGGATATTCTTGGAAAGGAGGCGATGGATGATGAAAAATAAAATGTGGGATGCTGGTTGCTAGTGGGCAGGGAGATGCTGATGGAGATGATTGTTTTCTTCTTTTTCTGGCTTTGTGTGCCTTTTGGGTTTTTGGGAGACTTGTGGGTCTTTTGGGGTGTCTAGGGGTTTTGGGTGTGGGTGGATTGACCTCACACCTCCCTTGTCTGTAGTTTCATTTTTTCTAATAAATTTTGGGGGGCCATGAATATCCTAGCCTCACACCTTCCTTTCCCTAAAAACATCAAAAATCCTTAAAAACCCATAAAAACCCTAAAACCCACTAAAACCTCTAAAAACCCATAAAACCCCTAAACACATTAAAAACTATAAAAACATTTAAACGCCTATAAACTTAACACCCCGTCCCCCAAATCACCAAAACCCCTAAAATGTTAAAAACCCTAAAAAACCTAAAAACCCTAAAAAACCTAAAAAACCAAAACCCATTAAAATCGTAAAAAATCATAAAAATCCTTAAAACCCATAAAAAAATAAAAAACCTCTAAAAACCCATAAAAACCGTAAAACCCACTAAAAACTCTAAAAACCCACTAAAAACTCTAAAAACCCCTAAAACCCCTAAAAAATTAAAAACTATAAAAAACCATTAAACCCCTATAAACATAACCCCCCCCCCCCCCAATCACAAAAACCCCTAAAATGTTAAAAACCCTAAAAAACCTAAAAACCCTAGAAAACCAAAAAAACCTAAAATCCTTAAAAACCGTAAAAACCCATAAAATCCTTAAAAACCCCTAAATACCTAAAAAATTAAAAACAACTAAAAACCCTGAAAATCTCTATAAACACCCTAAAAATAAAGAACAGTTAAAACCGTTAAAAACTTAAAAAATGATAAAACCCTAAAAAACTTGAAAACTATCAAAATCCCTAAAAATCCATAAAAATCGTAAAAAACCTAAAAATCAGTAAAAATGTAAAAACCTCAAAAAACCATAAGAAAACTATAATATCCTAAAAACCATAAAAGAACATAAAAACACTAAATGAACTAAAAGGCCATATAAACCATAAAAACGTAAAAACATTGAAAAACCCTAAAAACACATTGATAACCTAAATAACCACTAAAAATGCTAAAACCTCTCTCGATTCAGGAATTCACTGAAGCCTCGGATCTGGACCGCCTGACTCCAGTTGCGAGGTTCTTGATGCGGCGTCCCTTGGTGGCCTCTTTCGATAGGTTTTTCTCTTCTTTCTGGAAGCTTAGGGATTGCGTGACAATGGGTCTGGTCGATAGCTACCACATCATGATTTTCTTTGCGTCTGAGGAGGATCTAGTTCTGGCCTTGTCGACGGCTCCTCTGATATGTAATGGCGCCCAATTCTATATTTTTCAGTGGAGATTTGACTTTCATATAAAGCGGGACTCTCCAATGGTTGTAACTTGGGAGTTTCCTTGCTGAGATAGTTCTAATGGATGAAGGGCAGGAGCAACCCCGTGCTGAAGTTGTCTACGGATGTGGTGAAGCTTCTGTGAGACAATTGGAAAGCAGCCATGATGGAAGAGGGGCGTGGGTATGACCAGTTGGAGGCCCCCCTAGTGCCAGCACTGGGAGAGGAGGATATGGTCTGCAACATGAATAGTGGGGATGCTAGTAGTAGCAGACTCCCGGAGGGGTATGTTGTGGCTCTTAATAACATGTTTCAGGATTTAGCCTCAGCTAAGCAGGCGGATGATGCTATGTTGGTGGGTGATCATGCACAATGGTATATGGATACACAAGGTTTGTGTGCTAGGGATGAGTGGAAAATGTATTTGGCTGAGGAGGAGAGGATTGTGATAGAAGGGCAGTACTGGAGTCCTAGGATGCAACACACCGACTGGCATGATGCCCCCTGGTGCTTGTGGGGTGTGATGACGTGGGGGAGTAATCTCTTGTAGGTAGGATCACCTCCTATTGCGGAAGGGACCATCGGAGTGGAGGACCTGCCGTGTGCTCCTGGTGTGAACCTGAGTGGATTTTCTCCACCGCGACTCACTGCTATTTCAGGCGGTATGACCCCAAACCTACAAATATCCATGGTTGTTTTTGGTGCCCCATCTTCTTATGATCACTATGTACTACTGCATGATAGGATGATGGTTTAATGGGAATGGTTTCCCCTTTAGGGGGAAGCTAAGAGACTCGAAGAGAGATTTGCTGAGGATGACAATAGGATAAATGCTGTTATGGCCAGGTTAAAGGATGAAAAGAATAATCTGTTAGAAGGGGGTGTAAAAAATTCTGGGTTTGGCGGAAAGAAAGGGCGCAAAAAGGTGTCAAGTGCAGCTATTGATGGAGTAATTCATGAGGAAGCAGTGCATGAGGATGGTTCTATCTCTGCTCCACTGAAGCGTAGGATGTGGAAAGATTACTTTTCCCTCCCACAACCTATGGCGACCCGAGCTGCCTCCAAGAAGTCTAAGCTAAATCTCAAAGTCAATTTGCGGGAGCATACTTCATAAACTGCTGAGCAGAAGAGGGCCAGAGAGAAGCTTTTGTCGATGCTCAGAATGCAGGAGGAGTACGAGTCAGGAAGGGATTCAATGGATACGGGTGCTGAATCCAACTTCTAATTTACTAGTGTAGGCGCTGACTTGGGTGCGAGCTTCGATTTCCGCAGTGTGGAGCTGGATGACTTCGGTGGTGATATTGACTGATGTGCTCTTTTGTATGTGTCATTTCTTTTGGACCTTTTTTGTTTGTCTTTTCTTGAGCTTTGTTTTTTGGGGTCGTTAAGGGTTTTTGGGTGCGGGTCGTTTGACCCCTACCCTCCCTTGTCTTCTACGTCTTTTTTCATTATAAATATTGGGGGGCCGGGAATAGCCTGGCCCTCATATCTTCCTTGCCCAAAATCCCATATAAGCCCTCAAAATCCTTAAAACCCTAAAAACACATAAAAATCCCAAAAAAGATCTAAAAATCCCTAAAAACATAAAAAACACTAAAAATATTGAAAAACACTAAGATAACCTTAGAAACCTAAAAAAACATAAAAACAATAAAAACCAAAAAATGCTAAAAACCCGAAAAGACCCTTAAAACCCTATAAACTGTAAAAACCATAAAACCCCTAAAACATTAAAAAACTCATTAAAACCCAAAAATCCACTAAAAACTATATGAACCCTTTAAATCCATAAAAACATTAATGACTCTAATACCCCTTAAAAACATTTAAGACCCTATAAAACTAAATAAAAGACACTAAAACCCAAAAATCCAAAAATACCTTAAAAACCATAAAAATCCTAAAACCCTAAAAATCACAAGAATATATAAAAACATGCTTATCCTAAATAACCCATAAAAATCAATAAAATTGTAAAAAATTAGAAAAACCTTGAAAAAACAAAAAAAAATTATAACATTAAAATAATTAGAAACCCTAAAAAACCTAAAAAAACTAAAAAACCTAAAAAAAATAAAAACCCTAAATAACATAAAAACATAAAAAAATATTATAATGTTAAAAAACCATAAAATATATAATAACATCTAAAAATCTAAATACCCTTTAAAACCCTACAAATGTTAAATACTCTAAAATAACTTAAAACCCCAAAAAAATAAAAAAAACTCGAAAACATCATAAAAACCCTAAAAACCTTAAAAACCCTAAAATCCATCAAAATCCATAAAACCACCAAAATATAAAGAATCCCTAAAAATAACTAATAGCATAAAAGCTTTAAAATCCTTAAACCCTTTAGAAAACCATGAACACCTAAAAAATTGAAACCCCTAAGAAACAAGATAATGACAAAAAACATAAAAACCCTTAACCCTTATAAAACCCTAAAACCCTTCTAAATCAATAGAAAAACTAAAAAACATAGAAATCCTAAAAAACCCTAAAACACCCTAAAATCTAAATAACACTAAAATCCTAAAACAAAACCTAGGAAAACCATAAAAACATAAAATAACATAAAAGCCCTAAAACCCTAAAAACGCTAAAAAATATAAAACCCCAAAAAATCCATAGAAACCCATAGAAACCTTAAAAAACCTATAAACACATCAAAACCGTAAAACCACTAAAAACTCTAAAAACCCTTTAAACACCTAAAAACATTTAAATCTCAAAAAAATGTTAAAAATATAAAAAAGAAAAAACCAAAAAAACCCAAAAACCCAAAAAAACCCAAAAATCTCTAAAAACCCTATAAATAATAAAATCCTAAAAATCCATAAAACCTAAAAAATCCTAAAAACCCTGATAATCCCTATGAAAACCTTAATAACATAAAAACACTTAAAATCCCTAAAATCTTAAAAAACACTAAAATCCCTAAAAACCCATAAAAACCATAAAAACCACTAAAAACACTATAAATTATTTAAACCTCTAAAAAAATTAAAAAACTATAAAATATCTTAAAACCCTTGAATACTAAAAAAACCCAAAAAACCCAAAACAATAATAAAAACCCTTAAAACCCAAAAAAACCCAAACCCCTCAAAGTTCCTAAAACACTAAAGAGCCATTAAAATCCTAAAAAAAGTGCCTAAAATCCCTAAAAACGTAAAAAACCCTAAAAACTCAAAAAATCCTTATTGAATCCTTAAAAACCTAAATATATTTAAAACCAACCAAAAAAATTCCAAAACACTAGAAAATTCCCTAAAAATGCTAAAATCCCAAAAATCCCCTAAAACCCTAAAAATACTTAAAATTCTTAAAAATCCTAAAAATCCTAAAAAATCACTAAAGATACCAAAAAAACCCTATAAACCTTGAAAAAACCTTTAAAAAATCTTAAAAAAAGAAAAACACTTGAATCCTATAAAATCTTGAAATGTGCTAAAATCCATAGAAAACATAAAAGACCCAAAACCCCCAAAAACCCCAAAAACCATAAAACCCCTAAAAACCTTTAAAACCCATAAAAAATATAAAAACCCTAAAACAACTAAAACTATCAAAACCCTTAGAACCCCTAAAAATGTTATAAAACTCTAACAATCCATATAAAACCATATAATCTCAAAACCCCTAAAATTCTAAAAAACCAAAAAAATCCTGAAAACCATAAAAATCCTCAAATCCCTAAAAACCCTTAAAACCATAAAATACTAAAAAATCCCTAAAATTCCATAAAAACATAAAAGAAAGACTAAAATCCTTGAAAATGACTAAGGAATCCTTAAAAACCTAAATATTCTTAAAACCCATAAAAATTCTAAAAAGAGTAAAAAACACTAAAAATCATAAAAACCATAAAATCTCTAAAATCATTAAAAAACATTAAAACCCATAAAACACATTGAAACTCTAACAAACCTTTAAACCCCAAAAAATGTTAAAAAACTCTAAAACCCCTTAAAACCCCTTAAAAACTCAAAAAAATCCTAAAACCCAAAAAATCAATGAGAACACTAAAAATCCCTAAAAACCACAAAAATCCATAAAACCCCATAAAAATTATAAAAAATCACTAAAAATCCCTAATAATTTAAAAAATTCTAAAAACACTGAAAACCCCTAACAAAACCTTAAAAATAGAAAAACACTAAAACTACTAAAAACATAAAAAATGCTAAAAACCCTATAAAACCCTAAATACCATAAAAACCCCAAACAGATAAAAATACTTAAATACCCTAAGAAATAAAAAAAATGAAAAAATTCCCAAAAATCCATAAAAACATAAAAAACCCCTATAAACCATGAAAAATTCTATAAAAACCATAAAAAATCTAAAAACACTAAGAACCCTGAAAAACATAAATAGGGGTAAAAATCATAGAAACCCAAAAAAATAACCCAAAAACCAAAAACCCCCAAACAACACTAATAATCCATTAAACCCATAAAAACATTAAAAACTCTAAAAACCGTAAAACCCCCAAAAAACTAGAAAAACCAAAAAAACCAAAAAAACCAAAAAATACCAAAAAGACTCTAAAATCCATAAAAAATCACTTAAACCCCTAAAAACCATAAAAATATTAAAAAATCACAAAAAATATCTGAAAATGTAAGGAACCCAGAGAACCCCTAAGAAAACCATAAAACCTTGAACACTTAAAACCCCTAACAACCTAAAAAATGGTAAAAACTCCAAAAAAACCTAAAAACACTCAAAAGACCTAAAAACATTAAAATAATAAAAAAACCCGCAAATCACTATATACATAAAATCCATAAAAACATACAAAGTCCAAATAAAACCTTAAAAACCTAAAAATCATTACGACCACTAAAAACACAAAAAAAACATAAAATCCTTAAAATCATAAAAGTCCTTAAAACCCCTATACCATAAAACCGCAAAAACCTTAAAAACCCTAAATATAATTAAAAACCTTAAAAACCACTAAAAATATTTAAAACCCTAAAAAATGTTAAAAAATAATAAAAACCCAAAAAACCATAAAAAAAATCTCTAAAACCCCAAAAATAATAAAAACACTAAAAACGTTACAAATCATAAACCCAACAAAATACCTAAAAATCCTAAAAACTAATAAAATACCTAAAAATTCATAAATAACCCCTAAAAAATTAAAAAAATTGAAAACCTAATAAATCCTTAAAAAACAAAAATCAATTAAAACCCGTACAACCTAAAATACCAAAAAACCCATAAAACCCTAAAATACCCCTAAAACCCTAAGACCCCTTTAAAAATAATAACCGCTAAAAATCCAAAAAACCAATAAAAATCATAAAGAACAATTGAAAACTATAAAAACTCTTTAAACCCTTAAAAATGTTAAAAACTATAAAAAATGATTAAAAATATAAAGAATTAAAAAATCCACTAAAACTCCAAAAACAAAAAAACCCCAAAACCCCCCAAAACCCTACACCCCCAAATCCCTAAAAACCACAAAACCCATTAAATTACTCAAATATCCCAAAAAATATCTAAAAATTAAAAACCCCTAAAACCCCAGAAATCCCCTAAGAAATCCTTAAAAATCCTTAAAATCCCTGAAAAACAAAAAAATCACTAACAATTATTAAATGCCTAAAAATCCTAAAAACCCTAAAACCCCTCAAAATCCATATGAAAACTAAAAACCATAAAAATCATAAAAAACCCACAAAAAATATACAAAACATAAAATCCTATAAAACCTCTAAAAAACCCTATGAAAACTTTAAAAACCAAATAAGACATAAAACCACTAAAACCATAAAAACGCTAAAACACTAAAAGTCCTAAAAAACCATAAACCCCCTAAAAACCATAAAACCACTAAAAATAAATAAAATCCCTAAAACAAACTAAAAACTATAAAAACCATTTAGACCATTAAAACATTAAAAAACTCTAAAACAATTAATCCCATAAAATGTAAAAAAGAATCATAATACCCCCAAAAAATCACAGAAACCCTTAAAACCCAAAAACATAAAAACTAGAAAAACCCTAACCCCCAAAAAAATCATAAAAACACTTAAAAATACCTAAAAACATAAAGAAAACCAAAAAACATGAAAAAACCTAAGAAAACAATAAAAAAACTAAAAATAATTAAAACCCCAAAAAATAGCTAAAAAATGCAAAAAACCATAAAAACCCTGAAAAACTCTAAAACCCCTCAAAATCCCTAAAACCCCAAAAAAACATAAAAATAATAAAAACCCATAAAACACCCAAAAAATTTAAAAAAACTTAAAAACCCATAAAAACCCAATGACTAACTAAAAAAATAAAAACACTTAATACCTCAAAAAACCTAAAATATGCTAAAAACCATAAAAAACCTTAAAACACTAAAAAAACCTCTAAAACCAATAAAAAAAACTAAAACCATTAAAAATTCCTAAAATTTCATAAAAATATAAAACCACTAAAACCGCTAAAAAAACTTTAAACCCTTTAAACCCATGAAAATGTTAAAATAGTCTAAAAACCCTAAAAATTAAAAAAACCTAAAGACATAAAAAAACCAGAAAAATCTAAAATCCTTAAAAAACCTTAAAAACACTTAAAATCCCTAAACACACAAAGACCCTAAAAACCCTGAAAACTTCTAAGAAAACATTAAAAACCTAAAAACACTTTAAACCCCTAAAAACCTAAAAAATGCTAAAAACCAAAAAATCCATAAAACACCTCAAAATCACTAAATCCATAAAGAAAATAAAATTCATAAATAAGCCCTAAAAATACCTAAAAAATTAAAAACCCTAAAAACCCAAAAAAATTCATAAGTAAACTATAAAAACCTCTAAATAATTAAAAACCATAAACACCTAAAAATTATAAAACCGTAAAAAATCATAAAAACCATAAAACCTACTAAAAACCATAAAACCCATAATTTTTATAAAAAACCTAAAAACCCATACAAACCATAAAAACCTAGTTAAAAATATAAAAACCCTTTAAACCAATTAAAATGTAAAAAACTCAAAAAAAACACTAAAAACCTAAAAAATCATCAAAAAACCAAAAATACATAAAAATCCATCAAAATACCTAAAAATCTAAAATTCATAAAATTCATGAAATTCCTTAATATTTCCAAAAAAACATTAAAAATAATAAATCCATGAAAACCCCGAAGAAAACATTACAAAACTAAAAACATTTAAAACCCCTAAAGAAACTAATTTTTTTAAAACCCCTAAAAAGACCATCAAAACCCTAGAAACCACTAAAAACCATAAAACCCTATAAGAAATAAAAAATCTCATAAAACCCCTTAAAATCCGGAAATCCACTAAAAACTATAAGAAACACATTACACCCCTAAAAATGTTAAAAAACTAAAAAAACATAAAAAATCCTAAAAAACTCATGCAAAGTTCGAAAATTCCCCCCCCCCCCCCCCACAAACCGAAAAACCCCAAAAAATCATAAAATCCTAAAAACCCTACAAACAATCAAAATCCCTATAAATTATATAAACCATAAAATTTCAATAAAAGACCTAAAAATCCCAAAATATATAAAAAATATGAAAAAACTATAAAAACACAAATAAACCCTTAAAACATGAAAAATCATTTAAACTCCTAAAAACCTAAAAAAATTTAAAACCCATAAAAAACCCTAAAACCCTAAAACACTAAAAACCCACAATTCCATAAGAATAAAAAACCATAAAAATCCATAAAAATCCCTAAAAACATAAAATCTAAGAAAAATCCTAAAAACCCAGAAGAAAACATTGAAACCCTATAAATACATAAAACACCAAAAAACCTAAAAACTACTTAAAACCATAAAAACCCAAAAAGACCCTAAAAACATTAAACACGTAAAACTATAAACTCCATAAAATTTGTAAAGAAAACTCTCAAAACCCATGAAACCCATGAATTACCATTAAAAAATATAAAAACCTTTAAGCCCCTAAAAGTTAACAGCTCTAAAAAACAGTAAAAACTCAAAAAAAACCCTAAAAACCAAAAAAATCATATAAACCCTAAAACCTTGAAAACCTAAAAAATCCCTAAAAATCCTAAGAAACCATAAAAATGTTAAAAAAGTCATAAAATCACAAAAAATGTTAAGAACCCTAAAATCCGTAAGAAAACCATAAAAACATAAAAATGAATAGAACTCCTAAAAACATAAAAAAACTAAAAAAACATTGCTGAGAAGAGGGTGAGGATGGATGCAGAGATAATGAGTGAGTCAGAGGTTGTTGCTGATAGGTGTGGTGGAGGGGGTGTGGCCCAGAATAATAGTGAGACTAAGCCGAGATCTTCGGGCCAGACCAGAGGGACTGCATCCTTAGTGGCTAATGGAGTTCTTGCAGATTGACTATTGGTGCTGAGATGGAGGTGGTAGTAGCTTCACCTGGTGACGTTGCTGAGTAGAGGGTGTTGGAAAAATAGGAAGAGGAGAAGGTGGAGGAGCATGGGATAATCGGCAAGTTGGGGGAGGTGGTTGAACAAGGGGGGATGTGGGCGATCAGGGTGGCATCCGGGAAGGGGGAGGGAAATGAGAAGGGGGATCTTCCAAAGTAGGAGGATGCCACTGCACAGGAGAAGGTGATGAGGCCGGTCCTGGTGGCACATGAGGAGACTCTTACGGATAGGACTAGATGTATGAGCTTGTATGAGTTGGAGCTGCAGAATTTCCAGGGGGATGAAAGCAAGATGCCTAGAGAGGAGAGGCATTTGCAGCTGGCCTTGGCTGGTGTGGTCTCCCCTCTTCTAACTAGGGAGGAACCTGCACCTGTGGATCCTGGCTTGACGCACAGAGTATCATAGAAAGATGAAACAAAATATAAATATAATCCTCAAAGAGAAGGCCTTGTTTGAGGTGTCCATTCTTGATGGGAAGGGAAAAAACCTGTAGGGGTCTCTTTAGATACCCGAAAGAGGAAGCCAAGGAAGGACTATTCAATTATTCCCAAGACTGTGTCCATGAGATCTTCTTGAAAAGCTAAGGAAGTTGCCTCTTGCTGGGGAGGTTGCCCTGTCAAGCCACAACTGAATGTGGAGTAGCAATGTCTCAGAGTGTATTACACTGCCTTCCTAAAGTAATATGATTCATCGGAATCAGAGTCGGTGGAGTTAGATGCTTCCTCTAGTTATGGTGCTGATGGGGACCCTTATGGGGATGGATATGTTGATTTGTAACTTCTACTTTTTCTCTTCTGTGTTCCGGTATTTTGGGGTTTTGGTGTCATGGGGGGTTCATGGCTTTTTGGGTGTGGGCTGTTTGACCCCACCCCGCACTTGTCTGCTTTTCTTTTCCTTTAATAAATTTTGGGAGGCTAGGAATAGCCTGACCTCACACCTTCCTTGGCCTATGAACACCTAAAAAACCTAAAAACTCTTTAAAAATTTAAAAACATAAAAAATGCTAAAAACTATAAACCCATAAAGACCCAAAATACTATAAACCCCCTAAAACTAAAAAACCCATAAAAACATGAAGATCCCCTAAAACTTATACAAACACTAAAATACCACTAAAAATATAAAAACCCTTTGAACCCCTAAACACATTAAAAAATATCCTAAAATATAGAAAACCCCTAAAATCACTAAAAATCCAAAAAACCCCTACAAACCCTTAAAATCCATAAATACCCTAAAAATCCATTAAAATCCTAGAAAATCTCGAAAAATACCTAAAAACATAAAAACCCAATAAATCTAGTAAATCCCAATGAAAACCATAGAAACCTAAAGACACTTAAAACCCCTAAATACCTAAAAACTCTAAAACCCAAATAACCCTAAAACTACTAGAAACCCTAATAGCCATAAAATCTAATAAAACCCATAAATAATGTAAAATTCATAAAAACAAAAAAAACAAATGAAAAATATAAAAACCATTTAAACCACTAAAAATGTTAAAAAACTCTAAAAACAGTAAAATCCTTAAAAAAATCTAAAAACCCCAAAAACCATAAAAAACCTCAAATTCTTTAAAACCCATAAAAATCCTTAAAAATCCTTAAAACAACCCTAAACACCTTTGAAAACATAAAAACACTAAAAACCATGAAAAAACCTAAGAAAACCTTAAAAACCCTAAATCATTTAAAACCCTTAAAGGCTTAAGAATATAAAATACCCTAGAATCCTTAAAGACCCTAAAATCCCCTAAAACCCAGAAAATCTCTAAAAACCCTAAAAGATAAAAAAAATCTATAAAAATATGTAAAATAGTAAAAAACACTAAAAACCCTAAAAAACCCAATGATAACTTTAAAAACCTAAAAACATATAAAGCCCCTAAAAACATAGAAAACACTAAAAAACATAAGAAACACTAAACCCCTAAAAACCCACAAAACCAACAAAACCCTCAAAATCCTTAAAAACATTAAAAACCAATAAAAATCCCAAAAAATTTTAAAACCCTCAAAACCTTGAAAACCCCTTAGAAAACCATGAAAATATAATAACAATTAAAACCCCTAAAAATACTAAAAACAATAAAAACCCTAGAAACCCTAAAATACTATTAAAACCCCTAAAAGCCATAAAATCCTCAGAAACATAAAAAACCTAAAAACCCATAAAAACCCATAAAACCCTAAGAACCCACTAAAAACTAAAAAACCCCTAAAACCCCTTAAGAAAGATAAAAAACACTAAAAAACATAAAAATCCAAAAAAACTCAAAAATACCCTAAAAAACTAAAAACCATAAAACCCACAAAAAATTAAAAAATAATAAAACCCCCTTGAAATACATATAACACTGAAGACAATAAAAAAATCCTAAAACCCAATGAAATGGTAAAAACCCTAAAAACCTTGAAAAACACTAAGAAAACATTAAAAAATTAAAAACAATTTAAACCCCTAAAAACATAAAGAAACCCTAAAACCCCTAAAAATATAGAAAACCTAAAATCCCTAAAAATCCAATAAAATCCCTAAAAATCCCCCAAAACATAAAATACCCTAAGAACCCTAAAACCCTAATGAAAATCTTAAAAACCTAAAAACACTTAAAACCCCAAAAACCTACAAAATAAAAAAACCCTTGAAAACCTAAAGGTCCCTAACAACCCTTAGAATAGAAAAACCATAAAACTATATAAAAATAATGAAACCAAAAAAAATCCTAAAAAACTAAAAACTCAAAAAAACCGTTAAACCCACAAAAAGTTAAAAAACTAAAAAACATTTAAAACGCTTTAAAAACCTTAAAAACCCATAAAATCCCTAAAAGTACAAAAACCCATAAAAATAATAAAAAGGGATAAAAATCCCTAAAAAGAAAAAAACCATTAAAAACTAGGGAAAACCCACGTATAACCTTAAAAAACCAAAAACACTTAAACCCCTAAAACATAAAATTTTCTAAAACCATACAAACTCTAAAAAATCTCTAAAACCCATAAAACCCTAAAAATTTTAAAAATATTAAAATACTAAAAAATACTTAATAATTCTAAAATAGACTTTAAAATACCCAAATATGTAAAAAACCTGAGAAAATCTGAAAAATCCTAATAAAACCATAAAAACCTAAAAACCCCAAAATCCATAAAAACATAAAAAATGATAAAAATCCTGAAAACCCTAAAAGGACCATAAAAACTAAAACCCCCTAAAACCATAAAACCCCTAAAACCATAAGAGACCCTAAAAACCATAAAATTCATTAAAATTTATTAATACCTGTTATACCACTAAAACATTAATAGACTTAGAAAACATTTGAAACCCTAAAAACTACAAATAAACCCAAAAAACAAAATCCTCAAAAAACCACTAAAAATCCTAAAACCCTGAAAATACATAATCTTTCCCCAAACAATAAAAATTATAAAAATCACTAAAAATACCTAAAATTGTAAAAAAACCTAAAACCCTTAAAAACCGTAAGAAAACTTTAAAATCCTAAAAAAACTAAAATACATAAAAACCCCAAAAAACCCTAATAACCCATAAAAACCTAAAAAACATAAACAAATCTAAAGACCCACTAAAACTTTAAAAATCCTATAAACCCCTAAAAATGATATAAAACCCTAAAACCCCAAAACACTCAAAAATTATTATAAACCAAAAACCACAAAAACCAGAAAACCTTAAAAAACTCTATAAACCATAAAATCCCTAAAAACCCTATAAGCCAAAAAAATCACTAAAAATAAAAAAATCCCTAAAAATCATGAAAAATCAAATGAAAAACTTAAATACATAAAAACACATTAAATCCCAAAAAACCAGAAAAGTCACTAAACCCCTGAAAACCCTCAAAATCCTTAAAAACCTAAACAACCATAATAATCCTAAAAACACCAAAAAAGGTTAAAAACCCGTAAATCCCAAAAAACCCTAAGAAACCCATAAAAACCTAAAAAACCAAAATTATTTAAAAACTCTAAAATCACTGAAACCCTAAAAAACACAAAATAAAAAAAACCACTAAACCCCCAAAAAACAATAAAAAAACCCTAAAACCCATAAAACCCCTAAAACCCATAAAACCCTAAAAACCACTTAAGTCTCAAAAATCTCTTTAATCCCCGAAAAACATTAAGAAACAATAAAAAATCCTTAAAACCCTAAAAAACATAAGAAGCCTAAAAAATCCCAAAACCCTAAAAATACCTAGAATCAAAAAAAACCATAGAGATCATAAAAATGACTTAAAAACTATTAAAATTTAACCCCCCCCCCCAAAAAAACCTATGAAAATCTTAAAAATATAAAACCAATTCAAACCCCCAAAACCTGAAAAATACTAAAAGCCATAAAAAACCGTAAAAACCAGGAAAATGATAAAAACCACTAAAAACCTAAAAAATTACAGAAAATCCAAGAAAACCATAAAACCAAAAAAACTCTATAGAATCCTTTAAACCCCTAAAAACGTTAAAAACTAGAAAGAACCTCAAAACCCTAAAAACTCAAAAAAATCCATATAAATCCAAAAAACCATAAAACTCTAAATTTTTTAAAAATCCAAAAATCCAAAAAATTCCCTAAAATTACTAAATCACAAGAAAAATCATATAAAATTCCTAAAATTCCCCAAAATATAATTTTTTTTTGAAAAAACTAAGAAAACCTGAAAACCTAAATTCAAATTAAACCCCGAAAATACAAAAACACTCTAAAGACTCAAAAACACTAAAACCATAAAAACCCTAAAACCTACAGAATCCCTAAAAACCATAGAACCATAAAATCCCAGAAATTATTTCACAATCACTAAAAATGTAAAAAACACTAAAAACCCTTAAAAACCCTAAGAATACCTCAAAATACAAAAACACATATAACCAAAAAAACCTAAAAATGCTAAAAACCAAAAGACCGTAACACCGTAAAAACCCCTAAAAACTATAAAAACCACTAAAAACCTTTAAAAATCCATAAAAACACTAAAAACCGAAAAAACACTAAAAATATATTAAATCCCTAAAAATGATAAAAAAAACTCTATAAATTTAAAAACACAAAAAACTCAAAAAACCACTAAAACCCCAAAAAACCATTAAAACCCATAAAAATATAAAAACCTTCAGAATCCCTAAAAACCATAAAAATTTGAAAAAATTCCTAAAAATCCCTATGGAATTAAAAACCACTAAAATCCATTATGAAACCTTAAAAACCTAAAAACAATTAAAACTCCTAAAAAACTAAAAAAAAGATACAAACCCTTAAAACCGTAAAACCCCAAAAAACCACAAATAGCTCTAAAAAACATTTAAAACCATAAAAACATTAATAAAAATTAAAAAACATTAAAACCCATGAAAACCTCAAGGAAACCCAAACCCCTAAAACCCAAAAACCACTAAAACCATCAAAAATACTAAAAACCATAAAAACCCATAAAAATCATAAAAATCCCTAAAATACCTAAAAAGGTATAAAAACGTAAAAACTAAGGTAAACCTTGAAAACTTTAAAAACATAAAATCACTTTAACATCTTAAAATGATAAAATCCCTAAAAAAATAAACCATAAATAAAAATTAAAACCATAAAATCCTTTAAAACCCCATAAAACCCTAAAGACTCAAAAAATCTCTAAAAACTATTTAAACCTCTAAAAATGATAAAAAAAAACTATATAAATCATAAAACCCTAAAAATCTAAAAAAACCCTAAAATCCTCAAAATATCAAAAAAAACTCGTAAATCCATAAAATCCTAAAACCCAAAACGACACTAAAAAAACCCAAAAACCATAAAACCCCTAAAAAATTAAAAACCTAAAAACCCATAAAAACCCTAAAACCCACTGAAAACTCCAAAAACCGTTGAGACCCCTAAAAATGTTATGCAACTCAAAAAAACCTTACAATCCCAAAATAAACTCAAAAAAACCTAAAAATCCCAAAAGAACTATAAAACCCTAATAACCCTAAAACCTTAAGAATCCTTAAAGACCCTAAAATCCAATAAAATCCTGAAAAATATCTAAAATACTAAAAAATGTGAAAAATCCCAAATCCATGAAAAATCCTTAGAAAACCATAAAAACCTAAAAACACTTTAAACCACTAAAAACCTTAAAAATTGTGAAAAACCCTAAAAACACTAAAACCCCAAAAAACCAAAAAATGTCTAAAACCCCAAGAAATCTATAAAAAATATAAAAAATCTATAACCCACTAAAAACTATAAAAAAACATTTAAAACCATAAATAATTAAAAAATTAAAAAAAAACCTTAAAGACCCTAAAAACTAAAAAACCATAACGACCCAAAAAAACCATGAAAACCCTAGAAACCAAAAAACCCTAGAACTAAAAAACACCAAAAACCCTCAAAATCTATAAAAACCCTAAAGAACCAAAAACTCCTAATTTTTTTTAAAAATACCTAAAATGTAAAAGTACACTAAAACCCCTAATAAACCCTTTGAAATCCTAAAAAAACATAAAAAAAATCAAAACCCCTAAAAAAATAAAATTAATCCAAAAAACCCTAAAAACCTTAATCACCCTAAAAAGCATAAGCCCCTAAAAAACATAAAAAACCAAAATCTAAAAAATCCCTAAGACCAACTAAAAATTCTAAAAACCCATTTAAACTTCTAAAAATGTAAAAAACACTCTAAAAACCTTAAAAAACTAAAAAAATAAAAAAAATCTAAAACCCCAACAAAACCAAAAAAATCCTTAAAATTCATTAAAACACTAAAAATCAAGGAAAACCTTAAAACCCCATAAAATTTATAAAAATAAATTTAAACGTAAAAACACTTAAAACCCCAAAAAACCATAAGAAAATCCTAAAAACCAAAAAACACATAAAACCCCTTAAAAACCAGAAAATGCTAAAAACCCTAAAAACTCAAAAATACCATAAAATCCCTAAAGCCCCTCAATACCATAAACACACATATAAACCTAAAAACCCACTAAAATAATAAAATCCCCAAAAATATAAAAAAATCCTAAAAACCCTAAGAACAGTAAAAACCCATAAAATTCCTCAAAATCGCAAAAGCCCATAAATACCAATAAAAATCCTAAAAATCCCTTAAAATCCATAAAAACGTAAATCCCCTAAAAATCATTAGAAAACCTAAAAAATATATTAAAACCGAAATCAAATTATACCCCTTAAACCCTAAAAAATACTAAAACCACTAAAAAACCTAAAACAGTAAAAACCATAAAAAACACCAAAATACCATTAAATCCCTAAAAACCAATAAAAACCCATAATCCAAAAAAACTATAAATACCCTTTGAACTCCTAATAACATTAAAAAAATATAAAACCCTTTTAAACCCATAAAAACTCAAAAAAACATTTATAACCTAATAAGGACATAAAATCCCTACAAACCCTAAAACCCCTAAACCATTAAAAATCCCTAAAACCCTGAAAAAACCCATAAAATCCTGAAAATATGCTAAAATACCTAAAAATATGAAAACTCCTAAAAACCTATTAGGACCCTAAGAATAAATTTAAATAGTAATAACACTTAGAACCCATAAAAACCAAAAAATGCTAAAAACCCAAAAAACCAAAAAACCAAAACCCCCCTCAAAATCCCAAAAAACCAAAAAACCCATAAAACACCAAACAAACCATAATACCATAAAAACCAAGAAAAAAATAAATCCCAAAAAAAAATCATATAAAAATTTTAAAAAATAAAGACACTTAAAACCCCAAAAAACTCTTAATGATTCTGAAATCGTTAAAACCCAAAAAAATACCCTAAAACCCCCAAAATCCCCAAAACATCATAAAGACCGAAAAATGTTAAAAACACTAAAAACCAATTAAAACCCTAAAAACCCACTAAAAATAATAACAAAAATTTGAACCCCTGATATATTAAAGACTCTAAAACTATTAAATACCCATAAAAACATAGAATCCCTAAATACCGTAAAAAAAATAAAAAACCACTAAAACCAAAAAACATAGAAACCTTAAAAACAAATAAAAAACCAAAACCCCTAAAAAGCCCAAAAATCCAAAAAATACCTATGAACCTCGAGAAACAAAAAAAACCAAAAAATGTTGAAAAAACATAAGAAAACATTAAAACCCTAAAAACACTTTAAACCCATAAAAGCCTAAAAATTTCCAATTAATTTGATATATATATTTCTTTTTTAATTGAAAAAATAAAACAAAAAATGCTAAATACCCTAGAAAACAAAAAAACCCAAATAAACCTACACCCTTAAAAACGATAAATACACAAAAAACCTTAAAAACCATAAAACCCCATAAAAATCATAAAACCATAAAAACTCTAAAAAACATTTAAAACCCTAATTTTTTTAAAAAAATCTCTACAAACCATTTAAAAACCTAAAAAACTAAAAAAAACCCACAAACCATAAAACTATTAAAACCTTAAAAAAATAAAACAATCAAAATCCTTAAAAACCTAAAAACCATAAAAATCCTAAAAATTCCTAAAAATACATAAAACCATTAAAATAGTAAAAATTAATTAAAAATCTTAAGAAAACCATAAAAACCTTAAAACACATAAAAACCCTAAAATACCTAAAAACTAACAACACAAATCAAATCCTAAAACCTTGAAAAACCCTGAAATCTCCAAAACTTCTTAAAAACCATAAAAACCCATAAAAATCATAAAATCAATAAAATATCTAAAAACATAAGAAACCATAAATAACCTAATAAAAATTTAAAATCAAAAAAATACTTAATTCTCCTAAAAACCTAAAAATGCTAAAAACCCTACAAAAAACACCAAAAACCCAAAAACCACTAAACACATTCTAAAACCCTACAAATCAATAAAACCCCTAAAAACCATGAAATAATCTAAAAACCCTTTAATTAACTAAATAAATTATAAAACTCTAAAAATCCATAAAAACACCACACAACTCAAAATAACACTAAAACGTAAAAAATCATTAAAATCCAAAAAAAAACAAAAAAAACCAAAAAACCCCAAAAATAAAAAAAAAACCCTAAAAAATCCTACAAATCCATAAAAATGTAAAAAATTGTAATGCCTAGGAATTTCCATATATACATATTTTATTTATATGGAATTATTTCGAGACCGTGAAATCTGACGACGCATGATTTTGACGTCTGAAGTTCCTGAAATGATCTATCGATGTTTTTTTCCACTTTTAATAGTGCGCATAAGAAGTTTTTCTGAAAAAGTGGAATAACTCTTAAACGGTTTCCTGGATAAAAAATACAAGGGCATCGTTGCACTCAGGATGGTAAGTTTACCCTAGGCACGACTTAAGTTTAATCGGCGTGGGCCTCTGGTAAGAAAACCCAATAATGGCATAACCATAAATAAAATAATTAAATAAATTATTTTATTTTTAAAATGCTTATAACTCACAAACGGTAACTCGGATTAAATATCTGAGACTACTAATGAACTCGTGAATGTATGCTTTATTTAGAAAAAAACTAATATTGGTTGGCGCATGCAACCAGTGAAGGTTAGTTTTTGGCCGTAAATAAAATAATTAAGTGACAATTATTTTGTTGTAAAATCGATAACTATTAAATGGTAACTCAAATTGGATATCCAAGAGTAATGTTGGGTTCTTTTGGGGAATGTTTCACTTAGGATGATCCTAAACTCAACCAACATGGGTCGATGGTTACTATTAATAATTTTCCGAACATTTTTTCGGGTACGTTCAATAAATGTGTGAGTGGTGTTTTCTAACTTCTGAACCGGTGCTCGGATTAAAAATATGAGGGAACCGTTGAATCTAAACTGCCGAGATTTGCTTAATGGAGGCTTTACTTTGACTATAGTAGTTCCAGATAAGAAGTTATTTTTTTGTGACTTTTCAAATGAAATGAAATAAAATAATATCACTATTTTATTTCATTTCCTCCAGTGGACAAGCGGTAGTGTGAGACCAGCGGCGAGTTATGACATTAAATGGCCTAACCATTAAAATACTATGTAACAACATCATTGGAATTTTGGATATTTCCTATTAAATGATCCTTCATAAACTCCACGATCATTACTTAACCTCCTCCTCTACTATTTATATGGAGCTTGGGGGAGTAATTGGAACGACTTCACCAAGAGACGAAGATCTGGTAAAGTGTCGTGATGCCCAACTCTTTAAGGATGGAACCAGTTCTAGCGGGCAGGGATGAGCGACCCCAAACCATGAACCGAAGAACGACGATCGAGTGGCGTCATTGGAGGCTTGTTGCAGGGATGAAGAATAATGACTATTCTTATAACGTGGACACTCTACAATGAACATGAGGTAGGGGTTTATTCATTATGATTTTAATTTATTTCCTCTTCCCCGTTCTTGAATAACAAAAAGAAAACGTGTCAAACGACTAAAGGGTTGAACCACGAATCATTCGTCTTTGCAGGAGGGCATTACAGGGAATCTTGTGGGGTTTATCTTGTTGTTTAATTCAATTTTTATTAAACGCTTAACCCCCCCTTGTGTTATGAGCTAATGTACAGGGTGCATGCCTAACGAACCCGACCCACCCCCCCGCTATATTTTTTACATCCTTGTGCCTCCATGGAATACCGACAACGTGAAGACATCGATCGGATACATGGTGGATAGTGTGTCAACGCACGCCTCAAGAGGAGGTTGTGGAACAAACCTGCGGTGGTCGTCAGAGCGGTCGTCCATGGAGGAGGCGCAGCGTGTCGTCGTTCACAACCGATGAACAAGGAGAGTCATGGACTGTCAGCTATGACAACCAGAGGAGAGGTCTACCGGCACGCTGGCCAGCCACGACGGAGCCGGTGGAGCGTAGGTGGGGTGCACCCCCGGCGGTGCGCCCACGCAGAAGCTAGGCCACGACCTGTGTTTGATGCGGCGGGAGCAACGAGCAGCCGGATCGACCAGCGGTCGGTGGACGGCGCACGCACCAGCGGCGTGCCCGGAAGCAAAGCTGCGGCCCGTCAACCGCGGCATAAAGGACTCGTGGTGCGTTGTGGCGCCACTTTGGGGTCAACCCCTACGGGGTGACCTGCTGATGTGGCTTCACGCCCCGCCAGCCCTACTCGGATGCCCTGTGTCTAGGTATCCCAGGTGGCCCGCACCGCCAGGCAGGTGGCCCCGCCGGGTTGGTCCACTGGACCGACTTGTCGCTCAGCGGGCCGAACCGTGGCCCAACCGTGTCGGGATGGGCCCAGTGGGCCAGGTTGACCCGAGTTGAGTCGGGTCGACCTAGGTCATCCCAGTTCAGCCAATGTCGAACCTGGTCGCGTCGGCGAACAAGACCTGGACCCAGTACTGCCTTGGAACACAAAAGGGCTTTATCTTATGAACCGAATGTATCTTTGATGAACAATCTATGGAGTTTGGTTCCTTGGAGTGAGACAGTCCATTAGACTTACTCCATGAGAGTTTTGAAGAAACATGGAGTATGGCTGGGTTGGATCGCACCTGAATCCAAGAAGTCCCTCATCACTGAAATACAAATAATGCACAGAATGGGCGTTCGATTGACGCACCGTCTGTTGCATTGGGACCCTTAAGAAATAGAGGTTAATCGGGATACTTCTTTTTGAGACTTTATACCAGTTGTAAAATTACTAATGTCTTGAGGATTGGTTCTCCTAAGCACTCTACATATAGAACCCTACAGCTGGCTAAGACCTGAAGAATGCTTGATGATGGCCAAGGTGGGGATGCGGCTCTATGTGACCTAGTAGGCCCACGGTGGGAAGCAGCTCTATGTGACCAGAAATTCCCATAGTACCCATCAGGGATGAGTACCACAATAGTTCAAGGTTAGTGGGAAGCAGCTCTCTGTGACCTGACAAACCCAATGTACTGGATAGAGGAGGAGTTCTCTAGCAACTAAGGAGTTCACGGTTTGTGACTAACATTGCTATAGTTACTACCCTAGAATATACATTTTGGTGACTTCCATGGATATTAAGATGTAGCGAGTGGCTTGAGGACCAGTTTTCCCAAGCAGACTACCTATGGAACCCTGCGGTTGTTTGAGACCTGAAGAATGCTTAATGATTGGCCCAGTGGGAAGCGGCTCTATGTGACCCAGCAAGACCATGGTGGGAAGCAGCTCTGTGTGACCCGGCAGACCCACGGTGCTCGATCAGAGGATTACCTCAGTTCGACCAAGGTGGAAAGTAGTTCTGTGTGACCCGACATGCCCACGGTGGGAAACAGCTCTATGTAACCCAGCATGCCAATGGTACCCATCAGTGATGGGTACCAAAGCAGTTCAAGGTTAGTGGTAAGTGGCTATGTGTGACTTGGCTAGCCCAATGTACTCGATAGAGGAGTAGTTCTCTAGAATCCGAGGAGTTCGATGATGTGATAACCCTTCTACCCCTAGAATAAATCATAATGTGAGCTGTCATTACTTTGTTCTGTGATTGAGGTTATGTTATGTGGTACTTTACCTGGGTGGTACTTTAAATTTGTGGTGTTACCATGTGTGTTTTCTTTTAGGAATTATAGGATACGTTCAGGGTCTCAGGGTCCCTATTGAGTATCATTATACTCAACTATGCATGGGTTTCACCGGTACATTGTTGTGTCTTATGGAGATGATGACTAGCTGGGTTGAGGTTTGAGGGAGCCAGGGCCTTGTGGTACATGGAGGAGATAGATATACATGGAGTGATGAGGAGGTGATATGTTCTTACCCTTCATGTATGATCTAGGGTCGACCATTTAGTGTGATGCAACCTAGGAACTACTGATCGTGATCTGTACCTACCCTTCAGGTAGGATCCGTGGTGGACGGTCCAGGAGCTGCTTTTCTCCTTTCAAATGTTTTGTACTTTTCAGTTATACTTGTACTTTTCCATTTGGGCTTGTATTCCAGCCCATTTTCTTTCAAAACTCTTTCACTATATTAGTTACTTTCTAGATTCTTCTTATTGTGTTCTCAGATCGTGAGTTTTTATAGGTTTAAAGGCAATGTCTTCCCGTTTTAGGGAATATGCCTTTCGGTGCTAGTCACCAGCCCCTGGCCTATGGAATGTGGGCTTGGGGTAGTCATGACATGTACCCTGGGAACGGGTCGTGACCAAAATCTTAAAACCTCTAAGAAAACCTTAAAAACCTAAAAAAACATAAACCCCAAACAAACCATAAAACACTAAAAACACTAAAGACCCTAAAAACCCTAAAACACTAAAAAATCTAACACCATAAAACACATAAACACCATAAGAACCCATCAGACCCCTATAAACCAATAAAAATATAAAAACCATTTAAAACCCCTAAAAACATTAAAAACTCAAAAAAACACAAAACCCTAGAAAACTCAAAAAAACCCTAAAAACCAAAAAACACACCAAAAACACTAAAACCCTAAAACCCCTAAAACTCATCATAATCCCTAAAAACCCTAAAAACTATAAATTCCTAAAAGAGCCCAAAAATCAATTGAAATGTAAAAAAACCTAAAGACACTAAGAAAACCATAAAACATTAAATTCACTTTAAACCCCAAAAAACCAAAAAAATACTAAAAACTCTAAAAAATGATAAAAACACTAAAAAACCCTAAAAACCAAAAAAAATCATTAAAATAAAAAAAAAATACATAAAATTACTAAAAACATAAAAAACCCTAAAACCATGAAAAACAATAAGAAAACCTTAAAAACATACAAACACATAAAACCACTAAAAACCCAAAGGTACTTTTGAGAAGATGGAGGAACACTCCCCTTATGATCTCTCTCTCTTGTGAAGAGATTATTAGGGTTTTCCTATGGAGATGGTGGAAGATGACCTTTTCCCCTTCCCTCTCGTGCTCTTGGGTGGCACTCTGGGCGGCAGTAGGCTGGTGCGGTGTTCTTCGGTGTGGTAGTGGGCCATAGGCGGCTTTTTGATTTCCAAGCGACGATGTTGGTTGGGTGTTCGGATTTGGAATCTCTCATGGACTTTCCCTTTCACACATGGGGGGGGGGTGTTCTCAGCGACATCCGATCTCAACAACATTCTACAGACCACAGATGGGTGGTTTAATCTAGCAGATTTCTCTTTTCCAAGTGGTGGTGTTGCTCGTGATTCTGACATCCCTAGAAGCGCAGAAAGATTCTACTTTGGTTTGGATTTGGTCATCAGGAAATGGTGTTGCTTCCTCGTTTCTGATTTCTGATTCCCAATCTTGTGATGCATATGAAGATCAGATCTTTTCAGTAAGAGTGATGCAGTCAACCCTTTGGATCTTGGATGTGCTTTCACTCTTCGTCCGTTGTTCCAGATTCCTCCATGGATGGGTCAACGACATCAAAGATTTCAATGGTGGACTGGATTTCATCGACGACCTGGATTCCGGCCTCTTCGACGGTGATACGTGGGGGTCTGGCTTTCTCAATTTTTGATGATGCAAGCTTCCCATCTGCTTATAGAGCTGTGCCTAGGAGAATTTCAGTGGCACCTCTAGCATCGCGTCATTTCTCGTTGGATGCGGAAGGCATGGATTCGGATTGGTGGTGACATGATTGATCCAGTTTTCTGGGTTTTCATATTTGCTTGTTTTCGGTCCGCGCTTAAGCTTTAGACGCAGATCAAAGTCGTTCTAGATCTGTGATTTCCTTGGACGGGTCAGCAGGCTCATGGGTTTCATTGGTGAAGAAGGCGGTTTTGGTGTGTGTGGAGGTTACTAGTTCATTTTTCTGGTCTCTTATATTGGCTTCATGCTTTTGATGTTGGGCTCGCTAAGTTGTGATGTGTTACGGCGGCTGCTCTGGTCTGTGGTTCACTGTTTTTTGGATGGCTTTGTTGTGATCTGTTGAGGGTCCTGAATGATTTGTTCATATTTTTCTCAATTTTTTTGATGCTGTTATGTCCTTCGGTGTGTTCTAGGAGGAGAGACAAGGTGTTGTTTACTACTTGTTCACAAGGCGTTGAAGGAGTTGATGGCTATTGGAATTTTTGTGCTGGATGGAGCCTAGAGTTGATTTTTTTTCTTTTCTAGTGATAGATCTTTCTGTGGAGGAGGTTCTCGAAGCAGAAAATGGTGTGAATTGATGCTGGTTGATTTTTGGCAGCGTGTTGGACCTGGATACAGGTGCTGTTGTTCTTGCTTTTCTTTCTTATGAATCAGTGCTACTGGTTGTGAGTTGCTGGTCCCTGGATGGTCTTTGGGCCCTGTGGCTTGGTTTTAGGTGTGGGCGTTGGCGCTCCTGCACTGATTTTGTTTTTCCATTGCTTGTCATTGGCTGGTTGGAAGGTCTGGGTGGTAGTACTAATGTGCAGTGTTTGGATGATCTTTTGGGTGAATGCTAGAATTGGCTGCTGGTGTGTGGCTGCTCACCATTGTCGTTCCCCCGGACTCGTGCACCCACCTCTGCTCTTACTGCCCTTCCCAACACACTGGACCCCATCTTGGTCTGGTTTGATGGTTTATGGGTCGGTTTTGGGATGGTGTTGGTGGTTCAGCTCAGCGTAAAGGGTGCGTCTCGGCGGGGTGGTACGTTTAAGTGGTGCAGGTTTGATAAACTTATGTTGGAGTACAGGCTGATGGTTGCCGATCCCGGTACGGTGCTGAAATAAGGTGCTGCTGTGGTTGGGCATTTCTGTGGTGCTTCTGATATCGTGCTGATGAATGTTGATGATGTTTTTGTTATGTTTATGGTGATGATGACTGATTGTTGCTGACTGGCTGGGAGGTGATGATGGGGACTTTTCAGTTTTTCTGTTTCTTTTGGTTTTTGTGTGTTTTTTTGGGTCTTTTTCTTTTTTTTTTGGGTTTGGATTTGTTAAGGGTTTTTGGGTGTGGGTCATTTGACCCCTCCCATCCCTTTTCTGTTTTGTCACTTTTTTTCTCTTTCTAATAAATTTGGGGGGGGGGGGGATAGTCCAACCCTCACATCTCCCTTGCCCTAAAAAACCCAAAAAAAACTAAAAACCATAAAATGTATCTAAACCACAAAAACCCCATAAAACCATATAAACCCCTGAAAACCTAAAAACCCTGTAAACTCATAAAAAACATAAAACCACTAAAATCTATAAAAACCCTTTAAAGACTGAAAACATTAAATTTTTTAAAAAACCTTAAGAACCCTAAAAAAATTCAAAACCCCCCCAAAAAACCATCAAACCCATAAAAATTGTAATAAACAATAAACTCTAAAAATCACTAAGAACCATAAAAATGAATAAAAATCATAAAATCCCTAAAAATACCTCAAAATGTAAAAAAATAAAAAACTCAGAAGAAAAGCTAAGAAAACCATAAAAAAATAAAAACACATATAACCCCTAAAAACCTAAAAACCCCAAAAATTCTAAAATACCCTAAAACACCCAAAATCCATAAAAACCATTATAATCCTAATAAATTACAAAAATACCCCTAAAACGTAAAACCCAAAAAAACCCAAATGAAACCATAAATAAAAAAACAATGGAATCCTTTAAAAAACTAAAAAAATGATAAAACCCCAAAAGACCATAAAATCCCTAAAATCCCCTAAAACCATAAAAACATATAAAACCATAAAAAAATCCATAAACCCCTTTAAAACCCTAGAAAATTTAAAAACTCAAAAACAATAAAAACCCTACAAAAATCAAAAACCTAAAATCCCAAAAAAACAATAAAACCTAACATCCCAAAAAATACTACAAACTCTCAATATCCCATAAAACGATAAAAAAATCCTAAAAAGAAATAAAATTCCTGAAAAACATAAAAAACACAAAAAAACCTTGAAAACCCATTAGAAAACCTTAAAAACCTAAAAAAATAGAAAATGCCTAAAATACCTAAAAATGCTAAAAACCCTAAATCCCTAAAAACCCTAAACCAGCTTAAAATCCATAAAAACACTAAAACAATTGAAAATCATAAAATTCCCTAAAATACCTAAAAATGTAAAAAACCCTAAAAACCCTAAGAAAACCATAAAACCCTAAAAACACTTAAAATAAATTAAAAACCCAAACAATGCTAAAAACCCTAAAAACCCTAAAAAAACACTAAAAACACTAAAAACCATAAAAACCTTAAAAATCCTAAAAACACTTAAAGGAACTACAAAATCATTAAACAAATCTAATAAAACTTTAATCCCCTAAAATATTAAAAACCTCTAAAACACTTTTGAAACAAAAAAACCCTAAAAACCCTCAAAATCCCAAAAACCTTAAGAACTATAAAAATATTAAAAATCCCTAAGAATACCAAATAATTAAAAAACCTTGAAAAACCCCAAGAGAAACAAAATAATCTAAAGACACTTAAATCCCTTTTAAAAACCTAGAAAATGTTAAAATCCAAAAAACAAAAAAACCCCTTAAAACCTAAAAAACATAAAATCCCTAAAAACCAATAAAAACTCTGAAAACCCTTTAAACCCCGGAAAATATAAAAAAACACTAAAAATCTTTAAAACCTAAAAAAATTCAAAAAAACCCCTTAACAGCCAAAAAATCAATACAAAGTTGAAAACCCAAAGAACCCTAAAACCCTCAAAATACATAAAACATATAAAATCCTAAAAAATCCCTAAAATGCCCTAGAAAAGTAAGAAAACCTAAAAACCCTAAAAACCCTTATGAAAACCTTAAAAACAGAAAAACATTTAAATCCCACAAAAACCTAAAAAACACTAAAAACCATAAAATCCCTAAAAACATTAAATAACCCAAAAAACCATCAACATCCCTAAAAACTCAAACAACACATAAAAATTTTAAAAAACCCTAAAATCCCAAAAAATGTACAGAACCCTTAAAAACTTGAATGACTCTAATGAAACCTTAAAACCTTGAAAACACTTAAAACCTCTAAAAACATGAAAATTATAAAAACCCTAAAAAGAGTGTAAAAACCCTAAAATCCCTACAACCCAATAAAAAACATAAAAACCCTAAAAACCAAAAAATCGTAAAAACTACTAAAAACTATAAAAATGGTTAAACCCCCTAAAAACATTAAAACAAACATTAAAACCATAAGAATCCAAATAAATTCAAAACAAAAACACTAAAAACAAAAAAACCCTAAAATCCAAAAAAATGCTAAAAACCCATAAATTTTTAAAGATCCCTAAAAACCCCTAAAAATTTTACAAACACTAAGAAACCCTATATAATCCTTAAAAAGTGTAAATACTTAAAAACAATTAAAACCCCTAAAAACCTAAAAAACCCTAAATCCCCCAAATTCTTTAAACACCATAAAAATCCATAAGATTCCAAAAAAATGATTAAAAACACAAAAAAATGTAATCTCTCTGAAAACCATTAAGAAAACCGTAAAAACAAAAATAAAACTCAAAACCCCAAAAAAACCTAAAAATGATAAAAATCCAAAAACCCCCCAAAAAATAAAAAACCATAAAAACCTATAAAAAAACAAAAACCACAAAAAAATCTAAAAACCATCAATCCCATAAAAACATTAAGAACTGAAAAAATCCCTTAAAACCCCCAAAAACAAAAAAAACTCCTAAAACCCAAAAAAGCATAAAAACCCCCCAAACCCCTCAAAATCCCCAAAAACACTAAAAATAAAAAAAAATATAAAAAACCTCTAAAAATAACTAAAAATAGAAAAAATCTAAAAAACCCTTAAAAATAAGTAAAAATATAAAAAAACCATAAAAACCTAACATAACCATAAAAACCTAAAAAAACATAAAATACCAAAAAACCAAAAAAATGATAAAATCCCCTTAAAACCCTCAAAATTCATAAAATACCTAAATTCTACAATATATTTAATAAATACCTAAAAAAGTAAAAACCCCTAAAACCCTAAGAAAAACATAAAAGTCTAAAAAAACATAAAACACCTAAAAAACCTAAAAAATTAAAAATACCCTAAAATCGCTAAAATACTTTCAGAACCGTAAAAAACCCTAAATACTCTAAAACCATAAATACCCCCAAAAAAACATAAAAACCTTAAAAAAATATTAAAACCCTCAAAACCCTCTAAAAACTAAAAAACCATTTTAATCACTAAAAATATTAAAAGACTCAAAAAATCATAAAAATTCAAAAAACCCCTAAGAACCCGAAAAAATGATAAAAACCCTGAAAACCAAAAAACCTAAACCCCTCAAAATACCTAAAAACACTTCAAACAATTAAAATCCTAAAAAATACATAAAAATTCCTATTAACATAAAAATCCGCAAAACCCTAAAAACCCCTAAGAAAACATTAAAAAACATAAAACAATTACAACCACTAAAAACCTAAAAAAACTAAAACCCCTGAAACCCATAAAAACACATAATTCCCCTCAAAACCTCTAAGACCCCCAAAACCCATAAAAATCCAAAAAAATCCCAAAAAAAGCCATTATATATAAAAATACCTTATAAATCTAAGGAAAACATAGAAACCTAAAAACACATAAGACCCATTAAAACCTAAAAAACGCCAAAATCAGCAAAAAAACCTCTAAAAGACCCTAAAACACACTAAAAACCATATAAACCACTAAAACCCATAAAAAAAACCTAAAATCCTATAAAAACCATAAATACCACTAAAAACTCCGAAAACTTTTTAAACCCATAAAAACATTACAAAACACTAAAATACCTTAAAACCTCAAAAAATAAAAAAAAACACAAAACCCCCAAGAAAACTACAATACCCTAAAAACTATAAAAATCACTAAAACCACTCAACATCAATAAAAACCCTAAAAACCATAAAAACTATAAAAATCTCTAAAAATCCCTAAAAATGTAAAAAAACCATAAAAACATTGAAAACGACTATGAAAACATTAAAAAACTAAAAACACTTTAAACCTCTAAAAACCATAGAATAGATAAAACCCCTAAAACCATAAAAATCTTAACAACCATAAAATCCCTAAAAACCTTTAAAAACCCAAAAAACCAAAAAACCCCAAAAAACCCTAAAAACCATAAAAATAATAAAACCCCTTTAGACACCCAAAATGTTAAAAAACTCTAAAAAAACCTCACTATCCCTAAAAATTCAAAAACTCTAAAAATAAAAAAATCCCCTCTAAAACCATAAAAATCTGTAAAAATCCTAAAACCCATAAAATTCCTAGAAACCTTATAAATCCCTAAAAACATAAAAAACCCTAAAAATCCTAAAAATCTATAAGAAAACTGTAAAACATAACAACACTAAAAACCTATAAAAACCTTAAAAAAGGTAAACACTAAAAACTCAAAAAACCATAAACAACCCCTAAAGGCCATAAACCCCCTAAAAACATTAAAAAAGCAAAAAAAACTCTAAAAACACTTTAAAGACCAAAAATGTTAAAAAAATATATAAAACCTTAAACACTATATATATTATAAAAAATTTTATAAACCTAAAATACACAGAAAACCCTAAAAACCTTTAAAAACTCTAAAAATCAACAAAGTCCAAAAAAAACCTTAAAACCATGGTATCCCCAAAAATAGCTAAAAATCCCTAAAATGTAAAAAACCCTTAAAACCCTAAAAACCCCCAAAGAAAACCTTAAAAACCTAAAAACACATACAACCCCTAAAAACAGTAAAAACAGTAAAAACCCTAAAAACCATAAACCCTTTAAAACCATAAAAACCATATAAACAAAAAAACTAAAAACCCACTAAAAACTCTAAAAAACCTTCAAATCTCTAAAAACATTAAAAACTCGAAAAATATTACAAACACTAAAAAATAAATAAAAATCTGAAGACCCAAAAATACCCATAAAAACTATATTAATCCTAAAAAATCCATAAAACCCTCAAAATCCCTAAAAATTATAAAAAACCCATAAAATATTAAAAAAGATCTAAAAATATCTAAAAAAGTAAAAACCATAAAACCCATAAAATCCATAAGAAAACCATAAAATCCAAAAAATACTTAAAACCATAAAAATTATACAAAACCTAAGAAAACACTAAAAACAATCAAAATCCTTAAAAAACCTAAAAACCATAAAAACCCGAAGAAATTCAGAAAAATCGCTAAAAATATAATATTCCCCAAAACTCTAAAAAACCCTAATAAAACATTAAAAACCGAAAAACTCTTAAAACCTTGCAAACATTAATAATGATAAAAACACCTAAAAACACTTGAAAACCCTAAGAACCCATAAAAACCCAAAAATAACACTAAAAACTATAAAACCCCTTTAAACCCATAAAAATGTTAAAATACTCTAAAAATATTAACAACCCTAAATAATCTAAAAAAACCTAAAACCCCAAAGAATGATTAAAACCCTAAAAACCATAAAAATATCAAAGTAACCTTAAAATACCATATAAATTTTAAAAAGCCTAAAAATCCCAAAATATTTAAAAAACCATAAAATCCAATAAAGGCTTAAGAAAACCTTAAAAACCTAAAAACACATAAAAACATTAAAAAACCAACAAAACATAAAAAAAGATAAAAACCCATAAAACCCCTAACAACTCAAAAAACCACAAACCCCCCTAAAATCCATAAAAATCCTAAAAACCATTAAAAACCCTAATAACCCACCAAAAACAATTAAAACCCATTAATCCCATAAAATTGTTAAAAACTACAAAAAAACCATTAAAACCGTAAAAACCCTAAAACCCTAAATTTATCATAAAAACCGAAATCACCTTAATCCCTAAAAAACCCACAAAATCTCTAAAACCCCTAAAACCAATAAAAATTCTAAAAATTACCTAATAATCCCTAAAAATATAAAAACTATAAAAACCCTAAAACCCCTAAGAAATCCTCAGAAACCTAAAATCACTTAAAACCCCTAAAAACCTAAAAAAATTTAAAAAACAAAAAAGAACCTAAAATCAAAGAATACCTAAAAACAATAAAAACCCATATAATCATTTAAAAACCCAAAAAACCCATAAAACATAAAAAAATCAATAAAACACTAAAAAATATTTAAACCCCTAAAAATATTAATTAACTCTAAAAAACCTTAAAACCCCTAAACATAAAAATAACCCTAAAACCCCCCTCAAAACCATAAAACCCCTAAAAACCCATATAACCCCTCAAAACTATAAAAACTATAAAAATTAAGAAACATTATAAAAATTACAAAAAATTCCTAAAAATATAAAAAACTCAAAACCCCATAAAAACCCTAAAAAAATTATATAAACCTAAAACAATTAAATCCCGTAAAAAAAATACTCCTAAAACCCCAAAAAACACTAAAACCATAAAAATACTAAAAACCCCTCAAAATCCATAAAAACCTAAAAACCATAAAAATCCTATAAATCCCTAAAAATCCCTAAAAATGTGAAAAATATATAAAAAACCTGACAAAAAATAAGAAAATATTAAAAAAATAAAAATAATTAAACCGATTAAAAAATCTAAAAAATACTAAAAATCCAAATCAAACCCTAAAAAGTATCTTAACACCCTAAAAACCCAAAAAACCATAAATACCCATAACAAACATAAGAAACCCACTACTTGAAAATGGGAATATACCCACAGTTTTGTTTTGAACCGTGGGTATAGGGCACCCTTATACCGACGGTTTTGGAAAACCGTCGGTGTAGGTATAGTATGGGACCCTATACCCACGGTTTCCCAAAACCATGGGTATAGGTCACCTATACCCACAGTTTCTCCTAAAAATATGGGGATAGAGTTTTTTTTGAAGACATATACCCACAGTTTTGGAAAACCATTGGAATAAGCGTTGTTTTTCAAGGCCTATACCCATGGTTTTTCAAAAACCGTGGGTATATGGTTTTTCTTCAAAGACCTATACCAACGGTTTTCTAAAACCATGGGTATAGATTATAGCACGAAAAAAAATACGCGGGACAAAAAAAATTATTTGGAAGGAAGATGGTTTGGATTAATATAATTAGGCGGATATAAATATTAAATAACAAAAACATTGTAGCTGAGTTGGTTAGGCCGTCATTGGTTATATTTAGCGGTCATATGATCAAATCCTACTATCGTTTTTTATTTCTAATAAAAACTAATATTAATATAAGTAGATTAATATATATAAATTTTACAAAAAGTTCTATAGTTTGGTTGGTTCGGCAAATATTCTCTCTTCGATAGGTCGCTTGTTCGAGACTCGGCGTTTTCAATTTTAGAATTCTGTCGTAAAAATTAATATATTAAATAAAATGTACATATACAAACATGAATCAAAAGCAGTGTGAGTGGTCGGTTAGGTTAGATATATTGAAGAGGGCTTGGGTTCAAAACTCAGGCGGGATTTTATTGTTTTATTAAATACCCAGGGTTTTCAAACCGTGGGTATAAGCCATTGACACGCCGGCGACAGACTTATTACACGGTGTCAATATCTATACACACAGTTCTCCAAAACCGTGGGTATAAGCTGAGATCCCTATTGCGACGCCATTCCAGCCCACAGTTCCCAAAACCGTGGGTATAGGATATACCCATGGTTTTGGGGGCTATACCCACGGTTTTGAACCATGGGCACAGGTCGTTTTTCTAGTAGTGACCATAAAAGCTCATAGAAACAATAAAAACTAAACAGTCTAAAAACCTTTTAATCCCCTAGACATGTAAAAAACTATAAGAGACCATAAAACCCTAAAAAATAAAAAAAACTAAAAAACCAAGATACCAAAACACCCTAAAAACCATAAATATTGTCAAAAACCTCAAAGTCAATAAAACCCCTAAAAACCCATAAAAAATTTAAAATCCAAAAAAAATCATATGAATCTTGAGAATGTGTAAAAAAATAGAACCTAAAAAACACTAAGAAAACCTTAAAATCCTAAAAACACTTTGAACCTCTAAAAACCTAAAAAATGTTAAAACCCTAAAAAAACATAAAAACCCTAAAAACCCGAAAAATCCTAAAAATCCCTAAAAACCATAGAAAACTAAAAACCAATAAAAACAATAAAAACCAATAAGATATATAAAAACACTTTAAACCCCTAAAAGCATTGAAAAACTCAAGAAAATTAAAACCTATGAAACTAAAAAACCCCAAAAGTCCAAAAACAACTAAACCCCCTTAAAACACTAAAAACCCTCAATATCCCTAAAACACTAAAACGATGCTAAAAAATCCCTAAAAATCCCTACAAAAATAAAAACCACTTAACCCCAAAAATACCATATGAAGTCCATAAAAACCTAAAAACACCTTAAACACCCAAAAAAATAAAAAATGCTAATAACCATAAAAAATCCTAAAAGCATTAAAAAACCCCAAACCCCCTTAAAATTCCTAAAAAACCTAAAAAACATTGAAATTCAAAAAAAGACCTAAATTCCCTAAAAATGTAAAAAAACTCTAAAAATTTTAAAAACACTAATAAATCGTTGAAAAAATTAAAACACTTAAAACCCATAAAATCATAAAAAAGATAAAACCCCCAAAAAAACCCAAAAAACATTAAAATCCTTAAAATCTACAAAAACCATAAAAAAAATAAAAAAGCCAAAAAAAAAACCTAAAAAAGTAAAAACCATAAAATCCTAGAAAATTCCTAAGAAAATCATAAAAACATAAAAACAATTAGAACCCCAAAAAATCAAAAAAATGATAAATACCCGAAAACCCCTAAAAGACCCAGAAAACCCCAAAATACCAAAATACCCAAAAAAACCCCCAAAAAACACAAAAAATTAAATCCCCAAAAACCATACAAACCCACAAAACCCTAAAACCTACTAAAAAACAAAAACCCTTTACACACATAAAAACATTAAAAATGCTAAAAAACATAAAAAAATAAAAACAAAAAACCCTAAAAACACAAAACAATCATAAAAACCCTAATAAACATAAAACCCCTCAAAATCCCTACAAACCATAAAAACTATAAAAAATACAAACAATCCATAAAAATAGAAAAACCCTAAAAACCCATGAGAAAACAATAAAAATATAAAAACACATAAAACCCCTAAAAACCTAAAAATCATAAAAAATGCTAATAAATCTAAAATCCCTAAAAATCCCTAAAACCCCTCAAAATCCCTAAAAACTATAAAAAACATTGAAATGCTAAAAATCCAAAAAAAATCCAATAAACATAAAAAATACTAAAAAACAAGAAAATAATTTATAAACCCTAAAAATCTAAACTAAAATATAACCCAAAAAACCCAAAAACACCTCAAAACCCTGAAAACAACTAAAAAGACCATAAAACCCCAAAACCCCTAAAACCATAAAACCCATAAAAACCATAAAAACCCTAAAATATATAAAAAAACCTAAAACCAATAAAATCCCTTTAAGCCCATAAAATTATTAAAATAATCTAAAAACCTTAAACACCATAAATACTTAAAAAAACCATAAAACCCTTTAAAACCCTAAAATTGTAAAAACCCCATCCAAATCATAAAAACTTCCTAAAAATGTCTAAAAACATAAAAAACCCATAAAAACCTAAAAAAAATAATAAATCATTTAAATATTAATAAACATAAACCCATAAAAATCCAAAAAAAAATGCTACAAACCCTTAAAACCCTACAATCCCTAAAAAACATAAAATCCCTAAAAACATAAAAACTCAAAAAACACATAAAAACTCTAGAAAACCACTTAAAATATAAAAAAAATTAAAAACCTAAAGAGTTAAAAAATTCTAAAAATCATAAAAGTCCTAAACAACTAAAAAACCATTAAAACCATTAAAACCCAAAAATCCCTAAACCCCTCAGAATCCATAAAAACATTAAAAATCCTAAAATCCCTAAAAAACCTAAAAACATAAAAAACAATAAAACCCTAAGAAATCATTAAAAATCTAAAAACACTACAAATCTAAAAATCATAAAAAAACTAAAAACCTTAAAACCCTAAAAACACAAGAAACCTTCAAAACCCCAATAACCCTAAAACCAAGAAAATCCTAAAAAAGTCCCTATGAATCCCTATAAAAAACACATTAAATACCATGAAGAACCCTAATAAATCATAAAATACCTAAAAACACTTAAAACCCCTAAAAACCAAAAAAACAATAAAAATGCATATAACCCCTAAAAACTCACGAAAAACTATAAAAATCCTTCAAACCCCTAAAACAATAAAATAAAAAAAATTCATAAAACCCTAAAAAAATAAAAAACCCCTAAAAACCCAATGAAACCTTAAAACACTAAAATGCCTCAAAACCCCAACAAACAAAAAAAAATCCAAAAATTAGTTAAAATTCCTAAAAATACCTAAAAACGTAAAATCCCTAAGAACCCTAAGAAAACTATAAAAGATTAAAACTTTTAAAACCCCTAAAAACCTTAAAATGATAAAAAACCCTAAAAACCATATATACCCCTAAAACCCTAAGAATCCCAAAAAACCGTAAATACCCAAAACAAATCCTAAAAACACTAAAAATTCCCAAAAACACAAAAAACCCTTAAAAAGCTACAAAAACCTAAGAAAACCTAAAAAACCGAAAAACACATAGAACCCTTAAAAACCTAAAAAACCTAATAACACATAGAACCCTTAAAAACCTAAAAAAAATTAGAAACCCTTAAACAATAAATTCCCCTAAAAAACATAAAAAACAAAAGACTACTAAAAACCTAAAAAAAACCGAAAAAAACCCAAAAAAACCCAAAAGACCTCTAAATTCACTAAAAACCATTTAAACAATGAAAATGTAAATAAACTCTAAAACATATTAACCACTAAAAATTATAAAAAACTTAATTAACCCAAATAATCATATAAACCCTAAAATCATAAAACCCCATAAAACCGTTAAAATTCCTAAAGACTATAAAAACAATCAAATTCTAAGAAATCCATAAAAATATCTAAAAACATAAAAACCCCTTAAAACTAAAAATCATATGAAATGCTAAAAAACCTAAAAACACATAAAACCCATAAAAATCCCAAAAACCTAAAAATGGTAAAAACCCAAAAAAACCCTAAAAACCCTAAAACCTAAAAAAATCCTCAAAATACATAAAAATTATGTAAACCCATAAAAATACTAAAAAATACATAAAAAACTAAAAACATAAAAAACCCTACAACACTAAAGAAAATCTTAAAAACCTAAAAATCTTAAACTCCCAAAAAACATAAAAATGCTGAAATCCCTAAAAAATCCATAAAAGACCCTAAAACCCTAAAAACCTATAAAACCCCAAAGCCCCCTAAAATTCATAAAACCCTAAAAATCATTAAATCCTTTAAAAACTATAAAAAACCATTAAAACACTAAAATGTTACAAAACTCTATAAAACTGAAATACAATAAAGTACATTAAAAAATTCCTAAAAAACACTAAAAACCATAAAACACTAAAAAGTTCCCTAAAATCCCTAAAAATAAAAACACACATAAAAAATGAAAACCACGAAGAAAACCATAAAATCTAAAAAAATATAAAACGATGAAAAACCATAAAAATACTAAAAACACTAAAAACCACTAAAGACCCTAAAACCATTAAAACCATTAAAACCTTAAAAACAATAAAAACCAACTAAAACCCTAAAAACCACCCAAAACTCTAAAAACCATTTAAAACCGTAACAATGTTAAAAGGGTATAAAAAACATAAAAACATTATAATTAAAAACTATAAACCCATAAAAACCCTAATTAAAAAGACCTAAAAATCCTTAAAATCATAAAAAATGTAAACCCATAAAAACCCTAATTAAAAATTAAAAACATAAAAAAACATAAAACACCTAAAACACGTATAACATGCAAAAAACCATAAAACTCTAAAAACCCTCAAAATCTTTAAACCCCTAAAAATAATAAAATCCTAAAAGGCCCAAAAAATCCCAAGAAACATAAACAAAATTAGACACTCTGAAAACCCCTTAGAAAACCTTAAATTCATAAAACCACTTAGAACCCCTAAAACCCTAGAAAACACTAAAAATCATATAAGACCCTAAAAACTCTAAAACCCCCTAAAAACCATAAAAAATCATAAAACCCATAAAACCCCCCTAAACCAACTAAAAACTCTAAAAAAAACCTCAAAAAATAAAAACACTAAAAAGTCCTTAGAAAATCATGAAATCTTAAAAACACTTAAAACACTTGTAAATGCACAAAAAATACTGAAAAAATATCTAGAAAACCCTAAAAACATTAAAAACCCTAAAAACATTGAAAATACCTAATAAGACCTTAAAATCCTATAGACAATTAAAACCCCTAAAAACAAAAAAACCCTAAAAACCATAAAACCACTAAAAACAATAAATACCCTAAAAACCTATAAAACACTAAAAAACCACTCTAAACTCTATAACCCTTTAAACCCCTAAAAACTATAAAAACTCAAAAACATATTAAAACCCAAAAAAACTTTTAAAAACCCTAAAACAACTAAATCCATAAAATCCATAAAAACTCTATATATCCCTAAAAACCCTAAAACTATAAAATTCATAAAAAATCACTCAGAATGCCAAAAAAAGTGAAAACCATAAAATCTATAAAAACCATTAATAAAACCTTAAAAACATAAAACACATAAAACCACTAAAAACATAAAACTCTCAAAAACCTAAAACCATTAAAATCTTTGAAAACAATTAAAATCCTAATAAATCCCTAAAAATTCCATAAAAAATAAAAATCCTAAAAACCCTATGAAATCCTTAAAAACATAAAATACTGAAAACCCATAGAAAACCATAAAACCTTAAAAACCCTAAACTAACCTAGAAACCATAAAACCCCTTAAAAACCATTAAAATTCTAAAAACAATAAAAACCTAAAAACACTAAAAACTCTAAAAAGATTTTGATCCCATAAAAACAACAAAAAAATATAAAAAAACATAAAAACTGATAAAACTAAAAAAACCCTAACAACAAAAAAACCTGTAAAACCCCTAACAATCAGAAAAGGCCGTAAAATCCCAAAAAAAATAATCTAAAAAGACATAAAAATACTTAAAAATTTAAAAAATTTTAAAATACCCTAAAAACCCTGAAAACCACAAAAAAATCATAAAAAACTAAAAACACTTAAAACCCCTAAAAATGATTAAAACACAAAAAATCCTAAAAACCCTAAAACCCCTCAAAATATTTAAAAAACAAAAAACCAATAACATAAACAAAAAAACAAAAAAAACACACAAAACCACTAAAACCCTAAAAGAGCTAAAAACCCTAAACCCCCTAAAACCCTTAAAATGACTAAAACCCCTAAAAACAATAAAAATACTAAAAGAGCCAGAATAAACCCATAAAATTGTAAAAAAAAATCAAAAGTTCAATAAAGACTAAAAAACCATACAAACATAAAACCACTAAAAATATCTAAAAACAGATAGAATGCTAAAAACCATAAAACCTCTAGACACATAAAAAACCTAAAGAAAACTAAAAATAACTAATAACATAAAAATTCTAAAAACCCATAAAACCTATTGAAATCTTTTAGAATCAAAGAACACTTAAAACCCATAAAACCATTTAAAATGCTAAAAACCCTGTTAAAAGCCCATAAAAAACCTAAAACACTAAAAAAACCTTTAAACCCATAAAAATACTAAAACTCCATAAAATATAAAAAATAATAAAATCCCTAGAAAATAGTATGAAAACCTAAAATACCGGAAAACAATTCAAGCCCTAAAAAACCTAAAAAAAGCAGAAAACCCAAAGATGACCTAAATACCATAAGATCCAAAAAACAATAAAATATAATACAATCCTAAAAACTAAAAAACCATAAACCCTAAAAAACTAAAAGAACTAAAACTCATAAAACCCTAAAAACCCTAAATGCCCAAAAACCCCAAAAAATCCCTAAAAACTGAAAAAACTAATAAAAATCCTAAAAAACCAAATAATTTCTAAAAATAAAAAACGCAAAAATCCATAAGAAAACTTTAAAGACAATAAAAGTCATAAAAACCCAAAAAAAACCAATAAAAAGATAAAAACCATAAAATATCATATAACCCAAAAAAACCAATACATGATCAAAATCATTAAAACCCTAAAAACCTATGAAAATATTAAATATTCCCTAAAAATCCATAAAAACATAAAAAAACAAAAAAACATATATACCCTTAAGAATTCCTTAAAAACTAGAAACACATAAAACCCCTAAAATCCTAAAAACCTTATAAAACTCCAAAAAACCCTAAAACCACAAAAAACCATTAAAACCCATCAAACCCACCCCCCCACCCCTCAAAAAATAAAACAATCCTAAAACACATTAAAATACTAAAAAAGACATTAAAACCCCGAAAAAGTAAAAAACCCTAAAAACCAAAAAAATCATAAAACCCTGAAAACCCCTAAGAACCATAAAAACCTTAAAAAATGCTAAAAATCCTAAAAAACCTAAACCCCTAAAAAACATTAAAATCACAAAAATCCCAAAAAACCCATAACAACCTAAATACCACTAATATCCCTAAAAACATAAAAAACTTGAAAAACTGTCAGAAAACATTAAAAAACAAAAAACACTTAAAACCCTAAAAACCTAAAAAACACTAAAAACCCCAAAAATCTCTTAAAACACTAAGTAACCTTTAAACCCCTCAAAATCCGTAAAAACCCTAAATACATTAAAAATCCTAAAAAGGACCTAAAACTCCCTAAAATTACAAAACCTCTAAATTCCCTAAAATCACATAAGAAAACCTTAAAAACATAAAACACTTAAAATCACTAAAATACTTAAAAAATGCTTAAAACCTAAAAACCCACAAAAGACCCTAAAAACACCAAAATACCTTTAACCCCCCTAAAAACTTAAAAAACCATAAAAACTCATAAAACCCATAATACCCATAAAAACTCTAAAAACAATTTAAACACCAAAAATGTTAAGAAAATTTAAAAACATCAGAAACACTATAAAAAAACTCAAAACCCCTAAATCCCCAAAACCCCCTAAACACCCTAAAAATCATAAAAACCCACAAAATCCCTAAAAAACTATATAAAAAACCCAAAAAAGCCTTAAAATACCTAAAACTGTAATAAAACATAAAAAACACAAAGAAAACATTGAAAAATTTAAAACAATTAAAACCCCTAAAAACCTAAAAAATGTTAAAAACTCAAAAAAAAAACCCCTAAAAATGCCCTGAAATCACAAGAAACAAAGAAAAAACTAAAAAACTTGAAAAAACCCATGAAATCTATAAAAACCTAAAACACTGAATCCCCCTAAAAACCTAAAAACAGAAATAACCCCAAAACACAAAAAGCTCCAAAGATCCCAAAAACCACTAAAATCCATAAAACCCATAAAAACCAATAAAATCCTAAAAACCCACAAAAAACTCTAGAACCCCTTAAAACACTAAAAAGATTAAAAACACTAAAAAACCCATAAAACCATAGAAAATTTAAAAAATACTAAAACATAAAAAACCATAAAACGCTAAAACCCCTCAAAATCCCTAAAACCCCTAAAAATCTCTAAAATTTCCAAAAATCATAAAAACCCTAAAAACATTGAAAAACACTAAAAAAACCTAACAAACCTAAAAACAATTAAACACCTTAAAATCCTAGAAAATTTTTATAACACTAAAAACCCTCCAAATCATAAGAAACCCTAAAACCAAAAAAAATCCTAAACTCGTAAAAATACCTATACAAATAAAAAACCTAAAACCCCAGAAAACACCTAAGAAAAACATAAAGTCTTAAAACCCCTTAAAATCTCTTAAAAACCTAAAAATTTGAAAAACCCTAAAAAACACGAAAAGACCCTAAAAATCATAAAAACCCATAATTCCTCCCAAAAACCTTAAAAACCCTAAAAACATAAAAACCCCCAAAACCACTAAAAACTATAAAAACCCTTTAGACCCCTAAAAAACTAAAACCATTAAATACTCTAAAAACACTTTAAAGATCTAAAATTTTTAAATACCTCTAAAAAATATTAAAACCAAAAGAAACTCAAAAAACACAAAATCCAAAAAAAACCATAAAATCACTAATATCCTAAACACCCAGAAGTCCATCAAAATCCCTAAAAACCCAAAAAACCATAAAAATTATAAAATCCTTAAAATTGTAAAAAAAAAAACCTAAAACCCTGAAAAAAAAACTAACAAAAAAATATAAACCTAAAAACACTTAAAACCCTAAAACCTAAAAAATACTAAATAACCTAAAAACCCCTAAAACCCCCAAAAACCCAAAAAAAAACAATAAAAACCCGTCAAAATACATAAAACCCAAAGAAACACATAAAAATCCCCAAAACCTATAAAAATCCATAAAAATGAATAAACCATTAAACTTTGAAAAAAACTATGAAAACCTTAAAACCCTAGACACTTATAACCCCTAAAATTCCTAAAAAATGCTAAAAACTAAAAGACCCTAAAAAGTCTAAAAACACTAAAAACCCATAAAAACCATAAAAACCCCCAAAAGCCTTAAAAACCCTAAATCCCTAAAAACCACTAAAAACCACTAAAAAATTATAAAAATTCATTAAACACCTACAAAAATTTAAAAACTCTAAAAAACCATACAAACCCTAAAAACTCTAAAAACCTAAAAAACACAAAAAAACCATAAAAACAAGAAGCCCTAAAAATCTCTAAAAAGTTAAAAAACCATCAAAACCATGAAAAAATCTAAGAAAACTTAAAAACTTAAGAAAACTTATACCCCATAAAAAACCTAAAAAATGCTAAAAGCCCTAAAAGATCCTAAAAACCCTAAAACATATAACAATACCTGAAAAACCTAAACCGCCAAAAAAATTCATAAAAACCCCAATAAATCCCTAAAAAATTAAAAAACCGTAAAATGCTAAAAAATCCATAAGAAAATATTAAAAAAAACACTTAAATCCCTAAAAAACATAAAAATGGAAAAAACAATAAAAAAACTCTATAAAGACCCTAAAAACCATAAAAACATAAATAATCTTAAAAACCATAAAACCCCTAAAACCACATAAAACCCCTAAAAACACTAAATACTCTAAAACCCCTTTTAAACCCTAAAAATGTTAAAAAATATAAAAGTAATGAAACACCCTAAAGAATCAAATACCCTAAAACCCCAAAAACCCATAAAAACCTTCGAAGTCCCTAAAAACCATAAAATACATAAAATACGAAAAAATGATTTAAAATCCCAATAATATAAAACCCCTAAAAACCCTAAAAACACAAAAAAACCCTTAAAAACCAACAAACACATAAAAACCCTTAAAAACCAAAAAACATAAAAATTACTTAAAACCATAAATGTCCTTAATACCATAAAAAATGTAAAAAATTAAAAAAACCCCTAAAAACTAATAAACTATAAAAACCCTAAAATCCCTAAAAACTCAAAAAACACTCAAAATCCCAAAAAATCATAAAAACCAATAAAAATCCCAAAACTCCATCAAAACTTTTGAAACTATAAAAACCCCAAAAAACCACAAGAAAATCATAAAACCTAAAAACATTTAAAATCCCTAAAACCTAAAAATGTTAAAAATCACTAAAACCCTTAAATAACACTAAAACCATCAAAATCCTTAAAAAAGAAAAAAACCATAAAAATCTTCAAAATACCTAAAAATAACATAATATTTAAAAAACCCTAAAACACTAAAACCACTTAGAAAATCTTTAGAACATAAAACAAACATAAAATCTCTAAAAAGAACAGTAAGAACGCTGAAAGACCCTAAAATCCTAGAAACCATAAAACCCATAAACCCCCTAAAAACGATAGAAAGCCATAAAAACCCTAAACCCACTATAAACTCTAAAAACCCTATAAGAATAAAAAAAGTAATTATACTCTAAAAAATCTAAAAAAAATTATAATAAAAAAAACCTAAAACCCATGAAACCATAAAAATCCTAAAACCCTAAAAAATCCTAAAACCCTAAAAATACCTAAAAACACTAATAATCCATAAAAATCACAAAAAGGCTCTAAATATAAATACAATTTTAATAAATCTTAAAAACCCTAAGAAAAAATAAAAAACCAAAAAACACATAAAACCCCTAAAAACACTAGAAAATGTTAAAAACCCTAAAACCCCTAACAACCAAAAAAACCCTAAAAACATTAAAAACCAATAGAATAATTAAAGAAACTAAAACCCAATAAAAACTCTTAAATCAATTCAGACCCATCTAAACATTAAAATCTATAAAAAATAAAAAAAACATTAAACCCCAAAAAATCCATAAAAAATAAAACCCTCATAATCTTTAAAACCCCTCAAAAACATAAAAATTCCAAAAACCCATAAAATCCCTAAAAACACAAAAACACTAAATAACTTGAAAACACTAGGAAAACCTCCAAACCCTAAAAACACTTTATACCCCTAAACAACTAAAATATTTCTAAAAACCCTAAAACTCTAAAAACCATTAAACCCCCTAAAAACATTAAAATCCTTAAAAACCACTAAAAATAATAAAAAAACTATATCACCCCTTTAAACCCCTTAAAACATTAAAATATATAAAAACCATAAAAAACTAAAAAAAACCATATACCCCCCAAAAAAACCTAAAAGCTATAAACACCCATAAAATCCTGAATATACCTAAAACCGCTAAAACCATAAAATTCATAAACAATCTATAAAAACATTAAAACCCATTAAAACATTAAAAACCCTAAGAAAATCATAAAAACCTAAAAACACTAAAAACCCCAAAACCCTAAAAAATGCTAAAGCACCTAAAAACCATATAACCCAAAAAATCCTAAATCCCATAAGATCCTAAAAACCCTAAAAACATAAAAATAGAAAAAAATACCAAAAATCCCTAAAAATTTAAATAATACCTAAAAACCATGAAAACCCCAAATAAAACCATAAAAACATAAAAACAAAAAAACCTCTAAAAACATAAAAAACCCTAAAAAATTAAAACAAAAACAGAATCACCAAAACCCATAAAACCCCAAACAATTATAAAAACCCTAAATCCACTCAAAATCCCAAGCAACCCTAAAAACCCTAAAATGTAAAAAAACATAAAACCTTATGAAATCCATCAGAATATAAAAACACTTAACACCCCTAAAAAACCTAATAATGGTAAAAATACAGAAGACCCATATAACCCATAAAAACCCTCAAAGTACTGAAAAACCCTAAAAACCATAAAAATACTATAACATTTCAAGAAATCCCAAAAAAATTTAAAACCCCTAATGAAACCTTAAAATCCTAAAAACACTTAAAATCTCTAAAAACCTAAAAAACACTAAAAACCCTAAAACCCCAAAAAAACAAAAAATAACCCTTAAACCCCTCAAAATCCCTAAATAGTCTAAAACCCATTAAAATCCTCAAATGGACTTAAAAATCCCAAAAAACCACAAAGAGAACATTTAAAACATAAAAACTCTTAAAACTGCTAAAATACCTAAAAAATCTTAAAATCCTAAAATACATAAAAAGATCCTAAAATACTAAAAACACCTAAAAACCTTTAGAACACAAGAAAAAATTAAAACCCCCTTAGAACACAAAAAAAATACTAAAACCACTAAACAATATAAAAACTCTTTAAACCTCAAAAAATGTTAAAAAAACTCTAAAAAACCCTTAAAAAACAAAAAAACAATAAAAACCTAAACAAATCCATAAAACCACAAAAAATCATAAAAATTCTCAAAATCCCTAAAAGCCCTAGGAAAACATAAAAAAACTAAAAATCCTTAAAAATAGCCAAAAAATGTAACAAACCATAAAATACCTAAGAAAAATAAATAACCAAAAAAACACTTAAAACCTCTAAAAAACCTAAAAACCATTAAAAACATGAAAAACCCCAAAAAATCCCAAAAAACACCTAGAAACAAAAAAACACTAAAAACCTGGAAAACCACTAATAAAACTATAAAAACCTAAAAAACACATAAAAACCATTAAAAACTAAAAAAATTATTATAACCCTAAAATCCTATAAAACACAAAAATCTCAATAAAAGCCTATAAAAACCATAATAACCCCTAAAATCCTAAAAACCCACTAAAACTCTAAAAACCATTTAATCCTATAAAAAATTTAATAACTCAAAACAACATAAAAAACCATAATAAATTTTAAAAAACTCTAAAACCCCAAGAATTCCATAAAAACCCAAAAACCCAAAAACCCTTCAAAATCACTAAAACCCTAAAACCATAAAAAACCTAAAACACTCAAAAATATCTAAAATGTAAAAACCAGAAAATTCTTTAACAAACCTAAGAAAAACTTAAAATAATTAAACCCCTAAAAACATAAAAATAAAAAAACCTCTAAAAAACCCACAAAATCCCCTGAAAATCCAAACTACTATAAAAAAAATAAAATCCCAAAAAAATCCGTAATAACGTAAAAAACCCAAGAAACCCTGAAAATCCATAAGAAAACTATAAAAAACTGAAAACATAAAAAACCCATAAAAAACATAAAAGACCCTAAAAAACCTAAAAAACCCTAAAAGACCCTAAAGTATTAAAAACCCTTAAAACCATAAATACCCGGAAAAACCTTAAAACACCCTAAAACCCATAAAAACCCTAAAAACCACAAAAAAATCTAAAACCACTTTAAAACCCTAAAAACCCTAAACCAGTAAAAACAATAATAACCCTTTAAACACCTAAAAACATTAAATAACTCTAAACCCACTCAAACCCCATATAAAACTCAAAAAACCCATAAAATTAAAAAATACCATAAAACCATAAAAACCTAAAAATTCCAAAAAACCATAAAAAACCCATAAAAAACAGTAAAAAACCTAAAAAATCCTTGAAAATCTCTAAAAATGAAAAAACCCTAAATCCTCGAAAACCACTAAGAAAAACATAAAAATGAAAAATACTTAAAAACCATAAAAACCTAAAAATTGATAAAAAAAACTATAAAACCCCTTAAAACCCCAAAACCCCCAAAACCACCCCCAAAATCCCTAAAAATCCTAAAACCATAAAACTACTAAAATATTCCTAAAAATTTCTAAAAACATAAAAACCCCTACGAAAACATTAAACAACTAAAAACTTTTAAAAATCCTAAAAACACACTAAAACCATAAAATACCCTAAAACTCTAAAAACCCATAAACTCATAAAAACCTATAAAAAATCTAAAAACCCTTTAAAAAAATAATTTTTTTTAAAAAATATAAATAACATTAAAAATCCTAAAAGTTCAAAAAACCCTGAAAACCCAAAAAACCATAAAAACCTGAAAATCATAAAACCCATAAAAATCCTCCAAATCCCGAAAATCCCTAAAAATCATGGAAATCCTTAGAAATACCAAAAAATACCTAAAAACATAAAACCCCCCAAAATCATGAAAAACCTTAAGAAAACCTTAAAACCTAAAAACAAAAAAAAACCTATGAAAACATAAAAACACAAGAATCCCTAAAATCCCTAAAAACCATAAAGAATCCTAGAAACCCTATAAATCCATGAAAACCCTAAAAACCAAAAAATCCAAAAAAATCCCTAAAAATCCTTAAAAATAAAAAACCCTGAAATATCCCGAGAAAACCTTAAAAACCTAAAAACAATTAACATCCCTAAAGAACCTAAAAAAATAAAACCCCAAAGAAGACTATAATACCCTAAAAACACCCAAAAACACAAAAAAATATAAAAAACTACAACCATTAACAATAATAATAACCCATAAATCCCTGAAACCACTAAAAACTGTAAAAACCATTTAAATCAGTAACAACTGTAAAAAAACAAAAAACCCATTAAAATAATTTGAAAATTGAAAAATAACCCTAAACCCAAAAGAAACCTAGAAATTTTAAAAATCCTCAAAATCTCACAAAACCCTTAAAACCATAAAAAAAATATAATTAAAATCCCTAAAAATATTAGAAATCCTAAATTCTTTAAATACAATAAAAACATAAAAACCTAAATTTTTTAAAACTTCTACAAACCCAAAAAATATATAAAACCCAAACACCTTAAAACCCCCAAACCCCCCCCCCAAATCACCACATCCCTAAAAACACATAAAACAATTCTTGAAATACCTAAAAAAATAAAAAACCTCAAAAAACCCCTAAAAATCCCTAAACCGTCAAAACATAAAAACACCTAAAACCCCTAAATAACTAAAAAATTATAAAAAAACCTACACCCCCTAAGTGACCCTAAAAACCTTAAAAACTCCCAAAACATAAAAAACCATTAAAACCATTAAAACCCTCTAAAATCCTATAAAAACCCTAAAAGTAATAAAAACCCTTGGAACCATTTATACCATTAAAACATTTAAAAACTCTAAAAATCATAAAACAAAAAATACTAAAAACACTAAAACCTCAAAAACTAACCCCCCCCCCCCCACACAAAAACCCTAAACAACACAAACCCCCCCAATCCATAAAACCCCCGATAAATCAAAAAAAATACATAGAATTCCTTAAAAACATAAAAAACCTAAAACCCTTGAAAACCCCTAAGTAAATCATAAAAACCAAAAAACACTTAAAACCCCTAAAAAATAAAATGATAAAAACCCTAAAAAATTCTAAAAACCATAAAAACCATAAAACCCATTAAAATCCCTAAAAACCCTACATCCCCATAAAAATCCTAAAAACCTCTAAAAATTCATAAAATAATAAACCCCTCCAAAACCCTGAAGATTCCCAAGAAACCCTTAAAAATCTAAAAAAACATAAATCCCTTAAAAACCTAAAAAAATCTAAAAAACTAAAAAAATCTAAAAAGGCCCTAAAACCCCTAAAAACCCTTAAATACCACAAATACCCCTAAAAACATTAAAACAATAAAACCATAAAAATACCTTCAAAACCACTAAATACACAAAAACCCTTTAAACCCCTAATAACATTAAAAACATTAAACATTTTAAAAATCCCTAAAAAATAAAAAAAAACCTTGAAACCCACAAAAAAACATAAAAACTGTCAAAATACCTAAAAACCTTAAAAACATAAAATTCAAAAAAATATCTAAAGATCCCTAAAAATATAAACACCGCAAAAAACCTGAAAAACCCCAAAGAAAGCATTAAAAACATAAAACACTTAAAAACCATAAAAACCCAAAACACTAAAAATACATAAAAACCTTAAAGTCCTTAATACCCTAAAACCCAAAAAAACCCATAAAACTCAAAAAACACAAAAAACCCCTTAAAATCCAAAAAATCCAAAAAACTTCTCAAAATCCTTAAAAATTATAAAAGATCCTAAATATCTCAAAAATCCCTAAAATAGATAAAAATATTAGAAACCATAAAAAACTGAACACCCAAAGAAACCAATAAAAAAATAAAAGCTATTAAAACCCTTAAAATTTATAAAACCCCTAAAATACAAAAAATCCATAAAAACCATAAAAACCAAACAAATCCAAAAAAATACCTAAAAACCAATAAATTGTAAAAATTACTAAAACACTGAAAAAACCCAAAGAAAACCTTTAAAACAGAAAAAAACATAAAACTTCTAAATTTTTTAAATAACATTAAAACCCCTAAAGGAACCTAAAACCCTAAAAACACAACAAACCCTATAAACCATAAAACCCAATAAAAACCATATAACCACATAAAATCCTAAAAATGACTAAAAACACTAAACACCTATTAAAACAATAAAAAAATTTAAAAAAATTCTAAAGTACCTAACAAACTTAAAAAAATTAAAATATGCCCTAAAGTCCAAAGACACCATAAAGACCCTAAAACCCCTAAAAATACTAAAAAATCTCAAAATCCCTAGAAACCATAAATATATATATATATATATATATATATAAAATTAAAAGGCTCAAACAATTACTAAAAAGTTAAAAAACACTAAAACCATAAGAAAATCATAAAAATATAAAAACGATTAAAACAACAAAAATCATAAAAAAATTAAAAACCCTAAAAAACTTTAAAAGATCCAAAAAATCCTAATAAACCCTAATAAACATAAAAACCCTAAAAACATAAAAACCCTAAACTTAAAAACCCAAAAGATTAATGAAAACTCTAAAACACTTCAAACCCCTACAAAAGTTAAAAAACTCTAAAAAACATTTAAGACTCTAAAAATATCAACCCGCTCATTGTGACTTCAAGGTCTTCCCTTGGATCATGCTTGGGTATTTGGCTATGGATCTTTGCTCTGTCCCTCTTGGTGGAGGTGTGCCCTTGATGTGCTCTTCAGACCTGAGGATGCGATGTTCTTTCTATGGCATCAGTTTTTCAGAGCGATGCTCTTTCATGAGCCTTCGGCCACAGATTCAAGTTTTTCATGGCTTATTTCGCCATGTGCTCAGGATTTGGCGGCTTCAGAGGTTGTGAATCTAGTTGTGGTTCTGGATCGGATCTTCTTAGCATATGGTGAACCGGTCAACTCCTTGGCATTTGGAAACCCTAGCATTCTTCGGTTGAAGCTCTAGATTGTGTTTGCTGAGATGGGGCCTCCATGGATGGGTCAACAACTTCGACTTTTACAGCGGCGTATGGGATTTCTTCGGCAGCATGGGTTATGCCCTCTATGTCAGCGTAATGCGGGGGTCCAGTTTCCTCGATCTTCGATGCTTTTCTTATCCCCTTGCAGCTCTGTTCCTGGGAGATTGAGGTGGCCTCTCTTGCGTTTCTTTGATTCTCATTGGATCCAGAAGGAGTGGATTCAGCTTTGTGGTCATGCTCTTGTTCCAGGATTCTGGGTTTCTGATTCTGCTTATTATCGGTCTGTGCCGAATTTTCAAGTTTGTCTCTCAGCACAATCTTTGACTCATGTTAATTCTCTTGTCCTATTTGTGGTTTTCGTCTTTCTGGTTTCGATTCCTGGTTGGATTATTTGGTTATGGATCTGTTTGTGGTGGCATATGGTCCTGCCATGGGCTGACGTTGATGAAGTTCATTGGGACGGTTTTGAGGTGCTTCGTTATGGTTATGTGTTGCAATTTTTGGGCTGCTAGAAGGGCTGTTTGAGCTGCATACTGGTTCCTTCTTTGGTTGTTTGTGGTTCTGCCTCTGGTGATGGTGGTTTTGTGTGGCTGGTGATTGAACTATCTTACATGGTGGTGCTGGTTAAGTTGTTGGGTATGGATATGGTGCTGCTGGATGAGAGATTGGTGGTGATGGATTCTAGTTCTTAAGTTGCTGGGTGATGGTTGTTACTTGGATGGGATGTAATAAAAGTTGATGGTGCTTGGTGATGGTTGGTGTGTTGCTGCGAAATGGAATGCTCTGTGAGGTTGCGTTGCTGAAGTTGTAGCTAGTTGTTGAATGGCTAGTGGATGATTGCTGGTATTAGTGCTGATGGAAGCTTGTTGCTGATGTGCTGGGAGGTAATGCTGGTGACTTTTATGTTTTTCTACTTTGTGTGTTTTTTCTTCTTTCAGTTTTTCCTTTTTTGGTAGTCGTTGGTTGTGTGTTTGTTAAGGGTTTTTGGGTGTGGGTTGATTGACCCCGCCCCTCCCTTGTCTGTAGTGTCTTTGTGTCTTTTTTCTAATAAATTTTGGGGGGAGTCAGGAATAGCCTGGCCCCGATCCTTCCTTGCCCTAAAAAGCTCAAAATTCCCCCCCCCCAAAACCCCCAATAAAACCATAAGAACCTAAAACCGCTCAACATCCCTAAAAACCCAAAAAATCATAAAAATCTTAAAAAGGCTTTAAAAATCCATAAAATTGCAAAAAAACCAAAAACCATGAAAAACATTGTAAAACCTTAAAAACCTAAAAACAATAAAAACTATTAAAAACCTAAAAAACTAATAAATGATAAAACCCTAAAAACCCTAAAAAAACCTACAACCCTACAAAAAATAAACCCCCTAAAACATTAAAAATCATTAAAAACCCATAAAACACCTAACAACACAAAAAACTCTAAAAAATCTTAAAAACCCTAAAACTGTTACAAATAATATAAAAACCCTAAAACACTCAAAAAAAAAATACTAAAACCCCACAAAACCCTAAAAACCCAAAAACCATGAAACGCCTTACAACTATCAAAATCAATGAAATCCCTAAAAACATAAAAACCCAGAAAAACATTGAAAAACTCTATGAAAATTTTAAAAACCAAAATAACTTAAAAGCACTAAAAAACCAAAAAATGATAAAAAAAACCTAAAAACACAAAAAACCTTAGAACCCCTAAAATCCATAAAATGTCTAAAAATCCTAAAAACATTTAAAATCCTAAAGAATCCCTAAAAATCCCTAAAAACGTAAAAAACACTAAAAATCATGAAAAAACCTAAGAAAACCATACAAATCATAAAATACACCAAACTCCTAAAAGACCTAAAAACACTAAAACCCTTAAAACCCAAAAAAATCCATAAAAACCCTAAAAATCCCAAAATAAATAAAACCCCTAAAAAGCTAAAAAATTATTAAAAATCCCTTTAAATACTTAAAACCTAAAAAACCATAAAAAACATGTAAATTCCTAAGTAAACAATAAAAACCTAAAAACACTTAAAACACCTGAAAACCAAAAAATTGCAAAAACCCCTAAAAACATAAAAGACCCTCAAACACCTAAAAACTACCAAAACCACCCTAAAAACTATAAAACCCCTTAAAACCATAAAATCTTAAAAACTCACTAAAAACACTAAAAACCCATTAATCCCATAAAACATTCAAGAACTCTAAAAATCGTTAAAAACCCTAAAAAACTCCAAAAACTGTAAATTCTAAAAACAAATCCCTAGAAACCTTAAATACCCAAAAAAGCACTAAAATCCCCCAAAATCCCAAAAAAACCCATTATAAATGTAAAAAATAACTAAAATTCCCAAAAAATGTAAAAAAAACATAAAAAACCTTAAGAAACCCTTAATAACCTGAAACACTTAAGACCCTAAAAACCATAAAATCCCTAAAAAACCCCAAAACCCCAAAAAACCATCAAACTCTCAAAAAACCCAAAGTAATCCAGAAAAATACTAAAAAAGTAAAAATCCATAAAAACATAAAATCCCAAAAAACAATAAGAAATTAGTAAAATACAAAAATATCTTAAAATTCATAAGAATCCTAAAAATCGTTAAAAACCGAAAAACGACACTAAAAAATCGAAAAACACTAAAACCCATAAAAACCACAAAAAACCATAAAACCCCCAAAAACCAATATAAAAATTAAAAAATGATCAAAAATACAAAAACCCTTTAAATCAATATAAAAGTTAAAAATATCTAATAACAATAAAACCCCTAAAAAACTTAGAAAAATACTAAAACCCAAAAAATGATAAATACCCTTAAAACCAAGAAAAATACCTCAAACCCCTAAAAACACTAAAAATCATAAAAAGTGCCTAAAATTATCTAAAATTATAAAAACCCCCAAAACCATGAAAACCTATAAAAAAATATTAAAAACACAAAAACACTTCATCCCACTAAAAACCTAAAATTTGATAAAACCCATAAAAACCCTAATAACTATTAAAATACCAAAAAATCCTACGAACAATAAAAAAATGTCCTAGTATCCCGAAAAAAATAAAAATCACTAAAACCTCAGAAAAACCCTAAGAAAACCATAAAAACTTAAAAGCACTGAAAAACCGAAAATCCCTAAAAATACCCAAAAAACACTAAAACCCATGAAAACCCATAAAACATATAAAATGATTAAGAAACCTAAAAACCCATAAAATCCATAAAACTGCTAAAAAATCTGTAAACACATTAAAACTGTAAAAACACAGAAAATATAAAAACCCATAACAACTATAAAAACTCAAAAAACAGTAAACCCAAAAATCCATAAAAACTCTAAAAACCCACAAAATCCTAAATACCCTAAAATAAAAAAAATCCAAAATTGCACTAAAAATACCTAAAAACATAAAAAACTCTAAAACCCATAAAAAACCTAAGAAAACCTTACAAAACTAAAAACACATAAAACCCATAAAAACCCCAAAAATAATTAAAACCCTAAATTCCTAAAAATCCTAAAAACCCCTAAAAACCATTAAAAATAATAAAAATACTAAGGAATACTTTTAAATACCTAAAAATATAAAAACACAAAACTTCATGAAAAATCCCAAGAAAATCATAAAAACGAAAAAACACTTAAAACCCCTAAAACCTACGAAATGATAAAAACCCTAAAAGGTATTAAAGCCCATAAACCCTCCTAAAAACCATAAAATCTCCTAAATAATAGAAAACTGTAATACCCATATAAACCCAAAAAGACTACTAAAAAATACAAAAACCATTTATACCCGTTAAAACGTTAAAAAATATAAAAAACATTTAAATCCCTAATAACTCATAAAAATCAAAAAAACCAAAAAAATCATTAAACCCTAAAAATATCTAAAAACCCTCAAAATCCCTAAAACCTTTATAACTGATAAAAATAGAAAAAATCCTTAAAATTTCTAAAAAAGTAGAAAACCCGGAAAACCATGAAACACCCTAAGAAAACATAAAAATCCTAGAACACTTTAAACCCCTAAAAACCAAAAACACAAAAACTCTAAAAACCAGAAAAATCCCTAAAAACCGTAAAAAACTCAAAATTCCTAAAAACCCTAAACCCCGTAAAAATCCTAAAAAATCCCTAAAATCCATAAAAATGATAAAACCCCTAAAATTGAGATGAAAATGTTAAAACTCTAAAAACACTAAAAACCCATAAATATATGAGAATTGAGCTTTTATCTAAGGTTTCAGGTTCACACAAAGTCCTTTTTAGGCTTCCAATGTCGATTGCGAAGTTAAATAAGGCTTCTACCTAGTATAATCTGACCATGGTAGCTAGAATCATGAATTTCCATACCCTGGTTGATGTTTTTAACAAGTTTGTGTTTGGAACCAGGGATCTCCAGGATTGTTCCACTGTTGTTTTGGTTGATTCTTGTCAGATTTTGGTTTAGTTCTCTTATTTGGAGGATCTTATATGGGCCTGGTCTGTGGCTCCTCGTAGATGTGATGCTGCTCATTTTTTCCTATTCTAGTGAAACCTAGACTTCCATCTGCATCATTATTCCCTGTTGATGGAAATTTAGATGATGTTTCCTGAGCACCCCCACCCCTTTCAAAACTTGTCTATTATTAAAATGTTGGGAATTTTTTTTTGGATGGTTTTTGTGTGTGGATAACAGAACTAGGGCCCTCTGCCACCCATTTTCTCTGTGGTTCTATGTTGAAATTGATGTTTTAAAAGATTAGTTAGACTTTTTTTGGATTGAAATTGGTGAGGAGCATTGGTGGAAGAAACCAGTGGTGTTTGAATCATGGATGAGCTACTGTGAATCTTGATTTACTCTTCCCCATATGAAAAGGGATTTCAAATGTAGCGGTAGTGAGTGTATTGTGGTTTGGAGTAAGCAGCATGCCATCTCTCTGATGTTGGGGTTGACAATGGAGCTTGAGGCGGGGAAAGAAACGTTGTTGGATACCCTACTAGATGTTTAGATGGATGCTAGGGTAGATGAAGTGGGACCATCCTTCTTGTAGGGTGTTGTGGGGTAGTCCACGGTTAAGGGCATTTTCAAGTGACTGAAGGGTGACCTAGGACTAGTGGGAGATTCCTCTTCCTCTACTGAGGTGGGGGATGAAGCTCTTGATGAAGAAGAGGTTGTAGCCTCTATTTTGTAGGTTGATCCTATCATGGATGAAAGCGACCATATGAGCCTCATTGTTGAAGGGATGGAGGGGGAGACACTACCAAATCGTCTAGAAATTGTTGTGCAAGGACAATTATGATGACAAGAGTTGGTCTTATCCTCTAATCAGTTTACGGGCTTAGATCCTATGTATTTTGTGGGAAATGAGGAGGGTGATCTTGTGAGTTAGGAATTGTAGGTGATGGTGGAAAAATATGATTCTGATGACCTTTAGGATAAGGATCTGCTTCTATTTTCTGAATGATTGAGGAAAATGGGATTTGAGGATCCCTTAACTTCTGTGCAATTTCCAGAGCAGGTGCTTGCTGATGCTGTGGTGCTTGGGTACGGTTCCAGTATTGCCTCTCATCCAGGGTAGCAGTCTGATAACCCTACTGTAGAAAATAGGATTGTTGATCAACCTAATCCAAGCTTTGATCTTTTTTTGTTTGAGACTCTACCTATTTCTGTTGAGTTGTCTGAAAAGATAATGTTGGATTGTAAGGAAATCCCCTTTGAGAAACATCAAAAAGATATCCTACAGAAGCCAGACCTGTAACCGGTGTTCTTCATTGGGGATGAGAATGATGAACATACCAGGTTGGGGGAAATTTTTAGGGATCATGATGACACTATGTATGCTAATTTGGCTAGGATTAGGAGGGAGTAGGATTCGATGGGTCTCCCTAGTTCTTCTGGCTTGGACTCATGCCGTCATATGAGGAAGTCGTGGTTTGTTCCTAGATCTAGTATTCATGGAGGTGTGGATGAGCCTTCTGCAACCGATCATAGAAGGGATGGAAATATAAATCCCAGGGCATTGAGTGTTGATGATGTGATACAAATAAAGAAGGCGGGGCTTGGTGTACCCCTAGTGAAGTGGAGAATAATGAGGGTTTATTCTTCCCTTCAAAGGACAATTGCTACCAGAGCTTTTTTCCAAGGCAAGTAAAGTTGAGGAAAATTCCCGTGGTAGGGAAGGTGGGCAGGCAAGGTGCAGCCAAATGTGGATATCAAAAAGTATTATTCAGTCTTCCTCAATAAATATTAATTTTCTGAATAGGATTCGGTGGAGTTAGATGCTTCCTCAGGTTATGGTGCTGATGGGGATCCTTATGGGGATATAGAAGTCGATCTGTAGCTATCACATTCTTTTTCCTTTTGGGTCATTTGGACTTTGGTGTTGGAGGTTCAGGGCTTTTGTGTGGGTCGTTTGACCCCACTCACCCTTGTCGTTTTTCTTTTCTTTTATAAATTTTTCAGGGTCAGGAATAAAATTTCCTCGCACATTTCTTGCCCTAAAAATCACTAAAACCATAAAAATAATAAAAACAAAGAAAAATTGCTAAAAATACTAAAAAACTTAAAAACCCTAAAAACCATGGAAAACCCCTAAGAAATTCTTATAAATTTAAAAATACATAAAACCCTTAAAAAACTAAAAATGAAAAAAAACCTAAAGTCCAAAAAATAACTAAAAACTTTAAAAATCCTCAAAAACCCTAAAAAATCCTTAAGAATCCCTAAAATTGTAAAAATTGATAAAAAACCCGAAAACCATAAGAAAATATCAAAAACTGAAAAACAATTAAAACCCCCAAAATTCTAAAAATACTAAAAACCCTAAAAGTACCTAATAACCCAAAACCCCCACAAAACACAAAAACCCAAAAAACACTTAAAAACCCAAAAACCATTAAAACCACTCAAATCCCTTTGAACCCCTAAAAGGCTAAAATCTCAATAAAAAATCATTAAAATCCATATAAAACTAAAAAACTGTAAAAAATCTAAAGACCCTAAAATCCTACAAAATCACAAAAAACCCTAACCACCCATAAAAATCCTAAGAAATCCTTCAAATCTGTAAAAATTATAAAAACCCTAAAAACACATAAGAAAAATTTAAAATTCAAAAAAACATAAAATCCATAAAAAAATTTAAAACCCCAAAAAATAATCATAATAAATAAAACCCTCAAAATCTCTAAAAATTGAAAAAACTAAAAACCTTAAAAGGACATAAAATTCAATAAAAATTTAATGACCCATAAAACCATGAAACACCCTATGAAAACCATTAAAAACTAAAAACACTTAAAACCCTTAACCCCCCCCCCCTTAAAATGCTAAAACCCCTAAAAACCCCTAATAAGGTGAAAATCACAGAAAACACTAAAAATGTATAAAAATCCCTAAAAGGCACAAACAATTCCAAAAAATGTAAAAAACCCTAAAAACATGACAAAAATTTAAAAAAACTAAAAACCTACGGACACTTAAAACACATTAAATATCTAAAGAACGCTAAAAACCCTAAAAACAGAAAAATCCTAAAAAACATGAAAATCCCTAAAAACATAAAAAACTAAAAAACCATTAAAAACCCAAAGAAAACATTAAAAATAAAAAACATTAAACACCTAAAAAACAAAACAAAACGATAAAACCCCTAAAATCCTAAAAACCCTAAAAAACCAAAAAATCCCAGAAAATACCTAAATATCTTAAAAACCTAAAAATAAAAAAAATTCCTACACATCCCCAAAAACGAAAAACAACCTAAAAACCCTAAAAACCATAAGAAAACCATAAAAACCTAAAAACACATAAATACCCAAAAAACATAAAAATTGTTTAAATCCCTAAAAATCCCCAAAAATCCCTAAAAACCATAAAAACACCTAAAAACATAAAATTCTCTACAACCCTTAAACACTAAAAACCTATAAACCCAAAAAAACTAAAGAATCTAAACACCCTTTAGTCCTCTAAAAATGTTGGAAAACTATAAAAACCATAAAAACCGTAAAAAAATCAAAAGATCCACTAAAAACTCAAATCAACCATAAATACCCTAAGAACTCTAAAAATCTTAAAACCCCTAAAATCCCCTAAAAATCCTAAAATACCTATAACCAAAAAATAAATAAAAAACCCTTAAAACCAAAAACATTGTAAGAAAAATTGTAAAACATAAAAACATTTAGAAACCTTAAAACATAAAAACTGATAAAAACCCTAAAACCCTAAAAATCTTAAAAACAATCAAAATCCCTAATACCATAAAACCATAAAAATCTTAAGGAATCCATAAAATTCTTAAAAAAAGTATAAAAACCCTCGGCAGCATTTTTGATTTCCATGGATTTCTCTTCCCCTCGGCAACTTTGTTGATTTGTTCGAGCATACTGATGCGGGTGAGATCTTGCTCATGTAGTCCTTACCCTGGTGTTGTGCTTGCGGGCAACGAGGAAGATGTGTGGTTGTGAAGGGATCTAACGGTTCGGTTTTGGAAAGGGCTGCATTGGTTTGGTCTGAATTTTGCTGCGGAAGGACTCTTCCTCAGCAGATCTGGTTTCTTCTTTTCTCTAGGCATTTTCTCACTTGCGGTGGTGACTTTTTCTTTGTGGCAATGACTTTGGTCATCTCTATGGGTGGTGAGGTTCTTGCGACGGACGGTCCCTGGAGGCTTGTGAAGTTTCTTGGCGAGTCAAGGCTTTGCAGTTAACTTGTTGACATGATCATCAACATTCCAGATTTGGGATTGGGAGTGTCAGCCCTTGGCTGTGGTGTTTTCAAGCGATTCTCGGTGGTGTCGGTCTTCGACGGTGGTGCGGTCCATGGCGGCGGGCATTCATCTTCAGGTTTGGTAGATCTGGGTGTTGTCGGCTTGTCGGAGGGTCTAGTCTATGCTGACATGGATAGATTCGGGCTTCTCCAACCCAGATCTACGTGGCTTGAGAGGGGATCTGGCGAGGATTGGAGTTTTGGTGGTGGGGTGGATCTCTGGATCTGACTCATCGGGCGGTCGCGTCGTTGGAGCGGGATGGATCTAGCTTCGTCAGAAGATAGCGTGTGAGGAGCTGCGGATCCTAAGTTCCTTTGGTGGACAAGGTGGTTGGTGGGCTGCATTCTTCTAGGATGGTTGACGGTGGGTTGCACGACAGTCACAACTATAGATTGGGGCTCCTGGCTACGGAAAACAAGCTTGGAGGCCACCTGGGGTGGCCTGCATGGTGGTGCTCAGGTGGCTATCAAAGATGTCGGTTTGTGGTTTTTCCATTTTCTGTTGCACGTGCTCTTCTCTTGGATGATTTTTCTGCTCATATTGGGTGAATCAATGTTTTCTTCTTTGGAGAAGATTTTTATGTTGGTGATAATGGATTTGGATGAATCTACTGAGGTTACTAGGGGAATATGTGAATGTTGTTGGTATGATATTGGCGTGCTGGAAGTTGAATGGTTGGGAAGTGTTTCTTGTTGTAAAGGAAGTGTTGGTTGTTGCTATGTGTTGGATTTGTTTGGTTGTGTTGTGGATGAGTTTGTTGTTGTGATACTAGTTGCTGGTTGCTGTTTGTTGAGGGGTGATGATGGATGCATTTGGTTGCGGTGCTTGTGTTTTGGTCTGATGCTGCTGGTTGTGATTGGCTATGAGGTTAGATTTGGTGTTGTTGGTTGCTGGGGCTGGTTGGTTTGGATGTGTTGCTACTGCTGTGTAGCTGTGATGATAGGATGTGGTGCTGCTGGATGCTGGTACTGGCTGGATGTGACATGATGATGCTGCTGTTGTGTCTATTTTTGTGTCTTTTTCTTTCTTTATTTTTCTTTTTTTGGTGTGGGTTGTAAGGGGTTTTTGGGTGTGGGTCGTTTTACCCCTCTCCTCCCTTGTCTATTGTGTCTCCTTTTTTCTTCTTTCTTATAAATTTGGGAGGGCTGGGAATAGCCCGACCCTCGCATCTTCCTTCCCCTAAACCTCTAAAACCCCTAAAAAACAAAAAAAAACCTAAAATTCCCAAAAAACAATAAAAGCCCTAAAGAACCATAAAACCCCTCAAAATCTCAAGAAACCCTAAAAACCATTTTGTGTAGAAGATGCTGCTGCTTGGCGCTGGCTGTTGCCTCACTACGAGGCGGTGAAGTGAATATGATTGGCGAGAAGGTGATGGAGGCTAGAGACAGTAAAGCTGGTAACTGGTTGCTGCTTGGATGGGAGGTGCTGAAGGTGTTGGATGCTGGAACATGTGAGATTGGATGTTGGTCACTGCTTGGCTGTGAGCTTTGGATGTTGGCTTCTGCTTGGTTAAGAAGTGATAAAGGGGTGATGGAGATGCCGACTGCTGGAATTGGCTGAGATGGTGCTGAAGCTACTGTGCGTTTGGCGTTGTGTCTTTTCTTTTTTTGAATTTTCTTTTTTTTTGCGGTCTTTGGGTGTGTGTTTGTTAAGGGCTTTTGGGTGTGGGTTGATTGACCCTACCCCTCCCTTGTCTGCAGTGTCTTCGTTTCCTTTTTCTAAAAAATTTTGCGGGTTCCCGGAATAGCCTGGCCCCTAGCCTTCCTTGCCCTAAAAACCATTAAAATCCTAAAAATTCTCTAAAAACTCCTAAAAACATAAAACCCCTAAAAACCCTAAGAGAACCTTTAAAAAAATACTAAAAACCCCTAAAACCCTAAAAATTTAAAAAACAAAGAAACCCCCTTAAAACCAAAACCCTTAAATCCCAAAAAACCGAAACAATCACATAAAAATAAAAAAACCTCGAAAATCCATAAAAACATTAAATAACCTAAAAACCCGGAAACCCCCAAATAAAACCATAAATACATAAGAACACTTAAAACCCCAAAAAACATAAAAACATTAAAACCCTGAAAAACCATAAAAAAACTAAAAACCCATGAAACCCCCATAATCCCTAAAACCCTTTAAAAATAAAAAAACTAAAAATGACACTAAAATACCTAAAAATGTAAAAATCATAAATACTTTGAAAACTCCAAAGAAAACCATAAATACTTAAAAACACATAAAATATATTAAATAACTAAAAACACTTAGAACCCTAAAAACTCCTAAAAGACCCTAATGCCCTAAAAATGCCAAATAAATATTAAAACCCTAAAAACCATTAAAACCCTAAAAACATATAAAACCTCTAAAACACTAAAATCTATAAAAACAACTGAAACACCAAAAAATGTTGAAAAACTCTAAAAACCTAAAAAAATAAAAAAACCTGTAAAATTCCTTAAAAACCACAAAAAACCTAAAAACCCTAAAAAAATCCAAAAAACCCTCCTAAAAATCCCTAAAAACCCCGAAAACCCATTAAAATGCATGAAGATTCCTAAAATTCCATAAAAATGATAGAAACTTTAAAACCCTAAGTAAAACGTAGAAACCTAAAAACAATTAAAACCCCTAAAACCCCAAGACCCCTAAAACACATAAAAACCTAAAAGATCACTAAAATCTATAAAAATGAAAAAAAAACACTAAAACCCCTAAAAACCCAAAGAAACCCATAAAAGAAAAATAACACTTAAAACCCCTAAAAAATAAACAAAATTCCAAAAAGTCATAAAAGACACGAAAATACAAAAAACACCTAAAATCCTATAAACCATTGAAAACCATAAAAGTCTAAATACCCATAGAACCCTAAAAAACTATAAAATATCTAAGAACCCTTCAACCATAAAAAAATATAAAAAACTCTAAAAACCTTAAAAAACATAAAATACATAAAATAACCTAAATCCCAAAAAAACCATAAAACAATAAATAAACCCTAAAAAGCCTCAAAGTCCCTAAAAACCAAAAAACCATGAAAACCCCTAAAAAATCCTAAAATAAGGAAAATAATTAAACCCCCTAGAAACTAAAAAAAAATTTAAACCCCTAAAATCCTTAAAAACAATCAAAATCCTTAAAAACCCTAAAAACATAAAAATCATAAAACCCCCTAAAATCCCATAAAAACATAAAAAACCCTAAAAACACTGAAAATCCCTATGAAAACCTTAAACACCTAAAAACACTTTAAACCTGAAAAACACTAAAAACAATTAAACCCATAAAGGCCCTAAAAACCCTAAAAACACCTAAAAACACCTAAAAACCATAAATCCCCTAAAGCCTTAATAAACCCTAAAACCATAAATACTGTAAAAACCACTAAAAACAATTAAAACCTTTTAAACCCCTAAAAACCCGAGAAAACTAAAAGCTATAGAAACCCATTAATCATAATAAAACATTAAATAACAATAAAACATTAAAAACAATAAATAAAATAAAAACTCTAACAGTAAAAAAAATAAAACACTAAAAAACCCAAAAAATAAACAAAATCACTAACACCACTAAAACACATAAAAATCAAAACAAAATATATAAAAATAAAAAGAAATATAGAAACTCGTAAAACCATCAAAAACCATAATAAGAACTTACAATCATAAAAAAACATAAAACTCCTAGAAACCCAAAAAAATTCTAAAAACCCTAAAACCCCCTAAACCTCTATAAATCCCTAAAATCCCTAAAAATCTGTAAAAATCCCAAAAATCCCAAAAATTACTAAAGTTTTAAAATAGCCCATAAACCCTAAAAACCCCTGTGAAAACATTAAAAACCTAAAAACACTTAAAACCCCTAAAAACATAAAAACGTTAAAAATCTTAAAAACCCTAAAACACCCTAAAAACTCTAAAACAACCCTAAAAACCGAAAAAACAACTGGAAACCATAAAAACCCTAAAAAGATAAAAAAAAATATTGAAAACAATTGGATACTCTAAAACCATTTAAACAAATGAAAACGTAAAAAAAACTCTAAAACCCCTTAAACCCCCTAAAAACATGAAAAACCCTAAACACCACAAAAAACCATAAAAACACTAAAACTATAAAAATATGAAAACCCCAAAAAAAGATATAAAAATACCCTAAAAAAACTAAAAAACCCCTAAAATCATTAAATACATAGAAAACCCTAAAAAACCCTAAGGCAATAATAAAGCCCTAAAAACAAAAAATTTCCTGAAAACAAATAATCCCTAAAAACCCTAAAAACCATATAAACCCCCAAATCCATAAAACCACCAAAACCCATTAAATTCGTAAAAAAACCCAAGCGAAAACCATAGAAACCAAAAAAAATAAAAAAAACCCAAGCAAAAAACCATAGAAACCAAAAAATTTATAAAAAACCTAAAACCCCTAAAAACACCCTAAAACCCTAAAACCCCTAGAAACCAAAAAATATCCCTAAATAATGAAAAATATGAAAAACACATGAAAACCCTAAAAACTACTAAAAAATATGAAAACCCTTTAAACCTGTAAAAACTTTAAAAAATATTAAAACCCATAAAAATAATAAATAACTCAAAAATAACCCTAAATCCAAAAAAAAACCAAAAAAATTGTAAAACCCCTAAAAAACTCAAAAAACCAAAAAACCCATAAAAACCCTAAAAATGAATTAAAATCCATAAAAACATTAAAAACCTTAGAACACTATAAAACCCTAAGAAAAGTATAAACGAATAAAAACACTAAAAGCCCTTAAAAATCCTAAAAAATATTGAAAATATAAAAACACTAAAAACCCTAATACCCATAAAAACTATCAAAATCACGACAACCCTAAAACCCCATTAAAATCTTAAAAAAGCCCGAAAAATCCCTAAAAATGTAAAAAACCCTAAAAAAGTAAAAAATCATAATAAAAACTTAATGAACTAAAAACACCTATACCCCTAAAAACTAAAATTGATAAAACCATAAAAACCATTAAAGGGGTCTAAAGATCCTAAAACCCACTAAAAACACTTAAAAATATAAAAACCCCTAAAATCATTAAAAAACCCTAAAACCCTAAAAACTATAAAAACTACTAAAATTTATAAAAACCCTTAAAATGTTAAAAGAAATTCTCAAGAAACATAAAACTTCAAAGATACTCAAAAAACACTAATCCCCAAAAACTATAATACCCACTAAAAATCCAAAAAAACCCTAAAACCATCAAAATCCATAGGAATCCTATAAATCGTAAGAAATCAATAAAAATTAGTAAAATAAAAAAACCTTTAAAACCCTTAAGAAAACAATAAAAACCTAAAAAAACTTAAAACTAGTACAAAATTCTTAAAAAACCCCTAAATCCTCTTAAAACCCTACAAACCCTAAAACCCCCATCTCCCTAAAAACCCATAAAAATTATTTAAAATATCTAAAAACCCTAAAACTTTGAAACAACTAGAAGAAAACCATAAAAACATAAAAAAATTTAGATTTCTCTTTTTTTGGGGCTTTTCATTTTGGGTTGTAAGGGTTTTTGGGTGTGGGCCATTTGACCCCTCCCCTCCCTTGTCTACTATGTCTCTTTTTCTTTCTAATAAATTTGGGAGGGTCGAGAATAGCCCGACCCTCACATCTTCCTTATCCCTAAAATCACATAAAACTCCTAAAACACAGTAAAAAATCCAAAAAACATTTAAAACCCTAAAAAAATTTAAAAAATGTAAAAACCATAAAACTGCAAAAACAAATAAAAAACACAATAAATAAAAAAACAAAAAAATTCCTAAAAACCCTCTAGATAGTAAAATCCATAAAAACATTAAATTATGAAAATCCCTAAAAATACATAAAACAAAAACACCTTAAAGACCTTGAAAATCCAAATAAAATCTTTTAAAAAATCAAACACTTAAAACCATTAAAAACTAAAAACAATTCAAATCACAAAAAACCATAAAAATTCATAAAACCCTAAAAACCAAAAAACCAAAAAAACTAAAAAAAACCAAAAACCCCAAAAAACGGTCAAAATCCCTAAAAACCTATAAAACCATAAAAATCCAAAAAAAACCCTAAAATCCCAAAGAAAAATTTAAGCCACTAAATAAATTGATAACTCCCAATAAAACCTTAAAATCCTAGAAAAAATCAAAACCCTTAAAAACATAACAACGTTAAAATATGAAAAAACCCATAAAAACCTAAAAACCCTAAAACCCTCAAAAACCCAAAAAACATAAAAATAATAAAAAAAATATCTAAAAATCAATACAAATCCCAAAAAAACCCAAAAAATGTGAAAAACAATAAAAAACTAAAAAAACCTAAATTATCCTTAGAAAAATTAAAAAATATAAATCCTATAAAAACCTGAAAATGCTAAAAAACCAAAAGACCCTAAAAACACTAAAACCCCATAAAAACCATAAAACCACTAAAAATCATAAAACCCCATAAAAACCATAAAACCACTAAAAATCATAAAACCCTATAAAAACATAAAAACCCCTAAAAATCTAATATCCCACTAAACCCAATTTTTTTTAAAAAACTCTAAAAAACTGAAAAATGTAAAAAACTCAAAAAAAACCTCAGAACCCAAGAAACCATAAAAACTCTAAAACCCTAAAAAACCTCAAATCCCTAAAATCCGAAAAAAACAAATAACATAATAAAAATCCCAAAAATTCCCGTAAAATCACTGAAAATGTAAAAAACCTCTAAAACATTAAGAAATCAATAAAAAACTAAAACGTTATAAACCCCAAAAAATTCTAAAACCCTAAAAACCCCAAAACCCCTTACAAAAGTAAAAAACCTCAAAAAGAATAAATAAACCCTAAAACCACTAAAAACTGTAAATGCACTTTAAACCCCTAAATTTTTTAAAAAACTATAAAAAATTTTAAAAACCCAATAAAAATAATAAATCCCCTAAATGCCAAAAGAAACCCTAAAAATACACAAAATCTATAAAACCCTAAAAATGTAAAAAACCTAAATAAATCCCTAAAAATGACAAAAAACAATAAAATCCATGAAAAATAAATGGAAAACCTTCTAAACCTAAAAACACTTAAAACCCATAAGAAATATAAAAATGTTAAAAACCCTAAAAACACTAAAACCCCTGAAACCCTAAGAACCATAAAACCCCATAAAAACCATAAAAATATCTAAAACCGCATAAAATAATGAAAACCACAAAAAATTCAATAAAACCTCTAAACCTCTAAAAAATCAAAAAATATAAAAATCCTTAAAAATCATAAATAATGAAAACACCCCTGAACCCCCAAAATAATGAAAAAAATCCCAAAAACCCTTCATAACCACAAAAATCAATCAAACCCATAAAAGTACTAAAAGTCCATAAAATTTCCTAAAATTGTAAATAAACCTAAAAATACTAAAAAAACACTAAGAAACCATAAAAACCTAAAAAAACATAAAACCAATAAAACATAATATATGCTAAAAACTCTAAGAAACCATAAATACCCTTAACCCCCCCCCCCCCATCCCAAAAAACCCTAAAAACATTTTAAATTGAATTTTTTTTAAGAAAACCATAAAAATGAAAAAAACACTAGAAAACATGAAAACTGATAAGAAAACCTTGAAAACCTAAAAACCAATAATTCCCATAAAACATAAAAAATGCTAAAAACCCTAACATCACTTAAATATTCTAAAAACCCATAAAATCACTAACAATTCAAAAAACCCATAGAAATCATTAACAATCCCTAAAAATCCCTAAGAACATAAAAACCATAAAAAGATAAAAACCTCAAAAATTCTAAAATCCATAAAGACCCTAGAAAACACTAATATCCATAAAACCCCTAAAACCATAAAAAACACTAAAAATCTATAAAACACTAAAAACCCACTAAAAATATAAAAAGCACTTTATACCCATAAAAATATAAAGAACTCTAAATACATTAAAAACTAAGGAAATCTAAAAAAACCCTATACACCCAAAAAATTCGATATAAACCATAAAAACCCAAAAAAACCATAGAATCCCACAAAAGCACTAAAACCCCATTAAAATACTTATAAACCACTTATAATTCCTAAAAATTTAAAAAACCCTATGAACCGTAAAAACCCTAAGAAAACCGTAAAACCGTAAAAACTAGCAAACCCCATAACAAACATAAAAATGAAAAAAAACCTTAAAACCTTGAAATCCCTAAAATCCCATAAACCCCGCTCAAAATCACTAAAAACCTAAAAATCCAATAAAAATCCAAAAAAAAATCTAAAAATACATTAAAACAGAAAAATAAACCTAATAACACATTAAAAAACCAAAAAATCATAATAACCTTAAATACATAAGAAAAATTATAGAACCCTAAAATCCCTAAAAAGTAACAAAAAAACTAAAAACCCCAAAAACCCATAAAACACCTAAAAAACTAAAAATCCATAAAAAAAATGAAAACACCAAAAGCCAATTAAAAATTTAAAAACCCATTAAACCCCTAAAAATGTTTAACACACTAAAAACCCTTTAAAATACTAAAAACCTCAAAAAAAAACAAAAACCCAAAAAATACACTAAAACCCCAAAAAACCAAAAGCCCCTAAAATTCCATAAACACCCTAATGACATATAAATCCTAAAATGTCCTAAAAATCCCAAAAAATGTAAAAAATCCATAAATACCCTGAAAACCCCAAAGAAAACATTAAAAACCTAAAAACTCTTAAAACCACTAAAAACACTAAAAGCCCTTAAAACCCATAAAATCTATAAAAAATCCTAAAACCCCTCATAATCCATAAAAATCATGAAAATCCAAAAAAACATTAAAATTCCATAAAAATGTAAAAACCCATAAAACCCCTAAAAACCCATAAAAACTATAAAAACCTTATAATACATAAAACACAAAAAACCTAAAAACACTAAATACTCTAAAAACCCTAAAAGGCCTTAAAACTGCGAAACCCTATAAAACCCATAAAACCTCTAAAAAATATCAAAATACTGAAAGACGCCTTTGGTCTATGTTTACCCCTGGAACCTTTTCCCAAAGGTTTATTTTTATTACATATTTAAACTACAGTGAGAAGCTTCACAATCTCCTTCTTGATGCATCTGCAGCAATTATTGCCTTCCTATGGGCTGTGAGGAATTCTGCTATGTTTCTGAATAAATCATGCTCCACACATGATGGTATTATTGCCATGCACAGTTCTGTTCGAATGTCTCGGTGTATTCAATCATGTACGATGAACAACTAATTAAATGACCTTGTTACTCTCTGCACTCTTGGTGTTCTTGGAAGGTGCAAAAAAATCAATGTTGATGAAATAAATTTGATGGATTCCACGAATCCCGTCATGGATCAAAGTTAATGTTGATGGTGCGGCAGCAGGTTCACCATGCCCTTCAGGTTATGGTGGTGTTTTCCGTACCTATCTAGGTTTTATCAAGGGAATTTTCTATAATTGCATTCGGAATGGCTGCGCCTATGAGGCAGAGCTTCAGCCTATTATCAAGGATGTTTGTTTTTCAAATCAATTTGGGTGGATGCATCTATGGATCGAATCTGACTCGATGCTTGCGGTGGAGTCTCTCCGACAAAACTCAAGGAAGGTTCCACTGTGGCTCCTACCCCAATGGATTGAATGCCTTATCTTATCCAAGAACCTGAGCCTCAGGATCACTCATACATATAGGGAGGTTAATATGGTGGCTGATGTTCTTTCCAAGATGGCTATTGAAGAATGCTACTCATGGTGGTCATTCATTGCTCCTTCTTTTTGCGCGTCTCATGTAGACTCTGACATGAAGGGAACTACCCGCACCCCAATGTACAAGTCCAGCCAGTAATGTTTGTACTCTTCTTTTTTATAAATTGAGGCACCAAGCTCTCTGCTTGGTCCGCTCCTTCTTTGCCCAAACCCCCAAAAAACCCCTAAAAATCCCAAAAATCGTAAAAAATCCTAAAAACCCATAAAAACCCTAAAACCACTAAAAAATAATAACCATTTAAAAACCAAATAAAATTAACACTCTATAACACCTTAAAGCCCCTAAAACCTCAAAACAACCATAAAACCCCAAAAAAACATAAAAACCATAAAACAAAAAAAATCTAAAATCTCTCAAAATCCCTAAAATGAAAAAACCCATATAAATCATAATAAATCCCTAAAAATTTGTAAAACCCTATAAAACCCTAAAATCCAAAAAGTTCTTAGAAAATATTTAAACCGTAAAGAATTAAAATACATAAAAACCCTAAAACCGTAAAAATCCTAAAAACTCCATTAAAAATCTAAAACCCTATACAACCCTAAAAACCATAAAAAACCCTAAAACCATTAAAACCCCAAAATATCCTAAATAATACTTAATAATACCTAAAAATGTAACAATACCAAAAAACATTGAAACCCATGAATAAAACATTGAAATCCTAAAAACATTAAACCAATAATGAAAAAATAAAACCCTAAAACCCCTAAAACCCCAAAAGACCATAAAACCCTAAAAACCAATAAAAACTGCTAAAAACCATAAAACCCCTAAAACCACTAAAAAATCTAAAATTCATTTAAAATTGTAAAATTGGTTTAAAAACTCAAAAAACTGAAAAAACTATAAATAACTAAAAAATCCATAATAACAAAAAATAACATAAAAACCTTAAGAGCCCTAAAACCCCCTAAAAAGCATCAAAATCCATAAAAACCCAAAAAACCATAAAAATTATAAAATATCCCTAAAACCCTAAGAATGTGAAAACCCCAATAATCCTTGAAAATACCAAAGACAATGTTAAAAACCTAAATACACATTAAACCCCTAAAAATCCTACAATGTTCTAAAAACCCTAAAACCCCTAAAAACCTAAAAACCACTAAAAATACCTAAAAAACCTAAAAATCCGTAAAAAATACTAAAATCCCTAAAACTCTATAATAATGTTAAAAACCATAAATTCCTAAAAAACCCTAAGGAAACATTAAAAAACCTAAAAACACTTAAAATACCTAAAAAAACCTAAATAACACTAAAACCGAAAAATACTATAAAAATATAAATACCATATGAACCCCAAAAACAATTAAAAACCGTAAAACTGATAAAAACATAAAAAACAACTAAATACTCTAAAAACACTTTAAACCCCAAAAATTAAAAAAACTCTAAAAAACATAAAAAACTCAAAAAAACTCAAAAAAACCTAAAAATCCAAAAAACCAAAAAGACATTAAAACCCCTAAATAAACCCTAAACCCCTCGAAATCACTAAAAACCATAAAAACAAAAAAATGATAAAAAAATCTAAAAATACATAAAATCATAAAAAACCCAAATCACCTGAAATTCCATAAGAAAACCTTTAAAACTAAAAAACACTAAAAATCCAAAAAACCTAAAAAATCCTGAAAACCCAAAACATCCCTAAAACCCCTAAAACCCCTCAAAAACCCTAAAAACATTAAATCCACAAAATACTTAAATATCTTAAAATTTCTTAAAAACATAAAGAACAATACAAATGTTGAAAAATCATAAGAAAAACTTAAAAACAAAAAAAATCCACAATAACCTAAAAAATGATAAAACCATAAAAACCGTAAAAAACTCTAAAACCCCTAAAAATGCCTAAGAAAATGCTAAAAATCTAACAAAATATAAAACCCCTAAAACGCTAAAAATATTTAAAAACTTTAAAAACCCCTAATAACCATAAAAACCCTAAAGGTCCTAGAAACATTTAAACCCCAAAATTCCTTATAAAACCATGAAAACACAAAAAATCCCAAAAACCACTAAAAAATATTAAAAATTATTAAACCAAAAAAAATGTTAAGAACTATAACAATCCTTAAAACCCCAAAAAACTCAAAAAACATAAAAACCCATAAAATCCCTAAAATCCTAAAACCCCTAAAACCCTCAAAACCCTGGAAAACATTAAAAACATAAAAATCATAAAAAACCCATATAAATCCCTAAAAACATAAAACCCTCTAAAAATCCAAAAATCCCCTATGAAATCCTTTAAAAACTGAAAACACTAAAACCACTAAAAACCTAGAAAATACTAAAAGTATAAATAACCCTAATAACTCTAAAAACCCTAAATCCAATACAAACCCTAAAAACCATAAAAATCCTAAAATTCCATAAAACCCCCAAAAAAGAAATAAAAAAGCCTAAAAACCCGGAATACCCCTAAGAAAACATTTAAAACCTAAAAATACTTAAAACCCATGAAAACAAATTAAATTTATAACATCCCTTTAAACCCAAAAAACATTTAAAAACTCTTAGAAACACTATAATATGAAAATTAAAAAAAAATGAAATCCCAAAAGACCATAAAACAATAAAAAACCCATAAAAACCATAAAACCCCTTAAAATACCTAAAACCCCTAAAATACTAAAAAAAAGACCTAAAATATCTAACGATTTAAAAACCTATGAAAACCCCTAATAAAACCATAAAAAACTAAAAATAGATAAAACCCTAAAAACCTAACGAACACTAAAAACCAAAAAAACCCCAAAGAACCCTAAAAAATCGAAAGCCCCTCAAAATATGAAAAACCACTAAGACACATAAAAATCCCAAAAAAAATCACTAAAATCCCCCAAAAAATTAAAACCCCCTAAATACCAGAAATATCCCTATGAAAACCATAAAATGCTAAAAACGTTTATTCCTGCTAAAAATATCAAAGTGCTAAAATCCTAAAACCCCCCCAAAACCCAAAAAACCATAAAAAATCCCTCAAAACCCCTCAAAAAACGCAAAAACCCTAAAGTTGATACAAATACAAAAAAAATCCTAGAAAGTAAAAAAAAATTCAAAAACCTTGAAAACCCCCAAGAAAGACATAAAAACATAAAAACAATTAAAACCCATAAATAACATAAAAATTATAAAAACCCTAAATACACAAAATACCATAAAACCCTCCAAATCCCAAAAAACCCATAAAATGATTAAAAACCATATAAACCCTATAAATAAAATAAAAATTAAAAACCCCTAAAAGACCTGAAATGCTCAAATAAAATATTAAAAACCAAATAAAACATAAAACCTCTAAAAGAAATAAAAATGATAAAAACCCTAAAAACCCTAAAAACCCTAATACCCTAATACCCTAATGCCCTAGAAACCATAAAAACCCTTAGAAACCTTAAAAAACATAAAAACCTATAAAACCCTAAGAAACCACTCAAAAAAATCTAAAACCCAATTAAACACCAAATAAATTAAAAAACATTAAAATTACCTTAAAACAATAAAAAACAAAAAATAGATCCCAGAAACAAAAAAACCTTAAAAACCCTAAAAGCCCATAAAACCATAAAAATCGGAAAAACCCATAAAAATTATTAAAAACATTAAAAACCCTAAAACCCCTGAAAACCCCAAAGAAAAATAGAAAAGCCAAAAACACTTAAAATCCCTAAAAACCCTTAATAACCCTAAAAACCCTAAAATCATCAAAATATATATTACACATAATGGTCCACCACATCTTTTGAAACATTAAAGGAGATGATACAATGGAATAGTGAAAAAACATCAAGGGAAATTGGGGTGGCCTTATTTTAGAGCCTATGTTGCAAGTCCCCCACAAACAGTAGAGTATTATAGAGACTATGAGGTGGTATTCTTGAGGTAAAAAATTATTCATGCATGATATTGAGGCTTCTTCAATCCCAGAAACACCACCTTTTGTCCCTGGAATGAACTTCTTAGGGGTTGAACAGATAATCATAAAATTTAGGCTCTTTCCACTTAACACTGCGATTTTTTATCTGTTGAGTACGATTACCTAGTTGTTGAACCATATTTTTTTTCCAAAATGAACATAAAAACATTGTCTTTACTTGTGATAGCTTCCCATATCGACTGTGTGACATTGAACACAATTCTTTAGAAAGATATTTTACCATTTTTTAGATTCCCAGGGTGTGCTTCATCAAAGGATGACATTTCTTGTTTCTTCCTCCCTAAAAAATTATGACAACCAAACTATAATCCTTCTGATTAAATCTCAAAATCTCTTAGATCCCTAAAAATCCTAAAAATATTAAAAGAACTCTAAAGACAAATAAAAACATAAAAATAGTCAAAAACCTAAAAAACTCAATGAAAAAATAAAAACCCAAAACAATTAAACCCCCTATAAAACCTTAGAGAAAAACCCAAGATGGAGATACACTCCCCTAGTGCTCTCTCCATCCTAATGTAGCTTTTAGGGTTTCCTTAGATTACTCTTGGAGGATTCGGCGGTAGATCTTTGATCCTTCCCTCTCGCGCCTATTGTGGGTGGCCTCAGCGGCGGTGGGCCTTAGAAGCTTTCTTCGGATCAAATACATAAGGTGTTCTTCAAGGTATTTTTGATTTATAAGTGGCTGTGTTTCCTGGTCTTTCAGTGATTCGGGAAGCTGTGTGGAGAGCTTTAGATTTTCTTTGGCTCAGGTGTTTAGATCTCTTGCAAAGTGGGAATCCCAGTTCGAAGGGGGCAGCTATCTTCGGTTGTGGTGGTGAGGGCTCTCTTCAGATTTGTGGGGCATGTCCTTCTTCGGTGGCTAATGTAGTGATGGGGATGCGACATTGGTTCCCTAGTATTTCATAGTGCTATGTGACTATCAGCGACCTCTTCAGATTTTGTTTCTGTTTCGGGAGGTCTTCTCTAAGTCAGCTTGTGATGTGGCTTAGGATCTTCATGTGTCACCATGCAAAAATATTTCAGGTAAATTCTGGAAACATTGGGTTTGGTTTTGTTGCAGATGGTCTCATTTGGTTGTTGCCCCATGGATGAGTCATGTGGTATAGCTTCATGAATTTATTTGATTGCTGGCGCTGATTTCATAGTATGTTTTGGTAATGGAATAGGTCAACTATGGTGGCTTCTGTTCATGATATGATTTCAGACATAGATCTTGACATCGATTAGAGCTGCTTTAAATTGAAAACTATGCGGTTTTCTGTTTTTCCTCTGTTGTTAGCTAGGGGATACTGGGTGCGAGTTGCTGGATACTGGGTATTGACTGGCTTTAAGGTGATGGATGATGGATAATGAGTTGTGGTTCGTTGGTTTCTTCTTACATAAGAAACGCCGGTGGTTCTTTTGCTGCACTACTAGAGTGTTGGTTGGGAGGTGTGGATGGATTGTTTGTGAATCGATGCTAGTGTTGGATGTTGGAATTGATGTGGGGCACTGGGAGCTATTTTGTGATTGAAAGAGGTGCTGGTTGTTTGAAAATGAGGTGATGGAGCTTGGTTGCTCCATGAATGGGATGTGTTGACGATGCGATATATGATTTTAGGGCTGGTGGTTCTATGTTGCTAGCAGTGGATATGCTTGACATGGAGGCGATGGATGATGAAAACTGTGCTGCGGGATACTGGTTGCTGGTTGGGTGGGATTTGTGATGGAGATGTTTTTTGTTTTCTTCTTTGTCTATTTTTGTGTATCTATTGGATTTTTTGGGGGATTTTGGGTCTTGTGTGGGTGTCCAGGGTTTTTGGGTGTTGGTTGATTGACCACGCCCCTCCTTTTTATGTTGTGTATTTTTTCTAATAAGTTTTTGAGGGCTAGGAATAGGCTTGTCCCGAGACTTCCTTGCCCCGAGAAAAGCTTTAAAATGCTAAAAACCCAAAAAAAACAAAAAGTCTCTAAAACCCATAAAAACCCATAAAAACCCTACAAACCCATAAAAATCATAAAAACCACACAAAAATCTCGAAACCCGTTAAAACTAATAGGAACTCTAAACACCATTAAAAACCATAAAAACTCAAAAAAAACCTAAAAACCATATAAACCCTCAAAATTCCCAAAATCTCTAAAAACCATAAAAATCCAAAAAAATCTATAATAAAACCAAAAATCATAAAAACCATGAAAACCCCTTATAAAAACATAAAAATAGAAAACGATGAAGCACCCCTAAAAATCCCAAAAATGCTAAAACCATTAAAACCCTAAAAACCATAAAAATCCAAAAAATCACTAAAATTTGATAAAAATGTAAAAACCCAAAAAACCCCTAAAAACCCATAAGAAAACCTTAAAACCCGAAAACACGTAAAACCCATAAAAACCATAAAATTTTTCAAAACTCTAAAAAACCTAGAAAACCCCTAAAACCATAAAAACACCTAAAAAACCCCAAAACCCCAAAACCCACTAAAAACTATAAAACCCTTTAAACAAATTTAATCATTTAAAATATTTAATAACCTTTAAAAAAAATATAAAACTCAAAAGAAATGTAAAATTCCATAAAACCATAATAAAACCAAAAAACCAAAAAACCCATAAAATCCATAAAACCCATAATAAAATTAATAATCCCAAAAAAATCTCTAAAAAACTCAAAAAATGTAAAAACACTAAAAACTATGAAAAGAACATAGAAATGTATAAAAACCTAATAAAAATAGGAACCCATAAAAAACCTAAAGAACACTAAAAACCCTAAAACCCCTAAAAAACCCTAAAACCTAAAAATACTTAAAAACACTAAAAATCATTATAATCATAAAATAGTCATAGAAATCTTTAAAAACCTAAAAAACCATAAAAAACCAGAAAAATTCTAAAAAAATCCTAAAAAACTAAAGAAACTTAAAAAACCTAAAAGAATAAAAACCCCCCTCAAAATCCATAAAACCACAAAACCCATAGAAATACTAAAACATCCCTAAAATACCATAAAACGCAAAAATTATAAAAACCCTCAAAACCCCTAAGAAAACCATAAAAACCTAAAAGCACATAAAACCCATAAAAACCTAAAAAACTCTAAATCCCTAAAAAACATTAAAAACCTAAAAACCAAAATATACCCTAAATAATTAGAAACCCCACAAAACCATAAAAATCCTAAACACTTCTAAAAAATATAAATATCCTAAACACCCCATTTTTTTAAAAAAACTATAAAAACCTTATAAACCCAAAAAAACTTAAAAAATACCCTAAAAATGCAAAAAACAACAAAATCCCAAAAAACACTCAAAACCCCATAAAATGATAAAAGACATAAAATACTAAAAAATCCATAAACACCATAGAAACTTAAACCAATTAAACCCTAAAAACCAAAAGAAAACATTAAAAATAAAAGCATCTAAAAACCATAAAAACCATAAGTCTATCAACATCTATTTGCACATAATTGTCCACCATAAATTTATAAAATTTATATGGGAATAAGGAATGAAATAGTGAAAAAAAAAACTTGATTGAATTGATGATGGCCATATTTAGGAGCCAAAGTTGCAAGTATCCCATAAATATAAGAGTCATAGAGAGATTAATAGTCATGATTATAGAGGTATGCAATGAGGTCTGCATGCATCTGAGGCTTCTATAACCCCGAAAACTTTATCTTAGTCCCTAGAATGTACTTATTGGGGTTGAAATAATAATCAAACAATGTAGGTTCTTCCCACTCAACACAAATTTTTTATAATATTTTAAGTATGAGTACCTGAGAGCTGAACCATATATCTTTCCAAAATAATTATACAAATTACATCTATGTTTGTAATTTCTTCCCACATCGGTTGTTTGACGTTGAGTACACATTGGTCAGAAGCTATTTTTCTCATTTTCTAGATTCACAGGGGGTTCTTCATCAAAAGTCGAAATTTCTCATTCCTACCTCTATAAAAGCAGGACTATAACCCAACTACAATCCTTCAAAATCGCCCTCAAAATCACTAAAAAACCAAAAAACCCTAAAATTCCAAATAAAGCCCTAAAAATCCATTAAAAAGATAAAAACATTAGAAACCCTAAAACCCCTAAGAAATAAATAAAAACCTAAAAAAACTGAAAAAACCTAAAAACCACAAAAAGTATAAAAACCCAAAAGACCCTAAAACCCCTAAAATCCATAAAAACTCCTAAAAACATAAAGAAACCTCAAAAATCATAAAAACTATAAATGAAAACTAAAAACTCTAAAATCCCTTTAAACAGTTCAAAATGTTAAAATCTCCAAAAAACCTCTAAAATCCCAAAGAACTCAAAAAACTATAAAAAAAATTAAAACCCCTATAAACCCTCAAAATTCCTAAAAACCCTAAATACCATAAAAAACCTAAAAATCCCTAAAAATCCCAAAAAACAAAAAAACCCATAAAACAATGAAAAATCTTATGAAATCATTAAAAACCTACAAATACATAAAAACCCTAAAAAAATAAAAATGCTAAAAATCCTTTAAAAACACTAAAACCCTAACATCACATAAAAATCCTAAAAATCACTATAAAACACAAAAAAACATAAAAAAACCCTAAAAAAATTGAAACCCATATAAAAGCCTTAAAAACCTAGAAAAACATAAAACCAAAAAAAAATTAAAAAATATAGAAAACCCTAAAAAGGACCTAAAACCCTATAAACCAATAAAAATGATAAAACTCCAAACAAAATATAAAACCCCCTAAAAATCCTATAAATCCAATAAAAACACTAAAAACCATTTAAGACCCTAAAGACATTAAAAATTATAAAAACCATAAAAAATATAAACGACTCAAAAAACCCATAAATCCCAAGAGAGCCATAAAACACTTAATAACTCCCCCAAAACCTCTAAAATCCCACAAAATTCCTAAAAAACCAAAAAACCAAAAAAATACTAAAAATTTATAATAATGTAAAAAACACTACAAAACCTAAAAAAATATAGGAAAACCCTAAAAACAAAAAAAAACATTTAAAACCCATAAGAAACCTAAAAACCTCTGTAAACCTCGAAACCCATAAAAACCCTAAAAACCCTAAAACCCATCAAAATCCATAAAAAACCAAAAAAACAAAAAAAAAATCCTTAAAAATCTTTAAAACCTAAAAAACCTAAAAACCCTGAATGAAAAATAAGAAAACAATAAATACCTAAAAAACCATAAAACCCCTACAAACATAAAAAAACCCTAAAACCCTAAAAAACCCTGTAAACCATTACAATTAATAACAACCCAAAAAACCATAAAAATATAAACAAACCCCAAAAAAATCCATAAAAATGTTAAAAACCCTGAAAATCATAAGAAAATCTTAAAAAAACACATAAATCCCCAAAAACTCTAAAATGAAAAAAACCATAAAAATAATAAACCCCTTAGAAAATCATAAAAACCAGTAAACACAAAAAAAACATTAAAAATACTAAATACCCATAAACCCTAATAAACCACTAAAAACTCAAAATACCCATAATCCCTTAAAACATTAAAAACTCAAAAAACCATAAAACCACTAAATTAATTAAAAACCCTAAAACACCAAAAAATCCAAAAAACCCAAAAAACCATATCACCCCCTCAAAATACCTAAAAAACATAAATAAATAGAAAAAAATACTTAAGATCCCTAAAATTATTTTAAGATGTAAAAAATCCTAAAAACCTTATAAACCTGTATGAAAAATAATAAAAACCCTAAAAATGTAAAAAACAAAAAAACTATTCATGATCCCAAAAAATATAAAAAAACCATAAATATAATAAAAACCCTAAATATACCTGAAAATGTAAAAAACCCAAAAATCCATGAAAATCCCCTAAGAAAACCTCAAAAACCAAAAAACTCTAAAATACCCTAAAAACATAAAAACTATTAAAACCATAAAATACCATAAAAACCCATAATACTCCTAAAAACCAATAAAAATCTAAAAACCCTTTAAACCCATAAAAACATTTACAAACTCTATAAAACTATAAAAACTAAAAAAAACTATAAAAAACCATAATAATTGAAAAATATAATAAAAACCCAATAAATCCTACAAACCCCTCAAAATCCCTATAATTGCAGAAAACCCAAAAAAATCCTAAAAATCTCTATGAAAGTTAAACACCCTAAAACCCTAAAAACCCTATGAAAACCTTAAAACCCTAAAAACACTTAAAACCCATAAAAACCTATGAATCGCTAAAAACTATAAATACATTTAAACCCCTAAAATCAATAAGAAACCTAAGAAAGCATTAAAATCCTAAAAATCTCAAAAATCAGAAAAACATTAAAAACATTGAAAACCCTAAGAAAACCTTAAAAACAAAAAAACACTAAAAACATTAATGATGCTAAATACCATTAAATTTTTTAAAATACAATAATTCCTAAAAAAATTAAACCCTAGAAAACAATGAAAACTCTAAAACCCATTTAAACCTCTAAAATCATTAAAACTATAAAAATATTTAAAAATTATAAAAAATCAAAAAACCACTAAAAACTCGAAAAAACCTCAAAACACTTAAAACACTAAAAATCCCTAAAAATACTCAAAATTCCAAAAAAAGACTAAAAACTATAAATATGTTAAAATATTCCTAAAAATACCTAAAAATCTAAAAAAACACTAAAACCCACAAAAACCATAAGAAAGCATTAAAAAACAAAAAACACTTCAACCCCTAAAAACTAAAAAAATTGTCAAACACATAAAAACCGTAAAAACCCACAGAATCCTTACAAAGACTATAAAATTAAAAAAAAGATATGAAATCCCTCAAAAAATTAAAACCTATAAAACCCTAAAAACATAAGAAAACCTTAATAAAAAATAAATACAAGAAACCACTAAAAAACCTAAAAAATGATAATGACCCTAAAAATACATAAAAAGACCCTAAAAACCAATAATACAATAAAAACCCTAAAAACCATAAGAACACTAAAACCCAAAAAAACTAAAAAATCCACTAAAACAATAAGGACTCTATAAACCACTAGAAATGTTCAAAATACTATGAAAACCCTCACACCCCCTAAAATTCATACAACAACCCTAAAAACCCAAAAAAGTCATAAATACCCCAAAACCCTAATAATTCATAAAAACCCAAAAAACCATTAAAATCCTAAAAAATATCTTAATCTCCCTAAATAAATATAAACCCAGAAAATTGTAAGAAAAAATTAAGAATATAAACACTCTTAAAAACCCTTAAAACATAAAAGATGTTGAAACACCTAAAAACACTAAAAATCCTAAGACCCCATCAAAATCCCTAAAAACCCTAAAACCAAGAAAAGTTATTAAAATACCTAAAAACAACTGAATACATAAAAAACCCAGACGAGACCAAGGAAAAACTTAAAAACCTATAACTTTTCAAATACCGATGAAACCTAAAAATGTTAGAAACCCTAAAAAAACCCTAAAACCCTAAAAATATGCACAACTCTAAAAAACATAAAACCAATTAAACACCATAATAAACCCATAAACACCCAAAAAATACACTAAAAAAAGAAAAACCCTTTAAACCCCTAAGACACTAAAAAACGCAAAAGAAAATTAAACCCACAAAATCTCTAAAAACCCTAAAACAATAAAAAACAAAAAAATCCTTATAAATATCAAAAAAAGTAAAAAACTATAAATCCATGAAAATCCCTTATAAAACCTAAAAAATATAAATCACATGAAACCCCTAAACTGCCTAAAAATATAAAAACCCCAAAATCCTTAAATAACCCTAAAAACCATGAATGTCTTTAAAAACCCTAAAAATAAAAAAAATCTAAAAAATCCCTAAAATCCCTAAAATCCCTAAAAAATTTAAAAATCCTAAAAAATATAAAAACACATAAAACTTCTAAAAAAACTAAAAAACTAAAAAACCCTAAAAAGTTCTAAAAAACCCTAAAGACCATAAAAACTAAAAAAATCGTAAAAAAATCCTAAATCCCAAAAAAAAAATAAAAACACTAAAAACTCTAAACACCCATTAAAACCATAAAAGCATTAAAACTCTAAAAAACATTAAACCCTAAAAAACTAAAAAGAATCCATAAAAAAATAAAAACCCATAAAACCCTAAAACTACTAAAAAATCATAAAACCCCCCAAAATCCCTATAAACCCAAAACCCCATTAAAATCCTAAAAAAGAAATTAAATCCATAAAATGTAAAAAACCCTATTAACTCAGAAAAACCCTAAGAAAACATTAAAAAACTCAAATATATAAACCATAAAACCTAAAAAAACACTAAAAGACCATTGAAAACCTTAAAAACACTCAAAATCAGAAAAAACCCAAAAGACAATAAGAATCCTAAAAGTCCCTAAAATTACCTAAAAATGTAAAAAAACTAATGAACCTAAAAATGCATAAGAAAACCTCAAAACCTAAAAACTCTTAAAACACCAAACATACCTTAAAAAGTAGAAACCCCTAAAATCATAAAATCCCTAAAAACCATAAAAACTGTTAAAACCCATAAAAACCATAAAACCCTCCAAATACTCTACAAACCATTTAAATCCCTAAAAATGTTAAAAACACTAAAAACCTAATAACCTCAAAAAATAAAAAACCCTAAAAAGAAAAAAAATACATAAAACCTTGAAGAACACTAAATCCCCTCAAAATCCCTAAAAACAAAAAAAAACATAAAAAGACCTAAAAATCAATAAAAAACATAAAAAGAAAAAAATAACCTTCAAAACCTCTATGAAAACCTTAAAAACGTAAAGTCACTTAAAATCCCTAGAAAACCATAAAAAACATAAAACCCTAAAAAATAAAAAACCCTAAAAACCCTTAGATTACCTAAAACCCCTAAAAACCCATAAAAATAAAAAAACCCATAAAAGCCCTTAAAATGTAAAAATTCCTAAAAATGATGAAAAAATACAATAAAAAAATTAAAAAAACTAAGAACACTTAAAACCCTTAAATACTTTTACCAACCCATAAAAACCTTAAAACCCACTAAAAACTCTTAAAACCCTTTAAACTCATAAAAATGATAAAAAAGTTAAAAACTCTAAAAACTCTAAAAAATCTAAAAACCCTAAAAATTAAAAATACCACAAATGTCCTCCAAATCCCCCAAAAGCCTAAAAACCCATAAAAATACAAAAACCTGTCAAAATACCTAAAAACATAAACACCCTTAGAAACACAAAAAAATGAGAACATTAAAAACCTAAAAAAAACTTAAAACCCCTAACTATCGTAAAAACAATAAAACCCATAAAAACACTAAAAATACTCCAAATCACTAAAAACCATAAAAAAATAATAAGAAATACCTTAAATCCCTAAAAACATAAATAACCATAAAAACCTGAAA